>OZ012736.1:20462229-22862229 GCA_963859935.3 Lathyrus sativus
TTCGTTAACTTTCGCCCGGCGAAGCCTCTGGCGAACCTTCGCTACTTCGTTCGCCTGGAGAACTTGCCAGCGAAGACCACTGGGAGTTATTCTGGAATTACTCGCTAGCACTCGCTAGCACAACTCGCCTGGCGAACCTTCGCCACACTCATTCGCCTGGCGAACTTGCCTGCGAAGACAGGGTGTATGCTACTGACTTGGTTCGCTGCTACTCGCTGGGCTTCGCCTGGCGAAGCTTTCGCTGCCATTCGCCTGGCGAACCTTCGAACTTAGAACTCCCATAGCTGTCCAAAAGCCCAAACCTCACAAACTGACCGATTTAGTCCAAATCAGTTTCCCGTAGCACAACCCACTCATCACCCGACTATACTACACCGTCTATTCCAAATTCTAACCGATAAAACTCAGTTTCTACCGATTAATTCAACTTCCGACCTAGAAATGGAAAACATAGAAAACAATCCAACAAATCCAATCTAGCACATACATGATCATATACATTATCAAGATGATAAAACTTCTCACCCTTAGCTAATTAATCGCAAGCTAAGGTTTAATTCTTGATGATTCTAGGTTTTCCTCTTCTTTTCTCTTCTCTTTCTCTTTTCCTCTTTTCTTTCCCTTCTATGTTACTATCTTTTCTCTTTTCTCTCATATACTCATATTCTATTTTCTTTCCTCTCAAATTCTTTTCACACAGTTACCAAATTAATCCTCACAAAATATTCCAACTTAACATTACTATTAATGTCTAAAATACCCTCCAACCTATTTTTACTCGAAACTCACAAAGTCGGCAAAAAATAGCATAACATATTAACACATAAATTCCACATAAATAAAATAATCATTTAAATAAATCAAATAAGGACTCAATAAAAATGGGAATTCAGAATCGGGGCGTTACAGATTCCGTCGAGGACTTTTTGAAGTTGTTGGGTCGTTGGCCATTGTGGTTGACTTAGAGGGTCTTGCTCTGATAGTGTAACATCGGGTTGGGGTCTTTTGAGTTGAACCATGTTTTATTGATTATTGTTATTTTGACTATGTCGCTGTGCAAGGAAAACTTTGGATTTTTGCCTTTTTGAGTTCCGCTGCCTTTTGAGTAATATTTTGAGTAAATTTGGGAAAAACCCGTTGTTTACGAAGTATTGACTATATTTGAATTATTGAGAAATGTGCGCCCGTTTGAGATGATTTTATTGCATTCAATATTTTACTCTGATAAATATAATTGATTTGCCATTATTTTTGTGCGGGTAGAAAACGGTGTTACACCTACTGCGGTTATCTTGCAATCCCTGCCACCCTTTTCTCTCCCCACGCCCAGTATTGTTTGCTCTTTGTTCACCACGACTCCTCTTTGAAAATGAGGTACATTAGCAAAAATCTTCTTACCTTTTATCTGGATACTATCTAGCATTACAACCATAAGCCTTGAGTCTCCCACATTTCTAAACCTAATGAAGCCATACCTCCTCCCCTTCTTGTCTCTCCTAGTTGGAATGAATACCTCCATGACGATTCCATAGTCTTTTAAGATCTCAAACATATCCTTAACATCCATCGAGTCTAGAAATTTTATGAATAAAAATGATGTTATTATTTCCTCTTCGCCGACCTTTGCCTCCTTTAGCAGTCCATACTGACTATTTAGTTGTCTCTCTTTGCATTCCATATCTTTTGACCTCAGTCCATTCCGCTTGCGTATTATCAACTCCGACACCCATTCTTTTTTATTCCAAACTATTCTTTAAGCTCCATATATGTTTATCTGCAGTGCATCTCAGAAGTAAGGGAATGCACGATTCTTCCACTTTGAAGCAATAAGGACAACTCAAATTATGAAAAGTTTCCTAATTTGGTTTATGTTCTCTTAAAGTTTCATTTTGAAAAGTTCACAGTGTGCCCAAGCTTTCCCTATTTACCTCATTAGTTCCTTCATGGATAATTTGGAGGATGTCCCATATAACTTTTGCAGCCTCGTAGTGAGAAACTCGCAAAAATTCATCAAGACCAAGAGCGGTAGTGATGACCATTTTCGCATTCAAAACTGCATTACACATTTTTAATCATCTTTGGTCTAATCCTTTTCAGATCTGTTTACTAAAAAAACATCAACTTGAGTGAGAATAAATGGACTTTCCTTCACAATCTTCTAACTACCATGATCAATCCCTTCAATGAAGAACTTCATCTTCTCTTTCCAAAAATTATACCATTCTCCATTAAAGGATGAACGTTTGTTTATTAGATAACTCAAAGTCATTTCCTCTTGGGACAATTAATCTTTAGCAAGAGTTAGACTTTGATGCTACTTGTTGGACAAGCGACTTCAAAGTGGATAAAATTAGAGAAATGATACCAAGATTTATACAAGTTCGACCAAATGTTAGTCTACTCATGTCTCCACGAGATCTTCTTGATAGTTTGACTAATAACTTAAGCTTTTACAAGTTATTTCTACGAACCTCTGATACAAGCAAATCGAGAGATTTTATATTGGCTTATACCCCAACCAAACAAGAGCTTTTACACGGGTTGAGCTCACGAACCAAGTATAAATTTTGCCGGCTAATCTCAATAACCTAACATAACTTTTACAGAGCTAAGTTATAGAGCCAAATAAAGGTTTTTATTAGTTTATCTCAAGAACCAAACTCGAACCTTTAATAGAATCACACTCTTAAAATAAACTACAGCACAACACTAGTATAACACTTTTCTCACAAGTAGTTTTCAATCACAAGTCACTAAGAAAACTTTGGTGAATAAACTATTAGAGAGAGAGAATGTGTGTGTGTGTGTGTGTGTGTGTGCGCGTGTGTGCGTGTGTGCGAGAGAGAGAAAGTGGAACCTGCATCTGTTGTTTTCTAGATATCCGCTTGGGAGATATGTTTTTCCTTAAGGTTAATGATGAGTTATTCCCTATTCAGTAGCTCTTTCAGACTATGGGCCTCGTTGCGCCCCAATTTCCCCTTAAAGGAGCTATCCCGGTTCAAGCCATTCTCAAAGATCCAAAACTTGAGGCTCTCGTAAGAGCCTGACACTTCCACATCCAATTGCGTGAAACGGTCGATGTATGACTGCAAACTATCTTTTTCCCCTTGTGTGATCATGCTTAAGGAAGCTATTGTCACATGTTTCCTTTTCTTAGTTGTGAAATGAGTAATCAAATTCTTGCATAGATTGGTCTATGAATCAACATCTCGTTCGACAAGACTTTGTACATGGGCCTAGAGGATCTTGTCAATATTAGTGCAAATAGTTTGCACTTTTGTTATTGGCGTGGTAGTAATTCAAATTATCATCAACATGATTGTCAAGGATACGACCACAAAAGGATGTTTCTGCCGATTCTTCAACGAAGATTTCTCTGCTTGTTCCTCAGGGAGAACATGACTACCTTAACCTCGTCTAGGACTGTAAGGAGGAGTTTGATGTCTCTTTCTCTTTTGGTGATTTAGAAATCTCAAAGTCGCATCTCGGCGAGATGCGTCTGACTCATGAATGATTGTTCAACTTTTTCCGGAGACAGATTCATGTAACATGTTACCTTTTGAATTTATGTTGTGTTGTCTTTCTTCAAGATGAAGTATCCATTCTTTTATTGCTTGTAAGTTTTGTTTTTAGAGTATGTTATAAACGATGTTCAATAACTCGTTCACACATTGTACTATAAGACTGGCTTGTAACAATTGGATCCAGGTAGTGCCTTTTGTATTGATGATGTCGACGATGCTGGAGGTATGAATGAAGGTCCGCCTTGCTGGAAATGCGGAACAGATCCTACGAACAAAGTAGGTTGAAAGAGATATGTATATGTAATGAAGTGTTCGCGATGACTTGATCTGTAACACTTTGAGGAGGAGGTGATGAATCTCTTGTGGCTTGAGCCGTATTAGCTACTTCGCACAAAACAACGGAGCAAGTGGTTCTAGATCCTACCATTATCGGAATATCTAGAGGTTAAAAATCCAAAATGTTGAAAATCGGAGTAGACCGGTTATTGGAGTATGTCAAAAATAGAGGATATGTGGTTCAATATCAAGAAATCTAATTTGCTAGGTTGAGAAGCTTTGACTCGGTAAATTGAGAAATGAGTATTCAATTGTGGAAAATGCAGGAGTTATATGTTGATTCCCACGAACGATGCCACTATTTTTCCAGGGAACTAGAATTATTAGAGGTTGGAGGTTGCGAGATGCAACATGGACTCAAGCTTCTGACAGTAAAATAAGGGTTGATGACTTGCAAATTTAACACTCCAACGCTCAAGATAGTATCCAAATAAAATGAGTGAAAGAAGTCAGTACCTAGAAAATGGCGTGCCCACCTTTATATAGTAGAGCTGTTATAACAACTCACTTATCATCAACGTAAGTTACGAAGAGTCGTTGGATAAATTCTGTATTTAAATAGCCTCCAAACTACCCCAGGATAATACTCGTACCCTATGAGTGACTTAGTGAATCATTGCCTCCTTTAGGCATTGCTTGTTGGGCCTACTGGCCGACCTAAAACAAGAATGAAACAATTTTTTTCATTAACTATATAAATCCATGCATAAAAAAGCTTACGTCTAGAATGGAACAACTTGTTTAATAGACTATATGAACTCATGTATGGAGAACTTTACATCTTTAAAAAAATACTCTCGCTATTTTATTTTATTCTTTATTATATGCCATTTAAAAAAAATAATTGAACCAAATTATAAACAATTTTATAGTACTAATAAATAATTAACATTATTATTCTTATTATACTCTTAAAAAAATTATTATTACTTCTTAATTTCATTAATTTTATAAAATACTTGATAATTTATCTTTTTCATACACCAATAACTGCATTTTTTAGTATTTCTTAATATTGCAAAATTGACAAAACAATTTACAATAAAAAAACATAGATAATAGTAAACATTAAACATTACCTTTTTCTTAAATTATAATATTAATTGAAGGAAGTATGTTGGAAGTAAATCTCTTAAATAAATTTTAATAACATTCAAATTATCCTTTTCCAATAAGCGCGAAATATACATTACTTATTACTTAATAAAAACAAAAACCTTTCCTAGCAAGTGCAATTTTACCTAAAAGAAAAGTAAAGCCATCATGCACCAATATCTTTCCAAAGAATAACTAGGACAAAATATATTCTTAAATCTTATGCGAACTTAACCAATGATTAATCTCTCAAATGTCACTAATCTTTCTCTTATAATTCCCCTTGGTAAAACTAATAAACAAAATTTTGAGTTTTAGCAAGAAAAAATGACTCCACTTTCTTAGACAAACCCATATGCGGCATCCATTTAAAGAATCATAACTTTTGTGACTACAAAGAGTTCAACGCGTTCACTCCAAGTAAATTGCGTAAGATATTATGTGTATACAAAAAAGCATTAAAAGACATACAAGGGTAATTTAGGTATTTCCTGTGGGTATCCACCAACGTTGACGAATCAGTCATAGCGACAAAACAGTGTTTCCACGTGTCCACGCGCGACGCGCTTGATACATCTTTTGTTTCAATCTTTCGATTATTAATAATTTATCATACGCGAATCCGAAAACATGTGTTCCTTTCACATGACCTGTTACTAGCAAATTTCTTGTTCTTTCACTCAAAGTTTTGTTCCTTTTTCTTCAACCACACAAAATTTTCGGAAATTTCAATCCAAAAAAGTAACTGCTTTTTCTTCTATTCTTCCTTTCTCTCTCTGCTGTGTACTTATAAACCGTTGAAGAAGAAGCTCAGAAAAGTGACTCGTGTTGTGTTGAGAATTGTGACACAGAAACCTATGGGTAACTGTCTTGATTCTTCTGCTAAAGTTGATGCAGCTCAAAGTTCTAGATCCACTTCTGGTAACCCATAACTAACTAATTTTTTTTGAGTCTTATGTTGTTATTGATTTTCTTGTCTTGTTTTTGTTTCTAACTTTGGTTTTGTTCTTCTTTGGTAACAGGAATTTCGAAAACTACTCCTTCTAGTTTAACAATTCCATCATACAGTGACAAAAGCAATTCCTCTAGTCTTCTTCCAACACCGAGGTCTGAGGGTGAAATCTTGTCTTCTCCTAATCTTAAAGCGTTTACATTCAATGAGCTAAAGAATGCTACAAGGAATTTTCGACCCGATAGTCTTCTTGGTGAAGGTGGATTTGGTCATGTTTATAAGGGATGGATTGATGAACAGACTTATACGGCTGCTAAACCTGGATCGGGAATGGTTGTTGCTGTGAAAAGACTTAAGCCAGAAGGTTTTCAAGGTCATAAAGAATGGTTGGTAAGTGTTTTGTTACTATGTCCGTCTAGGGACTTCGTAGAAAATTTGAATTATCTGTTATTAGTAATTCCACACATTCGCGCAGTCTGCAATTTTGAGCGAACATATTAACATCAAAGAGCTCTGATTTGGAGTTTTACTTTACAGAATATTTACTTACTTAAAATCAGTGTCTTCCAATCTTGGTCTAATTGCTCCAAGCTACTGACCGTTAGTGCGGTAAGATTTTCCACACAATCACACAGTAACTAGTTTGGAGCAGACAAATCAAGATCAGTGTGGTTGAGTCTTACTCAACCTTACAAAACGGACTTATAAGATGAAAAGATTGTTTCATAAATGGTATGTGGCCCGATAGCAGAAATTTAATAGATGTTGACTCGATAGTAGAAACCTAATAGATGCTGGCCTAATTGATCTTAGATAGACTCTGATACCATCTTACGAATTGTGGTTGAGCGTAATTCAACTTACAAAATCAGTTTATAAGGTGAGAATTGCACCCACTTATAAACCTATGACGAGACCATATATTATCCGATGCGGATGTGAGACTCTTAACATGAATGCATACTTCCACCCCATTTTTGCCTTGCCCCCCCAAAAGGCAAGTAAATGTTTTTTTTTCCATTCTTTCCTCTACATGATAATGAATTTATAGTTAATGAAGCATTAATCTATTTGCAGACCGAGGTTAACTATCTAGGACAATTGCATCATCCTAATCTGGTTAAACTAATTGGATACTGCTTGGAGGGAGACAACAGGCTTTTGGTATATGAGTTTATGCCTAAAGGAAGCTTAGAAAATCACTTGTTTAGAAGTAAGTTTCCATAATCACTAAATGTTTCTTCCTTTCTTAACTAAGATGTTTAAAATTTGAAATTCGGGTTTGTTAATATCTAAGTTTGATTTGTGTTCTTGAAATTTGACAGGAGGACCACAACCACTGTCTTGGCCAGTGAGAATGAAAGTGGCTATTGGTGCTGCAAGAGGCCTCTCTTTTCTTCACAATGCCAAATCACAAGTCATATACCGCGATTTCAAAGCTTCTAACATCCTTTTGGACGCGGTAAGATCATTGAGAATATGAAATCTTATTTATAACTTCGTATTTTTGTAAATTTCTTACTCATCATGCATTTGGATTGCAGGAGTTTAATTCGAAACTATCCGATTTTGGCTTGGCTAAAGCTGGTCCTACCGGTGATAGAACTCATGTGTCTACTCAAGTTGTTGGTACTCAAGGATATGCAGCACCTGAATATGTTGCAACTGGTATACTTTTGCTTTACCTATACCATTATTAGTACTTAGTTCTTAGGTGTCAATAGGCGGTGAGGGCCGCGGGCGTGCAAGTCAGGAAAATGCACAAAATGCAAAGTTTGTCACAGTTAACCCTACTTAAATAGGGTTCATAAAATCTGTCACTGTTATATTAAATGCAATTAAATAGGACTTCTAACTGTTCATACACTAAGCATTAATCATTGTATTTATAGGTCGGCTTACGGCTAAGAGTGACGTATACAGCTTTGGAGTTGTTTTGCTTGAACTTTTATCAGGAAGACGCGCAGTGGACAAGACAATAGCTGGCGTGGACCAGAATCTAGTAGACTGGGCAAAACCATATTTAGGCGATAAACGAAGACTATTCCGAATCATGGACTCAAAACTAGAAGGCCAATATCCACAAAAAGGAGCATTCATGGCTGCTACACTTGCTCTTCAATGCCTTAACAGAGAAGCTAAATCAAGGCCTCCAATGATAGATGTTTTAGCAACTCTTGAACAGATAGAAGCTCCTAAACAAGCAGCCCGGATTTCTCTATCGGAACAACAGAGAGTTCATGCTCCGGTGAGAAGGTCTCCTGCACGAAACCGAACGCCTTTAAATGTAACTCCTACTGCATCGCCACTGCCGTCTGTTAGGCAATCTCCTCGCGCGCATTAGGCGCCCGACGAGGACTGTTCTGTATGTAAATTTGTCATTTTTAGAGGTTGTGTTTTTGACAAGCGTGTTTTGTGAGATGTGGCATATTTTTTTAACTGCAATTTTGGGTTATCTTCGGTATATTGTTCATACCATTTTTTTGTGCTGGTATATACTCTACTCTGGTGATCTGATAATAATAGTAATAATAATTACTTTATTTGTTCGTTTTTTTTATTTGCTGTTTTCAAAATTTCAATGCAATGAAATGATAAATAATAAAAGGTATTGTAAGAAAAAGAGAAAAAAATAGTATTAAAAAGAACAAAAACATGTAACTCATAACAATCATGTAATACATGTTATATTATTATTATTATTTTTTCACAAAAACAACTAAAGTGAATCATATACTGAGTTTTCTATTTGTCCCTATATAACAAACACAAATTATTATATAACAATCCAACCACAAATCATCATTCCATAATATTTTCAATCACAAGTAACCAATCATTCCATAATATTTTCCTCATGGGTGAAAATTTGGAAATTTCTTCATGTCAAGGATTTCAAGGTGCCCCCGCTTGACCATCTTCCTGTCAAGGATTGCAAGAGGAATCTTCTCAACCTGAGTCAATGGTGTATGTAGATGTTGAACACTTTGTCCTTGAGGGTTTGAGCCTAGTTTGAATTGTGAAACATGAAATACATTGTGTATGGATGCAGATGGAAGAAGTTGCAATTTATAGGAAGTTGAAACAATGCGATCCTCAAATAGAAAGGAATCATAAAATTTTGACAATAGTTTGTGGATGACATGTTGTTTCATACAAGCTTGTCAGTAAGATTGGAGCTTAAGATTTACATAATCATCAATATCAAAAATTCTACTACTTATCTGTTTGTTGACTTGTTGAGTCATTCTATTTTAAGCCCGTAGAAGATGGAATTTGAGAAGCTTAATTGCTTATTCCCTTGAAATTAAGGACGCGTCCACAATTAGGGTAGAAGATAAGTCAGGTGTTGGTTGGGATTTTTAATTATGGAAAAATCTCAACAAAGGACAAATTAACGTGTACTTAAGTTGAGTCTTGGGTTGAAAAGATTTTGGACTTAGTAAATTTGGAAATGTTCTAGGAACATTCTGACCGCAAGGAGTTTCGACAGCGTCACATGCGTCGAAAAAGCAGTTATTAGGGCGCGCAGATGTTATGTTCAAATATGAATAATTACCTTTGAGTTCCATACTAAAGGACATAGGGAGAGAGTGCAAAAGTGGACTACATGCAAGACTTCACGTGGCGAGATAGGAATATTAGAAGCAATTATTCTCATACTAGTATATATAAGAGTTCATTTCTAGAATTCAGTGTGTTCATTTTACTACAAAAATCTCACTTAAAACTTGAAGTTACCACTGTCCATAGAAAAGAGTCGTAGCGGGAGAATGTATGAAAAATGAAACACCACCTTTTATTTTCGAACGCAAAGTCTTTAAAATCCACTTTACTTTATTTTGCCAAATTATTTCCAGTTTCATTTAATTACATTGTTTTTACACTTCCAGTTTGCTATCTTCTCTACACTCTTTATCATTAGCGAAATCTACATTTTTTACAACCTTTTAGTAATTATTTCGACCAAGTCGAAATTAGATACTACTTATAGAAAACTATAAAACAAGGTTTTGACACTATGTCTTAAGATTCAATATTTGATCCTGCAATTAACCTTTAATTAAGAGACTAACTCTTGCTTAGCAATTTTCCGTGTAAACAAATTGACACGCCTAGCGGGACATGTGTTAAAATATTTATCTTTCACAAATATTCATAGTTTTTCACTTATTTAGGGTTTTTTCTCTAGGTAGTTTGCATGCGATTGAGAAATAGAAAATCTTTGTCTAGAATGTCGCGTCCTCTTATAGATAATGTCAATCCCTAGAATAATGCTTAAAATGTAGTAGAACTATCATCCCTATCGACGGTTGAAGAGCTTGTAGCCTCGACACCGGTCAGGACAACGACTCCGGTTATGTCAACAACGCCAACCACACCAATATTGTCATAGGGAGCAACTCCCCCGCCGTAATAAGGAAATCCACTTTTTAATCCTGCAATTGGGAGACCTCTATTTGGATTTTCAATTTCACAAAGTGGCAGAGACTACTCTTATGATATGCCAACATCGATGATGGCTAACCTTCATAAGAATATGTCAACCTTTAGTGAAAATATAGTGGCCACGACGCCATTGTACAATCCATACAATGCCTCAACATCAGCCATTAACAATATGGCGCAACCAGGAGGGATAAGTTACATGCCTCAAATTACGCCATCTTTAAATACAACCTCTAATGATGCCTATGAGGCAACAAATAGACAAGAGTAATTTAGAATTAGTTAATACTCTCACCCAACAAATGGAAATAATTTTCAACCCTTTGATTGCAAATACAAATCAAACCTATGAAGTATTGGCAAATAAAATGGGGAAATTTCTTTGCACGCCTACAATACAGGTGCGACCTACCCCTAAAATATCAAACATTAGGCAGATCGAGACCCTTGAGAATGGGACAACACAAGCAACTGTAGGTCAAAACCAAGAGTTTCAACTACTTGAACCTCCACAAAATAGGGAAGAGGTAGAACAAATAGAACAAAATAACCCTAGGTCTTTGATGATTTAGAGAAATCAGAATGCTGATCAAGTGCTTAAACATGTCCATCAAAATAATTTTTGAGGGCATAATAACATAACAAACGTGGTCAAACAAATTTTTTCCCAGAATGGCCTTAATGTGGGACTTTATAGGCCTAATTTTATATCCCTTTTGTCAAAATACGTTCGACAAACAAAGTTACCCAAGGGATGAAAAGTCCCAAAATTCACTAAGTTCGTTGGAGACACTAATGAGTCGATAGTAAAATATGTTTCCTGGTACCAAACTGAGGATGACGAAATTGCGAATAATGAGAATTTGAAGATGAAATACTTACCCAATTATCTAATGAAGAATGCATTCACTTGGATTACAACTCTTCGTCCACACTTTGTCTAATCATGGAGTCAGTTAGAGAGACTGTTCCACAAACAATTTTACACGGGACAATCGAAAATTAGTTTGAAAGAGTTGGCTAGTGTTAGGCGAAAAGTCCCTGAATCGGTAGATGACTATTTGAATAGATTTAGACTTCTCAAGACAAGGTATTTCACCCAGGTGACTGAAAATGAGTTAGTCGAAATGGTTGTTGGTGGCCTAGACTATTCAATTAGGAATAAATTAGATATCTAATACCTTAGGGACATGGCATTGTTGGCAGATAGGGGTCGCCAGACCGTATGCTTAAAAGTTGAAAAATCTAGAACAAATAAATACCATAAAAAGGAAAAAGTTGCTTATATAGAAGCAGATGATTACATCTCTTATGTAGGCGATGATTGTTATGAAGAGGGCGAGGTCGACATGGCTAAACTTAAGCCAGGATCCCCTTATGTATGTAATTTGCTGAAACCATTGAATGAGAAAAACCCTGTCGAGACCAGCAAAAATGAGAAGTTCACCACTAGAACTTATACTTTTGATATTACAAAATATGATGAAATATTTGATTTGTTGGTCACAGATGGTCAGATTATAGTGCCTCCTGACCTAAAAAATCCTCCTTTAGAACAAAGGAAGAAGAGAGGTTTCTGCAAGTATCATAATTTTCTGGGTCATAAAACTTCTCAATGTGTGCTTTTCAGGGATTTGGTCTAGAAAACTCTGAAGGGAGGAAAGTTACAATTTGGCGAAAAGCCAAATTCGTCCATTAAGGTGGAATCAGATCCCATGCAGATGGAAGATACTCGCTATGCTGAGCCTGTGGAGATTCTGATGCTTGAAGCTGTTGATGGCTTCAACGTGGAAGTAGACAAGGTTGAACAGATCTTCGTTGTCGTCGATTCTGACATTCAAGCCGTTTACCCCCAGGCTGAAGTGGGGTTGATTGACTTTCTTAAGCCTTGAAAGCTTAACGATTCCAAGACTATGATGTGTCCACGATGTAGTGCCGTGTTTGATGAAGAAGCGGCAAAAATGCTGGAGGGCAAAAGGAGATTCGAACCCAGAAGAGGCCGGGTTGGAAGCCAATATGCCATGTTCTCCCCAAATAATGGGAGCAAACCTCGTACAAACGAAGAATATAGGAGGAAGTTTTAACATCCTCGACGAAAGACTTTCCGACTACCACTAAGCGCACCTAAGGAGAAATGGGTGAAGCCTTCAAATCTAAAAGGGGAAATCACCCCAAACGGAAGGAGGTCGACCCTAAGGTGGGAATGCTGAGTCACAACAAGCGGAAAGAGTCGAAGGTTAAATCTCATGTCCCTTCGACCTACTAAGGCGGCAATCTCATGATGTGAACCCAATGGTCGCATCATCAAAGAAAAAAGAAGGCGGAAAGAGAAGCCTTCACAATGAAGCACAAAGCCCTAGAGGCGAATTACACACCCCACTCAGATGATGAAATGGTCGAAGACAACTTCGATGAAGAGTCTGAGGACAATTTACAGATTAATTGTGGCATAATGTTTGTATTGCTAGCTGAATACGATAGGGTGTCTGAAGTGTCTAGAGATGAAGAGGATTTTTTACAAGACGAGGCTGCTAACTAGAAGCCACTTTGTTACTATGTCATGAATAACGGTGTGGTCTGAGAACAACATGTTGTGTTCAAAAGGCATGATCCAGGAATGATGTATCACCTGAAGCCGTTATTTATTAGATCGAAGGTAGACAACATGGTCGTTAATAAAGTATTTGTTAATAGAGGTGCGACAGTTAACCTGATGCTGCATTCACTATTCAAGAAAATGGGGAAGACCGATGAAGATCTTAGGCCCCATAATATGGTGTTGTCCAATTATGAGGACAAGACCAACAACATTCTGGGTGTGATCCAGGTAGATCTATCAGTTGGCTCAACACCTAGGACAACGTTATTCATGGTCATCAAGTCCAATGCTAATTATAACTTACTACTTACACACGAATGGATACGTGGAATTGATGCAGTGCCTTTGACGCTTCACCAAAGAGTTGCCATCTAGAGGGAGAATGGTATTGTCGAGAACATAGAAGCCAACCAAAGTTATACAAAGTTGAAGTAGGAATGGTCGGAAGAAAAGACTTTGATAAGAACTTGGCGAAGATACTGACATATTATGATGCAAAGGAAATGTATACCTTTGAGAAAGACTCCATCTATTCACTAAACCTACACCCAAACTATGGGTGTATCTGGGACAAGGAGTAGGTAGAGAGTCTGTCTATCGAAGAATGAAGTCTACCCCTTACAGGGTGGAAAATGGCCAATGAGAATGATTGTTGAGTCAGGATCATTGGCTCGGATTTTGACTTATATGGACGAAAATAGAATAAAGTTGGCCTTAGAGGCCGAGGCTTCTCAGAATATGGCTTTTGAAGCCAATGTGGAAAACTCCAAGAGTTTTGGAGGTGGCCATAAAGGCCAGAGAGTAGCTTCAAGAAGTCGGAGGCTCGATTTTATTTATGGCAACGAGCCTTTAGGGTTTGAAAAAGATCCACTTGAAACCAACAATAAAATGCAGGCTCAAGACCCTCTAGGGGAGGTAGACATGGGCAAAGGTTCGACAAAGCAGACAACGTACATCAGCACCAAGATCGAACCGGGCATGAAAAAGAAAGTGGTTGAGCTGCTCAAAGAATATAAAGGCTGTTTCTCCTAGGACTACAATAAAATTCCAGGACTAAGTCGATACATGGTGGAATTAAAGTTGCCAATTCGACATGGCAAGAAGCTGATGAGACATCTACCAAGAAGGTTCACACAAGAGATAATGTCAAAGATCAAGGAAGAGATCGAAAAGCTAATCATAAGTAAGTTCATAAGAACGACCAAGTACATTGAATGCTTAACTAATATTGTTCTAGTTATAAAGAAAAATGGTACTCTTAGAGTTTGCATAGACTTTATGGATCTAAATATGTTATGCCTAAAGATGAATACCCTATGCCTGCGGCAGAAATGGTAGTCGATTCAACCGTAGGTCATAAGTATTTAAGTATGTTAGAAGGGTACTCCGGTTATAATCAAATATTTATAGCTGAGGAGGACGTACCTAAGACGGTGTTTCGATGCCCAGATGTGTTAGGAACTTATGAATGGATAGTGATGCTCTTTGGTATAAAAAGCGTTGGGGCGACTTACCAAAGAGCTATGAATTCTATGTTTCATGACTTCATTGAGACTTTTATACAAGTCTATATCGATGACATAGTCATAAAATCCTCAATAGAAAATGGTCAGTTGGACCACCTTTGACAATATTTTCAGAGGATGAGAAAATATGGATTGAAAATGAATCCATTAAAATGTGTTTTTTGTGTTGGTGCATGAGAATTCTTAGGATTCGTGGTGCACAAGAAAGTCATAGAGATCAATCAAAATAATACGAAAGCAATTGAAGATTTCAATCCTCCTTCGACAAAGAAATAACTTCAGTATTTGTAGGGGAAAATAAATTTCCTGAGAAGTTTCATCTCTAACATAAGTGGAAATATTCAGTCGTTCTCGCCACTGCTTCGAATCAAGAATGATAGTGACTTTATTTAGGGGAACGAGCAATAAGAGGCTTTTAACAACATCAAGAAATATATGATGAAGCATCCAGTATTGTTACCTCCAAATTAAAATAGGAGCATGAAATTATACATAGCTGCGTCAAATTTGACCATACGTAGTATGTTAGCTCTAGAGGATGATAATGAAGTTGAAAGAGCCATATATTACTGATCAATGGTTTTTATGCGTTATTTTACCGTTAGTTTAATTTAATCTTCTTATATGTTTAGTTGCATTTTATTTCCTTTTATTGCATTTTATGCATTGGTTTTGTATTTTCATTGTTTTTAGGTTCATGTAAGCATTCAGGAAGAATCAGAGTGAAAAAGTGGACAATACAATATTTTTAGGAATGAAATTGGCAAGTTACAAAAGGCCTGACATGGCCACCCGTGTTGCCTGATCAATAAAAAATGCAAGATAGTAAGAATCCAAGGGGCTGACACGAGCCAACATACCTGGAACTAAGAAGTTTTTATTGTAGAAAGACAGTGAGCCAACATGGCCGTCTGTGTCAGCTGACACGGCCCGTGTTGGCTAAAACACTTCATCTTCTAATTTTATTGGATTTTTGACTTGTGTGATCCATGAGGGTATTTTCCTACTGCTGTGTTGGACCTGGGAGTATTTTAGAGGCTTTTTGAGAAGGAAAAAGAGACTTTTTGACAAAGAAGAATTTTATGATCAAGATTGGAGAGATCAAGGAGATTGGAGAACTGAAGGTTTTCATGAGCGGAAACAATTGAAGATCAAAGGAATTCTATTATCTTGTAATGTCTAATTTTTATTCTATATTGTCTCTAAACCTTATGAGTAGCTAAACCCCCCAATGCTAGGGGGTGTCCCTGAATTACTTTTGTAATGAACCCGATTTCCTTTATTATATGACATAAGTGCTTTTTTCATAATCAATTTTATTGTACAATATGTTTAATGCTTTTTCTATCTGACAAATGTAAATTAATTTACGGTTAACCTTAGGTCAGATAAACCACTGTTATGCTTTTTGTGCAATAATACTATAATATATATCATCTAGGACTAGGGATACCCTGTAGTAACTGTAACATTCTTGATTAAAATATAATGCTTGATTTCATCCTAAGTCTCTAAGGACTTAAGGTTTGGGATGAATACCAAAGGTTTTTATTTCTAAGGCCTTAGGGAAAAATATACTTGAGAATCAGTAAAGGTTTATTTTAAGCCATGTCACGTGAATAAGTATTAAGGTTGTTGCAAGGCAATTCATACATTGTACCCTAGCATGCTTCTCATATCTGATAAAAATCCCTTTTATTATTAATTGCTTTATTTTCTTGTTTTTCCCTTATAACTTTACAAAACAATCTTCAAACCCAAGTCCTTTTTGTTTAATTGAGTTACGATAAGAAGTTGTATTCCTACGCAGTCCTCGAGACCGATACTGGGGATAAAGCCCCTATTTTAAGTACAATTGGAAAAAATAGTACACTTGCTATTTTTTCAATCATGTTTTTGATGTCGTTTCCGGAGACTGCAAAACTATAAGTTTTAATTATAGTTTAATTGAAATTTTATTGCTCGTCAACTAAAATTTTATTTTCAGTTCTTTTTATTGTTATTATTTTTGTTTCGTTACTGCTGCTCTGCGTCTAACATTTTTATGCAAGGAAAATCCTCAGCTAATTTTTCTTTTGATGCAGAAATGGAAAGTACTCTACATGCAAGGCATAGACAAGCAAGACTGGCAGCTTCAGAAGCAGAGCCTTCAATGTCAGCACCAGAAGAAGAAAGAGTCTCTGTTCATTAAGAGCATTCTGATTCAGGTTCAGACTCAAATATAGATACTGTAACTATGGTTGAAGTTCCACCAGCGAAGAGACTCCTTGGTGATTACGGTGGAGCTAATGCACCGACTGGTAGGTTAATAATTGTAAACCAACCGGTGAACATGGAAAATTTCCAGTTGCATCCGAGCACCATCACCTAACTTGAGAGGAGACCTTTCACCGGAAAGGTTAATGAAGATGCCAACAAACATCTGCAAATATATCTGACTAAGGACACTATTCTCATGATTGATGGGCACACTGATGAAGCAAAAAAATTAAGAATGTTTCCGTTCACTCTTTTTGAAGATGCTGAAGAGTGGTTCTACTTGTTACCTTCCGAAAGTATTGCTACTTGGGAAGAGATAGAAAAGGTCCTTTTTAATGAGTATTTTCCTGCCTCTGTGTATATTCGTAAAAGATATGATATCATGAATTTTAAATAGAAGGAGGGAGAACCACTAGGCGATGCTTATAAAAGGTTCAAGCGGTTATTGGTTGCACGCTCTACTCATAACATGGATCAAACTGAACAAATGCAAATGTTTATGAATGGTCTCAAGATGAAGACTAAGCAACTCATTGATACGGCAGTCGATGGCTCATTAAACTTTACAACAACCGCTGGTATTAAGAAGGTCATTGAAGCCATTGCTGCAAATGAGCATTTGGAATTATATGACCGTAGTGTGAGTAAACCTGAAGGAAAATTGATTTGAAGTTGGCTAATCAAGTTGTGAAAATGGAAGATCAAATCACAGCTGAAGGAGAAAGAAGGCTTAAAGCAATAAATGTAAGTACTCAGACTGTTGCTCAAGTTCAACCTGTCTAAGCTGTGAGTTGTGAGATTTGTAGTGGACCCCATTTTACTGCACATTGTGTTGCGACTGCTAAACAAATTGAAGAGATAAAGTTTCTGAAGCAGAATAATCCCTATTCTCAGACTTATAATCCAGGATGGAAGAATCATCCTAATTTCTCCTGGAAAGATCAGAATCAACCTCAATATCAACAGCAACAACATGCTCCTCAGAAAGCAGAATGGGAAATAGCTATTCAAAAGATGACAGCTCACAATATTAAATTCCAAGAAGAGACAAAATAACACAAAAACTCTCCACGCAAACTCAAAGAACCTTCTCGAGCGTGACAGTAACGAATCCAAAAAATCTTGAGAATGTTAATGCTATCACATTAAGAAGTTAGAGAGTTGTGGAAGAAGAGGAAGAAAGAGAAACAAATGATTCTCAGTGTATAGAGGTGGAGCTGGAAGTGAGAGAAAACAGGAAAGAACCGGAAAGAGCTTTACCACCTGTGAAGCCAACTAAAGATAAAAAGAAAGAGGAGGTTAAACCAAAAATCAAGCTACCTTATCCTCCGAGAGTTACAAAGAAGGAACAAAAAGAGAAAGACTTTGAGAAATTCAGCACAATGTCCATAAAGTTAGAAATCAATATGTCGTTCTTTGAAGCACTCGAGCAAATGTCATTGTACAAGAAATTCATGAAAGAGATAATGGGGAAGAAGAAACCAATGGGTGAGGAGCTGAAAATTTCAACTGAGCAGTGTAGTGAAATATCACAAGGTAGGAGAATCCCCATCAAGCGAAAAGATCCTGGATCTATAGCAATCCCTTGCACTATAAAAGACAGTACTTTCAAGAAGGTCCTTATTGATTCAGGTGCTAGTGTGAGTCTCATGCCTTTATCCATTTTTAAAAAGCTGGGTGGGAATAGACTTGAAGTTTGCCGACCACACGACTAGGCGGTCATATGGGCTAGCAGAGGATGTACTGGTGATGATTGATAACTTTACCTTTCCAGTTAATTTTGAGATTATGGATATTCCATCATACATAGCCGACCATTCTTGCTTACTAGAAGGTGCAATTTTGATATTGACACAGGTACTCTGACCTTGAAATCTTTTGATGAGGAAATAACTTTAAAAGTGTTGGACATCAAAAAGCAAGGTAAAGAGGAAGACAATCACTTTGCAGTTGGAGTGATCCAAATAGTGGGAAAATGAAAAAGTACAAAACCACTTCTGGAAAAAGTCTCTGGTGTAATTTATCAGGTTGCAATATCTCAGTCGTCTAGGGCACATATCGAGACTCCAAAAGTCATTCGAGGAGTCAAGAATAGAAAAGTTGGATGTGATTTGATGCACAAAGTTGCTCTTATCTCTGAACCTGACTGGCCCTCTGTTGCGGAAAGGTCAAGAAACAAAGTGTGGAAGCTGAAATACCCCTCGTAACAATGGGGAGTGAACCGTCGAGTCATGCGATGTTAAGCAAAGTGTTGCGTGGGAGGCAACCCATATTTTTAATGTTTGAGCATTTTCTTTTTGTTTTTTATTTTGTTTTGTTTGCAGGAAATAAACGAGACCTTATATGTGCAAGCTAGGATGTAGCAATTGGTGTTGCATTACCCTCCGCCTCCTTAGTAAGGATCTCTGTGAGTTCTCTCTCTCTCTCTCTCTCTCTCTCTCTCTCTCTCTCTCTATCTCTCTCTCTCTCTCTCTCTCTCTCTCTCTCTCTCTCTCTCTGTTCTAAAACATTGAGGCCAATGTTTAGTTCAAGTTTTGGGGAGTATTTACTGTTTTGAGTTTTCATTTTAAGTAATTTTTATTTGTGTTTGTGTGCTTTTGTTTAAAAACCGCTTTGAGTTATCCTCGAATAAGGACCGTAAAAAAAATCTTATGAATACTGTGATGTGTGAAGTAGTCAGGAAAGTATATAGAGTTTGAGGGAAAAGGAGTTAGAACTAGGGACTTTGGGAAAGTTTGGAAATTGAGGTATAACCTGAACACCCTAGATTCCCCGGAGTAAGGAAACGAGTCTAACGTGTAGATTTGTGCCATCGTACTTGGATTTGAGAAGCATTCCTTGATTAGTTCATAGTGATAGTCCGACATGATCAAAAAGAATTGCATGTATAAGGTTGATTGAGAGAATGACTTATGGCACCAAAAAAATGATGAATAATGAAGGTAAAGACAACTGGTCCTTCTAAGTTAGGTAACCCTCACCCGGTTACTTAGCCTAACGGCAGTTGAGTCTCAATTGTCTTCCCTTAGTGGACTAGTAAATGTCTATGCACGAGAGGAAAAGAATAAAGGTTCCCAAAAAAAGTATCGATCAATCTTGTACATGTGAGGGAAAACGATAAAAAATGCCTCAATCTGATTATCCGAATAAAAGGGGTAGAAAATCGAAGAAAAGACTTAAGTCCAAAGCATAGTTGAAGAGGTGACCAAAAGGGATATTTAGGTCCGTAGTTTTACTGTGGTATGTGTTTATGTAATACCTTCGTTAACGAGCCATTACCAAGAAAACTAGTTTTAGCCGATCGGAACAAAGACTCACGTATGAGTATCGACACACCTTACTTTCATAAGTCTTTTATTTGATGTGTACTATTTGATTTGAAAAATCTTTATGCAAGCTTGTTGCTTGAGGTCAAGCAAAGGTTTAAGTTTGGGGGGGGGGGGGGGGGGGTTTGATCAATGGTTTTTATGCGTTATTTTACCATTAGTTTTAGTTAATCTTCTTATATGTTTAGTTGCATTTTATTTCCTTTTATTGCATTTTATGCATTGGTTTTGTATTTCCATTGTTTTTAGGTCCATGTAAGCATTCAGGAAGAATCAGAGCGAAAAAGTAGACAATATAGTGTTTTTGGGAATGAAATTGGCAAGTTACAAAAGGCCTGACACGAGCCGTGTCAGGAGGATATGCCTGATCAAGAAAAAAATGCAAGATAATGAGAATCCAGGGGGATGACACGGCCGCCCGTGTTAGCATACCTGGAACTAAGAAGTTTTTATTGCAGAAAGACAGTGAGCCAACACGGCCGCGCGTGTCAGTTGACACGACCCGTGTTGGCTGAAACACTTCCTCTTCTAATTTCCTTGGATTTTTGACTTGTGTGATCCATGGGGGTATTTTGGGTATTTCCCTACTTGTGTTGGACCAGGGAGTATTTTAGAGGATTTTTGAGAAGGAAAAAAGAACTCTTTGAAAAAGAAGAATTTTATGATAAAGATTGGAGAGATAAAGAAGATTAGAGAATTGAAGGTTTTCATGAGCAGAAAAAATTGAAGATCAAAGGAATCCTATTATCTTGTAATGTCTAATTTTTATTATGTATTGCCTCCGAACCTTATTGTAGCACCCCAAAATTTGCCTCATTGTTTCTTGGTTTACTGGCTTATGTTTCCGTACATTTTGCATTTCTGCATATCATAGCATTGGTTCTCGAGACATGCGATCAAGGTATTTTAGTGGCTCAGGGCTCCCTTTTAGTAAAAAGTTTAAACATCGAATATCTAAGGCTCCGACATTTATTTTGCCCAACGATTGAGCAGTCGGTATTATTCTTTTTAGCAGGTTATTTTCAGCTCAGGAGACGGTGCACAGGCTATCTAAAGCATGCTCATAATCATAATATCCAAGGGCAAGTTTTAGAGGCTTAACAGAGCTTATAACAGGTGGAAACAAGTGATTATACATGATTCCCTCCATTTGGTGCCAAATTGGACATTTTTTGAATGTGGTAACCGGTTACCACATATTGGGTAGCCGGTTACTTCAAGCGCATTTTGCCAAGAAATTCAAATTTTCAGCATTGCAAGTTTTCCAATCATTTTCAACCATTGATTTCACATGATCATCATTGGAAGGATCTAGAATTGTTTCAATTTTCACCATTTCTCTCCAAATTTCAAACACTCCATTCCTAATTCCACTCCTAATTTCCATTCCAAATGTCAATCCACATTCCAAACCATATTTTGATTCCAAACCTAGAGCTTATTTAAGTGAATTTGTTCCAAACCTCACACGATGACCTTCATTTTTCAGATTTCACATTCATTCTTGAGAATTTGCTCTCAACTTTCTCTCAACTTTTTCACTCCCAAAACCTCCATTAAAGCTCTTTCCACTTGATTTCATTGATTCTTCATTGGAATTCTTGAATTCTAGAGCTAAACCTCCATCATTCATCTCCGTTATCTTCAATTCATCACTAAATTTTTGTTTGGATTTGGATTTGAATTTGGAAGCTAGATTGGAAGTGCTTTTTTGAGTCATTTTTGCTTGATCTTGCTTGTTCTTCATTTCTACCATAAGAAAGCTCTTGGATCTTGAAGATTCTTTGGGTTTCTAGCTTGGATCTGTTAATTTTAAGTGAATCAACACTTACCAAAGCAAATCTCAGCTTTGAAGGTTGCTAATTCTGGATCTAATTCTATTTTCAGCTTATTTGAATAATCACAATGTAGATCCATGGCTTTTGTTGCTTTTTGACCCATTTTGATGATTTGGATCTTGGTGATTTGTGATTTCAGTGTTTGGTTGTGTTTACATGATGTTTAATAATTGAGATTTGATGTTAAATTCGTGTTTAATTGATAACATGTTCATATGAGTGATTGGACAAGTTGTTGGATGCTGAAAACTGATTTTAAAAGCTGATTTTCTATTTTTGGTTCAGTGGTAACCGGTTACCCTTCACAAATTTCATGTTCCATGCTGTTTTTACAACAGGTAACCGGTTACCTAATATTGAGTAACCGGTTACCATTGAGCAGCATGTTGTGTTTTTGCATTTTCTTGCTTGTTTGAGGTTCCTTCTCACATGTAAACCTCATGATCTGATATGATGAATTTATGTGGATTGTTTTTGACATATTTCATCATTCTTGAATGTTTGATTTGGATTCTTCGACACGTGACGTCCGATTTCCATTTGAGTGCATAACATGTTGTTGTTGCTTGATTGATGAATGATCACACACATTACTTGCTTATATCATGTTAATTGGTTATCATGAATTGTTTGCTTTGCTGGATGTTTGATGCATGTTTGCACTTATTCCCGACTCCACTTTGTTGCGCGTTTGTTTGATTGGTCGATCGTTCAACTTGAATTGAAAAGCATGTTGATCTTGTTGATTTCTTGTTGATGCAATGTTGTTGATCAATTATGTTTGATTGTCGAAGCATGTCCATACTTGCATGATGTTTTTTCATGATTAATGCTTGCTCTTGATTAATCGTATTCATGTCTACTTGCTGCCCTACTTTCCACAGCTGTGGTTGTTTTGAATTTTGGATCTTGTCTTTATCTTGATGGCTTGCTGCCTGACTTTTTTACACTTACTTTTATGTTGAAACATGTGCTATTATAAGTTGTTTGACATGTGTGTTGGATTCTATTGCTGTTTTGTGTAGGGGGCGCTGTTGTAGTTGCTGTTTTTACCTTATTTCTTTACTTTTTGCTTTGTCTTTGCATGCTCCCTTAGGATTCTTATTCCAATTTAATTTCCGATTAAATTTGGAGTAAGATATACATTAGAAGTTTAATCCATGCATAATAACAAGTAGGCCAGTTCCTTTTAACCTCAACCTTAGGTCCATCTTTTGCATGCTAACATTAGGATAAAATCTTCTTTCGCATCCCAACATTAGGACCACTTTGCATGACAACATTAGGGCCGAGTTTCCCTTAGACCTTTCGTGCGTCTCTCTTCTCATCTCAAAACACTTTCTAACTCATCTAATAAACACGATGAATGTTGCACTCTACGAGCCTTAAGCACATGAGAAATGATGAGTGGGGGGGGGGGGGGGTTCTCCTCACTTGTCTAGAGTGTTTAGCATATTCCCTTTGTGAGATATGCGACGCATTCGCTCATATGTCATAGTGTTTAGTGCAACATGAATCACAAAGAAAACTAATTCACTTCACTAAAACTGACAAACAAAAGTCAAACCTTTTATCCTTCGGGATTTGCGTTTCAAACTCATTTTAATAAAAGAGTACGTTACTTTTCCGTTCTACCGCAAACAGGCATCAACCTTAACTGCTAGAATGAGAACTTAACGTCGCTCGTAAAAAACACTTAACCAACCAGTGGTCTAGTTTTCCCGAACTACTTTTGTTTTGTAGATGCTCTTGATTGGCTGCATTTTATGGCAAAACATTGTTGTATGTATGAATGTCACAACTGATGTTGTGATATACATGAAGAGTGTTCTGCAGGGAGAGCTAAGAGTAAGTGAAGCCGAATGTCATGGCTGGATGTTATGACATCAAGCGTATGACATCAGGATGCGCAGGGTTTGTTTTTATGTTATTAGCTCAGGCTATACTTCAGGAAACAATCCAGGAAGCATAGTTATTTTTGGCGACATAACAGGCATTGCTGAGGATAACATAGAAGACTCCTGACCCAATGATAAGTGCGCAGCTTAATGAAGAGAGGTTTATCTTGGGTAAACCTAGTTTCTCCATCAAGGCCCAAAGCAAGTCTGTTACTATAAATAACAGAAGGATCATTCCTAATAGGGCATAGCTTCTGGAGAGAGACTGAAGAGTGTGTCTTGTGAGTGAAGAGGTTGTTCTTCACGTGGATTGTGTGAGTGAAGATTTTTGGTTCTTCACGTGTGTCTTAGGATACTTGTATGCCAAGCAATTGTCAGGTGTACAATTGCATTGGTTTATTATGTATGAATTGGTGTATTTATTGTGCCACTCAAAGCTTTTAAGCAAGAGGGCTGTGTCACTTGATCAAAGCTGTGAAGCAAGATCAAGGTGTGTTTGAAGTGTGTCTTCATATCTCAATTGTAATTGGTTTATATCACTGAGGTGATTGAGGGGGGGTGAGTGGGAAACTTTGGTCTAGTGGTCTCTAGGCTGAAGTTACATTGGGTAGGTCTTAAGTGAAGAGTGCAAATGGGTTGTTTGACTCTGAATTAATTCTATTGATAGTGAATTTCCTTCCTGGCTTGGTAGCCCCTAGATGTAGGTGTGGTTGACACTGAACTGGGTGAACAATTTCTTGTGTTATTTACTGCTTTCCATTTACAGCTTATTAGTTAGTTCAGTAGTCGTTGTTATAGT
This sequence comes from Lathyrus sativus, assembly GCA_963859935.3. Classification (NCBI taxonomy): domain Eukaryota; kingdom Viridiplantae; phylum Streptophyta; class Magnoliopsida; order Fabales; family Fabaceae; genus Lathyrus; species Lathyrus sativus. The sequence goes on from OZ012736.1 coordinate 20,486,831, forward strand.
GGATGTCATAACATCCGTGATAACATCCATTGTTTGCTTGCCAGAATTTCATGTTCTAATTTCTCATACCAGATGAGGATACGTAGGCACAAGACGTCGATGTCTTGGCGAGCAACCTTCCCCCATCACCCGTAGTTTCTCGAACTATGTTGACTCTGACTTTCCCATTGCACAAGGGAATACGTAGGCATAAGGCGGTGATGTCCTATTGAGTCTTTTTTCTTTTTCTTTTGTTCTCGTTTTTGTTTAGCAGTAGCTTATAGATGAACACACCTTTTGATTAGACAACAAGTGTGGATCCCGTTGAGTACAACGAACGTGAGGGGTACTAATACCTTCTCCTTGCGTAACCGACTCCCGAACCCAAGATTTGGTTGAGATGACCTTGTCTTTTCCCGTTCTTCAGGTTTTCTTCGATTGTTTCCTTTCCCTATCTTTGGGATAAATAATATTCAGTGGCGACTTTTCTTTTTTCCGCTGGGTGTTTTTCGCAGTTGTGACAGTTGGTGACTATGCTGGGGACAACTTGTGGAGGCAAGTCGCCACATATCACTCAAATCTGCAAGACATTGGTAAATGCAGGTTTCGATGATGACAAATTCCCATGATAGACTGGAAAGTATGAGTTCCAGATCCACTAAACCAGATGCAGCATATCACTCATCATATTCTCCTTTTGCTTGTCTTAAATTTTCTAAAATAAATATACCTTGAGTTGACAAAATGCAATCATGACTAAAGGCATGAAAAACTTCAAACTAACGATATTTTGCAGGCTTGCAGGACATGGGTCGACCATAGGGTCGGCATATCCATCAGAAACAAGGGAAGAACAGTCAGCGCACAAAGCATGCATCGACCATTGGGTCAGCGCATGAAGGAATGATATTCCAGCGGGTCAACGCATAAAAGCTTTGGTCGACCATAGGGTCGACGCACAAAGGAAAAGAATTTCAACGGGTCAGCGCACGCCGACTGTATGGTCGACGCATACTGATGAAATTTCCAGAAATTCAAAACATCACAGGCCATGCGTCGACGCACAGACCTGTTATGGTCGACCGTTCGCGCGGAAAATTTGTTTTAACTTTGTTCCCTCTCATATTTGAAATACTGTTATGTCCTGAATTTTGTGGGCACTATATATACTTGCTTAAACACTTGTGTCTACTAACATTTGATATTCTTTGATTCATGTGTTCAAAAACAAGAAAGAGTGAAATAGGTGTCCAAGATTCATCATCTTCATCTTCAACATCTCACAACATTTCAATTACACACAATCATTTTTGAAATGCATTTGTGAGAGATTCAAGGTGATAAGGTTCGAGGCTTAGATTGGAGAATCAAGCTCGGGTTGAAGATTGTGACAGGTTCTTTCTTGAATAAAACCATTGGGGTTTTGCCCTCCCAGATTGGTTCGAATTTTGGGGGTTTTTGGACGAGATTCTTCATCAACGATCAATCGAGCGAAGGTGATTGTGAAGAGGTGGTCTTCACAAGTCTAGTAGCGGATTCAGTGATTTTGAAGGGAAGATCTCGGGTTCGATTTGGTGCTGTTGAGATCAGCTGGAGCCAAAGGTTTGAACAACAACGTGTTCTTCAATAAGGTGGCTGGAGTCAGAGGTCCATCAACACAAATCGAAGAACTTGATTCAGCTTGAATCAAGGGGCAAGGAGTGAAGGCAACTTTCAACACATTGAGATTTTGTTGTAATTTTTGCTGCTCAAATCCTTGTATAAACTGTACATTCAAACAGGTGATATCTATTCAATATATCTCAATTCTAGTTTTAGAATTGAGGGCAGACGTACCCCGAAGCGAGGACGACGGGGGAACTGCCTCACCAAATTACTTGTCTTCTTTATTTTCAGCATTTTCGTTACAGCTCAAATAAGTAATTTTTGTGTAAGCTCTATTGTCAAAATTGTGATATCAATTGAGTAAGAGATTAAAACGTTGTTTTTAACTCTAACGTACAACAAAACGTTGTACTAGGCTGATTGAAATCACTTACTCAACATAAACATCACTTGGAGTGTCTTTGCACACCAAGTGTTTGACATATTGCTTGAACCAAAATTATCTTGCTTGTGTATCTAGTTTTGGTTTGATTTCGAATCATTGGAACTAGGTAACCTTACAACTGAAGTAAATAATTGATAAGCATAGTTTGTGTTGTGATTCTATTTTTCCGAATTGTCATAAATCCATAGGCTTACGTATATCTGGTTTTCCAATAACCGTTCGTTTTAGATTATAATTTTCCTCGGCCGCTTCCGCACTTAAAACATTTTTAAAACCAATTTTAGATTGGTAGCGCCGACTCAAATTTTTAATTGGGGATCTATTCGATCCCCCCTTTCTAGATCCGTGCCATAGTCTAACACAACTTGGTTCCCTATGCGAGTCAATCCTAGCGCTTGTCTATTTTATGTCTTTGAGTATTTAATTTTGTGCAGTTATTTGCTTTTATGTACATTATCCTGTTATGCATTATTGCATTTGCATTTTATTGTTATATTATGCTGCTACTGCTGTGCTGTTGGGTGGGTGGTTCCATGAGAGATAAGCCCAATACCCATGCTTGAGTATACACACAAGATTAGTGTGGAGAGTAGTGTTGACTTGAGTGGCATTTAGTCACGCAAGAGTTCGCGTGAAATTCACGTCCAGACGAGGTTTTCTTTGGAGACATCCTATCCTGCGCATTTAGGGCAGTTGAGGGGGTGTTGAATTAGAAAACTAACGACTCTGGAGACTGTTCATTGGGAATTCAGTTGAGACCTCCTCGATTGATCATGATGCCAAACCAGAAATGGTGAACGTATCATTGTTTATCAACCTGAGAGTCTGTGATATGGATGACCTACATAGGATGCCATACCATTTCAAGACGAGAACCCGCATGTGATATGGAAGGGTTTTATAGGAAAACTTTGACCTTCGACCAACCCGATTTTCTAGTTTTCTTGTCAGAGTGGACTTTTGATCCTGAATACTCCAATTTTCTATCATCTCAGTGTTCTGGTTTTCTGGGATTTCTTATTAGGGCGCAGTTCTGATTCAGTCAATAGCACAACAACAATTTTTGAGCATTGGATACCTTGATCCCATGTTTGCATCTGCATAATCATCTTGCATTTAACATTGCATGTTTGTGTGTTTTACAGGTTCTCGTCTTTCCCTTGATTCTGGTCCTGGTTTTTTATAGAGATGGAAGCTGAGAAAAAGAAGACGACTTTGTACAAATTTTTGACGCCTGAGTTAGGACCTTTATTTGGTCTGATTTCTATGGCTGATCCTTGAGTTCTTGAGGTATTCAGACAGGATTATGGGAGGATCTTGAGCCTCGTCCGGAAGGTCACGAGCTACGAGCAGGGAGCCATTCTCACTCTATTGCAGATTTATGATCCGCCGCTGCGATATTTCACCTTCCCGGATTATGTGTTGGTTCCAACTTTAAAGGAGTTCGCTTTCATCTTAGGTGCTCCGATTCGAGATTAGGTGTTATTCTGTTGTTCAGAAGAAGAACCCAATTTCGAGAAGTTAGCCGCTGCTCCTTATTTGAGTGCATCTGAGTTGGTTGATCATGTTGTCAGCAATAATGGAGTTTTCAGCTTTACTTTATCTTTCTTGGAGGATAAATCCCGGAAGTATGCTAAAGAGGGTTGTTGGGTGGTCTTTAGTGCCATTTTGGCTTTGTGCATCTACGACATCGTGATGTTTCCTAACATACCAGACTTTGTTGATTTGGATGCTTTTCGTATTTTCGCTTCCAAGAATCTCGTACCTACTCTCCTAGGAGATTTGTATCATTTAGTACATTACAAGAACGAGAGGAGAAGAGGGAAGACCGTTTCTTATTGTACACCGCTTTTTCGCAAGTGGTTTATCAATCATCTTCCTCGCTCTAGAGCTTTTGTGGATTCAAGAAATTCAGCTGAATGGTCTAAAAGACGCATGGGTTTAACAACCAAGGATATCGCCTGGTTCAACCAAGATCTGCTTGGTCGTGAGCTCATCTTTAGCTATGGTAGTTTCCCTAATCTGCCTTTGATGAGGAGGAAATGCGGTATCAACTACAATCCTTCTCTTGCTATCAGACAATTTGGTTATGCTTTGAGGGGACCTCCGAAGGAAGAAGAAGTGCAAGAATCTCTGTACTTCAACGGTGTACTGATCCTTGTATTTTGGCCAGATTTGTTGATGCGTAGGGTAAAATCTACAAGAGGGGAAAGCTTTCCTTAGGGAAGAGTGACTGTAGAGCCTACGATCCATATGTGGCATGGATTCAGAAGAGGGTTAGGAATATCCTTTTGCCTTTTGCCATCGAGGAACCTTTATATCATTTAGTCATTGAGCAACCTACAACGATTGACATCCTGAGATATAACAAGCTTTGGGAAGAGAAGGAAGAGCTGCACAAAGAGAATGAAGAGTTGAAACAAGAGATCAGTCAACTGAAGCACGATAAAGGTGAAGTTGTTTATTTGGCCAAGACGAAGTCAGAATCATTGACCAAGTTGGAGAAAGAGTTATATGAGCAGATCAGGGTACGAGAGCGGATCGGCCAGGATCTAAAGAGCACCTGCAACATTTTGAAGCACAAGAAGGAGGATTTAGACAGAGCGTATCTGGAGATATCCAAATTCAATAAGCAATGGAATACTACTTTGACTGCAAATAAGAACAGGGAAGGCCAGCTTCGTACTCAGATTGATAAGCTGAAGGTGCAACTCAAGTTTAAGGAGAAAGAAGTAATGGTAGAATCATCCCACATATACACGATTGAGCAGAAATACCATGAGACTTTATCAGCGCTTGAAGAGCTCAAGAGCCGAGCAGGTGTGAAGAAACCCAAGCTTGAAGATGCCTTCGACTAGGATGCTTGGGAAGACTATTGTCATTGTCTTCGGGATATGATACGCAGGAGGGACATCCTCATCAGAGAATTGGTTGTCAGACCCGACCTTTCAGATACGAAGACGATGCTTAAGGAGGCTCAGGCTTGGAGCAAAGAGCATGATTGCTGGGGAGGATTATCTTCTGATATGTTACAATAGTTTCTTTTCTTTTGTATCTTGATCATCACCATATCTGTTGGATGAGATCAGTACCTTTTTATATTCAGATCTTTCTTATTCATTGTTATGTATTGTCTAAGCTTTACTTGATATATGAGAAGATTTTGGTGGTATTCTTGTCCATCTCTGTTGTTCTTGTTTATTGAAACTAGAATCAATGGGGAGATCTCCTTGTAAATACATAGATATGTTTGCATTTTGCATCTTTCATTTTCATTTGCATTGTAGGTGTTCTCAGTGGCCTTTTGTTCTTATCTCTTCTTGGTTTTCTTCAGTAACAGGATTGAGGAGTTCAGTTTCCACAGATATCCAACTCGAGGGAATCGGCAAAAAGTAACAGGAGGTCAGAGCTTGCATGGCCTAGTTCATGGAGCTGATGCAGAATGTTGCCAGTGGGCAGGAACAATTAAGAACTATGATCCAACCATTGATAGCACGGGTCGATGAAGAGGGTGTTTTGCACGGAGGATCTGGTGTTATTCCTCCACTGGTTGGTGGGTTTGTTCCACAAGGTATTCCTACGGTTGTCTTACCTCCGGGCAGAAGTGTTGTGAATGAAAATTGTAATATTGCTGGTGGGAGTATGTGCGCTATGCACGGGGCTGCTGGCCCTCATTGGGAAGATCACCAGGATGACGTCTTTTCCATGAAAGATATGTAGGGTGGTTTGCCAGCTGAAGCTGACAGAAGGTTTAAACTGATCTAGGAGAAGATGAAGTCTTTCGAGAATTAGAATTCTATGGGTCTCGATATGTCATATCTTCGTCTAGTTCCTGGGGTCAGGATTCCCCCAAGTTTAAGGTACCAGATTTTGACAAGTACAAAGGGACGACCTGTCCTAGAGTATACATCCGAGCGTATTTCAGAAAAATGTTTGTGTACTCCGATGATGAAAAGCTGTTAATGCATTTTTTCCAACACAGTCTGGCAGGAGCGTCTTTGGAATGGTATATGGGGCTTGAGATAACTCATATCCGTAGCTGAAAAGAATTGGCCGAGGCCTTCGTTCGTCACTATCAGTATAATAGTGATCTAGCACCGAACAGGGTACAATTTTAGAGTTTGTCGTAGAAGAATACTGAGAGCTTCAAAGAGTACGCCCAGAGATGGTGAGATTTAGCAGCGAGGATGCAACCTCCTATGGTGGAAAGAGAAATGATCAATATGTTTATGGCGTCATTACCTGGTGTGTATCTTGAAAAGTTGATAGGCTGTATGATTGCAGAATATTCTGATTTGGTAATGGCTGGTGAAAGAGTCGAAAGTGGGATTAAGTCTGGGAAGATTCCAAATGGTGGTGGATCCTCTTCGGGAGGAACAAAGAAACCATATTCAGCAAACCCTAAGAGGAGGGAAGGGGATGCAAATGCTATTTCTCACAAGGGTAAAGGTAGAGCGCAGTCTCGTTATCATCAACAAGTTGCTACCGTGGCCATCCCAGTCGCACCTCAGCAGCGAGTTAATGCTCCACGACCTTACGCTGCTAGACCAAGAATGGATGATAGGCAGTTTGAGACTCCTCCGATGCCGTATTCTCAGTTGTTACAACATCTGTTACAATTGCAATTGGTTCATAAGAGGACTTTGACACCTCTTACTGGTACACCACCTCCTAGTTATGATGCAAATGCCAAATGCGATTTTCATTCAGGCGCCCCTGGCCACAATATTGACAACTGCAAATCCTTCAAGCACAAAGTTTAGGACTTACTTAACTCAAAGGATATCAACTTCACCAACGGGGGGCCTAATGTGAATCAAAACCCAATGCCAAATCACGGGGTGGCGAGAGCCAATGCTGTTATTGAGGGAGAAAAGTTAAATATGATAACTGATGTTAGGGATTTGAAGACTCCATTGAGTTTCGAGAAGGCTAGTTTGTTGAAGAAGGGAGTGTTTTCGGGGTGTTCTACTGACTGCTCAGAATTTGAAGTATAACCTGAGGGTTGTAATCTTTTGAAGAAGGGTATTCAGAGAATGATTGATGAGGGCTGTTTACAATTTGACAAGGTTATAAGAGAAGACGTTGAGGATAAGGTGAGTAACGATGGAAGCGAATTTGCTACAATCTCTATTCCATACCAGACAATCAATATTTTAGCGCCTGCTAGGTCAGCACCGATTATCATTACTGTTCCTGGACCTATGCCATATGAAAGCACTAAAGCCATCCCATGGAACTATGGGGCGGAGGTGTTATGTAATGGGCAGAGACAAGAATTGACAGGATCTTCATGTGGGGGTTCTTTAGTTGAGAATATAGTTGGTGTCAGTGGTATCACTAGAAGTGGTGGGATCTTTTCCCCACCGGAAGTTAATATTGATAGGAATGACAAAGGGAAGGGTAAGGCAGTGATTGAGGAGAACATCCAACAACAGGTTGGTAGTGATGTTTTTTTGAAAGGCGCGGAGGAATTTATGAGACTCATTCAAAAAAGTGACTACAAGATTGTGGATCACTTAAATCAGACTCTTTCAAAGATTTCCATTATGTCATTATTGTTGTGTTCGGATGCACACCGCAACGCTTTATTGAAAATCTTGAATTCAGCATATGTACCCCAAGATATTTCTGTTAATCAGCTGGAGGGGGTAGTGGCTCATGTGAATGCTGGTAATGGATTGGGTTTTACAGACCTGGATTTGATTCCTGCCCAGAGGAACCATAACCATGCTTTACATATATCAATGGAGTGTAAAGGGTCCCTACTGTCACATGTCCTGGTTGATACAAGATCATCCCTCAATGTGCTGCCAAAGAAGGCGTTGATGAAATTAGATACTCAAGGTTTGATATCCATGCCAAGTGATTTGGTTGTGAGGGCTTTCGATAGATCTAAAAGATCAGTGTTTGGGGAGATTACGATGCCTATTCTGGTAGGACCGACGATATTTGATGCAACATTTTACATTATGGATATCCAGCCAACATACAACTGTTTGCTTGGCCGACTTTGGATACACGCTGCGGAAGCAGTTACTTCAATGTTGCATTAGAAACTGAAATATATGATGGATGGGAAATTTGTTACAGTATGCGGTGAAGAGGATATCATGGTTAGCCATTTGTCATCCTTCAAGTATGTGGAATTGGATGGGGAGATGCACAAAACACTCTGCCAGGCGTTTGAAATAGTTCAGATTCAGGAGATGTCTCCTATAGAAGCCAAAAGCCTAGAGGTTTCCATGTCATTGTTCAAGGAAGCCTGTGCTATTGTAGAATCCGGTTCATCGCAGAAGTGGGGCCAAGTTCTTAATGTTCCCGTCAAGCAAGACAAGTTCGGTCTGGGATACAAACCCTCCAGTTCTTGTCAAGACATTCCGAGGTGCAGGGGACCTATTCAATTCATCAGCGGTGGTGTGATATTTGAAAAGATTAATGCCATTGAAGATGACGAAGGTGATAGTGATTGCAATATGGATGCCTGGATTTGTCCATGTACTCCCGGCCAGAAGCTGTGCAATTGGACTACTGAAGAAGTCATTCATGTTACTACTGTAGATTAATGCTCATTGTTTTGATTATGTTCAGTCCTACGTTCTGCCCAAGGCATAGTGACCAATCTATGGGGCCCTCTTGTTATTTGCACTCTGTCATAAATAAAGGACGTTTTTCGCATTCAAATATTATGATCCTTATTTTTTCTTTTTCTTGTTTTTGCATTATATTAAACATAAAAAATGGCAATGTATTTTTTTTGTTGCATCACATAATAAACATAAACATCATCATGTAGGTCTTTTTTATCAGATACCATCGATTCAGATTCGGCTATGGCTTCGTATGACTTTGATAATCCCATTTATCAAGTCGAAGAAGAGACTGATGAAGATTGTGAACTATCCGAAGAGTTAGCCAGACTTCTCAAACAGGAGGAAAAAGTCATTGTGCCTTATCAGGAGGATATTAAAGTTATCAATCTGGGTACCGAAGACAACAAGAAAGAGGTTAGAGTTGGGGCTGCATTTGAAGACAATATCAAGAGAAGAATGGTTGAAATGCTCTGTGAGTATAAAGATATCTTCGCTTGGTCTTACCAAGACATGCCTGAGTTGGATACAGATATTGTGGTACACCGGTTTCCTCTCTGAGAAGAATGTTCGCCAGTCAAGCAAAAGTTGAGACGGACGAGGCCTGACATGGCAGTCAAGGTCAAATTAAGAAGTTCAGAAGCAGTTGAATGCTGTTTTTCTTGCTGTCACAAATTACCCTCCGTGGGTCGCTAATATTTTTCCTGTGCCTAAGAAAGATGGGAATGTTAAGATGTGTGTTGACTACAGAGATTTGAATAGAGCGAGTTCGGAAGACGATTTTCCGCTCCCTCACATTGATGTGTTGGTTGATAACACCACTCAACATTATGTGTTTTCCTTCATGGATGGCTTCTTTGGGTATAACCAAATCAAGATGGCCCCAGAGGAAATGGAGAAAACTACTTTCATTACACCATGGGGAACCTTTTTCTATAAGGGGATGCCCTATGGATTGAAGAGTGATAAGGCAACCTATCAGCGAGCAATAGTGACTCTCTTTCATGATATGATTCATCATGAGATCGAGGTATATGTTGATGACATGATTGCGAAATCAAAGACGGGGGAAGGACATCTGGTCAATCTTCTGAAATTGTTTGAAAGGTTCAGGAAGTTCAAGTTGAAGCTGGATCCTAACAAGTGCACCTTCGGGGGGAGATCTGGAAAGCTACTGAGGTTCATTGTCATTGAAAAGGGTATTGAGGTAGACCCTGCAAAAATAAAAGCTATACAAGAAATGCCTGAGCCGAGGACGGAAAAATAGGTTCGTGGTTTCCTGGGGAGATTGAACTACATTGCAAGGTTCATATCTTATCTTACAGCCACTTGTGAACCAATATTCAAATTGTTAGAAAAGATCAAACGATCAGGTGGAATGAAAATTTCCAGAAGGAATTTGAAAGAATAAAAGAGTATCTGTAGGAACCTCCGATATTCATGCCTACAGTTGCAGGGAGACCTCTGGTCATATATCTCACGGTTCTTGAGAATTCAATAGGATATGTACTCGGTCAACAGGATGAGTCAGGTAGAAAAGAGCATGCCATCTACTACCTGAGTAAAAAGTTCACTGATTGTGAGTCGAGATACTCAATCCTGGAAAAAACATGTTGTGCACTCGCTTGGGCTGCTAAGCATTTGAGGCAATACATGTTAAACCACACAACCCTTTTGATTTCGAAGATGGATCCGATCAAGTACGTCTTTAAGAAACAAGCACTCTCCAGAAGGATTTCCCGATGGCAAATGGTTTTTACAGAGTATGATATTCAATATGTTTCCAAGAAAGCCATTAAGGGAAGTTATCTGTCAGAATATCTGGCTGAACAGCCGATTGAGGATTATCAGCCGATGAAGTTTGATTTTCCAAACGAAGACGTCATGTTTTAGAATATGAAAGACTGTGATGAGCCTTTACCTGACGAAGGTCCTGAGATTGGATCTCAGTGGAAATTGGTTTTCGATGGAGCCGTTAATTCATATGGTAATGGAATCGGTGGAATCATTACAAATCCTCACGATTCTCACATACTGTTCACTGCCCGATTTACATTCTCCTGCACCAATAATGAAGCCGAGTACGAAGTGTGCATTATGAGTTTAGAAGAGGCCATTGATCCGAGGATCAAGAATCTTGATGTATATGGCGATTCAGCACTAGTCGTCAATCAAATCAAAGGAGAGTGGGTAACTCGTCAGGCCAACCTGGTGCCTTACAAGAATTATGCAAGGAGACTGTTGCCATTCTTTGATAGAGTTGAGTTCTATCATGTACTGAGAGCTGAGAATCATATGGAGAACGCCTTGGCAACGTTATCATTGATGTATAAAGTGAATTTCTGGAATGAAGATCCAACTATCACCATCTTGCATCTTGACAGACCCACTATTGTGTTTGCAATTGAGAAGGTATCAGATGGAAAACCTTGGTATTTTGATATCAAGCATTTTCTAAAGACTCAAGAGTACCCATCTGAGGCATCCAACAAAGATAAGAAGACTCCGAGGAGGCTAGCCAGTAATTTCTATCTGAACAAGGATGATGTGCTATACAGAAGAAACTTTGACATGGTCTTGCTGCATTATGTTGACGAATATGAAGCAGGCCTTTGATGGAGGAAGTCCACGGGGGTTCTTTCGGTACTCGTGCCGGTGGACATGCCACGTCTAGAAAACTATTGAGAGCAGGGTATTATTGGATGACTATGGAATCCGATTGCTTCAAATACGCCAGAAAATGCCATAAATGCCAAATTTATGATGATATGGTGCATGTGCCACCGACCCCTCTGAATGTGTTAACATCTCCTTGGCACTTTGCTATGTGGGGAACTTATATGATTGGAAAGATTGAGCCGACTGCTTCCAATGGGCATCACTTGATTTTGGTGGACACTGATTACTTTACAAAGTGGGTAGAAGCAACTTCCTTTGCTAATGTCACAAAACAAGTGGTCGCCCGATTCATAAAGAAGGACATCATTTGTCATTATGGAATTCTGGAGAGAATCATTACTGATAATGGTTCAAATTTGAATAACAAGATGATGAAGGAATTGTGCCAGTGTTTCAAGATTGAGCATCATAACTCTTCTCCATATCGTCCGAAGATGAATGACGTTGTTGAGGTAGCTAATAAGAATATCAAGAAGGTTGTGCAGAAGATGGTTGTAACCTATAAGGATTGGCACGAGATATTGCCCTTTTCTTTACATGGTTATCGTACTTCGGTGCGTACCTCAACCGGGGCAACTCCTTTTTCACTGGTGTATGGTACGAAAGTAGTCCTACCATTAGAAGTTGAGATTCCTTGTTTAAGGGTATTATCTGATGTGAAGCTTGACGAAGCTGAATGGGTGCAAACCAGATTGAATCAGTTGAGCCTAATTGACGAGAAGATATTGGCATCCATTGCTCATGGCAAGTTGTACCAGAGTAGGATGAAGAAAGCCTTTGATCAAAAAGTGTGTCCACGGTGCTTCCAGGCAGGTGATTTGGTGTTGAAAAGAATCCTTCCTCCTCAGACATATCACAGGGGCAAATGGACTCCCAACTACGAAGGTCCATATGTGGTAAGAAAGGTTTTCTCTAGTGGAGCCTTACTACTATCTACCATGGATGGTGAAGATTTTTCGTCCTTTGTGAACGCAGACGTGGTTAAAAAATACTTTGCTTAAAAGAGACCCGCTGGACAGAAAAAGAAAAGTCCAGGAAAAAATGGGGCATCCCGGCGAACCATAAAAAGAATAGGTTTGGGAAAAAAATAGGGATAAAAGAAAAAGAATGAACCCGCAAGGTTGAAAACCTGAAAAGGCGACCTTGGCAAAAATGGGTATCCCGGTGGATTGAAAACCCAAAAGGGCGATCCAGGAAAAAGTTAGGAATTTGAAACCAAACGACTGCGGTCTATGTTTGATCTGTGAGCTTATCCGATACACGGTTATCCCGAGAGAAAGAAATCAGTCCAATCAGTCTTTTCAGAAGGCGAAACATGGGGGAACATCAAAGACATACAAGTCATAGCTGAATCGACACATGGTGGTTGTCTGTTTCCATATTGCCGACATTTGTATATATTCTTTTTTCTTTTTTGCGCAATTACCTCTTTTTAAGAATTGCATATGAATTGTAATTCACCTATTTACAGGCCTTTCATCAATAAAGTATTCATTTCAGTCAAAGAGCTTTTCATTTCTTATTTTACTTCTACTGCTTTGTTTGCAAAAATGACCGATATTTTTGATAAATATTACAGGTAAAAACACGAGGCTTTACAGAGCATAATGAAAGCAATGGATTCTCTTGAACGATAAGTGTCATGAATGGTAACCGAGGTAGTCATTTCACACATGGGGCATCCTTTGTTTCTTGTTTGTTGCAGGATGACAGGATCCTCTCCCCTAGTAGAGCTTTTCTCCCCAGCGATGAAGTTCTAATAGTAATGCATGGTGAATTATTCCTTCTCTAGTAGGAGTTGAGAGTTGTATTTCCCAGCCGAAGTGAATTCGTACTACTCGATGAGTGTTTGGAGATTGACTACTTCAGATAGAATGCAATCAGGCATTTTTGTTTCCCCACAGCAGAGATTTTGTCTTTCCCACAGAATCCTGTTATCATATCAGAAGTGTTGTCACCAACAGAGGTGTGTAGTGTATCTCCAGCAGAGCAGAGTTCTGTCCCCCTACATAGGCTAATCCCCAATAGGGTGGACTTGTTCTCAGCATATTCCCAACAGAGTAAGGTTAAAGGATATTCCCTCAGTGGTAGGGTAGATTTCAATTCAGTGTTACTCTACAGCAGAGGCAACGTCCTTCCTCAATGGAGTCGACGCTCTGGTGTCTCTCCCTGGCAAAATTAGTATTCATGAATTTCTTTTCCGAACATAGTTTAGTGCTGATTCCCTCGACAGATACATCAACAATAAATTGATATATCCGGCAAAGTACAATGATCATTGGCATCTTTCAGGATCAGTTTTCGGGACGAGCTCCCAATAGATGGTATTCTTATTTTCCTCAGGGCAGATGTTTAAGCAGAGCTTGTTTATTCCCTAGTAGAGTGGAGTTCTTTATAGATGTTCATTATATTCCCTATGGGGGGGGGGGGAATCATTAACAGAGGTTACTTTCATCTCTTCGTTAGGATGGAATCTTCAGTAGAAGTCTCTAATATCCTTAGTAGGGCGGGTTGTTACTTGTATGTCCCTAACAGGGCGAATTATTATTCTTGTATTCCGAGCAGAGTGGAACCTTCAGTAGGAGATTGTTATCCTCACTAGGTCAGATTTCAACGCTATTCTTGATTCCCCATTGAGTGGAGTTTTGGTGTTTTCCCCAGCAGGGTGAATTTTTGCAAGAAGGCCATCCAGGGCATATTCCTCAACAGAGTTGGCTTGCTGGTCTTCTCAACACTCCTTCGAGTTGTGTTCCTTTGCATGTTGCATAAGCATCCTCCTAGATGCGTAGCATTTCCATTTTGTATGGAGCATTACGCAATTTTCAAACATATCCACATGAAGCATAAGCCAGGTTTGATACCTTTGGTGCTAGTTGTCTCTTCGGAAGATGGTGGTTTTCTTCAGCAAAGCTTGTTATCCCCATCAGAGTGGATCTTTTTGTCGTTCATCTTATTGGGTTCTTCTCGGCTGAGTCGTTTGTTTAAACGTTTTTTCCTCAACAAAGTTGCTTGTTTAACTTCTCTTTCCTCAGCTGATTCGTTTGTTTAAACGTCATTTTCCTCGACAGAGTCGTTTGTTTAAACCTCTCTTTTCCCGTCAGAGCATTCTTTGCAGGTTATGAGTCGGTTGATTCTATTTCTTGCTTATTCTGGGCGTGTCATTCCAACTCTTGGTTGGTAATCCCCAGTTTAGTCCGAAGTTTTATGGTTGTTATTCCAACTCTTGGTTGGTAATCTTTATTCCGTGAGTGTAATTCCAACTTTTGGTTGGTAGCCTTTGCTTCATTCCAACTTTTGGTTGGTAGTCCATTGGCAGTTGGATGTTATCCCAACTTTTGGTTGGTAGTCCTCTTCTATTCCCCGACAGATTCGTTATCCCAACTTTTGGTTGGTAATCCGTCGCTTGTTGGACGTTATTCCAACTTTTGGTGGTTAATCCCCAGCTGAGTTTAAAGCTTTATTGACGATATTCCAACTTTTGGTTGGTAGTCTGCCTTTCCTGAATGTCATTCCAACTCTTGGGGGGGGGGGGGGTATCTTTTGGTTGGTATTCTTCGTTGTGGTGAGTTCGCCTTTGTTTGGTGTTCTGATGTTATTTCAACTCTTGGTTGATAATCTTCAGTTTGTGGAAGTTATCCTAACTTTTGGTTGGTAACCTTTGCCCGATCCCGACTTTTGGTTGGTAATCCATCAGTGAGGTCTTTTTCCCTGGAAGAATTGTTATTCCAACTTTTGGTTGGTAGTTTTCATCTCTTGGGTGTGATCCTAACTTTTGGTTGGTAGCCTTTGTTTGATTCCAACTTTTGGTTGGTAAAATTTTGTTGATATTATCCCAACTTTTGGTTGGTAATCCTTGGTTCCCCCTACGGAATCTGTTATTCCAACTTTTGATTGGTAGATTTCGTTGTGGTCAATTCTCCCTCGACCGGTGTTCCAACGATTCTAACTTTTGGTTAGTAGTCTTGTTCTTCATCTTTTGGGCTGGAGGTTATCCCTTGCAGATTGGAAGTGATTCCGAATTTTGGTTGGTAGTTTGTGTTCGATGTTGTTTCATCCGGGGATTTCAACTTTTGGTTGGTAGCTTGTGTTCAACTTTGTTTGGTGTTGCAGTGATTCTATCTTTTGGTTAGTAGCCTTTGTGATTCCAACTCTTGGTTGGTAGTGTTTGGTTTTTATCCTCATGGAGTAACCTTTATCTCATCTTTTGGTTGGTATCCTTTGATTATTATCTTCTTGTGGGCACTTGTTCTCCACAGAGTTGTTTTTTTAGGCTTCTCTTCGTCCCTAGTGGAGTTGTCTTTTCCCTCAGGTTGTAAGTCAGTTGATTGTATGTCCTGCAGATTCTTGATTTGATTTTTATTCCCCAGAAGGTTACCTTTGGTCGACATTCTCGTTTATCCCAACTCTTGGTTGGTATCCTTTGGTTGGTTATCGAAACCCTTGGTTGGTATCCTTTGGTCGACATTCTCGTTATCCCAACTCTTGGTTGGTATCCTTTGATCGTTATCCCAACTCTTAGTTGGTATCCTTTGATTGTTATCCCAACTCTTGGTTTGTATCCTTTGATCGTTATCTCAACTATTGGTTGGTATCCTTTGATTGTTATCCCAACTCTTGGTTGGTATCCGGTGGTTTTGTTCCAACTTTTGGTTGATGTTTTGTTCATCTTGGATTGTTATCCTCAGTGTGTCGCATCCCAACTTTTGGTTGGTATTTGCTGTTTTACATCCCCGCAGGTTGTAAATTTCTGGGTTCTTTTGGTATTCAATCTCCATGCACCTTGAATGTTTGAAATCCGTTCCTATCATCCCTTCAGATTCAAGTCGATTAAATAGGGGCAGCTGTAGCACCCCAAAATTTGCCTCATCGTTTCTTGGTTTACTGGCTTATGTTTCCTTGCATTTTTCATTTCCGCATATCACAACATTGGTTCTCGAGACATGGGATCAAGGTATTTATGTGGCTCAGGGTTCCCTTTTAGTGAAAAAATTTAAACAACGAGTATCTAAGGCTCTGACATTTATTTTACCCAGCGATCGAGTAGTCAGTTTTATTCTTTTCAGCAGGTTATTTTCAGCAGGTTATTTTCAGCTCAGGAGACAGCATACAGGCTATCTCAAGCATTCTCACAATCATAATATCCAAGGGCAAGTTTTTGAGGCTTAACATAGCTTATAATAGGTGGCAACGAGTGATTATACATGATTCCCTCCATTTGGCGCCAAATTGGACATTTTTTGAATGTGGTAACCGGTTACCACATATTGGGTAACCGATTACTTCAAGCGCATTTTTCCAAGAAATTCAAATTTTCAGCATTACAAGTTTTCCAATCATTTTCAACCATTGATTTCACATGATCATCATTGGAAGGATCTAGAATTGTTTCAATTTTCACCATTTCTCTCAAATTTTAAACACTCAATTCCTAATTCCACTCCTAAGTTCCATTTTAAATGCTAATCCATATTCCAAACCATATTTTAATTCCAAACCTAGAGATTATTTAAGTGAATTTGCTCAAAACCTCACACAATGACCTTCATTTTTCAAATTTCACATTCATTATTGAGAATTTGCTCTCAACTTTGTCTCAACTTTTTCACTCTCAAAACCTTCATTAAAGCTCTTTCCACTTGAGTTCATTGATTCTTCATTGGAATCCTTTAATTATAGAGCTAAACCTCCATCATTCATCTCCGTTATCTTTAATTCATCATTCAATTTTCGTTTGGGTTTGGATCTGAATTTGAAAGCTAGATTGGAAGTACTTTTTTGAGTCATTTTTGCTTGATCTTGCTTGTTCTTCATTTCTACCATAAGGAAGCTCTTAGATCTTGAAGATTCTCTGGGTTTCTAGCTTGGATCTGTTAATTTCAAGTGAATCAACACTTATCAAAGCAAATTTCAGCTTTGAAGGTTGATAATTCTAGATCTATTTATGTTTTGAGCTTATTTGAATAATCACAATGTAGATCCATGGCTTTTGTTGCTTTTTGATCCATTTTGATGATTTGGATCTTGGTGATTTGTGATTTCAGTGTTTGATTATATTTACATGATGTTTGATCATTGATATTTGATGTTAAATTCATGTTTAATTGATAACATGTTCATATGAGTGATTGGATAAGTTGTTGGATGCTAAAAACTGATTTTAAAAGTTGATTTTTTATTTTTGGTTCAGTGGAAGCCATTGACCACATATAGGGTAACTGGTTACCTTCACAAATTTCACGTTCCAGGCTGTTTTTACAACAAGTAACCGGTTACCACTGAGCAGCATGTTGTGTTTTTGCATTTTCTTGCTTGTTTAATGTTCTTTCTCACATGTAAACTTCATGATCTGATAGGATGTATTTATGTGGATTGTTTTTGACATATTTCATCATTCTTGAATGTTTGATTTGGATTCTTCGACACGTGACATCCGATTTCGGTTTGAGTGTATAACATGTTATTGTTGCTTGATTGATGAACGATCACACGCTTTGCTTGCTTATATCATGTTAATTGGTTATTATGAATCGTTTGCTTTGCTGGATGTTTGATGCATGTTTGCACTTACTCCCGACTCCGCTTTGTTGCGCGTTTGTTTGATTGGTCGATCATTCAATTTGAATAGAAAAGCATGTTGATCTTGTTGATTTCTTCTTGATGCAATGTTGTTGATCAATTATGTTTGATTGTCGAAGCATGTCCATACTTGCATGATGTTTTTAATGATTAATGCTTGCTCTTGATTAATTGCATTCATGCCTACTTGCTGCCCTACTTTCAACAGCTGTGGTTATTTTGAATTTTGCATGCTGTCTTTGCTTTACTGGCTTGCTGCCTGCCTTTTTTACACCTACTTTTGTGCTGAAACATGTGCTGTTATAAGTTGTCTGGCTTGTGTGCTGGATTTTATTGCGGTTTTATGCAGGAGGCGCTGTTGTAGCTGTTGTTTTTACCTTGTTTCTTTGCTCTTTGCTTTGTCTTTGCATGCTCCCTTAGGATTCTTATTCCAATTTAATTTCCGATTAAATTTGGAGTAAGATATACATTAGAAGTTTAATCCATGCATAATAACAAGTAGGCCAGTTCCTTTTAACCTCAACCTTAGGTCCATCTTTTGCATGCTAACATTAGGATAAAATCTCCTTTCGCATCCCAACTTTAGGAGCATTTTGCATGACAACGTTAGGGCCGAGTTTCCCTTAGACCTTTGGTGTGTTTCTCTTCTTATCTCAAAACACTTTCTAACTCATCTAATAAACACGATGAAAGTTACACGCTACGAGCCTTAAGCACATGGGAAATGATGAATGAGGGGTTTCTCCTCACTTGTCTAGAGTATTTAGCGTATGCCCTTTGGGCGATATGCGACGCATTCGCTCCTATGTCATAGTCTTTAGTGCAACGTGAATCACAAAGAAAACTAATTCACTTCACTAAAACTCACAAACAAAAGTCAAACCTTCTATCCTTCGGGATTTGCGTTTCAAACTCATTTTCAGAAAAGAGTACGTTACTTTTCCGTTCTACCGCAAACAAGCATCGACCCTAACTGCTGGAATGAGAACTTAACGTCGCTCATAAAAAAAACTTAACCAACCAATGGTCTAGTTTTCTCGAACTACATTTGTTCTAATTTCTCATACCAAACGAGGATATGTAGGAATAAGACGTTGATGTCTTGGCGAGCAACCTTCCCCCATCACCCGTAGTTTCCCGAACTATGTTGACTCTGAATTTCCCATTTGCACGAGGGATTACGTAGGCATAGGGCGGCGATGTCCTATTGAGTCTCTTTCTTTTTCTTTTATTCTCATTTTCGTTTAGCAGTAGCTTATAGATGAACACACCCTTTGATTAGACAACAAGCGTGGATCCCATTGAGTACAACGAATGTAAGGGGTGCTAATACCTTCCCCTTGCGTAACCGACTCCCGAACCCAAGATTTGGTTGCGATGACCTTGTCTTTTCCTGTTCTTCAAGTTTTCTTTGATTGTTTTCTTTCCCTATTTTTGGGATAAATAACGTTCAGTGGCGACTCTTCTATTTTTCCGCCGGGTGGTTTTCGCAGTTGCGACACTTATGAGTAGCTAAACCCCCAATGCTAGGGGGTGTGCATGAATTGCTTTTGTAATGAACCTGATTTCCTTTATTCTATGACATAAGTTCTTTTTTCATAATCAATTTTATTGTACAATGTGTTTAATTCTTTTTCTATCGGACAAATGGAAATTGATTTACGGTTAACCTTAGGTCAGACAAACCACTGTTAATATTTTTTGTGCAATAATACTATAGTAGATATCACTTAGGACTAGGCATACCCTGTATAACCGTAACATTATTAATTAAAATATAATGCTTGATTTCATCCTAAATCTCTAAGGACTTAGGATTTGGGATGAATATCAAAGGTTTTTCTTTCTAAGGCCTTAGGGAAAAATATACTTGAGAATCGGTAAAAGTTTGTTTTAAGCCATGTCTCGTGAATAAGGATTAAGGTTGTTGCAAGGCAATTCATACACTGTACCCTAGCATGCTTCTCATATCTGATAAAAATCCCTTTTATTATTAATTGCTTTATTTTCTTGTTTTTCCCTTATAACTTTACAAAACAATCCTCAAACCCCAAGTCCTTTTTGTTTAATTGAATTACGATAAGAACTTATATTCCTACGCAGTCCTCAAGATCGATACTGGGGATAAAACCCCTATTTTAACTACAATTGGCAAAAATAGTACACTTACTATTTTTCCGATCAATTACCTCAGTTAAATCTTAATATATGCAGAGACTAGGTATAACCCGATTGAAAAATCATGTTTGTGTCTAACCTTTTCATGTGAAAAATTGAAGCATTATATAAAGCCAATGGAAGTTTATGTTTACTCGCATTTTGACGTTATTAAACATATGTTATCAAAGGCTATATTTCATAGTCGAATAGGAAATTGGGCCTTGGAGCTTAATGAATATTCACTGAGTTATTGTCTTTTGAAATCGGTAAAAGGACAAATTGTTGCAGACTTCATTTTTGACCATTCAGTGGTCGAAACTATAGAAGCATACATAGGAACTAGGTCTTGGAGTTTGTACTTTGACGGTTCCAGACATAAATATGGAACCAGAGTAAGAATCTTTATCCTTTCGCCAAAAAACATATCGACCAAGTTTAGGTGTAATACCCCAAAATTTGCCATGAGATTAGTCGGTCGTGGCCGTATCACATTTCATTCTTGCATCGCATATTAACTAACCACTAACGGATTACATAGTCTGTTTGTTTTTGCAGGAATCACATCTGGTACACTTTAATTGTTGAGGGGCGAGATGGTCATTTATCCGTTGTTTGCTGACAGTTTAGGAAGCAGGGTCATCGTCAGAAATCCCTCGAATAATTAGGATCTCCATTTACGAGTTCCTTATTTCATTTGAGGAAGAACATAATTTTACAGTAATTTTGACGTCGAAATCTTCGAGACACAGTAATTTATTCAAAGGCCGAGACTTTGTCGTCAGGGGATCACTAAGATATTGTTTTATCATATAGGGCTGATTGTGCTGAGATGTCAGCAGTGTGGTTCAAAGCAGTGTGAGAATACACTGTGGAATTTATTTTAACAGACATCCATTTGTCTGCTTCTTCTGCTATCTGCCAGTCAATTCTTAAAGAGAAAGAAGTGGAAATTTTAATTCGTGTGTGGATTTATTAATCTGTTTAATCATGATTTTTTGCCCGAGTCGGTTCAGGACATTGGATTTAGTTAGCAGAGACACAATTGAATTTTTAGCGCAGAGTTTAGTTCTGTTTACTGTTAATCGAATTTCTCTGCTTTTTTCTGTTTTACTTCGTTCAAGGCCGGTACCGCTTCTATCACCAGGCACAACTTAATTTGGGGAAATATTTGACTGAAATTGAATGTTAGTTTTGGGTGAAGCAGCACTTACTGGGATGACATAGTTGATTCGAATATTCATTTTTGGGATTTATTCGTATTGAATTTACATGTTGAATTTAGTCCGCTTGTTTAAAGTTTAATCGGTTAATTTTAATCGATTGAGTTTATTTAAAGGTAATCAATCATGCGGATTTAATCGGATGCTTTGGTAAAGAAGTTCACTCGATTTGCGATATAATAGTGGAAGAATAATTAGACAAGCATTTTGGATAAAAAATAATGTGAATTTTATTATTCATATTTATATTTTATCACAATTTACAAAAATTAATAAAATACAAAAGTCCTAAAATTCCTAAAAAGTCCTTGGTCTTCCGACTCCCGATTCTGAGTTTCTGACTTCTTTCGAACCTGCAAGATAACAACCAAACAGTACAATTTTATCTGTTAGTTTCGACACCCTCAGAGTGGCATCATCATCAGGTGTTCGATTCTCAGCCAATGGCCTATCCGACATCTTGTTGTTCTTATCTTTTAAGGCAACCGAAAGAAGAAGAGAAAAATTGTTTTGAAATAAGTTGTTTTGCCGAAAGAGCTTATTTGAAAATCCGTTTTGAGGAAAGTGATTTTTCTCAGGAGGACGGTTTTCCCCAAATAGGACCTTAACTCCTATCTTCCTGGGAAAAAAACAATTCCAATACAGATCAAACCGGTTCAAACTAGTAAACCAGATCAAACCGGTTCAAACCAGTAAACCAGATCAAACCGGTTCAAACCAGTAAAACCAAATCAAACCAGTTCAGTCCCACAAACCATTTCAATGAACAATAGCAAAAAAAACCGAAAGTGCAAACCCGGCCAAGTCAAACAAGCCCAGTAAACCGCAGTTTTTTTCCTCTGTGAATATCTCAGCAGAAAATCACAAGCAAACCATCCAACAAACTCAGTAACAAATCATCGCACGAATCTGGCGAACAAGTCGCGGATTCAAAAGGCCCACCAGGTAAATCAAACAACATATAAAGAATATATAAATATCATCAAAAAGGGATCTAAAAACCCTAAGACAAGAAAAACGGCGGCTCAGAGATCCGGTCACGAATCCTCATCATCGCCAGGTTTTCAGAAGAGCCGTTCAAGGTCTCATCATTATCAAACCTCTAAGCGGAAAAGAAGAAGCCCGGACGATGTAAAACAACCGAACAGAGGTTCCTCATCCGAGAAATCGCGGATTCGAAGGCGATCAAACCACCCCCACGGCAGAATCTCCTCAGCCTCAACATCATTGGAGATTCCTCAACCTCAAAGCATCCGCGGCTCAGTCCGTTCAGAACATGATCGCCGCGCAATCCAAATCGAAGATCCGCCGCTTCCAACCTTAAGAGAGGTGAGCAACGGATTTTAACGGACTAGTTTTTGTTTTGCAGGAAAGGATCGGAGAAAATCGAAGAAGAAGCAGATGGAGGTATCCACATGCAAGCGAAAAGTGAAGGGGAAGAGAGCTCCGAAAAAGCAACAATGGAGGCTGCCAGCACGTGTCGGAGAGAGGAAGATGAGACGCAAGGAAAAACCTTAATGAAATTTAAGACAACAGCCGTTTTGTTCTGGTGTCTCATTTAGTGGCTTTTGTTTTATGTGTGATAATTGTTTTATTATTTTCTTATTCCACATGTTAGTAGTAATAACAAATATTAGTATAAGGGGTTAATTGATTAGTTTTTGTAACTATAATAATAACTCACGTAATTATAACTTAATTAATTAGTATTCATAAATCCTGGAAAAAAAAGAAAATGAGTCATTCTCCATTTAAAAAAGACATTTCGTAGTACTTAGATTGAAAATTTTATTTACCACAAAAGGAAGACAATTTTGTTCCTTAAAACAGTAAATTTAAATTTTTTCTTTAATTAGATTAAAATAGTAAAACTAAAACATTTTTTTCCATATTAAAATTAAAACACTTTTTTTTTTCATATTAAAATTAAAAAACTTTTTTCAATCTAAAATTAAAGCATTTTTTCATATTAAAATTAACTTCCTTTTAACATTAAACTTAAAACATTCTTTTGCTTATTTAAAACTTTTTTTATAATTGAAATTTAAAACTTTTTTTATAATTAAAATTTAAAACTTTTTTTATAATTAAAATTGAAAACTTTTTTTATAATTAAAATTTAAAACTTTTTTTTATAATTAAAACTTAAACCCTTTTTGAAGACTTAACTCTTTTCAAATAAAACAAAATTTAATTAATTTTCTTCCAAAACTAAATTCCTTTTTTGAACAAATTAAAGTTTCTTAATACATCACTAACCTTTTTTAATAAAATAAAAAATAAAAATGATTAATGTTTTTGTTAATTTTCTTCTGATATTCATATCTCATGTTGCACATGGTTATTAATGTTCACGTTTTGGCCGTATTTTCATTCTCTATGGTTGTAATCATGCGAGTAATTGTCGCAACCATTTATTTTCACATTTTTTGGGCTTTGTAATTTACGCGGGTGATCGCCGCAATACTTTCTTTTACAGTTTTCTTTATTTCCCGTACTTTAATCCGACCGCATAATAATATTGGTCGTTTGCATATTTTTACCGTCAATTACCCTCCGAAGGATTAGGTCTAGCCGTTTGACCACAGAGTCAATAGTCTTAACCCTTTGAACATTTCAAAACCCTAATAGCCTAGGTGTCCCACCGTGGACAAAAATACCCTTTACCCTAGCTTTAGGTCAAAGAGTCGCCGTACTCTGTTTTAGGGTTTCTTGCCGTGGAATACCTCTTAACCCTAATTTCAATTAACAATTTCAACATAGAGATAGGAGTTTCAAGACTCCACGTAAGCGTGTCCTTAAGATACGTTTACTCCCCATTGAAACCTTGACCACATTCAAGATGTTTCTAACCTTCCTCTCGAGGGGAACTACAATTACTCTGATTCCATTCCCGTCAGGATATGTAGGCACAAGATGCGACGTCTTGCCGAGTAAACTTAGGACTAACCCTTAGGTCTTTTAGGTCACTTTATCCCTTAGCTCAATATATATTAAAGCAGATAATAAAATAAAAAAAATATAATAAACAAAAGGTTCCTGTAGAGTACTACAGAAGTTTAGGGTGCTAGTATCTTCCCTAAGTTTATCCAACCCCTTACCTAGGTTTCTCCCCGCATTGTGTTTACGATGCAAAAATAGGTTTTCCCTCTTTTGACCTTTTCCTTCGGATAAATCAAAGAGAGGTTGTGAATCAAGAATTGTGATTGAAACTAATTAATAGTTTGATATCCTATTTTCACCGCAGTAGAAAATGGCGACTTCACTGGGGATTTACCTGATTTTTAAGGGTTGCCCCTATTTTGTTTATTGTATGATATTTATTTTATTAATTATTTGTATATATCATTGTACCTTGTGGGAATATCCTTCTATTGTGAGATAAGTCCTAATCCGGATTTGAGTAACACTATTATAGGATGGCGATATATTGAATGAGGCTTTTGTGGGAGTAGTCCTACAATAGTTGCTACGCGATACTACACTCAAAAGAGGTTCTCTTGAGAATATTATCGATCCCCGAGTCAGTCGGAAGGCTGATAATATCCGAAGGAAGGACTGATAACTTTGGGCACTTCTTTAGAACCTCGTTCGACAGGTACAACTAACCTTAGTACATACCTCATTGGGATGGGTAGACCTTAACTCCTTGTACATACCTTTAACCTAGGACTTTGTATATATGCATTGCATCCATAAGACATCACGTTGCATCACATGACACAAAATTCAAATTTTATTTATGAATATCGCAGGATACCATGGATTATAATAAAAAAAAACTTTGAGATATTTGTTGCACCCTAATTTTTGACCTTAAGACTCCATCTCCTTTTTTCCTTCTTTCGTGATTGATATCTTTTACTTTCGTATGCGTGTTTATTTCGGATAACCAATTGGTACAGATGCAGTAATTTCAAGAAGAGATAACATTCATTCTCGCAGTCGATTAGTTTAGGGAATGACCCCTTCGCACCCAATTCAAGGAGCTCTTAAGGTTTCCCAACTGATTTTCTCAGAGATGGTAGGATGGGATTTGAGTGCACCCTCTTTAAGGATCAAGATCGTCCTCTTCAATATTTCTCCCAACTCGAGCCATTTACTCACTTAATATGTGCCTCAGAAATTATGGTCTTCCTTTGTATTGTGGACATGGCTAAAGCATCATCTTTTTTCTTGAAAAGAAAATGGGGATGTTCTTTGTGGTGGTTTATGATCAACGCTTCCAGAATTTATGTTGAAATTCGTCCAGGTTGTCATTCATTCACAAGTTTATTTACAAAGTTGGTTTCAATATGAATGAGAATGGTTCACAAAGTTATGTTATGTTGAACTTCACCATATGGAGGGAGTAGATCCTTGCTATTATTGATTAAGTTGAAGAGCTTGTGTCACTGTGTGAGCATCATTATTGCAAGGACAAGAGAACTCAACAAGTAGGCATTTGGTTCCTAACACCGTTTTGATCCATTCGCATTTCACCAGTACGGATATGAACCCAACAGCTCATCATTAAAAGGGCGTTCAATTTATACAAGAACCGAGTATTTATAACCGTACTAACGGGCAGTTCGGCACAAAACCGGAAGTGAACCACTTCAATTACAATTACCGTAAGAAAAAGAAAAAGCAGAGTTCCTAATTTTGCTATTACATGCGCAATGAGATATGCCTTGGGGCCTTCGAGACCAGAAGCCGTCACAAAATCACGCTTGAGAGCTGCTGCGGTGACGTTACTTCACTTGGTGAGAATGTGGTTGAAAAGAAGAAGCAGGGTTACTGTTACTTCAAAGGGAACTTGTGAAACTTGATGCAAGTGTAGTGGTGAACAAAAAGTTGGAACATGACGAAGGTTTGATGCATGCGAAGTGTTGTGGCAATTAACTGGACATTAGATAACCGCTATCGTCATATCTGAAACAGCTTCAAACAAGTCAAACTGAGCAACCCGACTGACCATCAGAATTAATTTAAACGAAACACAGTCATAAGCCTTAAACCACCTGCGTCAAATGCACACGTGAACAAGAGTCAGATAAACCGTTGTTTCCCAACATAACCGGCGAGACAAACGAAATGGAAGAAGCATCATAGCAGCAGAAAGTTACATATACCTTGCATTTCGTCAAAAGTAGGACATTCCACAACCTTGACTCGCCAAACCTACAATACAAGACATGATAGACGAGCTTTTGTTCCAAGACTTTTCATCCAACCAAGAACCGCTACAAGCATTTCCTTCCCAAAGATCACGCATACGAGACACTGGTTTTTTTAGCTTGCCATCAATCCACAGGCAACGGTAGTCTACGTGAACTACCACCGCATTGTCGTTTCCTGTTGAAGCCAGAAAGCACAATTCTAGAAATAAGAAGAAATCAACAAGAGATACCAATGTCGAATTGTAAAACGATCAAGACGAAGAAAATGCGTATAACATACCATCCAGAACTATGAGCTTGTTATGTCACATCTAACTCAATATCTACAGCCTGTCAAGTAAATAGGAATCTAAGGTCAGCATCTTCACCGGCAATACGACACAACCAACAATCAGAGCATTTAACAGTTAACAAGAATGAATCAAAGTGCAAAAAAAAAACTAAGAAGAAGAGATTGAACAAAGTCCATCCCTCAGTTTAACTCATCATTGGACATAATCGAGCAGCCGGGAGGGCGACAACCGAGTTTTTCACCGGCTCCCTACTAAACATCGAAGAATGGAACTTCAGACAGCTTTCAACATAATTCATAAGTATCTTAAAACACCAAAAATCAGAGCCAACACAGCTGCAATTTCAAGCTCTCAATTCAAACACGCCATAACATATCAGCAGCAAGCATCAGCAGAGCATCAGTTGTGAACGACAACTACGGGTATCTCCACATCATATGCAAACATCAACAACAGCAACAAGCATTTGCAAGCAGCTTCAAACAAGAACGTCGCCAGACAATCGACAGTTTGTAAGCACCAAGCGATATCAAGGAAATAAGTAGAAGACCCTCATTGGTTCAGACAAGATGTCATCACTGCCAAATGGAACCCCCTCTCAGCAACGACATAAGATAAGGCAGCATCCGAACTCAACAGTTCCTGAGAAAAGAAGAAGAAATGAAAAAAAATAGTCCAGAACAGCCAACAGAACTTCAAAGGAATTGTGGAATATGAAGTTTTGCCGGTTTAGCTGTCATCAAGAATTTCATAGTGCATTCGAACAAGCATCAAAGGAGAAGCTTTGACCAACCAATGATTCACCAAAGTCGGTCCCCCCTGTCCGTTCTGCAAAATCACAGGCATTAATCAAAACAGTCACATAACCAGCATATTAGACACGCTTCAGACAATTAATTCCTTTCCAACGGTAATCAAATATAATCACTTGAAAATGGAAACGAGAAATCAAGTCATTCAATTGATATTAAGATTAAAGCGGAGGTGAATCCAAGATTTCTCAAATAAGCTCAAGACATTCAACGTACAGAGTTCAAAATAGAATTGGAAGAGTTTATTATGCTTTCAATACAGATCACAACATGTCTAAGAATAAATGGAAAGCCTTTAAACTCTTCTCCAATTCGTTTTTTTAAAATGGGGCTATAAAAAGGGGTTCAGAATTGAAAGAAAAGGAATCCACACAGGAGTCACAAACACAATCGAGCCACAGAAATCCCTTCAAAACCCTAAAATCAGTAAAGAGAAAAATAATAAGCACTTATCTTGCTGCAATCTCCGCTGCGGTATCGCGACCTCAAACCCCCACACCACTATTACCACGAAACCACCTTTGCTGTAAAACCCCTTATCGCCATTCCCCTTTCCGTCATCGTCACCTTCGAGACCCTCGCATTTCTGTCTTATACCATCACCGGCAAAAACCTGCGGAAAACCACTAAGACCGTAAGTTTTTTAGGTTAACTTTGAATCTATTAATTTCGTTTTGTTTTGCTTATCTTACGTAGGAGAAGATGAAAATAGCGGAAGATAGAGATGAGAATCGAAAGAAAGAATGGAAGATAGAGATGAGAATTGAAAAGAGAGAATGGAAGATTGAAGAATGGGAAGAACGAAAGAGAGAAGACGAGGAAAAACGAAGAGGAGAGGGAAGATCATCGGCGATTGAGAAAGAGGGGAAGAATTTGGGAACCTAGGTTTCTGGCTCCTTTTTTTTTGTATTTTTGTAATCCTATGTATACTCCCCACAATTATTAATGTGCACTTCACGCACACACCCACACGATCCCCAACGGATCCAGATCACGCGTACTACCCTGTCAATCCACCGTGCACCCTCGCATGCCCTAGCCACACAGGATCACGCGCCTCCCCTTTAGTTCTGCTTAACCTCTAATTATCACCACCTAACCTCAATTAACTAATAATCACTGAACTTAATTATAACTTAACTTCTCTGTTTAATTGATCTTTAATCTACCTTTTTTTCAATAATCATTAATCAGCTTTTATTTTTTTTTAAACACACTATAACCTTTTATTAATCATTTTTTTTCTAATTTATTTAATAAATCCAATTTATTTGCTTTACCACTCATTATAATTTCTTCAATTTAATAACTCTTTTATTAACTAAAATGTATTAATATTTTGTTCATATTTTTAAACAAATAAGGACCCTTTCTTTATATAAATTGAGTATTTTATTTTATTAAGAAAAACTATTTTTTTATAATAATAAAATTCATTTTCTCATAATTTAAAATATTCTTATCCTATTAAATTGGAAACTTTTATAAGAAACAATTTCATAATTTAGATAATTTATAAACCAAATTCATAATAATCCTAAAAACCATTTCTATAATTTATTTAGTTAGTGCTTATTTATTAATAATGGCAAACTATTTTATTCTAATAAGAGTTGTTAACTTTAATCTTTAATAATATCAACCAAATGCATTTCGTAATAATCTATTTAGTTTATTTAGTTTATTTAAATTAACCACTATTAATATAATAATAACTAAAATGTTTTAAAAACTAATTAACTTAAAATTTAAATTCACGATTAAAATTAATATAACATTTTCTTACAAATTAAGTCACCCTTTAATATAAATTCTCTTAAAATTAATCTTCTTAAAATTAATTCAACCACCTTCTTCAAATCAATCTGACTAAAACTAATCAAACCAATCGCGCACGCTTTCATCTCGTAGCCTCGATTCACATATTCACATACACAATCCACTTTCACACACTTAGCGCTTTCATGCGTGTGTATGTCTGTACTTATCTGCTTTACCCGCAATTTATATTCCCGCAATTTACATTATCATATTTATATTCTCGCATCGCATTCCGTCCAAAGGAAAAACCTACACATGATTCAACAATTGTGTGTAGTGCACATCATTTGCATCATACCCCCCACTTGATCCTTGATCCTATTCAAGTTGATCTTTCTAAGTTTAGATCCTACCCCATAGGAAGGATTTTGTCTTTTATGTTTACAACATAGAAACAAACAATTAAAATAAATACAACAATATTCAAACACAATAGAGAAATAGATGCTAATCATGTTAAGCGAGATATAATCTCCACCCCACAATTATACAATCAATATGTAGGGACTTTGCCTTAAGAGAGATAGAGGCGTACTCGTCGATCAATATCCGAGTACTTGAGCCCTTCTCTTAAGACGATGCAAAGACTATTTTCCTACAATTTGCGGCGGTTAAATCTCTCTTAAAATGTAACCCGTCCTTTTCTCCTAAACTCAATCAATCAACTATCCTAAACCCGTAGGAACTTTGACCACAGTCAAAGAACTCCTCAAACCCTTTAGGGGAACTACAAATACTCTGATTCCACTCCCGTAAGGATATGTAGGCATAAGATGCGATGTCTTATCGAGTATACTTAGATAATAAACCACTAGGTCTTTTATACCTTAAGCAGATAAACACATAGCAATAAACAAACATAAAATAAGAGGTTCCTGTAGAGTACTACATAAACTTAGGATGCTAGCACCTTCCCTAAGTTTAACCGACCCCCGAACCTAAAACTCTCTAAACCTTGCATTTGCATTGCATTGTGGGAATTTCGATCTTTATCCCTTCCTTTGGACAAAACAAAGTTCGGTTGCAAATGAATAAGATTCAAACTAATCAATAGTTTGGTATCCGATTTTTACCGTGACAATATTCTTTTAAAGGACTTAAGTTAGATGACTTAAGGAAGCTAGGAGCTTTGGTCTAAGATCAACAAAGGATTCAGAAACAAGTATGGAAGGCCGTTATCTTTGTTGAAACCTCAAGTAGATGAAGGTTTCCTTTCGACTTTGTTACAGTTCTAGGATCTAGATTATCTTTGCCTTACATTGCCCGAGTATAAGCTCTTTGCCTACCCTAGAAGAGTACTCTCAATTGGCGGGGTTACATATTCTGAAGGAGTCTCTGTTCTATTTCTTGGAGGTGAACCCTAAAGAAAAGGACATTGTTAATGCCATATGCTTGAAGGTATCCGACATCAAGGGCAATATGATCACTAACAGTTGTGGAGACTTTTCCCATGTACCCTTGCTTGGATTCAATGGAGGATTTATTTTCCTCCAACTCTCGATTAACCTTTTAAAGATAGACGCATCCTAAAAAAAGGGCCCAGCTAGAAGAGCAGAGCAAGGAGCAAAACAGGAAGCTTCCTTAGGGTCATTATTAGCTTTTATTTAGCTATTATGCCAAGACTTTTCTAAGAATATTATTTGTAATCCATTTTCAAATTAATAAATAAAGTTTTGGTATTCCGCGATATTCGTAAATATTTGAATTCGCATTTCGCATTTTTGCATCATATTTTTGCATCACATGTGTCTCCCGGTTTCTTATTCTCGGTTCTCTCTCCTTCCAGTTTCGTCATCCTGAGTTCTTTGCACCAGTACTACACTAGAGCTCAAGCTCGAAGAATGATGGAAGAGCATGCTCAAGAAATGGATCGTGTCAACAACGAGCTCGCGGACCTTCGAGGGAATGTACGAACTATTATGGAATTGCTCCAGGTTATCAATGCAAAGATGGATACTCAGCCTACTGTGGTTTCCGAGATTAATGCTACTGTTGCAGATCCTCCACGAGTTGTTACTGTTGAGAATCCGTTTCCTTATGGTCTTTCGTAGAGCTTCATACATCCTCCTGTTGTTACATCAGCTCAGCAAGCTATTCCTGTTGCCGCATCAGTTCAACAAGCCATACCCGTTATACAGAATGTTGAGCAGACTGTGCCTTTAGTTCCCGAGCCTCCTAAGGTGGTCCCTACCTTCACACAAGCTAATGTTCATACTCGGGTGCAACCTTATCTTAATGAGCCCGTTTATGAAATTCTGGATGATAATGATGAAGGGTACCAGCCGCGTGATAGGCTTCGTGAGGAAGTTGTTACTATTGATAAAAGATTGAGAAAGATGGAAGGGGACCAGATCTTTGGTGCTGCTGCTAGAGACATCTGTTTGGTTTCCGGTCTAGTTATCCCGCCCAAGTTCAAAACTCCGAACTTTGACTGCTATGAAGGGACTACTTGCCCGAAAAGCCATTTGATAATGTACTACCGTAGGATGGATATCCACGTGGAAAATGACAAATTGATGGTTCACTGCTTTCAAGACAGTCTGAAAGGTGCTTCGTCGAAGTGGTATTTGACATTGGACCAATCTCGCATCAAGTCTTTTCAGGATTTGTTCGATGCTTTTATTAAGCACTATAAGTACAATATGGATTTGGCTCCCGACAGGAGACAATTGTTGAGTATGACTCAGAAGGATTCCGAGACCTTTAAAGAATATGCTCAGAGATGGAGGGAAATTGCTTCTCAGGTCGAACTTCCGTTTACTGATAAGGAACTAGCTGACTGGTTTGTTGACACCGTTCGCCCCGAATTCTATGAGAGAATGGTGGGTAGTGTAACCACAAATTTTGCTGATATTGTTGCGGTTGGAGTAAAGGTTGAATTGGCTATGAAAAGTAGAAAAATGTCTAGCGGTTCTAGCAGTACGAGTTCGAAGGACCAAGCTAAGAAGTTTTCCTTCAATCCTCAGAAAAAGAAAGAAGGAGAGACTCATGTTGTATCATCAGGTAAGAGAAGGAATAGGCAGTATCAGTACCCGCAGTATGCTCAACCATAGGGTTACCCAGTGCAGTATGCGCCGCCTCCATATGTAGCTGTTGTTGCACCATCTTTTAGTCAACATGCTCCTCAAGCTCCTGCTTACCAGCCTATGCAGCAAGCTCCTGTTTATCCGCCTCCGGTTTACCAACAACCTTCGCCTAACTATCAACAAGCGACCAATCCTCCCGTTAATCAACAACAGAGGAACCAGGCACCTCGCCAGAATGCTCCGACTTGGAGACAATACAAGCCATGTCCGCTGATTCCAATGACGTTCACCGAGTTGTTTCCTTACTTAGTGCAACGGGGTATGGTTACTACCTGAGCAATGGGTCCGCCTCGTAATCCTTTGCCTATTAATTACAACGCCGCCGCTCGTTGTTTATTTCATGAGGGGGTTCCCGAACATGATTTGGAAGATTGCTATGCTCTAAAGGATATTGTCAGAGAACTGATGGAAAAGAAGATTTTGTCATTTAATGATCCGCAGCCCAATGTCAAAAGCAACCTTCTGCCTAACCATGAGGCTGTTAGCTCTGCTGATGACTCGTCCGTTGAAAGGTCTTCTTCTTGATGTAGCTCAGATCAACACGGCTGGGGCAAGCAAGACGACTCGCAGTGATCGTACTCCCCTTCATATTGAGGCTCCGCCAAAGGAAACCACCATTACCATGCTAGTCTTGAATACGAAGTTTTCATAAGCTCCTTTAGAAAATTCATTTTTGTTTATTTACATGTATTTTGTTTTCTTTGATTAAGCATAATTAGCATGTACGAAATTGTTTATTATGATTAATTAATGCAATGCATAATGTTTGTCTTGAATAAATCCATTTGTTTCACTCAATAAAAGTATTTTTTCATAAACTTATATATCAACTTTACCCGATCTCTTGCTTTGATTGGGAGGAGGATGATGAACCAAAAACATCAAATTTCTTGTCGTATGCTTTCGATTGAAACCTGCTGATGATGTAAGGCATTGTTTCAAATCCTAAACAACGGAGATATAAGGACGATAATCCCTCTTTAACCCCTTTGAGCCTTGAAGTGGGAGTTTCCTTCTTTTCTAAATTAAAACCCTCATCTTAACCTGGGGCAGGGTAGTTTTCAGTTAAATCGATCGAGCGCTCAGACTCTCAGAAGGAAGAGCGAATCTTCGAGGATCTATTCTATCCCTAACATCTTAGGAAGTTAGAAGTAAATAACCATCCCTCTACTACTAAAAGAGTGGGGGCAGCCACGGGCCATTCAAAAGGGTCACACGACTTAGTCAAAAAAAAAATAGAGCCCGCTAAGTCAAAACCTATGAAGGAGACTTAGGCAAAACTGGGGCATCCCGTTGGACTCCAAAGTCAAATCTGAAAGACGTCGTCCAGGAAAAAGTTAGGGAATGAAAAAATATAATAAAAACAAGGGATTACAATAAAGAATCCCCAATAAAGAACACCGTTGTGTGATCAACCAAAAAAGACAATAGGTGAGTGACTGCCATGTCCAAAGCCTTAATGAGTTCTCGACCATATCAAATCCAATTGAGATATGAGTGCTCGTGTCTGATTAACTGAATTAGGATTGAAGAACATCACGAAGAATGGGTGGGTACAAATAATTTTGAGCCTTTATCCTTTGCTTCTTAAACCGTGAACCAAACCACGATACAACCTTTAAAAGACCTAATTGAAGTAGGACTTCGTTAAAAGCATACTCGACAAGATAGTGTTTCCTGACTCCTACGAGCTATGCTCAAGTTAACGTTGGCATTATAAATCAAATTCATATCCTGACTAGGTGATTTCAGTCACGAGTTATAAGCGATATCCTTTTTCAAAATAAAGACAAATTTTTTTTCAAGACAAATATATTGTTGCATTGATAGTTTCAGGATAACATTTCACGCGTGTCGATTTTTCCTAACATCTTAGAAACTTACATACATACATCTACAATGGAACTCGAAGATTCCGCTAAACAGGGGCAAGTGGTTTCCAAATCGCGTACCGATGCGAGCCGGACATTCTTAAGAGCTATATTCTTGCAGACTCAGTCGTAACACGGTTGATCCGTGCTAGTTACGTCGAAAGCTGACAAATTCCTCCAAGAGTTTGAAAACAGTGGGGCAATTAGACTCCATGTTTCTCTGTAAAATCCTCTTGAGATAACTTTCTTACAAATCAGGTACTCTGGGGCATGATATTTTTCGAAATGGCGACTACTACAAGGTCCATTAATATCAAAATCAGCTTCGTTTCACAATATTCTTCATGCACCCGATGGATTTTACTCCCGGAGGTCTTCATTCCCCAATAAATCTCATTGCTGCAGAGTCTACATCTTAACCATTGCCTCAACACAATCCCTAGAGAGACTTTAAGCCGACATAGTCCCCAGCAGGACTATAAGCTGACAACACTTTGGACCGAGCCGGTAATTTCCAAGACTACAGAGATTATACCAGCATAGTCCCAGTAACAGTCCCCAGCGAGACTATAAGCCGACAACACTTTGGGTTAATCCGGTAATCTCCAGCATCTTCCTAGTGATAGTCCCCAGCAAGACTTTAAGCTGTCCACACTTTTGGGATCCATCTGATAAATCCCCAGTGACTCTCAAGACTGCAGGGATGTCCCCGGTATCCTCCAAGTGATATACATCTGGAACCCTATTCTCAGTGGAAGCATCTGTTCCTCAATGAAATTGCTTACCTTCCCCAGGAATAATCCCCAGGAGATTGCCATATTCTCCCCAAGAAGCCGGGATACTTTCCCCAGAAATGTCTGTTGATTTCTCCCCAGTAGGTCTGATGAACTCTCTGCATGGAAGCTTGATATATCTTATCCCCAGTCGGACTTACATGTCCCCAGGAAGCCGAAGTACTATTCCCAGACCGTTGCTACACTATCTTCATGAAACTGCCTACCACCATATCTTCCCCACGAAGCGGATATTCATTTTATCCCCGAAAGTCTCTGATCCTAAGAATTCTTTGGCTGATTATGGTTCATGATATCAATCCCTCATGTGAAGTCATGACATCTTATCCCCATGCGGAGGTCATGGATCCCCAATTGAAGTCAGGACATCATACTCTCGGTGAAGTCGTATCGTACCCTCATATGGAGGTCATGATGCCGTATCCTCAAGTGGATTATTTCCTCCCTAGAGAAGTTAGAACTTCGAAGCAAGGTTCGGTTCTACCATCAACTCTTCCTATCTTGATAGATGTACTGTTGCAGAGGTCGCCGGGTATTCTTGTCGAGATGTTTATTTCATCTCATGTCTCCTCTCTCATCTGTTTTGTCAGCATATGCATGAGCCTAAGCATCACATACTCATTGCAT
Source organism: Lathyrus sativus (assembly GCA_963859935.3). Lineage (NCBI taxonomy): Eukaryota > Viridiplantae > Streptophyta > Magnoliopsida > Fabales > Fabaceae > Lathyrus > Lathyrus sativus. Next base: position 20,522,551 of record OZ012736.1, read on the forward strand.
GACGTTTTCATACACATTAGTGTACACTTTGGCAAACGCGTTAGCATTTTCATGTTTGCTAGTTGTCGTCATCCTTTGTCGTTACCGCCGAGTAATTGGGTTTGTCCGTTCTCTCCAAGTAGATCGTCAGCCCTAAGCATAAAATACCTACTTGTTTCCAGTTTCCCCATAGAGTTCAACCCTCGTGGATGATGGTTATTTCAGTTAGCTTTCCGCGTTAGGATAAGGTAGTCCCCATTCGAGTCCGTTTCCTCAATGGAGTTTTGTTTGTCCGTTCTCTCTAGCCCAATTCTAGATCGAACTTCAGTCCCGTCGGTCACTGAACCTACCTGGACGTGCATTTATTTTGCACTATCTTTCAAGGAAAGCATTTACAATCCTTTGCAGATATGCGACAGTTCTCTCCTGAGAAGCTTATCACTACATTGCACAACAGACAAGCAACAGTTCCCAGCCGAGGAGCTTATCACCTACCTTACAATTTACATTACACTCTGCAATCGATCTTCTCGTACAAGAAGCTCATCACAACTTTCTTTACAATTTACATTACCTGTTACCACCTCTACAAGCAGTTCTCACTCGAGAAGCTTATCATTGCCACTCTTGAAAATAAGCAGTATTTCGCGCCTGAGAAGCTCATCCTATCTTCGTTATGACTTGCAGTAAATGACTATCTCCACCGAGCATATTGGTTTCCATTTTCCGTTTCATCATGAAGTGCGGGGAGGTTTGAGCTGAATCATATTCAAAAGAGCACAAAATCTTGAAGTATGAGGAAGTTCGTTTTATCCTTTAGTAAAAGAAGGAGCAGAATCATATTCAGAAGAGCACAAAATCTTGAAGTATGAGGAAGTTTGTTTTATCCTTTAGTAAAAGAAGGAGCATAATCATATTCAAGAGAGTACAAAATCTTGAAGTATGAGGAAGTTCGTTTTATCCTTTAGTAAAAGAAGGAGCTGAATCATATTCAGGAGAGCACAAAATCTTGAAGTATGAGGAAGTTCGTTTTATCCTTTAGTAAAAGAAGGAGCAGAATCATATTCAGAAGAGTACAAAATCTTGAAGTATGAGGAAGTTCGTTTTATCCTTTAGTAAAAGAAGGAGCTGAATCATATTCAAGAGAGCACAAAATCTTGAAGTATGAGGAAGTTCATTTTATCCTTTAGTAAAAGAAGGAGCAGAATCATATTTAGGAGAGTACAAAATCTTGAAGTATGAGGAAGTTCGTTTTATTCTTTAGTAAAAGAAGGAGCATAATCATATTCAGGAGAGTACAAAATCTTGAAGTATGAGGAAGTTCGTTTTATCCTTTAGTAAAAGAAGGAGCATAATCATATTCAGGAGAGTTCAAAATCTTGAAGTATGAAGAAGTTCAATTTTATCCTTTAGTAAAAGAAGAATCTGAATGGTATTCTAGGTGCCGGCCTTAGATATGAAGAGGTTTATTTATCATACGAGTGACAGTCCCGCCAGCGGAGCTCATCAATCAATTTTTCGTCAGATAAGCGACATTATCTTTATTTAAGAGCTTATCCAGTTTGGCATATAAGTCCCTTCCGACGATAAGTCGCAGTTCTCTCTCGAGAAAGGTTATCAGGGCGTTTCCCATTAAAATCCATTCATTTTGGCATACAGCCGGTTTTACCCTGTATATTTTCTACGGATTCTTGAAAATTCCGTTTGATCCTGTCACGAGGGAAAGTTTATAGAAGCTCGGATGTTATTCTTTGCTTAATGCTCCAGCATCTTGTTAATCGATCCAACAGTCGTGCAGATCCAGTTTTTACTTTTTACTTTAGAGTATCAGCCGGTCACGCCTGAACCTGTTGAACAAGTACTCTTAGATATTCCCCAGTAGAGGTCGTCTCACCGGTACCATCTCCATTGAGGATCCTGTTCTTACCATTCCCTTTCTAAAAGTGACAATTGGTCGTGCTAGCGCCAGTCGGCCATCATTTTAGAATTTCCCCAGTGTCGTGCTGTCACCCGGTGCATCGTATTCCCTAGTGTGTTTGTTTGTCGCGTCGGTCCCCTATGTCATCGTGTCGTCTGCATCATTACATTTATCATACTAGCACATGCATCATGCTAGATTCATGGCATTGTCAGCATTATATTCCGTCTCGTTTTGTCCTTAGCATGGCATAGCACTGCATCTAAGGGCAAAATTTTCAGTTATCTATATTTAAATCCCTTTCACCATGATTTCTCGAGCCTACGTCGCTCAAATCATCCGGCGAAGCTATTTAAATATGGGCATCTGTAATACCCTAAAATTTTCCCTGAGATTAGTCGATCCATGCCATATCACATTTCATTCATGCATCGCATATTAACTAACCACTAACGGATTACATAGTCTGTTTGTTTTGCAGGAATCACATCTGGTACACTTTAATTGTTGAGGGGCGAGATGGTCATTTATCCGTTGTTTGCTGACAGTTTAGGAAGCAGTTTAGGTAATAAAATAAAAAATAAAAATGATTAATGTTTCTGTTAATTTTCTTCTGATATTCATATCTCATGTTGCACATGGTTATTAATGTTCACGTTTTGGCCGTATTTTCATTCTCTATGGTTGTAATCATGCGAGTAATTGTCGCACCCATTTATTTTCTCATTTTTTTGGGCTTTGTAATTTACGCGGGTGATCGCCGCGATGCTTTCTTTTACAATTTTCTTTATTTCCCGTACTTTAATCCGGCCGCATAATAATATTGGTCGTTTGAATGTTTTTACCGTCAATTATCCTCCGAAGGATTAGGTCTAGCCGTTTGACCATCGAGTCAATAGTCTTAACCCTTTGAACATTTCGAAACCCTAATAGCCTAGGTGTCCCGCCGTGGACAAAAATACCCTTTACCCTAGCTTTAGGTCAAAGAGTCGCCGTACTCTGTTTTAGGGATTCCCGGCGTGGAATACCTCTTAACCCTAATTTCAATTAACAATTTGAACATACAGATAGGAGTTTCAAGACTCCACGTAAGCGTGTCCTTATGATACGTTTACTCCCCATTGAAACCTTGACCACAGCCAAGAAGTTTCTAACCTCCCTCTCGAGGGGAACTACAATTACTCTGATTCCATTCCCGTCAGGATATGTAGGCACAAGATGCGACGTCTTGCCGAGTAAACTTAGGACTAACCCTTAGGTCTTTTAGGTCACTTTATCCCTTAGCGAAATATATATTAAAGCAGATAATAAAATAAAAAAGCATACAATAAACAAAACGTTCCTATAGAGTACTACAGAAGTTTAGGATGCTAGTATCTTCCCTAAGCTTAACCAACCCCTTACTTAGGTCTCTCCCCACATTGTGTTTACGATGCAAAAATAGGTTTCCCTCTTTTGACCTTTTCCTTCGGATAAATCAAAGAGCGATTGGGAATCAAGAATTGTGATTCAAACTAATTAATAGTTTGATATCCTATTTCCACCACAACATTAGGTATAAGATCGAAGAGTCATGTTCCAACAATGAGGTCAAGTATGAAGCTATGATAACAAGCCTGCAGATTTTATTGAACTTAGGGGCAGGAGAAGTCAAAATAAAGGGGGATTCAGAGTTGGTGGTTTGACACTTGAAGAAAGTGTATAAATGCATCAAAGAGAACTTGATGTTTTACTTTTTCATAGCTAACTCTTTGCTGAAACGTTTTGATCGACCATATTCCTCGACTTGAGAATCAGGAGGCTAATGACGCCTTAGATAACTTCAAGATATAAAATCTTTAATGCGAGGTTACATGATTTATTCGAGATAAAGGAAAAATTGTTCTCGGATGAGAACCCCCAGGAGACATCTTCAATGTTAAAACTGGGGGGGATATGAATTCGAGGATTTACCAAAATTAGAAAATTATGGGTTTGATAAATTTTTGAACTACGAAGTTTTTGCAATTGACTTAATGTCAGATAATGATTGGAGAAAACCTATAGTCTAATATTTAGAAAATCTGCAGGAGTGACCAACCAAATAGTCAAGTATAGAGCTTTGAGCTACGTAGTCATGGGTAATGAATTGTTTAAAGAAAAATCCCAAAGGGATTCTCCTCAAGTTCTTTGGTGAAAAGGAAGAGTATTTGGCAATCTATGAGGTACATAGGAGATCATGTGGATCCCACTAGGCAGGTCACAAGATTAAATGGTTGTTATTTCGACTAGGGGTCTATTGGCCAACCATGTTGAAAGATTGCATTGGTTTCCCCAAAGGTTGCCAAGAATTTCAGAAGCATTCAGGTATTTAACATGTGCCTGCTAGTGAGTTACGCTCAATAGTTAAGCCATGTCCTTTTAGAGGTTGGGCTTTAGACATAATTGGCGAAATCAAGCTCTCTTCGTCAAAAGAGCATATGTACATTTTGGTGGGAATATATTAATTCACTAAGTAGATAGAAGCCATACGCTTTTCTAATGTCTACCATAAGGAGGTAATAAGTTTCATCCCTAATCACATTATATACACACACACACACACACACACACACACACACACACACACACACACACACACACACACACATATATGTTGAAGTTTATCTCAGAAATAAGTTTAAAATTGTTGACCTCGACACCATATTGCGCTCAGGATAATGGTCAAGTCGAAGCAACAAACAAGGTTGTAATTGGTTTGATAAAAAAACATGTGGGTCAAAAGTCAGAGAATTAGCATAAAACCTTAAATCAAGTGTTATAGGCAAGTCATAACTCTCCCAAAGAATCGACTAACTCCAAACTGTTTCGACTTGTTTATGGACACAATGCAGTGCTACCTTTAGAAATCCATCTGCAATTAGTTAGGATTCAAAGGCAAGCTGAGATCCCAAGTGAGTTTTATTGGGGCATGATGTTTGATGAGTTAGTTGAGTTGGAGGAAGAGAGACTAACCGCTCTAGATGTCTTGATGAGACAAAAGGAGAGAGTTGCTAAAGCCTACAATAAAAAAGTTAAATCCAAAAAATTCAATTTGGGTAACTCAGTTTGGAAAGTCGTATTGTCCATGGATTGAAAAGATAGAGTTTTGGGGAAATGGTCCCCAAATTGGGAAGGACCATTTAAGATTCTACCAGAGTATTCAACAACACATATGAAAACGATGAATTGACCTCTGAAGGTCGAACCTTGCGAATATACGACAAATATTTAAAATAATATAGGCCTATTTTGTAGGAAGTACGTATCAATGCATAATAAAAATTAATTAAAAATTAAAAAGGCTAAAAAAAAAAATAGCCTTAACATTCTCAAATGCCATGTTGGGCATACATAAAGATTACGTTATCTAAGATGTTTCCATAAGAGACAAAAAGAAACTTTAACAAAAATAAATTAAGGTGCATTTCTAAAAAAGGAAAGTAGTCTTGCGCCTTTCGTACTAAACTCTGGTTGAAGTCGACGATCATCCTGAGAAATGTGGGAAGCGTATACAGAGATTTCAATTTCAAGTGCAGTGATAGTTTCTAGGTGTTGGATCCCTTTCTGGGTCTTTTCATCTAACTGGATTTGACTGACACTACGGAGGTTGGTTTTCTTAGTCTCATTCTCTTGTAGTTTCTTCTACAAAGTCTTAACCTCTCTCTTCCAGCCAGCAATTTTGGTATCCAAAGCAGCAACAACATTGTCCTCCTGACGAAGACTTTTTTCTAGTTCTTCAACACGCTCGTAAGATTCGCCAGATTCCATACCTTCAACATCTCATTTTCCTTGGGCTTCATCTTCGTCTTAGCATCATGATACCTTTGAAAATTAGCAAGAATTTGTTCGAAGGGGGGCCCAAAAGTGACTAGAAAATCTACCATCTCGACGGGGACATCAGGGACATCTAGTTTTTTCTACAAAGTTTTGATATTATAGCCATATATGAAATCCTTCTCCAAGACCTAAAAAATATTAATTTCTCCGACAAGATTCTTCAGTTGTTTCAGAATTTCATCAACGGTCTCAGGCTTGTCTGTACCCCTAGAAACAGTCGAAGAACTTGAACACCTATTAGTGAAGCTACCCTTGCTACTTAGCACCATCTTCACGTATGCTATGAGGTTGGTTTTCTTCAATGATTCTATTTCCTTTTCAGATATAAGATTGATAGGCGAAGAGGTAATTTTAGCAGTCGAAACTTATGATTAGCTTTCTCCATACTAGGGGAATTTACCTTAATGGGTTGCTAAACATTAGTTAAAGTGTCAGCAACTTTTCTTTTTGTGGTTGGGCATCTTGAGTAGGTCTAATAATTCCAGGGGGATTTGGTTGCTTTGTCCTTTCTTGTTCAACGGTATTCCCTAGTGAAGTGTCGTCCATGTCCATTTGGTTCTTCTCTTCTTCTATAGATGTTGAAGAGGTTGATTTAGAAAGAGACACTTTCCCTATCGATTAGTGATAGGTGTTGTCATCAGCCTCTGAAGGTTTGTTGAATTCGTCGAAAATGGCAGAGGTAGTAGCGAGTTGATGTACCAGTGAGATGTTGGTTGCAGTTAGATTTGTAGTGAATGCAAACACATGTTGTGTTGATGGCTTGTTCTGCAGAAAAGCCAAGTGTGATTACTGAATATAAAAAAATTGTAAGAGAATAGTGCATTTACCTTTAAGTTATCTGCGTTGCGACTGGAATTAGTGCTATCATTCGATGCCAATTTCCTTGTCGCGCCTGTCGACTTTGTAGCTTTCCTTGCGGGAAACTTCTTCCCCTTTTTCGCCTTGGAAGTGGGAGCCACTCTAGAGATGTTTGAAATCTTCTTGGCACCAGTGCCTCATGATTTCCTTTTATGTGGAGGAGGCTCAGGGGATGAATCTTTGACAGCATTTGGTTCAGGAATTATCGCGAGGGATTCGCCCTCTAGGGTGGCATTATCATCGATCTGCATAACAATTAGATAAGACCAATTCAAGTATAGAAAAATGCTTAAGTTAAAGATGTTGAGCAATCCAAACCTTAGCGTCACAACGAAAGGCTTACTTGAACAGGTTTGGAGAAGGTTTCCTCTGCCTTGAATTGTTTGAGTGCTACTTTAGCACTAGAAACGTCCCTGGTCCTCTTCCTATGTTTGACAATTGTGATCAAATAAAAGCAGTTGTAAACATAAAGAATGGAGATTATAAGATTGGAAATATGGTGAAGGGATCTCTTTTCTTTCCTCACCATTATGTATGTGAGTTTTGACCCTGACATGATCAATGTCAACATGAATGTGGCCTTTGAATTGTATAAGTCCAACTTAGTCGGAGTCACTCACTACGTAGGTTTCAAGCACTCATTTTTATGTACCTTCAAAAATTATGGAAACGGAGGGGCGAAAGCTAAAGCTAATAATTTAGAGCAAACTTATATTTGTCCCCCACATACTCAGGAATCTTCAAACTGGGAAACTTCGCCTCCATTTTCTCTTTTAGAGTAACCGCTGCCTCATAGATCGTCTGACTAAAGTTATTTGGGTTATACATAGTTTCAAAGTACTTCTAGAAAGTTTGGATCTCTTTGATGTTTTTGGATATACCTTTGTGGAACTTTTGTTGCAAAGAAGAGAAAGCGTCAGTGATATGTTGGCTTATTATTGCAACATCCATAAACTCTTGTGCATAATAGGATCTCTACCAAGTATCAAAATCATGGGTGCAATAGTAAGAGGGTTCAAAAGCAAACGGAGTAAGTGTGGGAGGACCATCAATATGTTGAGCTATCTTTTAAAGATAATCATCTTCAGATTAGTTGACGGTACTAAGGCATAACTCGCTTTTATTTTTGAAGAATAGTCGAGGTACAGTTTGGATGATCCTAAATTGGAGAGATACTAGGTTGGGTTGATAACTAAGGATCCTCACATATTCCTTGGAGGTCCCAAGTCTAGTATAAAGAAGTTTGGGAGTCAAGAAGGCTTTCCATATCCTTTTTAACTCATTCTTTTTTTCTCCAATGGATGGGAGCTGACTTAGGTCCATGTGTTCTTGTAGAGAAGGGGGCATGGTTACAGTGAAGTTATAGCGCTTGGCGAACATCAGAAAGTAAGTAAAAAAGGCTTCTCAATCCGACGTATTTTTATCAGTGGGGGTCAGATGGTTCAGCCGAATGACTTCAATGCGTCTGTCGCCAATATTGGTGTCAGTTGTCATTAGGATTATTGACCTTCAAAGAAGCTTTGAATGTGGCATTGAGCCAAAACTGAAGTATCCAAAATGGTCCAACTAGCAGTAGACCATCCTTAGATTTTATGTTCCTTAAGGGTTCAATGGTTTCTTCTAGGGGTTCATATAGTGACCCTAAAATTAGTTAGCTAAGGCACACATCTTTTCCCTCATGCAGCTGATTGGCGAGAGTCAAATACCTCTTCTCCACTTTAAGGGATCTACAACAAAATATGAATCTAGATAAACACAATGCAAGGAGCGCAATGTGTTCTTCACCAGCAACTTCAGTGGTGCCAGTAACATGGTAGTCTCTGATATACCTATTGAAGTCGACACGAGTGCTGTCAAAATCAATGTTATCTTCGTCACTCTTGTTGGGGTCGAAGTTGCGACCAGTAGGACGAAGGCCGATAATGGCCGCCATGTCGAAGAGTGTGGGTGTCAACAATCCATAGGGAAATTGAAAGGTATCAGTGGTGCTTTCCCAATAGTAAAGGGATGCGACCAACATGTTTTGGCTTTATGTCGAACCAATTCTCGACAATTGGATCAAGTCAAAGATACCTCTCTCTTTCCAAATTTCACTCATTTTGGCTTCTATCTTATCTAACCAAAGGATGCAATCATCATGTTTTTTGGTTAGGGGAGTTGAGAAAAAGACTCATAGAGTGGTAGTCAGGTACTCTAGATTCATGGGTACCTTAATGCTAACTAGGGGTTTTATCCTATAATAAGCGAGGAATAATTTAAGCTTAGTGAGGTCCTATGAAGGGTCATGCATTGGAACCACTAGAGTATAGTTTGTTCCCAAAATGGTGTAAGGAATAAGTACATGAGATTTGTAAATACATACCTTTTCCTCGAAGTTTGGAGGCTCTAGAACGTACTCTCGATTTCCAACCAAAGTGGCGCAAGTCAGCATGTTGGCCATGGGGAGTGAATCTTTGGATGCTTTAGTGTTCTTTGTAGAAGGATCCATTGTTGGGAGCTTGGGAAGTTTTGATAGATTTTGGAAGACGAAAGTTTTCTAAGTAAAAAGATGAAGAAGATAGAGGAAAATAGTTGAATGATGAAGGAAGCACTATTTACAGTGTGAAAGAAAAAACTCTTTAGTTTTCATTTAGGACAAATGGCGTGAAGCAGGTGGCACATGTCGTTCCCTTAGAGGAAGGATCGAAACAATATGCTACACGTAGCCACACCACCCTACAAAAACGGAGCCATGATGAGTAGAGTTATGGGATAGTGCGAAGCGCACGCTTTTGACGTGATTGTTAAAAGAAACGCCATGATGGTAGTGATTTCAACCCACTAGGTAATTAATATTTGAGAAGATAAAAAGTGCCCATATCTCCATGGTTTGTCGAAAGAGGCCTTTTTGGGGGGAAATTTGTTGGCAGGGATTTTCGACCAAGAAAAAATCTCAGCAAAGAACAAAGCTAAAGGTACACGGATGATGTGTACTTAAGGTGAGTATTGGGTCGAAAAGATTCAGGGACTTAGTAAATTTTGGAAATGTTGTGGGAATATTTTGACTGCGTGAAGTTTTGATAGCGTCACATGCATTGAAGAAGTAATTATTTAGGTGCGTAGATGTTACGTTCAAATATGAATAACTTTGAATTCCATTTTGAAGGACACGTGGGGAGAGTGCAAAGGCCGACTACATGCAAGATTTCATGTGCCGAACACTGAAGATAGGAACATTATAATCAGTTATTCTCACACTAGTATGTATAGGAGTTCATTTGTAGAATTTGGTGTGTTCATTTTACTACAAAAATGTCACTTAAAACTCGAAGTACAAACGTCTAGAGAAAAGAGTCATGGCTGAGAGAATGCACGGACAATGAAACACCGCCTTTTATTTTCAATGTAAATCTTTAAAATTCACTTTACTTTGTTTTGCCAAGTTATTTAGTTTCATTCAATTACATTTCTTTTACACTTTCAATTTTGCTATCTTCTCTACACTCTTCATCATTAGCAAAATCTACATTTTTACAACCTTTTAGTCATTATTTCGACCAAGTAAAAATTAGATTCTACTCCTAGGAAAACTATAAAACAAGGTTTTGACACTATGTTATAGGAATCACTAGTTGATCCTGCAAGTAACCTGTAATTAATAGACTATCACTTGTTTACCAATTTTTCGTGTAGACACCAGGAAAATATGGAAGATGGATAGGAGGAGGTTGTCCATACACTATCTCAAAAAATGTTGGTTTGAGTGAATGAATAATAATTGGTGTTATATTGTTGCGACACAAAAAATTCCCAGGCGCAACGAACGCCCGAAATACAACAGAGTCGCCACCAAAAATTATTTATTCCAAAAGGAAAGGGAAAATGTCGATAATACTCTTTAAGAAAACAAAACTGGTCGTTGCAATTAAATTCAAGTTCAGAAGTCGGTTATGCGAGGGGTAGATATTAGCATCCTTTACATCCGTTATGCTCAACGGAAATCATTCACATGGTTTTATGAACAAGAGTTAGATTAATGTTATTTGTGATCTTCTAGTTACTAAAGTTTGAAATGGAAGAACTAAAAATAATTTTTTTATTAGGGTGCTTGACGAGACATTGAATCTCGCTCTTACGTATCCTCTGGTGCGATGAGGAATTCAAAGCTACGTAGTTTTGGTTTGCAAATGGTTGTTTGTTGGTTGATTTTAGTGAATGATGTTTAGGCTGCATTCTAGCAGTTAAACATTGCTTGTATGCTCGCGTATGAGATACTTTAGTGCTTCTTTGTGTCGTGGTAGAATGGATAAAACATCATTCGTTTGTGAAAAGGGTTTTGGTTGCGATATGGCAAAAAATATAGGTTTGATTGGTAGTGATGGTTTTTAAGTGGATGGCAAGTATTCGAAAAGCGAGCTCTAAATCTAGTATCCAAATACTCGTGGAAGAAAGAGGCCTACGCCTAATTAATCCTTTTTCATTCAAATTTATTGTGAAAGATGTGAGGCAAACTGAGTCCTGGTTCCTTAACGGAAGACGAGTATTCGAAAATGAGTTCTACAACTAGTATCCAAATACTCAGGGAAAAAAGAGGCATACGCGCCTAATTAATCCTTTTTCATCCACGAAAGAATGGACTAAATTCGGTTAATTATCGTATTTTAGTATGGAAGACGAGTATTCGAAAAGCGAGCTATACAACTAGTATCTAAATATTTGGAGAAGAAAGAGGCCTACACACAATTAATCCTTTTTCATCCAGTTTATTTGAGAAATGATTTACTTTTGATTAAGTTTTAAAAGAGGGATTTGATATTGATCAAGTGTTTGATTTGCTTTTAGTTTGAATTAAAAATATTTTTAAATGAATGTTTGATTGAGTGAGAAGTTATTTTAATTTAAAAAAAGAATTTGATGTTGATAAAGTGTTTTGATTGAAAAAGGTTTGATTTTATTTACAAATGTTAGATGACTAATTAATTTAATAAATTAAATTAAAATAAATTAACACAAGACAAATAATGAAAAAAAAAAGAAAAGAAATAAATCGGGTGCAAACAATCATTAGGGGATAATGCACCCAAGCCCAAAAGAGAGGCCCACCACTTACAAGTCTCACCCCAACAGGGGGTGTGAGACTGGATGAGCGTTGCAGATTAGTAAGTCTAGAACTGATTTTGTTGAGTCTTAGATCCTTAGACTTTTGGGCTCTCTTGCTTATCTGAGGCTCGAGTTGTATTTCAATAACCCGTTAAGAACTTTTGGATTGTGTTTCAACAATATGTGGAGAACTTTTCTCACAATATTCTTCATTTGTGGGAATATCATATTCCCCTTCCTTATTAATAATATTCTTAAAGATTCCCACATCTCGTGATTCAATAGTTACATTAAACTCCAAATTTAGAAGTATTCTTTAATAGTAGGTGCACATCCTACAAAAGCACATTTAATTCCTCGAGGATCCAACTTAATCCTTTTAAGATCCATGTTCTTATAATAGGATACACACCCTCACACTAAAAAATAACCGATATTCGGCGCTCTACCTTTCCATACCTCATTTGGAGAAATGCTGATTTTCTTCAAAGGAATTTTATGCATTATAGTACAGGAAAATAGTAAAGCTTCATCCAATAAATTAACTGACAATTCAGAATATATTTAAATGGAATTTATCATTTCTTGATATGTCTAATATATTCTTTCGGCTAGACCATTTTTTTTATGGTATACTAGGTGCAGAACATTCATGTATAACACCATAATCTTCACAATATGCATCAATTTCAATTGAAAAGTATTCATAGCCCTTGTAACTCCTCCAGACTTTAATACTTATACTAATTGATTTTCTACTTCCGTTTTATAAATTTAAAATGCATTAAAAGCGTCAGTTTTGTACTTTAAAAAATATACAGGTGCAAATATAGATAAATCATCAATAAAAATGATGAAATATCTATTTCTCCCAAGGGTTAACAAACCTTTGAATTCACAAAAATCTGAATGCACAAGAGTAAGTAAGTTGGTATTTCTTTCTACACTATAAAAATGTTTCTTAATTATCTGTGATTAAACACATATTTTACATTCTTCGAAATCATTAACATCACATGACATCAAACCATATATGATTAATATTTTTATAATGTTAATACCATTATGTACTAATCTACTATGCCATAAAGAAACAAATTCAATCATATAAGCTGAATTGGACATTTTTCCACAAATACACCAATAAAGTTCAAGATTAACTTGCCTGATTCATACACATATTTAATACCCATTTTTCCAAAAACATCCTTACTAATAAGGTTTTAATTCATGTCAGGAACATGAAGTACATTGACAAGAGTAAATTTCTTTTTAGAAGTGAAATTGTGTTTTAAGATTCACATTTCAACGACCCTTGATCATCCTTCATTTCTCATATGAACATCTTGTCCATCGTTGACTTCGGAATTAGTTTTGAAATGTTGTTATATCATGGGAAACATGGATAATAGCACAAGTATCATACTACTATCCTTATACCTTTTCTTTAATCACCATAATTTTGTTCATAGTAGCACTTATGTTATCATCTACTTGAATAACATCTCGTTTTTTGACTTGTTGTGCTAGGAGTCTCAAGCATAATGACTAGTTTTTCCATACATATAACAGCCGCCTTTGGGTCCTTTTTATCCGCTAGAATTCTTGAACTTATTTTGTTTCTTCTAGAGTTCAAGATGGTTCTTCATGACATCTTGTCTCCTTTTGACTTTTGTGTTTGCTGCATTAGCCTTGGAATATCCAGCGTACTCATATTTCTATATATCTTTCGATTCCTCCTCGATTCAAAGATGTTTATGGTTTTTCTCAAGTAAGAAGTCATCGGAATTATGCAACAATTTCTTCATATGATTTTTCCATGAAGCTGACAATTTTACAATAATTGCACCAAGTTGAAACGCTTTGTGAATATCTATCTTTAGAGTCTTTAATTTATTTATGATATCCTATAAGTTGTGTACTTGGCAAGAATGTGCTTTGAATCCAACATTTTAAAATAAAAAAGTTTTTGGCACCTTGCTCTTCAAACTTTAATTTGAATTCAAGTACCTTTTAAATTTCCGTTGCATATTGGGTGTTAGTGTAAAGATCATATGGACGATCAAACAATGTGTTCAGAATATGTCCACGACATAACAATTCATCCTCCTTTTGTTTCTTGCATTCTTTCTTGAGTTCTTCGAAATCATTTTCTTGCAGTTCTGAAATTAGTGTCAAGTCAGGATTCAATACATAGTGAATATCAATGCAGATAGAAGGAAGATCATCTTGTCTTGCCAACAAATAAAGTTTGTACCATCAAAAGATCCAACTTGACAAGGTCATATTTCATCATTTTGATGTTTGAAATTGAAGTTTCGGTAGCCATTATTTGAGATACTATTTGATTGTTAGACAAATTTTGTAAGTCAAATGTATCCAAACTTGAATTGTGAATGTAATCACTTTCCTAATAGTATTTGAAGCATAATATGTTTTATGTTATGTAATTTTTTAAATTCGAAATGAGCTATTTATAAGCAAAGTAGTATTATTTTACAAGGTTGCAAACCCTTGATGAAATCTTAAGGTCATCCACCGGAGGACCGTCGGCACCACCGTGTAATGTCACGAGTAGTCCGATTGCTAAGATGCAATGCTCTATAATGTCACCTATAAGACTTAGAACCGTCACACTTGTTCATGTGATATTTTATCCTTTGTTAATTCATTTGTTAAATTAATGAGTATATCACTATATAAAAATTATTAAAGTGAGTTGAACTTTCTATCTAGACTTATTTCAAATGCATTGAATATTCATTTACTCACTTACATTTTTTTTTTTCATTTTGAAACACACAATTAGTCATTAATGTATATTAATTACAACATCACTCACCCTAGCAACATCATTATCCTCATTGTATTTGCCAAAACATTTTTTAAGTATACATCCATAAATAGTGATTGAACTTGATATGAGATCTGACAATATGCTGAAATAAGTTGGAGTATAAGTTCATATGAAAAAGATTGAAAAAATCTGATATGTATAGATTATTATTCCAAATATAAGGAGAAATAGCATGACCATAAATTTCAACGAGTCAACGTTATTCTCTTGCAATCTCATTTTCCCCACAATTGTGACCAAATTCATCTACCTTGAAAAGATCTATTCAACAACCCAAATTCATAAAGAAGGTATGATTATAAAGATATACTGTTACGGTATATTACAAGTCAACTGTTTGACATAATTCTCCTGAATAATGTTTTTACAGTACGAATATTTCTTTCACATCACACTGATTAATCTTCTTGCCAAACATCCTGACTATGTTCATCATTCATGATGGTACCAACTAACTTTATGGGAACTATACGTCTAGCTG
The DNA here is from genome assembly GCA_963859935.3 of Lathyrus sativus. Classification (NCBI taxonomy): domain Eukaryota; kingdom Viridiplantae; phylum Streptophyta; class Magnoliopsida; order Fabales; family Fabaceae; genus Lathyrus; species Lathyrus sativus. The sequence goes on from OZ012736.1 coordinate 20,537,581, forward strand.
AGTAACTATTTGTTCTCTTTTTGTGTTCTCAAGAGAATCTCTATACAGTATATATAGAGCACTTACAATTCTATGTTTAACCAAGACAACAAGCTAGTGAAGTATATGTCTATCTGAGTAACTATTTGTTGATTTTCTCTTGGCGTTTCTCCGAATGCTTCATACAATAAACACTTAGTTGTTGTTCAATGAAGTGTTTGGGGGAACTCTTGGAGTTGAATCAACACTACACATACAGATTACTCCGAATTCATTTCCTTCCCAACATTGAATATTGTGATCAAAGGTTCTACTCTTTTTTCTTATATTGAACTATAGCTTCTTACAGAATTCATTTGATTTTCTATATTAGTAAGTTGATTTACTAACTTCGACTTTTATAATTTTCTATACATTCTGTTATATCTCACAATTGCACCCGTGGGATTTTGTATTGTTGAAACAAAATAACTCTATAAAGCCATTTGTAAAAACAAAAACAAAAAATATTTAAGTCAAAGGTGTTTTTGCCTCCTCCATTTAGCCTGAGTTTTGGTTTTTGTTAGAATTCTTGGATTGTAATATTATATGTTAGAGTTATTATTCAATTAGTTAATAATATGGTCTAATTCATATTAATTATATGGTTAAAAGCATGAATGTCATTAAATATAAGGTTATTGTTTAAATACCATAAATTAATATTTAATTTGACGAGGGGGCTGTCGCATCTCGAAAAATAGGATCTTTCGCGAAGTTGTGAAAAAATGATATCAAACAGAGTTACCATCGAACTTTATTTATTCCAAAAGAAGAAAAGAGAAAATACCGATAAAACCCTTAAAAGAAAAAGAGATAGTCGTCACAACCATATTCGGGTTCGGAAGTCGATTACGTAAAGGTAATGTATTAACAACTCTCACGTCTGTTGTACTTAACACGAACCTTTTAGTTAAACTTGTGATCGAGTGTTAGCTTATGTTATTTGTTTTTTGCGAATGATAAAAAGTGTAAAGGAAAAAGAAAAAAGGTTGCAAAAATGTTTTTTTTATTAGAGTACTTGACAAGATTGTGAGTCTTTCTACTACGTATCCCTAGGTACAATGAGGAATTCAAAGTGACGTAGTTTTGTGCAAGACAAAATATATTTTTGGTGTTTTTTATTATAGTGCTTGACGAGACGTGAATCTTGTTGCTACGTATCTCCAAGTGCGATGGAGAACTCAAAGCTACATAGTTCTACGTAGCAAATAAGTATTGATTGATTGGTTTTAGAGGACTAGTGTTTAGGTCGCTTTTTAATGGTTAAACATTGATTTGTTTACTTACGGATGGGAGACTTAGTATTTGTTTGTTTTACAGTAGAAAGGATCCCGTTTGATCGCGTTCTATCAATTTAAACATTTAGATGTATGCTCGCGCATGGGAGATTTAAGCGCTTGTTTGTGTCGTGTTAGAAAGAATTGGACAAATTTCGTTTGTAAAAATGATTTCGATCGCACGCGGGCGAGAAAAGATAGGTTTGATTGGTTGGTTTGTTTTAATGAACAAATGCTTAGATCGTATTCTAACGGTTAATCATTGGCTTGCATGCTTGAGGTGGAGACTTAAGCGCTAGTTTGTATATGCATTAAAAGGATTAAACAATGCTCTCTTGTGAGGATTTTCGATCAGGAGCGAGAAAAGATAGGTTTGATGAGTTAAATGATTTTTTTAGTGAATGACTAAGGCTCAGCGAGAACGAGACATGAGCCTCGGGACCAATTATTCGGGGACTGGAATGTTAGACTCCAACGATCCTTTTTCATTCAATGTATTATGAATTTTGTTTGATGGACAACAAATATTCAACAAGAATGAGATGTGTGCCTCGGAATTGATTGTTCAAAAGTTCCACTAGAATGCTAGACTTCAACGGTCTCTTTTTTTTTCTTTCCAAATTGATATTAAATGTTTAAGAAGCGAAACAATGAGCTAATGAATCTCCCAAAACGTGTGTCTTGGGACCAATCATTTGAGAATTTAAGGAATGTGAGACTCCAATGATCATATTTCTTTCACGTTTTTTTAGAAAAATATTTTAGAGTTACGCTTAAATGGGAAAAGATTTGGATTGCATCGAATCGATTTAATCGAGTTTGAAAAAAGAATCACTTAGCATTTAACCAAGGTTTTTGCTAATTGAAAATGTTCATTTTAAGTTGTCTTATTGCTTAACAATTTAATTATCAAGATGATAAAAAGGCATGGTTAAAGACTTGATTCACAATTAGTATGAAAAAGATGTATGGTTGAACAAGCAATAAACAAACAAATTGACTAATTTAGATTTATTCAATTAACTAATTAAGGTAATTAAAAATGATTATCAAGATTAATTGATAAAAAGTAATTTCATCGACGTAATTGGGTTAATTAGATTTAATTAAGTAAATTAATAAATTAAAAAAAGTTAATCAGTTAATTATATTAACTTAAAAAAAAGACTTTATTTGAAAGTTTTATTGAAGTTTGAAATGCAATGAAAATAGAAATAAATTCGAAATAAAGTAGAAATATGTTAAAAGCTGATCTGTGTCTAATGACAACGTGAGTGAAATGTCATACACAGAGATCATAACGCTGAGAAAATACCATATTAATGTATTAAAATTTTTGCGGCAAAACTGCATAAAGATGTCGAATTCGTAAATTAAAAATCTGACTTGTAACACAATGAAATAAAAATAAGCAGCTACTATCGCACCTCGAAAAATACATATCAAAAATAGACCCTCGCGCAAAAGGCGCGGAAGAATTGGTTCGACAGAGTGATGTGCTGTTTTTCGCAAGTGTACGAATCACGTCAAAGTAATATAAAAGATTATCGAATCCACAGAGACCAAGTGTCAATCTATCGTACCTGTTGTTATGGTGTTTATCTAAGGCAACTATTTTTAAGGGTTTTAGTAAGGGTGCAATGGTAAATAAAATTATAATTTTAAATAATAAATAAAAGACAGGCTCGAATGTAATTCACGTAATCAATAATAATCCAGTACTTGTTAATGGAACTACTTATGGGCAATGTTTTCTCCTTTGAAAAGAACTAATTTAACAGGAACTGTCGCTTTCGCGTATTCAGAACCGAGTTGTACTCTCTAATCAACCCCTCCTATTGTCACGGATAAAAAGGTGCGTACTGCGTTAGAGTAGTAAACCTATTTTTAAGAAATATAGTTTCTTAACAAAGTTGAAAAGTATTTTAACCTGGACTTCTTAGCAAAAAGAGGTTCTTATGAACCAGACTCTAAATCTCATAACGCGTCCGAAAATCGTTTTAAAATCTCTTTTCTTTTTAATCTAAAAACTCCTAATGAACTATACAAAGCGCTTTTGGCTGTTTTTGAAATAGTTAAAAACAATTACTTGAATTGAAAGATAAAATAGCCCTTAGGTGTTTCCACGAACAATTATACTGATTACTGGTTTAATTACGATCCTTACATTCTAACCTTTATGGGATTAGTTAGACATGATAAAGTAAATATTCTTTTTATAGTTTTTCATATGAGTAATTTAAAACGAGTGCGGGAAGTAAACAAAGTAAATGTGCGAGTGCGGGAAATAAACAACGTAAATGTGCGAGTGCGGGAAATAAACAACGTAAATGTGCGAGTGCGGGAAATAAACAACGTAAATGTGCGAGTGCGGGAAATAAACAAAGTAAAGTGCGAGAAAATAAATAAAAGTAAAGCAATGCGGAAAAATAAAATACTAACTGGAATTAAAATGGCGGCAGGATTAACTTCCTCCAGAGTGCTCCAAAACTCGAACCACAGACAGATTACAGACTCGATCACTCGATTGCAGAGGCACCCCGATGTGGAATGGCAACTGCTTTATAACTGATATATGCCTAGAGGATTCTAATTCTGGATGAAGAAAAACGAGAATCTAAGGTCCTATTTATAGGAGAAACTGGAAGCGCGAAATGACCGGGACGCCCCTCCACTAAAAAGTGGAGGTTGTGGATTTTTGCCTTGTGGCGCCCGCCACAGGCCTATGGCGCCCGCCACGGTCCCTACAGGGGATGATGTAGTGGGGATCGTGGGTCTTGGAGGTTGAGGAGTGGTCTTGAGACGTGGCCACGTCATGGCTAACCCCATGGCGCCCGCCACAGTGGGTGCCGTAAGTGCAAAATGCTGAATTTCTAGGTTTTCGTCCGTTTTCACTCCTTTTTCGCTCCTTTTCCCGATTCAAGCTCCGATTATTATAAAAACCTGAAAACATAAGAAAACAAAGCAATAACAAAGCAAAACAACAATAAAAGCTAAGAATGCATGCGAAATCGGAGTCAGAAATACGGTGAATTTTAGTGTGATCAAATTCTCCCACACTTAAACCTTTGCTTGTCCTCAAGCAAACATTAAAGCTTAAGAAAATATGGTGTCAACACTTGTCTTTGGGCTAAAGGGATTCTAAGTTCAAGTCAGGATGCAGTGACAGATACTAACTAAGTGAACCAAGGGTACCATAGTAACACAAACACAAACTTCAATCCTATATTAACCACTCCATGTCATCCCACGATACCTAGGCCTATCTTCTCATCTTTTTGTGTCCTTTTCATTCAGGCGCAATCACATTAAGCCCGTTATCCGTACATGCTTCATAGTAGAGTGACCGGTTAGTGATTCTGATCCATAACATAAGGTTTCTGGCACATAAGCATGTGTAAACCTGTTTTTATTTCGCCTAAATGTAGCTGCGGGGGATCGGATCGTAATCCGCCCTACCAAGTTCAGTGCCAGATACCTCTGAACCAACTAACAATAGGTGACTTGCAATTTTTTTCTCTTTTTTTTTTTTTTTTTTTTTTTTTTTTTTTTTTTTGGCAAAATTTTTTTCTTCTCTTTTTTTCGGTTTAAATGACTTTGTGAGGGTCACCTATACCAGAGTTTGCCTTTTTTTCTTTTTTTATTAGCACTGGATCATTCACTTATATTCATCGGCCCCCTACGTAGAGTATGCTTAGGCCGGAGCTGACTGCTAAAATAAACTACTTAGGACAATTTTTTTTGAATGATAGTAAAGGCCATGGTGGTGGGGTTTAGGAGTGATTCCTATATTCAAGAGGTCTATGGTGCTAAAATGGTTCTGATGTTTCAAAAAGTTTACCTAAGTCACCACATCCTAATCTAAACCTGTCTCAAAGCCCAAAAAACATGTGAAACAACATTGTTTTCTTTTTAAAAATTTTCTGGTAAGGCTAAGGAAATGGGAAAAAATGAAGATGAACTAAAAAAAACATTATACTGGTGACTCGTCAGACTCATGCATTATCTAAGAAAAATAAATTACTGAAAAGGGAAATAACTGAAAGGAAATTAACTAAAAAGGGAAATAACAGAAAGCAATAGAATCCCCTCCCACACTTAAATCGAACATTGTCCCCAATGTTTCGAGATAAGATAAGGGGGGTAACCTGGAAAAAGACTACTGAGGAGGGGCACTGGTGCCTTCGCCGTCCTGATGTGATGGTCTGGAACGACGGGATCTACTACGATGCTGGTCCCTCCGGTCGAGTCGTGCTGATAAAGCAGCCTGAGCACTCCGGACCTCTCGAAGGTTACCCAAGATGGAACCCTGAGTAGCCTCTACAAGCTGGTAGTGTCGGCTGTTGAACTCTCTCTGACGGTTCTGCTCTAATGAAATATCGTTCAAGGTACGGCAAACGTTGCTATAAGCACGATCCGAAACCAATCGCGATTGTTGCATGAAGCTCATATTGTCCGTCAGCTGCTGTGAAATAGTAGAGAGAAGGCCATCACGCCTTTCTTCTCTAGCTGTCATATCACGCCACATCTCCTCGGTGACAAAGAATCCAGGAGCAGTACCTGCAACAGGGTTAGAGGAAGATGGTGCAGTGTGTGACTGTGAAGGACGATGGGGGGACATGTGAGGGATGGGAGACTGCTCTCTCCGATCATACTCATCATCAGTGTCATGTGCCTCCCCATCGGGAATATTAGGAGGAAGTGGACCCAAAACACGTGGAGCATTAAGATCATAGGTCCAGTTCCTTTCATCACGTACATCAGTACGTCTACTGCATGGTAAAGCAACAGATGGGATAGCTACCCCATGAACCATCAACTCATAACCACCTTCTCTCCTTGTTCGACACAATTTCATGTCTTTCAGAAATTTTAAATTAATTGTGCGAGGAGGTAGTGGTTCAAGTGTAGCTGTCTCATCATTCAGGCCAAGAGCCCGAGCAATAGACGTAACAAGCCCTCCAAAAACAATCGGTCCTGTTTTATTAGTAAATAAAGTCATGTGGGCAAGCATAAACGGGACCGGATTGATGTGGGTTCTAGTGAGGCATCCTTGCAAAAATAGGAGTTCACGAGCATTAACTTTGTTTGGACTTTCCCGGCCAAAAATAGTACATGCCAAAAGAAGTCTAAAAACTCTTATGGCCGGGTTGTGAATGGTCGACGCAAGTATCCCTTCAAAAGAATTAATTGAAGTACTTGAAAGCCTTAGCCAGAAGGTAAATACCTCGGCCGACCATTCAGCATCCAAAGGTGCCTCACAAATCGAACCTTCCCTATGAGGGATTCCTAACAAATCTGCTAGCTCATTGGTACTGAATTCATATTCAATTCCAAATAGTCTAAAAATAACAGTACCGACAGTGCTAGCAGTGTTAGGACTGACAGTGTATATCAAAGAACTCAAAAACTCAGTTGTCAGCCTCTCATAGGTAGGTTCCTGATTAATGAAAATATTATGCAAGCCTAGAAATTCTAATAAATTAAAAACACTATGATAAATACCCAAAGCATACAGACAGTTATCGTCGACGTACCTAGTCGAGAGGATTTCTCGACTTTGAAGCCTCTGAATAATTTTCCGTTGCCTTTCGCCCGGTCTTCCATCACGAAGAATAAATCCGTTGAACTCCATTGTTGAAAAGCTCCTTAGGTAGAGAAAATAGTAGAAAAGTGGTTTATGAGGGGAATGATAAAGTTTTGATTTTTTTGGTTTTTTATGGATGAAAATGGAAATGGATGTTGGATATGTTTTATGGATGGAGGGTATTTTGGAAATGGGGGAGCTTTAATGGGGTTCAAGGAGGATTTGGAAGGTTGGAAAAATGGGTTTTTGGTGAAGAAAGGGATGAAAATGGTGGAAATGGGGATTGAATCCCGTATTTGATGATGACAACGGTGTGGCGCCCGCCACAGGGCCTATGGCGCCCGCCACAAGGCCAATTCCTGGGCCTTGTGGTTTTGGATCCTCCTTTGGGCTTTCCTTGCACCTTTGTCTTCCGGGGGGTCTGAATAGCGTTTTCTTCTTCTTTTCAAGGCATTGGCTTGCATATTTTTGTCTTATATATTTTTTTTCTTTGCACGACAAAAATAAAATAATTAAAAATCAAAAAAGAAAAAGAAAAATAAAAATTAGTGCATAATATGTATATATATAAGGAATTCAAAGTGCATGAAAATATAAAAGTGGAAATGCGATAAATAAAAGGAAGTTAAATACTAGGGTAGTGCTGTCAGGGTGGAATGAGTCATGTGGTAGGTTTCTTATCCTGGCTTGATCCACGAATCTCAGCTATCTCCCTCCGAAGCTCGTCGATCGCCTGATGTAGAGCATCGGTCTCTGAGGCATGAGTGAGATCAGAAACCTGCATCTGTAACTCTAAGTCTGCCACTTCCTGCTTGAGCAGGGCAGTCTCCTTGCGGAGCTCATAAATCTGTGTTTGTAGGTCGGGTGGCTGCAGAGACATATTGTTAGACATAACAGTGATTCGGGGAGTAAGAGGTGTAGGAGTGTACTCAGCGGCGGGAGGCGATTTCGGCTCTTCGACAGTCTCTCCATAACCCTCTAGAGCATAACTCCAATTGGCAGGATCATGAACACTGGTCATCAGCGGATCTGGTAATGTAAAGTAGTGTATCGCTTCGCCGTCGATCAGCAATCTAAACATGTTGGGCTCAAAAGAAGCCCTCCTCATCAGTCCTCTATCAAGACAAAAATCAATATCCAGGGTGGTGTAGCAGCAGAAGGTCCTGAGGTGCAATAGCTTGCGAGACAAACCCAATGCAGTAGCAATCTGTGTAACAATCCCACCGACATGGATGATTCCTACTGATGATCTGGCAACACTAGCAAGGCCCTTCAGTAGAAAGTTGCCACAAGCAACAGGGCGAGACTGAGTCGCACAAAACAGTAGGAAAATCTCCTCTTCACTTAGCAGTGTCTCTGTATCTGGAAAACCTAGGAAAGAATGTGCTAGAATCATCTGGAAGTACCTCAATGCAGGGTTGTGGATTACCTGAGAAAACTGGGTAGAAGGATCTTGGCTCCCTCCGCCTGATATTTTAGTCCAAAACTTTTCCACTTCTCTGCTCATAAAATACCCCATCGGAGTCTCTGGAATAGCATCAGGAGTAGTCTGGAAACCTAGTAAATCACCAAACCCTTTGTGAGAGAATGAGTAGTCAATCCCGAACAACCTGAAAACAGCGAGTCCATCGGGTCCAGCCCAAGGGTCATGATGAAACGAGCTGAGGAACTCAAGAGTCAGGTTCCTATAAGTGTCGTTCCTGTCGTCAAACTGGTCCCACTGGAGTTGATGGCATAAAAATCTGACGCTTGGCTCTATCCCCAAGGCATCCATGCAGTCATGGTCAGGGTACCTGGTAGGAGCCATAGGGCGTCTCATGTGAACATAGTAACGCTCTCTCTGTGCATCATCTCTAAAGGCCACGTGCATGTCATCAGGGTTCTGCATTCTGTACAAGGTTAGCAAACAAGTCCTGAAAGCACATAAAACATTCAATCGTGAGTCCTGACATAATAATAAATTAAAATAAAGTAAAAATAAAGAAATAAAAAGTACAAAAGTAAGAAAAACCATGGGTTGCCTCCCAGGCAGCGCTTGTTTAACGTCATTAGCTCGACGACCGATATTTAAACATCATTGGAAGGATATGGTGGATCACTCAGAGTATGACAGGTGTATGTTGTTGGAATGTCACCTCCTTCGTAGGGCTTCAACCTCTGTCCATTGACTATGAACGGTTTACATGTTTGGTTCTTGATTTCAATAGCACCGGATCTCAGGATCTTAGATACTTCGAAAGGGCCAGTCCATCTCGAACGGAGTTTACCTGGAAATAGTCGTAACCTAGAATCGAACAGGAGAACAGGATCGCCTATTTTGAAGTCTCTTCTTATGATTCTTTTGTCATGCCAAGCTTTTGTTCTTTCTTTGTATATGATGGCATTTTCGTAGGCAGATTGTCTGAGCTCTTCTAATTTGTGGATATCAAGGATACGTTTCTCACCAGCTGTCAAGTAATCCAAATTCAAAGTTTTGATGGCCCAATAGGCCTTATGCTCCAACTCAAATGGTAAGTGACATGATTTTCCATAGACCAGTTGATAAGGGGTTGTTCCTATAGGAGTTTTGAAAGCGGTTCTATAGGCCCATAATGCTTCTTGAAGTTTCTGCGACCAATCTTTTCTAGATATAGAGACAGTCTTCTCGAGGATTTGTTTTATCTCCCTATTAGATACTTCCACTTGTCCATTGGTCTGTGGGTGGTATGGTGTTGCTATTCTATGCTTAACTCCATACTTGCTTAAAAGTTTATCAAATATTCTCGATATGAAGTGTGATCCTCCATCACTTATGACTAAACGGGGTGTTCCAAACCTGGGAAATATATAATTCTTGAATAATTTGATGACTACTCTGGTGTCGTTTGTGGGTGCGGCGATAGCTTCAATCCATTTAGACACGTAGTCAACAGCTACTAATATGTACTGATTTCCAAAAGATGGTGGGAACGGTCCCATAAAGTCTATACCCCATACGTCGAAGAGTTCTACTTCTTGGATATTTCTTAACGGCATTTCATTACGTCTTGAAATATTTCCTGTGCGTTGGCATCTGTCACACTTGACAATGAAAGCATGGACATCACGCCACATAGTAGGCCAGAATAGGCCCGCTTGAAGAATCTTGGCGTAGGTCTTAGATGTGCTTGTATGTCCACCATAGGGTGCAGAGTGACAATGCTCAATTATATTATTTACCTCTTCTTCTGGAACACAACGGCGGAAAATGCCATCTTTACCTCTCTTGAAAAGAAATGGATCGTCCCAATAGAAGTTTCTCACATCACTATAGAACTTCTTCTTCTGGTGGTAGTTTAGATCAGGGGGTATGATGTCAGCGGCTAGGTAATTAACAAAATCTGCATACCAAGGTACATTGCTTATAGCTAAGGATTTATGAAATTGCTCATGAGGGTCTGGGTTATCATCTTCAATGGTTTCTAGTTGGGCTATCAGTCTATCGTAGGCAAAATCGTCATTTATGGGTACTGGATCAGGTTTCAGGTATTCTAGCCTAGATAGGTGATCAGCTACCACATTATCAGTGCCTTTCTTGTCACGGATATCCAAATCAAACTCTTGTAATAATAGAATCCATCGAAGTAACCTAGGCTTGGCATCCTTTTTGCTTAGTAAGTAACGAATGGCAGCATGGTCGGTGTAAACTATAATCTTGGCTCCTACTAGATAAGATCTAAATTTGTCTATTGCAAAAACTACAGCTAGGAGCTCTTTTTCGGTTGTTGCGTAGTTGAGCTGTGCAGCGTCTAGGGTTCTACTGGCATAATAAATCACATGTAACTTCTTATCTTTTCTCTGACCTAGAACGGCTCCAACAGCATAATCACTGGCGTCACACATTATCTCAAACGGTTCCGACCAATCAGGGGGTTTCATTATAGGTGCTGAAATCAGAGCTTGCTTCAGAAGATTAAATGCTTCAGTACATTTTTCATCGAAGATGAACTCAGCATCTTTCATTAAAAGACCAGTTAAGGGCTTTGTTATTTTGGAGAAATCCTTGATAAAACGTCGGTAAAATCCGGCATGTCCAAGAAAACTTCTTATCTCCCTGATAGTCTTCGGCGGTTTTAGATTCTCTATGACTTCTATTTTTGCTTTATCTACCTCTATACCTTTTTCGGAAACTATATGTCCTAAAACAATCCCTTCGGTGACCATGAAATGACATTTTTCCCAATTTAGCACAAGGTTTACCTCCACACATCTCTCCAGGATTTTCTCAAGGTTGACAAGACAATTTTTGAAATCTGACCCACAAACTGAGAAATCGTCCATAAATACTTCCATGATTCCATCCAAATAATCAGCAAAGATAGACATCATGCAGCGTTGGAAAGTTGCAGGAGCATTACAAAGTCCAAAAGGCATTCTTCTATAGGCAAAGGTTCCAACTGGGCATGTAAAGGTAGTTTTTTCTTGATCTTCGGGGTGAATAGGTATTTGGAAGAATCCTGAATATCCATCTAAATAACAAAAGTAAGAGTGTCTGGCTAGGCGCTCCAACATTTGGTCTATGAATGGTAATGGGAAATGGTCCTTCCTAGTTGCTTTATTTAATTTTCTATAATCTATGCACATACGCCAACCTCCATCAGTTCTTTTTGCTACAGGTTCGCCCTTCTCGTTTTGCACGACTGTGATGCCTCCCTTTTTAGGTACTACATGCACAGGACTCACCCATTTACTGTCCGAGATCTGATATATTATACCTGCCTCTAGTAACTTAACAACTTCAGTCTTAACTACAGTACTCATTATAGGATTTATTCTACGTTGGTGTTCTCTAGAAGGTTTTGAATCTTCTTCAAGCAAAATCCGATGCATGCATACGGATGGGCTTATTCCTTTTAGATCAGAGATCTTATATCCTAAGGCTGAGGGGTACCTACGTAAAACTTCTAATAATTGATCGGTTTCTTCTTGGTTTAAGGTAGCACTGACTATAACTGGACGGTTCATATCTTCATCAAGAAATTCATATCTCAGGTTTTTAGGCAGTTCCTTAAGTTTTACGGTCGGTTTTATAGGGCAAGGCATAGGATCTGGGGTTAGAGATAAACATTCGTGAAGGTTATTATCAATGTAGGGTGTTTTATAATTGTCATCTTCCAAAATAAGGGTTGATGGAAATTTTATAGATTCAGTTTCTTCTTCTTGTTCTAATTCCCTAATACATTCTTCGATGATATCTAAGGCATAACAAGAATCTCCTATCACAGGTGCCATAAGAAATTTTGACAATATAAATTCTATCTTCTGGCCACCTACCTCAAAAGTTAGTTTTCCCTTTTTAACATCTATTACGGCTCCAGCAGTCGATAAGAACGGTCTACCTAGGAGGATTGGTATGTCGTCATCTTCTTTAATGTCCATGACAACAAAATCAGTAGGTATAAACAGCTGACCTATCCTAACAGGGACGTCTTCAAGTATGCCTATAGGGTATTTAACGGATCTATCGGCTAATTGAAGTGACATCTTAGTAGGTTGTAATTCTCCTAAGTTTAATCTCTCACAAACTGCTAAAGGCATTAAGCTCACACTAGCTCCTAAGTCTAGAAAAGCTTTTTCGATGACATGATTCCCCAAAACACAAGGAATGGAAAAATTTCCGGGATCTTTATCTTTCTTTGCTAACCTATTTTCGGAAATAGAATTACATTCCACGGGTTTCGGATCTTCGAGTCTACGTTTATTTGTAAGTATGTCTTTGAGAAACTTAGCATAAGAAGGTATTTGGGTGATGGCTTCTGTAAAGGGGATTTCTACGTGAAGTTTTTCTATAACCTTAACGAATTTTTGATATTGATTATCGATTTGGGTTTTCTTTAATCTTTGAGGGTAAGGTATTGGTGGTTTGTATGGCGGTGGCGGTACATAGGTTTTATTTTTAGGTTCTTCTCCTTTTTCTTGACTTTCCGGGGTTTCAGGCTTCTCTGGTTCCTTTTCCTCATTCCTCTCAGAAGTTTCGGGCTCACTTAATCTAGGGTTTAAAGGTTCCTTATAAGCGGTTCCACTTCGTAGAGTAATGGCATTAGCTTGCCCTTTCGGGTTTTGTTGAGGTTGTCCAGGGAACTGTCCTCCAGGTGTAGTCTGTGGGGCTTGGTTTAACGCTACCTGAGAGATCTGGGTTTCAAGCATCTTATTATGAGTAATAATTTGATCAACCTTGGTTCCTAACTTGGTAATTAGTTCGTTAACATGGACGTTATGGTTCATGAACTCTTTGTTTTGTTGTTTTTGAGCAACGATAAAATCTTTTACAACTTCCTCAAAGCTCGGGCTAGGTGGTACAGGTTGCATAGGTTGATTTGTTCTAGGGGCTTGGTAACCTTGTTGTCTCGGAGGTGCGGTATTTTGGATAGGGTTATTATTTTTGTAGGAGAAGTTTGGGTGATTCCTCCATCCAGGGTTATATGTGTTTGAAAATGGGTTCCCTTGGGTATAGTTCACTTGCTCAGTGTTGGTTTCATTCAACAGATTGCATTCGGCGGATTGGTGTCCTTGCGTTCCACATATCTCACAATTCGGCGAAACTGCGGCAACAGTATTCGGAGTTGTACACATATGTTCGACTCTAAGGGCCAACGCGTCCATTTTAGCCTGCATCATGTCTATAGAGCTTAGCTCATGTATTCCTCCTTGGGCTTCCTTCTTTTCCACTGTCGCTCGTTCTACTCCCCATGATTGATGGTTTTGGGCCATATCCTCGATAAGGGCACTAGCTTCAGGGTAAGGTTTGTTCATCAGTGCGCCACCAGCGGCAGCGTCGATGGTCATTTTAGTGTTATAAAGAAGTCCATTATAGAAGGTTTGGATGATTAGCCAATTCTCTAGGCCATGGTGTGGGCATGCTCTTAATAGTTCTTTATATCTCTCCCAGGCTTCGAACAACGACTCTCCTTGGTGTTGGGTAAATCTAGTTATTAGGTTTCGAAGAAGAGCGGTCTTACTTGGGGGAAAATATCTAGCAAGGAAAACTTTTCTAAGGTCATCCCAAGTTGTTATTGAATTGGGTGGAAGGGAATCTAACCATGATAGAGCTTTATCTCTGAGGGAAAAGGGAAATAATCTTAAGCGTATTGCCTCAGGAGAAGCTCCATTGGTTTTAAAGGTGTCTGCTAATTGAAGAAAGTTTTTTAAATGTTGGTTCGGGTTATCAGTAGCGAGACCTGCGAATTGTCTCTGTTGCACTAATTGCAGCAGGGATGGCTTAAGTTCAAAATTATTGGCTGGGATAGCGGGGTTTACTATACTGGAACTAGGTTCCTCGTTTGATGGTTGGGCGAAGTCCTTAAGAGGTCTTCGATTTTGATCTTCGGCCATAGCTCTCCTATTCCTATGGAAAAATAAACGTGCGCGAGCGTAACGTTCAGGTTCAGCTAGAGGGTCTACTAAACTTCCGGCACTGCGAGTCTTTCGCATTGACCGGTGGGTAACAACCTTAGTCTAAACGGTATAACTACAGGGTAATGAAATTTTGACGATATTGGTCCCCGGCAACGGCGCCAAAAACTTGATGTGCTGTTTTTCGCAAGTGTACGAATCACGTCAAAGTAATATAAAAGATTATCGAATCCACAGAGACCAAGTGTCAATCTATCGTACCTGTTGTTATGGTGTTTATCTAAGGCAACTATTTTTAAGGGTTTTAGTAAGGGTGCAATGGTAAATAAAATTATAATTTTAAATAATAAATAAAAGACAGGCTCGAATGTAATTCACGTAATCAATAATAATCCAGTACTTGTTAATGGAACTACTTATGGGCAATGTTTTCTCCTTTGAAAAGAACTAATTTAACAGGAACTGTCGCTTTCGCGTATTCAGAACCGAGTTGTACTCTCTAATCAACCCCTCCTATTGTCACGGATAAAAAGGTGCGTACTGCGTTAGAGTAGTAAACCTATTTTTAAGAAATATAGTTTCTTAACAAAGTTGAAAAGTATTTTAACCTGGACTTCTTAGCAAAAAGAGGTTCTTATGAACCAGACTCTAAATCTCATAACGCGTCCGAAAATCGTTTTAAAATCTCTTTTCTTTTTAATCTAAAAACTCCTAATGAACTATACAAAGCGCTTTTGGCTGTTTTTGAAATAGTTAAAAACAATTACTTGAATTGAAAGATAAAATAGCCCTTAGGTGTTTCCACGAACAATTATACTGATTACTGGTTTAATTACGATCCTTACATTCTAACCTTTATGGGATTAGTTAGACATGATAAAGTAAATATTCTTTTTATAGTTTTTCATATGAGTAATTTAAAACGAGTGCGGGAAGTAAACAAAGTAAATGTGCGAGTGCGGGAAATAAACAACGTAAATGTGCGAGTGCGGGAAATAAACAACGTAAATGTGCGAGTGCGGGAAATAAACAACGTAAATGTGCGAGTGCGGGAAATAAACAAAGTAAAGTGCGAGAAAATAAATAAAAGTAAAGCAATGCGGAAAAATAAAATACTAACTGGAATTAAAATGGCGGCAGGATTAACTTCCTCCAGAGTGCTCCAAAACTCGAACCACAGACAGATTACAGACTCGATCACTCGATTGCAGAGGCACCCCGATGTGGAATGGCAACTGCTTTATAACTGATATATGCCTAGAGGATTCTAATTCTGGATGAAGAAAAACGAGAATCTAAGGTCCTATTTATAGGAGAAACTGGAAGCGCGAAATGACCGGGACGCCCCTCCACTAAAAAGTGGAGGTTGTGGATTTTTGCCTTGTGGCGCCCGCCACAGGCCTATGGCGCCCGCCACGGTCCCTACAGGGGATGATGTAGTGGGGATCGTGGGTCTTGGAGGTTGAGGAGTGGTCTTGAGACGTGGCCACGTCATGGCTAACCCCATGGCGCCCGCCACAGTGGGTGCCGTAAGTGCAAAATGCTGAATTTCTAGGTTTTCGTCCGTTTTCACTCCTTTTTCGCTCCTTTTCCCGATTCAAGCTCCGATTATTATAAAAACCTGAAAACATAAGAAAACAAAGCAATAACAAAGCAAAACAACAATAAAAGCTAAGAATGCATGCGAAATCGGAGTCAGAAATACGGTGAATTTTAGTGTGATCACAGAGTCGCCACCAAACTTTATTTATCCCAAAAGAGTGAAAGGAAAATATAGAGAAAATCTTAAAGAGATAAGAACATGGTCATCGCAACCACATTCTGGGTTCGGGAGTCGATTACATGAGAGGAAGGTATTAGCACCCCCTCACGTCTGTTGTACTCAACGGGAACCTCTTAGTTCGAATTATGATGAATGTTAGCTAAGCTTATTTGTTTTCTTCTAAACAATATAAAGCGAAAAGGTACGAGAAAATGTTTGATGCTAAGGGGGAAATTGATGGTTTTAGGATAGGGTGATCGCTAAGGATTAGGGCCATTGTGCCTACGTATGCTCATTCGTACGAGAATGAGAGATCAGAGCGCTCATAGTTCGACTACGGGAAAAGGTTCGGACGGAAAAGATGGGAAAAAAACATAGGAAGCGAAAGATGGAGGGAAGGTAGACACAAAAAATGGAGGAGGTAGCTTGTTAAGTGGAAAATTTACCTATTTTTGTATATAAGTTTTGTTGCACTTAACGTTACTTTATGTTAAAATCGTTCGAATAAACCCCCCTTTGTTTATAAATGCGTTTACTTTATGTTATAGTGTATATATTATGTTTTCCTGTAAATATCATTGAGTTTAATTGAATTTCGTTCATTTTTGTAGGTAATAAAGCATTGATGTTGGAGCATTGTTAGATAGAGCATTGAATAAGCTTTCCAACGCTTCGAACCAGGCGAAAAACGGAGTTACGGTTAAAAAGTTATGGTCGAAACAAGTTGGTTTGCTGTCATGTTCGCCAAAGTTCGCCCGACGAATGTTCGCCAGGCGAACCGAAAGTTCAAAAACGCGTGAAAAACACTGTTTTTACAGAAGCAAAAGTTGTATATGTTCGCCAGGTGAACGGGACTTCGCCAGGCGAATACTGGGACTTTTTTTTTGTCTATTTAAGTGACTTTTCAGCATTTTTTAGGGCATGTTGTTTGGGAACTTTTTACCCCAACTTCATCAAACACATTCTTGAGTAGATTTAGCTTAGAAACAACATTGGAGGGTGCATCTTGACGATCCGGAGTCAAATCCACTTCAATCGGAGTTGACAAACCGTGAGATTTGTGTTCTTCTTCCTTCCTCTCTATGTATTTTTCATTTGTTGGGGTTTTGTATGTAAGTTTATCTTGATTGTATGTATATTTATGGATCTTTGTATAAAATTTCTTTTACAACTCTTTATCGATGCTTATCTTGATTTTTTACTTAATGGGTTTGGATTGCTATAGAGATATACGGTTCAAACTCGATCTAAGATGAACATCTGTTAGATTCTGAATGCTAGAGATAGATTTAGGACTAATATTCACGTGGGTATCGATTCTTAATGCTCCGTGTTGTCGAGTTATGTGAGAGATCAACAATGAGACGATACGGTTGATCTCTCGACTTTGTGTTAGAGATAAACTTTGTTGTGAGCGATACGTGATGATATTGACGAGCGAATTAGGTTGCGTGCATTTGATCCATATATTTTTTAGTACATGATGGGTAGAACGAAATACAACTCCTGACGAGTTTTCTCATTTCTTAAGAATGTACTTATTTTCTTGTTTTATGTTTCTCCTTTTGAATTTTTATCCCAAACCATTCAAACCCAAGCTTAGAAACGTAGAGATTATCGAACGGCATTCTTTCCCTCACACTGATCCCTGTGGAGACGATAAATCCCGGAGGAAATTCTTCCGAAAATAATATTTTTGCTTGCTGCTTTACCGCTCCAACAAAATGGCGCCGTTGCCGGGGATTGGTTTTGATATTGAGTTGCATTGCGATACTTTCTATATTTCTAAGCTTTGCACATAATTGTATATATATATATATATATATATATATATATATATATATATATATATATATATATATATATATATATATATATATATATATATATATATATATATATATATATATATATATATATATATATATATATGCTTGTATAGATACTTGTTTTGCTTTTGTCTTCTATTATGTTTGTTTAAGTGTTGTATATATTTTGTTCTCGTAACATTTGTTTAAGTGGTTGGTTAGGACACTTGCTTTTGGTTTGCGCAGTGAGACATCACATGGCATGAAGGAAGGAAGTTACTAGCTAAGCACAATAAAGGCGTCGAGCTTACGACGTAAAACAAGCATGTTTTTTCCATTTTTGTTTCGTTATTACTTTTTCCTTCTAGCTTAGGTAGTGTGGTGAACATTCATTAAACAAGTTGTTCTCGGATTATTCGTAAAATTCTCAAATCTTCACTTTACAACTTGTTTAATCCATTTTCACCCGGTATTTTATTGTTGTTTGGACTCAAATTTTTGTTTGGTAGCTTGAGGTATTTGAGGTGATTTTCCAAGTTTGAGTGTTTCAACTTGCGAATGCGTGGTAATGATAGTGTTTAAAGTTTTTTACACATTCAAGGTATGTGTTTATCGCTTTCTAGGCTTTAGCATATTCATGATACTTAGACTTTTTACAACTTCCATGCCATTCATTCTTTTGTATACTTGTTCATTTTGTGAATCACTTTAGTTCCCACCTTTTTGTGAGGAAGCCTTTCGTTGTTCATATATGCTCGGAGTACCAATATTCTTGTTTTAACTGGATTTTATTATGCTTAATATTTTGTTTGTGTTGATTATATGAAAGCATGAAAAGGATTAAGGCACTTGTTTCATTTTGAGCACAACTACCTAGCCAAATAGTCAATTCACCTTGTGAGTGTGTGATCATTTGTAACCCCTTTGAGCCTTTGGTCATTATCCATGTTGTTTGAGTTTTATTCTTGTCTATGAGTATCAAATTCATTTTTTGTGTGGATCTTGATTGTTGTTTTTTCTTGAGCCCTCAACTTTGTGTTGTTGTATGAATTTTTACCTTGCCTTAGAAAGTAGGGAGTATTCACATGATGATGTGGTTGAATTCAAGTTGGGGAGATGATGATCGTTCACTTGTGTTGTTGATTGCTATGAGGTTGAAAAATAGAAAAGAAAAGAAAAATGAGAAAAATATGAAAAAGAAAAGAAAAGAAAAGAAAAGAAAAATTGAAAAAGCTTAGAAAAAGATAAACAAAAAGAGTAGAATAATGTTGTGCTAATAAGTTCTATGTGTTTGGTATAACACTTGGGATTTTGGAAGAAGTTTGATTGGAATTTTGGTGTTTGAAACTTTGTGAGTTTATCACTCCCTTAGGTTTAGGCAAGTTTTTGTTTCGATTAGCTTTAGGAATTATCCCTTGTTTGTTCACCCGACCACATTACAACCCTGAAAGTCCTTTTGATTCTTGCTTTTGTGTTTTCAACATGATTTTTGGATGATTGCATAATTTAGTCTTTTGTTTGCGAGATTATTGTGTGAGTGAAAAAAGCCATCATTTTGTGTTTTTCATCTACCGATGATTGTTTTTGCTAGGTGTGATTCACGTTTGAGCTTGTGTTGTTTTAGAATGTTTGGCATGACTTTTGTATTTAGCATTTGTTTCGTGATTATGTTATCGTTGAAGTTTAGTGGTAAGTATTCACTTTGCGTGTATCAATTTTTGATTGAACCATTGCATTTGTTTTCCGTTTGTCAAAACTTGTTGTTACGTTATTTCTTGGATTTCGCTTTTGTTCCTTTAGTTGTCGACTTTGTTTGAGGACAAACAATTAGGTAAGTTGGGGAGAGTTGTTAAGTGCAAAATTTACCTATTTTTGTATATAAGTTTTGTTGCACTTAACGTTACTTTATGTTAAAATCGTTCGAATAAACCCCGCTTTGTTTATAAATGCGTTTACTTTATGTTATAGTGTATATATTATGTTTTCCTGTAAATATCATTGAGTTTAATTGAATTTCGTTCATTTTTGTAGGTAATAAAGCATTGATGTTGGAGCATTGTTAGATAGAGCATTGAATAAGCTTTCCAACGCTTCGAACCGGGTGAAAAACGGAGTTACGGTTAAAAAGTTATGGTCGAAACAAGTTGGTTTGCTGTCATGTTCGCCAAAGTTCGCCCGGCGAATGTTCGCCAGGCGAACAAAAGTTCGCCAGGCGAACCGAAAGTTCAAAAACGCGTGAAAAACACTGTTTTTACAGAAGCAAAAGTTGTATATGTTCGCTAGGCGAACGGGACTTCGCCAGGCGAATACTGGGACTTTTTTTTGTCTATTTAAGTGACTTTTCAGCATTTTTTAGGGCATGTTGTTTGGGAACTTTTTACCCCAACTTCATCAAACACATTCTTGAGTAGATTTAGCTTAGAAACAACATTGGAGGGTGCATCTTGACGATCCGGAGTCAAATCCACTTCAATCGGAGTTGACAAACCGTGAGATTTGTGTTCTTCTTCCTTCCTCTCTATGTATTTTTCATTTGTTGGGGTTTTGTATGTAAGTTTATCTTGATTGTATGTATATTTATGGATCTTTGTATAAAATCTCTTTTACAACTCTTTATCGATGCTTATCTTGATTTTTTACTTAATGGGTTTGGATTGCTATAGAGATGTACGGTTCAAACTCGATCTAAGATGAACATCTGTTAGATTCTGAATGCTAGAGATAGATTTAGGACTAATATTCACGTGGATATCGATTCTTAATGCTCCGTGTTGTCGAGTTATGTGAGAGATCAACAATGAGACGATACGGTTGATCTCTCGACTTTGTGTTAGAGATAAACTTTGTTGTGAGCGATACGTGATGATATTGACGAGCGAATTAGGTTGCGTGCATTTGATCCATATATTTTTTAGTACATGATGGGTAGAACGAAATACAACTCCTGGCGAGTTTTCTCATTTCTTAAGAATGTACTTATTTTCTTGTTTTATGTTTCTCCTTTTGAATTTTTATCCCAAACCATTCAAACCCAAGCTTAGAAACGTAGAGATTATCGAACGACATTCTTTCCCTCACACTGATCCCTGTGGAGACGATAAATCCCGGAGGAAATTCTTCCGAAAATAATATTTTTGCTTGCTACTTTACCGCTCCAACATAGCTCTCCAAAGATGGAAAAGAAAGAAGGTAGCTCGCCAAGATCATCGCAATCTTGTGCCTACGTATGTTCATTCAAACGAGACTAAAGAATCAGAGCGTTTGTAGTTCGTAGATACAACCACGAAAGAAAGGGAAGGGTGCTTTGCTTGGATGACGATTACTTGAAGCTTAAGAAAGGCTTCTTAGACCCAAGTAATCGGGAGAGTGAATCAAAGACTCGACTCCCTCTCTTTTTCAACCTTAACTGTGAAAGAGCTTCGATATTTGTTAAGTTTTTTTGAATGACGAGTGCTTGCAAAAATGGTTTGAATGTTATCGTGTTAGAAGTTTTTTAGAGGTGTCAATTGCTCACACACGAGTAAGAGAACTCACACCCAAACAATTGAATAAAAGGATCGAAGACTCCATCCTCCTCACTTTCACCTTGAAAAGAGTTTTGATAGTTGTTACGTGTTTTGAGTTTGATTGTGAAAATCTACTTGATGTTGGATCAAGGGTTTGATTGTACACGGAGATATTGATTGTGAGGCAAAAGGCACTCGGCTTGAAAGTTGTTTTAAAAATGGCTCGACGAGGAATCGAGAGTTTGCGAAAAAAGGTGTGAATTAATCCTAGTCCCTAGGGGTGCTCCTAGTAACGAAACCACGATGAAAAGTGCAAGTGTGTGCATTAGGTTGATGGCGATGCTAATGAGAAATCGACTTACAAGGGTGTTTTGAAAATGGCTTGACGACGAATCGAGAATTAGTTTGAAAATGGTTTAGTCTATGCTAGTCCGTAGGGGTGCTCCTAGTAAACAAACCACAATCAAAAGAAATGCAAGTAAAATGCATAGATCAAAACGACAGCATGGTACATGTAAAGTACACAATGTCATACCCTAAATTTGTCCTACCCTCCCATTCTATTCTACTAAGTATCTGTGAGGGTGTGTGGTCTTTTTTTTTTCAAGTGGTCATCTGGCTTCTGGCTATGATATTCTAAGATTTTGCTCATAAAGACCCGAGTGTGCCTTTGGTGATTATGATCCCTAGTATATTATTCCTGCGAAGAGTATGTTTTCCTTCTAATAGGAAACTATCCAAAATAATATCAGTCCTTTTGAGTCATAAGCCATGTGTGAATCATTTTATGTTTGGTCCTATCCATATGATCATTCACTTTTAAGATGATATCAGTTCATATTCGGGACGTGAGATTTTGTTTGATCAGATATTAATGAATTACTTTGTGATCATTCATGTTGAAATTGGACGAGCCATGAATATGAATTATATTAAGTTACATGTGGACCACTTCGAGTCATTGTTTGAATTATGTAAATCCAGGTCATGATAGAATTGAGTTTTCAAATAATACTTCAAGTGGATTAAAGGTCATGGCTTTATCTCAATTCATTTTGAAGTTTGTTTGGTTTCTAAATATCACTTCAAGTCCATTATATCTTAAGAGGACCGTGAGATTAATTAGGTGCCATCAAGTATGTTTATCAAGGCAAAACTTATTGTAAAAAAAATCCAATCACGTTGAAATGCTGTACAGAGTTATTACAAGAAGGTTCTTGCTATACATTTTTACAAAGAAGCTTATGCTACAGTATACAATAAGATTTGTAAATATTTAAAATCATGAGTATCCATAATGTTTTCTTTGGCCATCTCCTAAGCCGTGAAGCGAACAATATTACGTGAGCTCAGTCAAGCCTCAACACACCGTCAATTCCCGCGCACCTTGCCAAGCCGTTGCGGACACCACATGAAGTCAATGGTTCACAACAACTCACAGTGCAATGTCGACCTGTATAACAGCGAAGTGAAAAGCCATGGCAACATACAATAATATGTCTCAGCATACACCGACCTCATGCTTTCACAAAACCATCACGTACTTACCGCAAATTGTCGGGTCACATAATCGTCAATGCATCATGAGCATCGCACCAGCTTATACCACAACTTTGTCAAGTCATGTAACCATTCACACATTTCTTCGACCTGTACCTGCAACAAAGGCACAACATGTGGGTCGCGTTCCGCGTAGCCACCAATCGCGAGCATATGCACCACGTTAATCACGACCTGCACAAAATTAAGTCGCAACATTAATCATCACGTGAGATATCGCAGGCAAAACGAAACGTAAGGAAAAAGCTGCGAGAAAAAATAACGAACAATAAAAGACGAAGCCGTACACATCAACAGATTATTACCGGCAATAAAAAAGGACTTCAAACAAAAACTCTAAAGCTGCAGCAACCAAGCCGGGACGCGACCATCACGAACTATACAAACCATTTCACGTTACCTGCATAAAAATACTTCATGCCATAATTTAAATGACGATACACCCACAATCACAACCAACAACAGCCCACACCAAGTCCTGATACCATTCGCAAAAAACAAAAGTTGTGGTTTTTTTTCCGTACGATCCAAAGTGGTCTTCCCTAGGGCTGGACATCGGTCGGTTTGGATTGGATTCGGGTCCAATATGTCAAACCGGCCAAAACTATGGGTAGATTTGGTAGGTCCAATTCCGACTAAAGTTTTAATCGGTTTGATCGAATCGGTTTAATCGGTTGATCGGTTAAAATGGATCGGTTTGTTCGGTTAACCATAAGTAAGTTGACACATAATTATAGAAGTTTTAACTGACAGTAAGAAAACCATAAGTTGTATTAAATTGGTATGCCAATAGAAGTTTTAAATTGGTATCTATTACAAATAGTATTTCAATGCAATTTGTCAGAGGAACCACAAAAATAATAACGCATTTCATTGTGTGTCTGAGTCTGACTTTTTGGTTAATGCGGCTACCTCCCTCTCCTGCTGTTTCTTCAGATGTGTCTGCACGGTTGAATTCACTATCTTGATAAAGAAGTTCATGAGGATGAGCCATACCATAGTATTCCAGATTTAAGTACAAGAGAAATCCCACTTTTCTCCTGAAGGTGACAAATTTAGATATATATCGAAAAATCAACAACATTTTGAGGCTTATATTAAGTAATTATTAGTTTGGAGTAATTCAACATCTAACACATTACGCTGCATTTAATCGGTACCCGTGTATTTGGAGAAACTGGTTGAGGTGCTTTCAAATACTTAGCTTTCATTGCATGGAGATTAGCAACTAGTTTAGGCAAAATGGGTGCAAAAACCGGTACATGGCTGAGAACCCACATTAATTCAGTTTCTATCCAGTCAAGAAGTTGATTATTGCAAACTGAGATGATGAATACTCTCTGCAAAAAAAGTAGTATCTCTCCAAGTACTCTACAAAAAAAGAAAGCGATGCCTCCCTTTTCATCTCATCTGGTTGCCGCAGAATACTATTACGATAAGTGGCAATTGCTTCACATAAGTTCTGGAACAAAAGCAAACAAAGATTAAATGATGCCTCTTCAGTTAATATATAAAAACCCAACTTCTACATACAAGGAAAAGAAATTTGCAACATCTAAAAAGAAGCAATCTAAACAGCCAAGGAGTGTTCTTTCGTTTTTTTTATTTTTGCGAGGTGTCCCCACATCCTTAAGGTGTGAGACTAATCCTCGCTCAGGGTAATGAGGCTGCCTCTCCTTAAAAGTACTTCCTTGGAGGGATCGAAAAGATACCTGCATTGAGGCACACTTGTCAATGACTTTATCAACTTGTCTTTTCCCCTCAACACCACCCTGGAAACAAGTAAACAAATTAGGACAAATAGAACATATTTTGCATCACCTAAAAGCAATATTAAAGTTTAAACGAATATAGTAATACCTCTAACACAAGAATCAAGCTTCTTATGGCAGTGTATTCTCCCCTTCGATTTGCCTCCTCAGAGTTAGGCATTTGGTCTGGGACATTAGTCAGATATTGAGAAATTGTACCAACTGAGTTGCTTCTTGGAATCCCTATAATTTTAAATTTATTAATCAAAAATATATTGAAGAAGGAAAATGAAAAAAAACAGAAACATGAGAGAACAAAGCTCAAAACTCATGAGGGACACAAAAGAAAGCCTTAGAAAGTCTCAAACTAGAAAGATCAAGTTTGCAATGACCAAAATTTTCATTAACAAAAATAGCAATTAAATCCCACCAAGTGAACTTTGAGCGGCTAAAAGCTAAAAGAAGCAATCTTTCCAGTACAACAATATCCAACTCAAGAAGCAGAGCTGGCTAGCAGATAAATTCAAACACTTTGTTATTGGATATTCGACTGGTAACCCTATGGTCTAAACTGAATGACAGAGTAAAAATAAATGTATTGAAATTATTAAAGAAATTCAGAATCAATGAATATAAGCTCAAATATCTCTCTAATTAAACAATGGTTGTTCAGTACATACCCCAGTAATCCAATTTTCTTGGAACTAATGTATTGTATATGCATGGGTATGAATTTGTAAACAAATAGTCCTAACTTATTATTCTAGTCCAGCCCATCAATGCTGAATCAAATGGGTGGGTTGAGTTTTTTCTCACGTGCATAATAGGTAATTGTTATCTGGTCAAGTGTAAGACCTGATCATACATATGTTGATGCAGATGACAATCTTGTTCTCATTAGATAGACACGGACCCCGTAACCTAGAGGTAATATGAAAACGAAATGAACTCTTCAGGAAAGATCTGAAAGGTTGTATTCCATATTTGTACATTTTTGCAAAAAAGAAGCTAGAGAAATAATTAGCTGATCTTCCACTGAGCTAATAAACTAAATCAGAACCCAAGTAGACATACCAAATACAGAAAGGACAAACAAACTTACTGATGTCTCGTTGACATGAAATTAAAACTACTACACAAACTGAAAAAGCTATTGATATTTTTATTTTAAGCAAATGTTGAAAAGCCTGGTTAAATCTATCGTATTGGTGTAGCAAAGTGCATCTTAATTTTTTTATTTTTAAATCATTAAACAAGAAAGTCTATATAGAAAAACTCAAATCAAATAAAATGCATACCAGAAGCTCCAATTCGGTTCAGATAAATCAAAATCGCAATGACCATTCCAATTGTAGTTCGTCCACGCCCCATTTGACAATTAAAAATTATCTCTGTATGTACATCAGCTTGTGAAATTTTTTGAACCTAAAATGAGCATGAAGGGTATCTAAGATGTGAAGTCAATAGTTTCAGGAAATTGAATGAGTTTTTTGTGATGTACAAAATAAAATCTAAAAGAAATATCTCATTCAGAAGCTTTTTTATTAAAAGAAATATTTAAAACTAACAAACTTACCAAAATATCAAAATCCTGTTCCTTTGGGGATTTTTCATCAGTTACTGGAACACGTTCATAATCAACAAGATATCCTTCCACTTGTAATTCCTAGTACACCTACAGCCAAGAAAAAAACTTTGCGGCATTTTGTTCAGAAAACTGGCTAAATAGCCTCACAAACACGTTAAAAACAAGTTTCACCTATACCTCTAGCAGTGTCTTCACAGAAGTACACAACACTGATTCCCATTGGTCCACCATCTGATCGTCTGGCAGTTCATCAGTCACAAGAATCTTATTTTCATATCTATTATGCCATTTTGAAAATAAGATGGTTTGTTGTACAATAAAGATTAGGGATAAAATTATGAAGGGGACCATGGATATACCTTGCAGCTTCATTCATAATGTCTTCTTTCAAACGATCCTCCATTTGTTCAACTTTTTCCCTGTTAATTCCCTAATTGAGTACAAAATGCAAAACAATTAGAACCCAAACAAATTTCTATTGAAAAGCTAACGAGTTCAATTCAACTCAAATGCAATAATCCAACAGTATCAAGAGCAAAGACAGTTCGGAACCAAAACTTACCCCTTCAGGCTCAAAGAGAAAATACTAGACCAAAATAAAGCAACGAGAACTCCACAATAACATACCACATACTCAAGGTTGGAGAATGGTCTCTCCATATCACGCAAAACAAAGAGGCGCCCATTAATATACACAGTCACATACCCAGAGTACCAAGGAACCATATCCAAAAAGTCAGGCTTCATCTGCTTCTTCTTCAACTTCTCAAATTCTTTAACAGAAAGAGGGTGAGCGAGAGCCCAACTGTTGATTTTTAAGACATTAAAATCAACATATTAAGATAACGAGAATCAACACTTGAACCAGCACTGAAATAATCAATCAAATTAAACAAAGAAGCAGAAATGAAAATCAGAGTTACCAAGGATCAGAAATTCCTATAATAAGTTTTTGCCTCCCTTCCCTATCGATTTAGTATAAAGCACAAAGGGCACCTAAAGAAAAGAATCAGCTCACAGTAATCAGGATCTAAGTTCAAGATGAAACTTATATTGAGATAAATAAATGCAATGAATATTGCAAACCTGCAAAGTTTGTAAGCCTAACAAACAAGCTTGCTAAAGCACTACTTTGAATTCCGACGTCATGAAAGGTCAATGATGAAAAATAAAGAACTCCATTTATGCCTGCAAACTGCTGAAGTACAAAAGGAGCACCTCCAATGAAGGCAACTGTAAACACAGAAGAAAACCCATTATGCGGAAAATCTGTATACACCCAAATTCAAATCACAAATTATTACTAACTCAGAAAAAAACAAAACAATCAAACTCAAAAAGAAGTGAAAATTACCAAAATAGGTCTGGATTCATCGTCATGAACAACCCCAAAAGAAGTGTAAACTCACAGCATTGTCACTGTATTAAACCAATAGTGGATTCCTTACCCAAAACAATAATGCCCCAAAATTATTACATGGATTCCTAAAACTGATTTACTAATTATAATGGCTTTAATATTATGAGTCATTCAAGACTCCAAAAAAATTCAAAAAGTGGCTGCAAGTACAAGAGAAAAAATGGTTTAGTATGGCTGCAAGTACAATAGAATGTTTGCTGCAAGTACAATAGAATGTATGGCTGCATATATATATAAATAGTGGTTGCATATACAATAGAAAAAATTCAGCATATACCTAAAGGTGATTTAAACAGGCCCAGCCTGCCCAGGAGCAGTTGCTCCAACGGTAACACCTACACGAAACTCTGCCAGATACCAAAAGTATAATGAGGCTAAAGTTATTAAAATAATATTAAAAAAGATAAAGTTTTGTTTCATAAAGTACCTGAAACTATAGAATCAGTTATGTCATATTCTTCAAGCAGATCAAGGACTCTTGAGTCGTTCTCGTTAGAAGGTATCAACAAGTTTTGAGAACAAATAAGCGCCTTGCCCATTGCCGAATTCAAAGAACTTCGATACATGTCTAAAATTCGCCCCCCAGTACTAAAAGCACTTTCGGGAAACAGGTGTTGCCAAAACATCCATAACCAAAGTAGCTAATATAGGATAACATGTGGAATTCTCCTTCCACCATTTAAGAATGTTAAAATTTCCAGCATCTCCCCAACAAGGGTCTCCTAAGTACTTCTCTAGTTCATTTTGATTATCAATCGTGTCTTTCTCTTTCAAGTGTTGTTTAAAAGCATCAGCCCTTGTAAAAAGTGATGGTTTTCTAGTTTGGGTGCATGTTTCTCCATGGGAAGTGCTCCCGGATGGTGCATCTAAGAGGGCAGCTCCGACATTTTTATCATGCTAAAATCTATACCAATTATATAGTTTATATAGACTTTTTTTGACACACTCAACATTTTGCTTAGCAAGTTCACTACCAACCCCATACATGTCATTGAAAGACCACTCAACATAACCGAACTTAAACCTAGGGTCAAAGATCACTCCAAAATAGATAAAATGATTCACTTTTTCAACATCTCCCCAATATTTATCATATTTGGTCCTCATATTAGAAACCATTGGAGCCACATAGGTATTCATCTTCAAGGACGCTTGTTGAAGGTTACACAAAATATCAGACAAGTTATGAAAGGCTAAATGTAACGACACTTCTTGCGAAGATGAAAACAATTAGGTTGCTTCATAGAATGTTTTCAAGAAAATCACAAAAGCCCTAACTTTTTCCCAATCAGTAGAACATGGTGGACCAGAATGTTTAAAAAACTCCATGTAGCTAGGATCCTCATCCTCTAACTTTTCAAATGCTGTTTGGAACTTCTCAGAAGCATCCAACATCAAGTAAGTGGAATTCCATCGTGTGGAAACATCAAGGCCAAGTTTTCTTTTACCTGTTATCCCTACAATTTCTATACATTCATTAAACTTCAAATCTCTTTGTGGTGAGGACCTCACAAACCTAACAGCATCGCGAACACTTTCAATAGACAACTCATGATCTTTTTGTCCATCTCTCACAACCAAGTTTAAGATATGGGCAACACACCTCATATGCAAAAAACTCCCGATACCAATTAAAGAATTCTTGCTCTTAAGTCTTTTTCCCAAGTAAGAAACAACTACATCATTACATGTTGCGTTGTCAAGGGTAATTGTTGACACTTTCCTAAGCCCCCATTCCTTCGAAACATCTTCCACTTTTTTTCCAATGGTGTCACCCTTATGATTTGGAACTAAACTAAAACTAATAATCTTTTTATGATAGATCCATGCATTGTCAATGAAGTGTGCAATTATGGCCATGTAACTAAGATTTTGAATTGAAGTCCAACAATCTGTGGTTAGTGCAACCCTAGCACAATCAGATTTAAAAAAAGGCTTTAAGTTTTAACTTTTCGGCTAGGTAAAGTTGAAAACAATCCCTAGCAACAGCCCTCCTTGAAGGGATAGAAATTTGTGGTTTTAGTTGTTTGCATAGTTTCTTAAAACCCTCACCCTCTACCACTCTAAAGGAATGCTCATCAAGAATAAAAAAGGAAGTAATAGCCTTCCTACATGCTTGAGAATTGAACCTTTGGCTTGTTGAACCTAAAAAACTAGCATCACCACTTACAAGGTTTCTTTGTGTGGGATCTTTCTGTAAAAGGTTAGGGTTTTTGTGACACATTTTTGAGTGAGCTAACATGTTGGATGTTCCATGTGTTTTAGGGTCGCATCGGTATCTTTTGTGACAATGTTTACACGCGGCTATTGGTTCAGGTTCATCAGGTAAAATGTTAAAGTCTAACCAAATAGAGGAAGTTTTCCTAGTTCCACTAGCATTAACTTGTCTTTTTTTCCTATCAGGGGGAACGTGAGGAAGTGCAGATTCTACTTGTGTAGGTTCAGCATGGGAAACATGATGTTTCGGCACCTGAAAATCTTTGGGTAAACTAAAAGAATCAATCCTATATTTTGACATACTAAACAAGGTAACACTTTTAAACACAAACACATACCTTGACTCAACCCTTGCAAACTAGCATTTTTAGCACCTTGCAAGCTCCCATCTTCAGCTCCTTACAAACTTCCTTCTTCAGTTCCTTGCAAAATCCCTTTTCCATGTTCCATCTCCCAATAATTAAAACAAATCAAACAATAAGGAAAAATAGCATGAACAATTGAGAGAAGCCACACAAACCAACCCTAATCTATTGTAAACCTCAAATTCATATGGAAATCACGCATCACGCAGCAAGTAGACAAACAATCAGATAAAGCACCCCAAACAGAGCAATGTGAATGAAAAACCCTAACTCCAATTAAAACTACATAACGCCAATTTCACCACACCTAAAGATGCTGCGTAAGAAGTTAGAACGAAAATATGCAACTATAAGGGTTTCAAGAAAATCTACCAAGCCAAACTGCTCCGACAGTCAGGTATTTGCTTAAACCTCTCCTTGAATCTTCCTCTTCTTTAGTTCGGGTGATGATTGTAATGTGTTTTGAGCTTCACTCTTAACTAGATCTCTAATATGAGCTCTGAAAGAGTTGGAGAATTGAAGCTTTGGTGTGACTGAGAATTCTTCTTCATGTTTAGAAACCCTAGCGTAGTGAGAGAAGAACGGATGAAGAAAGTAAGGTGAAACCAAATGAAATGAAACTCCAACAGTGTTTGATGTGATTACAAAACTTGGACCGGTCGGGTGTGGATAACCTTGGGCCATTAGTTGCCACCCTAAACCGACCAATAAAACCCACATTCACTAAACTGCCAAACCGGTAAACCGGCTCACCCGAACCGGTCCATTACGGGTGGTTTGGTTTGGTCGGGTTGGGCCGGTTTTCACCCCTTTTGTCCACCCCTAGTCTTCCCATTCACAACAGTAAAAAAGGGCCAAGCCATATCCTAGAAAAAAAGATATTGCAGATAAGTCGTACAACAACGCGAGAAGGTCGTATGCATTGCCATCCACCCAATATCACGCAGCTGATACAACACAAAATGATAGCCAACAACGCATATACCGTGCGAAAACCGTTCCATCCAATAAGCTGGCCTGCTACAAAATGTTGAGGCCCTCACCTGCAAAAGGACAACTCATACACAATTCAGAAAGGACGAAAAGCAGTGAAAACGGTATTACCTCATTGTGGTGTCTATAACAGACTCGCAAATATTCTTCCAGGAGATCTCCTTGATTCCATTTTTTTTAATCAAATCCCAATAACCTCAACCCTCATTGTTGACCCTTTAAAATAACCTTCAATATTTTCCATTTTTCTCATCTCAAAACAATAAATAATATCTATAGAACCACATCCATAACCTTCAAATCTTCATACCTCTCTTCTCCCACTCAACTAAAGCCTTTCAAACAACCTCCAAACCCTTTAAACTCACCTCAAACCTTCAAGCTTCCTCAACAACCACTAAACCAACACCTCTTCATCCATTCTTCTACCTTCAATATGCCTTCAACAACCCATAACTTCAAATCCCTAAATCATAAGCCAAACCTATTTCTCAACTAAATCAGCGAACCCAGAATCCAAATAAGAGAGATGAAAATAAGATGAAGAAAGGAAAGAAATCGAAGGTAGGAAACGAAGGAAGCTTTAGACTTGCCCGACGGAACATGGCCAAAATCTGAGAGATGGAAGCACACTGAAGGTCACGTTCTATTTTGATTTGAAGGAGAAGGTGGATTCTCTGTTTTCACATTTTTGTGAGATACCTTATTTTAGACTTAACCCTGTTTTGTCTTTCCAGCAGATTCTTTTGTAGGGATGATGGGCTGCTTGGCCCAAATGATTTCCTACTCTATTTTCACCCCTTTTAGTCAAATAACACCCATTTCTTTCTTTCTTTTAATTTTTGTTTAAAATTTTGAAATTGTTGTAATTATTTTAGCCAAACTCTTATTGATTTTTTTTATTTATCTAATTTCATGTATATTCATGAGGTTAGTATTTTCATTTTAATTTTATTTTCATTTTTAAATATAGTTGGATAAACTTTCAAATACTCTTTTGTTTTCAATTTTTTTTTGTGAGTCGATGACGAGACCTCAAAGTTGTTTTTCTGTCAAATTATTGATGAAAAATAACAAACCCGAGACCAACTTCTTTTTAACTTCTCATTTTTTTATTTTTATCTATTTTTATTCTTTTTTATTTGATTCTTACTCATTTTTGGTCAATGACGAATTTTTAATAATTATTATAGGTCAAATTATTGATAGATGATAATTTATTCGAGACTATCTTATTTTCTATTTCATTTTCCTCTTCATTTCCATTTTTATTCATTTTTCCGATCGATGATGTCTTCCGATTCGTAAGCGTCGTGTATCGAAGTCGATAACCTTCTCGATTTCAAATCTATGGAGAATGACCATTTGGGTCATTTTCTCTACTTTGGGATCATGATAGGCTACCTTCGATTAATTGACATTTTGTTTGCGATTAAGACGAGATCCACCTCATTTTGTCCGTGCGACACGATTAAATTGGAGAATGGTTCTCAATACCATTTCTCTATCTTGTTTTAGCACGAATATTAACTCACGCGACCTCATATAGACCGAATTTCATTACAAGTCGAGCTACGATGGTTTAGCATTACATTTGCCCCGATTTAATTCCTAACCAAAACTAACCACTAACTTTAATTTCCGTCAAATATTATTGTGGATATTATTGTATATTATTCATATCGTTATTCTCATATCATATTCATTCTCATTCACCCATATTCAAAGACACATAATAAACTATCGAAATCCTAAAAGCCAAATTGGTGGACTGTTGGATCATTGGTCATTTGCAGGAATCCTAATATCGAGTTTGTGCCCGAATTTGCTCAAGGCGTAGTTTAGGACACAATGCACACACACACACACACGGCTTTCTCTTGGGCTACCTGACAATGAGACCCCTTTATTTTGTACAATCTCGTGTAACTTACATGTACCCTTCTCCCATTCCAATGTATGTTTCGTATTTCTTTGATTATTAGTTTATCTCCTAGGAGCACCCATAGGGACTAGAGCGGATCAAACTATTTTCAAACTATTTCTCGATTCGTCATCGAGCCATTTTCAAACAACCTTGTAAGTCGAGTGCTCATACGCATTAGCCATCAACCTATTGCACACACTTCACCGTGGTTTCCATATTGGGGGCACCCTCAGGGACTAGTATCGTTTCTCACAACTCAACCCTTGATGCGTAAGTCAAGTCAGTTCCGTTTCTCAAACCATTTCCACTACACGTTTTGCACGCGATAATAAGTCAAACCCTTGATCCAACGTCAAGCATATATTCGTAACAAACTATCAATCAATTAACAACTATTTAATTTTTTTCAAGGTGTAAAGAGTGGGTTCAAGTCTTTGATCTTGCTTTCAGTTGTTTGGATACGAGTTATCTTATTCGTGTGTGAGCAATTGACGCCTTTAAACAACAGTAACAACTCGACATCGTTCAACCATCATCCAACCACAACTTCTTTTGCGATGAAAAAGAGAGAGTTCCAAGTCTTTGGTTCGCTCTCCCGATTACTTGGGTCCGAGAAGACTTTCTTAAGCTTCAAGTAATCGTCATCAGTTCAAGCTCACCCTTTCAAGTACAACCTTATCTTCAAGATGAAAAAGAGAGAGTTCCAAGTCTTTGGTTCACTCCCCCGATTACTTGGGTCCGAGATGTTTTTCTTAAGCTTCGAGTAATCGTCATCCTTACCCCCTTCAAACCTCCTTTCTACCTTCCCTTCAATCATGTTCCTTTTTGTGGTCGTTACCACGAACTACAGACGCTCTGATTCTTCATTCATTCTTGAATGTAAGATACGTAGGCACAAGATTGCGATGATCTTGGCGAGCACACTTCTACCTTTCTCCATATTTCCCTCCATCTTCTGTTTCCCCTCATCCCTTCCCATAGTTGAACTACGAGAGCTATGATTTCTTATTCTCGTCCGAATGAGCATACGTAGGCACAAGGGCCCCAATCCTTAGCGATCACCCTATCCTCTAACCATCCCCTTTCCCCTTAGCGTCTTTATCCTTTTATAGTAACATTTTAGTATTTTAGTATTAAGAAGATAAGAACTAAGTTTAGCTAACTTTCATCACAAATCGAATTAAGAGGTTCTCGTTGAGTACAACGGACGTGAGGGATGCTAATACCTTCCCCTTACGTAACCGACTCCTCAACCCAGGAATATCAGGTTGCGATGGCCATGTTCCTTATAATTTTAAGAGGTTTTCTCGATATTTTCCTCTCCCGTTCATTCGGGATAAATAAAGTTCGGTGGCAACTCTGTCGAACCTCATTTCAGCGCCTTTTGCGCGAGGGTTGTGTTTTCGAAATGAATTTTTCGAGGTGCGACACACGAGACCACGGGAAATAAATGGGATCATTGTAAGGTAGCCCAAGAGGAAGCCGTATGTGTGCGGGGTGTCCAAAACTAAACCACAAACAAGAGCTCAGACAAAAATCTCAATGCTAGGGTTTCTATACAAAGTTCAAACTCCATACCTCAGAATAGTAACCAACAGTCCATCAATTGATTGTTTTTAGAGTTTTGATAATTTAATGATAGTTTTGTATTTTTTTTGAATAAAAATGAACAAGAAGAGGGTTAGATAAACAAGATAATAAGATATGGATAAGATGATGAAAAATATGATAATATGAATAATATGATAATATGAAGAGATAATAATATAGATAAGGTATATTGACGGAAAAGTAAAAGCAAGATAATATTGGACAAAAACTAGAGTTAGTGGTTACTTGTTAATCGTTAATTGTCAATGATCGGATGAATCAGGTCGACTTTACCGCTAAACCATTGTAGCACGATCTATGACAAATATCATGCTATAGGAGGTCACTCAAGACGATGTTTGTGCTAAAACATGATGGAGAAATGATATGGTAAATCATTCTCAACGAATCGTGCCACACAAAAAGAAAAGCGGATGGTCTCGTCTTAATCACAAACTTTCATCGATTAATCGAAGCTAACGTATCACGATCGCAAAGTATAGAAAATGATCTCAATGATCGTTCACTACAAATTTGAAATAATGAAGGTTAAACAAACTCAATAATTGACGTTCGCGATTCTGAAGACTTCATAGACCAAAAATTCGAAATAAAAACCGAAATGAAAAGATATGCCTCATGTAAATAAATAAAAAGATCAAGCAATAAATCCAAGATCAAAATACCACAATAAGCATTTTCCTAAAGAAAAAAAATAAAGAAAAAAAAAATGAAAAAAAATCCAAGAAAAATGATGGGGTGCAGGAATTAGAAGTGGGTGCTATATGGAATCATTTGGGCTTTACAAACAAAGCCCCTCATCCTCCTTTCAACAGCCAAAACATATTTTTACCAAAAAGGAAGGGTGATGAGTAAAACCAATCAGGCCTTAAAGCCCAAGCATACTAAACAACATCAGATTTCAAACCAAAAAAATGAGGAAAATAAAAAAGGGTTTTGAATATATCAAATGAAAAACAAGTCTAAGAAGAAAAAACAAAATTTAGAAGCAGCAAAAGCATCATAACACGGTTCCAAACAAAACAAAATCAGAACACGCCATTTTCCAACTTTTTCTTCGATCTCTCTCTCTCTCTCAAATGCTTTGATTCACTTCCCCGACGCTTCGATTTGAATCAGATTCGTGTTAATTTGGTTTCCTCGCTCAATCTTCTTCTCTCTCGTCTCAAATTCTTGTTTGATTGGGAGTGGGTTGTTTGGATTTTGAAGGGTTGATTCGTGTTGTTATGGGTTGTTTTGAGATGTTATTGTGGATTGATTGTTGGTGAAGAATATTTTTAAGGTTTTTGGTTCGTGAAGGTTTTGTTCTGATTACTTGTGGTTGTGTGGATTGGAAGGATAAAGTGAGGGTTTGGGCAACATTTATTTGGTTCTCCAAGCTTGGAAATTTTTGAGGATTTGAGACTGTATTTATAGAGTAGATGGGAACGATTTGTTTGCGGAGAGAGTGAAAAAAATTATGACGTGGTTTTGCAATTGAGTTCGTACAAGTCGTTTTGGTGTATTCTACGTTTTAAGAAATTTTGTTGCTGCTGTGAATTTCATGTTGTTGTACTGCAGGTCATTTTATATGTGTTGCATGTAGAAATTGGTGGGCTCAACTTTGGATTGAAGTTTTGGCAATTGCTGTGTTTTTGTCTCATGTGCAGAGTTTTACTTTAAAAACCCGCGTTTGGACGAGTTGTTGGTCGTTTTGTAAAGTTATTGTGTATTGGCTGATGCAAATTACTTTGATGGTACGTATTCGTTACATGATGTACGTATGCAGTGTTTTAACTTGTAGAAGGTTCATTTTACCTTTTGCCAATTTTATGTGGTGTCATGCAAATTGCCTCGTGGCTGCAGTTGTGTAAGATTGTAAAGGCTTGCTGAAGTGTGCAACTCATTGTCCCAAGTGATATGGTGAATGAAATACCCTAATTTTTACCCCTAAGATTTCTCACATCTCATTTGCATCTTTGCATTTCATACCACAAATAAGATCATGCTTTGGTTCCTTTATCCCTCTCATCTTTGGGTTTATACCTTATAGGGGCCATTGAGCATCTATGTGTTTCTTGCTTGGTTTTATTTGTATGTTTATGTTTACTAACCATAATTAAAATACCAAAAATATGTTTGTCTTTCCTTTACTATCTTTTTCAGGAAGAATTTGGATCAAAGATATAAAATATCAGTCCCTCAGCTCGAATTAATTTCATCTGAACAAAGTCAAAGTTGATCTGAAACAATTCAAAATCATCTGATCAAGGGTTTCCAAGAGTTAATTGATGATTATTCAAGAGATTCTAAGGTTCATGTGTTTATTTCCATACCTTCTTTGACAAGAAAAAAAGAATCGAGCCAGAGCCAACACAGCACATCAAAATGCATTTTTTCACAATTTTTGCATGTGGTAATCGATTATCAGTATTAGGGTAATCGATTACCCTGTGCGTTTTTTGTGAAAATATCCCAAATTCAAATTATGCATCATTTTGGCACCAATATTCAAATGTTTCATCATTAGAATATTCTAGATCACTTCATTTTAATTCCCTTACCTCATCATAATTGATTCCCACCATCACCTTTACTAATCACCACTTGATCTTGATTTGCCTCTAAATTCAAATTCCAAGCCTAATTTTTATTCCAAACCAAACTTCAATCCACAAAAATTTCCAAGCCTATAAATCCTATAAATAGAGACCTCATTTCATTCATTTCACAAGATTTTGATAGCCAAATTCACCTTGTCAAATTTCTTCTTGACTCTCTTTTTTCTCCAACTACCAAATCTACTAAAGCTATTTCTTCCTTTGAAACATAGTAATTTCATCACTAGAAATTACTAATCTTTGAGGTAAACCTTCATCCATTCACTTTTTCATCATCAATTTTTGTAGATCAAGGCTTTGGAGTGTGGTTTTTGGAGTTGATTTGAAGAATTTTCAGATTTGAAGTGGTAATCTCTTGATCCACCATAATTGTTCTTGATACATCCTTCACAATGTGATCTATTGTTGATTCTTGTTACTTTACCTTTGGATCTTGCAAATTGTGTTCCATTGGTGATATTTGTTGTTATTTTTGGTTTTAATTTTTGTGCTCAATTGCATCCTTAATCGTGAGGTGTTTGATGAAATGATTGATCAAGTTTTTGCACTTTTTTAAATGGATTTGCTGTTGTTTTAGCAGTGGTAATCGATTACCTTCCTGAGGGTAATCAATTACACAGTGTTGATTGTTGGAGCGGTAAAGCAACAAGCAAAAAATATTAAGTACTCAGTTTTGTCGTCTCCACAGGGATCGGTGCGATGAAAGAACGCCGTTCAACGGTTTCTACATTTCAAAACTTTTTTTTCAAAATTTTTGGTTAAAAAGGTTCAAGGAACCATAAATAAAAATATAAAATATAAAGTAAAGACTGAAATATAAACGGAGCCTTGTTCGGGTTGGATCTCATCAATTGAT
Organism: Lathyrus sativus; assembly: GCA_963859935.3. Classification (NCBI taxonomy): domain Eukaryota; kingdom Viridiplantae; phylum Streptophyta; class Magnoliopsida; order Fabales; family Fabaceae; genus Lathyrus; species Lathyrus sativus. The sequence goes on from OZ012736.1 coordinate 20,575,801, forward strand.
AACACATGCATTCTTTTGATCAAGTTAAACACAACGGAATCATTCGTCTAATATCCTCACGTATCACCCACGACGGAGGTCATCTCTAACGCAACATCGAGAGAACAACCGTGTTGTCTCATTGGTGATGTCTCACCCAACAAAAACACAACACAGAGCATTAAGAGTTGATACTAACGCAAATGCTAAGCCTAAACCTATGTCTAGCATTTATGACCTAACAGGTAATCATCCTAGATCCAGATCTGAAGAGTATATTTCTATCACGGTTCAAATCAAAGATAAACAGGTAAACAAAGACGACACCCATATCGGATAAACGATTGTTTTGCATAAAACACATTGATCAAAATACGTACACACACTTAACCCTTTTTACATGTATTCACCTAATTTGCCAAATGGTTGTGAACATCGTTCTTCATCACTATTATCACGCACCCACAAAATATCGTATTGATCCTACTCATGCTACCCATGCTACTTAATCAACACAATACCGAAGAGGATACAATGAATATCAACTTACAAAACCATGTCAAAAGTTTGTTCATTGATAAAAGAAAATCTGAGATCAAAGATGTGAAAAGGTTTTGTCAAGACCCACAAACAAGCAATCAAAGATAATCAATCAATAGAGAATCTAAACTAGTTCAGAAACATAAATTAGATGAAATACATAAGGTATCAAAAGATTACATCCAAACCCCAACAAGAGATCAAAGATCTTACCTCCTCCCTCTTAGGGGTTTGTGTTTCTATCTATAAAATAAACTTGAAATGAAGAGAGATAAGTTCTGATCTAGAAAATATTACATTATGACCTAAAAAGCAATAAAAATACTTATATAGTACATTCAGGATCTGTCATGTTCGCCTAGCGAACAACAAACTAGGCACTGAGGTGCCTCTGAACAGTTAAACTGCCTCTGAGATATTTCCAAATATTCGCTGGGCGAGAAATTCTTCGCCTAGCGAAGCCTTCGCTGTGAACTTCGCTTAGTGAGTTTATGGCCCTTTCGCCTCTATCTCAAGTCTGGGAGTGTTCACTGGCTACTCGCTACCTCTTCGCCTAGCGAGTTCTTCGCCGCCTCCTTCGCCTAGCGAGCTTTGTGAAGTTTTCTGGCAAGCTTCGCTAGGAGCTTCACACGACGAGTTTTATGATGTTTTTTTGCTGTCTTGGTTTCCTTGCCCAATTTCTTGTGTCTTAATATTCACATGTTTTGTGCCTAATTCCTGCATACTAACATACAAATCAAATTAACCAAGGCATATATTAACAATCAAGCAAGTCATCTAAAACTAGAGTAATTATAATCACTTTTACCTACAAAAAGAGTGAAAGATGCCAATATTTAATAGAGAAAATAAGCAAAGTTTGACATCTAACAACTCTCCCCAACTAGATATTTCCTTGTCCTCAAGCAAAGTATGCATCTCATTTCAAATAAGAAGATTTACTCAAGATTAAGATTCACCCAAGAATGGATAAAATGGCTCACACACAAAGAATGCAAACAAGCAATGGTTTCAAATGTTGGGAATCAAACAATGCACAAGAACTAAATTCTTAAAGCAAATATTAAGCCATGTATCAATCAACAACTATGTTTTTCATGAATGAATCACTCTATCTCTCCTCTTCGAATAAGGATTGAAGAAATTACGCGTTTGCAACTGCAGTGACAATTTCACTTACCTAACAAACAATGCCAATATCAATTCAATTCATACAATATCTAACAATCAAAAGTGAAAATATGGAAGCAAAAAGATCACTAAGGTTTTTAAGGTTGTAGCTTGGTCAGGTTTACAAACAAGTGTCATTTATAAGGCCATTGAAATGAAATTGTCGATGCAAAAGAAACATTCACCGTACACGTTATTTAGACATCCCAACTTCATTCTATTTGTTTCTCAATTGCAAACCTTCACAAACCTTATTTCACAACTTATTATTTCACTATTTTTTTCTTTTCCAAGCAAGCATTCTTTTTCTCATTTTTTTACATTCATATTCACATAACAATTTTTTCAATGTTTGCTTAAATTTTTCAAAAGTTGTAGCAACCTACCATCTTTCTTTTTCGTTCTCCCCAACTTAACTTTTACTCAATCCTCAAGTGAATGCTCTTGGATTTTTATGGCAAATAGGACAATTAAAACAAAATTCAAGGGTTCAAGAAAAATTTTAGAATCCCACAAAATTAAGAATGAGATTCACATTGTTTAGGCTCAAAGGGGTTAACAAATTCTCTCTGCTCACGGGTAAGTTGCATTTGGAACTGGTTGTGCTCAATAAAAATAAGTGCCTTGATTAATTCTAATGCTTCCAAAAATTCACAATGATAACAAGATAAAGCATGAATCACACGAATCAACATAGTTTATCAGAAATCTAGCATTTAGTAAACAATGGAAGCTTTCTTACAAATTGTGGTTTTTGGTCCTAAGTGAAACAATCATTCAAACAATTTTCCAAAAGAACAAATTTCATTTGCACAAAGACTTAAGTTTTTAAGCATTCTAAAATTCTAAACAAAGGAAACCATATACCTTGACAACATTCACTTATTTCATACTATCATCGCCATCCAAACTCGGTCGAATCTTCATTGAATGCTTTTATACAAATAGCAACCACTCTAGAAGGAGTTCTCATCCTTCCTGATCACACTAGAGAAAACATAAAAGGAAAAAAAATATACATTATAAACAAATATACAAAGCTTCAAAATATAGAAACAGTTGCAAAGCACTTCAATATCTCAACATCAGTCCCCGGCAACGACGCCATTTTGTTAGAAAGTATTATGCAGTAGTGATTTATCATATCCACAGGGACTGAAGAGAATATAAATGCTTTCCGTTCAACGGTTTAATGACTTAAGAAAAAAAGGGGGGGGGGTTTAGAATGGTTTCACTTTTCGTAACATAAGTTTGCAAGAAAGAAAACGGAATAAAAGTCGGTCTAAGCTTGATAAAAGCATGTCAAGATTAGGGTTCGCTAGTCCGTCCTAAACGTATCTAACCAATCAAATATGTGAATGAAGTTCTAACCAACATAACCGCGTATCCTCTCAAAAACGTTCATCTCTAAAGCGGTTTCGTGAATGTTATTGTTTTGACCGTTAAATGATCTCTCTAAATAATAATCGAAACAATAATCATTAAGATCGATACAACGCGGATATCAAGACTTGGAAAGTTCATGTATAAAGCAATCAAAACCATAAATGTAAAAATAGTAGCAAATAACTTCATCTACATTGATCATAACATTGTTCACATACAAGAGATTAAGAAGAATACATAAAATCTGAACTAACTACTCCTAACCTTGACAAGAGAGGGATTTAGCCTCTCATTTCCATGATAGCTTGAGCAACAAGTTTCGGAAGAAGGGAATCCACCTTCTTTTGGTGAAATATTGCTAAGAGATGATGAGAAATGAAAGAATGGGTTTCTAGGTCAGAAAAGTCCTCTCCAATGCAAATACAAAATAATAGATATTTTTACAAAAAGTAGCCCATGCTACTTATAGAAGGGTCAGTTGAGCTGTCATGTTCGCTAGGCGAAAAAAGTGGTTCGCCTAGCGAACCCCAAAAGTGCCACCTGAAGCCTATGCCCTGTTAACTCTCCCCAGACAAGTTTCCAAAAATTTGCTAGGCGAGTAACCCTTCGCCTAGCGAAGCCTTCACTATGAACTTCGCCTAGCGAGTTTATGGCCCTTTCCTTGCTGTTTTAAGTCTGAGAGTGTTCGCTGGTTACTCGCTACTTCTTCGCCTAGCGAGTGATTTGCTGCCTCCCTCACCTAGCGAGTTTATGGTCCTTTCCTTACTGTTTTGGATTCTTGGCCTTCGCTACATAGTTTTCCTAGCAAACTTTGTGCAATTTTGGAGGAAGCTTTGCTGGCCAGTTCGCCTAGCGAACTTGCTGATGTTTGCTTGTTGTCTTAGTTTCCTTGTCATCTTTCTTGTGTCTTAATTCTCACTATTTCATGTCAAATTCCTGCACAATAAGACACAAATTAAAGTTACCAAGATACTTTCACACAAAGTTGCAAACAACCAAAGCAAGAGTGATTTTGAACACTTTCTTGACAAAAAAGGAGTGAAAGATGCCCACATTTGATAGCTCAAATAAGCACAATTGGGTATCTAACAACTATGTATGCATTAATTTCAGAACATAGGTATGGATCGTAGTTGGATGAGAGCTAATCGATTAAGTGCAGAGTATGAAAATGGAGTGATGGAGTTTCTATAGTTTGCTGAAAGTAATGCTAAAAAAATGGGTGACACACACTTGGAAATTAATTAAGTTATTGTGAGAGTGTCATTAATTTTTATATGTCAGCTAAGTGTATCAGAGAGTTGTTGGTGGATTTTCATTGGCTTGACGTGTCTACTCTGCAAGTTTGGTGCACGTAAGTACAATTTTAGTTTTTTATTACTATCTTTATCTAATAATATGTTAAATCTCTTATCACTTTTTATAATATTTATTTTAAAATTATTCAGGTATATTTATCGTTTATGTATTGATAATTCCACATCATAAATATATGGATTTATGGACCCTGCTAGGTGTATATATGTTGATAATGTGCCAAAAACTGAAGCAGATGTAAAAAAATACATACAAGATACGTTACGTGACGAACAAAGAGTCTGTCACTTACTACCATTTATTCATGGGTAAGTTTCTATGCAGCTGTCTTTTCTATTTTTTTTTTTAAATTTTGATAACATAGATATTTTATGTGACTTTTGTGTTTCCATACACGTACAGAGATCATTGGCAATTAATCATCATTTGTCCGAGAGAAAATACTGTGGTCGTCCTTTGTTCACTTCATCGGGAACTTAATCAAACCGTGAAGAAAATTGTTACAAAGTAAGTTTATCTTTTATGTGATTTATAACTTATTATATATCCTATATACAGAATCTGTTACAAAGTAAGTTTATCTTTTATGTGATTTATAACTTATTATATATCCTATATACAGAATTTGTTACAAAGTAATTCCATATTTTATATGGCTTTATATGGATTTTTTTTCTTCTGAATTAGTGCTTTTGGGGTTTATCAAATGGCAAATGACAATAGAAAAAATGCTACATGGCTACAACCCAAAGTAAGCGTGGTGTAAATTATAATTCTATATATTTAATTTTACCGTAAGTATTTACTAATTATGTCATTTATTTGTAGACAAGACAACAACATAACTCTATTAATTATGGATACTATGTTATGAAAAATATGTTGGATATTGTCTCTACCAATATAACTGAGTCTTGGATGCAGGTTAAGAAAATAACTTTACTTTATAATTTACTTTGCGTTTGCAACTTAATTTGATTTTTCAAAGAATAATTTTATATTGTTATTTACATATTGTAGTTATTTGATGACCTAACAGAATTAACACAAGATGATTTGAGACTCCGTTGGGAAAAATGTTTCTTTGAGTTATATAAAAATTAAGGTTTATGTGGTGAGTTATATAAAATTGTCAGCAAATGTGATTTTGCTGTTGTCTACTGAAACTTAGTTGTATATATTTGTATGTTTTCACTGATTTTGTTGTTGTAGTAGTCGACCGTTAAAAAATAATTATAATGTTGTACAATTGTGTGTATCCTAGATTGGTACTTTTGAATTGTTAATTTTGAAGTGCATCTTAGATAACAAATTGATGCAATGAAACTAACAGGTTGGTTGAAAAAAATATGAAAAATTTGATACCAAATAGAGACTTAAAGGTGGTCTCTGTGTGATGTTGGAAAAAATGAAAATTTAGGTACCACAAAAAATTACAGGAATTCCACCTCGATTCGGCTAAAATACAGAAAAAATATTTATGAAAGTAGCAAATTTTTTACATCGGTCCTTATAGGAAACCGATGTAAAATCCTATGGGTTTCATTTTTTACATCGGTTCTGCCTCCCAACCGATATAAAAACTAATAAGAAAATGTACTTTTACATCGGGCCTAGCTCACAATCGATGTAAAATCCCTTTTAATAAATTACTTTTTACATCGGTTCTGCCTCCCAACCGATGTAAAAACCATAATTTTACATTCATCCTCTATTCCAACCGATGTTAAAAATACATTTCACATCGGACCGAAAACCGATGTGAAATGTCTTTGATTTTTTATATCGCTTGGCTTTACATCGCATCGAGAACCGATGTAAAAAGTGTTTTACGCCTGATGTAAAAAGTGTTTCCTGTACTAGTGATATTAGAGGTACAATAGACATGAGTTTGTTTTATACCAAAGTACCCAGATTCGAAATAATAGGTTAAGCAGATACATATTACTTATTAGATCCTCATAATGGTAGAACAAAAATAGGATATTTTTTTACATGTGGTGGTATAGCTATTTCATGGAGATCTATGAAATAAACAGTAGCAACAACTTCATCTAAACATGCAGAACGTTTAGCACTACATGAGGCAAGTCGAGAATGCATTTGGTTGATATCCTTAATCTAACACATACAAAATACTTGTTGTTTGTCTTATGGAAAATAATACAACAATCATAAATGAAGATAATACAGTATGCATCACTCAATTGAAAGATGACTACATTAAAGAAGACAGAACAAAACACATCTCTACAAAGTTCTTTTTAACTCATGATCTTCCGAAGAGTGGTGATATAAATATTCAACAAATTCATTCATGTGATAATTTTGCAAGTAGAACTTTTAATCAACTAGCACAAAAGATTGGTATTCATCGTCGAAGAAATGATCATTCAACTGATGGGGAGAAATTAATTTTTCTTTAAACAATATTGTACTTTTTTTTCGCTCACTATATTTTTTTTCAACTGACTTTTTTCTAGTAAGGGTTTAACGAGGCATATCCAAAACAAGCATCCAAGGGGGAGTGTTATGAACAATAGGATGTTTGTCTCTTAATAATCGCATTCTTTATTTATATTAAATTGTATTTATTACATTGTTTATATGATGTTCTATAAATAGGATCAATCTCATTGTAAAAAATTACACCGATGAAATGATATAAACAAATTATACTCATTTTTTTATATTCTCTTTTGTCTTCTTCCTCTTTATTTTATAACAAGACTTTCGATTTTGCATTCTCACTATAGAATTAAATATATGATGGCAGAAATAAATAGGACAATTCACTTCAAATGACTAAGAGGAAAAATAGAACATGTCCAAATGGAAGGAGCTATATTAAATATTTGAGATTCCTTACTTAGCTACGCGCCATGTTGATAAAATTAAAAGGTCTTATTATATTATAAAATTGTAGTAAAAAAGAAGAAATTATAAAGAAAAATCCAAACTCGTCTAATTAATTGATGTGAGGCAAAAACATTTTTAAACAAAAAAAATTAATATGCGGATATTTTTAATTTTTAATTTGAGATAAGGGTGAAACTTCGTCCTGTAAATTAAACTTCAAATTTAAAGAAATTTAAAGAGATCCTACGTTCCCTTCGTAATAATTTAAATGTAGCTGCTCCAAACTTATTAGAAGTAGAAATCACATCAATCTTTTAGGATATATCTCACAAAATGGTGTTGATGTTATTATTGTTGTTGTATTTAGAAGCTTGTAAAAGATCTCTATGATGGATTGCAAGTGCATAAAATGTTTTTTTAATAGGAGTCGGATGCATTCAATAATTGTGTCAGGTAACTCTTTAGAAATTGGATGCGTGCAATATTTGGACCAAATAATTTCTTACACCAAAATTATGGTTTTGCTATCTAGGTTTTTTGATATCTAAATAACTTCTCGGATCAAATAATTTCCATTATAAAGGCTTTTTAATATCTAAAATTGATAAAGAGACGTCATAAAATGGTCTATATCCTCCACTTTAACTTTTGTCATTGGTGATGGATTGCAAGTGCAGAAAATTATCTAGATTTAAGGTTTGTGTTTTTAAATATTCATTTTAGCAGAAAACCATTTATTTTTATATTTTTTTTCTAACTCTTTTATTGTTTTATATCAGAAACAAATACTTGCAACGTGAAGCATTTGACCTTGCCCAGATATCAAAGAGTCGAAGATCCAACTGTTGCACCCTAAAATTTGGCCAACTGGTTTCACCTGATTTGTGTTTTCATAGCTTTATCATTTGCATAGTAGGTCATATACATAGTCCATTCATTTGCATAGCATAGCATGGGCAAGCCATCCAACAAGGGGTCAAGTGCCATTCTTATCTCAAGAAGCATATCCAAGGGTTTTTTTATTCAAGCCCAAGTCTATTCAAGTCACCAAGAAAGAAATTGAAGCTTTGAGAAATTAATAGATCAAGCAGTGGATTTATAGCCTGTCTGGGGAGTATTCGAAGATCATCATAGAGGTTGTGAGCTATGGAATGAGGCATGGAATGTGTGTAGACATCATGGAAGACCTAGAGGGTCATTTTGAAAGTAAGACAAGTTATTGGTGTGGTTGCAAGAGCTACAGTTGAAGATAGTCAACTAGGGTTTCATCTGGGTCAACTCTAGGTCAACCCTAGGTCTAATGCTTGAGCCAAGGGCATCAAGGCCTATTTGAAGGATGTGGGGTTCATCATTTGATATGTGGATATGGATGTGGTGTTGTGCCAAGGAGAAATCAAAAGAAATCAAGAAGAAGAGAAGTTTCTAAATTAGGGTTTCTGAGTAAAATCCCCTGATTTAGGTCAAACTTCCAAGCAAAGTAATTCAAAATGCAAGTCTTAAATGGATCTTTGGCCAACATGAAACTTGTAGAGCATCTCAAGACCTTTAATGGATCGTATGGAGGAAGATGAAGCTTCATGTCTGCATTTCCATGGTGGTTTCTGCAAACCCTAGTTTGGAGGTTGATGATGATGTTTCAGCCATCAGATGCAAGCAAGACCCTTTGACCCCCCGCGTGATCCAACGGCCCAGGTTTAATCTCGTTTTGGAGGGAAGCCAGAAGCGCCTGAAATGCACCGTTTCATTAAACGGTGGTTCTTGGGCTTAAGTGATTATTGATATCCCCACCCCCAGTTAAGGCCCATCCAAATTTTGAACTGAAATGGATTACTCTTTGCACCGTGTTTTTCTCATTTTCTTTATGTTTTTAATTGTTTTTCTGAGTTAATAATTGGGCCCGGGCGCATTGCTTTTTATACTCCCAGTCTGGGCCCATGTGTGAATTGAACTGGATACGTTTACTTCCTGCACCCACTCCCTTCATAATCCATTTTAATTCTTTCCATTTTATTTCAAACTTTAGAAAATCATATCAAATTGAAAATTAATGATTTTTTAATGGGAGTTTTTTCTCCTATTTCATATTTTTGTATAGAAAAATATAAAATAAAAATATTTGTCATCTCATGCATTTTAGTATTTTTTGTATATTTTCTACTTTTATTGCATTTTATTTCTTTTATGTTGATCCATGATTTTGTAGATTTTTGTTTAGGTAATTCCCATTACTTTTTTAGGCCAATCTTTTTAGGACAATTAGATATACATATTAGGTACCCCTTAATTTTATTCCATAATTTTTAGGATTATTTTTAGGTAATTTTGATTAGTGAATATTAGGATGGTTAGATTAGGGTTTATACATAACATAGGTGCATTAAAACCATTTCTTTTGGGTTTTTAAGATTGAATTAGGACTTGGGGTATATAGGGTATTAAGGGTAAGTATAGTAGATCCCGTAGAAATAATATTAGAATTTTCCCTACTATATTAATATTTTTAGTATATTTTGCAATTGTATGCTTGTTTGGTTTGCCCATTTTTGGGGTTTATTTTGTTGTATGGGCTTTTTGGGCATTTGCTTAGGGTATGGGCTTGGTTTGAAGAGCATGATGATGGAGTCTATTGAAGACAAAGTTGAAGCTGAAGATCAAAGCTTGATGAAGATGCTTGGCTTGCTTGAAGCTGTTTGAAGACCTAGGACATAGGAGCTAGATAGAGCCTTAGAATAGAAAATTTCTTCACAAATATGGATGGCTTCTTTTGCCTCCATTCTTCTCTGTGATTAAAATTCTCTCCCTAATACTCACATCCCTCCTTTGGAAGGATTAGTGACTGTATCTGGGAGATAGAACTTTGAGAGAAACAGTCTGTATTATGTTAACTTTCTGTAGGCCACCTTTGGTGCTCAGCAGACTGTTTAACATCCAAACTCATTTTGTGAACTGTTTATCATCTAGGAGAGTTTGCTTTGAAGAATCCCTTGAAGATTGAGGATAGAGTTCATTGCCTTGAAGACTAATGGAAGCAAGAGCTTGTGCTGTCAGGTTTTTGCTGTTTAGAGCTGTTGGTGCTGTTTAGAGTTGTTGATGTATTGTTTGAGTTTCTTGACTGTATTGTTTGATAATTTTACCCTGGAGGTTGAAGTGAAGTTGTTTCACTTTGCCCATTGTTTTCTAGGTTCGAGGTTGAGTGGGACTCCCTTGCCTCGCTTGTATTGCTGCATTCATGCATTTTACCGCTTTACTGTATATATGTTGTTGCTTTTCCGTTTATCCCCTTAGGATCTCTGTTTCTCTCTACGCAGGAGAGAAATATGACAGACATTAGGTTCTCATCCATGCATGCCAACATTAGGGTAGATTTTGATTCCCTTTTCAACCATAGGTTCTAGAGTTCTGTCTCTTCTTTCTCAAAACAATCAGAAAAACACAATAAACATTTCAAACACCATAAAAGACAGTTCTTGCGTAAAAGACTGTAAACCAATCAAAAAACGTCATTTTTGTCCACTTGGACTCTTAATCAGGAAAAACCTTTCATAAGGAGATAAAAAACATTCAGACAAGCTTGTGTCTTTCGTAGCCCGAACTACGTTTGCTCTGATCTTTCATGCTGTATGAAAGTACGTAGGCATAGGATGCGATATCCTAGCGAGCAACCTTCCCCTCCTTTCCCGTAGGTAGGCGAACTACATTGACTCTGATTTCTCGTTCCAGACGGGAATAAGTAGGCATAAAGTGCGATACTTTGCCGAGTCATTTTATTTTCTTTTAACCCCAGACCTTTAGCATAGATAGAATAACAATCCGTACTAGAAAGCAAGTGTGGATCCCGTCGAGTACGACGGACGTGAGGGGTGCTAATACCTTCCCCTTGCGTAACCGACTCCCGAATCCAGGATTTGGTTGTGATGACCATTCCTTTCCCGTCTTTGCGGTAGGTTTACTTCGAGCGTTTCCTTTCCCTCCTTTGGGATAAATAACGCACGGTGGCGACTCTTCTGTTCAGCCGGCGCCGATTTTCACAGTAGCGACAGCTGACGACTCTGTTGGGGACTCCAACGGTTCCCTACGCGAGTCAATCCTAGCGCTTGTTTTCCCGTCGAGGATTTTGTATGGATTTATTTTTCAGTCATTTACTTTCAGCACTATTTTATTGTGATTATTGCTGTGGGTATGAGGGGGTTCTGTGATTGAGAGATAAGCCGGACCTGGGCTTGAGTGCACCTAGAGTTATAGTGGAAATTAGTGGGCGCGTGCTTGCTTTGCAGGCACTAGTGTCTCATGAAATCCACGCTCGGACGAGGTTCTTCTAGTTGACTTCTTTTTCAACCCTTTGGGTTGAGGGGGTTGTTGGTTAGTTGGATTGTCGACTCCGGGGACCGATCATTTGGAAGTTGGCTAAGTGAGGCCTCTTCAGGACATGATGATGCCACACCTTCTGGGTATCGTATCATCTGTCTTGAAAGTCTGTGACGCCGACGACCCCATAGGATGTCGTACCTTGTGTCAGTTGCTAGGACACCTACCTGTGAGAGAGGTTGGGCATGCAGGTAACCTGACCTTCAGAATACCGGTTATCTTGATTGAGATTCAGGGGTGTTGATGTTTGAGGATGGTATTATTGGGTCTGTCAGAGACCAGGTTGGAGCATCGTGGATGATCTTGAGCAGTTTAAGGGTCTATTTGAGGCCAAAATTTGTGAATTGAACTTCTTAGCCAGGGGCTCGTGATCCCTTGTTGCATTGCTTGCATATTGCATTGTTTGCATCATCATGTGCATATCATTAACGTGTGTCTGTGCTGCAGGTGCATTTTCATACTTCCCGATTCTAGTGCTCCGGACTTCCATCTGTTATCATGAGTATTTTGAGGAAGACTGTCGCGTACAAGTTGCCTACTCCCGATGTTTCTTCGCTACTTGGTTTGATATCTCTAGCTGATGATGAGGTGAAGAGAAGCTTCAGGAAAAGTTATGGGAAACTACTCAGGCTGGTCTATAAACCACCCATGCATGAGCGTAACGGATTGTATGCGCTGATGCAGTTCTATGATCCCCCGCTGAGGTGTTTTACTTTCCCTGACTTCATTCTGGCCCCGACCATGGCGGAATATGTTGAGATCTTGGAGTTGACTATTCAGAACAAGGTGCCCTTCATTCATATGGGTGCTGAGCCCAAGCTGGAGGATTTGGCTTTTGCTTTGCACTTAGACCCCTCAGAACTGCTGTTAACCTCGTGGAATGGAGTTTCTGGTTTTTCTCTCAAGTTCTTAGTTGGAAAAGCACAAGAGTACGCCAAGAGTGGTTGTTGGGTTGTGTTTAATGCTATCCTTGTTTTGTGTATCTATGGCATTGTGTTGTTCCCTAATATGCCTGACTTCGTCGATTTGGATGCATTCTATATCTTTGCTTCAGGCAATCCTGTGCCCACCCTCATTGGAGATTTTTATCACTCACTGCACTATAAGAACGAGAATAGGAGAGGCAAGAACGTCTCTTGTTGTGTACCCTTGCTGTATATGTGGTTTGAGAGTCATCTGCCCAAGAAGGGTATCTTTGCTGAGTCTGCAGCTACGGTGGATTGGTCTGAGCATCTGATGGGACTTTCTTCAGAAGATGTTGTCTGGTTTGACAGAGTTTTATTGGGATCTGAGATTATCTACAGCTGCGCCGGATATCCTAATGTTCCTCTGATTGGGAGGAAAGGGTGCATTAATTACAATCCGTCATTGTTGATTAGGCAATTCGGTTACGCCTTGAAAAGCCCGCCAAAGGAGGAAGAAATACAGGAATCTCTGTATTTCACTGGTGAACTAAGTGAGGAACTATTGGCCAAGCTTCAGCACACTTGGAATCATATCTGCAGAAAAGGGAAACCATTGCTAGGCAAGAATGATTGTCAAGCCTATATGCCGTACAAGGTGTGGATTCAGGAGAGGGTAAGACAGGTACAAATGCCTTTTCCAGCAGTATCACGTCCTGTTCCCATTCCAGTGGAGGAACCAACTACTGTAGCTGTTGAGGTCTATGAGCGGGTCGTGAAAGAAAAAGAGGACTTGATAAAGATCAATGAAGAGTTAGAGAAGGAACTGGCTCAGATGCGGAGTGAGAAGAACAAAGCGGTGCATTCTTTCCAACAGCAGACTGAGTTAGTAAACAGGCTAGGTGCTGAACTGACCGAAGAGAAAAAGAAGCGTGAACGCCTGGGAAAAGAATTCAGAAGCTCTCATGATATGTTAGAGTCCAAGAAGAAGTCACTCGATGCCGCCCACCGGGAAATATCTTCTTGCAACAAAACGTGGAATGCTACGCTAACCAACAACAAAAAGAGGGAAGACAAATTGAAGCAGCAAATTTCTGAACTCGAAGATCAGTTGAAGGTTAGCAAGAAAAAGTATGAAGAGGAGGTGATGGCAAGATATAGTCTTCAGAACTCATTGAACAAAGCCATCGAGTGCAAGAAGGAGGTTGTGTCTCAGAAACGGAAGCTGGAGGATCGCTTCGGAGAAGGGGCACGGGAGGAATCTGCTGGTGATTTACGACGTGTACTCAAGCGAAGAGATCTACTTGTTGAGGGCTTGCTTACCCGACCGAGTCATCCAGAGACTAAGGGGTTATTAGATGAGTACCAGGCGTATGGTCGCACTTGACTATTTCATGTATTAATGTGTATGCTTTATTTGCATTGTGCTGGCCATCACCAGGATTGTTGGTTGAGGTCATGCCTTCTTATTGTACGCTCATTGATATTGTATTCCTGACTTGGTGGGTTTCTCTGCAATGTATGAGGTGTTTTCTATGACTCGGCTCCAAATTTCGTATTGTTGTCACTGTCACCACACTGACACATTAGCACTAGAATTGGGGAGTGATATTCCCTAATGCACAGACACATGTCGCATTTGCATACACATTCATATCGCATTACAGGTGATTATTGAACTGTATCTCATTTCCTACACCGTACAGGTCTTTTCAGGATTGAAAGTCAACGCCCGCACCGATACTCTACTCGTACCAACTGCCAAAGAGTTATGGATCAGATGCAGAATGAAATGCAGGACGTGCGTGAGAAGCTGGCATTATTCATACAGACAATGGAGACCATTATGAAAGGCCAGGAAAACTTGCAAGCTTTGGTGCAGCCATTGCTAGTGAGAAATGCTGGGCATGGAAACGAAGACCACAATTCTGTACGTGTTGACACCATTCACGGGGATGGTACTCCTACACCGGTAGCTCCACCTGTGACGAACATACCTGCTGTGAATGTTGGCACTGGCGCTGGGAACGGTAATACAGGAATCGGTAATGAGACTGTCATCAACAACGTTGGGTTCGGAGATGCCAATCTGGGTGGTGATAATATTGGAGGTAATGGCTTCGGTAATAACGGATTTGGCTATAACGACCAGGGGTTTGATTATGCTAATCAAGATGGGAAGTACGGCTTCAACGCTCAAGGCTTCGGACATGATGGGTTTGGTAATACCAATCAGGGTTATGGCGGATTCGGTAACGGAAATGGTGCTGGAATGATGTCTTTTGGACCTGCCGGGGTCGCTCTAGGGTATGGTAACAAGGGGCGGGGCCCTTTGATGAATCAAACTAGATTTGGTCGTAACAACGGGTATGATGGATACGGAAATGGGAACGGTAATTGGATAGAAGATCAGCAAGAAGATGCTTTCTCTGGTGGAGGTTTTGAAGGTCCTGTAGATAACGCTCAGCGAATCAAGATGCTCGAGGAGTAGATGAAAGGTGTTGTGAATCAAAGTGCTGTCGGTTTAGATATGACCACAATGGGTCTGGTGCCTGGCCTGAGGGTACCGCTAAAATTTAAAGCCCCCACATTTGACAAATATAAGGGAGATACATGTCCAAAGGTGCATGTGCGGTCATACTATAGAAGGATGTCGGCTTATTCAAACGATGAGAGGATGCTGATGCATTTCTTTCAAGACAGCTTGTCTGGTCCTTCCCTTGAATGGTACATGGGATTGGAGCCTACTCAGGTAAAAACTTGGAAGCAGCTGGCTGAAGCGTTTGTGGCTCATTATAAGTACAATAGTGACCTGGCACCGAACAGGGTCCAGTTACAGGGGCTGTCACAGAAGAAAGACGAGAGCTTCAAAGAATATGCGCAGAGGTGGCGCGATATTGCCGCACGAGTTCATCCTCCATTGGATGACAAAGAAATGAATGATATGTTCATAGGAACATTTACTGGTATGTTTTATGATAAGCTGTTTCATACTTCGTTGGGCAGTTTCTCAGACCTAATCTTGATGGGTGAGAAAATTGAAAGCAATATTAAAATGGGGAGATTCCAAGCTGAGGAATCTACTTCAGCTGGCAGTAACAGAAGAGCTTTCGGTGGTCGTCGTCAAGGTGACACAAGTGCAGTATTCGGGGGCCGAGGCCGAGGCAGAGGGCGGAATCAGTACAATCATCCACAACAGGTGGCAAGTGTCACAATTCCATTTCATCAACAACCAATACCACTACAGCAGATACCACCACAGCAACAGCAGCCACAACAGAGTTTACATCCTGCCCAATGCAGAGTTCAGGGGGGCAAACCAAGGAGGGTGTTCGAAACGCCTCCTTCAACGTATGCAGAATTGCTACAGACACTACTGGGGTTGAACTTGGTGGAAAAGAGGACTATGGCGCCAATGACGGGCACTCCTCCGTTCGGTTTTGATACGAACAAGCACTGCGAGTTCCACTTCGGAGCTCCTGGCCATGACATAGAGACTTGCCACGCGTTCAAGCATGTGGTGAAAGATCTATTGGATAGCAAAGCCATAAATTTCGGACAAGCAGGTCCGAACATAGTACAACAGCCCATGCCCAACCATGGGGAAAATGCTATTTTGACTGAGGAGGGTTTGAACTTGGTCATGAATGTTGATGAACTAAAAACACCGTTGTGTGAGATAAAGAGTAGGTTATTGAAAGGAGGTGTGTATCCGGGCTGCGATGAGTTTTGCCTAGAGTGTTGGACCCAAGCTGGGGGTTGTGCTGAATTGAAGAAGGGTATTCAGACCTTGATAGATGAAGGCACGGTGCAATTCGACAGAACGACAGTTGAGAAACCTGCAGAGGTATTAACGGATGAGCAAAGTGATGTAGCTACAGTGACAATCCCCCGAAAAACAATAACTATAACAGCGCCAGCCAGGCGACCGCCGATCACTATCACCAAGGCAGAGCCAACCCCTTATGAGAGCACTAAGGCGGTACCCTGGACTTATGGGTTGGAAGCATACTGTGATGGGGTGAAAATTGATATCAGTAAACAGCCAGCTAAGGTTGTAGACAATGTCGTCGGGACCGGAGGGATGACGAGAAGTGGGAGAATTTTTATATCGCCTGAGGTAGAGGCTGAACGATTGGCGAAAGGAAAAGGAAAAATGCATGAGGATGTCCCTGTGCAGAGGAACGAAAAAGAAACCTCACTGAAAGATGTAGAAGAGTTTATGCGCCTTATTCGTAAGAGTGACTATAAGATTGTTGATCACCTTCAGCAGACGCCATCGAAGATATCCATATTGTCACTGTTATTGTGTTCCGAAGCTCATAGGAATGCATTGTTGAAAATTCTGGACACGTCATTTGTACCCCAAGATGTTTCTGTGAATCAGTTGGAGGGGGTATTGGCGCACGTGAACGCCGGACATAGCTTGGGATTTACGGATTTTGATTTGACCCCGAAGGGGAGGGAGCATAACATGGCGTTGCATGTCTCAGTTGAATGTAGGGGCTAAATCATGTCCCACGTACTGGTAGATACCGGATCTTCCTTGAACGTGCTGCCAAAGAAAGCAATGATGAAATTGGACATCAGGGGGATCATTTGTACGCCTAGTGACTTGGTGGTCAGGGCATTGGATGGTACACGAAGGTCAGTCTTTGGATCTATAACGTTACCTCTGCAGGTGGGGCCGGAGATTTTCGAAACTGAATTTTACATTATGGACATCCAGCCAGCATATAGCTGTCTTCTCGGACGACCATGGATCCATGGTGCTGGGGCAGTCACATCTACCTTGCACCAAAAGCTGAAATACATGGTAGGGGACAGTGTGGTCACGGTCTGTGGAGAAAAAGATATATTGGTCAGCCATTTGTCATCATTCAAGTACGTAGAAGTCGACGGCGAGATTCATGAAACACCATGTCAAGCCTTTGAAGGGTTGCGCATCAAAGACAAAGTTCCAGGGTCGGGTAAAGTGTCAGAGGTGGCAGTCTCGTCATACAAGGAGGCTCAGGCTCTAGTGAAGACTGGTGAGATAAAAGGCTGGGGCAAGGTTCTGGATATTCCCGTGAAGATGGACAGATTTGGGCTGGGATATCAACCGTCATCATCAACGCCTGCTGCTGGGGCACCCCGTTTCAAAGGACCAATAACAATCACGGCTAGTGGAGTGTATCACGAGGCCATCAACGCTGTTTTAGATTCCGAAGAAGGAGACAGCGACTGCGACATGGACGCCTGGATTCAGCCGAGCGTGCCAGGGCAAGGATTATGCAATTGGTCTATTCAGGAGACTGTTCCTGTGACTACCAAACAGTAATACTTTGTTTTGTTAATTGTTGAACAATCCGGTGTCTTACCCGGGGCATCTTGATTTTGCTTAGGGTCGTGCTGTTATGTACATTGCATTGGTTAATCGTTAAATAAAAAGGCTTTTTTCATGTACAAATATTGCGATCTCTGTTTTTCCTGTTTTTGTGTTTTACAATAAAATGGCAACGTGGTTATTCGCTTTATACACATTTTGAAGCATTTAACCATTCCTTTTGCAGGATAACATTTTCAGATGACATCATTGAACCGCCTATGACTCACTTCGACTTTGAGCACCCGATATTTCAGGCCGAAGAAGAGATGGTTGAAGATGGCGACGTTCCAGAAGAGTTGTCTTGGTTGGTAAAGCAAGAAGAGCGAATCATTCTGCCTCATGAGGAGGTCATTGAGATCATTAATCTGGGGTTGGAAGGGGTTGAAAGGAACATCCGTATAGGAGCCACGCTACAGAGCGACGTCAAGCGAAGACTGGTTGAAATGCTCAGAGACCATAGTGATGTATTCGCTTGGTCGTACGAAGACATGCCTGGGCTGGATATGGATATGGTTGTGCACCGTCTGCCGCTAAAAGAAGAATGCCCGCCGGTTAAGCAGAAGCTTCGCAGAACTAGACCTGATATGGCAGTGAAAATTAAGGAGGAGGTTCAAAAGCAGTGGGATGCTGGTTTCCTAGCTGTTACGAAATATCCCTCATGGGTCGCTAATATTGTGCCAGTGCCAAAGAAAGATGGTAAAGTGAGAATGTGCGTAGATTACCGTGATTTGAACAAAGCGAGCCCGAAAGATGACTTTCCACTTCCTCATATCGATGTGCTGGTTGACAATACTGCTCAATTCTCCGTATTCTCCTTCATGGACCTTCGGGGTGAGGTCGGGTAAACTGTTGGGGTTTATCGTGAGCGAAAAAGGAATAGAGGTTGATCCTGCAAAAATAAAAGCAATACAAGAGATGCCGACGCCTAAAACAGAAAAAGAGGTGCGCGGGTTTTTAGGGAGGTTGAACTACATCGCTCGGTTCATATCTCATCTAACAGCTACATGTGAGCCATTATTCAAGCTGTTGAAAAAAGACCAGGCTGTGACATGGAATGAAAATTGTCAAAAGGCGTTCGATAAAATAAAACAGTATTTGCAGGAGCCTCCTATTTTGATACCTCCAGTGGCAGGGAGACCCTTGATTATGTATTTGACGGTTCTTGAGGGAAGTATGGGTTGTGTTCTCGGTCAACACGACGAGACAGGAAGAAAAGAGCATGCGATATACTACCTGAGTAAGAAGTTTACTGAATGTGAATCTCGATACTCAATGCTCGAAAAAACTTATTGCGCGCTAGCCTGGGCCGCCAAGCGTTTGAGGCAGTACATGCTGAATCATACAACCATGCTCATCTCGAAGATGGATCCTATCAAATACGTATTTGAAAAGCAGGCACTATCGGGGAGAATTGCTCGTTGGCAGATGGTTTTGACCGAATACGACATTCAGTATGTCTCACAGAAGGCTATAAAGGGGAGCGTATTATCTGAATATTTGGCAGAGCAGCCTATTGAGGACTACCAATCGATGAGGTTTGATTTTCCTGACGAGGATATCATGTACCTAAAGATGAAAGATTGTGAAGAACCGTTGCCGGACGAAGGACCAGAATTGGGTTCCAAGTGGCAGTTGATTTTTGACGGAGCTGTAAACTCCTACGGTAGCGGAATAGGGGCAATCATCACTACTCCACATGGGTCGCACATCCCATTTACTGCTCGATTGACCTTTCCGGTTACCAATAATGAAGCCGAATACGAAGCTTGTATCATGGGGCTTGAAGAGGCCATTGATTTGCGAATCAAAAATCTGGATGTATACGGAGATTCAGCTCTGGTGGTGAGTCAAATAAAAGGAGAATGGGAGACACGTCAGCCCAATTTGATACCGTACATGAATTACGCAAGGAGATTGTTGCCCTTCTTTGACAAGGTCGAGTTGCATCATGTACCGCGAGCAGAGAATCAGATGGCTGACGCCCTGGCCACATTGTCTTCCATGTATAAAGTCAACTTCTGGAACGAGGCTCCCAGAATTGTTATCTCTCGGCTTGACAAACCCACCTTCGTATTTGCCATTGACGAAGTATCTAATGATAAACCCTAGTATTTTGACATCCATAAATTCCTAAAGAACAAAGAGTATCGGGCTGGGGCATCCAGCCACGATCAGAAGACTCTCAGGAGATTGGCGGGTAATTTCTATCTGAATCCGGACGGTGTCCTATACAAGAGAAATCACGACTTGGTGCTACTACGTTGTGTAGACTAGAAAGAGGCGAAGTTGCTCATGGAGGAAATACATGAGGGTACATTTGGTACACATGCTGGTGGGCATGCTATGACGAGGAAGCTGCTGCGGGCAGGTTATTACTGGCTAACAATGGAAACCGATTGTTTCAAGTTTGCGAAGAGCTGTCATAAGTGCCAGATCTATGCAGATAAGATCCATGTACCTCCGAGTCCTCTGAACGTGATGTCGTCACCGTGGCCCTTCTCGATGTGGGGAATCAATATGATTGGAAAGATTGAGCCGACAGCATCTAACGGACACCGTTTCATTTTGGTAGTAATTGATTATTTTACGAAGTGGGTGGAAGCGACATCCTATGCAAATGTGACCAAGCAGGTGGTAGCCAAGTTTATCAAGCGAGATATCATTTGCAGATATGGAATCCCCGAGCAGATTATTACTGACAACGGTTCGAACTTAAATAACAAGATGATGAAGGAGCTGTGTCAGAGTTTTAAGATCGAGCATCACAACTCTTCTCCTTATCGACCCAAGATGAATGGCGCTGTTGAAGCGGCCAATAAGAACATAAAGAAGATTGTTCAGAAGATGGTGGTGACCTATAAGGACTGGCATGAGATGCTACCTTTCGCTTTGCACGGTTATCGTACGACGGTATGCACATCAACCGGGGCAACCCCATTCTCGTTGGTATACGGAATGGAAGCAGTGCTACCACTGGAGGTTGAGATTCCTTCCCTGAGGGTATTACGAGATGTCCAACTTGACGAGGCAGAATGGGTAAAAGACAGGTTGAACCAGCTGAGTTTAATGGATGAGAAGAGGTTAGCTTCTCTAGCATATGGTCGGTTGTACCAGAGCCGAATGAAGAAAGCATATGATAAGAAGATACATCCTAGGAGCTTTCAGACGGGCGACCTTGTGCTAAAGAGGATTCTCCCGCCATAGGCAGATCACAGGGGCAGGTGGACCCCCAACTACGAAGGGCCATACGTTGTCAAAAAAGTCTTTTCAGGAGGAGCATTGTTGTTGTCCACCATGGACGGTGAATACTTTACGTCGCCTGTGAATTCGAACGCAGTTAAAAAATACTTTGCTTGAAACTGACCCGCTTGACAGAAAAAAGAGAGTCCAGGCAAAAATGGGGCATCCCGGCGAACCAAAAACAGAATGAAAGGTTCGGGCAAAAATTAGGGATAAAATTGAAAAAATGTACACCCGCGAAGTTGAAAACCTACACTGGGCGGCTTTGGCAAAAAGGGTATCCCGGTGAACTGAAAACCCGTAAAGGGCGGTTCACGCAAAAGTTAGGGATTTGAAAAGCGAATGACTGTGGTCCGAATTTGATACTGCGGTGCACATTGGTGCGGGAGAATATACCTGGGAGTTTGATTATCAGATACAATCTCTTCAGAAGTTTGAATACTGGGAAAGCACCAGAGTCAGGCGAGTCATAGGAGGATCAACTCATGATGTTTGTCTGCATCACGTTGCCGACATATGTCTAAATTTGATTTGTCATTGTATTTATGCTTCCTGTGCATACTTGTATGTTTGTTACGCATAACTTCCTCTTTTCAGGAGTTACATCCAGTGTACAAAACTCTGCCCATTCAGGGGCCCAATCAATAAAACATGTTATTCAATATTTGATGCTTGTTCTTTATTGTTTTGTACATGACAAACGCCAATGTTTAATAAAACTAGCAAGTGTATAACATCGCTGGCCCTTGCCAATAATTGCTAAAACTTTGAATTGACTGAAAATGATGTCACTAACGCTAACCTGAATAGATTTGGTTGTATAGACTTGTCTTGTCTCGTTTGTGGTGTTGCAGGGTTCTTGACCATACGAAGTGGACGATCAGAAGATTGCAGTCCTAACCAGAAGCTCGTAACGAAAAGGCTTGACCATTATGTGAAGTGAATCCCCATGCAGGTCGCGACAATGTTCCTTACTGAAGAATGATCAAATTCCCTAGCTAGTCGCAGCTTATCCGAAGGACATTCTCCAGCAGGGTCGTTTACCCTCAACAGAATTGGCGATTCCCAGATCGTAGGCTGTATTCAGACAGTATGGTGTCCCCCAAAAGAATCCCCCATCCCGAGCAGAGTGGTTTAGCCTCAGAAGATTAATATTTCCAAACTTATGAGCTGTACCCAGACAGTCTACTCTTCCCAGTAGGGTCATTTATTCTCCCCAACGGAGTCAGTTGATTTTTCCCAAGAGAGTCGTTTCGTCCTCAGCGGAGTTCTCTCTCTTCAGCAAGTGTCTTTTTTCCTCCCGGTGGAAATCAAAGGTTAAAGCTCTCCCCGACAGAGTTGGTTGTGTGTCCTGACATTTATTTTGCCGGAATACTTTGTGATACCCGTTCACTCCCCAGCAGGGTGATATTTGTCCCCGACGGCCAAGATTGATGAAGCAAGCTTGTTAGAGCTATCCCAGCAGTTCGAGCTTGCATTTGCATCGGCATATAGTGTCATATTTGCATCCACCAAACAAAGAAAAAAAACGCGTAGCATTTCCATGTTGTGTGGAGCATTACGCCATTATCAAACATGCGCATTTTGAAACATAGACCAGGTTGGTTAACCTTTGGTATCCAAGTGTTGTTTCCCTTACAGGTGGAGAGAGCTCTTGCTCAGATCAGTTACTAAATATTAAAAGCCTCAGACGTGTGATGACAATGTTCGTCTCATCATTATTCCCCACAAAGTTGCGTGTTTAAGTTTCTCTTACCCCTCCAGCGGAGTATTTCTTCAAAATTGTTGTTATGTCGTTGTCAAAAGACTTCGTGAATCGATTTTTGAAAGTTGTCGCTTATGTCGCAGTAAGTGCCTGGCAGTTTGAGTTCAGAAAATCCCCAGTGGAGTTAGTTACTGCAGCGAATAGGCAAAAGAAACTATGTCCGAGTTATTTTCCTGTGTGATGGACAGGGTACGTCCCGTAGCAAAGGCGGAGTTATTTTCCTGTATTTGGCAGAGTTACGTCCCGTAGCAAAGGCGGAGTTATTTTCCTGTATTTGGCAGAGTTATCGTCCCGTAGCAAAGGCGGAGTTATTTTCCTGTATTTGGCAGAGTTATCGTCTCGTAGCAAAGGCGGAGTTATTTTCCTGTATTTGGCAGAGTTAGGTCCCGTAGTAAAGGCGGAGTTATTTTCCTGTATTTGGCAGAGTTACGTCCCGTAGCAAAGGCGGAGTTATTTTCCTGTATTTGGCAGAGTTATCGTCCCGTAGCAAAGGCGGAGTTATTTTCCTGTATTTGGCAGAGTTATCGTCCCGTAGCAAAGGCGGAGTTATTTTTCTGTATTTGGCAGAGTTACGTCCCGTAGCAAAGGCAGAGTTATTTTCCTGTATTTGGCAGAGTTATCGTCCCGTAGCAAAGGCGGAGTTATTTTCCTGTATTTGGCAGAGTTACGTCCCGTAGAAAAGGCGGAGTTATTTTCCTGTATTTGGCAGAGTTATCGTCCCGTAGCAAAGGCGGAGTTATTTTCCTGTATTTGGCAGAGTTACGTCCCGTAGCAAAGGCGGAGTTATTTTCCTGTATTTGACAGAGTTATCGTCCCGTAGCAAAGGCGGAGTTATTTTCCTGTATTTGGCAGAGTTATCGTCCCTTAGCAAAGGCGGAGTTATTTTCCTGTATTTGGCAGAGTTATCGTCCCGTAGCAAAGGCAGAGTTATTTTCCTGTATTTGGCAGAGTTACATCCCGTAGCAAAGGCGGAGTTATTTTCCTGTATTTGGCAGAGTTATCGTCCCGTAGCAAAGGCGGAGTTATTTTCCTGTATTTGGCAGAGTTACGTCCCGTAGCAAAGGCGGAGTTATTTTCCTGTATTTGGCAGAGTTATCGTCCCGTAGCAAAGGCGGAGTTATTTTCCTGTATTTGGCAGAGTTATCGTCCCGTAGCAAAGGCGGAGTTATTTTCCTGTATTTGGCAGAGTTACGTCCCGTAGCAAAGGCGGAGTTATTTTCCTGTATTTGGCAGAGTTATCGTCCCGTAGCAAAGGCGGAGTTATTTTCCTGTATTTGGCAGAGTTACGTCCCGTAGCAAAGGCGGAGTTATTTTCCTGTATTTGGCAGAGTTATCGTCCCGTAGCAAAGGCGGAGTTATTTTCCTGTATTTGGCAGAGTTATGTCCCGTAGCAAAGGCAGAGTTATCTTCCTGTATTTGGCAGAGTTATCGTCCCGTAGCAAAGGCGGAGTTATTTTCCTGTATTTGGCGTCCCGTAGCAAAAGCGGAGTTATTTTCCTGTATTTGGCAGAGTTATCGTCCCGTAGCAAAGGCGGAGTTATTTTCGTGTATTTGGCAGAGTTACGTCTCGTAGCAAAGGCGGAGTTATTTTCCTGTATTTGGCAGAGTTACGTCCCGTAGCAAAGGCGGAGTTATTTTCCTGTATTTGGCAGAGTTACGTCCCGTAGCAAAGGCGGAATTATTTTCCTGTATTTGGCAGAGTTATCGTCCCGTAGCAAAGGCGGAGTTATTTTCCTGTGTGATGGACAGGGTACATCCCGTAGCAAAGGCGGAGTTATTTTCCTGTGTGATGGACAGGGTACGTCCCGTTGCAAAGGCGGAGTTATTTTCCTGTGTGATGGACAGGGTACGTCCCGTAGCAAAGGCGGAGTTATTTTCCTGTATGACAAGACAAAATTGCATTCTTATAGTCGACAAAAGTACTTCTCCCAGTGAAGTCAATAAGTTTGTTCCAGTATTGACAAGATAGTGTCGAAATCAGATTTGTAGATAGTGTTCCCCAAGTAGTGGTGCAGTTTATTTCGCAATTTATTTCTGGCAGTTGGCAAATTTCCGGTTTTATTGGTATTCAACCGTCTCGTACCTCGATTGTCTGAAGGCTCCGGGCGTTTCACCCAGTCGGGTCCAAGCCGTTTGAATAGGGGCAGCTGTTGCACCCTAAAATTTGGCCAACTGGTTTCACCTGATTTGTGTTTTCATAGCTTTATCATTTGCATAGTAGGTCATATACATAGTTCATTCATTTGCATAGCATAGCATGGGCAAGCCATCCAACAAGGGGTCAAGTGCCATTCTTATCTCAAGAAGCATATCCAAGGGTTTTTTATTCAAGCCCAAGTCTATTCAAGTCACCAAGAAAGAAATTGAAGCTTTGAGAAATTAATAGATCAAGCAGTGGATTTATAGCCTGTCTGGGGAGTATTCGAAGATCATCATAGAGGTTGTGAGCTATGGACTGAGGCATGGAATGTGTGTAGACATAATGGAATACCTAGAGGGTTATTTTGAAAGTAAGACAAGTTATTGGTGTGGTTGCAAGAGCTACAGTTGAAGACAGTCAACTAGGGTTTCATCTGGGTCAACTCTAGGTCAACCCTAGGTCTAATGCTTGAGCCAAGGGAATCAAGGCCTATTTGAAGGATGTGGGGTTCATCATTTGATATGTGGATATGGATGTGGTGTTGTTCCAAGGATAAATCAAAAGAAATCAAGAAGAAGAGAAGTTTCTAAATTTGGGTTTCTGAGTAAAATCCCCTGATTTAGGTCAAACTTCCAAGCAAAGTAATTCAAAATGAAAGTATTAAATGGATCTTTGGCCAACATGAAACTTGTATAGCATATCAAGACCTTTAATTTGAGTGGTGGAAGGCATCAAGGAGGTTTATAGAACTCAAGTTATGGTTCTTGCAAGTTACAGGTCATCTGAGGGCACTGAAATTTATCTGTGAAAGTTACTTGACTTCCAAGCAACTTTTACCCCATAAGAAATTTTCAAATGGATTTTTGGCCGACATGAAAGTTGTTCCTCATGATCTTAGCTTTCTATAAAGGTATGGTATGCCTCAATCTGATTTGTGGAGCTCTACTTATGATCTTGACAAGCCAAGGGCATTTTGGTCATTTGGAGGTTATAGGTCATTTCAAGCATAAGGCCATATCTCCTATTTCCAAGCTTCAAATGGAAAAATCTTCAACATCAAACTTTCTTAGAATGATGTTTTAAGGCTAGTAGGGAGGTCATGAGATGTTGAAAAGGCTTGTACCAAAAAGTGATAAAAATGGCCTAAAATGGAGGCATAAGTTAATTAAAGTGAAATTGAAAATTGGAAATCACAAGCTATAAATCCAAACCATGTCATATAATAGCTAATTTTGACTTCAAATGACATTCTACGAACAATGGTTCAGCCACAATTTTTATTTGAGGCTTGGATCATAGGGCTGCTTTGGAAATGGCTTACTTGCATATTAAGGCACCAAACCAAAACTCAAAAGAACTCAATGTACACAGTGGTTATGCATTTTAACTCACCCTAAATCTCATGTGGGGAGAAATTCAAGTCAGAATGGTAGGTTACAAGGAGCTTGGCATGAGATAGCATGTAAGGAGAATTGGATTCAAAATGTCATGACATGAAAAGTTCAATTTCTCATTGGATGATCCTAGATGGTTCTAGACTGTTCTAAACCACTCTATATAACAAGTACAACTTGCTCAGATGCAAGGTTGGTGAGAATTGGTGCAGAGAAGAGAGAGTGAAATCAAGAAATTTCCATTGCAAGTCAAATTCAATTTCTTCATTCTTCTTCATTTCCATTCATTTTTTCCACACAAACACATTCTATACATCATATTGAAGCTGTGCAGATTGAATTGAGATCACATCCATGGAGAATTGAAGAGTTGGAGATTGAAATTTCAAGGTTGCATTTCAAAATCGGTTTCCAAGAATCAAGCATTTTCAACCATTCTTTCTGCATACAGAAGCTAGAAGATTACTCAGTGAAGGAATTGGGAAAGATTGAAGGCCTGAATTGAAGGATTACTACCTCTGTTCACTTGATTTTACCAGGTTTGCAATTTCTTCCCTACATCATTATTTAGGCATGATTAGGTTGAATTATTAGTGTAGAATGGTTAGAGACCAATAGGTGATGGATTTTGGATAGTTTGAAGAGAATTGGTGAAGGTTGGATAGTGGTCACCATTTCTGTTTGGCCTTGTATCTCCTTGAATATTGAGTGATAATCTTAATTCTTTAGTGGAGGTTGATCAGTGATAGGAGGCGAACATTTTAGTGTAAGCAATTTCAAGAATGGTGAGTTTTGATTTCTGAGCATAATTTGAGGTTTGATTCGTGTTTGGAGTTTGAGTGAGATTCAATGGATTTTGAGATTGTAATCGTGTTCAGCATGAAATTTAGAGCATGTTAGGGTTTTACATATTAAGAATTGATGAAGAAATGAGGGAGTTCGTATGGAGGAAGATGAAGCTTCATGTCTGCATTTCCATGGTGGTTTCTGCAAACCCTAGTTTGGAGGTTGATGATGATGTTTCAGCCATCAGATGCAAGCAAGACCCTTTGACCCCCCACGTGATCCAACGGCCCAGGTTTAATCTCGTTTTGGAGGGAAGCCAGAAGCGCCTGAAACGCACCGTTTCATTAAACGGTGGTTCTTGGGCTTAAGTGATTATTGATATCCCCACCCCCAGTTAAGGCCCATCCAAATTTTGAACTGAAATGGATTACTCTTTGCACCGTGTTTTTCTCATTTTCTTTATGTTTTTAATTATTTTTCTGAGTTAATAATTGGGCCCGGGCGCATTGCTTTTTATACCCCCAGTCTGGGCCCATGTGTGAATTGAACTGGATACGTTTACTTCCTGCACCCACTCCCTTCATAATTCATTTTAATTCTTTCCATTTTATTTCAAACTTTAGAAAATCATATCAAATTGAAAATTAATAATTTTTTAATGGGAGTTTTTTCTCCCATTTCATATTTTTGTCTAGAAAAATATAAAATAAAAATATTTGTCATATCATGCATTTTAGTATTTTTTGTATATTTTCTACTTTTATTGCATTTTATTTCTTTTATGTTGATCCATGATTTTGTAGATTTTTGTTTAGGTAATTCCCATTACTTTTTTAGGCCAATCTTTTTAGGACAATTAGATATACATATTAGGTACCCCTGAATTTTATTCCATAATTTTTAGGATTATTTTTAGGTAATTTTGATTAGTGAATATTAGGATGGTTAGATTAGGGTTTATACATAACATAGGTGCATTAAAACCATTTCTTTTGGGTTTTTTAGATTGAATTAGGACTTGGGGTATATAGGGTATTAAGGGTAAGTATAGTAGATCCCCTAGAAATAATATTAGAATTTTCCCTACTATATTAATATTTTTAGTATATTTTGCAATTGTATGCTTGTTTGGTTTGCCCATTTTTGGGGTTTATTTTGTTGTATGGGCTTTTTGGGCATTTGCTTGGGGTGTGGGCTTGGTTTGAAGAGCATGATGATGGAGCCTATTGAAGACAAAGTTGAAGCTGAAGATCAAAGCTTGATGAAGATGCTTGGCTTGCTTGAAGCTGTTTGAAGACCTAGGACATAGGAGCTAGATAGAGCCTTAAAATAGAAAATTTCTTCACAAATATGGATGGCTTCTTTTGCCTCCATTCTTCTCTGTGATTAAAAGTCTCTCCCTAATACTCACATCCCTCCTTTGGAAGGATTAGTGACTGTATCTGGGAGATAGAACTTTGAGAGAAACAGTCTGTATTATGTTAACTTTCTGTAGGCCACCTTTGGTGCTCAGCAGACTGTTTAACATCCAAACTCATTTTGTGAACTGTTTATCATCTAGGAGAGTTTGCTTTGAAGAATCCCTTGAAGATTGAGGATAGAGTTCATTACCTTGAAGACTGATGGAAGCAGGAGCTTGTGCTGTCAGGTTTTTGCTGTTTAGAGTTGTTGGTGCTGTTTAGAGCTGTTGATGTATTGTTTGAGTTTCTTGACTGTATTGTTTGATAATTTTCCCCTGGAGGTTGAAGTGAAGTTGTTTCACTTTGCCCATTGTTTTCTAGGTTCGAGGTTGAGTGGGACTCCCTTGCCTCGCTTGTATTGCTGCATTCATGCATTTTACAGCTTTACTGTATATATGTTGTTGCTTTTCCGTTTATCCCCTTAGGATCTCTGTTTCTCTCTGCGGAGGAGAGAAATATGACAGACATTAGGTTCTCATCCATGCATGCCAACATTAGGGTAGATTTTGATTCCCTTTTCAACCATAGGTTCTAGAGTTCTGTCTCTTCTTTCTCAAAACAATCAGAAAAACACAATAAACATTTCAAACACCATAAAAGACAGTTCTTGCGTAAAAGACTGTAAACCAATCAAAAAACGTCATTTTTGTCCGCTTGGACTCTTAATCAGGAAAAACCCTTTCATAAGGAGATAAAAAACATTCAGACAAGCTTGTGTCTTTCGTAGCCCGAACTACGTTTGCTCTGATCTTTCATGCTGTATGAAAGTACGTAGGCATAGGATGCGATATCCTAGCGAGCAACCTTCCCCTCCTTTCCCGTAGGTAGGCGAACTACGTTGACTCTGATTTCTCGTTCCAGACGGGAATACGTAGGCATAAAGTGCGATACTTTGCCGAGTCATTTTATTTTCTTTTAACCCTAGACCTTTAGCGTAGATAGAATAACAATCCATACTAGAAAGCAAGCCTGGATCCCGTCGAGTACGACGGACGTGAGGGGTGTTAATACCTTCCCCTTGCGTAACCGACTCCCGAATCCAGGATTTGGTTGCGATGACCATTCCTTTCCCGTCTCTGCGGTAGGTTTACTTCGAGCGTTTCCTTTCCCTTCTTTGGGATAAATAACGCACGGTGGCGACTCTTCTGTTCAGCCGGCGCCGATTTTCGCAGTAGCGACAACTGGCGACTCTGCTGGGGACTCCAACGGTTCCCTACGCGAGTCAATCCTAGCGCTTGTTTTCCCGTCGAGGATTTTGTATGGATTTACTTTTCAGTCATTTACTTTCAGCACTATTTTATTGTGATTATTGCTGTGGGTATGAGGGGGTTCTGTGATTGAGAGATAAGCCGGACCTGGGCTTGAGTGCACCTAGAGTTAGAGTGGAAATTAGTGGGCGCGTGCTTGCTTTGCAGGCACTAGTGTCTCATGAAATCCACGCTCGGACGAGGTTCTTTTGGTTGACTTCTTTTTCAACCCTTTGGGTTGAGGGGGTTGTTGGTTAGTTGGATTGTCGACTCCGGGGACCGATCATTTGGAAGTTGGCTAAGTGAGGCCTCTTCAGGACATGATGATGCCACACCTTCTGGGTATCGTATCATCTGTCTTGAAAGTCTGTGACGCCGACGACCACATAGGATGCCGTACCTTGTGTCAGTTGCTAGGACACCTACCTGTGAGAGAGGTTGGGCATGCAGGTAACCTGACCTCCAGAATACCGGTTATCTTGATTGAGATTCAGGGGTGTTGATGTTTGAGGATGGTATTATTGGGTCTGTCAGAGACCAGGTTGGAGCATCGTGGATGATCTTGAGCAGTTTAAGGGTCTATTTGAGGCCAAAATTTGTGAATTGAACTTCTCAGACAGGGGCTCGTGATCCCTTGTTGCATTGCTTGCATATTGCATTGTTTGCATCATCATGTGCATATCATTAACGTGTGTCTGTGCTGCAGGTGCATTTTCATACTTCCCGATTCTAGTGCTCTGGACTTCCATCTGTTATCATGAGTATTTTGAGGAAGACTGTCGCGTACAAGTTGCCTACTCCCGATGTTTCTTCGCTACTTGGTTTGATATCTCTAGCTGATGATGAGGTGAAGAGAAGCTTCAGGAAAAGTTATGGGAAACTACTCAGGCTGGTCTATAAACCATCCATGCATGAGCGTAACGGATTGTATGCGCTGATGCAGTTCTATGATCCCCGCTGAGGTGTTTTACTTTCCCTGACTTCATTCTGGCCCCGACCATGGCGGAATATGTTGAGATCTTGGAGTTGACTATTCAGAACAAGGTGCCCTTCATTCATATGGGTGCTGAGCCCAAGCTGGAGGATTTGGCTTTTGCTTTACACTTAGACCCCTCAGAATTGCTGTTAGCCTCGTGGAATGGAGTTTCTGGTTTTTCTCTCAAGTTCTTAGTTGGAAAAGCACAAGAGTACGCCAAGAGTGGTTGTTGGGTTGTGTTTAATGCTATCCTTGTTTTGTGTATCTATGGCATTGTGTTGTTCCCTAATATGCCTGACTTCGTCGATTTGGATGCATTCTATATCTTTGCTTCAGGCAATCCTGTGCCCACCCTCATTGGAGATTTTTATCACTCACTGCACTATAAGAACGAGAATAGGAGAGGCAAGAATGTCTCTTGTTGTGTACCCTTGCTGTATATGTGGTTTGAGAGTCATCTGCCCAAGAAGAGTATCTTTGCTGAGTCTGCAGCTACGGTGGATTGGTCTGAGCATCTGATGGGACTTTCTTCAGAAGATGTTGTCTGGTTTGACAGAGTTTTATTGGGATCTGAGATTATCTACAGCTGCGCCGGATATCCTAATGTTCCTCTGATTGGGAGGAAAAGGTGCATTAATTACAATCCGTCATTGTTGATTAGGCAATTCGGTTACGCCTTGAAAAGCCCGCCAAAGGAGGAAGAAATACAGGAATCTCTGTATTTCACTGGTGAACTAAGTGAGGAACTATTGGCCAAGCTTCAGCACGCTTGGAATCATATCTGCAGAAAAGGGAAACCATTGCTAGGCAAGAATGATTGTCAAGCCTATATGTCGTACAAGGTGTGGATAAACATTTATGTTTGTAAACAAATTATTTATATTTATTTTCTGTGTAAACAATGTAATATTCTGAGTAAACATTTAAGTTTGTAAACAAATTAGTTTTATTTATTTTATGTGTGAACAATATAACAAATTTTTAATAAAAAATTATCTAACTTACCCCTCGGTTTATTCATAAGCCGAGATGTATGAGACGCTAGATTTATAAATAATAAAAATGTTGATGTTGGAGTTCGAACTCATATGCAAATTAATTTACTCATCAGTGTTTAAATAACCAAAATTATAAACCTTTACTTTATTTCGCTAGTAAAGACAAAGTAAAATGTATTTTACATCCGACATTAAAATTACTTTTTTTTTAGTAGTATTGATCCACTTTCAAATTTATAACATTGATGATTGTTATTCTAAACATATAATTTGATGATTGTTATTCTAAACATATAATTTGTTGTATTATATTAGAGTTCCCAAAGCTAACTAATCTAAACTTCAATTTTTATTTATATTTAAAATCCTACAAAGTAAGATCATAAAGGGCCTAGTTATCTGTGAACCTAGACACGGGAAAGGGTAGAAACTTTCTGGCAAAACAGTATCCAAAATTTATTTTTCTATATCCTTTAATGACTCAATTTTTTTGTAACGTTTGACCTAAGCAATAATAAAATATATCTGGATTCTGATTATGGTTCACCAGAAAAAAGATTTGAAAAGGATCCCTTAGCATATATAGATTAATATTCCAGATGTAAGGAGAAATAGCATGACCAGTATATTTCAACAAGTCACTATTATTCTCTTGCAATCTCATTTTTCACACAATTGTGACCAAATTCATATCACAGATTAATCTTCTTTCCAAACATCCTGGCTATATTCATTTTTTATTGTTGTAGAAACTAACTTTTCACGTCGTCACAAGGATTTGAAAAGGATCCCTTAGCATCCAGTTATATATAGAACACTTGCCATTCATTGTTTAACCAAGATACAAGCTAGTGAACTATGTCTACTATTTGTTGATTTTCTCTTGCCGTTTCTCCGAATGCTTCATAGAGTAGACAATTAGTTATTAAAAGTTAAGGATAGTTGTCGTTCAATGAAGTGTTTGGAGAAACTCTTGGAGTTGAATCAACACTGCACATACAGAGTACACCAAATTCATTTCCTTCCCAATATTCAATATTGTGAACAAAGGTTCTTACAGAATTTGTCTTAGTTTGTATTGGCTAATTGAATCACTAGTCTCACCTTTATGAAAAGTTTTAAAGTGAAAAGTGCATAAAGGCACAAAAAGAGTTGATGAGTTTTTGTATTTTTTATGTCTTTTGAAATTGGTCAAAGCATGATTAACATTGATTGACTTTTATTAAGAAGAACAAAATTTGAAAATCACATGACGAAAGTCAAGGTTTTATTGCGAAAGCGGTTTTGAAGTTTGAAACCAAGAAGGTTTTGAAAGAGGGAGAAAGTTTTGAAAATTTAAGAAGGGGAGGAGATGAAGTGACTATACTAGAAAGCAAAATAAGAGCTAGAGGTAAGAAAAATCTAACCGACTTGTAGCACACTCCATAGCAAGCAAAAAGAATTACATATGATTCAAAGCATAAGCTAATGAGCGAGCCAAATAAAGGCTAAGATCCACAATACTCCAAGCATAGGAATGAGAGTCCTAATTCTAAGTCCAAAGGTCCATGAAGTCCAAGGTCTAAAAGTAGTCTAAGATCATAACCACAAAGTTAATAGCACCAAGTTTTTTTAGAGATTTTTTATCCTTTATTAGTGTTTTGAACAAGGTATGATCCAAGTGGACAAAAGAGAAATGACATAAACATAAACAAAGATATGATATGAAATGATAACATGGAAGCATAAAAGTAAAGAAATAAGGAGTAAGAAGATAATATAAACAAAATTAAACAAGGATATTGTTAGTGAATTAGTAATTAGTGGTTAGAACATATGATCAATGATGATTAATTCTTGCACTTTAGACCAAGGTTAATGAAAACTCATTAGAGGATTGATAGAATCAAAGCCTCCTAACAATGAGTTTCATAGGTAGTGGACTTAAGACAAGCAACTAATTATACTTGGACTTTCAAACGTAAGTTTGAGCCACGAATGATCATTTTCCGATTACGGGACACTTTAGCACTATGTTAAGCAATCGTAATCGAGTTTATGTAGAAACCACGACTATCTGAGGCCGGTCAATAGTAATGTTAGTGTTAACACATGTTAGAGAAGTGATATGTAAATCACTCTCCTAAAACATGCCACACAAAAAGAAAAGAGGTAGTGATCTCATCATAATCAAGATTTTTCATCAATTAATCAAAGATAATCTATCACTATTCCAAAGTACGGAGAATTATCTCAATGATTATTCGTCCATAGATTTGAAATAATGAAGATTAAACAACTTTTATAATCAACAATCTATGATCCATAGATTTCATCGATCAAAAGAAAAAGAAGAAGAATAAGAACTAAAATGAAAAGAAACCACAATTTGAATCTTAAATCGATTAAATCATCATCAATATCAATTACCTCTTTTAGTGGATAAAATCGACACTCAAAGTCCATTGATATTGATGAGATCTTATCAAAATTCAAGATCCAAATCTATTTTAAGAAATTATTTCAAATATTAGAAAATTATTAAAAGAAAATTAAAAAAAAGACTTTAAAAAAACAAATGAGATGGAGGTTCAGTAGAAAAACAGAAGGTAATGAGACTAAAAGTTATACGGCCCAATCAAAACAGTGCATCACTTAAAAAAACAAAAAAAAAAAAAAAAAAAAAAAAAAGAAATCAGAAACTCAATGAATCGTTCATCATCTTCTCCAAGTTCTCACGGCTGATACTTTTTGACGCCATAGCTAGCAAGCTCAAATCAATGCGACGGGATACGAAAATCACACAAAATGAATCATAATCAAAAGCTCTCCACAACAGTACCAACAGTTCAAAGAAATGCAACCAAAAGTAACGGATCGAAAATGACGGTGAAGCTCAAACTACCTTCAAACTCAGGTAAATGATGAAACCGAAACTCTCTTCTTCTTTCTTCTTCTTTGATTCTGGATGAATTTGTCTCTATTGGAGTGAATTTGGTGGAAGGAAATAGGAGAAGAAAAAGTGAGCGAAAGGTTTCGTAGTGAGGAATTGAAGAAGAAAATTAACAGAGGTTCTTTGGCTTGAAAGCTTGAAAAAACAAATGAGAGGTGGGTCGTATTTATAAGTGAACGAAAATGAAATTTGAGTGAGAATTGGTGAGGGCTGCGTGAAGCTTGCGTTTCATTTTGATGCTTGCCACGTTTTTTCCTTTTCTTTTTGTGTGACTTGTTGTTATACCTTCTCATGTCGTTTTGCTATTTTGGAATGTTTTGGTGATGTGGCTGAGTGTCGTTTTATCCACTTCATTTACAGCTTGTATTATGAGATGACGTGGATTATTTGTAGCTTGGAAATGTTATCAGAACGTCCTGCTCATGAGCTTTTGGTCGAACATGTGTGTACATCAATTGAAAAGCATTCTCTAGTAGAAGCTCATATTTAGTAGTCCATGAAGATGTCTATCTGATGCATTTTTACGGATGAACCAGAAAAGAAAGGTGAAAAACTACTAGCAGATAATCCTCCATGTTTTGCAAGTAAAGCTCCACATCCAGGTCCAACATTATTATGCCCACCTCCATTATCATACTGCTGAATAATTTATTAAAGACTACTGTTAAAGGGAATCACAAGCTTGAAGCGGTTCTGATGCAAAGTCGTTCTTCCATTGGTCATCAATTGAAGTCTTGGAAATGGATGGAGAAAGTTGGAATGCATTCATCAGTAGTTCTGCTACGACTTGACATGGGACGTTAGCCTGACATTGTGACTTAAAGGCTTGGCTTGAGCTTCATAGTTTATGGCTTGGCACATGAAGATTCGATTCGCATAAGAGATGACCAGCTTCAACTGCGCAGTGTTGACAAAATGGCTTACGGATTCTAGTCCTGAAGAACTGACCATACTTACAGTTGTTTCATCCATCCGAAGACATCATTCCACATTAGAGCCAGGTGAACGAATAAGCAAGCTGCTCTGTTCTGGTTGTAAACCCTGAACTTGTTGAGGTTGATGTTGCAAAGCTACATCTTTGGGAAAATGTTGTTCCTGCTCATGTTGCTGCGAATGATATTGTTCTGGTAGTTGGCATGACTGTTTGAGATAGGTTTGGTTGCAAAGAAGATTGTTTTTTAAGAGACAACGGCCAATGCTGCTTCCTTCATGATATCAAACTCAGCATTTTGAAGCAAGGTGACCAAAGGAGGAATTATATTGGCATCAATTACAGCCTGTATCTATTGTGTATTCCCAGCTGTGATATTGGATAATGTCCAACATAGTTTTTTCTTGATGCTTTTTTTATAAGTATTAGCCAGGAGATTCATAAGACGGGGAAGAACCTGATGCTCGATGATGACCTGTGTCTGCATGTCATCTCCAGTGACAATATTTCCAACTGTATGGAGAGTAGGAATAAGCACAGAAGGAGCTGGGTGTTGAAGAAGCTCAACAAGCCGGCTACAAAGACCAACTTCAATTACACCTTGAATTTTATCATTTGTGCCATCAGAAAGATATGAAAGTGCCCAACAGGCATCAGTCAAGACTTCTTCATCATTAGAATGGATGAGACTGGCAAGTGCAGGAAGCGCAGGCTTAATCTGATCAAAACTAGGTTGTGGCTTCCGCCGACAAAAGTTTGAGAGTGTCTAAGTAGGGTTTCTGAGCATGGAAAGTTTGGCATGAATGTTGAGAGAGTGAGAGCTGTTGTCTCATTTGCTATGAGTCAAACAAAATTGCTGCTATTTGAGACCCATAATTATGTGCATGAGAAGGAAAGTTATCCTGGGATCAATTTCTTCAAAATACCGTAGCGCCGCCATGGATGCGTCTTTGCAACGAAGTCTAAGTCTCTGCAATATGCAAATCAGATTCAACAGCAAGAGGCAATATTTGAGAAAACACGTTGACACTTGCAACTGAAGTAGGAATTGGCTTAGTCTGGCGTGAGCATGCTGATCAATATAATCAAGCCTATTTACTTGCTCCAATGAATTGCTAAGAGGCAAACTGGAGAATTAGTGATAGTAGCAATCTCTCTCGAAAACATGGAAAATGTTATGCGGAATGATGCAATTTATCTTCCTCTGCAAAATGACATATCATCCCAAATTCTGTTTCACTTTCGCTTCGTGTCTCATCCCATTCAACTTGTTTCTTGATGGAATCTCTCATACTAGATACATCCAGAAGTAAAAAGCAGTGATTCATTATCCAATCCAAAGCTATTGTTAGCTCCTCCGCAAACTTATCATGATCAACCTTGCCATCAAGCTGCATTTTATTCTTACAGTTATTACATGTCATAACAGAATCTTCATCTCCAGTCTTATCAACGATGAAAGCCTGTACTCCCACATTAACTTTGTCCACTGGAAAATTTTGCTTAGAATCTTTAGGTCTCAATGAGAGCCTCAACGGTGATCGCCGAATAGTTTACGGCATTCCTCATTCCATCAGCAGTTGCGGTAGTAGTAAGGATTTCAACTCAGTAATGCGTGCATGGGGAGCTCGAGACTTGAGCTGCTCGATTGCCTGCATTCCAACATGCAGTACAAGGGAGTTGATTAATGGCACATTGTAACGAGTACTGGCGAAGGCAACTTCATTTACAACCAATTGCTTCCATTCTTCTGTCATACAGGCCATGGTTCTGCCATCTATAATATCCATACACAAAATTTCCTCATCCACAACAACAACAATATTTGCTGATTTTGCTCTCCCACTCACCTCAGACGAAGGTTGTTGACTTGAGCTAAGTTCAGAAAACGCATCATCCGCTTTGGAAAATACGGACCCCAACTGTAAGCTTTCTGTGACAAGTACATTTAGTTTTTGATGAAAGCCTCTTTCATTGGTTTCTTTCTTGATTTTATTGGATGTGTTGGTCAAAGTCATAGGAGTGCCGTAACCAATTGCAACACCTGCAACCAGCATAACAGACTACTACCATTTTAAAAATAATGAGCAAGAGGCAAGTACGCCAAGTACACGTCCTTACTACCCAGATTTGGAATCACTGTCATAACAGCTGCTGTAGTGGCTACAATGTTCCCGTGCATAATCATGACACTCTTTGGCAGACCTGTACTACCACTTGTATACATGACAACTGCAACACATTCTTGGAAGGCAAGCTTGGTTGATGGCGTTGGCTTGCACGGCTGCTCACGACCATTAGTTAAAAAAATAATCAGTATTTAGAATAACTGCTCTAACAAACTCCCCAAATCAACGTCCTAATGAATTTGCTGAAGTCAACATACTCAGAAAATCAAGTGCAAAAGGCAGTTCACTGTGGTGCTTGCACAGCTGACGAAAATAAATTCCATGTCTCCCAGGAGTCAACCAAAGGTGGCTGAGTTTGAATCTATTGGCGTGACATCATCATCATGCAGAACCAAGGGAATCCTAAGCCAAGCTGCATATTACTCAGGTCCTGTAAGATTTGATTCACACACCGTGCATAATTAGCACAAGTGGATCCTTTAGGGGTAAAAAAGCAGGCAACACAAGGCTCACTCTCAAGATAGCATCCATCGAATTCCACTAAGCCACTCAAAGTATTATATGCGAGAGTTTTGATGGTCATCTCTAAAACAGAACCTATAGCAAGCTGTAACCCTTCAATTTCCAAGTTTTTGAGCTATTAGCTTTCTTTGTTGTGTAAACATCACCTTGGAATTGTTGTAACTTGAACGATGTAATAGCCATCTTGGCCCAGTTAGATATAAAGGCATAAATGATAGTCTCGTATAATACTTCATCATACAACCGGTCCCCAACACTTTGCAAATTAGCAACATTTGGCATCAGAATGAACTCTTCAATGTCACTAAACCTATCAATCTCTGCATATGCATAAATGAGCTCGCCATCAACCTTTGGTTCTTTTGCCATAATTCCCCGAATCTCCTCAATCATGCTTTAGAATCACTGGGAAATAGCACACTTGAATGAACACTTTGTACTTGCATTCCAAAACAAACATCTTGATTGAACATCCACCAAACTTGACTTGTACAGACAAAACTCTGAATTTTCAATTAAAATTGGGATAAAACTTCTCATAAAACACTGCTCGACAAACTGATGATTCTCCATAAGACCACTTGACCTTGAACAATCATCTCTTGAGAAAATAGACCACTGATACATTTACTTGCAAATGAAGTAATCTCTTGATAGTTTGACCAAGATGAGGTCAAACTTCCATCTGATTTAGGCTTAAATGAATATCCTTGACATCAATCTCCTTGCAAAAACCTAAACACACAAAGAAGAAGAAACAAGCAAAATATTGCAAAATATTTTTGGTATTTTGTTTAGAGGTTAGTAAACATAAACAACAAAAAGCAAGTAAGAAACAAATAAGGGTGAGAGAACCAAAAAGTAAGATCTTGTTTGTGTATGTAATGATGTAAATGAAATGTGGGATCTTAGGGGTAAAAATTAGGGTATTACACCAACTCAACACTTAGTAAAATAAATGCCAATTTTAATTAATATCAATTGTAGTACCTTTTGATGAGCAGGAGCATAGGTTGATGTCGATGATCGCGGTGTTGGAATATTATCATTGTGCAAGGCTTCTCTCATCTTATCGTTTACTTCCTCTTCACTTAAATGTGGATTTTGTTGCATATACATGTTTTTCAAAAGTGCCTCCATTGCTCCCATCTTTTGTGTCATTGACAGAAATTTTACCATCATATTGCATTTTTATTAAAGAAATTTCTTCATTTTTTTTCCAACAATGATGGTGTAACAGTTCTTCCATAACATCTCACTCTACCGGGTTTTTCTTTTCCAAGCAGTGATTGAAATGTTTGTGTTCCAGTTTCAGTTGAAGTTTTAATAGATTCTTGAAGTTTATCCTAATATATCAAACTATCAATTTTGAACAAAATTAAAAACTACATGTGCAATTAAAATGGATATAATTTAACTTACAATCACAAATTGGGTTTCCTCATCCACTTGTTTTCCCTTGCGACTTTTTCGAGTTTCAATAAACATCTCAGCTTGAGTGACTTCTTGTACATCCTTGTTTTCCCGCTACATTATTATTCATATATTAAAAATACAAAATATTAGTTAATAAGAGATTAAAAAAACACATTATTCTATTGAGAATCACGCACAAATACCATACCATTTTTGCACAAATTCTAGCAAAATTTGTCGGTCCTACACGAAGTATAAACTTTTGCTTGCTCCTATTAACTGCATTCTTTTGGATAATATCCTATAATAATAAAAAAAATAAAAATTGGGTTGTGAGCCAAAAATGACCACATGTATCTCTCCCTCACCAACAACATATATCTCATCACAAACTTAGTTTTTGTAGTAGTTGTTATTGCTAAAATCATTTTCCTGCAGCATATTTTGAATCTGAACATTCAACTCATCATCATCACGTGTGCTTGATTCGCAGCTACTCAAAACTAACATTAATGCCACAAACAAAGCACAGTTCCAGGATTTTGCACAATATTAATGTGAGAAAGGATTTTATTGATATAGGTGAAATGAGAGAGGATTTTATGTGGCTGGTTGTTGGAGTTGGTGTAGTTATATGTGGAAGTTGGAATGGTTCATTCCGTAAAGTTGGTAAGTCTGTCTAGTGCACAGAGATAATAAACTTTGAAAATGGGAAAGACAAAAATGCTAAAAGCATCTCTTAATACCATTCAATTCAAACACTTTAAAAAAATATATTAGTAAATATGTTTCCTTGAAACAAAGAATAATATTATTAGTGAGTGCATGAGATGATACTGACTTGGATTATGGCAACGAGGCAGTGTCATGATAGCCCTTAAGTGTATCAAAATTACTTCTAAACCTTAATCCGTAGTTTGTAATTATGACACATTCAGATACTACATGAGTAATTACTGAGCAAAATAAAGTGAAAGCATAATAACATTCAACCAATAAGATATAGAATTTGCTAGAGCAACACCTCTGCCTCCAAGTCCAGATTTGAAAACCAAAATCCAAAACAAAAGAGCATGTACTAAAGTTATGACAGCAGAGATAAATAACTTACTTGAATATGAGTATCTTTCCAATATACTAACAATTTCTTGAAATGAACTTCAGATATGCTCTTTGGACGGTGTTTTAATCTATCCTTCATATTAGAGTACTTTAGAAAATGATCTTTCTTGATAGAGTATTTGTGGCGTCTCCAAGCATCGTTTATTCGAGCATACACTGCTTTTTTTCTTCTTCAGAAATGTTGAACTTCGTCTGCAAGAATAAAACAATGTTTGTCATCAATTATAGATACTTGGTCATTAAAAAATTATGAAATTTTACTTCTCATACATTAATATATTTCCAAATATGATAATTATGACGCTTAGGATCTGTTTCATCTTTAAGCAACTCTTTGAAATTTGTATAGATCAATGGACAAAAATTTGCATTCCTTGCTATAGTTCCGAGGAAATAGCCTAAGCCAGAAACAGTTTGGTCATCAGGTCCAATTGGCTCTCCAAAGTCATCTAGAGTAACTTCTTGACGGTCTTTTACATCTCTTGCATATATTTTTAAACAACGCATTGGTCCCTGTGTTCTTTTCTTAGTTATCCCTGTTTTGACATCAAATAATATAATGTAAGATAAATTATCAAATACACACACATATGAGTAATAAAATAAATTAATAATAAACTATTTTCTTGGTCTTAAATAAAATGAAACATCACCTTTTTTTCTGCGTCTCCCTCATATTCCACATTTTCTTCTTGTTCTTGTTCTTCTAAAACAATGTTTTCCTCATCTTCAATTAAATTTTCCATCTCCTTCTCAACATCTCTTCCATTTTTTTCAAGAAAGTCACCAATTAACATTGATTGGCACAAAGGACTTCTTTTTGTCTTCTTGCAAGCACTTTGTTGCCTTGCCATTGATTCCTCTTCAACCACTACCATTTTCTTTTGTTGATCTTTTGCCCTTGAAATGTCATTTCCAAACATTTTCTTTTTTTGTTGTTGATTCTTATTGTTACTTTCATGTTTTTCCCTTGACTCATCTTCGACAACTATTCTCTTAGATTGTTCCTTTGACCTTGAAATGTCATTTTTAAGAGATTTGTTTTCTGCAATTTGTTGTCTTTCCAATGGTCCATCTCCAATTACCGTCTTTTTCATGGATTGCCTATTTGGAACCTGAATATGCATAGGCGTAGATCTTCTAACTTGAGACAAAGACTGTCCTTATGAATTTTGGATTTTAGAAACTAAAGGTTTATTCCTTTTAGAAATCAAAGATTGATCTTTTGGATCTTGAATCTTCAATCCTTTGTTTGTTTTTAAAGATACTTCCCTCTCTATACTTTTTTTCAGCACGAGTGTTAGGTAATGTAGTCCTACTTGCATTATCTGAAACATTTTTCTTTGGCTCAGGCTCTTTGTTGGAAGTTGCTGCAAACATAGATAACTTGAATTGTGGAGTAGTTAATGTCTATTTTTTTTTGTTCCTAAGAGCTTCAACTTCTGTTTCAACTTCTGATATAGGTGCATATATTTTTCCATGTTTGGTCTTTCTTTCCTCCATTTTGATGCTGAAATTTCTTGCCAATTCAAAACTTGATTTGACCAGTGGTAGCTCAAAACTGGAAGCACCCCTCTGACCTTTCACATGACACTTCATATTTTTCTTGTTTTCTTCCTTGTTCATTTGTCCTATAAAATATTTAAACATAAAAAATATTTAGAGATAGACAAAAATGGATAAGAGAAGTCACATTGATACAAAACAATAAGCATTTTACCATAAAATTTATCATATATATGAAATCATATATATATATATATATATATATATATATATATATATATATATATATATATATATATATATATATATATATATATATATATATATATATATATATATATATATATATATATATATATATATATATATATATATATATATATATATATATATATATGAAAAAACTTACTGGTTAAGAAATTGTCTATCTAGAAATCATATATATGAAAAAATTTACTTCCAAATTTTCACATTGATGCAAAATAGTAAATAAAATGAATGACTTATACCTCATCACCCTACTAGTCCAACAAAGTATTGTCAAAATCAGAATCATCTTCATATCTTGCTTCTTCCATAAAAGATGGAGGCTTATCAACAATTATTCCAGGTATATCTTTTCTAACCCAATTAATTTCACCATCGAAAGGGTCACTTTGATAAGATTCTTGGACCATTGAATCTGATAGGTCACCCATACTATATAAATCTCTAGGATCTGTTTTCATGACATACTGCCTAGTTTCATCAAGTGGATCTTGGATATAGAAACATTGATGCACTTGAGATGGTAGAACAAAAGGATCATTTTGGTAACATTTTTTGTTGAAATATACACAAGTAAGCCCATATTTGTCTTCTCCTGCCTCGAACCAATCACATTCAAACAAAACAAATTTGAATTGAGAGTAATAGTCTAACTCAATTATATCTCTAATTGCTCCATAATAAGTTACATCTTTCATCCTAGGATTTTCATCCTTAGAGCTTGCAAAACTTAGAGTCAATGAAACCAAAGTTACACCTGAATTTTGAGTTTTGCGTATTGCATCTCGTTTCATAGTATGGAATCTATATCCATTGATGAGGTAGCCTGAAAACCTCTTTGCTGTATCACATGGACCTCTAGAGAAATCTTTCAGCTGAATTGATACATCATCTTTCAAGGCTCAAGTTTTAAACCATTCACTAAAATCGTGACTTTGGGTTTTGGCCTTGACCCAACTCCGTCCTTTAGTTTGACTATTGACAATATCATCATGCTCCCTACAAATATAACTTATCATCTATTAGAAAATAACACTAATGTGTGTGTGTGTGTGTGTGTGTGTGTGTGTGTGTGTGTGTGTGTGTTTTATAAATGAACTTAATATATTATGGTACCTGATGAATGTGTTAACCTCATCACAATTGAACAAAAGGTATCGGTGGGCTTGGGATTTTG
The DNA here is from genome assembly GCA_963859935.3 of Lathyrus sativus. Lineage (NCBI taxonomy): Eukaryota > Viridiplantae > Streptophyta > Magnoliopsida > Fabales > Fabaceae > Lathyrus > Lathyrus sativus. Next base: position 20,619,695 of record OZ012736.1, read on the forward strand.
TAGTTGAATCTAGAAAAAATGGTTTACTATTTTTCTTTCCACATAAGGAACAACCAATACATGAAAAGTAATCGCTTAAATCCACATCACACAAGTCACTATTGTCATAATTTCGACGCTTTCTATTTAACCTTGTGTCTACATTGTCATGCAAGTATCTTGAGCAAAAAGTCAAAGCTTCTTCAGCCAAATATGCCTCAGCAATAGATCCTTCAGGATGAGCTCTATTACGAACATAACTTTTAAGTTTGCATAAGTTTCTTTCAGTAGGATACATCCAACGAAATTGAACTGGACCGCCCAATCTAACTCCATTTACCAAATGAATAGGTAAGTGAACCATTATATCAAAAAAAACTTGGAGGAAAAATCATCTCCAGTTGACAGAGGATATCTGCAATCTCATCTTCTAAGAAATTCAAATCTTGCTCTCGGATAACTTTTTTTTACACAAAGAGCGGAAAAATGACCTTAAGCGAATTAGAGGTTCAACCACTGCATTGGGCATGGCGCCTCTTACTGCTACTTGTAATAAGTAATGTAACATGAAATTTGCGTCATGACTCTTGTAGCCAAACACTTTCTTATTACTAACTTGCACACACTTTGAAATGTTTGATGTAGTCCCATCTGGTAATTTGGCAGCCTTTAAAACACCACAAAAAATAGTCTTCTCACGTGCACTCATTGAAAAACAAGATTTTGCAATCTCTGCACGACCTCCACCAATATCTTTTGGATGAAGCTTCTTTCTTATTCCCATGTCTTTCAAATCATAACGAGCATTAACGTGATCTTTTGTCTTCCCTGGTATGTCTAAAAGAGTTCCAATAATATTATCAAATATATTTTTTCCAATGTGCATCACATCAAGATTATGACGTAATGTATTTTCAGCCCAATAAGGTAACTCAAAAAATATTGATTTTTTCTTCCATGGACCATCTTTTTTCTTCTTTTTTGTTTTACCAAACTCATTCAAAAAATCTTTCAAGGTTTCCAAAATATTTGTCCCTTTTAACAAAGAAGGGGCAGACCTAAGTTCTTTCTTTCCATTAAAGGACCTTTTATTTAACCTTTAAGCATGGCGCATTAATAAAAAAGACACGATGACCCATGTAGCACATCTCATGGCTATTTTTTAAATATGATGATTCTGTGTTATGATTGCAACATGCACATGTAAACTTTCCTTTGGTGCTCCAACCTGATAACATAGCATACCCAGGATAATCACTAATTGTCCATAGGAGTGTTGCACGAATTTTAAATGTTTGATTTTTCGAGGCATCATATGTGTCTACTCCTAATTCCCATAACTCCTTTAACTCCTCAATTAATGGTTGAAGGTACACATCAATGTCATTCCCCGGTGATTGTGGCCCAGGAATCAACAATGACAACATTGTATATTCAAATTTCATGGACAACCAAGGAGGGTAGTTGTATACTACCATCGTGACATGCCATGTACTGTGTGATAAGCTCATGGTCCGGAATGGATTGAAGCCGTCACTTGATAAGCCAAGTCTTATGTTATGAGGCTTAGAAGCAAAGTCATGATGAAGTCTATCAAAATCCCTCCATGCTTGTCCATCCGCAAGATGCCTTAATTTTCCATCTTTTGAGCGTTCTTCTTCATGCCACCTCATTTCCTTTGCTATCTTTGAACACATAAATAACCTTTGAAATCGTGGAATTAATGGAAAATGTCTCAAAACCTTAGCAGGGACTTTATGATCATATTTCACATGCTCAGAAGACTCACTCTCTACTTGAGGAAACTCCTTCCATCGTGAAGCCTTACAAATATTGCAAGAGTTATCATTCTCGTGTTCTTTCCAATATAACATGCAATCATTCGGACATGCATGAATTTTTTTGTAATCGAGACCCAAATCACTAATCATCACCTTTATTTTGTTAAAAGATTCAGGAATGTTCAATTCTGGAATCGCTTCTTTCAACAATTCTAAAAGGGAAGTGAAAGATGCATTGCTCCATCCATGCAGACACTTCAACAAGTAAAGTCGAATTATGAACGATAGAGTAGAGAAGCTTTCATATCCGGGGTATAACTCTTGTTTTGCCTCATTAATCAACTTGTAGAACTTTCTCGCATCCTCATTGTGAGCTTCACTACTTTCCTCTGCTTCAACCACATTTCTAAATGTGTCATACAATAAACCACCAATGTCATCAAGTGAGTTCACTTGCTCTTTTGTGCCCTCCTTAATTTTCATAGGCGATGGTATATCCTCTCCATGGTTTACCCAAACATGATATCCTTTCACAAAACCTACGGCTAATAAATGATCGCGGACCACATGTCTTCTTTCCCATTTACAATTTGCACAATGAGCACAAGGACAAGAAATTTCACGTCCTTGAGGTCTTCTTGTGGTATAGGCAAAATCTAAAAAAGACTTAACACTTTTTCTATACTTCTTCCAGTGTTTTGAGAGTTTAGTCCATGCTTTATCCATACCTTTAGTCTAATTTAATTACAATATTTTAAACATCCATCAATAAATTTATAAACAATAAAATGTATAAACACATAAGGATACACTATTATTTACAAACTAACACAATATTAACACATAAAATAATTTAACTATCAACAAACACAGTATTAACATATTATATAACTAACAACTTAATATCACTATTCACACATAAAACAAACAAGTTCAAACCATTAACTAATCACCTAGTTGTCTAAGCCTAACAGTTAAATGAACCAATTTTACTAACCTCTAACACTCATAACAAAATGCTAACAATTAGCTAACCATAACTATTTTTCAAATGCTATTAACATTCAATTAGCATAACAGTTAACTAACATCTCTAATTCTAACATTTCAACTAACATAACAAATAACCCTCTAACTGTCAGATCACTAACAGTTAACATATTAACTCTAACCTAACATACTAACGGTTACAGTTAGCAAGTTAACTTGATATAACAGTTCAAATTAACTAACATTTTCTAAACTAACCCTACTAATATACTAACTGTCACAGCTCCAATCCACTAACTAACCTAACTATTTTTCAAAATGGCATCAAACTAACTAACTCCAATTAAACAATTAACCAAATTCCATAACAATTAACTAACACAACTAACCAATTCAAATTCCTCACTAACAATTCAATGTCATTAACTACCTCGAGCTACACTTCCAACCAAATTAACATAACTAACCTAATACTTCATTAATAGTTCATTTAATATTCTCACCTAACTGTCACAGTTTTGAACTCATTAACATTCATCTCTAATTCACTAATTGTCAGACTTCAAATGCAATAACTGTCAACTAACAACGTTAACTCTCTAACTGATTTGCTCATGAATTGAATTAACACTAACAGCTGACCTAACACCTAACTGCTTTGCCTTATCTGCCCAAAAACAGTTATGATTTCCCTTCACCTCAATCTTTATACAACAACAGTTCATCCTCAATCTCCTGAGACCACAATCAAATTCACATTGAACAATCAAATTCACATTGAACACTATACAATTCTCTAGCTTTTCGTTGAACAACTGTGCTGTTACGCAGCCCTCCTCCCAAGAGTTTTGCACATTGTCCATATTCTTTCTGAAACTAAGGTGGATGCAGAGATTTGATAGGTGAAACACCTTCATCAACACCATTAGGAGTTTTAAATAGAAATAACAAAGGTCCAATATGGTTTATTTGATAATACTATTTTATTTTGCACTATGCAGGGATTCTGTAAGGACTGGTTTGGATATATTATAAAGATTCATCATCATGGCGACGAAAGGGAACCCGGGAGATAATAGAAATAACAAAGGTCCAATGTCGATTTTCATTGTATTTGCTTTGTGTGGTTTCTTCTATATATTAGGTTTGTGGAAAAGGAGTGGTTTTGGAAAAGGAGACAACATTGCTGTTGAGATTACTAAACATACAGATTGTAGTGTTCTTTCCGATCTAAACTATGAGACTCATCATGGTGGTGAGGCTGGAACAAATGATGATCCAAACGAACCAGTCAAATAGTTCAAGCCTTGTGATGATCGCTTCATTGATTACACGCCTTTCCATGATCAAGCAAGGGCGATGACGTTTCCGCGAGAGAATATGAATTATAGAGAAAGGCATTGTCCTCCTGAAGAAGAGAAATTGCATTGTCTCATAGTTGCTCCTATAGGGTATGCAATGTTGTTTCCTTGGCCTAAGAGTCGCGATTACGTCCCGTATGCAAATGCGCCTTACAAGAGCCTCACAGTTGAGAAGGCTGTGCAGAATTGGATACAGTATGAAGGGAATGTTTTCAGGTTTCCTGGTGGGGGAACTCAATTTCCTCAGGGTATGATGCTTACATTAATCAACTTGCAGCTGTTATTCCATTGGATAATGGGATGGTTAGAACCGCATTAGATACTGGGTGCGGGGTAAGTCAAATCCTACTGAGAAAATATCCTTGTTTTGATATAACAGTTTGTTCAAGTGTCTCTATAGCCGCTATTTGACAACAATTAGTACTAACACATAGCAAAAAACTTAGCTACAAAGTTTAAGTGAAAATATATGATGTTGATATTAAAGACATGGGCCTCATTCTTGGTGGACACTATAGAGAGTTTTGGCAACAACTTCAAATTCATCCTAACCAAAGTTGTATCCATACTTGCTATATTGAGAGACAAAGATTAAACAAGACTCTCATTCTCTCTCTCTCTCTCTCTCTCTCTCTCTCTCTCTCTCTCTCTCTCTCTCTCTCTCTCTCTCTCTCTCTCTCTCTCTCTCTCTCTCTCTCTCTCTCTCTATATATATATATATATATATATATATATATATATATATATATATATATATATATATATATATATATATATATATATATATATATATATATATATATATATATATATATATATATATATATATATATATATATATATATATATATATATATATATATATATATATATATATATATATATATATATATATATATATATATATATCACCATAACCACAACCACAAACACAAACTGAGATACAAAAATAAAGTTATGCTATTTCCTAATTACCATGGCAGAATCACAGTTAGAAATATACAAGTCTTCTAGTGTCAACATCTTCAAAGGATCAATCTTGAATTTTAGGTCTTAACAATAACAACACAAATCAAATTTCAAAAACATTTTGGTACTACTATTCATTATTGCAATTGCTGAGATAAAATATTGAGTTATGATAAAATTGCTATGATGTTTTGGTACTACTATTCTATTAAATATAAGAAGTAAAATACCTGAAAGTGAGAACAATACTGAAATCTGAAATTGAAAGGTTGGGTTTGAGAATGAAAGTCAAATGCAGAACTAAGATTGAGAGTGAATACCCTAGAACAAAAATATGAACATGAAAGATTGAAAATTGCACATTATTATTATTATTTATAAAATTAGAATGAAAAACTTACGTTTGAGAGGTATAAGCAATGGATGAGAGAAGGAAGGACGGTTGGCGGCATGAATGAGGGTGAAAGCTTGCAGAGAGATGAAAAAGTTAGGGTTTAAACAACCCCCACTTTTTAGAAACTATATATGTGGCGCGGATGAAAAATTTAAGTTTTAGAACAAATTAATTAATTAATAACTTTCGGATTAAAATTAAAACCAAATGGCGTTGTTGTTTTGGTGGTAGTGAAGTCTTGCTACAAAGCAAGGGACTTGGGTTCAAGTCCTTGTTTTGCGAGTTTTCTTAAATTAATAGTTTTCTTAAATTAATTTTTCAATCATATTTTCAAGTTTGAGTTCGAGCACTTCAAGGACAGGGGTTTGATCTCCACTCTGTACATTTAATTATATGCAAATAATTAACATTTTCAAAACCACATTTTCAAAACCGTAGCATATAATAAATAAGGGACGGTTTTGAAAAAAAAGTGTTCACACGTAAAAACGTGTAGCCTATGTTACTTATAGGGACAGTTTTACAGTTGTTGTCTATTCCTCCATTGCCTAAAGTCATTTTTGTTGTAGTGCCTGCTTGATTAATTATGATGTTTAACTGTTTTGTTCTTGACTCCAATTGCATGTTCCCTTAGGATCTCCTTGTTCAACTTAATTTCCGATTAAGAATGGAGTAGGATAGATTTTAGGATCTTAATATCTTGCATGACAAATTTAGGGTAGAACCTCCCTTCATCCTCAAATTTAGGACCATCTTTGCATGACAACATTTAGGATACAAACTACTTTAGTTTTTTCTTACTTTTGCATCAAATATTTTCTTGCATCAAAAATCCATAAAAATTTAATAAATATGATGCATGTAGTACGTCACGAGCCTTAAGAACATGAGAAAAGATGAACACAAATATTCCTTACCTCTTCTTAGAGTGGTTTGTATGCGAGACACTTGAATCATTTATGCAAAACATTCGCTCCTATGTCATAGAATTTAATGTAATACGCATCCCAAACTCTTTTAAAAACCCTAACATATAACACTTCAACAAATGCAAATCATGTTGTCCTTCAGGATTTTCTCTCCATTTTTTTTTTCTTTCAAAAAGGGCATGCTATTTCTGTTCTACCATAATACAGGTAATGCATAAGACTCGACGAGCGAGCTACAATACACCTAACTGCTAGAATGCAAATGTTAGCATCATCTATAAAAAACATCAATAAAATATAGTCTGAACTACGGACGCTCTGATTTCTCATACCTGTTGAGAACACATAGGCACAAAGGCCTCAATCCTTGGCGAGCAAACTTCCCATTTTTCACTGTAGTCCTCAAACTACGATTGCTCTAACTTTCCTAGTGTACAAGGAAATACGTAGGCACAGGATTGCAAGATCTTGGTGAGCCCCCTTTATTTTCTTTCTCCTTTTATTTTCCTTTTCATTCACGCATTCCCTTAGAAGTTAAGCTTTAGATTTATACAGCTTTTGATTAGAACAACAAGAGTGGATCCCGTTGAGTTCAATGAACGTGAGAGGTGCTAATATCTTCATCTTGCGTAATTAAGTCCCGGACCCCGAATTTGGTTGAGAGACCATGCTTTTTTCCCTTCTGAGATTTTCTCGATGTTTTTCTTTCCCTATTAGGATAAATAAAGTTCGATGGCGACTTTGTGTCTTCGCCGATTATTTTTCACGTATAGACACATTGTAAACTAGCAGTTCACAAAAAATAATAAATTTGTAATTTGGCAAGACTAGTTAGGTCATCCCGATTATACAATCATGCAAAAAATTATTTAAAATTCACAAGGTCATTGTTGCGATGAAAATTTGATATCAAGCTATTAATTAACTTGAACCTTATTTCTTTTACAACCGGTCTTTAATTTATCCAAAGGATAGGTCTAAAGAAAGAAAGAACCTTTTTTGCGCGATGTGACAACAACGCTTTAGAGATTCGGGGATTCGGGGGTTGGTTATATCTAGGGAAGGTATTAGCACCCTAAATATCTGTAGTACTCTACAGGAACCTTTTCTTCATTTACTTGCTAAGGTTTGTGAATTGTGCACTATGGTTTGAGTTGGGAATAAAAGTAAAATAAAGGCCTAAGTGGTTTTCTAAGTTTGCTCACAAAGGTATCGCACCTTCTGCCTACGTATCCTGACTAGGATAGAATCAGAGCAATCGTAGTTCACCTCACAAGGGAAAAGAACACTTGATGATGATCAAGGTTCAAAGGGGAACAAACATGACGATGTTTGTGTGGAGTTTGACAAAACTCCCTAAACTAAATTGTAAAAGGGGAAAGTAAGAAATCATGACGATGATTCTTACACAGAGTTGACGAACTCTTTCCTAGGGTTCTAGTTGAAGAACACTCCTAGTATGGGTGGGTTTCTTAGACTTCAAGCAAAGTCTAAAGGCTTCTAGTCTAGGGTTAAGGTGACTTAACGAAGTCAAGGGATAGCAGAGATTTTGGTCCAAGACATTGACAGTCAAGTGGACAGACCTTCCTTTGGAGGAACAGTATTGTCGGCAACTGGACGAAAGCTAACGAGCTCCGTCGCTTAGGGATAAAATAAAATACAAACATCGTTCAAACATTCATGGTGACAACCAATACAAAGATTAAAGATGGAAAGCAATGATGACAATCAGAGCAATTGTTTTGGTACGAGAACCGTGACGACAGTTCGCACCTGGAGTACTGTTAACAAACAGATGAGGTAAACATGATAATAATTCAATGTAAAAATTCTAACATGTTGACAAACATATATAGACATGATAACAATCAATTTTCCTGAGAAAACACAAGAGGAAACCTTTTAAATTTCATCTGCAACCAAATAGGGTTAGTACCGTTGACGCGCGGATTGTGCACAATCAAACGTGGTGAAAAAATAATCAAACATGGAAAATAAAATTATGACATGAAAGTACACATTAAAATAAACACAATGAAAAAAGAACGGGTGAAAAACGATAAAAAATGAGAGAGTTACGAATTTTTGAAGTTTATGTACAAAATAGGAAAAAATAATAAAAGGGTTCAACCTCCACCCGGATCGAACCCTGGTCATGATGGTGAAAGGTATAATTGCGCGCATGTTCTTACCGCTGGGGCGGCTGTTACATCCATTAATCAAATGGAAACAATATGTATACAAGGCTGATTTTGAATCATGGCTGGGCAAAATACATAATCAACACCAAATACGTTTTATACCGTATCTCACTAACCGCTTATCGGATCGAGACAAATTTTATATGTAAATTGGGTAGAAAAATGAGAGGAAGAAGATGGCATAGGTGGTTTTTACAAATTGTTCACCTAGTGAAAAAAAAGATGACTGGTGTGTGTGTGTGTTTGAATGCATAATGACATGGAAACATAATCGAAACCAAATACGTTTTATACCGTATCTCACTAACCGCTCATCGGATCGGGACAAATTTTATATGTAAATTGGGTAGAAAAATGAGAGGAAGAAGATGGCATAGGTGGTTTTTTGAAATTCACTTTCCTGTGAAAAAAACGATAGCTGGTGTGAATTTCATGGTTTTAAGCTTGCAAATTGAACTGGACAGCTTGGTATACACATGCTACAAGTCAGGTAATGTTACATACACATCACATATATCATATATAACAGATATCAAGCACAAATTGAGCCAAGGCATGAGTAATTATGACTGTTGTCCATAAGTTGCAAATCACATAACATAAAATGCATAACAAAAGTGATTTTTGGTTTCTGATTGTTTTGTGTGATTCTAACCATTCTAACAGCTTAAATATATCATATGAAGTGTGTGTAGATGAAAAAGTTTAAACTGGAACACATATATAAGCATGTAGCACTCAATTTGCAAATTGTGTTCAATATGTGTGTGTGAAGCATAATGTGATGTGAAACTTTGTACAGTCAAGTTTTTATGTTTTGAATCATTTACACACATTACATATGACCTTGTGGAGCTGTAGAAATAATAAGATAGCATGTACAAACAGGTAAGTTCAAGTTGGTATGTGAACATGAAGCATTTTGAACATTATGGACCAATATGCATGATAAGGGACAGATGAAGTCCTAACTCAAATCTGGTCAAATTAATCATTTAGACAGCACACATACATGATAATAAGATGGTTCAAACATTAAAATTCCACAAAACACACATATCATGTAATTTGTCATAGCATTTACAAGTTGTAGACATAATAATGCATATGAGAAGGTAAAACTTTGCATGATGATTCTTAATACAATATGATCATTCAAACTCATCAAACATGTTTAACATAAGGTGTACAAGTCATTAGTTTTGGCAGAAAACATGTTATAGGCAGAAATCAAGTTTTTGTGCTTTTGTGTATTTTTGTACCTTTGGTGTCAAGGAGTGAAATTGTGGTGCTGTGCTCAAATCATTCAAAGGAATTCATACACATATTGCAAATGACATTTAAATCATGCTTGTGAGATAAAAAAAACATCATTCTATGGTTGGTTTCAAAAGTGAGCAAAGTGAGTGGTTATTGCATTCATGTGTTTGTGTCAAGAGGTGAAATTCAAAACTATACCTCAAATCAGCAAGACAAGCACATGTACAAGTTTCAAATGATTAATGTGATGTGTGTGAGTGGTGTTTTGATGAAGAGCAAGCTTTATGCAAAAAGTAGTATGAGTGGTATCATGCGTTACATTGTGTTTTGGATTGAATATGTAAAACTTTGATGTAATGATAATAAACAAGATCAATGCACATGGACATGCTCAGGATGTATATTGAATTATGTTTGAGCTAATGCAAACAAGTTAACATGCTTTGATGTAAATGATAACAAATTTGTGAAAAACACCAAACTTGAGGTTTTACAAACAGCTTTTGGCAACATCACTAAGTAGTAGCAGCATGTCATGAACAAATTAGCAGCATGATTGTGAAAACAAATTAGCAGCAATATCATGATAACTTCAAACTGGCAGCACCAAGCATAACCTAACAGCATCAGTTTATTTGAACATGATTGAAACATAGCATGATGTGTAAAACCTATAGTAGTGCAGTATTAAACAGGGCAAGAACCAAACATGATCTAGCAATGATAAAGGTAATACAACCATATTGGATTATGAAGTTAATGCTTGTAGCAGTAATGGAACAAACAATCAGCAGTAAAAACACAGTGTTCATCTCAACAGCACATCATCAATATTACTTGCTGTTACATGATTTTTGTTTTATTCAAGCCAGCATGCTTAACATGATCAAATGGAGGATGATAAACTGATAAACATTAAGCAACTAGTGACCTAGTACAATTATACCAAAGGCTGTAAGCAGAATGAAAACAAATTTAAAAGCATGACAGCATGAGATAAACATCCACTATTCATGAATTTCAACATATCCTATAATGCTCAAGATGCCAAACCATGGATAAATAAACAAGAGGACTAATGTATAAGCTACATACCTGTTAGTGAGCCTATTTAGCAAGCCAAGGAGTTGAGAAAACCAGCAATGTCTTGTATGTGAACTTTGTGTTGAAGCTTTCTTGAACTTTAAGAAACAAGCCAAGTGTGAAGTCAAAATGAGTTCTGCCCACTTCTGGTGATCAATGATGATTTAGACAGCTTATATATGTTGTATTTGAGGTGTTCAAGAGTTCAAAACATCAACAAGGTGCTCGGATCAAGTTTTGGTGGTTTTTGAGGACTTAAGTCAAAGAAAGTTCCATGGAATGTTGACTTTTTGATTTTTTGATTTTTTGGATGATTTAATGGTTGGTACACCTCATATATATGATTTAGAGAGTGTGTGGATGGTTGTTTGAGGTCTGGAATGTATAGAACTCAAAGTAGCATCAAAGTTGCAAATGCTGATTTTTGGGCATTTTTGACAACTTTGGAGATTTTGCAAATTTGGTGTGAGAGAGAAATGTAATGAGGAGCTTGCTTCTAGCAGGTTTTTAGAATGATATTGAGGTCCATAATGAGGAGTTAGAGGTCTCTATTTATAGAAAAAATGAGTGAGGAGCTTGCTTGGTCATTTTGCTTCACCATGAAGAAACCTTGATATTTTCTCTTCCAAATGACCACTTGCTTGGCTTTTCTGATTGCTAGCTGTTTTCTTGACTTAATTGGCAAGTTTGTATGATGTTTTTACAGAGGAATCAATGCCTAGAGGCCTGGTAGAGTGGCTGGAACAGAAATGACTTTCCACCTCATGCTTGGAAAAGTCAAATATTTCAACTTTGGCAATGAACTCACCATTCTTATTTCCATGCTATCTCCTTGTTATTTCTTTGTTCTAACCTGCTAAGAATGATTAATATATCATATAGAAGGAGTTTGTAGCATTGAAATTGATCCACTTGAGTGCTAGAGGTGTTTTTGCAAAATTCATCAATGTGGGACAAAAGTGACAAATTGCCAACTTTGAACACATGTATCTCTCAGCTCATAAATCCCCTTGAGATGTACTTGTACTTTTTAGAAAGCCCTCACATAGTACTAAAACTTTCATGTTGGCCAGAAATCTTGATTCTATTTGAAACTAGGTGAAAAACCCCCTTGAAGTTGGCTGATTTTAGCTTTTAAGGTGAAAATAACTTAGAAATTTTCTAAGTTATTTTCCCTTCTAGGAATGTTTTTGCTTATATCTCAAAAAGTATGCATTTTCTGGTTGTGGACTAGTATGGGACTTTTGTAGGACTTGTCAAGAGCTTTCAAATGAGACTAGAACCAACTCAATTGGATGTGTGGTTAAGGAGATACGGTTTAGCCCTTTTCAAAACCCTAATTTCCCGATTTCTCGATTACTCTCTCATTTTTGATCCAATGACCATGAAAATTGATATGCAAGTCCATTATGACATAAGGAACAACTTTGATTCACAACTTGGATTCCAATTCTCAAAATTCGAGGAGTTGACTTTTCGGTCAACCGTACGATCGATCGGTGCCGATCGAGTCGCCTGTTGATATTCTGGACATCCTGGGACTTTGACACTTCTTGAATAGTCTTTAATAGCCTATATTAACTTCATGGAACTCACTCCCACCATTAAAACATTTCCCAACATCAAAGTCAAACCACAGTTGACTTTCTACTAGTTAAAAACCCTAATCGGGGCCTCCTGACTGCACTGTTCTTGATTCTGAAACGATTTCTTCAAATTGACTTCCCATTTGACTTTGATATTGTCTTTGATTTCATTCCATGATTGAATTGACCCAAATCATTGGTTGATCATTCCTTGATTGTTTTGAATTTGTCGGTGCGAGAACCCTGATTCATCTGTAACTTGACAATAATAAACTTGCACTGATTTAGGGTTAGATAATGCATGATCATGCTTCTAAAAATGATAATGAGGATCTAAGGGGTCAAAATTTGGGGTATGACAGTTGCCCCTATTTAAATATCTTCACTAGATGGAACTGAGGATGACAATCCTCGAGGAATCGTAGTGAGAGGTATTTAAATACAAAAAAACCAAAAATTTTGTACCTTAGATCCAATGCTATGCAAAGGATCAATGCTTGAATGCTATGAGACCTAAATGATGATTTATGATGCTTGAAAATGCAAGACACACAAAAAGGTAAAAACAGACTGCCATCCATTGGGGAATAGTCTCTGGAGACTCGACATACCGGGAACGTCCTTATAGAAGGACACACACTGGGGAAGAGAAAACTTAAACCTGAATATCAGATAGTTCAGACATGACTAAATGATAACAACTGAGAACATAATTCTGATTGGAGGAGCGGAACCTGACGAGGACAACCGTTCACTGGGGAAAAGGGACATACTTTACTGGGGATCAAATAGTTCAGACGTGACTAGATGATATCATCTGAGAAACTCCGACTGGGAAACGGAACCTGACGAGGACAGCCGTTCACTGGAGAAAGAGATGCACTCCACCGGGGAAAGAATAATTTTCACATGGGGAATAAAGGAAATTGGTGACAACCTCACTGGGGATGATCAGACGAGGCCTTCCTATAATGAAGAGTTCAAACGGGATCTCCAGGAATGGACTAGGAACAAAGTCAGACACACAGGGGATACTAGTGACAACTAGATCTCCGGGACTAGACTGGAAAAGCAAAGACCTACTGGGGTACTGGTGACTACCAACCCAGAGGAAACAAATAAGGAAAACGGGAACGCCAGTGACAACTGGACTTTAGCTAGTGGGATTGGTGACGACCGATGGAATGTTAAATGAAATAAATGACCATACCAGTTACAACGGGCTTTTCACGGGATTTGGTGACGACCAACCAGTGATGCCGGATAAGAATGCCAGTTACGACTGGACTTACTGGGGAATTTAAATAACAACCACAAATAACAATTTGGGTGAGCGCGCCAGTTACGACTGGACTTTATGAGGATTTGGTGACAACCAAACTCAGGTATCAATAACAATTGGATTTAAAAGACGCCAGTGACGACTGGACTTCAGTAGGGGAGGTTGGTGACGACCAACACATGATACCAATGCCAACTGGATTTAACGATGCCAGTGACGACTGGACTTCAGGGGATGTAACAATAATGATTACTAACCACGGTTCGGTTGAAGGGTGCCAGTTACAACTGGACTTGATTGGGGATGTTAGTGACGACCAACAAACACAGGGTGCCAGTGACGACTGGACTTAAAGTAAAAAGTTGATAACGACCAACAAGTGATACCAACAACAATTGGATTTAAACAATGCCAGTGACAACTGGACTTTACTGAGGGAAGTTGGTGATAACCAACGAAAGGGTACCAATTACAATTGGATTTTGCGATGCCAGTGACAACTGGACTTTTCCGGGGCAAGGTTGGTGACGACCAACAAACACAAGGTGCCAGTGACGACTGGACTTTTAAAAGACTGTGGTGACAACCACGAGATAGAACATATGAATGCCAGTGACAACTGGACTTGATGGTAACAACCAGAAAATGAGATACCACAACCGGGGGAGAGGGTAGAACCACACTGAATCCAGGCTAAGTGGTGCAAATAATCTCAACTGTACTGGGGAACGGAGCTTAGTCAGGTCAGCCCGCGATGTACCAGTAATCTCTGTCTTTGGCAATCCTGTGGAGGATGGATCCTTCAAAACTTTACATGATGGCTTCTTAGTCTTGGTTACTACACACGGCCAAAGGCGAACCAAGTGAACAGATCTGCTAAGTGTTTCAACTGGGGAAAAAATGCAAATGTATATCAATGCTCCTGCCACCTTGAGGCATCAGGGTGAGTATGATCTTACTGAGTTTTCCACGAGTTTAAAGCATTTGTTTTTTATTGACCTTTTCAAGTTTTATCATGAAAAATTTTGCCTCTTACGTTTTTCAAAATCATCGTTTGTCAAATAAACAGTGTTTTGCATAACAAAAAATGATAAAGAGAAGTAGTAGTTGCAAACAAAAGAATGGTTCGAAGCTGATTTTATTCAAGCAGGCGGTCTTGCCAATGGCAAGATTCCCTAGAACATTGTACAAGTGAAAAATGGAAAAAGTGGAAGGGTTACATTGAATCCCATGACCATTTATCCCTAAAGACTAGAAATCCACCAACATCCTTGCTTCTGACGAGAGCAACCGGAAGTGAGTTTTCTCTGTGTAACTTGCTGTACTGGTGACAACCTTCTGATGCAGTGAAACGCCTTTGTCCCTAATTTTTGCCTGGATCGCCCTTTCGGGTTTTCAATCCACCGGGACGCTCATTTTTGCCTAAGTCGCCCTTTCGGGTTTTCAACTTAGCGAGCTTTCAATTCTTTTC
This sequence comes from Lathyrus sativus, assembly GCA_963859935.3. Taxonomy (NCBI): domain Eukaryota; kingdom Viridiplantae; phylum Streptophyta; class Magnoliopsida; order Fabales; family Fabaceae; genus Lathyrus; species Lathyrus sativus. The sequence continues at coordinate 20,634,981 of OZ012736.1, forward strand.
TCTTTTTCTCTTTTTCTTTTTACCCTAACTTTTGCATAAGCCGCTCTTGCGAGTTTTCGACTTATCGGGCTTTTCTTAGGCGTAATATTTTCTGACTGCATCAGAATTTATTGGATGAGTAAGCTGCTCTCCATCCATGGTTGTGAGAATCAACGATCCTCCTGAGAAAACTGTCTTCACAATGAAGGGGCCATCATAGTTAGGCATCCATTTTCCTCGGGCGTCTTTATGGACTGGTAAGATCTTCTTCAATACAAGCTCACCTTCTCTGAACTCCCGGATGCGGACCTTCTTGTCAAAGGCTCTTTTGATCCTTTTCTGATATACCTGGCCATGACACATTGCAGATATACGCTTTTCGTCAATTAAATTCAATTGGTCAAATCTTTCCCTGACTCATTCTGCCTCTTCCAGCTTTGCTTCCATTATAACCCTTAACGAAGGGATCTCGACTTCAATTGGGAGTACAGCATCCATCCCATACACTAAAGAGAAAGGGGTTGCCCCTGTTGAGGTGCGGACTGATGTTCTGTATCCGTGTAGAGCAAACGGTAACATTTCATGCCAGTCTTTGTAAGTTTTCACCATCTTTTGTAAAATCTTCTTGATGTTTTTGTTAGCTGCCTCAACAGCTCCATTCATCTTCGGACGGTACGGGGAGGAGTTATGGTGTTCAATCTTGAATTCATCACACAGTTCCTTCATCACTTTGTTGTTCAGATTGGTTCCGTTGTCTGTGATAATTCGGTTGGGAGTCCCGTATCGACAGATTATCTCTTTCTTGATGAAGCGAGCCACCACTTGTCGGGTTACATTGGTGTATGAAGCAGCTTCGACCCATTTGGTAAAATAGTCAATGGCGACTAGAATGAAACGGTGCCCGTTGGAAGCTTTTGGCTCAATTGCCCCAATCATATCGATGCCCCACATTGAGAAAGGCCAGGGTGATGACAGTACATTCAGCAATGTTGGAGGTACATGCACTTTATCTGCGTAGATCTGACATTTATGACACTTCCTGGAGAATTGTATGCAGTCATTCTCTAAAGTCAACCAGTAATACCCGGCTCTCAAAATCTTTCTGGCCATCGCGTACCCGTTGGCATGAGTACCGAAGATTCCTTCATGGACATCTTTCATTAATAAATCTGCTTCTCTTTTGTCGACGCATCTGAGCAGAACCATGTCATGATTTCTTTTATAGAGTATACCATTACTGATGAAGAACTTTGACGCTAGTCTTCTCAAAGTTTTCTTGTCAAGAGACGTAGCATCTGTCGGATATTCTTGTTGTAACAGGAAGTTCTTTATATCATAGTACCATGGTTTATCATCTGTTTCTTCGTCGATCATTTGACAGTAAGCGGGCTCTGTTTTTCGCTCAATCTGGATGAGAGTAGCATCATTTACATCTTGGACTTTCCACATGGAGGCCAACATGGCTAAAGCATCGGCAATGTGATTTTCAGACCTGGGTACATGCTTGAAGGTAATCTCGTCAAAGTACTCGATCATGTCGACAATATATGCTCTGTATGGGACCAGGTTTTCATGTCGGGTCTCCCATTCGCCTGTGACCTGGTAGATGACTAGTGCTGAATCGCCGCTCACTTCTAGAGTTTTAATTTTGAGATCAATGGCCGCTTCGAGACCAAGGATACATGCCTCGTATTCTGCAATGTTGTTTGTACAATCAAAATCCAACCGAGCCGTGAATGGCGTGTAACCACCTCCTGGATTCATTAAGACAGCGCCTACACCATGCCCGCTATAATTTGACGAACCATCGAACATCATTTTCCAAGGGGAACTTGGTGGTGAATCTTCAACAGGGTCGACCTTTTCACAATCCTTTACTAACATGACGTCTTCATCAGGAAAATCAAGCTTAACTGACTCATCGTTCTCAACTGGTTGTTCTGCAAGGTAATCTGACAAGATACTGCCCTTGATAGACTTCTGGGTCGTGTACTGAATGTCGTATTCTGATAATAACATGTGCCATCTGGCGAGCCTTCCAGTCTGAGCAGGTTTTTCAAAGATATATTTGATTGGGTCCATTTTTGCGATTAACAGAGTAGTATGGCAAACCATGTACTGTCGTAACCGTTTGGCGGCCCATGCTAAAGCGCAACATGTCTTTTCAAGGAGTGAATAACGGCTCTCACAATCAGTAAACTTCTTGCTTAAGTAATAGATGGCATGTTCCTTTCGTCCGGATTCATCCTGTTGACCCAACATACAGCCCATGGAACTTTCTAGAACAGTAAGGTACATGAATAACGGCCTTCCCGGAACCGGAGGTATCAAGATGGGCGGTTCTTGCAAATAACTTTTGATTTTGTCAAAGGCCTGCTGACAGTCTTCATTCCAAACCACTGGTTGACTTTTGCGTAGTAGTTTGAAGATGGGTTCACAGGTCGGTGTCATGTTGGAAATGAACCGAGATATGTAATTTAATCTGCCCAGAAAACCTCTGACCTGTTTTTCTGTTTGAGGAGCCGGCATGTCTTGGATGGCGCGGACTTTGTCTGGGTCTACTTCGATTCCTCGTTGACTAACAATGAAACCAAGTAGCTTTCCTGACCTTACTCCGAAAGTGCATTTGGCAGGATTCAACCTTAGTTGATACTTTCTAAGTCTTTTGAACAGCTTCAGGAGGTGCTCTAGATGATCATCTTCGCTTCGAGACTTTGCAATCATATCGTCGACATACACCTCAATTTCTTTGTGCATCATGTCATGAAATAGAGTGACCATGGCCCGCTGGTAGGTGGCTCCAGCATTTTTCAAACCAAATGGCATAACTTTGTAACAGTAGGTTCCCCACGGCGTGATGAAGGTAGTTTTTTCCATATCATCTGGATCCATTTTAATCTGATTGTAACCCGAGAAACCGTCCATAAAAGAGAACACTTCGAAACGAGCTGTATTGTCTACCAATGTATCAATGTGTGGCAGTGGGAAGTCATCTTTCGGACTGGCCTTGTTCAGATCCCTGTAGTCTACACACATTCGGACCTTACCATCCTTTTTCGGTACTGGAACAATGTTTGCTACCCACTCAGGGTATTTGGATACAGCCAAGAACCCTGCATCTACCTGCTTTTTTACTTCGTCTCGGATTTTGAGTGCCATGTCTGGCCTGGTTCTGCGGAGCTTTTGTTTTACTGGAGGGCATTCTGGTTTAAGCGGCAGCTTGTGAACCACTATGTCAGTGTCTAGACCCGGCATGTCCTGATAGGACCAAGCGAACACATCCACATATTCCTTCAGGAGTTCTTTCAATTGTTGTTTGATGTCTGCCCCGAGGCTTGCCCCAATCTTGACTTCCTTTTTGTCATCTTCTGAGCCCAGGTTAATGACTTCAATCTGCTCTTTGTATGGTTGGAGTTCCATGTCTTCGTCTTGAGTTAGTCTTACCAGTTCATCGGGAATTTCAAGATCTTCGTCCTCCTCTTCAGCTTGGTGAATTGGTGAATCAAAGTCAGGAGGAGATGCCTGGTCATGGGAATCAATGGGTTTTTGGATGTGGCTGCAGATGGGGAATGGTTTAATTTTATTAAACATACAAAGATAAATGCAGCACACAAAAAAGAAGATTGCTTTCGGTTTTTTATGATTGCCATTTTTTCTTTAAAAGTGAAAACGAATAAAAGCATCAAAAGCAAATGAGGAACTTAGCAAAACAGTTCATTTTCATTGATGTATTTTGAAAGTGCGGGGCCCGTACAAAACATTCCTATGACCTTGGGCACGGTCATGGAGTTTTAAAACAACAAAACAAGAAAAAGACACAAAGCAAATTACTTTAACTCGTGACAAACTACAGGAACATCAATGGCCTCCCAGTTGCTCAAAGGGGATTTGCACCGATATACTAGATGCCCGATGTATTCACTTTCTTCTTCGTCTCCTACGGCGTTGACTTGGGACCCGCCGCTGATGAATATTTCTTGTATTGTCCTGGGACGCCTCTGGTCTAGTGTAGTGTCTTCAGCAGGAGTTGGTTTGTAACCCAACCCCTATCGATCCATCTTCGGCTGTACTTCAATAATTTCTCCCCATCCTGCGGGAGTGCCTTCTGCGAGCGCTGCTCTGATACTTTGAGCGGAAGCGAACGATGGACTACCTTTGGCTACCGTTTCTTCTACTGTTACTGCATGGGCTATTTCCAGAGCTTGAAATGAGGTTTCCAGAGCACCTTCTTCTGCTTCAATGTATCTGAAGGATGACAAGTTGCTTACCATAAAGTCTTCCTCCCCATGCACCATTATCAGTTGGTTATTTACCACATATTTCAGTCTCTGATGCAAAGTTGATGCTACAGCCCCTGCTTCGTGTATCCAGGGTCGTCCCAACAAACAGCTGAACGTCGGATTGATGTCCATTACCTGGAATGTTATTTCAAATACATGCGGTCCAACCATGACGGGTAATTCTACTTCTCCAATAACAGCCCTTCGGGACCCGTCGAAAGCCTTCACGATCAAAGGAGTGGGCTTCATCTCTGCTCCTGTATAGGCCAACCTTGCAAGTGACCTTGCAGGCAAGACATTCAAAGAAGACCCATTATCAACCAGGACTCGTGCCAATGTGTCTTCTTGGCATTTGATGGAGATGTGTAATGCTTTGTTGTGATGGCGACCCTCTTTCGGCAACTCGGCGTCGCTGAAGCTCAACGTGTTACATGCTGTGATATTGGCTATTACTGAGTCAAATTGCCCCAGCGTGATGTCCTTAGTTACGTGGGCTTGTTGAAGTACTTTTTGCAGAGCTTCCCGATGGGCGGGAGAATTCATCAATAGAGAAAGGACGGAGATTTTAGCCGGCGTTTGGTGGAGCTGGTCTACCACCTTGTAATCACTCTTCCGAATAATTCTTAAAAATTCCTCATCTTCACCTTCAGGTCTGGGCGCTTCTTTGTTCTGAGTTTCCGCCGGGGTGGTGTCTTTTGGAGTAACTATGGTAATCTTGGGCTGGTAGATTCGACCGCTGCGGGTCATTTTGCTAGTACCCACGATGTTTATAACATTATCTTGTTCCTTTTTTATCTCTTCATTCTGATCTGTTCTCTTGGATACTGTCAAGTCATACCTCCAGGGGACTGCTTTTGTATTATTGTAGGGAAACAGCTTCGGCCTTTGGATCACGACTGATCGGTGTTGGTTGATTACCGACCTGTCAAACATGGGTTTTGTATTTCTAGACGCCCGAGTCCACTTATCTTTGTTTGGTTGATCAAAAGTAGGCTTTATTACTGCAACATTTTCACTTTGGATTCTACCGCAGACTTGCAACAATCCTTCGTCAATTAAACTTTGGATGTCTCTTTGTACCGTACCACAACTGGCGGCATTGTCGGAACACTTCCCACAGTTGGCGTGATTGTTCTGGATATAACCTGCCTTTACAAGTTTCTCATGCAACATCTTCAGTGGAGTCTTGATTTCTGATACCTCAGTGATTAATCTCTCAGTTGAAGAGTCGTCTACAGCATTAACTCCTCCATGGTTTGGCAATGGGTTACTTTTGACGTTCGGTGGAATATCATTGAAGGACAGGATCTTTTTCTCGATCAATTCCCTTACCAAATGTTTTAAAGCAAAGCAACCCTCCAGATCGTGGCCAGCGGCTCCTTCGTGGAATGCGCAGTGGGCGCTTGGATTGTAAAATGGTGATGTTGTATCAGGGTTCAGCGGCCTTGTAGTCACTAAACCTTCCTGGACCAATGAAGGGTATAATTCCGTGTAAGTCATCGGGATCTGCGGGAAGTTCGGCTTGTTCGTTGGTCTTCTATTTTGGAAACTCTGGCGGGGTGCCGGAGCTCGAGGTTGTTGTTGTTGTTGTTGAGGAAATGACGGAGCGTTGGGCGCTCGTTGTTGTCTTTGCTGAAACGGTTGGTAACCAGGCGCAGGCTGTGCTGTCTGGTAGTTTGGACGAGTGAAAGCGGGGGTGACAGCTGCCACATACGGTTGTGCGGCATACTGCGGTGGGTATATTACTCCGGGGTGACCTTGTTGCATGTAACCAGGCTGCATCGGTTGATTGTAACTCAGATAGGGTTGTTGTTGATAAGGTTGTTTTTGTGTACGTCTACCTTTTCCACTGGTAATGGCGTTAGTTTCTCCCTCCTTCTTCTTGTGGAATGGGTTACCAGCCTTCTTGACCTGGCCGCTTGAGCTACTGGAACTACCCGTTACCCTTCCATTCTTCAGCCCTAGCTCTACTCGGACTCCCACGGCTACAATGTCCGAGAAGCTAGCGGATACGCTACTGATCATTTTCTCATAAAATTCCGGTCGCACAGTGTCAACAAACCAATCAGTCAATTCCTTTTCACTTAGTGGAGGTTCCACTTGTGAAGCTATTTCTCTCCATCGCTGTGCATATTCCTTGAAAGATTCAGAACTCTTTTGGGACATGCTTAGCAGTTGCCTTCGGTCTGGAGCCAAATCTATGTTATACTTATAGTGTTTGACAAAAGCATTGGCTAGATCTTGAAAGCTGAGAATTTTGGACTGATCTAGACCCAAATACCATTTTGCCGGAGCCCCTTTCAAACTGTCCTGGAAACAGTGTATCATTAACTTGTCATTTTCAACGTAAGCTGCCATTCTACGGCAATACATGAGAAGATGCGTTCGTGGGCAGGAAGCCCCTGAGTATTGGTCAAAATTGGGGATTTTAAACTTTGGTGGAATTACTAACCCAGAGACCAAACACATGTCCCGGGTGTCTGCCCCAAATATATCATTGCCCTCCATAGCCTTTAACTTTCTTCCCATCGTTTCCACACTTTCTTTTAATCTCTCGTGTTCTTCATTTTCTCCTTCGTACTCTTCCTGATCTTCGACCGCTGGCTGATAATTATGGAACATTGGGCGCACCTGCGCTTGCATGGTTGCCTGAGTATAAGTAGGGATTGCCTGAGGCACTTCCCCTCTCAAAGGAACATTCTGCTGATTTACTGGAGTCGGATGTAGAAAATCCGGATGTAAGCCATACGGTGGATTGTTGGCGATGGTAACAGCTGTTGGAACCGGATCTATAGCAGCACTAGTAATCTCAGAAACTACAGTAGCTTGGGTATCCATCTTCGCTCTTATCACCTGTAAAGCTTCCATAATCTGCTTGATCCCTCCTCGGAGATCTCCGAGCTCGTCGTCGATTCTTTCAATTTCTTGATTTTGGGCCTCCATTAGTTGACGGGCTCTGGCTCTCGTGTTGTACTTGTGTGTTGGATTCAGTGTGATTTCCTCTGTTGAAGATCAGACAGCGGGATGAGACACGACACAGAAAACAACACTTACGATATGCTCATGATATGTTTATGATATGTTTATGATATGCAGACATGCAGATGCAATATTTCGAACATTCAAGGGGTCTTAGAATGTCATTCATAGATATTAAGAACGGGAAAACAATACAGACACTTCTTGCATCCCTCTACCGGGGAGTTTTACAACAGTTGGAAATTGAAATACAACTTTTAAAATAAAGATTACAAAATAGCTCAAAAGATCCTGAACTATCTAACTCGAAGATCCCCCTTCTTCTGGTTGATTCCTTCTTCTACCTTGACGACCCAAACCCTGGAGAGCTTCTTTCTCTTGCATGGCCAAGAAGTACTTGTTCCTCCAAGCTTTTCCCTCCTTCTCTGCTTTTACCAAAGCAGTCTGCAATTCTTTCTCAAGTGTGGACTCTGTTGAATCAGGTTCGAAACTAGTATAGAACATCTTCAAAGCAGCTTCTTTTATCCATGCTAGGTAGGAGTCTGAAACTGCCGTGTCAGGGTAATCTAAAGCAGTCATGCCCCCTGACGTTGATACGGCGCCAAGCGTAGATGATTCTAGCTTTGAATTCTCGGTCTCTTCCGTCTTCGATGCAGAAACTCCTCATCAAGTTGAAATCTGGTTCACCCCTCATTGGATGCCCCAATTGTCTGCGAGCAAGGACAAGGTTATAGCTGATGCACCCTTTGGTACCGATGAGCGGCACGTTTGGAAAATCTCCACAACTTTGAATCATGGGGACCCCCCCGTAAACAGGGTCGTACCATTGAATATTAGTCTGCTTGAGCAGCAGTAGCCTATCAGTCCATGGATTGTTGTTTTGGACATCCCAAAGTGCTGGTAATCTTGGTAAGCGTGAAAGGAACCACTTGTAAAGGAGAGCGGAGCAACACTCAATAGGTCCAGCTTCATACAGATGTCGGCGATGAATTGCATAGTAGGTGTCGGCTAGGAGAGTAGGCATAGGGTTTCTGAGAAGGAACAAGTTGATTGCGTCTTTGTTGATGAAGTTGTCGTAGGATGGGAACAGGAAGAGTCCGTAGATCAGCAACACTAACAAGGCTTCAAAAACTTCCAAGTTCTTAGCTTCGGCGTGAAACTGCGCTTTTTCAAACAAGAATCTGGTAGGTAGCCCGTATGGGTGTCCTTGAGCGATCATCATGGCTCGTACTTCAGTTACTTCAAGATGAATAGCTTCGGCGATTGTTCCTTCGTTGGGAAACCCTTCCCTTCCAGAAAATGGTCTGGGAGCAACATTTAATCCCATTAATACTGAATATTCCTCCAAGGTTGGTAACAACTGGAAATCTGGGAAAGTGAAACAGTGATATGTTGAATCGTAGAACTTTACGAGCGCGGATAATATTCCCTCATCTACCTGAATCTCAAGTAAGGATAACACGTTTCCATGTTTGGCTTTGAATGCCTCAGGATCTTCTACCATTCTTCCCAACATCTTTAGATTCTCCAGATCTGGTTGTCGGAATTTGAACTCTGCAGTTGATCTTCTCCTTGGATCCATTTTTTTAATATCTGTGAAATGAGTTTAAACCCCTTGAATGTTTAAAATAAAATGCGGATGTAAATGCAAAAAGTTTTATGGAACTCAGACCTCGAGATTCAAAACATCACGGATTTCATTTAATTTTTCGATGTTGCATTACAAAATATTTTAGTACACATTACAAGAAAAGGGAAACAGTGCTAGATAAGGTCTTCTGACAGAAACTCTACTGTTGCTTCTGCTTTCTTCAGCTTTTCCTCTACTTCAATTTTCTCTTTCATGAGCTTTTCTATCATTGTCTTCCATGGAGTAGACTGGTTACTGAAATAGAACAGGTTCTCTTGGGTCTTCCTCTTCTTGGATTCCCTTATCTCTTCATCTCTCTCTTGGAGCTGCTTGCGGAGTGTTTCGTTTTCTTCCATTACCACCTGATACTTGTACCTCCAGGACACCTCAGTCTGCTGTGACTTTCTCAAGGCAATCCTCAACTTTTCCTCCTCAGAAAAGAAGATCAATGGGCGTTTTTCTTTCAGGACCATAGGTTCTTGCAAGGCATAAGGCATCTTCAGTTGGATAGCTCTTTTCCGAACCCATTGGAGATAAGGATCAAAGGAGACACAGTTAGGCTTTCCCAGACTTTCCTTTCCTCTCTTGTGGACATGTTTCCAAGCTTCCGAGAATTCCTTCTTCAACTCATTTTCCCCCAAAAAGAACATACTTTCTACACAAGCACTGTTGGGTCTGTCTTTTAACGGATACCCGAGCTGTCGTCGGGCGAGAACCGGACTGTAACTGATTCCCCCATCTATAGCAAGGAGAGGTACGTTGCCGAAGTTTCCACAGCTGTCTATAATTTTTATCCCATCATAAACTCGACTGTACCATTCGATATCAGAGTGAGATAAGGCCATAATCTTTTCAGACCACCATCCTTTCCTCCAGAAGACTTGAGCTTTGGGCATATGAGAATGGAACCACTTGTACAACAACGGGACACAACAGACGATCATTCCTCCCTTGTGAAGATTTCTGAGATGAATGGAATGATGAGTATTACCCAGCAGGGTTGGTACCGGATTTTTCTTCAAGAAAATCTTGATAGCATTGAGGTCCACAAAATTATCAATGTTGGGAAACAGGAAGATGCCATAGATGAGCAAGGCTAGGATTGCCTCAAAAGTATCCATACTCAGGTGATCGGCATAATACTGCGCTTTCTTAATCAAGAACCCAGCAGGTAAACCAGAAATTCCTCCTTTGGTGGTCATATTCTCTTGTATATCTTTTACTCCCAATTGTATTGCTCTGGCGATCTCTTCTTTCTTAGGGTCCTTCTCCGTGAATGGAAAAGGAGAATCTTCAAGGATAGGCAAACCGATCAGACAGGAATATTCTTCAAGTGTAGGTACAAGCTGATAATCTGGAAATGTGAAGCAGTGATAGAGTGGGTCGTAGAACTGTAGCAAAGTAGAAAGGAGTCCTAGATCCATTCTCTTCTTCATCCTCAGTAGTGACAACAAATTACCGTACCTGCTCTTGAACCCTTCTACATCTGTGATAAGAGTGCTCAACCTTTCAATGTCATCCAGCTTAGGACTCCTGTATGTGTACTTGATTGTTTTCTTTTTTTCTTGATCCATGATGTTTCCTAAAGTTTTAAAATAAGAGTCTGAGTTCCATAAACCTTTTATGTTATGATGCTATGAATGCATGAATGCAACAAACACAAGTATTCACATATACACATAGATAAGCAAACAACAGGTTTTGGTTTAGGGAAATTCAAGCATGGAGCCAAGGTCTACCCTTCCCAATATGGAGTGTACTAGAGATTTTCATCACCTGTAGAACAAGGTTCTAAAAAGTTCCCAGAGTCCTCAACCCATCTTTCGGATATTATCAACTGCCCAAATAACTCGGGGGTCGATAATATTCTCAAGAGAGTCTCGTCCGAGTGTAGTATCGCGTATCAACTATTCGGAAATACTCCCTCATAGTCATTGCACTACATCCTAATAAGGCCAAGTGGGGTAATGTGTTCTAAAGGTCCTCAATGGCATGGGCCCCTTATAGAAAGCAGCATTGTTTTCACGAATACTCGATCAACAACACTACCCTCAAAAGGACCTCCATTGAGCGGCGGTTTTCAAGTTGGCTTAGTCGGGAATCAACTCCCTATAAACCTCCTTGAATATACCACCTTCCTATCATAAGTACACTCAAGCACGGGTATAGTGCTGTCTCACCAATTGTATTTCCCAAAAGCCAAAAGAACAAATCTGCACATATTCACAAATATTCACAAATAGCAAGTATATAAACAAAATAGGTTAAACCCTCAAAATAAACAGTGTCCCCAGTGAAGTCGCCATTTCTGTTGCGGTGAAAATTTGATATCAAGCTATTAATTAACTTGAACCTTATTTCTTTTACAACCGGTCTTTAATTTATCCAAAGGATAGGTCTAAAGAAAGAAAGAACCTTTTTTGCGCGATGTGACAACAACGCTTTAGAGATTCGGGGATTCGGGGGTTGGTTATATCTAGGGAAGGTATTAGCACCCTAAATATCTGTAGTACTCTACAGGAACCTTTTCTTCATTTACTTGCTAAGGTTTGTGAATTGTGCACTATGGTTTGAGTTGGGAATAAAAGTAAAATAAAGGCCTAAGTGGTTTTCTAAGTTTGCTCACAAAGGTATCGCACCTTCTGCCTACGTATCCTGACTAGGATAGAATCAGAGCAATCGTAGTTCATCTCACAAGGGAAAAGAACACTTGATGATGATCAAGGTTCAAAGGGGAACAAACATGACGATGTTTGTGTGGAGTTTGACAAAACTCCCTAAACTAAATTGTAAAAGGGGAAAGTAAGAAATCATGACGATGATTCTTACACAGAGTTGACGAACTCTTTCCTAGGGTTCTAGTTGAAGAACACTCCTAGTATGGGTGGGTTTCTTAGACTTCAAGCAAAGTCTAAAGGCTTCTAGTCTAGGGTTAAGGTGACTTAACGAAGTCAAGGGATAGCAGAGATTTTGGTCCAAGACATTGACAGTCAAGTGGACAGACCTTCCTTTGGAGGAACAGTATTGTCGGCAACTGGACGAAAGCTAACGAGCTCCGTCGCTTAGGGATAAAATAAAATACAAACATCGTTCAAACATTCATGGTGACAACCAATACAAAGATTAAAGATGGAAAGCAATGATGACAATCAGAGCAATTGTTTTGGTACGAGAACCGTGACGACAGTTCGCACCTGGAGTACTGTTAACAAACAGATGAGGTAAACATGATAATAATTCAATGTAAAAATTCTAACATGTTGACAAACATATATAGACATGATAACAATCAATTTTCCTGAGAAAACACAAGAGGAAACCTTTTAAATTTCATCTGCAACCAAATAGGGTTAGTACCATTGACGCGCGGATTGTGCACAATCAAACGTGGTGAAAAAATAATCAAACATGGAAAATAAAATTATGACATGAAAGTACACATTAAAATAAACACAATGAAAAAAGAACGGGTGAAAAACGATAAAAAATGAGAGAGTTACGAATTTTTGAAGTTTATGTACAAAATAGGAAAAAATAATAAAAGGGTTCGACCTCCACCCGGATCGAACCCTGGTCATGATGGTGAAAGGTATAATTGCGCGCATGTTCTTACCGCTGGGGCGGCTGTTACATCCATTAATCAAATGGAAACAATATGTATACAAGGCTGATTTTGAATCATGGCTGGGCAAAATACATAATCAACACCAAATACGTTTTATACCGTATCTCACTAACCGCTTATCGGATCGAGACAAATTTTATATGTAAATTGGGTAGAAAAATGAGAGGAAGAAGATGGCATAGGTGGTTTTTACAAATTGTTCACCTAGTGAAAAAAAAGATGACTGGTGTGTGTGTGTGTGTGTGTTTGAATGCATAATGACATGGAAACATAATCGAAACCAAATACGTTTTATACCGTATCTCACTAACCGCTCATCGGATCGGGACAAATTTTATATGTAAATTGGGTAGAAAAATGAGAGGAAGAAGATGGCATAGGTGGTTTTTTGAAATTCACTTTCCTGTGAAAAAAACGATAGCTGGTGTGAATTTCATGGTTTTAAGCTTGCAAATTGAACTGGACAGCTTGGTATACACATGCTACAAGTCAGGTAATGTTACATACACATCACATATATCATATATAACAGATATCAAGCACAAATTGAGCCAAGGCATGAGTAATTATGACTGTTGTCCATAAGTTGCAAATCACATAACATAAAATGCATAACAAAAGTGATTTTTGGTTTCTGATTGTTTTGTGTGATTCTAACCATTCTAACAGCTTAAATATATCATATGAAGTGTGTGTAGATGAAAAAGTTTAAACTGGAACACATATATAAGCATGTAGCACTCAATTTGCAAATTGTGTTCAATATGTGTGTGTGAAGCATAATGTGATGTGAAACTTTGTACAGTCAAGTTTTTATGTTTTGAATCATTTACACACATTACATATGACCTTGTGGAGCTGTAGAAATAATAAGATAGCATGTACAAACAGGTAAGTTCAAGTTGGTATGTGAACATGAAGCATTTTGAACATTATGGACCAATATGCATGATAAGGGACAGATGAAGTCCTAACTCAAATCTGGTCAAATTAATCATTTAGACAGCACACATACATGATAATAAGATGGTTCAAACATTAAAATTCCACAAAACACACATATCATGTAATTTGTCATAGCATTTGCAAGTTGTAGACATAATAATGCATATGAGAAGGTAAAACTTGGCATGATGATTCTTAATACAATATGATCATTCAAACTCATCAAACATGTTTAACATAAGGTGTACAAGTCATTAGTTTTGGCAGAAAACATGTTATAGGCAGAAATCAAGTTTTTGTGCTTTTGTGTATTTTTGTACCTTTGGTGTCAAGGAGTGAAATTGTGGTGCTGTGCTCAAATCATTCAAAGGAATTCATACACATATTGCAAATGACATTTAAATCATGCTTGTGAGATAAAAAAAACATCATTCTATGGTTGGTTTCAAAAGTGAGCAAAGTGAGTGGTTATTGCATTCATGTGTTTGTGTCAAGAGGTGAAATTCAAAACTATACCTCAAATCAGCAAGACAAGCACATGTACAAGTTTCAAATGATTAATGTGATGTGTGTGAGTGGTGTTTTGATGAAGAGCAAGCTTTATGCAAAAAGTAGTATGAGTGGTATCATGCGTTACATTGTGTTTTGGATTGAATATGTAAAACTTTGATGTAATGATAATAAACAAGATCAATGCACATGGACATGCTCAGGATGTATATTGAATTATGTTTGAGCTAATGCAAACAAGTTAACATGCTTTGATGTAAATGATAACAAATTTGTGAAAAACACCAAACTTGAGGTTTTACAAACAGCTTTTGGCAACATCACTAAGTAGTAGCAGCATGTCATGAACAAATTAGCAGCATGATTGTGAAAACAAATTAGCAGCAATATCATGATAACTTCAAACTGGCAGCACCAAGCATAACCTAACAGCATCAGTTTATTTGAACATGATTGAAACATAGCATGATGTGTAAAACCTATAGTAGTGCAGTATTAAACAGGGCAAGAACCAAACATGATCTAGCAATGATAAAGGTAATACAACCATATTGGATTATGAAGTTAATGCTTGTAGCAGTAATGGAACAAACAATCAGCAGTAAAAACACAGTGTTCATCTCAACAGCACATCATCAATATTACTTGCTGTTACATGATTTTTGTTTTATTCAAGCCAGCATGCTTAACATGATCAAATGGAGGATGATAAACTGATAAACATTAAGCAACTAGTGACCTAGTACAATTATACCAAAGGCTGTAAGCAGAATGAAAACAAATTTAAAAGCATGACAGCATGAGATAAACATCCACTATTCATGAATTTCAACATATCCTATAATGCTCAAGATGCCAAACCATGGATAAATAAACAAGAGGACTAATGTATAAGCTACATACCTGTTAGTGAGCCTATTTAGCAAGCCAAGGAGTTGAGAAAACCAGCAATGTCTTGTATGTGAACTTTGTGTTGAAGCTTTCTTGAACTTTAAGAAACAAGCCAAGTGTGAAGTCAAAATGAGTTCTGCCCACTTCTGGTGATCAATGATGATTTAGACAGCTTATATATGTTGTATTTGAGGTGTTCAAGAGTTCAAAACATCAACAAGGTGCTCGGATCAAGTTTTGGTGGTTTTTGAGGACTTAAGTCAAAGAAAGTTCCATGGAATGTTGACTTTTTGATTTTTTGATTTTTTGGGTGATTTAATGGTTGGTACACCTCATATATATGATTTAGAGAGTGTGTGGATGGTTTTTTGAGGTCTGGAATGTATAGAACTCAAAGTAGCATCAAAGTTGCAAATGCTGATTTTTGGGCATTTTTGACAACTTTGGAGATTTTGCAAATTTGGTGTGAGAGAGAAATGTAATGAGGAGCTTGCTTCTAGCAGGTTTTTAGAATGATATTGAGGTCCATAATGAGGAGTTAGAGGTCTCTATTTATAGAAAAAATGAGTGAGGAGCTTGCTTGGTCATTTTGCTTCACCATGAAGAAACCTTGATATTTTCTCTTCCAAATGACCACTTGCTTGGCTTTTCTGATTGCTAGCTGTTTTCTTGACTTAATTGGCAAGTTTGTATGATGTTTTTACAGAGGAATCAATGCCTAGAGGCCTGGTAGAGTGGCTGGAACAGAAATGACTTTCCACCTCATGCTTGGAAAAGTCAAATATTTCAACTTTGGCAATGAACTCACCATTCTTATTTCCATGCTATCTCCTTGTTATTTCTTTGTTCTAACCTTCTAAGAATGATTAATATATCATATAGAAGGAGTTTGTAGCATTGAAATTGATCCACTTGAGTGCTAGAGGTGTTTTTGCAAAATTCATCAATGTGGGACAAAAGTGACAAATTGCCAACTTTGAACACATGTATCTCTCAGCTCATAAATCCCCTTGAGATGTACTTGTACTTTTTAGAAAGCCCTCACATAGTACTAAAACTTTCATGTTGGCCAGAAATCTTGATTCTATTTGAAACTAGGTGAAAAACCCCCTTGAAGTTGGCTGATTTTAGCTTTTAAGGTGAAAATAACTTAGAAATTTTCTGTTATTTTCCCTTCTAGGAATGTTTTTGCTTATATCTCAAAAAGTATGCATTTTCTGGTTGTGGACTAGTATGGGACTTTTGTAGGACTTGTCAAGAGCTTTCAAATGAGACTAGAACCAACTCAATTGGATGTGTGGTTAAGGAGATACGGTTTAGCCCTTTTCAAAACCCTAATTTCCCGATTTCTCGATTACTCTCTCATTTTTGATCCAATGACCATGAAAATTGATATGCAAGTCCATTATGACATAAGGAACAACTTTGATTCACAACTTGGATTCCAATTCTCAAAATTCTAGGAGTTGACTTTTCGGTCAACCGTACGATCGATCGGTGCCGATCGAGTCGCCTGTTGATATTCTGGACATCCTGGGACTTTGACACTTCTTGAATAGTCTTTAATAGCCTATATTAACTTCATGGAACTCACTCCCACCATTAAAACATTTCCCAACATCAAAGTCAAACCACAGTTGACTTTCTACTAGTTAAAAACCCTAATCGGGGCCTCCTGACTGCACTGTTCTTGATTCTGAAACGATTTCTTCAAATTGACTTCCCATTTGACTTTGATATTGTCTTTGATTTCATTCCATGATTGAATTGACCCAAATCATTGGTTGATCATTCCTTGATTGTTTTGAATTTGTCGGTGCGAGAACCCTGATTCATCTGTAACTTGACAATAATAAACTTGCACTGATTTAGGGTTAGATAATGCATGATCATGCTTCTAAAAATGATAATGAGGATCTAAGGGGTCAAAATTTGGGGTATGACAGTCATCAATTAAAGAGCGAAGAAATTATTCAATCGAATAAGTTCTCATGTAGCCCTTTCTCACAAGGGAAGTTGATAATTCGGGCATCACCAACAAAAATTAGAAATGAGTATTAATTTTTTAGAGCGTATACATGGTGATATTTGTGGGCCAATACACCCATCTTGTTGACTATTTAAATATTTTAAGGTCTTAGTTGATGCATCAACTAGATGGTCACATGTTTGTTTATTTTCAACTCACAACCAGGCATTTGCGAGTTGTTTGCTCAACTAATTCAAATAGGAGCTCATTTCCTCGATTATCCCGTCATGAAAACACATCTATATGATGTTGGAGAATTTTCATCTCAATCATTTAATGACTATTATATGTCTATAGAAATCAAATTGAACATCCAGTAGAACATGTTCATACGAAAAATGGACTTATAGAATCATTTATTAAACGTATAAAGTTCATTGCAAGACTATTTATTATGAGATGCAAACTCCCAACTTCTGCCCGGGGTCATGTAATTTTGCATGCTGCAACATTGATTCACATCAAGCCAGCGAGTTATCACACCTTTTCCCCTTTACAATTAGTTTTTGTTATAGAACCTAATATTTCTCATCTAAAATTTTTTGGATGTGCGATGTATGCCCCAATTTCTCTATCATGATGCAATAAGATATGTCCTCAAAGGAAGATGGGAATATATGTTGGATATGAATCTCTATCTACTGTAAAAGTACCTTGAACCAAGAACATGAGATTTATTAACTTCTCATTTTGCTGATTGTCATTTTGATGAATCAAAATTTCCAGCATTAGGGGAGAGAGTAAGAAGCTAGAAAAAGAGATTAGTTGGAATGATTTATCATTATCTCAGATTGATCCTCGAACAAAACAATGTGAACTATAAGTTTAAAATATGATTCACTTGCAAAACTTAGCAAATCAATTACCAGATGCGTTCACTAATTCAAAAAGTGTGACTAAAATATATATACTAGTTGCAAGGGCTCCAATCAAAATGGATATCCTGATTGGAAGATATAATGAGTCTCGACCTTGCATGTAGTGTGGCAGACCAATCAGTTACAACGATAAATATCCTCGAACAAGAAAATGAGCTAAGAATAAAGATGGCACAAGTGAGGATATATAAAATCTAAAATAATCCTTAAACATAATAAACATTTTATCTTCTAAAGAGACTGATCAAGTACCTGAAACTCATGAAAATAAAGAGATCTCGATAAATTATGTCCATAATAGAATACAATGGAACCTACATGAAGTTGACATTGATGATAATTTTCATTCAATATAGCGCTAAGTGTGATAAAGGAGAAAGAGGATTTGAACCAACGTCTATTAAAAGTTATAGACCAAGTGAGGATTGGCGAAAATGGAAAGATACAATTGAAGCAGAATTAAACTCACTTCAGAAGAGACAAGTTTTTGGACCTGTACTCCAAACACCTCAAGGTGTGAAGCCAATTGAATACAAATAGTTTTTCATGTGAAAACGAAATGAAAATAATGAAATTGTGAGATACAAAGCTCGAATTGCCACTTAAAGATTTTTGCAAGGACCTAGAATTAATTTTGTTGAGTTTTATTCACCGGTAATGAATGCAAGCACTTTTTGATATTTAATAAGCCTCATAGCACATGAAGGATTTAGTTTGTACATGATGGATGTAAAAGCTTATTTATATGGTTCACTTGAAAGTGGCATTTACGTGAAACTCCTTGAAGGGTTTAATATACGAGAGGCATGTGATTTTGGATCTCAAGAAAACTACTCCATCAAATTGAACAAGTCTCTCTATGGATTGAAACAATCTGGACGCATGTGGTAAAATTGCCTCAGTTAATATTTGCTAAAGGAAGGATATACATATAACTCAATTTGTCATTGTATTTTCAAAAAAGGATGTGGAAAAGAATTTGAAATAATAGCTGCCTATGTGAATGACATAAATATTATTTGAATTCCTGAAGAGCCTCCAAAATCTATACATTTCTTAAAGAATTAAGTTTAAGACGAAGGATATAGAAAAGATAAAATTATGTCTAGGCCTACAAATTGAGCGTTTGGACAATAAAATATTTGTACACCAAGAAGGTTATATAGAATAAGTGCTGAAAAGCTTCTATATGGTAAATCTCATATGTTATCTACTACAATGGTTGTTAGATCATTAGATATAGAGAAAGATCATTTTAGACCTCGAAAAAAAGATGAAGAATTGCTTGGTCCTGAAGTACCATATATATTTCAATGCAATTGGAACACTAATGTACGTTGCTAATTATAAACGTCTTGATATATCATTTGCAGTCAATCTATTAACAAGATATAGTTCTTCACCTACACGGAGATATTGGAACGGAGTCAAACATTTACTTCACTATATTAGAGGTAAATAGACATAAGTTTGTTTTATACCAAAGTACCCAGATTCGAAATAATAGGTTATGCACATACATATTACTTATCAGATCCTCATAATGGTAAAAAAAAAATAGGTTATTTTTTTACATGTGGTGGGATAACTATTTCATGGAGATCTATGAAATAAACAATAACAACAACTTCATCTAAACATGCAAAATTTTTAGCACTACATGAGGCAAGTCAAGAATGCATTACACCGATGAAATGATATAAACAAATTATTCTCATTTTTTGTATTCTCTTTTGTCTTCTTCCTTTTTATTTCATAACAAGACTTTCGATTTTGCATTCTCACTATAGAATTAAATATGATAGCAGAGATGAATAGGACAATTCACTTCAAATGACTCAGAGAAAAATAGAACATGTCCAAATGGAAAAATAGAACATGTCCAAATGGAAGGAGCTATATTAAATATTTGAAATTCTTTAATTAGCTACGCGCCATGTTGATAAAATTAAAAGGTCTTATTATATTATAAAATTGTAGTAAAAAAGAAGAAACTATAAAGAAAAATCCAAACTCGTCTTATTAATTGGTGTGAGGCGAACACATTTTTAAACAAAAAAAAAATTAATATAAAGGTGAAATTTTGTCCTGTAAATTAAACTTCAAATTTCAAGAGATCCTATTTTCCCTTTGTAATAATTTGAATTTAAATGTAGCTGCTCCAAACTCGTTAGAACTAGAATTTACATCAATCTTTTAAGATCCATCTCATAAAATAGTGTTGATGTTGTCGTTATTGTTGTATTTAGAAACTTGTAAAAGATCTCTATAATGGATTGAAAGTGCATAAAATGTTTTTTCAACAGGAGTTGGATGCATTCAATAATTGTGCCAGATAACAATTTAGAAATTGGATGCGTGCAATATTTGGACCAAATAACTTCTTACACCAAAATTATGGTTTTGCTACCTAGGTTTTTTGATATCTAAATAACTTCTTGGATCAAATAATTTCCATTATAAAGGCTATTTGATATTTAAAATTGATAAAGAGACGTCATAAAATGGTCTATATCCTCCACTTTAACTTTTGTCATTAGTGATGGATTGCAAGGGCAGAAAATTATCTAGATTTAAGGTTTGTGTTTTTAAATATTCATTTGAGCCGAAAATTATTTATTTTTCTATCTTTTTTTTTCTAACCCTTTTATTGTTTTATATCAGAAACTAGGGCTGGAAATGAGTCGAGTCGAGTCGAACTCACCTCAGTTCGGCTCGACTCGTTAAGAAATGTTCGAATTCGAGTTCGAGTTCGACACGAACTTTTTTTTAACCTCAAACTCGACTCGTTATAAGTTCACGAACAATTCGGTTCGACTCGTTAGGTTCATCTCATTAGGTTCAGCTCACATGGTTTACGAACTTAAAAACTATTTTTTAAAATATTTATATTTTTTAGTATATTTGACATTTTAAATAAATATATATATTTTTAAATAAAATATTAAAATAAAATAAAAGTTATCATATTGAAATTTAACTTTATCTTCGAAATCTACTAATTCAAAACCTACACAACTTTCAAGAGATACATTTGAGAGTCTAATTCAAAAACTACTAAATTGAAGATTAAATTTGTCTAAGATTTGAAGTAAATATTTAAACCTAATTTTAAAGACAGTATAATTCTTTTCATATGTAATCGAGTTGACTCATAAACCTAACGAGTCGAACTATGTATAGTTCAAGTTCAGCTCATTTAGTTAACGAACTTAATTTTTCGCTCATACTCAACTCATTTGGTTCATGAACCTAGTTCAACGATTTAATTGTCGAGTCGAATTCCGAACTATCTTCGAGTTGGTTTGGTTCATTGTCAGCCCTATCAGAAACAAATACTTGCAAGGTGAAGCATTTGACCTTGTCCAAATATCAAAGAGTTGAAGATCCAACATATGATCTTCAGAGATAAATTAGTTTTTATTTAATATTCTGTGTAAATATGTAATATTCTGAATAAACATTTATGTTTGTAAACAAATTATTTATATTTATTTTCTGTGTAAACAATATAATATTCTGAGTAAATATTTAAGTTTGTATACAAATTATTTTTATTTATTTTATGTGTAAACAATGTAACAAATTTTAAAATTTTTTTTTATCTAACTTACCCCTCGATTTATTCATAAGCCGATATGTATGGGGCGCTAAATTTATAAATAATAAAAATGTTAATGTTGGGGTTCCAACTCATATGCAAACTAATTTACCCATCAATGTTTAAATAACCTAAATTATAAGCCTTTACTTTATCTTGCTAGTAAAGACAAGGTAAAATGTATTTCACATTCCACATTAAAATTACTTTTTTTTTTGTTAGTATTGATCCACTTTCAAATTTATAACATTGATGTATCAAAAATACCAAAATACTAATACAAATTGTTATTCTAAACATATAATTTGTTTTGTGGTATTATATTAGAGTCCCCAAAGCTAACTCATCTAAACTTCAATTTTTATTTATATTTAAAATCCTACAAAGTAAGATCATAAAGGGCCTAGTTATCTGTGAACCTAGACACGGGAAAGGGTAGAAACATTCTGGCAAAACAGTATCCGAACTTTATTTTTCCATATCCTTTAATGACTCAATTTGTTGTAACGTTTGACCTAAGCAATGATAACATATATCTGGATTCTGGTTATGATTCACCCGAAAAAAGATTTGAAAAGGATCCCTTAGAATATATAGATTAATATTCCAGATGTAAGCAGAAATATCATGACCAGTATATTTCTTGCAATCTCATTTTTCACACAATTGTGACCAAATTCATATCACAGATTAATCTTCTTTCCAAACATCCTGGCTATATTCATTTTTTATTGTTGTAGAAACTAACTTTTCATGTCGTCACAAGGATTTGAAAAGGATCCCTTAGCATCCAGTTATATATAGAACACTTGCCATTCATTGTTTAACCAAGATACAAGCTAGTGAACTATGTCTACTATTTGTTGATTTTCTCTTGGCGTTTCTCCGAATGCTTCATAGAGTAGACAATTAGTTATTCCAAGTTAAGGATAGTTGTCGTTCAATGAAGTGTTTGGGGAAACTCTTGGAGTTGAATCAACACTGCACATACAGAGTACACCAAATTCATTTCCTTCCCAATATTCAATATTGTGATCAAAGGTTCTTACAGAATTTGTCTTAGTTTGTATTGGCTAATTGAATCAATAGTCTCACCTTTTATAATTTTTTTTTGTACATTCTTTTATTTCTCACAATTGCATATGTTGGGATTTTGCATTTCTGAAACAAAATAAATCGATAAACTTCATTTGTAAAAAGAAAATTAGGCTTAAAGGTGATTTTCCCATATAACATTTTAATTATGAGATTTGACTTTTACAATATAAAATTTGTTAGGAATAATTGGATGTTTGTTTCTTAATAATATCTTCTTTATTTATATAAAATTATATTTATTATATTATTTAAATGATGTTCTATAAATATAATCAATTTCATTGTTAAAGATTACATCCATGAAGATAATATAGTATGCATCTCTCAATTGAAAGATGACGACTACGTTAAAGAAGACCGAATAAAACACATCATTCTAAAGTTCTTTTTAACTCATGATCTTCTGAAGAATGGTGATATAAATATTCAACAAATTCGTTCATGTGATAATTTTGCAAGTAGAACTTTTAAT
This sequence comes from Lathyrus sativus, assembly GCA_963859935.3. NCBI lineage: Eukaryota > Viridiplantae > Streptophyta > Magnoliopsida > Fabales > Fabaceae > Lathyrus > Lathyrus sativus. The sequence continues at coordinate 20,657,898 of OZ012736.1, forward strand.
CAAATAGAACAAAATATTGGTCTTCATCGTCGAAGAAATGATCATTCAACTGATGGGGAGAAATGAATTTTTCTTTAAACAATATTGTACTCTTTTCCGCTCACTAGATTTTTTTTCCAGTGACTTTTTTTCTAGTAAAGGTTTAAGAGGCATATCCAAAAAAAGCATCCAAGGGGGAGTGTTATGAATAATAATATGTTTGTCTCTTAATAATCACATTCTTTATTTATATTAAATTGTATTTATTACATTGTTTATATGATGTTCTGTAAATAGGATCAATCTCATTGTAAAAAATTACACCGATGAAATGATATAAACAAATTATTTTCATTTTTTTGTATTCTCTTTTGTCTTCTTCCTCTTTATTTCATAACAAAACTTTCGATTTTGCATTTTCACTATAGAATTAAATATGATAGCAGAGATGAATATGACAATTCACTTCAAATGACTCAGAAAAATAGAACATATCCAAATGGAAGGGGCTATATTAAATATTTGAGATTCTTTAATTAGCTACGCGCCATGTTGATAAAATTAAAAGGTCTTATTATATTAAAAAATTGTAGTAAAAAAGAAGAAACTATAAAGAAAAATCCAAACTCGTCTTATTAATTGGTGTGAGGCGAAAACATTTTTAAACAAAAAAAAAATTAATATGCAGATATTTTTTATTTTTTATTTGAGATAAAGGTGAAATTTTGTCCTGTAAATTAAACTTCAAATTTAAAGAGATCCTACTTTTCCTTCGTAATAATTTGAATTTAAATGTTTCCGCTTCAAATTTGTTAGAAGTAGAAATCACATCAATCTTTTAAGATCCATCTCATAAAATAGTGTTGATGTTGTCGTTATTGTTGTATTAAGAAACTTGTAAAAGATCTCTATAATGGATTGAAAGTGCATAAAATGTTTTTTCAATAGGAGTTGGATGCATTCAATAATTGTATCAGGTAACTCTTTAGAAATCAGATGCGTGCAATATTTGGACCAAATAACTTACACCAAAATTATGGTTTTGCTATCTAGGTTTTTTGATATCTAAATAACTTCTGGGATCAAATAATTTCCTTTATAAAGGCTTTTTAATATCTAAAATTGATAAAGAGACGTCATAAAATGGTCTATATCCTCCACTTTAACTTTTGTAATTAGTGATGGATTGCAAATGCAGAAATTTATCTAGGTTTAAGGTTTGTGTTTTTAAATATTCATTTGAGCAAAAAATCATTTATTTTTATATTCTTTTTTTCTAACCCTTTTTATTAAATTATATTTATTGTATTATTTATATGATGTTCTATAAATATGATCAATTTCATTGTTGAAGATTACATCCATGAAATAATATAAATAAATTATTGTCATTTATCTCTTTTCTTTTGTCTTCTTTCTCTTTAGCAAAAATAAAACCCGTCTAAATGGAAGGAGCTATATTAAATATTTGAGTTTCCTCGACAGAGCCACGCATTACATCCGATTCGAGGAAACCCAAGCACCAACTCCGCTCGAGACACCCGAGACAAGGAGGCCCCTCGCGGGCAGCGAGATGACGGAGCCTCGAGCCATCGGCGGGGAGGTGACCGTCGTCGGGAAGATCGACCTCGCGAGCCTCGCGAACAATGCTGCCCTGCCGGTTGATTCACGGAATACACGTTCTTAGTCGCTTCCCGCGATCGCATACTGGCCGAATGCGCCAAAACCGAATTTGTCCAGTGAGGTGTCCGTTTTCCCCGACCGACACCCCCGAAACCCAATGTGGACAAATCGAAATACTGCCGATTCCACAGGAGCCACGGGCACGTGACCCAAGACTGCATCCATCTCAAGGACGCGATCCTAATTCTGATCAAAGACGGCCACCTAAAGAGATACACCCGGGAGGGTGAACCCCCGGGGCCAAGAAAATCGAGGAACTCCCCTCTCCAGATGGCGACAGCAGACTCCAGGTCGCACTATATGTTAGCCGTCCCGAGGATTAGTTCGCGGACAGAGAGTTCGGCCTTCCCGAAGGCCCCGACCTAGCCAGCGAGCCAATCCGACCAACCAACCGATGGGAATACTTCGCCAGAGCCATGGTTATCTCGGGTGGCGCCACGAGGAGCCTGTCCGTATGATCAGTGAAAAGAAAGTTCGACGAGCTTATCACGAGCAACTCCGGAAAAATGAGCACCCTCGAAAGATTCTGAGGTCGATCCAATCCGATCACATTCTACCTCGAGGAACTCCCCGGGGGATCCCCCAACTCCAACATTCCCCTGCTCATACGAGCACGGATGGCGAACTTCGACATCAGGCGCATCCTCGTCGATAGGGGCAGCTCGGTGGACATCATGTACACGCACCTGTTCATAACCCTCCAACTCGACGAATCCAACCTTTCCCCCTACGTAGGCTCCGACCTTCAGGGGTTCAACGAGACGACGACGAGACCTTGGGGGTACGTGGAGCTAAAAGTCACCTTCGGAGAAGAGGAAACAGCCAGGGAGATCAGCATCCGTTTCTTAGTCATCGAGTGCCTGTCCCTCTACAACTGTATCCTGGGCAGAACAACGATAGCAGAACTCACCGCGGTACCTTCCACCGTCCACCTGAAGATGAAATACTACACGAAACGGGGGGTCGTGGTGACCCTTAACGGAGACATCGAGGCCGCCCGGAGGTGTTTCGAGGCCGCGCCGAAAGGCTTGGACTCCATCGCTCCAGCAACCAAGAGGACGACTCCAATCATAGCGCCAAAAAGCGAACCAAAGCAGCTGGTCGGATCCGTGGACCTCGACAGTCGCTTCACCGAGGAGCGCGATCCCGAAATAAGGACCAGCGAGACCAACGGGCAGCCCACCCACCCAACACGCCCCATCCCGGACGGAGAATTCGAGATCATCACACTCGGGGAAGACACGATTAGAACCGTGAAGATCGGCGCAGGACTCCCAGACCTCGCGAAAAGACAGCTGCAAGTCTGCCTCCGCGAGAACGCCGACCTCTTCGTCTGGAGCGCTGCAGAAATACCCGGACTCGACCCCGAGGTCGCCTGCCACCAGCTGTCCATCAGCCCGACCGCGAAGGCCGTAGTTCAACGTAGGCGTAGACAGTCCCCCGAAAAATCGGCAGCAGCCGAGAAAGCTGTAAAAGACCTTCTAGAGGCAAATTTTATTTTGGAAGCCCGGTATCAACCTGGCTGTCCAATGTTGTACTCGTTAAAAAGAATAATGGAAAATGGCGCATGTGTGTTGACTATACTGATCTCAACCGGGCATGTCCTAAGGACGCCTACCCCTTCCCCAACATCGACAAACTTGTGGACAACTCCGCGGGCTTCAGGCTCTTGTCCTTCATGGACGCATACTCGGGATACAACCAGATCCCGATGGTCGAGCACGATAAACAGAGTACGGCCTTCATGACGGCGTCAGACAACTATTACTACAACGTAATGCCCTTCGGCCTAAAGAACGCTGGAGCCACATACCAACGGATGATGAACAGTGTCTTCCGGGGCGAAATTGGCGACATGCTCGAAGTATACATGGACGACATGATCGTCAAATCCTGCACAGAAGACGACCACACGACCCACCTCAGGAAGGTCTTCGAGACCGCGAGGACATGCCGAATGCGCTTCAACCCGGAGAAATGCACCTTCGTTGTCCGCGCAGGCAAGTTCCTCGGTTACTACCTGGCCGAGCGTGGGATCGAGGCCAATCCGGACAAATGCCACGCCTTTTCAGAAATCACCACGCCCACCACGAAGAAGTCCATCCAATCCCTCAACGGCGTGCTCGCCTCACTTTCCCGGTTCATTGCCAAATCCGCCCAACACACCCTCCCCTTTTTCAAACTACTCAGGAAGGAGACCACGTTCAAATGGACAGAGGAATGCGAGCAAGCCCTCCGCCACCTCAAACGCGTCTTGTCCGAACCACCGGTGCTGACACGTCCCGTGATGGGTGAAACCATATACCTATATCTGGCCGTGGCTAACGAAGCCGTCAGCACCGTCCTCATCAGCGAAGCCGAGGAGGGCCAAAAACTCATATACTTCACAAGCAAAGCCCTCCACGGTCCCGAAGTCCGATACCAGCTGATCGAGAAAGTCGCCCTAGCCCTCATCACCGCAGCGCGACGGCTCCGACATTACTTCCTCGCACACACCGTCGTGCTCCGCACCGATCAGACCATCCGCCAGCTCCTCGGCCGACCCGACATGGCCGGACGCATGCTGAAATGGTCGTTAGAACTATCGGAGTTCGAAAAATAGCAAACATAATATATATATATATATATATATATATATATATATATATATATATATATATATATATATATATATATATATATATATATATATATATATATATATATATATATATATATATATATATATATATATGCATGCAAAAAAAATAAATTAGACTTAAAAGGAAAATGAATAATGCTAATGCATCTCTGAAGGATGGTAAAATAATTTTTTTTATATAATTTTTAAAGAACTTATCAAAAAACCATGAAGGATAGAAAAACAAATTATTCATATATTCATATAGTTTTTTAAAAACTTATCAATCATTCTTAAAGATAGAAAAATAAATTATTATCATAGTCATTAGTTACATATTCTTGCTATTTTGACTATTGGCAAATGCATAAATCCTATTAATGGTATATAGTCTTTTGTGTGTAGTGTTTATTTGAATTATAAAATTGATAAAATTTGAGAAAAAATGACTCATATTGATTGAAATTTTAAATTGGAGTTTATGAGAAGTAATAATATCTTTTAAATATTTAACAGTTTTCTATTTATTAATCTCAAAATTTAATTTATGTTTGATCACGTAACAACATGATAGTATAATAGACTATTTTAAATCATGTTATTACAATGAAATTGAATATTATTTGATTGTGTCATATATATAATTTATTCTGGATTTATAGCATTAATTATTTTTCAATTTACGATTAATTGTTGCAAATCATTATCAGTTGCGCAACATAGAGCGTTTTAAGTCAATTTGTTACGAGATCAAGATATCAATTATTGTTTATTTTAGTTTATTATAACTCTTTTGATATTAAATATTTAATATTTTATCTAATTTATAATTAAGTTTGTCAAATCTTACAAAACATGACTTTGGGACTCATGACATTTTGAAAAAGAATTATTTGGCTTGGGTTCTAAATGCCGAAATCCATCTAAATGCAGAAAGTCACAGAAAGTCACAGGAATTATATTAAATAAGGTAAAATTGAAAAGGAAACAAAAGGAAAAAGTTATGATATTTCTTCGTCACCAGCTTCATGAGGACTTTAAAAATGAATATCTCACTGTAACTGATCCATATGTTTTGTGGAAAAATTTAAAAAGAGAGATATGCTCATAAAAAGCAGTCATCCTACCAAAAGCTCGTTAGGATTGAATGCATTTATGTTTACAAGATTTTAAAAGTGTAAGCAATTATAATTATGCAATGTTAAGAGTAACTTCTAAGCTGACATTATGTTGAGAAAAAATAACTGATGAAGATATGTTAGAAAACGTTTCATGCATCCAATATGCTCCTACAATAACAATATCGAAAAAAAAGGGTTTAATAAATATTCTAACTTAATATCTTGTCTACTTGTGGCTGAACAATTTAATGAGCGCTCTTGATGAAAAATAATGAGCGCTCTTGATGAAAAATAGTGAGCTAAAATCTTTAATTAAGTAATATAGTGAGCTAAAAACCGTAAGAGTACCTTATACAGAAGGATTTACATTCCCGGTGTTAAACCCTAATTCAACCTCAACAACAGCAGCAAAACTCAAAAACGACGTCGTTTTGGATGATCCACCTTGAGAATCACTAGAGGTCTTCCGAGGATATGAAATCCCTAAATTTCCCCTTCTCGTCTCCAATGTCGCGAATCATCATCGACGACGGCGGTGAGATGATGAAGGGCTGAGTTTGACTGAGAATAGGTTTTCTTTGTTCTTTCTTTCTTGTGTTTCCTCTTTCTATTCGAGTGGTGAATCCAAGGTGAACTTGAATCGACCGTGTTTCCTCTATCCGCTGGTGAATCGATGAATGAAGGAAGGAGATGACGTGAGTAAATCAGAGGAAGAAGATGAGTGAGTGGATACCGTATTTTGAAGGAAGGCTAGGTCGATGGTGTGAGTAAATCAGAGGAAGAAGATGAGTGAGTAAATCAGAGGAAGAAGATGATGACTGAAAGAACGTGTTCTGTTTTTTTGCGGTAGTAGCAAAAATTGTGCGGCAAAACGAAAAGCTTATGGCCGGGAAAACACCTTGGTTTTCTAATTAATTTTATTATTTATTATATATTTTATAATATAGTCTAATAATAGCGTTTTTAAAAAAAACACTATTTTAGTGAAAACTTTTAGTAGCGTTTTAAAAAAAAGCGCTATCTTAGTGAAAAGTGATGTTTTAGTGAAAACTTTTAGTAGCGTTTTTTTAAAAGCGCTATCTTAGTAAAGTTTAATAGTAGCATTTTTTACAAAGTGCTATCAAAATCACATTTTGTTTCCTTTTTAATAGCACTTTTTTTAAAAGTGCTATCTTAGTGAAGAATATTAATAGCGTTTTTTTACAAAGTGCTATTATAGATGTGTTTGTTTCCTTTTTAATAGCACTTTATTTAAAACCGCTATCTTAGTGAAGAATATTAATAGTGTTTTTTTAAAAAGTGTTATTATAGATGTGTTTGTTTCCTTTTTAATAGCAATTTCTTTAAAAGCGCTATTAAATTAGGCAATACAAAATATCAATTTTGGCGTAGTGATTCACTTCAAATGACTAAGAGAAAAAATAGAACATGTCTAAATGGAAGGAGCTATATTAAATATTTGAGATTCTTTACTTAGCTACGTGCCATGTTGATAAAATTAAAAGGTCTTATTATATTATAAAATTGTAGTAAAAAAGAAGAAACTATAAAGAAAAATCCAAACTCGTCTAATTAATTGGTGTGAGGCAAAAACATTTTTAAACAACAAAAAATTAATATGCGGATATTTTTTTTAATTTGAGATAAGGGTGAAACTTCGTCCTGTAAAGTAAACTTCAAATTTAAAGAAATTTAAAGAGATCCTACGTTCCCTTCGTAATAATTTAAATGTAGCCGCTCCAAACTTATTAGAAGTAGAAATCACATCAATCTTTTAGGATATATCTCACAAAATGGTGTTGATGTTATTGTTGTTGTTGTATTTAGAAGCTTGTAAAAGATCTCTATGATGGATTGCAAGTGTATAAAATGTTTTTTTAATAGGAGTCGGATGCATTCAAGAATTGTGTCAGGTAACTCTTTAGAAATTGGATGCGTGCAATATTTGGACCAAATAACTTCTTACACCAAAATTATGGTTTTGCTATCTAGGTTTTTTGATATCTAAATAACTTCTCGGATCAAATAATTTCCTTTATAAAGGCTTTTTAATATCTAAAATTGATAAAGAGACATCATAAAACGGTCTATATCCTCCACTTTAACTTTTGTCATTAGTGATGGATTGCAAGTGCAGAAATTTATCTAGGTTTAAGGTTTGTGTTTTTAAATATTCATTTGAGAAAAAAATCATTTATTTTTATATCTTTTTTTTTCTAACCCTTTTATTATTTCATATCAGAAACAAATACTTGCAAGGTGAAGCATTTGACCTTGCCGAGATATCAAAGAGTCGAAGATCCAACATATGATCTTCAGGGATAAATTAGTTCTTATTTAATATTCTGTGTAAACATGTAATATTCTGAATAAACATTTATGTTTGTAAACAAATTATTTATATTTATTTTCTGTGTAAATAATATAATATTCTGAGTAAACATTTAAGTTTGTAAACAAATTATTTTTATTTATTTTATGTGTGAACAATATAACAAATTTTTAATTAAAAAATCATCTAACTTATCCCTCGGTTTATTCATAAGCCGAGATGTATGAGGCGCTAGATTTATAAATAATGAAAATGTTGATGTTGGAGTTTGAATCCATATACAAATTAATTTATCCATCACTGTTTAAATAACCTAAATTATAAGCCTTTTACTTTATTTTGTTAGTAAAGACAATGTAAAATGTATTTCCATCCGACATTAAAATTACTTTTTTTTAGTAGTATTGATCCACTTTCAAATTTATAACATTGATGAATCAAAAATACCAAAATACTAATACAAATTGTTATTCTAAACATATAATTTGTTGTATTATATTAGAGTCCCCAAAGCTAACTAATCTAAACTTCAATTTTTATTTATACTTAAAATCCTACAAAGTAAGATGATAAAGGGCCTAGTTATCTGTGAACCTAGACACGGAAAACACTACAAGAAAATTGGCAAATTGCGACGGTTCATTTTGACATATTACGACGGTTTTAACTGTCGCAATTTGTAAGTTACGACGGTTTCAACCCCGTCGCAGAAACGTGCGTCGCAAGGCCGTATTGCGACGGTTGTGAAAACTGTCGTACAAACCGTCATTATTTTCACGACGGGTAGCTAACTGTCGTAATCTCCATATTGTGACGGTTTTCAATCGTCATAATTATATTTACTAATTCTAAATATTATTTATTTTCACGACGGGTAGCTAACTGTCGTAATCTCCATATTGTGACGGTTTTCAACCGTCATAATTATATTTACTAATTCTAAATATTATTTATGCTAATTGCGACGGTCTAAACCGTCGTAATTTTATCTATAGAATTTTTTTTATAATATTCTATTTTTATTTAAATTACTTTCATCCTTTTTTTATAATAGTTTTTTTAATTTAAACTATTTTTTTTTGTTAATATATCAAATATATAAAGACTCATGTATATCAAATATATAAAGACTCACATATAACAAATATATAAATTTATATAACTTAAAAAACAATTGATATTTCATTATATCACTTTTCTAAATAACTTATTATATTTTCTACTAAATATATACTTATGAATATCTAAATGATCAAATGTCATAATCTATAACTTGATATATACAATATAATCAATATAATTGTACAACCTATGATGATCTAAGATATTCTGCCCAATTTCCCACACCAAGTGATGATCCAAGATTTTCTACCGATGGCTGAAGAATTCTTTGGTATGATTTTGCCTTAGAGGATAGACATGAACATCTACAAAAGCTTAAAAATTACTTCCAGTTAGCACCAGTAAAGAAAATCACTTGTGGTCTTCTAGTATCATCATGAGCCCTTCATCATGAGCCCTTCATAATGAGCCCTTCATATGCCAGTAATAACAATTGTCCCAAAGAAATAGTATAAACAATTCTACGAATATAACTTTTTCCAATGCTTTCAGGCATCAATGCAACACCAAATCCATCTTTCTGTGATCCAATGCACAATTATTAGCATATAACACAAGATAGTACCCAGTATGACATACTTCCATGGCCAATCAAAGAAGCTGCAATTGGTGGCCTTTTAAAGCCAAAATGCCAACAGAATCAAAATCAACATTGGTATAAATTTTGCTGTATCGTCTCAAACAGGTAAATTTGATGTTATGTTGGCAATCCATGAACTGTAGTCTTTCATGAAAGCAGACGTTGCAGCCTGCTTGGACAGCCCAACTTCAATGGCGAATTGGCAGAGGGTGCTCAAAAGAAGGAACCCAATGCTCTGCAGGAACAAATACCTTAGCATGTAAGAAATTCAAAGAAAATACTTGGTTCTAAAACAAAAGAAGAAATCAAATTAAATTAAACTAAACTAAACACATACTTCTGTTAGCAGTTTATCCTTGGTAACTGACTGACGTAATGCCACAATCTCAAATGTGCTCAAAAGAAAATTTGCTACTTTTCCTTCCTCCACTGACAGCAAAGTTCAAGTGAGAAACATAATGGCGATGAATTTTTACCATTCTGGATATACTAAGTGGAGAGCATGTGAAAATTTTCACACTTACAGATATAACTATTTGAAAGGAGACTGCATGAGCGTATTCCTAGTAAAAATAATGTCAAACTTGAGGAAGTGATAATTGAAGAATTTCCAGACGACGAAGAAGAATTTACACCAAGTTGTTTAGTGGCCCTTAAAATAGCATAAACTTGAAATATAAGAGACATTAACATGATTCCTATGCCACTTTCCATCATGTTTAAATCAAACTCGGTCCATTTATAGCGAGCTAACTCAGCAACTGTTGTTAGAAATTTGAAGTATGCATCAATTTGCCACTTAAGTGCAGACATTAATGCATCACTGTCACCATCACTATCAAGCAGAAGCTTTTTGGTGGAGTGCAACCAATCATTCTCTGCTTCAGCATAAACACTTGCTATTCGGGATAAGTCATCATGAGAAAATCTAACAGTTGACAAAGCTGAGTAAGCATCTATATATCTCTTAACCTGAAAAAGTACACAGTTAAAATGACTAAATAATGTCTTTCACACACATGTGCACGCTTGAGAGTATAAAAAACTCGAATGTGACAAACATAATTCAAGAGGAATAGAAAGATGTATTATAGATTAAAAATAAGAGGTATTACAGAAGAGAGAGATCCTCATTATTCATAGATCCCATGGTTCGATACGATAAAGATTGATCTCTCTTATAACATCAAGATCAATTTTCTGAGAAGCAATTTTCTTTCTGAGATAATAACCAACAAGTTCTTCATCAGTTGGGTGGAAACGAAAGCCTGGTGGGACACATAACTCCATGGACTCCATCATATCAAATTATAGTCGTTGCTGCATAAAATTCACCACCGCAATTAGTACTCACCACCACACTCACTTGACTTTCTTCATCATGTTTGAATTATAACCAAACAGGATGTGATGTATGTGAGTACAAATATCAATATATATATATATATATATATATATATATATATATATATATATATATATATATATATATATATATATATATATATATATATATATATATATATATATATATATATATATATATATATATATATATATATATATATATATATATATATATATATATATATATATATATATATATATATATATATATATATATATATATATATATATATATATATATATATATATATATATATATATATATATATATATATATATATATATATATATATATATATATATATATATATATATATATATATATATATATGAGAGAGAGTGATAGAAAAGTTGACAAGTGTTATCAGAGATAATCATAAGTATAAGCGCATGTTATCAAACAAAACCTGTTAATTTCATAAACAATGGTATTCTCCCCAACACACCAGCAAGAACATCCATCTTCACTTCCACTTGAGAACCTCTGTCTTCAGTTTCATAAAATAGTATTTAAGAATGTGAAACTACACTTCATAAAATGCTAAATATAATGCTTATTTCTACTATATCCAACAAATTAGGATAGAAAAGAAACCAAAAAACAGTCTAGTGTATTGATGTGAATCAATGTGTATTGTTCAATATCCTAGAGTAAGTAAAAAGCACCTATGCATTGCATAATCTCCACATTTGCTGCAATATACTATTGCCTCTTCAAAGCCTTCATCGCCACATGTAAGACAAACTAAGACCTGCAACAAGCAAGAAAAGTTTAAATACAATGATTCATAAAAGTTGTATATAACAACAAAAAAGCATATATTTTAATAAAAAATATACAGTATTATTTCTTACTTCCATTGGAAATCAGAAAACGAGAAATACCTGAGGCAAATGAATTCTCCCCAACACACCAGCGAGAACATCCATCTCCACTTCCGCTTGAGAACCTGTCTTCAGTTTCAGTTTCAACACTGACCTCAGAAGCGGCATGAATCTCAATATTTGATTCCTCGGTAGGAGGTTGGCTCTCAATATATGCTACAACTTCTGATAGTTGAGGTTCTGTTTCAGTATGTAGACCACATTCAGTCATGGGTTCCTTCATCTAAACACATAATAATCAGCATACCGTCCACACCGTCAAGCCCGAAATCATTCAGTGTGCAACTTCTTGGAAATGAAGAGGGTGATATAGGGGGCAGTGATGGGAGGATACTTACAATTGGTTGTGCATATGTAGAGCATAACAGAATTTCAACTCAGGTTGTGCACATGTAGAGTATAGCAGAATGTAGTTTATCAACTTATACCAATACAATTTGTATTTTAGGAATCAAATTTATAAGAATTAACCATCGAAACATTGACTGCTAAATGTATTAAAACTAGTATCCAAACATGTGAGTTGTAACATTGACTCCTAAATAAACCTCTAAATGTATTATCATTAGCTTGACTGATGACAACATGTAAGTTGTAGACATAACTATCCAAAGACACATGTTATTGGTTAAACAAAGGTGAAGCATACTATACTGTCTTCTGCGTGTTACAATTTGCAGATAGAATTGACAAATTTGTTATAACTTGCAATGAAATAAACAAACAAAATGAAGAAAGTATCACATTAATATATAGAAGCCTAATTACAAAACTAATATTCATGACTCACTGAGTTCAAGATATTAAGAAAAGCTTAGATGAATTACGACACGCTAAAACAACATTACGGCTTAGTGTCTAGAATCATTCCTTACAAATATGGTGTCAACAAAATAATTAAAAGCTACAAAATATGAGGCTTGGAATATTATGACCATTAGATCACTCCTTCATGTGTTTGGCTTTTTCGTGAATTGCTTAGGAGTTAGGTCCTCATTTTAGAAAAGCGCATCAAGACATGTTGAAATAGCAACCCTCTTAGCAGGGGTGTTGCTGGAGCTGGCCGATGGACTACAAGTTTGGTTGGTGGATGTGGAGAATACTTACAGATATAGAAGGAGTTGTTTTCTTGTGAACTCAAATTTTTGGTTGTACATGTTGTGGGTGAAAACACAGCGTCCCGACAGAAGATATAGATTTTACATAGCAGCCATGTTTGCAAGCAGTGCCTAAACAAAACCAACCAGAATTAAATAAAATCCTCAACCAAAATCTATTCTACTTTAAAGCTAACATATAATCAATTCTGAAATTTATTAAAAGTGCTAGTCATATGACACAAGATTTTATGATCAAAACATAAATTACTTCACCTTAAACTCACTTCAACTAAAATCAATCTTCTTAATCAAAACATAACTCACTTCACCTTAAACACAGTCAATGCCAACAGATCACTCGCCATAACAACCTTAGCCTCATTAGCATGAGCCTTCTTAATAAACTCACCGTAATCCAAAACCTCGCCTTCAGTACCAGGATACTGAACAAGAACACCACAAACATCACCAGATTTGTAATAACTATCCTTAAGATCTTTCACCACAACCTTGAGCTCAAATCCATCAGCTCTCGTCTGACATATATCAATGGTTTGCGGATGACAATTACTAGCAATAATGAAAGTTTTCTTCTTACCCTTTTGAATATTATTACACATAGACATTGCTTCCGCAACAGCAGTACCTTCATCAAGCAATGAATCACTCAGTTTCAACGCTTCCACGGAGATGGATCGAGATTGTGATGGATAACCAACACCGAGAAACCCACACTTGCAACGGCAGCAACCTGTTGTTCTAACTCAGTCGTTGTCTCCCGGGCTCAGGATTTGCTTTCACCGCCGATCGTGTAAATCGCTTGACCATCCCCACCTTACCATTGCCTTTACCACTTACAACTGCAGCACCTTGTTCTACCACATTCAACATCTCTTCACAAGACTCGGCATTTTCTCCCATTGCTAAACGTGTAAACCGCTTCAAATTTCTCACTAGCACTATGACATCGCCTTTAACACTTATAATTGCAGCATATTGTTGTTCTACTACAGTCAATGTCTCTTCACAGGACTCATCCTTTTCTTTCGTTGCTGAACGTGTAAACCGCTTTCATAGCCGATTTAGTAATCCATTTAAATAAAGGTCGTTTCTGCAACCTCTCAAAACTCACTCTTCAAACCATCACCAGACCCGCCGTCTTCCCTACTTACCATTACACAAATTAAAACTGTTGTGCATTCTGATTCTGTCTTCACTGATACATTCATGAAAGGGGTTTGTGACAGAATTTGAGAGAAAGAGAAGATTGAGAAATTAAAAAACGTCGAGGGATTTAGAGGTTAAATTGGAGAACAAATCATTAAAAAAGAATTGAAGGTGGAATTGAAGATGGTTGAATTCAGGGATATGAGATATTTTGGAAACGTATGCAAGAAGAAGAAGGTGGAGTCCACAACTTTTTTTTCAATATTTTTTAAAAACTTAAACATGTTTTTAATCTATAATTTATAATTTGTAATGTATTTATAATCTTCATAAAATATATATATATATATATATATATATATATATATATATATATATTAACATTGTTACTAAAATTAATTTTAATAAAAGTTAATTATTTATATAATAAAACAGAAAATATTTTACTATTATTTTAGATAATAATATTAAGCTACATTATCATGAAAATTATAATAATTATTTATTAAATTAATTAATTAAATTGAAAAGGTTAGAAAATAAAAATGAAAGAAAAAAGTAGAAAATTAAAGGAATAAAAAAAATAGTGATTATGATTGACTAAAGTAATTGCGACAGTTCGTCTTAACTGTTGCGAGTGTGAAAAGAGGGCGGTTCTTTGGTAACTGTAGCATTATTTTATACAACATGCCTAAAACATTTGCGACGGTTGGCTCAAACCGTCGTGAGAACTGTCGTGGTCCAGGAATAAGGACGGTTTTTTGATAACTGTCGCAAAAAATCTATGACAGTTGACCCTAACTGTCGTGACAACCGTCACAATCCAGAAATAAGGACGGTTTTGTGATAACGGTCCCAACTCAAGTGTCGTAAATCTTCTTTTTTCTTGTAGTGAAAGGGTAGCAACATTCTGGTAAAACAGTATCCAAAATTTATTTTTCCATATCCTTTAATGACTCAATTTGTTGTAACGTTTGACCTAAGCAATAATAACATATATCTGGATTCTGGTTATGATTCACCCGAAAAAAGATTTGAAAAGGATCCCTTAGAATATATAGATTAATATTCCAGATGTAAGCAGAAATAGCATGACCAGTATATTTCAACAAGTCAATATTATTCCTTTGCAATCTCATTTTTCCCACAATTGTGACCAAATTCATATCACAGATTAATCTTGTTTCCAAACATCCTGGCTATATTCATTTTTTATTGCTGTAGAAACTAACTTTATTTATTTCATCACAAGGATTTGAAAAGGATCCCTTAGCATCCAGTTATATATAGAACACTTGCCATTCATTGTTTAACCAAGATACAAGCTAGTGAACTATGTCTACTATTTGTTGATTTTCTCTTGCCGTTTCTCCGAATGCTTCATAGAGTAGACAATTAGTTATTCCAAGTTAAGGATAGTTGTCGTTCAATGAAGTGTTTGGGGAAACTCTTGGAGTTGAATCAACACTGCACATACAGAGTACACCAAATTCATTTCCTTCCCAATATTCAATATTGTGATCAAAGGTTCTTCTCTTTTTTCTTACATTGAACAATAAGTTCTTATAGAATTCATCTAAGTTGGTATTAGCTAGTGACTTACTAGCCTCACCTTTTATAATTTTTCTGTACATTCTTTTATATATCACAATTGCATATGTTGGGATTTTGCATGTTTGAAACAAAATAAATCGATAAAGTTTATTTGTAAAAAGAAAATTAGGCTTAAAGGTGTTTTTGCCTCCTCTCATTTAAGTGGGTTCTGATTTTCCCATATATAAATTAGGCTTAAAAAGAAAATGAATAATGCTAATGCATCTATGAAGGATAGTAAAACAATTTTTTTTTATATAATTTTTAAAGAACTTATCAAAAAACCATGAAGGATAGAAAAACAAATTTTTCATATATTCATATTGTTTTTAAAAAATTTATCCTGAAGGATAGTAAAAATAAATTATTATCTTAGTCATTAGTTACATATTCCAGCTATTTTGACTATTGGAAAGTGCATGAGTCCTATTAATGGTATATAGTCTTTTGTGTGTAGTGTTTATTTGAATTATAAAATTGATAAAATTTGAGAACAAATGACTCATATTGATTGAAATTTTAAATTGGAGTTTATGAGAAGTAATAATATCTTTTAAATATTTAATAGTTTTCTATTTATTAATCTCAAAATTTAATTTATGTTTGATCACGTAACAACATGATAGTATAATAGACTATTTTAAATCATGTTATTACAATGAAATTGAATATTATTTGATTGTGTCATATATATAATTTATTCTGGATTCGTAGCATTAATTATTTTTTAATTTACGATTAATTGTTCCAAATCATAATCACTTGCGCAACATAGAGCGTTTTAAGTCAATTTGTTACGATATCAAGATATCAATTGTTGTTTATTTTAGTTTATTATAATTTTTTTGATATTAAATATTTAATATTTTATGTAATTTATTTTTAATTTTTAATTTATGATATAATTAAGTTTGTCAAATCTACAAAACTTGACTTTGGGGCTCATGACATTTTGGAAAAGAATTATTTGGCCCGGGTTCTAAATGCTGAAATCCATCTAAACGCAGAAAATCACAGTAATTATATTAAATAAGGTAAAATTGAAAAGGAAACAAAAGGAAAAAGTCATGATATTTCTTCGTCATCACCTTCATGAGGACCTTAAAAATGAATATCTAAGTGTAACTGACCCATATATTTTGTGGAAAATTTTAAAAGAGAGATATGCTCATAAAAAGCGGCCATCCTACCAAAAGCTCATTAGGATTGAATGTATTTATGCTTACAAGATTTTAAAAGTGTAAGCAATTATAATTATACAATGTTAAGAGTAACTTCAAAGCTAACATTATGTTGAGAAAAAATAACTGATGAAGATATGTTAGAAAACGTTTCATGCATCCAATATGCTCCTACGATAATAATATCGAAAAAAAAGGTTTTAATAAATATTCTAACTTGATATCTTGTCTACTTGTGGCTGAACAATTTAATGAGCTCTTGATGAAAAATAATGAGGCTCGTCCTACTAGTACAACTCTATTCCCAGAAGTGAATGTAGCAAGACACATTCATTATGAGAAATAACGCGGTCGTGGTCGTGTGCATGGCCATGATCGTGGTCGCGGCCATAATTATGCTCGTGATTTTAGTTTTGATCACAACTACTATGGTAATCATAAGAACATATCTTTTATCAGAAGTGGAAAATACTGAAAAGAATGAAAAGGTGGTAGGAGTAGCAAAAATAAAGAAAATATTTGTTATCATTGTGGGAGAAAAGGTCATTGGAGTCGCAGTTGTCGTACACCATAACACCTTGTTGATCTTTATCAAAAATCACTAAAAAAATACAAATATAAGGATTGAGACACAATTTGCTAAAGAATATGGCAATCTAGATTATCACAATATGGATGTTACTCACTTAGAGATTGGTGATTTTTTTTGTTGGGCCAGATGGAAAAATTGATCATCTTATTGGAGATGAAAGTATCAAGAAATAGAAGTTATAAAAATTTTCAATTTATTTTAGTTATTATAATAAGTTTTATGAATGTTTTTGAATTTTAATTTTCAATGTTTTTTTTTATTCCAATGTTTATGAATTTTTATTTTCAATGATAATAAAGTGTGTTTGCTTCCTGTTTAAATAATTTGTATGTTTAAACTGCATTAATAACTCATTGTTATAAATTTTTAGAATGAATGACGATTTACGCCACTAATGAAGATATTTGTCTTGCTGATAATGTATTTACTCACATAATTTTCAAAGATAAAACATATTTCTCTTATTTAATGAAGCAAAAAACTGGTGTCAAAATATATCTGACACACCTTAGAAATAATTGAGGGTTCTGGAAGAGCTAGTGTATTGTTATGTGGAGGAACAATGTTACACATTGAGAATGCATTATATTCCTCTAAATATAATAGAAATTTATTAATTTTAAAATATATTTTCCTAAATGAATACCAATATGAAACAAAAGATGATGGAGGTATTGAATATCTTTGTATTACACAGTAGAATTTGGACAGAAAATGTGTAAGGGGAAAACAATCGGCTTTTTTCTAGGGTTTGAACTACACTTATATTAGTACAATTGAAACACATGTCATTGTAAACTAGAAGTTTACAAATAGTAATAATTTTGTAATTTGGCATGACTGGTTGGGTCATCTCGGTTATATAATGATGCAAAAAAATAATTGAAAATTCATGTGGTCCTCAACTAAAGAGCCAAGAAATTATTCAATCAAATAAGTTCGTATGCAGCTCTTCCTCACAAGGGAAGTTGATAATTCGGCCATCACCAACAAAAATTGGAAATTTGTCTATCAAGTTTTTAGAGCGTATACATAGTGATATTTATGGGCCACATCTATCATATGGACCATTTAAATATTTTATGGTCTTAGTTGATGCATCAACTAGATGGTCACATGTTTGTTTATTGTCAACTCACAAATAGACGTTTGCAAGATTGATAGTTCAACTAATTCAAATAAGAGTTTATTTCTCCGATTATCCTGTAAAGGAAATACGTCTATATAATGTTGCAAAATTTTCATCCCAAGCATTTAATGACTATTATATGTTTATTTGAATTGACATTGAACATCCAGTAGCACATGTTCATACACAAAACGGGCTTGGAGAATCATTTATCAAGCATATAAAATTAATTTCAAGACTACGCATTATAAGATGCAAACTCCCAGTTTCTGCTTGGGGAAATGCAATTTTGCATGCTACAACATTGATTTGCATCAAACCAACAAGTTATCACACATCTTCCTCTTTATAATTAGTTTTTGGTAAAAACCTAATATTTCCCATCTAAGAATATTTGAATGTGAGGTGTATGTCCCAATTTCTCTACCACAGCACAATAAGACAGGTCTTTAAAATAGGATGGGAATATATGTTGCATATGAATCTCCATCTATTGTAAAGTATCTTGAACCAACAACATGAGATTTATTCACTGCTCGTTTTGCTGGTTGCCATTTTGATGAATCAAATTTTCCACCATTATGGGGAGAGAATAAGAAGCTGGAAAAAGAGATAAGTTGGAATGAATTATCATTATCTCATATTGATCCTCGAACAAAATAATGTGAACTAGAAATTCAAAAGATAATTCACTTGCAAAACTTAAAAAATCAATTACCAAAAAGTGTGAATAAATCATATATACTATTAGGCAAACTAATGAGTGTCAACCAAACATGAAGTGTGGCAGACCAATTGGTTCCAAAGATAAAAATCTCCGAACAAGAAAAGTGGATAATAATAAAGATGGCCCAAGTGATGATATAAAAAACTCTAAAAGAGTCTTCAGACATAATAAATATTTTATCTTCAGAATAAATTGATAAGGTATGTGAAACTCATGAAAATTAAGAGATCTCGATAAATTATGTCCATAATACAATGGAACCTACATGAAGTCGACATTTCTGATATTTTTCATACAATATAACACTAAATGTGATAAATGATAAAAAAAAAAAAAGATCATGAACCGACGTCTATTAAAAGTTATAGACCAAGTGAGGATTGGAATAAATGGAAAAATGAAATTGAAGCAGAATTAAACTTACTTCACAAGAGACATGTTTTTGGGCGTGTAGTCCAAACACCTTAAGGTGTGAAGCCAGTTGGATACAAATGGATTTTCATGTGAAAACGAAATGAAAATAATGAAATTGTGAGATATAAAGCTCGACTTGCCACTCAAGGATTTTCGCAAATACCGGAAATTGATTTTGATGAGACTTATTCACCGATAATGGATTAAAGCACTTTCGATATTTAATAAG
This sequence comes from Lathyrus sativus, assembly GCA_963859935.3. Classification (NCBI taxonomy): domain Eukaryota; kingdom Viridiplantae; phylum Streptophyta; class Magnoliopsida; order Fabales; family Fabaceae; genus Lathyrus; species Lathyrus sativus. The sequence goes on from OZ012736.1 coordinate 20,677,759, forward strand.
TCTCGTAGAACTTGAAGGGTTAATTTGCAAATGATGGATATTGTAATAACTTATTTTTATGGTTCACTTGATAGTGAAATTTACATGAAACTCATTGAAGGGTTCAATATACCATAGGCACATAATTCTTTATCTCGAGAAAACCACTCCATCAAATTGAACAAGCCTCTCTATGGACTGAAACAATCTGTACGCATGAGGTATAATCGCCTCAGTTAAGATTTGCTAAAGGAAGGATATAAAAATAACTCAATTTGTCCTTGTATTTTCATAAAAGGATGTGGAAAAGAATATGAAATAATAACTGCCTATGTGGATGACATAAATATTATTGAAACTTCTGAAGAGCTTCCGAACTCTATAAATTTCTTGAAGAAAGAGTTTAAGATGAAGGACTTAGAAAAGACAAATTTATGTCTAGGCTTACAAATTAAGTATTTGGACAATGTAATATTTGTACATCAGGAAGGTTATATAGAAAAAGTGTTAAAATACATCTATATGAACAAATATCATCTTTTATCAACTCTAATGGTTATTAGATCATTAGATGTAGAGAAAGATCCTTTCAAGCCTCGAGAAAAAGATAAAGAATTGCTTGATCCTGAAGTACCTTGTTAAATATATACGTTCTGATATATCATTTGTGGTCAAAATATTAGCAAAATACAACTCGTCTCCTACACGAAGACATTAGAACGGAGTCAAACATATACTTTATTATCTTAGAGGTATAATAAACATGAGTTTGTTTATAACAAAGTACCCAAATTCGAATTAATAGGTTATGCATATGCAAATTACTTGTCAGATCCTCATTATGGTAGATCACAAACAGATTATTTGTTTACATGTGGTTGTACAAGAATTTCATGGAGACGATGAAATAAACAATAACAATAAATTTTAGCACTACATAAGGCAAGTTGAGAAGGTGTTTGGTTGAGATCCTTAATCCAACACATACAAAATACTTGTGGTTTGTCTTTTGGAAAAACAAATACGATGACCATATATGAAGATATTATTGCACGCATCGCTCAATTGAAAGATGGTTACATTAAAGAAGATTGGATAAAACATATCTTTTCAAAGTTCTTTTTCACTCATGATTATCAGAAGAGTGGTGATATAAATATTCAACAAATTCGTTCATGTGATAATCTTGCAGACCTTTTCACAAAGTCACTCTCAACTAGAAATTTTAATCAACTAGCACAAAAGATTAATCTTCATCGTCAAAGAAATAATCGTTCAACTGAGAAGGAGAAATGAATTTATCTTAAAACGATATTGTACTCTTTTTCCGTCACTAGATTTTTTTCCACTGACTTTTTTTTATATTAAGGTTTTAATGAGGCATATCCAAAACAAACATCCAAGGGGGAGTGTTATAACTTACGATATGAAGATTTCGATTGAAACTGATGTTGTATGAGAGGTGCTTGTTGAATCGGTTATGACTATCTAAATAAAGAAACATACTGACTAACAACATTTCAGTGAACAATATGAAAAAACAAATGATTAACAGAAACTAAAATCATTTCAATGATACTAAATCCATTTCAGTGACGCTAAAGTCATTTCAATGAAACAAATGCTAGTGAAAAATAAATATAAAACATGAAAGACATTTTAGTGATATAAACCTACTGTTGAAAGAAGAACAAACGTGAAAAAGCAGAACAAATGTACCTCAGATGTGATAACTTTTAATGTTCGAGTCTTGAAGAATGCCAACTCTTGAAATAGTTTTGATGAGTTATGATAAAAATATCCTTGGATTTTTGCGAATAGTTGATAGGTAATAAATAGTTAGAGTCTAATTCTCTCAAGTATTTCATGCAAAAGTGAAATCATGTCGGTTTTCTATAAAAAAAACGACGTATATGCTATAATTACAAATAAAAATAACATATTAAAAAACACCATAGCGCCATATTTTAAAAATACATTTAAAATATCTATCACGTCGTTTTTTTTTAAATGATGGATTTGATTATATAAAATAAAAATATTAAAAAGGGCTTTTAAAAAATTTAATGCAAAATATGTTATCTTTTCAGTTGAATTATGTGACCGAGTTAACACTAATAAAAAATAAAGTAAAAAAAGATTAACATAAAATGCAATAACTGAAATTTGAAGTGAGTTTATAGTTATATTTCTTCGGTATTTGAAAAAACCAAGAAAATAGGTTTTATATATATATATATATATATATATATATATATATATATATATATATATATATATATATATATATATATATATATATATATATATATATATATATATATATATATATATATATATATATATATATATATATATATATATATATATATATATATATATATATATATATATATATATATATATATATATATATATATATATATATATATATATATATATATATATATATATATATATATATATATATATATATATATATATATATATTAAATAGATTATGACGCTGCCAAAATATATCTCCTCAATTTTTAAATGTTTGATGTGAATGTCTTATTTATAACAGTGGACTATTTATAACAGTGGACTTTGGACACAAGCAATAACAAAAATATATTGGATTCTGCTTATGCTTTAAATATATATCAAGAAATAGTGATTGAGCTTTGATTATATGATGAAATAAGTTGGAGTAAGGTTCCCACAGAAAAAGATTTGAAATAGATCCATTAGCATATATAGATTATTATTCGAAAAGCTAAAGAAGTCCATGACCAATGTTATTTACTCTCTTGCAATCTCATTTTCCCCACAATTCTGACCCAATTCATATCACAGATTAATCTTCTTTCTAGATATTCTCACTATTTTCATTCTTCATTGTGGTACACTCAATTATTCATGTCGTCACAAAGATTCATTTCTCTTTTTGTGTTCTCAAGAGAATCTCTATACAGTATATATAGAGCACTTACAATTCTATGTTTAACCAAGACAACAAGCTAGTGAAGTATATGTCTATCTGAGTAACTATTTGTTGATTTTCTCTTGGCGTTTCTCCGAATGCTTCATACAATACACACTTAGTTGTTGTTCAATGAAGTGTTTGGGGGAACTCTTGGAGTTGAATCAACACTACACATAATCAGTACACCAAATTCATTACCTTCCCAGTGTTGAATATAGTGATAAAAGGTTTTACTCTTTTTTCTTACATTGAAGAATATAAAGCCTCACCTTTTATAATTTTTCTGTACATTCTATTATATCTCACACTTGCTTTTGGGAGATTTTGCAATATTGAGTCTACAATGTGTATTTTAATTCGAATTTTAAATTTAAATTAAAAAAAATCCAAACTTATTCTTTTTGTCATTATCATAGTGTAATCGTAGTGTGATACTGTGATTATAAAGACATGTTTTCGGACTCGTTTGTTTTAACTTTTTAAAAAATAATTTTATAATGTAACATAATTTTGTGGAAAAAAAATTTTCAAAATAATTTTATAAATACTTTATTTAAAAATTTAATTTGAATAGTTATTCTTAAAATATTATTTTAGATATTTTATTATTTTATTGAAAAAAATTTTAGATATCAAAATTTTAAAAAATCACTTAAATTTAAAACTATTTTAAATAACTTGTCATAAAAATCATTTTTGAAATACAATTTTTTTAAAAAAAGTTGTTATTTTGACTATGTTTTGATATGTGTATTTATATTGTAGGATGTTAGTTATTCTTACAATTTAAAAAAAAAAAAAATATATATATATATATATATATATATATATATATATATATATATATATATATATATATATATATATCTATATATATATATATATATATATATATATATATATATATATATATATATATATATATATATATATATATATATATATATATATATATATATATATATATAACGGTTTTACAAAATTCATTTTAAAAAAACCATTTCTTAAAAGCCAAACAATTAATTCTTAATATTTTACTATTTATTTTTACATACAGCGAGAAACGTTATTTGATAGCTAAAGTGGATTTGACAAACTAAAAGTAATATATTTTCGTTGCTAACCCATTTTGATTTTGTATCAATTTTTTCTGTTTGAAAACTACATTACATACCAATGACTTGAATATTAACTCAAACTACCTTATTTGGAGTTAGAAATAATTTCTTTTAATTACCGTGTATTTTGTTCTGTGGAGAAAAAAATTAATTTTGACTAAAATTAATTTTGAGTAATTGGTTTTATTTTTTTTTAAGCAAGAAATTGGATTAAGAGTATTAGAGGTACTATAACTCTTCATACAAAAGGAAGGAATCAACAAAGAAAAAAAAAATTTCAGACCAACTGAAAACTAAGTCAATCAGTCAAGAGGCTTCTGACAGAAAGAAAAAAAAAAAGGAATGAGAATTTTAATATCCCATAACAAATCTGAGACAACTAAATGCATACCCTTAATGATGATCTGATTCCTACATAAGCAAATACACCAAATAACTGCTAACCAAATTATGCCAGCCTTTACTCTATTGCTCTTTCCTATATTCACTGAATTAATACACACCATGAAATTATCCGAGAAGGAGTCTTTGTCTTCCACATCCATACCTGGCCACTCCTTGACCATCTTCCAAGCGTAGCTCGAAATTTGACAACTGAAAAAAAGATGATTGACATACAATGAACATAACACACAAAAAGAAGAGTTAGCAGTAGAGATAATATATATAACGGTTTTATAAAATTCATTTAAAAAAAACCATTTCTTAAAAGCCAAACAATTAATTCTTAATAATTTTACTATTTATTTTTACATACAGCGAGAAACGTTATTTGATAGCTAAAGTGGATTTGACAAACTAAAAGTAATATATTTTCGATGCTAACCCAATTTTATTTTATATCAATTTTTTCTGTTTGAAAACTACATTACATACTGATCTGACCTGACTAGAAGGGAATCAATAGACTGCCACGCGTCTCTGATCTACTGCCTGTTCGCCGGTGGTAAGAAGGAGGAGGGGGATGTACTTGCAAGACACTCCGATGTCAAAGTGAGAAAGGACCAGAGTGAAGAAAATACAAAGAGAAGGTTGAGAATGGAATACCTGACCCTCTTGCAAAAGAGGGTATTTATAGAGAGACCCCAGCGCAGGGCCAACGGTCACTTGCGTTGGGCTGGATTGTCAGGCCCAACCCAGATGACTGCTAGGGCTTACGTGGCGTAGTGAAGACCAGCACTTGGTCTTCGTCCTAGTTCAACTGTCCCGTGATCTCCGGAAGGTGGGTTGACCAACTCTTGCAGAGGTGGGTGGTTGGATGAGGACATGTCCCCGCAGAGTGGAGCATGTGTGGAGGACACGTTATTCTGCTCGAAGGAGAAAAGATTCTGCCCGCCGAGGGCAGCGTCTGGCCGACGAGACCCTTGTGCTCGACGTAGGTGATATAGGCCCTCTTGGGCCTTCCTAAGTATCATTGGGTCGGGCCTGTCCGGTCAAACCGGGGCCCAGACCAGAACACATACCAATGACTTGAATATTAACTCAAACTACCTTATTTGGAGTTAGAAAGAAATTTCTTTTAATTACCGTGTATTTTGTTCTGCGGAGAAATAAATTAATTTTGTGTAATTGGTTTTATTTATTTTTTTTAAGCAAAAAATTGGATTAATAGAGTAATAAAGGTACTATAACTCTTCATACAAAAGGAAGGAATCAACAAAGAAAAAATAAAATTTTCAGACCAACTAAAAACTAAGTCAATCAATCGAGAGGCTTCTGACAAAAAGCAAAAAAAAAAAAATAGGAATGAGAATTTTCCCCGACTAAACTTCATTTCCACGCCATACTTTTAATATCCCATAACAAATCTGAGACAACTAAATGCATACCCTTAAAGATGATCTGATTCCTACATAGCCAAATACATCAAATAGCTGTTAACCAAATTATGTCAGCCTTTACTCTATTGCTCTTTCCTATATTCACTGAATTAATACACACTATTAAATTATCCCAGAAGGAGTCTTTGTCTTCCACATCCATACCTGCCCATTCCTTGACCATCTTCCAAACGTAGCTCGAAATTCGACAACCGAAAAAAAAGATGATTGATATACGATGAACATAACACATAAAAAGAAGATTTAGAAGTAAAGATAATGCCTCTACGTAAGAGTTGATCGGTCGTTACAATGCCGTTAAAATAACACCTCTAGGAAAAGGCATGAATTTTCAGCAGAACGACGACCTTCCAAAAGGAGAGAATAACATTGGTCTTGCTGCTTTCAATATCAGCAAACATGTTGCAATACTACAGGCTGACATACCCAGTCCTAGAAGAGTATCCAGAAACAGGATCAAGGTTCCAAATCACCTTATCCTCACAACCTTCCACCATAAACTAGTTTTCTAACTGAAGTTTCAATGCAGCAACATCATTAAAGTTATCTTCTCCCTGCATTGAGCTAATACCAAAGTTTCCCCAACTCCATTCTCCATCAAGCCAGCTTCCCATGTTACCTATAGTAGCTCCCTTAAGAGAACTCCTCAAAAACAAGTTAGGAAAAGATTCTTGAAGAGTTTAGTTGCCAGACCATCTCCAATGCCAAAAGGGAACCATTATGCCATCTCCAACTTTCATACTGATATGATTTAGAAACGCAGAAACTGAAATAAATACCCCAAACTTAGGATTGATCAGATCCTTCCACGAAAGACAAAAAATGAAAAACAGGGATCAAAACATTTGAATGTAAAAAGGACGTCTTTTAATTCATGATAAGAGTTTGAAAATATTCAAAGGGGTCCTACAAGAAGAGTCACTACGTCTTGGGTAGAATGTATGACTAGACATAATAAAAAAAAACGGAAATTACTCTTCCAATGTGACTTGGATAATTTCCTCCACATTCCAGTTGCATAGCTTCTGCCCAGGGACTCACAGACGAATCCAGGCATCCATATCATAATCACTATCTCCTTCGTCATCCCCAATAGCATGTATATGTCGAATATAACTCCACCGTTGGTGAATCGAACAGGTCCTTTGTACCTTAGAGGATCTTGTGAAGGAACATAGGGACTATACACCAAACCGAACTTGTCATGTTTAGCAGGAACGTTAAGCCCCTGACCCTACCTCTGGGAAGAACCAGATTCAACTATAACACGGGCTTCTTTAAACAAAGACATCGAGACCTTTGGACTCTTAGCTTCAACAAGAGGCGTCTCCTTAATTTACATCGCTTCAAAAGCTTGGCCGAGTGTCTCGTGGATCTCACCATCCACTTCTACATATTTAAAAGACGATAACTGGCTCACCATAATATCTTCCTCTCTACACACGATAACCATTTTTCCCTCCATCATATACTTCAATTTTTTATGCAACGTCGAGGTAAATTCTCCTGCAGCATGTATCCAAGATCGGCAAAGCAGACAACTATATGCTGGCTGGATATTCATAATGTAAAATGTCGCGTCAAAAATATCTGGCCCAACCTGTATAGGCATTGTGATCTCCCTAAAAAATGATCTTTTAGAGCCATCAAAAGCTCTTACCACTAAGTCACTTGGCGTGCATATCAACCCTTGAGTGTCTAGTTTCATCAATGCCTTCTTCGGTAGTACATTGAGGGATGATCCTGTATCAACCAGGACATGCGACAATAGGGACCATCTGCGCTCCATAGATATGTGTAAGGCATGGTTGTAATTCTTCAGGGCGGGAGTCAAATCCAAGTCTGTAAAACCCAAACCATTACTGGTGTTTACATGAGCTACCACCCCCTCCAGCTGGTTCACTGAAATCTCTTACGATACAAACGCCAAATTCAGTATTCTCAACAATGCATTTCGATGTGCCTCATAGCACAACAACAACGATAGAATAGAAATCTTCGATAGAGTCTGGTGCAAATGATCTACAATTTTATAATTTTACGGATGAGCCTCATGAACTCCTCGGCGTCCTTTAAAAAAGTATCTTTATCAACTTGTTGTTGAACATCTACCTCCATGACGACCTTTCCTTTCCCTTTATCACTTTTTTCAGTACTGGGTTCAGGTGGAGAGAATATCTTCCCACTCCTAGTAATCCTCCTGCTCCGACTATATTTTCAACCGAAGAACCTCCATATGATGATCCTGTCAATTCCTGTTTATGCCCATTGCAAAACACCTTTTCCCCATAATTCCAGGGAATGGCCATGGTGCTCTCGTATGGTACAGGTCCAGGAGGTGTAATGATGATCGGAGCTGGCCTTGCAGGTGCTGAAATGTTAATTGTCCGGTAAGGGATTGAAATTGTAGCGACTTCATCCCTATCATTATTGACTCTATCATTCACCTCTTCTTCCATAACCCTGTCAAACTGTAGACAACCTTCATTAATCAAACTTTGAATACCAGTTTTCAAAGAACTGCAACCCTCCGACTGCACAACACATTCTGAACATTCTTTTGAACACCCTGGAAACACACCTCCCTTTAATAGCCTATCCTTCACAAAGCTTAAAGGGGTCTTCAGCTCTTTAACATCCATAATAAAATTTAACCACTACCCTTCTAGCACAACATTAGTCTTGGCAACACAATGCTTCGGCATTGGGTTTTGATTTACATTTGGGCCTTCATTAGTGAAATTGATTGCCTTCGAGTCAAGTAAATCCTGAACCTTATGCTTAAATGCTTTACACTTGTTAATATGACAGCCTGGAGCTCCTGAGTGGAACTCACACCTAGCATTTGCATCGTAACCCGGAGGAGGTGCACTGATGAGTAGCGCCAAGGTTCTTTTCTGAATAAGTTGTAATTGCAACAGATGTTGTAACAACTGAGAATAAGGCATTAGTGGTGTCTCAAACGGCCTATTAGCCATTCTTCCTCTGTCTTGGTAACAGCGAGGCGCATTAACTTGTTGCTATTGTGTAGCCGGGATAGCTATACTGGCAACTTGTTGGTGATAATGAGGTTGTGGCCGGCCTTTACCTCTGAAGATCATATTGAACTGGCATCCCCTTCTCTTTTCTTTGGATTTCCATTGTACGGCTTTTTCATTCCTCATGATGAGGATCCTGCTCCACTATGTATCTTCCATGTCTTGATACCATTTTTTACTCTCTCCCCTGCCATAACCAGATCCGAGAGACTCCCTGGCATACAACTCACTAACTTTTCATAGTATATCCCAGGCAATGTAGCCATGAACATATCCACTAGCTCACGCTCCGTCATCGGAGGGTGAACTCTAGCTGCCAGTTCTCGCCACCTCTGGGCGTACTCCTTAAATCCTTCATTGTTTCTTTACGACATATTCTGTATCTGCACCCTGTTTGGCGCCAAGTCACTGTTATATTGGTAGTGGCGAACAAAAACTTCTCCCAATTCTCTCCAACTTCTTATATGAGTCCACTCTAACCCCATATACCACTCTAGAGATGGCCCTGATAAATTGTCCTGGAAAATGTGCATCAATAAATTTTCATCGTCGGAATACGCAGACATTTTTCTGAAATACGCCCGGAGATGTACTCTAGGACAAATTGTATCTTTGTACTTGTCGAAGTCTGGTACCTTGAACTTAGGGGGGATTCTGACCCCTGGTACAAGTCCCAAACCTAACATGCCAAGTCTAAAGAGTTTTGGTTCTCGTAGGCTTTCATTTTCTCCTCAATTAACTTAAATCTTTTATCATCTTCTAAGGGAAGACCAACATCCATATCCTTCATTGAAAAGACGTCATATTGATTGTCCTCTCCCCATTGGGGACCAGCAATCCCATGTACAACGCACATACTACCTCTAGCACCTCCTATATGAACTCCTCCTTGATGATCTCCGCCCGGAGGATTAACAATCGTGGGAATACCATTGCCTTGAGGATTGCTACCATCAATAGGAGGAGGAATAGCAGCAACCCCTCCATGTAGAACACCGTTTCCATCTACCCATGCTATTAACGGCTAAACCAAAGTTCTCAATTGTTCCTTCCCGTTGGCCACGTTCTGCATCATTTACATGAACTGTGTCATGTGGTCTCTGACTTCTTGGAGCTCATTCTAAACCTGGTCCATAATTCTTTTTTGATTTCCCCACGTAGAATATCTATGAAAACCCGAGTCCGCAATCCTGTCAACTGTTGAAGAAAACCAAGCAGAGATATAAGATGAAGTCTCAGAGAACACTTGCTATGCAAATGAAAATGATAATGCAAAATGCAGACATGTATATGTGTTTCAGGAAGATCTCCCCCTTGATTCTAGTTCCACAAATAAAAATAGAACAGGAGAGATAAATGGAAGGATCTAAAACCTTGCTCATAAACAAAATGAGAACCCACAGTCATAGTACACAAACCACCAATAAGAAATACAACTGAATATAAGCCTGTGACCCCATCCAACAAGTCTGGTGATGGTCAAAATACAAGAAAAGAGAAAAGACTACTGAGATACAACATCAGACAACTTTCTTCAACCACTGTAGTCCTTGTACCACATCTGGGCTTCTTCGAGCAGCTTCTTTGTGTCTGGGTGCTCCGGTCTCATAATCAGTTCTTGGATGAGGGAATCTCTTCTGCAAATGACATCCTTCAATCTTTAAACATATTCTTCCCAAGCATTCTCACCGAAGATGTCTTCAAGCTTTGGTTTCTTCAATTCATCTCTTACCTTGAGTTCTTCCAATGCTGACAAAGTTTCTCGCATCCTTTGTTCACTTGTACATCTACGAGATGCCTCTGCTGAAACCTCCCTCTCTTTAGCTCTGATTTGTGCCCTCAACTTGTCAACCTGTTTGTGGAGTTCCTCGTCTCTACCTTTGTTGGAGGTTACTGTAGTGTTCCACTGACCATTAAACTTAGATATTTCCATATAGGCTCTATCTAATTATTTCTTTTTATGCTTTAGGACGCTATCAGTACTCTTCAAATCTGAACCTACTCATTCTTTCACCCAGATCTCTTCATCTATATCCTTCTCTACTTTAGCCAAGGCTTCTGTCTTCACTTTAGCTAAGTAGACAACTTCGTTTTTATCATGCTTCAATTGGCCTATCTCCTTTCTCATTTTTTCGCTTTCTTTTTGCAACTCTTCTTTGTCTGCTCAAAGCTTATTAAATTTCAGGATATCAACTGTTGTAGGCTCTTCAACTACCAAAGGTTATAAGAGATCTTCAGCAAGAAAAGGAAATAATATCTTCCCAACCCTCTTGTGAATCCAATCCACATAAGGGTCATAAGCTCTACAATCACCCTTACCGAAAGAAAGTTTTCCCTTTTTATGAATTCTTCCCCATGCTTCTTCTACTCTGGCCAGAATATCATAATCAGCTACGCCTGTGAAGTACAGAGATTCCCGCAGTTCCTCATCCTTCGGGGATCCTTATAAAGCATACCCAAATTGTCTAACAACAAGAGGAGGGTTATAATTGATTCCCTCTTTTCTTCCATCAACGGCACATTGGGAAAGCTATCACAACTGAAGAAAATCTCTACACCAAGCAGATCTCAGTTAAACCACACAATATCCTTAGCTGCCAAACCCATGAGTCTTTTAGATCATTCAGATGTAATCCTTGTATCAACAAAAGCTCTAGAACGAGGAAGGTGGTCTATGAACCACTTGTGGAAAAGCGGTGTACAACATGAAACATGTTTCCCCTCCTCTTTTCATTCTTATATTGTACTGAATGGTACAAGTTTCCTAGGAGAGTAGGTACAGGGTTTTTGGAAACGAATATGTGGAAGGCGTCCATATCAATGAAATATGGTATGTTGGGAAACAATATAATGCCATATATACAGAGAGCCAGAATAGGGCTAAAAACCACCCAACAAACTTCCTTAGCATATTTATGGGCTTTACCCACCAAGAAAGATAGGGTAAAGCCAGAAGCTCCATTTCTACAGACTACATTATCCACCAACTCAGACTTGCTCAAATAAAGAGCGTTGGCAAACTTCTCAAGATCAGACTCTTCCTCTGAAAGAAAGATTGGTACTTAATCTAGGACTGGTACTCCCAAAATAAAAGCGAGCTCCTCCAAAGTAGGAACCAAAACATGATCTGGAAAAGTAAAGCAACAAAGTGAAGGGTCATAAAACTGTAGTAAAGTATGGTTAGCTCCTTGTTCAAAGTTGGTGAGTTTACATACAAGACTTAGAATTCTCGCATAATCCTTTCTGAAATCTTCAAGAACGCTAGGATCAGCCATAGAAATCAGACCAAATAAAGGTCCTAAGTTCGGAAATGGGAATTTGTATATGATGGTCTTCTTCAACTCGTACTCCATCTCGATAGCAGATCAGATTACTATAATCAAAGGAAAGACGAGAACCTGAGAACACATACACATGCAATGTTAATATGCAGGATGATTATGCTAATGCAGACAATGGGACCAAGGTATCCAATGCTGTTGTGTTGTTGGCTGAATATAGCCAGAGCTCCGCCCAAATAAGAAAACCCAGAAATCCAAGACAAAAAACCATAATATCCAAGGTCAAAGGTCCACCCTAACAAGAAAACCAGAAAACCGAGTTGGTTGGAGGTTAAAGTTTCCTGCAAAACCCATCCCTCTCACAGGTAGGTTCTAGTCTTGAAACATACGGCATCCTATGCAGGCCGTCAATATCACGGACTCTCAGGTCGAGAAACAATGATACGTTCACCATTTCTGCTTTGGCATCATGGTCAATTAAGGAGGTTTCGACTGACTTCCCAATGAATGGTCTCTAGAGTTGTTAGATTTCAGATCCAACACCCCCTCAATTGTCCAAGATGCATAGGATAGGATGTCTTCAAAGAAAACCTCGTCTGGACGCAAATTTCGTGTAGACTCTTGTGTGTTAAGATGCCACCCAAGTCCACACTACTCTCCACACTAATCCTAAGTGTATTCTCAAGCTTGGGTATTGGGCTTATCTCTCATGGAACACCCACCCAACATCGTAGTAGTATAATATGATAAAGTGTGGAAAATAAAAATTCAAATACAATGATATACAATAGTAAATTTACATATACAACATATATATGCACAAATATAGACACCTAATGACAAAAAACAGACAAGCGCTAGAATTGAGTCGCATAGGAACCAAGGTCCCCAACAGAGTCACCAGCTGTCGCAACTACGAAAAGGGTCGGCAGAAACAAACACAAGAGTCGCACCAAAAGTTATTTATCCCAAAGAGATGGAAAGGAAACGGTTGAAGAAAACCTAAGAGAAAAGAGGATACAAGGTCATCGTAACCAAATCTTGGGTTCGGGAGTCAGTTACGCAAGAGGAAGGTATGAGCACCCCTCACGTCCATTGTTCTTAACGGGATCCACGCTTGTTGTCTAATCAAAGGGTGTGTTATCTAAAATCTACTTCTAAACAGAAACAAAAAGGGTGAAAAGAAAAAGGAGACTTGATAGAACATCGTTGCCCTATGCCTACGTATTCCCTTGTGCAATGGGAAAGTCAGAGTCAACATAGTTCGGAAAACTACGAGTGATGGGGGGAAGGTTGCTCGCCAAGACATCAGCGTCTTGTGCCTACGTATCCTCATCTGGTATGAGAAATCAGTGCAAACGTAGTTCGGGTAAACTAGACCACTGATTGGTTAAGTATTTTTTATGAGTGACGTTAAGTTCCCATTCTAGCAGTTAGGGACAATGCTTGTTTGCGGTAGAACGGAAAAGTAACGTACTCTTTTCTGAAGATGATTTTTGAAACAAATCCCGAAAGATAACAAAGTTTGAATTTGGTTTAAGAGTTTTAATGAAATGAATTGGATTTGTTTGTGATTCATGTTACGCTAAAGACTATGACATACGAGCGAATGCGTCGCATATCGCCCAAAGGGAATACACTAAACACTCTAGAAAAGTGAGGAGAAACCCCTCATTCATCATTTCCCATATACTTAAGGCTCGTGGCACACAATGTTCATCATTCTTTATTAAGTGTCTTAAGATTGTTTGCAATGAGAAGAGAAAACACAAGAAAAACACTAAAGAGAAACTAAAAACCCTAATGTTAACATACAAAATGGCCCTAAAGTTAGGATAAAAAGGAAGTCTACTTAATGGTATCATACAAATGATGAACCTAGTGTTGAGGTAAGGAAAGGGGCTATCCTAATTGTTATCATGCAAAGGATTGAAAGCCTAATGTCTCTCCTACTCCCACCTTAATCTGAAATTAAGTGAGGCTACGAATCCTAAGGGATCATGTGAGCAAGCACATGTAAACACTATACTAATCAATCAGAAATGAAAACAAGCTCAATACTTAAACAAGTCTGAAGAAAAGAAAGAGAAGAAAGAAGAATGAGAGATGAAGAAGAAGATGCAACAATATGTAAACAAACAAGAAGTTCACTCCATAAGACATAAGCATCACATAAATGCAAGCATTAGGTTCAAACACACAAAGTAAACCAAAGTCCATATATGCCAAACTACACCCAAAGATTTGAAATTAAAACCAAATGGCAAAACAAAGCATCAATGCACACACAAATGACTTAAGATCAACCATCTAGCACTCTCAATCATAAAGCATAGTGAAATAATGTCAAATGATGTATGAAACAAGGTAGGGAAGTAACAATGCCAAAATGTATTCAATTCATGTCAATGGTTAAATGAAAAGCACAAAGAGTCAAGCATATATCTCATCCAAACACAATCAATTGTCACTCAAACAATCATGTAAAAACACACCTCAAAGAAGTAAATATGCAAACTCAAAGCATGAATGCAAATGCACAACAAAATCAACATGTTTATCAATTCAAGAACTCATCCATGAACACATAAAGGAATCATCGAAGGTTGATCTCAAAACATGCCTCAAGAGCAAACACAAACATCAAAGTCAATCCAATATTGGAGACACTCAAGCATACATAATCAAAAACCAATCCATCATGATTAGAAACAAACTCAAATAAGATGTATCATGTTCACATTTCAATCCATAATCAAAGTCAAGAAAAGCCAAACACAAATTGAAATACCAAAGTTAAGCAAACACAAACTTAAGTTGCTCATGTGAGAAGTATAAGGTCATGCAAGGATAATGAAACAAAATGAGCATACAATGGACCTCTAATCAAGAAAACAAGCACCTAAGACATGTTGAGAGAAGCCAAGAAAGATCATGAAATAACCATTGAATCAATCAAGAATCAAATTCAAAAGATCATGGCAAGACTTGCACAAGTTTATAGTTAAAATAATCACACTTTGAAGCTTCACCCAAAAATAGAAACAAGGGAAAAATAACTCCAAATAAACGCTCAAACTTATGTCATGTGTGTTTTGAATCATATGGAAAAGCATCAAAACAATAGTTTCAAGGAAACATCATCAAATGGATCAAATAAAGTCAAGCATTCAACTAACCGGACATACTTCGAGGACCAAACAAAATCAAATAAAAATCAACCAACAATTGATAATCAAAGCACCAAACCAGCATCCAAACATAACCCAAACATGTGTAAAAATAAGGTGAAAAGCATGGCTCAAGAAAACCTTCACAAGGGCATCAGACATAAACCTTAATTCAAGGGTAAAGGAATAAAAACACTTAATAAAAATAATTCAAATAAAATAGAAAAATAAAACTAAAAAATGATAAAATTCTTAAGACATTAAAGGGTATAAAAAATATTTTTAACAATTTTTATATGAAGGAAATATCAAAAATGGAATTAAAATGAAGAAAGGATAAAATGAAATAAAATAAAAAGAAAAGAGAACTGGGGGTGCAAAGCTGAAAGCTGGAATGAACATGATTCAGTATAAAATGCGCGTTGGGCCTAGAAACCAGGGGTGTGGAAAGCAAAAACTGCAAAGCCCAACCCTAATAATCAATTTTCATAAACAAAAAAAGAAAGGAAAAAAACACGGGTGGCTGCTCACTTATCCACCTCAGACCCAGGTGGCGCCACCTAGCAAACACGCAGGAAAGTTAAAGGTTCAAAAAAACACGCCACCTCAGCTTTGAACCTTAGACGCCGGATCCCTAGCTCTGGCCGTCTTCCCCGGTGAGCTTCACCAGTGGTGACTATAAACAAGGCTGAAACAGCAAAAACATAACATCATCCCACTCGTTTTTTCATGTTGAACATAAATATGACCTTACTTTTCACATTTGAAAGCTCTAAGCCTCTTAAACTCAAACACAAAAATCACACAACATCAACTGAACTTGCACAAATGAACACAAGGGCAAACCAGAAAGCTTCTACATCACGTAAAGGTTTCAAAAATGCAAATAATGAACACGAAACACGTGCAACATGTAAGAAAACAGGAAAGGAAAGTTACCCTCTCAAGTAGCAATATGAAGCTCATATCCTTGGCTCAGGATCCAAACAAGACCTTTCTTTTCCATCTTGAAACTCCTAGGATGAAGATGATGATGAGATAATAGAGGAAAAGAGCTTATGGATTCAGCTTCGAAGAAAATAATTTTTTTTGAAAATGAGAGAAAGTTCTTGGTCTATGGCTGCTGAATGAGTTTTTTCTCTAGGGTTTCTCTTTAGCATTTATGAGGGTTTTAGTGTGGTGGGAAACAAATTACTATGGTTAGTGGTTTTTGCACAAAAAATGAAAAAGAGAGACAAGGCACGGGTTATGGTATTTCCGTGGCAATTGGTGACTCATTGTTGTCCTTTGTGGGATGGAAGAGAGAGAGAGAGAGAGAGAGAGAGAGAGAGAGATAAATATTAGAATGAATTGGTGGAGGTAGCACCCTTGTCAAGCAAGTTTCTTGATAACGCGAAACTATATTGCTTATTTGACTTAACTTACAAGGATTTTACCTTCGATTATTATTAGTTTGTCCAATTTTTATCATATTATTTAATCGTTTTGTTTGTTTTTACAGGAATGAGGAAATAATTGGAAAAGAAAGAAAAGGATGAAAAGAAGAAGAAAATGGAAGGAAAGAAAAGGGAGAACAAAGAAAGAGAAAGGAAAGAAAAAATAAGGGGTGGGTGTTGCACCCCAAATTTTGACCACTTAGATCCTCATCATCATTTTATAATCATATTCATTTGGTTAACTATCCTTAACCCATTTCAAGATTATCTTTGTCAAGATGCAGATGAATCAGGGTTCCGTACCGTCAAAATCAAGGCTTCTGTGGTTTGATCAATCAATGTTTTGGATTGATCCAACTTCAAATAAGATCAAGGATACTACATTGGGTCAAGTATGAATCCAATTTGAGGTGGTCATCCGGGAATTGAGAACAGTGCAGTTCAAGATACCCGATTAGGGTTTTCGACCAAGAAAAGTCAGCCGTAGTTTGACTTTTGATTCAAAAGGTGTTTAAATGGTGGGATTTTGGTCCATAAAGCTTCTATGGCTTAGTCAAGTTCATCCAAAGAGTTTCAAGTCCTCAGAATGTCCGGATCATCGACAGTCGACTCGGTAGTCGCCGATTGATTGAACGGTTGACCGAAAAGTCAACTCTTCAACAATAAGGAATTTGACTTCAATATGTGAATAAAAAATGTTCCTTATGTCATATTACACCTCCCTATAAAATTTCATGACCATTGGATCAAGGGTTAAGAAGTAACTGCAAAAATTGGGAATTAGGGTTTCGAAAGGGGCAAGACCATAACTCCTCAACCACACATCCAAATGAAGTGGTTCAAAGCTCATTGGAAAGCTCTTGACAAATCCTACAAAAGCCTAAAAGTGGTCCATGATCAAAAAATGCATAGAATTGGAGTTATGACAAGATTCATTTTAAGAAGGGAAATAAGTTTGAAAAATTCTAAGTTATTTAGCGTTTTTAAGTGATTTTTTCAGTAACTTGGAAGGGTTTTTCAACCTAGTTCCATCTATAATTTGAAAATCTCAAAAACATGAAAGTTATAGAGCTACTTGAGGGCTTTCTAAATTGTGGTAGAACTCCTCAATAACATCTGTGAGCAGGAAGTTATGAACCATGGAAGTTAGGGTTGTCAACACTTGAAACCACAATCCAACACTTCTCAAAATTCAGATTTCACAACTTGAGATATCCTCAACCCTTGGATCATGATTCAATCTGATATTTAGATGTGTGAAGGAAGGAAAATGCAGAAAAATGAGAGGTTTGAAGAGAGAGGCAAGTTGCAAGCATTATATATTAAAATATTCAAATGTGTAAGAAGGAGAGAGAAACTTTTTCACTCCAAAGTTGTTGCAGCTGCTCTCCCTACACTCTAAGCTCACCTCAGTACCTTCATGTCCATCTCCACTTGATTTTTCTGATCTTCTTTGAGCTATGGAACTGATAAGAGAAGATCTTGGCAAGATTTATCAAAGAACCTCATGAAACTCCCTCCAAAAGTGGCAAAGTACCAAGCTGCCCTCACTCTTGTTTTCACTATAAATAGAGGCCTCTTCATTGATGTTAGATACACCAGAGCACTATCCAAAACCAAGAGAAATAATAGCTCTCAATTCTCCACCATTTCCTCAAGAATCTCAAATTTTCAAAACTTCCATTTTCACCAAAAAGTTGTCTTGAGCAAAACTCTGCTCAAGCTCAGCTCTACCATTTCTAAGTCACTCAAAACCATCTACACAATCCATAAACATTGTGTAGAAGGTTTCCATACATTCAAACCACTCAAAAATCTCATTTTCACTAAAGTCAACCTTCACACCCTAGTAGTTTGACTTTCTTGCACTTTGAAAGCCAAATTCTCACTTCAACCATTTCCTACCATTCTAACACTCCCAAAACCTCCTATACATCATATATCAATTTTCCAAGCTATAAAAAACTAGCTAGAAACCTCACAACTCCAACTGTCTTGAAAAGTGGTTTGTTGCTTCAAGAGGAAGCAAGCTTCAATTCTTTGCTAAGGAAGAAAGGCTCTGGGTTTCTCAGCATTTTAGCTTGCTCAAGAGTTGTCTACAAGAGGTATGTGACATTCAAACTTGTATTGATCATACATTATCATGTTTTATCATTTTGAGGTGATTTTGTGAAAACGTAGTCTTGCTGCCCCATTTTAGTTCTTTGTCAAGAACTCTTGTTTCATGGTCATGATGCTTGTTTTTGATAATGTATTTTCATTTGTAAATGATATGTTGATGATGTGTTACAAAGATTGAACTTTGATATCATGTATAACTTGCTTGTGAAGATTTTGGTTATGTGGTAGTTTTAGGAATCCAACATTGAAATGTGGTATGCTTGCCCTAGGCTTGTTAGTCTTAGTTCATTAGTGATGTTTGGATTAACTTGTAAGTTACTCATAGGATCCCCCTGCCCTTGATCATGTTTGAATTAAATGTGGCTCTTGTTTTCACATTATGTTTTTTTATGTCATTTTAGCTTTATCACTATTGAGTTGTGTGTGGGACTATTGTGCTTGCCATGATTGTATCTCAATTTGTTCTAAATCATTGGTTAATGCTTATATGATCTTACCTGCCTATTTGAATTGGTTGAGTATGAGAAATATGAGGTTTGCTATTAGGGCCTGCTGTGAGTCTTGTGTTTTTGCTGTCAACTTGGTTTTACATACCATTTTTGGTTTGGATCAGTTGTTGTTTGATTGTGGACTCATTTGTCATCATGTTTTGAGATTGTATGAGGTGCTTGTAAGTTCAAAATCTCTTTATGTGTTCAAACTGCTTTATCATTCCTCCAACGGCATTTTCAAATTACATGATACCAAACATATACCATATTCAGTTTCATTTAATTTCTACTTGATCTATGTGCATAATATCATTGCCTTACTCATTTGAAACTTGTGTGTGATATCATTTGCCTCAATTTGTCATGGACTGGCTAGCTGCCCTAATATGTTGTTGTTTGTGTATTTCTTAAGCCTCAATATGCTTCCTACCCCAACATGCTTTTTTGATCCAACTGTCATATGCTCATTCTTGGAGTTGAAACTCATTCCTTATCATGTTAATGATGTGTGCACTTGGTTTATTTGATCTGTTCTTGCCTACTTTCTCACTTCACTTGCAAATGCACTTTCGAGCCAAATTTACCATGAACGTACCAAATTCTTCCCTGCTTGCAATATGATGTTTTTCTGAGTTGAGACTCACTTGTCTTTATATTTTTAACATGTATGTGCTATCCCTTTGACATGAAACCATTGATTCATAGCTGGACCATGTTTGTACCCTTTTGCTGCCAAACTGTTTTGAAACCAATTACACACACTTCTTTGTTTTTGTTTGATTGTCTTAAGTCTTCTCATCTAACATCAGACCTCTAATAACATTTAAGACTTGTATGTGCATGAATCAATAAATTTTTGTATGTCTCACTTTTCTGTCATGACAGCCCCCTCATTATTTTTGATTTAATTGCAATTGGATAGTCATCTTCTTGTTGTATGCATTTCATGACAACCTTAAGTGTTAGGCTCATTTGCAATCATATTTGAAAATTGTTGTATACATTTACTTGACCTCATCTGTTTCCAAACCAGTTTTGATCCAAATATTGCATTTTGTGAGTGATTGAGCAGCTGACCTGTGATTTTCAATTCCATGATGTTTGTGAACAATTTTAATGTATGGAAACACCTTATATGATGTTTTGAGAATGTATGTGAGGTCTATTCATTTCAATTATGCTTGTTACTTGACTTGGTCTCAATATTTCACTTTCTGCCTATTTCACTTGTTAGG
This sequence comes from Lathyrus sativus, assembly GCA_963859935.3. NCBI lineage: Eukaryota > Viridiplantae > Streptophyta > Magnoliopsida > Fabales > Fabaceae > Lathyrus > Lathyrus sativus. Next base: position 20,698,437 of record OZ012736.1, read on the forward strand.
GCATAACAGTCATGTTTTGTGTTTGAGTTTGGTATGGTAACTGGTGTATGCTTGCTCCTCATTGCATTTCCAATATGTTGGTGATTCCCTCATGATTTACTTGTCTTGTTTAATCAAAATGTTGCACACATCCATGTTGACCTGCTGTTCCAATTTTATTCAAAATGTTGTCATGATACACTCTACTTCTTTACCTGAACATTGTTGAATTGATCTTTTTGGCTTTGGAGCATCACCATTAACATGATTAAGATCCATAGGCCATGTGCATATACTGAATATCCTTCATCTGCCAATATGCTGCCTTGACAGTTGCTACATTTTCATGCTTCATTTTGCAATTCATATGCCAATTCCATTTTTGTTGATTTTTGCTTGAGCCTTAAGGGTCCTACACTTCTGCTATGATGTATATGGTGTGTGTGCCATGCCATTTACATGTATTTGAACTGATAGCTATTGGTAGTTTTCAAAATGCATCTCAATTGCCAAACTTGCATCTTGCATCGTGTTTTTTGTATGAAGCTTCATTTCAAAATTTCAACTGCACCATCTTAATACTCATTAAAAAACAGTAAGGTTTGAATAAAATTTCATCAAAAATGATTAAGAATTGATAGAGTTTGATCCTTCACGTTTCGGCTTAACTAGCTTGTTTCATCTTGCCCAGAAATTCATCATGAGTATGTCATATATATTTTTAGGGGTGGCTAAATCAACGGATGTATAGCCACCCCAGTGGTAGAAACCTTACTCTCTCATGCGCCTTTCACTTGCCAAACCAGGGTTCGATCCTTGGGATCAACCCTTTTTGTTGTTTTATTTTGCATTTGTGATTGATATCATTTTGTTCACTCTTATTCTCTCCTTACCAGCGCGCGCGTGTGTGCTCCATTGGTTGTTGTGTGTGTTTGTAAACACAAGGGCCTGGGTTCAACTCCCAGCTTGGCCCTTTCTCTTCCTTTTTATTCATTTGTGTGGTTTTATTGTCATAAATCATTTCAACTTCAAAAATTCATAAATTGTTCATATTTCATCATTTTTGATCCATTCTTTTTCCAAAATGTTCATGACAACGTCTAGTTTCATTTAATGTAAAGATATTTCAAATTGCTTGTAGTCACAATGCCTTTTACCTACTTGAAAGTTGGTTTGTTTTCAAGATCGTTATCTTGCATATCGTTGAATTCTCCTTCATACCATGTTTATTTTATCTCGTAAGATTTATTGGTATTTGTTTCCTTTATGTTTGTTAACATGTTGAGATACCATTTTCTTGTTGGTTGTTACCATGAATTATTGTTCCTTTTCTTAAAGCCTTGAATTGAACTGTTGTGATCAATCCTTGCGTACTTGATTGTTATCAATGCCTAATTGTTGTTACTTTTGAACTTATAACATGATCATTTTTAAGTTGAAACTTATTTGTATGGTTGATGTGTTTCATATCTGATAATATGGCCTTGGGGTTGTTACCTTCATCTTAGTTAAGATATTTATCGGTTGTAACCATCGGTATTATTTGATCCTTGCTTATTGAAATATGCATGCTTACTTGATTGTAATCTTATTCATCTTGCTCAATTGTTCATTTGCTTTGTTAAGTACTTCTTCCCCAAGTGATGGAACTTTTTAGTTCTCATCCAAGTTGCCTCTCTCTCTCTCTCCTTCCAAAGGAAAAGTCTCTCCCTTGACCCTTGTGTCATTGGATAGTTCATTGCCCTCCCTTGACTTTGTGAAGTCATCTTAAGCCCTAGCTCAGTTAAGTTAGAACATATGAGCCATTAGATTTTGCTTTAAGTCTAGAAAGCCTTACCTACACTAAGAGTGTTCTTCAACTAGAACCCTAGGATAGAGTTTGTAAACTCTATGTAAGAATCATAGTAATGATTACTTACTCCCCTCTTGAGTGTTATAACATAGATCTAGAGAGGTTTGTTAAACTCTACACAAGCATTGTTATGTTTGTTCCCCTTTGAACCTTGATCATAATCAAGTGTTCTTCAACCCTAGTAAGGTAAACTACGATTGCTCTGATTCTATCCTAGTTAGGATACGTATGTAGAGGACGCGACGTCTTTGCGAGCAAGTTTAGAAACTATCTTTAGGTCTTAACCTTCACCATTTACCCAATCCCAAAACTTAGCAAACATTTACCAACTTAGCATGCAAACAAACAAAAGGTTCCTGTAGAGTACTACAGATGTTTAGGATGTGAAATACCTACCCTATGCATAACCAACCCCCGATCCCCGAATCTCTTAGCGTTGTTGTTACATCGCGCAAAAGGGTTTTTCTTTCTTTAGACCTTTCCTTTGGATAAATTAATGTCCGGTTGTAATCTAAGAATTAAAGATTCAAGTTAATCAATAGCTTGGTATCATGATTCTCACCACAACAGAAATGGCGACTTCACTGGGGACGATTTACTTAACTTGAGGGTTTAGCCTAATTTTGTTTAATTGCATGCTATATTTGTAAATATTTGCTTAACATGTATATTTGTCAATATATTTGTTTGATTGTTGGGTATTGGGTGCTTTGAGTGGTGAGACGGTCCTATACCCGGACTTGAGCGCAATTATGATAGGATGGTGGTATATTCAAGAAGGCTTATAGGAAGTTGATTCCCGACCAAGCTAACTTGAGAAACCACCGCTCAGTGTAGGCCCTCTTGAAAGTTTAGTATTGTTGATCGAGTATTCATGAAAACAATGCTACTTTCAACGAAGGAGCCCATGACACTGTGGACTTTTAGAATACATTCTACCCCACCTTGGCCTTATTAGGACGTAGTGAGATGACTATAAAGAAGTATTTCCGAAATAGTTGATACGCGATACTACACTCAGACGAGATTCTATTGAGAATATTATCGATTACCAAGTGATTTGGGAAATTGATAATATCTGAAAGATGGGTTGATGACTCTGGGAACTTTGTAGAACCCGTTCGGCAGGTACAATCAATCCATAGTACAATCCTTGGGGATGGGTAGACCTTGAATCCACGCTCGTCCTTAAACCTAAGCTTGTGTTGTGTGCATATGCATTTGTCTGTGTTTGTGCATTTTGCATTCATAACATCATATCATCATATGGTTTCATGGAACTCAGACTTTGTTGCTTGTAAACATCAGAGGTCGTTATGAACAGTGAAAGAAAGAAAACTTTGAAGTACACTTACAAGGGTTTTAACCTAGATGACTTGAAAAGGTTGAGCACCTTAGTGACAGACCCAAAGGGATTTCAAAGCAGGTATGGGAAGTTGTTGTTACTCTTGAAGATAAAGATGGATAGTGGACTCATTTCTACTCTTCTCCAGTTTTATGATTCGCTCTACCACTGTTTCACATTCCCTGATTATCAGCTAGTGCCCACACTAGAAGAGTATTCTCAGTTGGTTGGATTACCCATTCTTGAAAATTCTCCTTTCCCAATTGTGGAGGAGGACCCTAAATAACAAGATATTGCCAAGGCCACACATTTGGGATTGGTTGATATTAAAAAGAATCTGATTACAAAAGGAGGAGTTTTTGGGTTAAAAGCAGAGTTCTTGGTTGAGAAAGCTCAGTATTATGCGGATCATTTAAGCATGGATGCATTCGAGGCTATCCTTTCCTTACTCATCTATGGAATCTTCCTGTTCCCTAGCTTTGAGAATTTTGTGGACCTCAATGCCATTAAAATTTTCTTGAAGAAGAATCCGGTACCTGCCTTGCTAGCAGAGACATATCATTCTGTTCAGCTGAGGAACTTTCACAATGGAGGGATGATTACTTGTTGCGCTCCGCTGTTATACAAATGGTTCACTTCACACTTACCTAAAGCTAACGCTTTTTGGGATCCGAAGAAAGGATGGTGGTCGCAAAAGATCATGGCTCTCACCCACTCCGATATTGATTGGTATAGTCGTGACTATGATGGGACAATGATCATTGACAATTGTGGGGATTTTGGTAATGTACCTCTTCTCAGTGCTAATGGAGGAATCAGTTATAATCCAATCCTCGCCCGTCGACAATTGGGATACCCTTTGAAAGACAAGCCTAATGGTGTTCAGGTGGAAAACATCTTCTTCAAAGAAGAAAAAGATAGTTAAGAACTAAAAGAAAAGATTCTAGAGGCTTGGAAGTATCTACACAAGAAAGGGAAAAAGGATCCTGGAAGACTCAACTGTGTCTCTTTGGAACCTTACCTCCAATGGGTTCGAAAGAGAGCCATCACACTAAGAATGCCTTATCCTAAGCAAGAGCCTATGGCTTTGAGGGAAGAACGCCCTCTGGTCTTCATGTCTGAAGAAGAAAAGTCGAAAATTGCTTTAGTCAAAGCACAACAAACCGAAGAAGCTTGGAAGCACAAGTATCAAGTAGTCGTCGAAGAAAATAAGGAGCTCCAGAGACAAATCCAGTTGAAAGACGAAGAAATACTCTCTTGTAAGAAAAGGAAAGCACAAGAAGAACCTTATGAGCCTCAGTCTACTCCATGGAAGATAATTATGGACAAACTCATCTTTGAGAAGGTTCAGATGGAAAGAAAAATCGAGAAGCTCAACTTGAGACTGCTAGGGGAACCTTGTTAGGATTCATTTAGCTGTTGTTTATGTTTAAAACTCTTGTAAGAGGAAGAAATATTTTGTAAACCTATTTTATTGAACAATGAAATGGCGACTTCTGATGTTCGTAAATGTATGAGTTCCATGACACCATTTGCATTTGCATTTGCATTTCTTCTAACCATTCAAGGAAATTCAAACTTTTCTTTTTGCAGACAACAACATGGTGAGAAGAGACATGCTTCCGTTCCCAGATCTGAGATTGGGCCATCTTAGGATGTTGGCGAGACTTGTCAGAAACCCCACTGCTTTCATTTCCAAATATGGAGACCTCCTACCACTAATAATTGCTTAGGTCAACGAGCCCATGCTGCAGGCTTTGGTTGAGTTTTACTCTACAGCCTACCACTGCTTCGTATTCCCAGACTTTCAGCTACTCCCAACCGTAGAGGAATACACCGACTATTTAAAGATTCCGTGGACTTTCAAACTTCCTTATGGAAAACCGAAGAAAATGGATTTGGCTAAAGCCCTACATATCAAGCTAGAGGATTTACCACCAATGAAAGCGAAAGGAGGATGGTACAGAATGGAGGCAGGACCTCTAATGGAGATGGCCGAATATCATTATGAAAATAGAAATCTGGGCATCTTTGAAGCAATTCTGGCATTTCTAATATATGGGTTGTATCTCTTCCCAAACTGTTATAACTTCATCAGTGAGGAGGCGATCCGTCTCTTCATCATCAAATACCCGGTGAACGAGATATTAGTTGATACTTATATAGTCATCCACCGCTTCATCTTGTACGATCTCGGGCAATTCTCGTGCTGCCTCACACTGCTTGACCGGTGGTTTACCTCTCATCTGCCCATGACTCATATCCTTTGGAGGCTTCCCACCAAAAGCGTCTGGATTTCTAAACTCATCACTCTCAGGCACTATGACATCACATCGTATGACATCAGCCTTGGTGATCTAGTCATGATCCCTAGTTATGGAGAGTTCCCCAATGTGCCTCTCTTTGGGATAAAGGGGGTTATCACCTACAATCCTGTTCTTGCCCGGCGTCAATATGGGTATCCTACTGGACCACAGCCCGAACTGGAACTGTTGAGACCTTGCTTCTGTGAAACTGGTCGCAACCCTGAACTGGAAGCTCGTGCTCAATACGCTCAAAGAGATCCGCACCTCTTGGGCATAACTCCAATGGAGAATGTAAGTTGTTTAACTTCCAGAGGGTACTTGCTATGGTCGAAAGAAATTGCCTTGACCATGTTCTATACTCATGATTATGAGATAACTATGGAACCTGAGGTCCCCACGACTAGGGAAGAGCTGAAATATGCCTTGATTAAAGCGCAACGAGAGAACGAAGACCTGTGGGAAATCATCCGCCAGGACCAAGCTCATGTTGAAGTCCAAGAAGGAGAAGGATCATCTTGTTAGAATGATTGTTGTTTCACCATTTCCCTGCTTTCCCTAAAAGGATTGTAATCCTAATGTTGCATTTACTTTCACTTCTTGCAAGAAAGGTCTTGCTTTTTAGCAAGGGCCATCTATTGTAATAGACTTCCAGCTATCAATGAAAAAACGCTTTTTAAGCATGTCGTTACATGTTGTTATAACTTTTTTGTTTTTAAACAAAAATTTGTTTTTCCTTGAATGGTTTATGCATCTGCATCTGCATTTGCATTCGCATTTCATCCTACATTGGTCTTGCATCTGGGTTCCACAGCTCATCCTTTGTTCTTGTTCAGAAAGAGAGAAGGAGTCACGCTGAATACTCACAGATACAACACTCGATCCAGAGCTCAGAAGAAGATGGCAGATAATGAACAGAGGTTCGATCAGATGGACAACGACATTGAAGGAATCAAGGGTGATGTCAGCCAGATTATGGAAGTTCTCAATATAATCAAGGCAAAAATGGACACACAGCCTATGGTAATTTCCGAAGTCGCCACAGCAGCGGCCAACGTCGCAGTAGCTCCGGTTACCACTGCAGAATTTCCCTATGGCATGTCTCGGGATTTTGTGCCACCATTCAACAACATGCAATCTTCAAGTCTTAATCCACTGTTTGATTCAACAATCAAGAATCCTATTTTCACTCAGGCGGGTGGACCCACTACAGTGCGACCTGTTTTCAACAATCAACAACCAATCTTTGACATACCTGACGGTTCTAACGCCGAAGATGAAAAACACGAAAAATTAAGGGTAGAGATGGACATTATGGCTAAGAGGGTGAGGGCCATCGAAGGAAGCCATGTCTTTGGGTCTGATGCCAAGGACCTATGCCTAGTGTCCGGTTTGGTATTTCCTCAGAAATTCAAGATGCCAGTATTCGACAAATATGAGGGGACTACTTGTCCCAAAGTGCACCTAATCATGTACTGCAGGCGGATGGCTCCGCATATTGAAAATGACAAGCTGTTGGTACACTGTTTCCAAGACAGTCTTAAAGGGGCGTCGGCTAAATGGTATCTCAGCTTGGATCAAGCAAAGATCCACGGTTTTCAAGACCTTTCAGATGCTTTTATTCAACAATACAAATACAACATGGACTTAGCTCCCGGCCGTCGTCAGCTTCTCAGCATGACGCAGAAGAATACTGAAAACTTTAAAGAGTACGCGCAAAGATGGCGTGGAACTGCAGCTCAAGTGGAGCCATCCCTTACCGAAAAGGAGTTGGAAGACTGGTTTGTAGATACAGTTCAACCATAATTCTATGAACGACTGATCAGCAGTGTCACAACCAATTTCTCTGATATTGTGGCAGTGGGGGTCAAAGTTGAAGCAGGTTTAAAGAGTGGAAATGTGGCTACTCCAAACGCTAATTCAAGCGCCAGCACAACAAAAAAGTCGGTCAGCAATTTTCACAAAAAGAAAGAGGGAGATGTAAGTGCAATCACATATGAGAAGAAGGCACAGAACTCCAGGAGTCATCGCCAGCAGTACCATCCATCATCGTATATAGCTGTTGTGACTCCCACTTTTCAACCATCATCACAGCAGGGTCCCCAGCCTGGGGCATCCAGCAATCAGCACCAATATCATTCTGGCAATCAGCAACAATATCACTCCAACAATCAACAATAATACCACCAGTCGCAGGGTCAACAGCCTCAAAACAGGGCTCCAAGGGCGAATTACCAAGCAAATAGGCCAAAAATACAGCCTATCCGATGAGCTACACCGATCTGTTCCCCATGTTGATAGAAAGAGGGCTGGTCAAAATAAGAAAATTAGGTGCTCCACCTAATCCACTCCCGTTCTACTACAATGCCAACGCTCGTTGCTTATTTCATGAGAATGCTCCAGGCCACGATCTTGAAGGTTGCTTCGCACTGCAGCACCTCGTTCGTGAATTAATTGAAAAAAGAATCTTGTCCTTTAAAGATAATCATCCAAATGTAAAGAACAACCCTCTGCCAAATCATGGTGGAGTCAATGCCATTACTGAAGAAGGTGAGGGATCAGAGGATAAGAAAGTACACTATTGGTGAGATCAAGGTGCCATTGGCGGACCTACACAAACGTCTCGCTCAGGCATGGGCGCTTAAGACTTCTCACGAAGACTGAAAAGAATGCATGCTGAACTCAGAGGGTTGTGACATTGTGAAAAAGGACATTTGAGCAATAATCGAACAAGGGATGATCGAGATCGCTCACAGGAAAAAGGGGGAAGATGTGGCAGTCATCGAACCTGTGTTTAACATGCCAGAAGAGCCCAACAGAGGAGCTGTGTTTAGAAATAATAACAACAACAACAACTACAAGAACACCCGGCCGGTATTCCACGACGATGCACCCCCGAAATTCGGGAGGGGACAAGCCAGGTTTGAACCAAGGGGAGGATCCAAACCTCACCCAAAGGCTGTGACACCAAAGCAGGACTACTCATGGTGCGAGGGAATCTTCAACGAAAGGAAGCCAGCGAATGTAGCTAACCTTGCCTGTGGAAGCTAGATGACCCGGAGTGGTCGCATTTACCAACCTCGAACATACAATGTGGCTCCTCCGCCAGCAATTTCTATTCCAAAAGCTGTTGTTCCCCAAAAGCCCATTCCAGAGGCAGTCGTCACTAAAGAACCTTTAGTTAAAGGAAAAGAAAGCCTCAAGAACGATGAAGAAGAGTTCCTGAGAATCATCAGACGAAGTGATTATAGGGTGGTGGACCAACTAAATCAAACACCATCTAAGATCTCGGTCATGGCTTTACTCTTAAGCTCTCCGGCACATCGCCAAGCTTTGCTCAAATCTTGACACAAGCCCATATTACCAAAGATATTACAGTGGGGCAATTTGACTCTATTGTAGCAAACATCACTGCCTGTAACACGCTGAGCTTTGACGATAACGATCTGACACCTGACAAACGTAAGCATAATCGTGCTCTACACGTGTCGGTAAAATGCGAGGAAGATACAATGTCTAGGGTTCTTGTTGACAAAGGATCAGCACTCAACATGATGCCGAAGAGGACATTGGCCAAGCTGGCTTATCAAGGTGCTACTATGAGGCCAACTTCTCTCATAGTGAAGGCATTTGATGGATCTAGGAGAGCCGTGATAGGGGAGGTTGATCTTTCTATCATGATCGGACCACAAATCTTTGAAGTCACATTTCAAGTGATGGACATTAATCCAGTCTACATTTGTTTACTGGGAAGACCATGGATCGACGCAGCTGGCGCTGTCACTTCTACTCTCCACCAGAAAATGGAGTTTATTGTGGATGACTAGTTGGTCATTGTTCGTGGAGAAGAGGATTTAATGTTAAGCAACTTGTCCTCATTCCGGTACATTGAAGCCGATGAAGATTCCCTTGAGACGACCTTCCAAGCACTAGAAATAGCTCACGCTGTTCTAGTTGACGAATCGGACATAACCCGTGGGCCATCATTCACCTCTTTTCAGAGTATCAAGGTGGCACTGAAGGCTGGAGTCCCATTGGGATGGGGAGAGGTCATCGAATTCAACGCTTGGGCCAAAAACGATCGACAAGGGTTGGGTTACAAACCAACTCTAGAAGGCGAGCCAGAGGAAAGCACCATGAAGAAGAAGTCTTTGAAGGAGATATTCACCAGTGGCGGAGTACATATCAACACCATCATTGCTGAAGATGAGGATGGTAATCTAAATCATCTAATAACTAGGGGAGGAGAAGCTTTGCACAACTGGGAGGCTGTGGAAATTCCCGTCTTTTTACCTTTAGAGTAATTCACTCTGCTTGTTAGCTTTGTGTTTTTTTTTAAATTCCTGGTCTTGTCAAATGCTTGCGAATTATTTTGTATTGGGCCACTTTGCAATTTGAAAATCATTAATGAAAAAGTGTTTTTTTAAAACTCTTGTTTATTATTTTGCGCATCATTTTCACTCTTTTTGTTAAAAGGAAAAGTGGCAATCTTTTTGAAAAAAATAAAAAAACAACTCTTCATCTGCATGTCTGTGTGTGTGTGTCTAATTGTTCCCAAAATAAAACATGCAGAATACCTCCATCCACCATAGAATCCTATGATCCTTCAGCTCCTTCTACTAGTGGTTCATCTATCTTTCAAGCTGAAGAAGAGAATGATGAAGAGTTAGAAGTCCTAGAAGAGTTGAAGAGAATGACTGAGTATGAAGATGTTTATCTCCAGCCCTACAAAGAGCAGACGAAGATCATCAATTTGGGGTCAGAAGAAGAAAAAAGAGAAGTTAAGATTGGGGCATCACTGGGGCCAGAAATCAAAAGCAAGCTGATAACGCTCCTCAAAGATTATGTCGACATATTTGCTTGGTCTTACCAAGACATGCCAGGGTTGGATACCGACATTGTTATACACAAGCTCCCCCTGAGACCAGAGTGTCCTCCGGTCAAACAAAAACTTCGTAGGTCAAGACCAAACATGGCTCTTAAAATCCGAGACAAAGTCAAGAAACAAATTGATGCAGGCTTTTTAGCGGTATCTAAATATCCAGAATGGGTGGCAAACATCGTACCAGTCCCAAAGAAGGATGGCAAGGTCAGGATGTGGGTTGATTACAGGGATTTAAACAACGTAAGTCTGAAGGACGACTTCCCTCTACCACATATTGACACTTTAGTGGATAATACAGCCAGCTTTGTAGTATTCTCATTCATGGACAGATTTTCTGGTTATAACCAGATAAAAATGGATCCAGCTGACATGGAGAAGACAACCTTCATCACACCCTGGGGCACCTATTGTTATAAGGTTATGCCTTTCGGATTGAAGAACGCAGGGGCAACGTATCAGAGAGCCATGGTCACACTCTTTCATGACATGATGCACAAAGAAATCGAAGTATACGTGGAAAATATGATCGCAAAATCCCAGAGTGAAGAAGACCACTTGGATCATCTTTTGAAGTTATTTGAGAGACTCTGAAAGTATCAACTAAGGTTAAATCCAGCAAAATGCACCTTCGGAGTTCGCTCAGGAAAGTTACTTGGTTTCATCGTTAGTTAACGAGGAATTGAAGTAGACCCCGACAAAGTTAAAGCAATCCAGGAGATGCCTGCTCCCAAGACAGAGAAAAAAGTCAGAGGCTTCCTCGGACGTCTGAATTACATCTCCAGATTCATCTCCAATCTAACTCTTACTTGCACGCCGATCTTCAAGTTGTTACGAAAAGATCAGACGGTGGTATGGAATGAAAACTGCCAGGCCGCATTTAAGAAGATCAAACAGTACTTGCAGGAACCTCCGGTATTGATTCCTCCTATGCCGGGAAGACCTTTGTTCATGTATATAACAGTACTAGAAGATTCAATGGGCTGTGTCTTAGGCCTGACTTATGAGTCAGGAAAGAAAGAACACGCAATCTACTATCTGAGCAAGAAGTTCACCGATTGTGAGAGTCGTTACTCTCCCCTGGAAAAAGCTTGTTGTGCCTTAGCATGGGCCGCCAAGCGTCTGAGACAGTACATGATCTGTCATACCACAATGCTAATTTCTAAGATGGACCCCATCAAGTACATCTTTGAAAAGCCAGCTCAAACAGGAAGATTGGCCAGATGGCATATGCTCTTATCAGAGTACGACATCCAGTATGTTGCTCAAAAATCTATCAAGGGAAGTGTCTTGTCACACCACCTCGCAGAGCATCCCATGGAGGATTATCAACCACTCAAGTTTGATTTTCCTGATGAAGATGTGATGTATATTCAACGCACCAAACCAGAGCCTGGTCCAGAAGAAGGTCCCAAGCCTGGATCCCACTGGGAAATGATGTTCGATGGAGCATCAAACAAAAATGGACATGGTGTTGGAGCTTTTCTGAAAAATCCAACTGGAGGGTATATTGTCGTCACGGCCCGACTTTGTTTCTCGTGTACGAACAACATAGCCAAATATGAAGCCTGCATCTTAGGGTTGGAAGCTGCTATCGATCTGCGCATTAAAATCTTGGAAGTAATCGGTGATTCTGCTTTAGTGATCTACCAACTCAAAGGAGAATGGGAAACCAGAGATGAAAAGTTGATCCCTTACAAAACTCATATCTTGGAGATGGCTGAGTATTTTGATGAAATCACCTTCAAGTATATACCGAGAGCGGAAAACCACATTGTTGATGCATTAGCCATGATTGCATCAATGTGGAAGGTCCAATTTGTTAACGAGGCACCTCTAATCCACATTGAAAGAAGGACAGTACCTGCATATGTCATGACGATAGATGAAGAAACTATTGAAAAACCGTGGTTCCACGACATTAAAAACTTTCTTCAAAATCAAGAATATCCTGCTGACGCATCCAGGATTGACAAAAGAGCAATACGAAGATTGCCATCTAAATTCTTCATCAGCAATGGTACCTTGTACAAAAGAAATCACGACATGGTTTTACTCTGATGTGTCGACGAAAGAGAGGCGAATCTCATAATGACTGAAGTACATGAGGGAACCTTTGGCACCCATGCCAACGACCATACTATGGCTAAGAAAATCTTAAGGGCAGGCTACTTCTAGTTAACTTTGGAGACGGACTGCATACTCTTCGCTCGAAAGTGTCGCAAATGCCAAGTCTATGCCGATAAAGTGCATGTCCCTCCACATCCTCTCAGTGTGATGACATCACCATGGCCTTTTGCAATGTGGGGCATAGATATGATTGGGGCAATAGAGCCAAAAGCTTCCAACGGCCATCGCTTCATCCTTGTCGCAATTGATTACTTCACCAAATGGGTGGAAGCAGCGCCATATGCGAACGTGACAAAACAAGTAGTGGCTCGCTTCATCAAAAAAGAAATCATCTGTCGATACAGTATTCCTAACCAGATCATTACTGACAATAGGTCGAATCTAAACAACAAAACGATGAAGGAACTCTGTGACGATTTCAAGATCAAACATCACAATTCGTCTCCTTACAGACCTAAGATGAATGGCGCAGTTGAGGCTGCAAACAAAAATATCAAGAAGATAGTACAAAAGATGGTCATAACCTACAAGGATTGGCACGAGATATTACCATTTGCTTTGCACGGATATCGAACATCAGTGTGAACTTCAACAGGGGCAACTCCCTTTTCCTTAGTATATAGGATGGACGCTGTGCTACCCATCGAAGTCAAAATACCTTCTTTAAAGATCTTAACGGAAGCAAAGCTCGATGAAGACGAATGGATACAAGAAAGGTTCGACTCATTAAATCTCATTGATGAGAAAAGAATGACATGCATGTGTCACAGTCAAATCTATCAACAAAGAATGATAAGAGAGTTCAACAAGAAGGTTCGTCCCAAAGAGTATAGGGAAGGAGAGCTTGTGCTTAGAAAAATCCTACCAACTCAAAAGGATATGCACGGAAAGTGGATGCCCAACTACGATGGCCCTTTCATTGTAAAAACTATCTTCTCAGGAGGATCTCTAATTCTTGAGACCATGGAAGGAGAACAACTCAAGTATCCCATCAACTCAGATGCAGTGAGAAAGTATTATGCCTAAAGCAGAAAGCCTAGAAAGGATATTCCAATGCTTCAACAAGATGGAAGTCCAACGATTAAAATCTGGCGGACGCCGGGGCAGAGTCTTGTGCAAGGTATCATAAGAAAGATCAACGTTTGTCATCCTCGTTAGAAGCAGCGAAGCAAATGAGCTGATAGTAAAAAGGACCGGATTATTATGGGATTCTGTAACCTTTTCTATTTGCCATTTTTCTCAAAATATATAAAGTTCCCGAGGCTTTGCCCTTTGTAAAGTTCTTGTCTATCAATAAAATCAGATTTTGGCCAATCATTGTTATGATCCTCTGTTTTTGTTATGCAATTTCACTTTTTCGTTAATAAGAATTTTCTTGAAAGCAAAGTGTTTTGAAAAACTTAAGTCTTGTTTTAAAAAGAAAACGCAATTTGAACAAAACAATTGAAGAGTTCTAGAGGTAATCTGATAACATTGCATAGTCCTCAGAGTTGTGAAGGTTTGCTGTCACCCTCGACCAAACTAGATGCGTCCGACAGCAATTCTAGCTCTTAAGCCAAGACTTCTCCACTACAAGGTTACGAAGATATTATCCAGAAAGATCGTTATCTACGCAAAAAAAGGAAGTGTCGCCTGACTTGAAGCATTGAGACTCAGCGTGATGAGTCCTCTCTGTGTTTTCCTTGTTCTGCTTTCCTTTGTTCCTGTGGGTCGGTCTGCATTTTACATACAACATCATACCAGCATACGCATTTGTTTGCATTTTGGTTTTGGTCGTTGTTTGTCTGGCTGTTTGCCTTTGAGATCTTTTGGCCGTTACCTTTATCTTTGATCCTGTACAACGAAGTTCGCTTTGAAGTTGACATCTTGGGATTTCCTTACCTTCTCTGGGAAGCTAGTGGTGACTAGCAATATCCAATTTACACAAATGGGCGGTTGTTACTAATATTCATCTTTGATTAGTTTGTCACCAATAATCTTTGAAAGACTAGTAGTCACTAGCACCTGCTCAGAACCATTTATGTTCGGTATCTTGATTTGGTCGTCACCAACAATTTTCCAAACCCAGTTGTCACTGATTTTGTTATAAAGCCATCCAATCGTTATTGGAGTCCTTTTTGATTCGGTTTTCACCAATCTTTGCTAAAGATCTAGTGGTTACTAGTATCGCCTCTTAAAACCAATGGTCATTGGCACTTAAGTTGGTCGTCACCAAAATTCCCTAAAAGTCCAATAGTTATTGGCATCGCCTGGAATCCAATAGTTATTGGTACCTGTTTGATTTGGTTATTACCAGTATTTTTGAATCTAGTAGTTACTAGTATTACCTTCAGATCCAATTGTTATTGGTACCTCTTGATTCGGTTATTACCAATCTTTCTAAGTCTAGTGGTCACTAGCATTACGTGGAAAATCTAGTTTTCACTAGAAGTATCCGGAACCAGTTGTTATTGGTATACTTGATTTGGTCGTCGCCAATTGGTCTAAGTCCAATAATTATTGGCATCGCTTAAATCAGATTGTTATCACCACTTTGGTCTGGTCGTTACCAAACTCTTTGAAAATCCAATGGTGGAAACCGAACTTTGGACTGGTCATCACCATCCTCCCTAGTATGTCTAGTGGAAACTAGCACTGTTTGAAGCTATTTGTTGTTCTGGTCGTCACCAGTCTCCCTAGTTGAAGCTTTTTGCTTTTCTAGTCGAGTCTCAGAGAATTAGTGGATACTAACTTCCCTGGCACATCCGGTCTTGTTTCTAAACTTTTCCTGAAGATCCCGTTTGAACTCTTCATTATAGGAAAATTTTCTCATCTGGTTATCCCCAATGAGATTCGTGTCTTCGTTCCATCTTTTCCCCGATGAAGCTTTGCTTCCCCAGTGGATTTGTTCTCCAGCAAAGTTCTCCCCAGTGGGTCCCTCCCCAGTGTGGTTTGCATTTCTTTTCTTTCGTTTCCCCAGCGAAGAATTGTTATCTTCCCCGGTGGGCTCCCTCATCTGGTTACCCCCAGTGAGGTTTGTATCTCCTTTCCCCAATGAAGATGTGTCTTCCCTGGTGGAATTTGTGTCTCCTGTGAGAAAGATCTCCTTGAACAGCATCTTTAGTCATGTTTGAACTATCTTGCTTACTTTTCTTGGAATTGTTCCCCAGTGTGTTAGGTCCCCGTGAGTGGTTACTCGTCGTTTTGCCGTTCTTTTATATTTGCTCGTGTGTCTGCATTTGTCTTGCATTCAAGCATCATATAACATCATTTAGATTCATGGCATATTCGCATTCGTCCTTTTGCATACCATCGGATCTAAGGGACAAAATTTCTGGTTTGCTATATTTAAATACCTTCTACTACGATTCTATGAGGATTGTCATCTCTCATTACCATCTAGTGAAGATATTTAAATAGGGGCATCTGTTGCACCCCAAATTTTGACCACATAGATCTTCATCATCATTTTAGGATCATATTCATTTGATTAACCAACCTTAACCCATTTCAAGTTTATCTTTGTCAAGACGCAGATGAATCAGGGTTCCGTACCGTCAAAATCAAGGCTTCGGTGGTTTGATCAATTAATGTTTTGGATTGATCCAACTTCAAATAAGATCAAGGATACTACATTGGGTCAAGTATGAATCCAATTTGAGGTGGTCACCCGGGAATTGAGAACAGTGCAGTTCAAGATACCCGATTAGGGTTTTCGACCAGGAAAAGTCAAACGTAGTTTAACTTTTGAATCAAAAGGTGTTTCAATGGTGGGATTTTGGTCCATTAAGCTCCTATGGCTTAGTAAATTCCATCATAGTTTCAAGTCCTCAGAATGTCCGGATCATCGACAGTCGACTCGGTAGTCGCCGATTGATCGAACGGTTGACCGAAAAGTCAACTCTTCAACAATAAGGAATTTGACTTCAAGATGTGAATAAAAAATGTTCCTTATATCATATTACACCTCCCTATAAAATTTAATGACCATTGGATCAAGGTTTAAGAAGTAATTGCAAAAATCGGGAATTAGGGTTTCGAAAGGGGCAAGACCATAACTCCTCAACCACACATCCAAATGAAGTGGTTCAAAGCTCAATAGAAAGCTCTTGACAAATCCTACAAAAGCCTCAAAGTGATCCATGATCAAAAAATGCATAGAATTGGAGTTATGACAAGATTCATTTTAAGAAGGGAAATAACTTAGAAAAATTCTAAGTTATTTAGCCTTTTTAAGTGATTTTTTCAGCAACTTGGAAGGGTTTTTCAACCTAGTTCCATCTAGAATTTGGAAATCTCCAAAATATGAAATTTATAGAGCTACTTGAGGGCTTTCTAAATTGTGGTATAACTCCTCAATATCATATGTGAGCAGGAAGTTATGAACCATGGAATTAGGGTTGTCAACACTTGAAACCACAATCCAACACTTCTCAAATATGTAAGAAGGAGATAGAAACTTTTTCACTCCAAAGCTGTTGCAGCTGCTCTCCCTACACTCTAAGCTCACCTCAGTCACTTCATGTCTATCTCCACTTGATTTTTCCGATCTTCTTTGAGCTATGGAACTGATAAGAGAAGATCTTGGCAAGATTTTTCAAAGAACCTCATGAAACTCCCTCCAAAAGTGGCAAAGTACCAAGCTGCCCTCACTCTTGTTTTCATTATAAATAGAGGCCTCTTCATTGATGTTAGATACACCAGAGCACTCTCCAAAACCAAGAGAAACAATAGCTCTCAATTCTCCACCATTTCCTCAAGAATCTCAAATTTTCAAAACTTCCATTTTTCACCAAAAAGCTGTCTTGAGCAAAACTCTGCTCAAGCTCAGTTCTACCATTTCTATGTCACTCAAAACCATCTACACAATCCATAAACATTATGTAGAAGGTTTCCATACATTCAAACCACTCAAAAATCTCATTTTCACAAAAGTCAACCTTCACACCCTAGTAGTTTGACTTTCTTGCACTTTGAAAGCCAAATTCTCACTTGAACCATTTCCTACCATTCTAACACTCCCAACACCTCCTATACATCATATCTTAACTGTCCAACCTCTCAAAAACCAGCTGGAAACCTCACAACTCCAACTGTCTTGAAAAGTGGTTTGTTGCTTCAAGAGGAAGCAAGCTTCAATTCTTTGCTAAGGAAGAAAGTCTATGGGTTTCTCAGCTTTTTAGCTTGCTCAAGACTTGTCTACAAGAGGTATGTGACATTCAAACTCTTTATTGATCATACATTATCATGTTTTATCATTTTGAGGTGATTTTGTGAAAATGTAGTCTTGCTGCGCCATTTTAGTTCTTTGTCAAGAACTCTTGTTTCATGGTCATGATGCTTGTTTTTGATAATGTATTTTCATTTGTAAATGATATGTTGATGATGTGTTACAAATATTGCACTTTGATATTATGTATAACTTTCTTGTGAAGATTTTGGTTATGCGGTAATTTTAGGAATCCAACATTGAAATGTGGTATGCTTGCCCTAGGCTTGTTAGTCTTAGTTCATTAGTGATGTTTGGATTAACTTGTAAGTTACTCATAGGATCCCCTTGCCCTTGATCATGTTTGAATCAAATGTGGCTCTTGTTTTCACATTATGTTTTTTTATGTCATTTTAGCTTTATCACTATTGAGTTGTGTGTGGGACTGTTGTGCTTGCCATGATTGTATCTCAATTTGTTCTAAATCATTGGTTAATGCTTATATGATCTTACCTGCCTATTTGAATTGGTTAAGTATGAGAAACATGAGGTTTGCTATTAGGGCCTGCTGTGAGTCTTGTGTTTTTGCTGTCAACTTGGTTTTACATACCATTTCTGGTTTGGATCAGTTGTTGTTTGATTGCAGACTCATTTGTCATCATGTTTTGAGATTGTATGAGGTGCTTGTAAGTTCAAAATCTCTTTATGTGTTCAAACTGCTTTATCATTCCTCCAACTGCATTTTCAAATATCATGATGCGAAACACATACCATATTCTGTTTCATTCAATTTCTACTTGATCTATGTGCATAATATCATTGCCTTACTCATTTGAAACTTGTGTGTCATATCATTTGCCTCAATCTGTCATGGACTGGCCAGCTGCCCTAATATGTTGTTATTTGTGTATTTCTTAAGCCTCAATATGCTTCCTTTTGTATGTTGATAATTTGAACTGGTTTTTGAGCATGGAGGTGTCTATTATCATGTATATAAGGTGTATGGATATTTATTTTGGTTTGAAACTTCACAATTTGAAAAATGCACCTGCTGCTACATAAACTTGCCAAGACAGTTTTTCACATTTCCTACCACAACATGCTTTTTTGATCCAACTATCATATGCTCATTCTTGGAGTTGAAACTCATTCCATATCATGTTAATGATGTGTGCACTTGGTTTATTTGATCTGTTCTTGCCTACTTTCTCACTTCACTTGCAAATGCACTTTCAAGCCAAATTTACCATGAATATACCAAATTCTTCCCTGCTTGCAATATGATGTTTTTCTAAGTTGAGACTCATTTGTCTTTACATTTTAACATGTATGTGCTATCCCTTTGACATGAAACCGTTGATTCATAGCTGGACCATGTTTGTACCCTTTTGCTGCCAAACTATTTTGAAACCAATTACACACACTTCTTTGTTTTTGTTTGATTGTCTTAAGTCTGCTCATCTAACATCAGACCTCTAATAACATTTAAGACTTGTATGTGCATGAATCAATCAATTTTTGTATGTCTCACTTTTCTGTCATGACAGCCCCCTCATTATGTTTGATTTAATTGCAATTTGATAGTCATCTTCTTGTTGTATGCATTTCATGACAACCTTAAGTGTTAGGCTCATTTGCAATCATATTTTAAAATGGTTGTATACATTTACTTGACCTCATCTGTTTCCAAACCAGTTTTGATCCAAATATTGCATTTTGTGAGTGATTGAGCAGCTGACCTGTGATTTTCAATTCCATGATGTTTGTGAACAATTTTAAAGTATGGAAACACCTTATATGATGTTTTGAGAATGTATGTGAGGTCTATTCATTTCAATTATGCTTGTTACTTGACTTGGTCTCAATATTGCACTTTCTGCCTATTTCACTTGTTAGGGCATAACAGTCACGTTTTATGTTTGAGTTTGGTATGGTAACTGGTGTATGCTTGCTCCTCATTGCATTTCCAATATGTTGGCGATTCCCTCATGATTTACTTGTCTTGTTTAATCAAACTGTTGCACACATCCATGTTGACCTGCTGTTCCAATTTTATTCAAAATGCTGTCATGATACACTCTACTTCTTTACCTGAACATTGTTGAATTGATCTGTTTGGCTTGGGAGCATCACCACTAACATGATTAAGATCCATAGGCCATGTGCACAAACTGAATATCCTTCATCTGCCAATATGCTGCCTTGATAGTTGCTACATTTTCATGCTTCATTTTGCAATTCATATGCCAATTCCATTTTTGTTGATTTTTGCTTGAGCCTTAAGGGTCCTACACTTCTGTTATGATGTATATGTTGTGTGTGCCATGCCATTTACATGTATTTGAACTCATAGTTGTTGGTAGTTTTCAAAATGCATCTCAATTGCCAACCTTGCATCTTGCATCGTGTTTTTTGTATGAAGCTTCATTTTAAAATTTCAACTGCACCATCTTAATGCTCATTAAAAAACAGTCAGGTTTGAATAAAATTTTATCAAAAATGATTAAGAATTGATAGAGTTTGATCCTTCACGTTTCGGCTTAACTAGCTTGTTTCATCTTGCCCAGAAATTCATCATGAGTATGTCATATATATTTTTAGGGGTGTCTAAATCAACGGATGTATAGCCACCCCAGTGGTAGAAACCTTACTCTCTCATGCGCCTTTCACTTGCCAAACCAGGGTTCGATCCTTGGGATCAACCCTTTTTATTGTTTTATTTTGCATTTGTGATTGATATCATTTTGTTCACTCTTATTCTCTCCTTACCAGCGCACGCGTGTGTGCTCCATTGGTTGTTGTGTGTGTTTGTAAACACAAGGGCCTGGGTTCAACTCCCAGCTTGGCCCTTTCTCTTCCTTTTTATTCATTTTTGTGGTTTTATTGTCATAAATCATTTCAACTTCAAAAATTCATAACTTGTGCATATTTCATCATTTCTGATCTGTTCTTTTTGCAAAATGTTCATGACAATGTCTAGTTTCATTTAATGTAAAGATATTTCAAATTGCTTGTAGTCACAATGCCTTTTACCTACTTGAAAGTTGGTTTGTTTTCAAGATCGTTATCTTGCATATCGTTGAATTCTCCTTCATACCATGTTTACTTTATCTCGTAAGATTTATTGGTATTTGACTCCTTTATGTTTGTTAACATGTTGAGATACCATTTTCTTGTTGGTTGTTACCATTAATTATTGTTCCTATTCTTAAAGCCTTGAATTGAACTGTTGTGATCAATCCTTGCGTACTTGATTATTATCAATGCCTAATTGTTGTTACTTTTGAACTTATAACATGATCATTTTTAAGTTGAAACTTATTTGTATGGTTGATGTGTTTCATATATGATAATATGGCCTTAGGGTTGTTACCTTCATCTTTGTTAAGATATTTATCGGTTGTAACCATCGGTATTATTTGATCCTTGCTTATTGTAATTTGCATGCTTACTTGATTGTAATCTTATTCATCTTGCTCAATTGTTCATTTGGATTGTTAAGTACTTCTTCCCCAAGTGATGGAACTTTTTAGTTCTCATCCAAGTTGCCTCTCTCTCTCTCCTTCCAAAGGAAAAGTCTCTCCCTTGACCCTTGTGTCATTGGATAGTTCATTACCCTCCCTTGACTTTGTGAAGTCATCTTAAGCCCTAGCTTAGTTAAGTTAGAACATATGAGCCATTAGACTTTGCTTTAAGTCTAGAAAGCCTTACTTACACTAGGAGTGTTCTTCAACTAGAACCCTAGGATAGAGTTTGTAAACTCTATGTAAGAATCATAGTAATTATTACTTACTCCCCTCTTGAGTGTTATAACATAGATCTAGAGAGTTTTGTTAAACTCTACACAAGCATTGTTATGTTTGTTCCCCTTTGAACCTTGATCATAATCAAGTGTTCTTCAACCCTAGTGAGGTAAACTATGATTGCTCTAATTCTATCCTAGTTAGGATACGTAGGCAGAGGACGCGACGTCTTTGCAAGCAAGTTTAGAAACTATCTTTAGGTCTTAACCTTCACCCTTTACCCAATCCCAAACCTTATCAAACATTTACCTACTTAGCATGCAAACAAACAAAAGGTTCATGTAGAGTACTACAGATGTTTACGATGTGAAATACCTACCCTATGCATAACCAACCCCCGATCCCCGAATCTCTTAGCGTTGTTGTTACATCGCGCAAAAGGGTTTTTCTTTCTTTAGACCTTTCCTTTGGATAAATTAAAGTCCGATTGTAATATAAGAATTAAAGATTCAAGTTAATCAATAGCTTGGTATCACGATTCTCACCGCAACAGTGGGGGTCACCACACACCAAGTGGAACTTGCAATTTGGGTGTGGCACCTGCCACCTTGTATGCAAGAGGGAGTGTGGCGCCTGCCACCTTTAAAAGGGAGAGGGAGTGGCGATTGCCACTCCTAGGAAGTAGGAGAGTGACAAATGCCACTCCTAAAAGAACGGGAAGTGGCGTCTGCCACTTCCTCCCTATATTTTCTCCACTTCCTCCCTACTTTTTCTCAACCTCCTGGCTAGATTTCCTGCTTATTTCACTCCTCGTTTGAGGCTTCAAATTTGTGTAATCGTCGCCCATTATCAGCTATAAAAGACAGATGCAATTTTTGGAAAAAGGGGGGCACTTAGGATTTCTGTTTCGTATTATTTTTCAGCATTTTTATTCTTAGTTTTTGTTGCACTTTTTAGTTTTTATATTGTAAGGCAATTGTTCGTCACACTAATAAACAATTGCCAGTTAGTTTTAGGATTGATTAGAAGGTTGTAATTTTGTACTGAACTGCAAGCCGGCCGGCATAATCAAATCCAAGTTTTCTATTCTTCTAATTACCAGGTTCTATTTATCTGCTTTTATTTTTATTATTATATTTTTATGCATCCGCTCTATTTTCTGTTTAGCATTAAGATTAGATTTAGTAATAGTATTAAAGCCATGTCTGGCTAAACTAGTTAATATCGGTATGTAAATAAATCAGTCGGACGGGATTTCATCAATTTATGATATAACTTAAACAAACCTATTTCCCTGGTCCTGGTTTCTTATTATTAAACCATCAACTTTTATTGCGAGAGTAAAAAGGAACTGAGGTTAGGATCAAGATAAGAGAGAGTTTGAGATTCTACCCGGATAGCTGAAACCAGACATTAATTCTAAATGCAGCGGGAGCGCTTTAGAAATAATTAGGATCTTCTTATCTTCAAAAAGTGTTTTTAAATGCAAATGAGAGAGTGAGAGTCTGCATTCTGATTTGAGAGCATAGTCTAAGTCAATAACACGAGAGTGTGAGATAAGGTCTTTTAAATGAGTATTTCCTACAGACTAAATATTTTTCATCTTTTAACAAACATCCATGAATTATTGAATCCTCGATGATCGATGAAACTACATACTGATATTCCATCATATCTTGATTTATATCTAGTTTTAATTTCCATTTAGATTCTTACTTGCACCCCAAATTTAGAATTCAATTAGCCTTAACTTTACATCGCAAAAATAGATAACGGTAGATTGACATTGGTCTCTGTGGGTTCGACAATCTTTTATATTACTTCGATATTTCCGTGCACTTGCGGAGCATAAAGTTTTTGGCATCGTTGTCGGAGACCAACTGTCAATATTATGGTTTCGTTGTTGCATAGTACAGACTAAGACACTCTTATCTTGATTACTATGTATAACCCAAATTTCCTTTATAATTACCACCCCCAATATTTTGAGGAACCACAAGATCCGCTTAAATCTGACCTCGAAATATTAATGGAAGATTTCAATACGACGCTAACTTTCTCTCACCCAAATTCCCTCTACAATTACCACTCCCAATGTTTTGAGGAATCGTAAGATTTCAATAAATCCAACCTCGAACTATTAATGGAGGAGTTCAATGCGACGCTTACTCTAGGATAGAATCTATGATGGAGTGTTTTGTGGAGACACAAACTCTCCAAAATGAAGATTTTAGAAAACAACATCTCCAAATTAATGAAAATCTTAAGTAGATGAACAATGTGGTTGAGTCCCTCGTGACTCACAACGAAGCATTAGAGACTCAAATCTCCCTGCTCACACAGACACCTATAGGATCCTCCCCTGAGAGACATGTGGATGTTGTAATAACTAGTAGTGAAGAACAAATAGAAAATCCTAGGGAGAGTGATAATGAAGTTGAGGAGAGTTCTAGTGAGAAAATCGTAGAGATTGAGAAAAATCCACCAACACCACCCGAAAGGGAGGTTGTCGAAGAGGTAGCAAAGGAAGCACCTATTGTTGTTCCTCCTCCCTATACCCCACCTATTTCTTTCCCACAAAGGGATGTGGAAGCTAAGGTAGACTCCCAATCCAAAACATATGTGGAGGTATTGGAAAATGTCCATACCAATGCACCTTTGTGTTGCACCCTAAAATTTGCCCAACCCTATTCACTTGGTTTATGTTTCAATATCATTAGCATTTGCATATAGAGTCATGTACATAGCCTAACCATCTGCATAGCATAAGCATGGCAAGTCATCCAACAGGGACCAATCATTATTCTCATCTCTAGAGGCCTATCAAGAGGTTATTATCCAAATTCAATATCATTCAAGTCATCAGAAAGAATTTGAAAGCTGGGAAGTCAATGGATCAAGCAAGTGCATCCATCTCCTATCTGAGGGTCTCTGAGGATCAACAAAGAAATTGTGAGCTGTGGGCTGAGCATGGAGAGTATGTGGGCATCATGGGAGACTTAGAAAGTCATGTGGAGAAGGAGACAAGTCATTGAGGTGATCACAAGTATTGCAGTTGAAGACAGTCAACTAGGGTTTCATCTAGGTCAATCCTAGGTCAACTCTAGGTCAATTGATTGATTGAAAGGCATTGAGGTCTATTGGAGAGATGTGGGGTTCATCATTTGACATATAGAGAAGGATATGTTGTTATGCTAAGAAGAAATCAAGAGAAATCAAGGAGAAGAGGAGTTTCTAAATTAGGGTTTCTGTGTAAAATCCCCTAATTTAGGTCAAATTTCCAAGCAAGATAAGTCAAAATTAAAGCTTCAAATGGATCCTTGGCCAACATGAAACTTGTAGAGGATCTCAAGACCTTTAATTTTAGTGGTGGAAGACATAAAGGAGATTTATAGAACTCAAGTTATGGTCCTTGCAAGTTACAGGTCATCTGAGGTATCTGAAATTTTGTCTGTGAAAGTGACTTGACTTCCAAGCTATTTTTACCCCTCAAGGAGATTTCAAATGAATTTCTGGTAAACATAATAATTGTTCCTAATTGTCTTATATTTCTAGAATGGTATAGTATGCCTTCATATGATTTGTGGAACTCTACTTATGGTCTTGGCAAGCAAAGGGTATTTTGGTCATCTGAGAATTACAGGTCATTTCAAGCCTATGCCCAAAACTCATACAAGGAAGATTCAAATGGAAAACTTTACAACACCAAACTTGTTCCAAATGACATTTTGAGTCTAGAAAAGTGACCATGAGAGATTGGAAAGATTCATAGCACAAGGTTTCAAAATTGTTGGATTTAATGAATAAAAATGACCTAAAAAATGAGATTTTTCATATCTTGGCCAAATGAGGTGAAATTATAGGTCATTTTGAATGGAAAGATCATTTTGAGAACATTGGCTAAAGTAGAATTTTGAGCTTGGTTCACATTTTGGGAGTTATTCAAGGTTGCTTATAATGGAAGAAACATAAGCCAAATTCAAGGGAAATCACACAAGGGAAGTTTCTCCAAGTTTCTATGAGGTTCTAATGACATGTATATATTGATATGAGAGGGTTCATGCCATGGTTGGTGATCACATTTTACTCAAAGCCACAAGTTTCATACACTTTCTCCAATTTGCAAAAGCATCTCAAACTCTCTCAAATCTCCATCAATTCCCACATTTCTTGATTTGATCATCATCTAGATCATTTCATAGATCAGAATTTCATCAAAGATTTGATTGAATTGAACAAGAATAATGCTATCTATCTTCATCATCCAAGTTGCAAGAAGGTTTCAAGTACAAGATTCAAGGAGTTTGCACAAGATCCATTGCATACAGAACTAATAATCAAGGTCATTGATCAATTTCCAATCATCACAAGCATCAGATCAAGAGAATTCCCTAGTTGTTTCCCTCATCAAACCAGGTTGGTATGTCCATTCGAATTGCTTAATTTAGTCATCATGTTAGAGATTTGTTAGGTTAGATCTGTTAGGATAAGTTAGATGATAAATTTCACAAAGTTTGGAGAAGTTTAATGGAGGTTATCAATGGTGCACTAATTCTGTTAGAGCTTAGAACATCAAGGATATGGCCCTATAATCTTGGCTCAATAGTTCAGAATACTCAGCATAAGATGTAGATTATGATATGGTAAAGATTGGAGAGAATTGAGGTGATTGATGACAGGTGTTCATGGTGGATTCCATCTGTTATACCTATCGGGTTCCGTTATTGCTTGAGTTTTAGGAGGAGTTATGGTTATGGCTGTGTAGAGGGAGGAATTTAGAGCAACTTTGCTCTTTGGATCGAGGGCATCCATGGAGAGATGAGAGAGAACAGAACAATGGAAGGTGCTTGCATGGTTAAGGTTTTTCAGAGTTAGGGTTTGGCTCAAGGTTGAAGACAATGTTTGAACCACACGATTGCTTGTTTGACCATGACTTGGCTCTTCATCCAACGGCCGTGGTTTAAAAGGAAAACAGAGGGAGAATTTAAACTATGAAACGCCCTGTTTCATTAAGTCCTTCTGACTGGGCTCAAACGTTGCTTGCTATTCCCACCCCCAATTGGAAGCCCAATGCATTTTTAACATGATATTGTTACTATTGGCACCGAAGGTTTATTCTTTTTCTGGTAATTTTCACTTGCTTTTTTCTGAGCGCGCTGGGCCTAGTGAATTTGATATTCACACCCCTGTTCTGTGGCCCACCTGGATATTATAACTAGAGCGCCTTGCTATTCTCACCTCCTCCCTCTATTTCTCTATATTTCATTTTTTAATTTCTTTTCATTTTCATGCATTTTGTAAAAATCATAAGAAAATGAAAACTTCATATTTTTTAATGATTCTTTTTGAATTAATTTCTTCAAGATGTCTAGAAAATTATAAAAAATAAAAATTGCATTTTATTTTTTATTTGATATTTTTCCCATATTTTCCAAATAAATGCCTATTTTAGGTGTTTCATTTCATACATGAATTTGTTGATTTTTGTTCTAATAGTTGCTTTAACATTTTTAATCCATTCTTTTTAGGTTGTTTAGTTTAGACATTCAACTTGTACATACAATTTAGTTCCCATTTTTAGCAATTAATTTCAGGTGATTAGTTTAGGTGTGAATAACATGAACAAAATTAGGGTTTAAGTGATGACTTAGGAGAATTGAATCATTTCCCTTAAGGATTTAGAGATTGAAAGTTTGGGGTATGGGGCTATAGGGACTATGGGTAGTTATTAGATCCCTTGGAAATCACTAGGGTTCCCCTACTGCTATTGGTATATTGTTGTCTGTATTTGATTGATTGGTGTGGTGTGCCCTCTGGGGATTATTGTTTGTCTGTATGGGTATTGGGATTGTCTGGGGATTGGGGGAGCTGAAGACTTGTGATGATGAAGCCATTGGATATCCAGAGCTTGAAGACCAACTTCCAGAGTTGATGAGGAGATTCCTGCTAGAAGCTGTTGAGGAGATTAGGGTTTAGGAGCTAGGCAGAGCTCTAGATTAGAAAGTTTGATTCTCAAACATGGAAGGCCTTGACTGCCTCCATTCCTCTCTGTGATGCAGGGTCTCTCTAAGACACTCACCCCCTTCCTTTGGAAGGCTTGGTGCTAATGTCTAAGAGATAGAACTCTTGAGAGAAAATATCTTATGTGTTAGTAGCAGTTGGTTTGCCACCCTTGGTAGTCAACTAATTGCTTAACACCCAATTCACTCTTGTGATTGATCCCTCAGCTTGGAGGATAGGACTTGAAGAAAAGCCACTGTAGACTGAAGATTGATGACCAAGATCTTGTTTGAAAGGCTGTGGAGATGGAGATTGATGCTTGCTGAAGCTTGAAGTCAGATGTTGTTTCAGAGCTGCTGATGCTGTTTATTTTTCTGCTGTATTTCATTTCAGATGTATTGATTGGTTTTCTGGACTGTATTGTTTGCTGTTTACCCTGTTGGGTTGAAAGTGAATCCTGTTCACTTTTGCCTATTGTTTTCTAGGTTCGAGGTTGAGTGGGACTCCCTTGCCTCGCTTGTATTGTTGCATCCATGCATTTTACTGTTTTACTGTATATATCTGATATTGTTTCTGTTTCCGCTTATCCCGTAGGATCTCTGTTTCTCTCTGTGCAAGAGAGGAGCATGATAGACACTAGGTCTTAACCCATGCATGATAACATTAGGTTAGTTTGATTCCCTTCACAACCGTAGGTTAGAGTTCTGTCTCTTCTTTCTCAAAACAAACAGAAAAACACCATAAATATTTCAAACACAATAAAAGACACTTCTTCCGTAAAAGAACGTGAACTCATCAAAACGTCATTTTTGTTCGCTGGGACTGTTAATCAGAAAAACCTTTTTCAGAAGGAGTAAAATCAATCAAGACAGACTTGTGTCGTACGTGGCCCGAACTACGTTTGCTCTGATCTTTCATGCTGTATGAAAGTACGTAGGCATAGGATGCGATATCCTAGCGAGCAACCTTCCCCTCCTTTCCCGTAGGTAGGCGAACTACGTTGACTCTGATTTCTCGTTCCAGACGGGAATACGTAGGCATAAAGTGCGACACTTTGCCGAGTCATTTTATTTTCTTTTTAACCCTTAACCCTTAGTTTAGATAGAATAACAATCCATACCCGAAAACAAGTATGGATCCCGTCGAGTACGACGGACGTGAGGGGTGTTAATACCTTCCCCTTGCGTAACCGACTCCCGAATCCAGGTTTTGGTTGCGACGACCATACCTTCCCGTGTTGTGCGAGGTTTACTCTGAGCGTTTCCTTTCCCTCCCGTGGGATAAATAACGCGCGGTGGCGACTCTTCTGTTCAGCCGGCGCCGATTTTCGCAGTAGCGACAACTGGCGACTCTGCTGGGGACCCAACGTCCCCTGGCTGCTAAGGACTGCGATAGTTCTTATGCATTTGGGATCCAACGTCCCTTAAGAGAGTCAATCCTAACGTTTGTTTTCCCGTCGAGGATTTTGTATGGATTTATATTTCTGACCTTTATTTTCAGCATTATATATATTGATTATTATTGCTGTATTGGGGTGTGACGGGTGTTCTGATACTGAGTGAGAAGCCGGACCTGGGCTTGAGTGCACCTAGAATTAGAGTAGAGATTAGTTGGCGCCCGCTTGCTTTGCTTGCCTTGGTGTCCCGCGAAATCTACACTCAGACGAGGTTCCTCTGGTTGGCCTCCTGCCCCTTCCTTTGGTTGGCGTGGGTGGCTGGTTAGTTGAATTGTCGACTCTGGGGACCGATCATTTGGAAGTTGGCTAAGTGAGGCCTCTTCAGGATTTGATGATGCCACTCCTTCTGGGAATCGTATCATCAACCCTGAAAGTCTGTGACGCCGACGACCGCATAGGATGCCATACCTTTGTCAGTTACTAGGACATCCACCTGTGAGAGGGTTTGGGGTTATGCAGGTAACTAGACCTTCAGACACCGATTGTTTCTTGATCAGAGATCTTGAATATTTATGGAGAGTTCTGAGGTCTGTCAGAGACCCTTTGGAGAGTTCTGAGGTCTGTCAGAGACCAGTTCGAGATATGATTTGAGGTCCACCAGAGACCAGTGGGAGTTTTTGTTTGAGGTCTGTCAGAGACCAGTGGTGGAGCTTTGTGTTAGGTCTATCTGAGACCAGGGTTTGAGGACTTCTAAAGAGTCTGTTTGAGACCTCTTGATATGGTTCAGGCTATTCAGCTACGGCAGTTGGTCCCTGTTGCATGTTACCTGCATTGCATAGTTTGCATACCCATCATCATTGCATCCCACTAACGTGTGTCTGTGCTGCAGGTGCATTTGCATTTCCCTAGTTCTAGTGTCCGGATTTCTGAGTGATTGGTCATGGCCAGCTTAAGAAGGACAGTTGCTTACAAATTGCCTACTCCTGATGTTGTTCCCCTGCTTGGGTTGATCTCTCTAGCTGATGAGGATGTTCGTAGGAGCTTCAGAATGAGCTATGGAAGACTATTGAGATTGGTGCGCAAACCCACAGAGATAGAGCTAGATGGGTTGTACGCTTTGATGCAATTCTATGATTCCGCATTGAGATGTTTTACGTTTGTTGATTTCATTATGGGGCCTACCATTGAGGAGTATGTGGAGTTTACTGAGCTACCCGTACAGAACCAGGTTCCATTCATTCATTCTGGCGTTAAGCCCAAGCCGGAAGACTTGGCAAAAGCTTTGTATGTGGATGCTTCTGAATTGTTGACTACTGTTTCCCGTGGAGTGCCAGGCTTCTCGCTCCAGTTCTTGATTGGTAAAGCCCAGGAGTACGCTAAGAACGGGTGCTGGATTGCCTTCAATGCTGTGCTGGCCCTGTGCATTTACGGCATAATATTGTTTCCCAATGTACCGGATTTTGTGGACTTCGATGCCTTCTACTTGTTTGCCGCTGGTAATCCTGTACCGACCTTGCTCGGAGATTTCTACCACTCACTGCATTACAAGAATGAGAAAGGAAGAGGAAAGAATGTTCATTTCTGTGTACCATTGCTGGATATGTGGTTTAAAAGCCACCTTCCCATGAAGGGATCTTTTGTGAAGAGTACAACCACAACTAGCTGGTCAGAGCGCCTGATGAGGCTATCTTCCGAAGATGTTGAATGGTTTGATAGAGATCTGCTGGGATCTGAGCTTATCTTCAGTTGTTCTGGGTACCCTAATGTTCCGTTGATAGGGAGGAAAGGGTGTATCAATTACAACCCTTCTCTATTCATTCGCCAATTCGGATATGCGCTGAAGAACCCGCCAAAGGAGGAAGAAGTACAGGAATCTCTGTACTTCACCGGAGATTTGAAGGGGGAGTTACTGGCCAAGCTGCAGCATGCCTGGACGCGTATTAACCGAAGAGGAAAGCCGTTGTTAGGGAAGAGTGACTGTCAGGCCTATGCACCTTACAGGGTTTGGATCCAGGAGAGAGCAAGTCAGTTGCGGATGCCATTTCCAGATGCACCAGTTCTTGTTCCCATTCCGGTAGCAGAGCCAACTACTGTTTCTAGGGAGGTCTACGAGCAAGTTGTGAAAGAAAAAGAAGCCTTAATGAAGATCAACGAAGGCTTAGAGCAGGAGCTGGCCCAGATACGCAGTGAGAAAAACAAGGCCGTCCATGCTTTCCAACAGCAGATTGAGCTAATGAACAGGTTAGAGGCTGAGTTGACTGAGGAGAGGAAGAAGCGCGAACGTCTGGGGCAAGAGTTCAGAAGCTCCCATGACATGCTTGAATCCAAGAAGAAAGCGCTTGACATCGCTCACCGAGAGATCTCTTCTTGCAATAAAACCTGGAATGCCACGCTCACCAACAATAAGAAGAGGGAAGATAAGTTGAAGCAGCGAATTTCCGACCTCGAAGAGCAGTTGAAGTCCAGCATCAAGAAGTGTGAAAAAGAAGTGATGACCCAGTATAGTCTCCAGAACGCACTGAACAAGGCCATCAAAGGCAGAGATGAAGCCGTGTCTCAGAAGCGTAAATTAGAGGACCGCTTCGGAGAGGGGGCATGGGAAGAAACTGCTGAAGACGTGCGACGCGTTCTTAAGAAAAGAAACCAACTTGTCGAAGGGCTGCTTGCTCGACCAAGTCATCCGGAGACCAAGAAGTTGCTAGAAGAATACCAGACTTATGAGAGTGTTTGATCCTTTCATGTATTAGCCTGTATGCTTTATTTGCATAGTGCTAACCATCACCAGGATTGTTGGTTGAGGTCATGCCTTCTTATTGTACTCTCAGTGATATTGTACTCTGAGCTTATTGGTTTCTCCGCAATATATGAGGCTTTCTGTGATTCAACTCCGATCTTTGTATTGTTAGCACTGTCATTGCACCGGCACCTTCACACTAGAATCGGGAAATGAATTTCCCTAATGCACAGACACACACGTTGCATTGCATTCATATTCATATTGCATTACAGGTAATCTTTGGATGATATCTTATTTTCTGCTCTGCACCAGGTATTTTCAGGATTGCAGATCAACGCCCGCACAGATACTCCACTCGCACCAATTGTCGAAGAATCATGGATCAAATGCAGAACGAGATGCAAGATGTGCGCGAGAAGCTAGCTCTCTTTATGCAGACCATGAAAGCTATTGCAAAAGGTCAGGAGAATTTGCAAGCCATGGTCCAACCTCTGTTGGCCCGAAATGCTGGTCACGGTAACGAGGATCATTAGTCTGTGCGAGTCGATACTGTTCATGGAGACGGCACTCCCACGCCTGTGGCTCCACCTGTAGTCAATATACCTGCTGCTAATGTCAACAACGCTACCGCTGCTGGGAACGGTAACGTCGGAGTTGGGAACGAGACGGCTGTCCATAACGTCGGGCTTGGTGATGTCAACTTGGGTGATAATATGGGAGGCAACGGTTTCGGCAATGCTGGATTCGGGTTCAACGATCAAGGATTCGATAACGCTGGGAAATATGGTTTCAATGCTCAAGGCTTTGGGCAAGATGGTTATGGTGTGACCAATCAGGGTTACAGAGGTTTCGGAAATGGAAACGGCGCTGGATCAATGGCTTTTGGGCCTGCTGGAGGTGTTCAGGGATACGACAACAGAGGCCGAGGCCCGGTGATGAATCAGATTAGAGCTGGCCGCAATAATGAATATGATGGGTATGGAGCTGGGAATGGTATGTGGCAAGAAGATCAGCAGGAGGACGCTTTCTCCGGCGGAGGCTTTGAAGGGCCGATGGATAACTCCCAGAAGATCAGAATGCTAGAAGAGCAGATGAGGGGGGTCCTGAACCAAAGTGCTGTGGGCTTGGACATGGCAAAAATGGGTCTGGTACCTGGCTTGAGGGTGCCAATCAAATTCAAAGCTCCTACGTTTGATAAGTATAAAGGGGACACCTGTCCGAAAGTGCACGTGCGGGCTTATTACAGAAAGATGTCTGCATACTCAACTGATGAGAGAATGCTAATGCATTTCTTTCAAGATAGTTTGTCAGGCCCTTCCCTAGAGTGGTATATGGGATTGGAGACAACCAATATCAAGACATGGAAGCAATTAGCAGAGGCATTTGTATCTCACTACAATTATAACAGCGACTTGGCGCCCAATCGGGTCCAATTGACAGGGCTGTCGCAGAAGAAGGGTGAGAGCTTTAAAGAGTACGCGCAAAGGTGGGGCGATATGGCTGCCAGAGTCCGCCCCCCTTTAGAAGACAAGGAAATGAATGACATGTTCGTCGACACATTCACAGGCTTGTTTCATGACATGTTGTTTCATACATCTCTGGCCAGTTTCTCAGACTTAATTCTGATGGGAGAAAAGATTGAACGTAACATTAAGCAAGGAAAATTCCAGGCTGAGGAATCAACTGCATCTGGCAGTAATAGGAAGGCTTTCGGTGGGCGCCGTCAGGGCGAGGCAAGCGCAGTATTTGGAGGCCGAGGCAGAGGTCGGAACCAATATCATCAGCCGCAACAGGTGGCGAGTGTTACTATCCCATATCAGCAGCAACCACTTCAACAACAACAACTGTTTCAGCAGCAGCCAATGCAGCAGCAGCAACAACAGCAGCAGCAGCAGCCATTTCAACAACAACAGCAGCAGCCACAACAGGGGGCACAGCAGGCTCAGCGAAGATTCCAGGGTGGTAAACCAAGAAGAGTGTTTGAGAAGCCTCCCTCAACGTATGCTGATTTGTTGCAGACATTGTTGGGTTTGAACCTGGTAGAGAAGAGAACTCTGGCACCGATAACGGGAACTCCTCCGTATGGTTATGATGCAAGCAGGCACTGTGAGTTTCATTCTGGGGCTCCGGGCCACGACATAGAGGGTTGCCATGCCTTTAAGCATGTTGTGCAGGATCTTTTGGACAATAAGACTATCAATTTCGGAACGGCAGGTCCGAATATAGTGCAGAAACCCATGCCTAATCATGGGGCGAACGCCATTCTGACTGAGGAAGGGTGGAATCTGATTATGAATGTCGATGATTTAAAGACGCCGCTGAATGAGATAAAAAGCAGATTGTTGCAAGGGGGTGTTTTTCCAGGATGTGACGAGTATTGCTTAGAATGCTGGACCCTAGCTGGGGGGTGTGATGATTTGAAGAAAGGCATTCAGGCTTTAATTAATGGAGGCACATTGCAGTTTGACCGAGCAGCAACTGAAGAGCCTGCAGGGGCGGTAGCAGATGATCAGAGTGATGTGGCCACTGTAACGATTCCTCGAAAGACAATCACTATTGCAGCACCGGTCCAGCGACCACCGATCACCATAACTAAGGTCGGACCAATCCCGTACGAGAACACAAAAGCAGTCCCATGGTCATATGGGTTGGAGGTGTATTGTGATGGGATAAAGATTGATGTTAATAAGCAGCCAGCCGAGACTGTAGACAACGTTGTTGGTTCAGGAGGTATGACAAGGAGTGGTAGGATCTTCATATCGCCTGAGGTGGAGGCCGAAAGACTAGCAAAAGGAAAAGGGAAAATGGTTGAGAATGTCCCAGTGCAAGCAAGCGATAAAGAAGCGGCATCGAAGGATGTAGAAGAGTTCATGCGCTTGATTCGAAAAAGTGATTATAAGATTGTGGAGCATCTGCAACAGACACCCTCCAAGATATCTATCCTGTCGTTGCTCTTATGTTCTGAAGCTCACAGAAATGCTTTGTTGAATGTCCTGGATACTTCTTTTGTACCCCAAGACGTCTCCGTGAATCAGCTGGAAGGGGTGTTGGCACATGTGAATGCAGGCCACAGCTTAGGCTTTACCGACTTCGATTTGACCCCAAAGGGGAGAGATCATAATATGGCGCTGCACATATCTGTCGAGTGTAGAGGATCAGTAATGTCGCATGTATTGGTCGACACCGGATCGTCTCTGAATGTGATTCCCAAGAAAGCGATGATGAAGCTAGATGTCAGGGGAATCCTGTGCACGCCCAGTGACTTGGTAGTCAGAGCGTTTGACGGCACGCGAAGAACAGTCTTTGGATCGATAACATTGCCTCTGCAGGTGGGGCTGGAGGTATTTGTGACTGAATTTTATATCATGGATATACAGCCTGCGTATAGTTGCCTGCTCGGACGACCCTGGATTCATGGGGCTGGGGCAGTCACGTCTACCCTGCATCAGAAGTTGAAATATATGGTCGGAGACAGCGTAGTCACCGTATGCGGAGAAGAAGACATCCTGGTCAGCCATCTGTCGTCATTTAAATATGTGGAGGTCGACGGAGAGATCCACGAAACGCCCTGCCAGGCATTTGAAGGGTTGCGTATCAAGGACAAAGGTCCCGGGCCGAGCAAAGTGTCAGAGATAGCTTTCTCGTCGTATAAAGAAGCTCAAGCTCTGGTGGAGGCAGGAGAAGCAAAGGGCTGAGGCAAAGTGCTAGATATTCCTGTAAAGATGGACCGGTTCGGGCTGGGATACCAACCATCATCGTCAACACCCGCTGTGGGGGCACCCCGTTTCAGAGGGCCAATAACCATCTCTGCCAGTGGAGTATGTCATGAAACCATAAATGCTGCCTCGGAGTCTGACGAAGGAGACAGTGACTGTGATATGGATGCCTGGATTCAGCCAAGCACGCCAGGACAGGGACGGTGCAACTGGTCTATTCAGGAGCTTGTTCCTGTGACTCTCAAACAGTAATGCTTTGCTTTATTAATCGTTGAATAATCTGATGTCCTGCCCGGGGCATCAGGATTTGCTTAGGGCTGTGTTGTTATGAACATTGCGTGTTAATCATTAAATAAATGGCGTTTTTCATGTGCAAATATTGTAATCTCTGTCTTTCTTGTTTTGCTTTTTTTCAATAAAATGGCAACGTAGTTATTCGCTTTATACGCATTTTGAAGCACTTAACCATTCCTTTTGCAGGATAACATTTTCAGATGACATCCTTGAACCACCTATGACTCGTCCGGACTTTGAGCACCCGGTATTCCAGGCCGAAGAAGAGGTTGTCGAAGATAGTGACGTTCTTGAAGAACTGTCTTGGTTGGTGAAGCAAGAGGAAAGAGCCATTCTGCCTCACGAAGAGGTCATCGAAATTATCAACTTGGGGTCGGAAGGGGTTGAGAAGAATATTCGTATCGGAGCCGTGCTGCAGAGCGATATCAAGCGAAGACTGGTTGAAATGCTCCGAGAGTATAGTGATGTATTCGCTTGGTCGTATGAAGATATGCCAGGGCTCGATACAGACATGGTTGTGCACCGTCTGCCACTGAAAGAAGAATGCCCGCCGGTCAAACAAAAGCTTCGCAGAACTCGACCGGATATGGCAGTGAAGATCAAAGAGGAAGTTCAAAAGCAGTGGGATGCTGGTTTCCTGGCTGTAACAAAATATCCCTCATGGGTTGCTAACATCGTACCAGTGCCAAAGAAAGACGACAAGGTTCGAATGTGCGTGGATTATAGAGATTTGAATAAAGCAAGCCCAAAAGACGATTTTCCACTTCCTCATATTGATGTGCTAGTTGATAATACTGCTCAATACTCCGTGTTCTCCTTCATGGATGGCTTTTCAGGCTATAATCAGATTAAGATGGCGCCAGAGGATATGGAGAAGACTACTTTCATAACGCCTTGGGGAACATTTTGCTACAAAGTGATGCCCTTTGGTTTGAAAAATGCTGGGGCAACATATCAGCGTGCGATGACGACTCTTTTCCATGATATGATGCATAAAGAGATCGAAGTTTATGTTGACGATATGATTGCCAAATCTCAGACGGAGGAAGAGCATCTGGTGAATCTGCTGAAGTTATTTAAGAGGCTTAGGAAGTTCAGGCTGAGACTGAACCCTAACAAATGCACCTTCGGGGTGAGATCGGGTAAACTGCTGGGGTTTATCGTAAGCGAAAGAGGAATAGAGGTCGATCCTGCTAAAATAAAAGCGATTCAAGAAATGCCGACGCCTAAAACAGAAAAAGAGGTGCGCGGGTTTTTAGGGAGGTTGAACTATATCGCTCGGTTCATATCTCATCTAACTGCTACGTGTGAACCATTATTCGAGCTGTTGAAGAAAGATCAAGCTGTAACGTGGAACGAAAACTGTCAAAAGGCGTTCGATAAAATAAAGCAGTATTTGCAGGAGCCTCCTATTTTGATACCCCCAGTGGCAGGGAGACCCTTGATCATGTATTTGACGGTTCTTGAGGGAAGCATGGGTTGTGTTCTCGGTCAGCACGACGAGACAGGAAGAAAAGAGCATGTGATCTATTACTTGAGTAAGAAATTTACAGACTGTGAATCTCGATATTCAATGCTTGAGAAAACCTGTTGCGCGCTAGCCTGGGCCGCCAAGCGTTTGAGACAATACATGCTGAATCATACAACCATGCTCATCTCGAAGATGGATCCTATCAAATATGTATTCGAAAAGCAGGCGTTGTCAGGGAGAATTGCCCATTGGCAGATGGTCTTGACTGAATATGACATCCAATATGTCTCGCAAAAGGCTATAAAGGGGAGTGTGCTGTCTGAGTATCTGGCGGAGCAGCCTATTGAAGACTACCAATCGATGAGGTTTGATTTTCCTGACGAGGATATCATGTACCTAAAGATGAAAGATTGTGAAGAGCCGTTGCCAGACGAAGGACCAGAGTTGGGTTCCAAATGGAAGATGATATTTGACGGAGCTGTAAACGCTTACGGTAGCGGAATAGGGGCAATCATCACTACTCCACACGGGTCGCACATCCCGTTTACTGCCCGATTGACCTTTGCTGTTACCAATAATGAAGCCGAGTACGAAGCTTGTATAATGGGGCTTGAAGAAGCCATTGATTTGCGGATCAAGAATTTAGACGTATACGGAGACTCAGCTCTGGTGGTGAATCAAATCAAAGGGGAATGGGAAACACGTCAGCCCAATTTGATACATTACATGAATTATGCAAGGAGATTGTTGCCTTTCTTTGACAAGGTTGAGTTGCATCATGTACCGCGGGCAGAGAATCAAATGGCTGACGCTCTCGCCACTTTGTCTTCCATGTACAAAGTCAACTTCTGGAACGAGGCTCCCCGAATCATTATCTCTCGGCTTGACAGACCAGCTTTCGTGTTTGCTATTGATGAAGCATCTGACGACAAACCGTGGTATTTTGACATCCTTAATTTCCTGAAGAATAAAGAGTATCCGGCTGGGGCATCCAGTCAAGATCAGAAGACTCTCAGGAGATTAGCGGGTAATTTCTATTTGAATCCAGATGGCGTCTTATACAGAAGAAACCACGACTTGGTGATGTTGTGTTGCGTAGACGAGAAAGAGGCGAAGCTGCTCATGGAGGAAATACACGAAGGTACCTTTGGTACGCATGCTGGTGGGCATGCTATGACAAGAAAATTGCTGCGGGCAGGTTATTTTTGGCTGACTATGGAAACTGACTGTTTCAAGTTCGCAAGGAAGTGCCACAAGTGCCAAATCTATGCTGATAAGATCCATGTGCCACCGAGTCCTCTAAATGTGATGTCATCGCCTTGGCCATTCTCGATGTGGGGGATCGATATGATTGGGAAGATCGAGCCGACAGCTTCTAACGGGCATCGGTTCATCCTAGTAGCAATCGATTATTTCACCAAGTGGGTAGAAGCGGCGTCATATGCAAATGTAACGAAGCAGGTGGTGGCCAGGTTCATCAAGAGAGATATCATTTGCCGATATGGGATCCCCGAGCGGATAATCACGGACAACGGTTCAAACTTGAATAACAAAATGATGAAGGAGCTCTGTCAGAATTTCAAGATCGAACATCACAACTCCTCCCCTTACCTACCCAAGATGAATGGTGCTGTCGAGGCGGCCAATAAAAATATCAAGAAGATCGTTCAGAAAATGGTGGTGACCTATAAGGATTGGCATGAGATGCTACCTTTCGCTTTGCACGGTTATCGTACGACGGTAC
Organism: Lathyrus sativus; assembly: GCA_963859935.3. Taxonomy (NCBI): domain Eukaryota; kingdom Viridiplantae; phylum Streptophyta; class Magnoliopsida; order Fabales; family Fabaceae; genus Lathyrus; species Lathyrus sativus. The sequence continues at coordinate 20,737,217 of OZ012736.1, forward strand.
GCACATCAACCGGGGCAACCCCGTTCTCGTTAGTATACGGAATGGAAGCGGTACTACCGTTGGAAGTGGAGATCCCTTCTCTGAGGGTATTGCGAGACGTTCAACTGGACGAGGCAGAATGGGTGAAAGACAGGTTGAACCAATTGAGTTTGATGGACGAGAAGAGGCTAGCTTCTCTAGCATATGGTCGTTTGTACCAGAGCCGAATGAAGAAAGCATATGATAAGAAGATACATCCGCGGAGCTTTCAGACGGGCGACCTTGTGCTGAAAAGGATTCTCCCGCCGCAAGCAGATCACAGGGGCAAGTGGACCCCCAACTACGAAGGGCCATACGTTGTCAGAAAAGTCTTTTCAGGAGGAGCGTTGTTGTTGTCCACTATGGACGGTGAAGACTTTACGTCGCCTGTGAATTCGGACGCAGTTAAAAAAATACTTTGCTTAAAACAGACCCGCTGGACAGAAAAAAGAGAGTCCAGGCAAAAATGGGGCATCCTGGCGAACCAAAAACAGAATGAAAGGTTCGGGCAAAAGTTAGGGATAAAATTGAAAAAATGTACATAGCCTATTCACTTGGTTTATGTTTCAATATCATTAGCATTTGCATATAGAGTCATGTACATAGCCTAACCATCTGCATAGCATAAGCATGGCAAGTCATCCAACAGGGACCAATCATTATTCTCATCTCTAGAGGCCTATCAAGAGGTTATTATCCAAATTCAATATCATTCAAGTCATCAGAAAGAATTTGAAAGCTGGGAAGTCAATGGATCAAGCAAGTGCATCCATCTCCTATTTGAGGGTCTCTGAGGATCAACAAAGAAATTGTGAGCTGTGGGCTGAGCATGGAGAGTATGTGGGCATCATGGGAGACTTAGAAAGTCAAGTGGAGAAGGAGACAAGTCATTGAGGTGATCACAAGTATTGCAGTTGAAGACAGTCAACTAGGGTTTCATCTGGGTCAATCCTAGGTCAACTCTAGGTCAATTGATTGATTGAAAGGCATTGAGGTCTATTGGAGAGATGTGGGGTTCATCATTTGACATATAGAGAAGGATATGTTGTTATGCTAAGAAGAAATCAAGAGAAATCAAGGAGAAGAGGAGTTTCTAAATTAGGGTTTCTGTGTAAAATCCCCTAATTTAGGTCAAATTTCCATGCAAGATAAGTCAAAATGCAAGCGTCAAATGGATCCTTGGCCAACATAAAACTTGTACAGGATCTCAATACCTTTAATTTGAGTGGTGGAAGACATCAAGGAGATTTATAGAACTCAAGTTATGGTCCTTGCAAGTTACAGGTCATCTGAGGTATCTGAAATTTTGTCTGTGAAAGTGACTTGACTTCCAAGCTATTTTTACCCCTCAAGGATATTTCAAATGAATTTCTGGTCAACATAAGAATTGTTCCTCATTGTCTTAGCTTTCTATAATGGTATAGTATGCATTCATATGATTTGTGGAACTCTACTTATGGTCTTGGCAAGCAAAGGGTATTTTGGTCATCTGAGAATTACAGGTCATTTCAAGCCTATGCCCAAAACTCATACAAGGAAGCTTCAAATGGAAAACTTTACAACACCAAACTTGTTCCAAATGACATTTTGAGTCTAGAAAAGTGACCATGAGAGATTGGAAAGATTCATAGCACAAGGTTTCAAAATTGTTGGATTTAATGAATAAAAATGACCTAAAAAATGAGATTTTTCATATCTTGGCCAAATGAGGTGAAATTATAGGTCATTTTGAATGGAAAGATCATTTTGAGAACATTGGCTAAAGTATAATTTTGAGCTTGGTTCACATTTTGGGAGTTATTCAAGGTTGCTTATAATGGAAGAAACATAAGCCAAATTCAAGGGAAATCACACAAGGGAAGTTTCTCCAAGTTTCTAGGAGGTTCTAATGACATGTATATATTGATATGAGAGGGTTCATGACATGGTTGGTGATCACATTTTACTCAAAGCCACAAGTTTCATACACTTTCTCCAATTTGCAAAAGCATCTCAAACTCTCTCAAATCTCCATCAATTCCCACATTTCTTGATTTGATCATCATCTAGATCATTTCATAGATCAGAATTTCATCAAAGATTTGGTTGAATTGAACAAGAATCGTGCTATCTATCTTCATCATCCAAGTTGCAAGAAGGTTTCAAGTACAAGATTCAAGGAATTTGCACAAGATCCATTGCATACAGAACTCATAATCAAGGTCATTGATCAATTTCCAATCATCACAAGCATCAGATCAAGAGAATTCCCTAGCTGTTTCCCTCATCAAACCAGGTTGGTATGTCCATTCGAATTGCTTAATTTAGTCATCATGTTAGAGATTTGTTAGGTTAGATCTGTTAGGATAAGTTAGATGATGAATTTCACAAAGTTTGGAGAAGTTTAATGGAGGTTATCAATGGTGCACTAATTATGTTAGAGCTTAGAACATCAAGGATATGGCCCTATAATCTTGGCTCAATAGTTCAGAATACTCAGCATAAGATGTAGATTATGATAGGGTAAAGATTGGAGAGAATTGAGGTGATTGATGACAGGTGTTCATGGTGGATTCCATCTGTTATACCTATCGGGTTCCATTATTGCTTGAGTTTTAGGAGGAGTTATGGTTATGGCTGTGTAGAGGGAGGAATTTAGAGCAACTTTGCTCTTTGGATCGAGGGCATCCATGGAGAGATGAGAGAGAACAGAACAATGGAATGTGCTTGCATGGTTAGGGTTTTTCAGAGTTAGGGTTTGGCTCAAGGTTGAAGACAATGTTTGAACCACACGATTGCTTGTTTGACCATGACTTGGCTCTTCATCCAACGGCCGTGGTTTAAAAGGAAAACGGAGGGAGAATTTAAACTATGAAACGCCCCGTTTCATTAAGTCCTTCTGACTGGGCTCAAACGTTGCTTGCTATTCCCACCCCCAATTGGAAGCCCAATGCATTTTTAACATGATATTGTTACTATTGGCACCGAAGGTTTATTCTTTTTCTGGTAATTTTCACTTGCTTTTTTCTGAGCGCGCTGGGCCTAGTGAATTTGATAATCACACCCCTGTTCTGTGACCCACCTGGATATTATAACTAGAGCGCCTTGCTATTCTCACCTCCTCCCTCTATTTCTCTATATTTCATTTTTTAATTTCTTTTCATTTTCATGCATTTTGTAAAAATCATAAGAAAATGAAAACTTCATATTTTTTAATGATTCTTTTTGCATTAATTTCTTCAAGATGTCTAGAAAATTATAAAAAATAAAAATTGCATTTTATTTTTTATTTGATATTTTTCCCATATTTTCCAAATAAATGCCTATTTTAGGTGTTTCATTTCATACATGAATTTGTTGATTTTTGTTCTAATAGTTGCTTTAACATTTTTAATCCATTCTTTTTAGGTTGTTTATTTTAGACATTCAACTTGTACATACAATTTAGTTCCCATTTTTAGCAATTAATTTCAGGTGATTAGTTTAGGTGTGAATAACATGAACAAAATTAGGGTTTAAGTGATGACTTAGGAGAATTGAATCATTTCCCTTAAGGATTTAGAGATTGAAAGTTTGGGGTATGGGGCTATAGGGACTATGGGTAGTTATTAGATCCCTTGGAAATCACTAGGGTTCCCCTACTGCTATTGGTATATTGCTGTCTGTATTTGATTGATTGGTGTGGTGTGCCCTCTGGGGATTATTGTTTGTCTGTATGGGTATTGGGATTGTCTGGGGATTGGGGGAGCTGAAGACTTGTGATGATGAAGCCATTGGATATCCAGAGCTTGAAGACCAACTTCCAGAGTTGATGAGGAGATTCCTGCTAGCAGCTGTTGAGGAGATTAGGGTTTAGGAGCTAGGCAGAGCTCTAGATTAGAAAGTTTGATTCTCAAACATGGAAGGTCTTGACTGCCTCCATTCCTCTCTGTGATGCAGGGTCTCTCTAAGACACTCACCCCCTTCCTTTGGAAGGCTTGGTGCTAATGTCTAAGAGATAGAACTCTTGAGAGAAAATATCTTATGTGTTAGTAGCAGTTGGTTTGCCACCCTTGGTAGTCAACTAATTGCTTAACACCCAATTCACTCTTGTGATTGATCCCTCAGCTTGGAGGATAGGACTTGAAGAAAAGCCACTGTAGACTGAAGATTGATGACCAAGATCTTGTTTGAAAGGCTGTGGAGATGGAGATTGATGCTTGCTGAAGCTTGAAGTCAGATGTTGTTTCAGAGCTGCTGATGCTGTTTATTTTTCTGCTGTATTTCATTTCTGATGTATTGATTGGTTTTCTGGACTGTATTGTTTGCTGTTTACCCTGTTGGGTTGAAAGTGAATCCTGTTCACTTTTGCCTATTGTTTTCTAGGTTCGAGGTTGAGTGGGACTCCCTTGCCTCGCTTGTATTGTTGCATCCATGCATTTTACTGTTTTACTGTATATATCTGATATTGTTTCTGTTTCCGCTTATCCCGTAGGATCTCTGTTTCTCTCTGTGCAAGAGAGGAGCATGATAGACACTAGGTCTTAACCCATGCATGATAACATTAGGTTAGTTTGATTCCCTTCGCAACCGTAGGTTAGAGTTCTGTCTCTTCTTTCTCAAAACAAACAGAAAAACACCATAAATATTTCAAACACAATAAAAGACACTTCTTCCGTAAAAGAACGTGAACTCATCAAAACGTCATTTTTGTCCGCTGGGACTGTTAATCAGAAAAACCTTTTTCAGAAGGAGTAAAATCAATCAAGACAGACTTGTGTCGTACGTGGCCCGAACTACGTTTGCTCTGATCTTTCATGCTGTATGAAAGTACGTAGGCATAGGATGCGATATCCTAGCGAGCAACCTTCCCCTCCTTTCCCGTAGGTAGGCGAACTACGTTGACTCTGATTTCTCGTTCCAGACGGGAATACGTAGGCATAAAGTGCGACACTTTGCCGAGTCATTTTATTTTCTTTTTAACCCTTAACCCTTAGTTTAGATAGAATAACAATCCATACCCGAAAACAAGCGTGGATCCCGTCGAGTACGACGGACGTGAGGGGTGCTAATACCTTTCCCTTGCGTAACCGACTCCCGAATCCAGGTTTTGGTTGCGACGACCATACCTTTCCCGTGTTGTGCGAGGTTTACTCTGAGCGTTTCCTTTCCCTCCCGTGGGATAAATAACGCGCGGTGGCGACTCTTCTGTTCAGTCGGCGCCGATTTTCGCAGTAGCGACACTTTGTCTAAGGTCCTGCGATAAAAAAAGAAAATTCGAGGACCATGAAACTAGGGTTATCATTACTGTTAAAAGGGTAAGATTAACTTTTAAGGTGGTGGATGAAATAACTAAGCCCAAATTTGAAAAACTGATACTCAGGATAGATCCATAACCACCACCACAAGTTCAAAACAATGAACCACCCCACAGAAGAAAGAAAAGAAAAGGTGAAGGATATGAGAGATGGCTTGATAAATGGCCATGGAAATCGAAGACTATTAAAAGTTTGATTAAGGAACCATTCTCGACAGAACCATCATGAGTGATTGCACTCCTTAGCCGTCGAGCTATCGACGTTAAACAAAGTGTTGTGTGGGAGGCAACCCACGAGGTTTATTTTAAGTTGTTACGGTTGTTTGTTTGAATTTGCAGAAAATAAAGAAATGTATCCCTTGTCACGTTTTAGATATATCTAGGCGAAAACTCTCTAGATGACGATCTTGGAAGATGAGCTAGTGCCCACGGACATTCCTACGAGTGTCGCTACTAGTGGTGACACTGATGATGAGTATGATAAGAGAGATCATGTCTCTCCCATTAGTAACTCACCTCTTCCTCGCTTTTTGCATGGTCAAGTTCCACCTGCACGCATCGCACCATATTTTTCTAACACTTTTTGCAGGTACTTCCTCTAGAAGAGGGAAATATGATGAGCTGTTTCGAGAATTACACAAACAAAGATATCTCAAAATGCCATATGCCGGAGTAGAAGCGGTCAGTGAAGACAGGGATAGCAAGGAAGGGATCAGAGAATATTTGGCACGCACTAGCATTCATACAGTTATATCTTTCCTTTTTTTACCTTTTATCGAAACATTGAGGACAATGTTTGGTTTAAGTGTGGGGGAGGAAGCTTTACCGCTTTGATTTACTGTTTTCTAGGTAGATTTTTACCACTTTGATTTACTGTTTTCTAGGCAGATTTTAAAATTTTAAATTTTCTGCTTAATCTTTTCGTTTTAGTGTTAATAAAAGAAAATCCATGTGTTGTCGAGTCATTATACATAGTTTCTGTTATTTATCAGATTCTCCCAAATTCTTGAGCCAAAACAGAAAATTTCTATTGTTGGTTTAAAGCATGACATAGGCCTAGAAATTATATTGCTTGATTTAGGCTAAGTTCGAGAGACTTGGGAAAGCATTATTAATATCGGTACCGTTTTGACACCCTGAACCCGCTGCAAAATGCTGATGAATTTGAATACTTATTATGCCGAGACCTTAGATTTTAGAGTAGCCTCTTGATTAGTTTATACTAGCAGTCAGCACCATCCTAAAGTACAACCTAAGTAATAAACCGATGCGAATACGTGTTTGATCTCAAAAATGCGAATCGAATAAAATTATTAAAAAAATTGAATGAGAGATATGCTCCTACCAAGTTAGGTGGCCCTTACCCGACCATTTAGCCCAACAGATTGAACTCTTGAAATTCAAAAATACACAAGAAAAAGAATGTAAAGAAGTTTTGAAAAAGAGATCATTGAACACTAACAGGTTTATTTACCATGGGCAGGCAAGGATAACGGGCTTAATGTGATTGCACGAGAATGAAAAAGAGGTTAAAATGAATAGGTTGAGTTAAAATAACATGATTCGAAAGCCTCGCATCAATAAATAATTTGTGTTCTGTCGTGTTGAGATCCATGCCTAATATGTTTTATTTGCATGAGGACAAGCAAAGGTTCAAGTGTAGGGGAGTTTGATAATGCGGAATTATATCGTTTATTTGACTTGACTTACACGGATTTTACCTTCGATTATTATTAGTTTGTCCGATTTTTATCATATTATTTAATCATTTTGTTTGTTTTTGTAGGAATGAAGAAATACTTGGAAAAGAAAGAAAAGGAAGAAAATGGAAAGAAAAGAAGAATAAAATGGAAAGAAAAGAAGAAGAAAATGGAAAGAAATGGAAGGAAAGAAAAGGGAGAAAGAAGAAAGAGAAAGGAAAGAAGAAAAAAGGGTGAGGGCCACCACACACCAAGTGGCACTTGCCACTTGGGTGTGGCACCTGCCACCTTGTATGAAAGAGGAAGTGTGGCGCCTGCCACCTCCAAAAGGGAGAGGGAGTGGCGACTGCCACTCCTAGAAAGTAGGAGAGTGGCAACTGCCACTCCTAAAAGAACGGGAAGTGGCATCTTCCACTTCCTCCCTATATTTTCTCTACTTCCTCCCTACTTTTTCTCAACCTCCTAGCTAGATTTCCTCCTTGTTTCACTCCTCGTTTGAGGCTTCAAATTTGTGTAACCGTCGTCCACTATCAGCTATAAAAGACAGGTGCAGTTTTGGAAAAAGGGGGGCACTAAGGATTTCTATTTCGTATTACTTTTCAGCATTTTTATTCTTAGTTTTCTTTGCACTTTTTAGTTTTTATATTATAAGGAAATTATTTGTCACACCGGTAAACAATTTCCAGTTAGTTTTAGGATTGATTAGAAGGTTGTAATTCTGTACTGAATTGCAAGTCGGCCTCCATTATCAAATCCAAGTTTTCTGTTCTTCTAATTTCCAGGTTCTATTTATCTTCTTTAATTTTTATCGTTATATTTTTATGCATCGCCTCTATTTTATGTTTAGCATTAAGATTAGATTTAGTAATAGCATGAAAGTCATGTCTGGCTAAACTAGTTAATATCGGTATGTAAATAAATCAGTCGGACGGGATTTCATCAATTCATGACATAAACTAAACAAATATGTTTCCCTGGTCCCAGTTTCTTATTATTAAACCATCAACTTCTTTTACGAGAGTAAAAAGGAACTAAGGTTAGGATCAAGATAAGCGAGAGTTTGAGATTCTACCCGGATAGTTGAAACCAAACATTAATTCTAAATGCAGCGGGAGCGCTTTAAAATTAATTAGGATCTTGTTATCTTCAAAAAGTGTTTTTAAATGCAAATGAGAGAGCGAGAGCCTGCATTCTGATTTGAGAGCATAGTCTAACTCAATAACACGAGAGTGTGAGATAAGGTCTTTTAAATGAGTATTTCCTAAAGACTAATATTTTTCATCTTTTAACAAATGTCCATGAATTATTGAATCCCCGATGACCGATGAAACTACATACCGATATTCCATCATATCTTAATTTAGATCAAGTTTTAATTTCCATTTAGATTCTTACTTGCACCCCAAATTTACAATTCCATTAGCCTTAGCTTTATATCTCAACAATAGATAACGGTAGGTTGACATTGGTCTCTGTGGGTTCGACAATCTTTTATATTACTTCGATATTTCCGTGCACTTGCGGAGCATCATTTCTCACATTTCCCACTTTAAAAAAAATATTCAAAATGACACAAATTAGATCATGGGAATGTTTGGTTAGTTTTGGCAGTGTTTTTGGCTAGCAAGAAAGAGAGACATGTGTATGAATTTAGTGGAAAATGATCATGCTGCATGAAAGATTCAAAACCTCCCATAACTAATGACTTGAGATGGCTAAGAACAAGTTCACATGTCCAACTTTGAGTAAGTATAACTTGATGAATTTTGGCTCAATTGGTGAGTTCTTGAGTTCAATGGAAAGTTTGAAGAATGGTGAATAAAACTTATGTTTATGACAACTTGAATTGAGGTTTGTAAGATCATGAAAGTTGGTGTTGAAAATCATGTTTCAAAATCTGTCTAAGGTAACTTAGAAAAATTCTAAGTTAGGAACTTTGACATAGTTGAAACGCCATCTTGGGAGCATTATAACATGATGAGTTTTGATCAAATGAAAGTGTTCTAGTAATGGATAGAAAGCTTGAAGAATGATCTTAAACTTTCATGTTATGGAAAAAATAATTTGAGATCAAGAACCTAGTGAAACATTCCTTGGAAGTTTGGTCCAAAAATCTGCCTAATGGAGATGATCTTTGATATCTTTGAAACCCCAACTTGGTAGCATTATAATTTGAGCTTTACATGTCCAATGGAGATGATCTAGTAATCAAAAGAAAGCTTGGGGGAAGATCTACAAATTTTATGTTATGGGCATATTCATTTGAAGCTTGTATCACCATGAAACATGGGCTTGAAAGTAGGTATTTCAAACTGATTTTCTATAGTTAGAAAAAAATTCTAAGTGTTGAAATGTCAATATCTCCATTTTCTCAACTTTAGCGCATCACATCTCTCAAACTATGGATCTTTTGGACATGCCTCCTTCCATAAAATTGTAGTTCATGATGTCCTCTTTAATTTGATAACAATTTTGCCTCCATTGGATCAAGGATGAGAAAGTTATGGAAGTTGCAAGATGACTAGAATTAAGGTTTTCTACACTTAGAAAATATTTCACCAAAACCCTAATTTAGTCAAACTCTTGATTAAATGTTTCTCCTTGATTCTTCTTGTTCAAAACACATGAAATCACTTGAAAACACCTATCATGCCCTTGATTGACCTTGAGATCCAAGGTTTTGACCCCATTGAATCACATTTGACTTTTGTTGACCAGATGAAACCCTAAGACCATTTCCACTGACTGAGGCTCTTGTGATGGCTTGTGATGACACATAATCCATGTAGAGGACCCTCAAGGTTTGTTTTAAGCCTTAGAATCATGTCTTTCCAAAAGAACTAGCCTCAGATGCCTTTTGAACCAAAACCCTAATCCAGTTGTCCACAAGATAAGAAGAGGTGGTCAGTGCTTGAATCCATAACTCAAGTGGTTGTGTGACATGTCTTGATGATGAGAGAACCTTATGACATGATATTGCCACAATGTTAAGCATGAATCCTTGATTGAGCCTTTGAAAATGAAGTTCTTCCTTTGAGTGTTGAACTAAATACCTTTATCCCTTGTCTAGAACTGATGATATGCGCTAATGCCAATGCAAAATGATATGAAACATAAGTCAAGATATAAGAAAAAGGATGGGAAAACTTTGGGGTGCTACACCTAGCTCCACGAGGCTCGACATATACCTTATATTGATAAATATCCCACTTGACTAGTGGATGAAACCTTGTGAGTAATGCCAAGATTGATGAATTAAATTGCAATTGAGTGGTAATGATATGCTTAGGTAAAGGTACAGTTCTAAAGTACATTTTTTATCGCTTCATAAACTAAGAATAGATATGAAACTCATGATTGGTGTAAAACATGTTGCCGTTACTTTTTTTGAAATATTTTTTCAATTATGAATCATTTAGAACATAGCCTTTGTGAGGAAGCCTTCATTGTACGATATATGTGGGATATCGACATCCTTGTTTAACTTGTTCTAATTATGTTAAAATCATGCATGTGTGTTGATTTGTGTGAAAGGAAGAAAAGGATCAAGGCAATTTTTGTGTATTTTGAGAAAAACCAGTTGAACAAATAGAATAATCAATCTATCTTGTGAGTGAGTGAGCATTTTCTAGCTCCGTTGAGCCTCTATATCAAGATCCTTGTGAATAATTGAGTCATGTAAATATTGTTCATGAAAAATAATTGAATCTTGAAATGGATCTAGGTTTTTTGTTGTGAAACCTTTGAACTTCAACCTTTAAGTATGGTTGCTTTGGTTGTTCCTCGCCTTAGATATGTGAGAGTATTCTTAACACCATATTTTGGTTGTATTCAAAGTTGGGGAGAAAAGAGGTAGATTAAGGCATTCTGAAAAATAAAGTGGTTGTGAATAATGAAAGAGCTTGAAAAAGGAACAATGAAATGAGAAAATAAAAAAGAAAAAAAAAAAGGAAATTCGGCATGAATTGCCAACAAATAAGCTCAAGGTTGTAATGATGCCTCAAAGAAAAGAAAACAAGAAGGTCAAGGTCTTGAAGTGTGTATGATTGTGAGAATTTAATGCTCTTATAATAATAGCCATTTTTGTTTCAATGACTTTGATAAATGACCATTCCTTGTAGCCCAAGCCAAATTACAATCCTTGAAGTCCTTGTGATTCCTTCTTTTACACTCATTAAAGCATGTTGTTTGTTGAATTCATAATTCATTTCAGATGTTTGCAGTATTGTTTGGTGAGTGATAAAACCCCCTAATGTTTTCATCCGTTGCTGAATGTGTGCTTGGTGTGACTCGTGTTGAACTTGTTTTGAGTATGGTAAGTTTATCTTGTTTGTACTTCTACTTTTTGAACCATGAAATTTTCGTTGTTCTATTTTTTTATTCTGATTTCTTGTGCGCGTTTCAAGTTCGCTTTTGTTTGGGAAACTTTTGTTCAAGGACAAACAAAATAATAAGTTGGGGAGAGTTGTTAAGGGAAAAAATTTTCATTTTTTGATGATACTTTGTGGCTCTTTCCAATTGTTTCCTTGATATTTTAGTAGTAAATTCATACATTTTTGTGTAAATATGCAAGTTTCTGATTATAATAGTAAATATTGTGAATTGCGATCACTTTTACGCTTTTTGATAGGTTTTCTTGTTTAAGTTGGTGCTTGGAACCTATGGTTGATGGAAGAGGGCTTTGAAGATCAAATTATCAATTTTTTTACGGTAAATCGCGCTTAGCATGCTTTTCAGCGCGGGTTCAGCGTGATTTTGATAAAGAGGCAGTAGCTAAGGGCCTTTGACTGCACTTAGCACGCTTTTTGAGAATTTTCTGCCTTTGTGCTTATCGCGCTAAGCGCGCCTCCGATGGCACTTAGTGCGGTGCCACTTATAGGCATTTTTTATACTTTTTATAAGTAGTCACTTAAGAAGATATTTTGGATAACTTTTGCATTTTTCAGAACTTTTGAGATTGTAAAAGGTTTTTAGGGTAAAAAAGTTTAGAAACTCCAAGATAAGTGAGAATCAAAACTTTGGAGCATCAATCTTCTATTCTTAGACTTTGATGCTAGCAAAGCTTTCCTTTTTCTTGTTGATCAAGCTACCATGGTGATGGCTAACTAAACACTTTTGTGTCAAGATTAGAGGTATTTAACCTTACTAATATGTATTTCTTTTGATCTTTTATATGTGAACAAGGTTAATGATCAATAGATGATGAAGATTTTTGCTTTCAATGTTGTATGTATGATTTGAATCACTATAGAAATAGACTTTTTAAGGCTTGATCTAATTTCTTCATCTATTAACAAACAAACTCTATACATAGATTTGAAAGTTAATATTTACTTTGTATCAATCTTTAATTTTATTATTTCGATTGTTATTTCGAGAAATCATCTAGTGGTTAAAATGATAATACCCATAAAGTCGCTTTAGAAATAAACGGATTCGCGAGGATACGCGATTTTATCGATCGAAACCAAGTTCACATGCCTGATTAATCGTATATGTATGAAAGGGGTTAATGAAAACTAATCTTGACATGTTTTTCTTAATACAAAACATTTTTCTCTAGTTTATTCTTTGCTACAAAAACAAATGTTACAAAACAATAACTCTTTGAAAACCCTTTTCTTAGAACTTTAAACTATTGAACGACAAACATCTAGATATCAGAACAATCCCTATGGATATGACAAAACAACCGACCTAAAATATTTTTCAACAATAGACAAGTGACAGAGATGATCGAGTTTTATTTTGAGAGAGATGAGTGAAAGAGATGTTAGAGTTTTGTTTTGAGAGAGACAATTGTTATGTAGATAAATTTTTTCTTATATATAAATAAGTAACACCTTTCACCATGGTTGATAATACGAACCATGATAAAATGATTGCATCTTACACCATGGTTGACTATAAGAACCATGGTTATATACAAGGTCAAGCCCATTATGTCACGATAACTAGAAAATTTTTGGTATTGGGATTCAAACCCTTTCACTTAATGTGTATTTCACTAAGGTCATTAGTTATGACCGCGGTGAAATGTATTTTAGTAAATAATAAAACAAAAGCGTCAAAAAAAGAGTTATTATCATAGTTAACAAAAGGTTGTTCTAAAAAGGTATTACGAAAAGTATATTTTGTAATAGTGAGCACTAACTATATTGAATAATAATAGGTATCAATTGCAGGAACCAATACTCAAAAAAATTACATAAGTCAAGCAATTAAAGATAAATTCATCTTCAATGATCTGATTAATTTAAGGAAATTCAGCGGCTAAACATTCATAGTGAAATGTTTTCAGAAGAATACACAAATTACAACGTGATAAAGATGCTCCAATGATGAAAGAGCATTAATCTTAAATTTTTGGAACTCTACAATTGTCTTTTGTTGATTAAAATTTTGAATCCATTCAATTGCATAAGATTTCATTTAAATAGGATTTTTGGATCGCATAAATTATGGCATAATGCAAATTAGAATGCACAAATTTTCATTAAACCAATGTCACGGGATAATTTTTTATTTGGAAAACCGTGCTAAAATTCCTTTTAATTGTGGCAAGATTTCAATAGACTTGTTCTTCCTCACGTTTTTATCATAAGATCTTTTTTTTAAAAAGCAATGGAATTGATGAAACGAGTACAAGGGGTACTCAACCCTTACAACAGAAAAAACCAATTATTTTAACCATAAACAGTTGACTGGACAATTAAACCAGTCAAAGAAACTGCATCAATTGACTCTAGATACTAGACCAATCCACCTCTAAGAAAGCCACTTGATTGAGTAAAGTATGTCTGCCACAAAAAAAAATAGAATTTCTATATAACATTATTCCTAGCTTCCCGGATCAACAAAATATTTATAGACCATATAGCCATTCCATCTAAGCTTCCTCTTCCTCCCAACTTTTTAATTATCTGCTAGAATTCTAAAAAGGAATTAATGATACGAGAATTTAGATCAACATCAAACCCCACCCAAACACCAATCCCCCTCTAAAGTTCCGCCGCCACAGCACAAGACATAAATAAAGGATTGGAATTCACCTTACAGTTATTACACAATACACGCAGATTAACCAAAATTATCGAAGCCATACCCCATTTCAACAATCAATCTTTCAAGGCTATGCGATTAAAAAAAAATCTCCAAACAAGAAAGTGGATTTTAGAGGGTAAATTGACTCTTCACAAAATGGCAACAGCCTTCTTGAGCTTAACATCAATCGAACCAAAGTCTTCTTGCTGCATGAAGATATGATATGCAGAACTAACTGAGAAAAGTAAGGATTCATCAGCTACACAACAGAAACTGTAGTCATTATTGCTATCTAGAACAACATTTTGTAGTAAGGAATGTAAAATATTGCTATCCGTCGACTCCCCTACTTCACCTAAAACAAACTGCTTGGCCACCTTCCATAACCAACCATCGCCTGACCCGTAAACAGCCTCAACTACACTTGAATTCTGATGACTAGAAAACGCATAAAGAGTCGGAAAGGCCTCCTTCAAAAGAAATCCATTAAGCTAAAATGAATTCCAAAACAGGATATCCACACCATTGCCAAGCCTGCAAACAATTTTTAGAAATAAACGGATCAAAAGAATCAAGGTTGTTGAAACACAACCCTGAAATATTGCGCCACCATATTGACCTCGCTCTCATGCCTTTAATGTGACCCATCTGGAACGCCTCTTGCGTTAAGTTTGAATTAGAGTATCTAAACTCCAAGAGCCCTCTCCATAACGCCAACTTGTCGCTAATGAACCTCCATCTCCATTTTACCATCAAGGATTTGTTAAACACTGTCACATCCTTGATTCCCAAACCTCTTTTCTCTTTAGGACGACAAACGGATCTCCAACTAACCCAGTGAATTCTCTTAATAGTTTCTCCACCTCCCCATAGTAAATTACTCTTTACCATAAGATTATGATATAGTTGTAAAACAATATTATCAGATTAATTATTCATCATTTTCATCATATGATAACACCACGAAGCCTTCACGTTGTGCCATGACATAAGAAAGATCAAACGTCTTTGTTTGATTCATGGGTTGGCGCCACAATCCTCCGAAATTGTGGGACATTTTTTGTAGATTGAATTCTCTCTTTATTTTAGTCTTTGTATGTTGTCTTCATGTCATTTTTCATCCCCACTAACCTTCTATGTGTGTGTGAACATTATAGATTTTTATAATTAGCATGATTTTAATGTGATTTGAGACTTTGCACAATAATTTCATTCCTTGTATAAATTTCGTCCAAACATGCAGTAGTAGCAGAAAAAGTAAGTAAGATAATATTAAAATTTAGGAAAATTGATAACATGGTTGAGTGTCATCACAACATTAAACTTGAACGATTAGTTGTTTTCAAGTGAAATATTTGCAACCTTAACTAATTAATGATAACCTTACAATAGTATTTGTATGATTGTGCTTCAAGATACAATAAATTTATTAATCCTTCAAGTTTAAATTTTCTTAAATATAAATTAATTTTTTAACTCAATCAAAAAACATATGTATTTTTTTATCAGGCTTGATAAATTTCTAAACATTCTATCAATCAACATTATAACACACATTGAAGGGCTTTAGAATTGTAACATGATTTAGATTAAGATGAAACAAATTTTAGAAAGTTAATCTTGATTCTTTTGTCTTAGTCACTCTATCATTTCAACCATTTGATGGATACCTTATTCAACACTTTTACCAAGTCTCTCTATTGCCACTGATTTAAGACCACTACCTCAAACTTAAAATATTATTATTCTTATTGAGTTGTATTTTCTTATGTGTTAATCGACATGAATAAGGAAGTTGTCGAATAGGCTAGTGTGTATGTGTCGAAAGGCCTAGTTGTCGAAGTGTCGAGGAGTTAGCATCGACATGAATTTTGTCTTAAACCTAATTTTATAATGTTGGAAAAATTATGTATTTTGGGATTTATTTAGGGAAAAAGCAAGATACATTTATAAATAAGGAGTAACCCTACTATTGTAAAGTGTGATTCACATGAATAAAATTTCAGTTTTGAGAGTAAAGAGTTACTCTGCAGAAACCCCTCTTTTTCCCTATTTTTTTTGTGAAAACTTTAAAATTTTTCTTTTTTTCCAATTCAATTTTCTGTTCTTGGTTTCATCACCATTCTGTAACGATACAATCTTGCAATCAAGGTTGGTTTATTCACACGGCTGAAGAGTGAAGAACAAGAACAATAGACTGTCTAGCATGGTGAGAGAAGAATCCACTATCTCTAGAAAAATCAACCCTACTAATATGTAACAACATTCTCATGCATATGCACATAGGAGGTCTTCTTCAACTTCATACAATGTGTGAGTACCTTCATGACACCCTGACTCTGAAAAATATTACACCAATTCCAAGTTAATTTAATTAGAAAATATGAATATCATATAATAATTTTTATATAAATATACAATGACATGTACCTCTCATATAACCTCTTGAAATTTGAACCAATGTACTTTGTCCCATCATGTGACCGCAAATACTTGATTTTTCTGTCTGTATGATTCTCTACCTTTGCCTTCCATAATTTAAATTTGGTAAAGACTTCAAATTTCTGCTTCAAGGAATCCACCCAAATCTTTTGAGAAGAAAGTAATAAAACACTTGGAACCACTCATATAAACTAATTTTGTAGGCCCCCGCACATCTTAATGGACATAATCTAAATTTCTTTCACTACTACAATTAATAGATTTCTTAACAGAGCTTTACCTCGACAAGGAAATTTAACAAGGTAAAGTCCCATTAATTAGAGGCCATTACATTATTTTAATTCTAAACTAAATATTGATAGGTTGTTACCTCAATTGAACTTAATAATCAATTGGAAAACTATTTCGCAGACACACTTCAAATATCAACAACCTTAGTTTATGTTCTTTATCTTTTAAAATGGAGCCATTATTTTAATATATTATGAAATGTCATCATCCCATGCTCATAGAGATTACCCAGACTCATATGCATGAGTATGGTTGCATCATCATCTGACTCAACTGGTGCAACATCACCTACAATAGTGTTACTCAACAATTTGTATATGTTACCTCCAGTACCCCTCACTCTCATCATAGTCAATGAACCCTTTCTAACCTTCATAATATCCTTATGCGCATCAGATTTGTAGGAGAAACCGTTTTCTTGTAAAGTACTTAGGGAAATCAAGTTCTTCTCATGCTATTAGTGTTCATGGAAATTTTAATTTATTCTACTCCATGATAATCCATGCTTTATCATCACCTAGATAAAAAATCCAAAATTACCTAACTTGAATGTAGTGAATCATTCCTGGTCCGACATCATGTGGTAAGAATAACCATAGTCAAGAATCTAAACAACCGTGCACTTATTGGATGAAACGCACAATATATTTGTTTCATTGTTAGAATCATCGGTATGAACCAAACTTGCATAATGGATGACCCCTGCTTTTTTCTTGGACAATCCTTTTTCCACTGCATAATTTGTTTGCGACTATAACATTAATCTATAATTCAATTATTGGATTTAGACCTTTTCTTTATAGAATCTCTATTACCCTTTTCCCTCCCATGATATTGACCCCCTTTCACATTCATATTGTTGCCAAGAGTTCCTTCCTCTACACTTTGTCTCCTTTGAGAATAAAACAAAAGTATAACAGTAATAACATCAAGACAAATAATATCTTTCCAGTATGTAAGAGTAGTCATCGATTAGTCGTAAGAACCTTATAACAATCACACCAAGATAAATGTCTTATCTTCGTCAATAATATTCATCCCAAGTCTCACCAGATTGGTGATTATATTGTTGAAGTCATTGTGATCTTGTTGCAAACACTACTATAGAAAAGGCATACCACAACGGTTGAAAAAGGGATATCACAACGCCTGACTAACTGTTGTGAGATAAGGGGTGATTGTATGTATGATGATTTCCACCAAAGTTGCGAGACTGTGATAGTAAGGCAAGACGCGCGCCACCTACCACAACAGTTACTTGTTTCAACCGTTGTGGTATATACATTTAGGTAAATAACATTTCAGCGCGGTTAAAATAAATAACCGTTGTTGAAAGTACCCAGAGTTTATTATATAATATATAACTTGCTTATTTTTCAATAAACCTCACAACAACATACAACCATTCAAATTGATGAAGAAGTATATAATCTGAAAATTAAACTATTCTTAAAAATTAACTTAAACAAACCACTTTTTTCTAAATTGCATGTGTCTCATCATTCATTTCCCTCTCTTTAACATATAGAATGTACGTGGTTCAATGGTCTAAGTCCTTCATAACATCAATTCCTTCTATTCTAGTTTAATTTGAATAATATCAATAAATTGGTGTTATTCAAATTAAACTATAAGAGAAAATATGGATGTGATGAAGGAATTGGCCATTGACTCACATTCTATATGTTAAAAAGCGTGAGATGAACGATGAAAGAAATGTAATTCGGAAAACATTGATTGATATAAGTTGGTTTTCAAATACAACATAATTTTCAGATTATAAATTTCTATGTCAATTTAAATGAAATGTAGTTTCAATGAAGGGTTAGCAAAACAAATAATATACATAGCATATAATAAACTCAACTTCATATAATGTGCAACCTGCATAAGAACTTAAAGAACAAAACATTACTAAGTCACAAGAAACTTCTTTCTTGTGACTTAGCAATGTTTTGCTCTTATTCTGAAAACATTAGTCAACAACAACATACAACAATATTTATCAACAACACAATAATATACAACAAATAAAAAAAGGTTCAAGAATGCAAGATATAATAAACAAAAAAAAATTATGAAGTTCTGAGAACATTAATCAACAACAACAACATACACCAATACAAGATATAATAAAATATTTCAAGAATGCACATTTTTAAAACCAATCATGGAATTGGAAGAATTTATGAAGTACATCTAGTTTATGGTGCTATGAAGAAGAAATACACGGTGAATGAAGTTTACACAATAACTTCATATTTCTTGTATTTTTTCTTCATAGCAACACAAACCATATGTACCATAGCCAAAGTATGCGCTTTGTTAAGGTGATGAAGACGAATCTAAAAAAATGAGAATATTCACCAAATAAAAAAATTAGAACCCATTTTTAACAAGAAACGTAAATAAAATCGAAGTATAAGTTTAACGAACGAACCTGAAAACTTAAGGTAGCAATGGGTGAAGACGAATCTGAAGGTTGAAGTATGTTTAAAGAGTGACATGGATGTTAGGGTTATGTTATGAGAGAGAAGAGAGTTAAATATGTTAGGTTTTTCTGTTGAGAGAAATGGTTGTTATGTACTGAACGATAGATACTTTTGCTTATATACTAAAAAATATCACTTTTCTTCACGGTTGGCATAGAAAAATCCTGAGGCAATTTCCAAATTTAATAACGGTTGTATAGTAAAACCGTGATTAAATAAATTTCAATATTTTATTTATTTATGAACTTTACTGGTGAGAGAATTATTTAATGTTGTTATTGTTATTATTCATTACTGTTGTTGTTGTTATTTTTGTTGGTCGTGTACTATTTTTTTTTAAAGAGGAAAGAGTATTTAAAAGAAATAGTATATAAAAGAAAAATAAAGAAATTCTATTAAGGTTGAAAGATTACATAAAACATGATTTTTTCATTACATAATTTTGTCAAGATCGGAACAATATCCGCTAGCACTAAGAGAATCATCCCAATCTATGATTCACTCCTCACTATCCTCATCTGAGTCGTAGTGAGAAGTCTTCCTTGACACCCTTCTCTTCTTCTTCTTCTTCTTGGCCTTTCTCACGCTTAGCGCATCCCTAACAGCAGTCAAGGAAATTGGCTAGACCTCCTCAGTTGTCTGTTGATGGTGTTTATTGTGGTGGTTGTTTGGTTCTCAACTATGACTTCTGTTGACCTATTTCTCTTAGTATTCTGAGATGGGGAACTCATGTTGTTATAGCAAGGAAGTTAAGAAGAATAGTTTGAAAAAGTGAAAATTCATTATATATATGAAAGTGTGCATTTATAAAAGAGGTTGAAGATGAAACATTCGATGATTTAATGCTTACAATGATTACTTATAATGGTTGATATTCTTGAATGACTTGTGACTGACTTGAGAAATGAAGAAAAATTTCAATCATCCTTGTAGCCGTTTTTATCTTTTGGGAAGAGTAAAAGTTGTACTATCATATTAGAACGGTTGAATACTAAAACTGTAATTAAATAGTTTTCAATTATTTATTTATTTATGAACTTAAGTGACACGCATTTTTTGTAATAGAAAAAATAGAAAAAATGTAGTTGTTGGGATTCGAAGCTTGTAGCACATACTTTATCACCAATGTTGTTTACCTCAACCGTAATTAAATAACTTTTAAAAAATAATAAATAAATAAAAATACAAAGTCACGTCTAACTGTTAAAAAAATAAAATATTTGAGGTTGATGAGATTCGAACCCATTAAAAGAGTGATTATATAACCACGACCATATCAATTAATCGTCATTATGTAATATCAAAATTTTAATAAGTAAATAAAAAAAAAATGTTCGTGCGTTAAGTAATAGATGTCATCACGGTCCTTCGTAGTACCGTGATAACTAAGGAGTTGTTGTATATATATTTTATAGTCGTGAAATCAAATCCTCGTTGTATCTTTATACTGTATAGTTAATGATTCGCTAACAATTTGTTTATCTGCATTTTTGACATACTCTCCAATTTGTTCCAAACTTCCTTCGACGTCGTTTAGTTCATGATATGATACTTCAACTTCGCCTAAAACACAAATGTGAATCAATCGCGCAACCTTCTCCTTAATCTATTCCAATTTGATATCCTCCATGTCAGTTTGTTTCTATAAACACTTGTGAGTGAATAGATCCTTAACCCTTCTTTCCGTGTCCTTTAATGACTCAATATGTTGTAACGTTTCACATAAGCAACGATTGAATTTGATATGAGATTTGATTATATGATGAAATAAGTTGGAGTAAGGTTCACACGAAAAAAGATTTGAAGTATACCCCTTAGCAAATATAGATTATTATTCGTAAAGCTATAGAACTCCATGACCAATATTATTCTCTTGCAATCTCATTTTTCCCACTATTGTGACCAAATTCAAATAACAGATTAATTGTCAAACATCCTGATTATGTTCATTATTCAGCGTGGTACAAACTAACTATGCATATGACCTCATAAAGATTCGGTTCTCTTTTTGTCTTTTCAATGCACTCTCCCTACAGTTATATATAGAGAGCACTTGCCGTTTATTGTTTAACTATGACAACAAACTAGTGAACTATGTCTAGCAGAGTAATTATCTGTTGAAATTTTCTTGGCGTTTCTCCGAATGCTTCATAGAATAGACAATTAGTTATTACAAGTTAAGGATAGTTGCTGTTCAATGAAGTGTTTGGAGGAACTCTTGGAGTTGAATCAACACCGATCTACAAAGTATACCAAATTCATTTCATTCTCAACGCTGAATATAGTGGATCAAAGGTTATACTATCTTTTACAATATATAGGTTCTTATACATAGTCGACTTATATTTTTGGAGATTCTGGATAGATTAGCTACAATTTAATTATGGAAAAATAAATAGAGATTATATTTAATTAGAATTTAACCGAATTAATATTTATGAGGTCCTATTTAACTAATAGTTTAATTCAGATAAATTTAAAACTGTGTGTGGTAGTCCGTCTTACACGTTCTCAAATACGATCATATTATTATAGAAATCATCTTAGTTAGTATTAGTTAGTTGAGTTAGTAGCCTCACCTTTTTATAATTTTTCTGTACATTCTATTATATCCCACACTTGCTTTTGGGAGATTTTACAATGTTAGAAACTAAAATAAAATTCACATGTAAAACCAAAAATAACTAAAATTAGGATTAAAGGTACTTATTTCATAGTTTGATGCTTGATTATTTGAAATGTCCATGAATAAAAAAAATACATCGATTTGTATAGTATTTAAGTGTCATTTATTATTGAGTTTACAATTAAAAAATGAGTATTTTAGTTCGGGCTCTTAATTTAAATTTATAAAATACAAACTTATTCTTTTTGTCATTACATTTTAGTTTAAACAATTAAATATTTCGTGGTATGGTTATAAAGACATGTTTATACTATTGCCATGCGAAAAATACCACGAGCGCTTGCACGCTTAAAATAATAACAAAGTCATCACCGAAGTTTATTTATTTTAAAAGAAACGCGAAAATGTCAATAAAACTCTAAAAGATAAAACAAAGTCTTCGCAAACAAATTCGGGTTTTAGAATCTGTTATACGAGGGGAAGGTATTATCATCTCTCACAGTCGTTGTACTCATCAAGAATCATTTAGTTAACTTTGTGAATATGAGTGTTAACTTTCGTTTGTTTCTTCTAATTATAAAAAGTTTGAAAGGAAAGTGAAGAGACTAAAAATAAGTTTTTTATTAGGGTATATGACGAGACGTTGAAACTCACTCCTAAGTATCCCCAGATGCTATTGGAAACTCAAGGCTACATAGTTATGAATATAAAATGTTTGTTAGTTAGTATATTTTATCGAAAGATACTTAGTCGCATTCGAACGGAAAACATTGCTTGCTACACAAAATATGGAGAAGTAAATATTCGCATCATATCTGATTGAACAACATAATCTGGATTCTCACAGATTTATGTTCTCATCGCATTCGAGCAAAAAAAACTTTTTACTTCTTGCGCATGGTAGGAACAAAGCGTTGTTTGCATCGTCTCGGAATGAGCGAAACATATTTCCTTTATGCAAAGTGTTTGACATCACACTAAGGCAGATATGAGTTTGATTAGTTGGATTATTTTTAGGAGGACAATGAATACTCGAGTAGCGAAGCGTATGCCAACCATTCGTTTATTCGAGGAATAGAAAGATGTACATCCTGTAACACTCCGAAATTTAATTAATTTATTTAATCAAATTATTCTTGTCTTATTTAATTAATTAGTA
The DNA here is from genome assembly GCA_963859935.3 of Lathyrus sativus. Lineage (NCBI taxonomy): Eukaryota > Viridiplantae > Streptophyta > Magnoliopsida > Fabales > Fabaceae > Lathyrus > Lathyrus sativus. The sequence goes on from OZ012736.1 coordinate 20,760,264, forward strand.
TGTGGTGTACTTTTATTAGATATATTGAGTTATATGTGTATATGGTAGGATGTAGAGAGCATTGGTGGGGCAGTAAAAGGATTATAATAATTAAATAATTAAAAATAATTAGAATTGATATTGTTTTTAATTAATTAATTAATTAAAATAAATAAAAAAGAGGTTTTTAGGTGAAAAATAAGAATTAAGAGGAAATAAGGAAAGTGACGGACATTTTAAAAAGAGTTGGACCTGAGTTTAAATAACCAAAGGTTAAATTAGGTTTAAAAATAAATAGAAAAGTAAGTGGAGCCTTTGAGAAATTAATTTGTAAAATGTTGCAGTTTTTGGAAGAAAGAGGGAGGCTAGGGCTTGAAAAGGGAAGAACAAACAAACAATCTAATTTAGAATTTTGTAAGCAATATGAGGTAAGGGAGAGAAAGGGCTTCGATACGAGTGTTTTATATGAAAGGGTAGAGAAGAGAGACTCTTACTCTCATTAGGGATTGTGTAAATTTTGTTATAATTTATTGTCGTTGTTGTTATTAGTAAATTTGAAAAATTAATGCATTATTGCGTTTTAATGTGAGTTAATCTATGCTTATATCTTGTTTGAGTGTGATATGATTAATATATGTTATGGTTTATTGGAATGTTATAGTGCTGGTTGGAATGATGTATGATGGATAAGGAATGAGGAAAATAAAGCCCATGTGAGGAAATTGAGAATTTTTGGGATTTTAGTTGATTTCAATCGATTGACATCTCGTGTCAATCGATTGCATGCGTGTAAAACTAGAAAAATCTAAAAATTTGAATCGTGTCAATCGATTGGTTCCTTGAATGAATCAAGTTCCTTTTGATAAAACGTGAAAATTTGGAAAGGAAGAATGTAATTAGGATGATATTAATCGATTCACTACAACATTTTTACTCTATAGCAACGCCTAATTTTTAGGAAGTAAAAAAATTGTTCTCGTAGGTAGTAATAGGCAACTAATTATATAATTTGTTGCGGTAGCTTATATATTTTTTTTTAAATTTTATACAACGGTGCAAAACCGTTCTCGTAGAGGACAATGAGAATGACTCCTATTAGCAACGGTTAGACCGTTCTTATATAATTTTTAATTATTTTAATAAAATATTATTTACTAACACACCGTTCTCATATGTATTATTTTTCATTGTCCCTCTCAAACCTACATAAAATTTTCAATATTCCCTCCCAAATTGATTCTAACGCAAAGAGAGAGAAGAAACATTCATTCCAAGTTCGATATCGATTTTGTAACCTTACCAATTTGTTCTTCATTTTCTCCTGAAGTCATTGACCTTTTTTCCCCAAATCGCAAAACTCTTGTACATGTCATTCTCGTTCTCGCAAAACAACATTACTGTGTTTAAAGTGCAGGAATCATTAATCAAACACTCACACGCATAAACCTCAAAGAATGTTTGGTTTCTGTGTTTTCTCCGTCGCCGCCTCCACTCGTATTCTCTGTGCAACCCCTTACCCTCATTCTTCTACACATCACTTTTCTTCCCATCTTATTCCCACAACTTCGGTACTTTTCTTATTCCCTTTAACAACTTTTTGCTTTATTCTTGTTCACTGGTTTTGAATTTCAAATGCATATGTCCAGGTTTCTTCATCTTCACAACGATTCAAGTGCATTCACATCAAAGCCATGGCTGAAACAGATACAATATCTGAGCCAAAAACAGGTGCATAATTGCTTTTAAAGTCCTACATATTTTGAATTCTAGTATATTTTCTAAGTGTTTAGTTTATTTATATTGCTTTTTACCCTAAAATTAAAATTTTCTTAAATCAAATTTTTATTCTACATGATTTTAGACAATACTGTGTTTATTTACCCTTTAATGATGTGTTCTATTTGATAAGTTTTAGGATTTATTGTTGTTCTATTGCTGTGAAACAGGAAGCAAACAAGCTTTGATATCATTGTCAGACAAGAAGGATCTTGCATTGGTTGGAAATGGAATTCAGGAATTAGGGTAGTTTTTATTATAAATAATGGATTTTTGTTCGTGCTTTTTTTGTTACAATGATTATCATGTATTTGAATATTAGGTTCACTATTGTTTCAACTGGAGGAACAACTTCTGCATTGGAGCGTGCTGGAGTGGCTGTCACCAAAGTTGAGCAACTTACTCATTTCCCTGAAATGGTGAGTGTACTTGTAACTTGATTCGGCTTTGAAATCTCATTTAAATTCGGTTTGTGTGATATTTAGCAGAATTACTAACAATGAATGCAATGACTTTTCTACACAGCTTGATGGCCGTGTCAAAACTCTACACCCTAACATACATGGAGGCATCCTTGCTCGAAGAGATCAAAAACATCATATTGATGCTCTCAGTACACATGGAATCGGCAAGTTATTATGTTATCCACTTTGTTTTATAACATGTGTTGTCAAATAGCGTATGCAGCGTAGCAGAATTTGAACAAATATTTATTTAGTGTGAAACGTTAGCAAATAGCATAGCGGTGCTGTAGTAAAATAGTATGGTTCTCTCGGTTTGTGAGATTTAGATGTTCCATTGCTTTGCTAAAAAATTTCCATTTCAGGTACTTTTGACGTTGTGGTGGTGAACTTGTACCCGTTTTACGATAAAGTTACATCAACCGGAGGCATTGAATTTGAGGATGGAATCGAAAACATTGACATTAGTGGTCCAGCCATGATTCAAGCTGCTGCAAAGGTTGTTTATTTGACTGAAAATTTCATCTTTTTATAATATGAAATGATTTCGTCATTAAAAAAAGTTATGTAAAATGGTTCAGAAAATGTTTTGTTGGCTTAATACATTGAACACTAGAATATAAATGACCCTTGTTCATTGTATACTGTCTATTGTATTTGCGCAGAATCACAAAGATGTTTTGGTAGTTGTTGATACGGAAGACTACCCCGCGCTTCTGGAATTTCTTAAAGGAAACCAAGACGATCGTTTCAGGCTAAAGCTTGCATGGAAAGCTTTTCAGCACGTTGCTTCCTATGATTCTGCAGTATCAGAGTGGCTATGGAAGCAAAGTGTGGGAGGTACTCTACTTTACTAGTTTATGTTGAATTATTATATGCCGAAGTTACATAGGAGAAAGAAATGTCTATTGTACGAAAATGAAAAATCAAACATGGATGATTATGCAAAGTTGACAAAATAAAGGCTGACTACACTATGTTTTGGTAACAATTCATCGAAATGAGTACTGCATTCTATGTTGACAAAAGACTCGGCGAGGTCAACGCCGGTGGAATTGCTACAGCCATCCAACACCATGGAAAGGTGCGAGTCGGCTACTAATTACTTTTATCTAAAAGTTTAGAGTTTCTTGTGTAAGTTAATGCCATAACATTTAACATTCTCGTGCAGGAGATGTCATATAATAACTACTTGGATGCTGATGCTGCTCGGAATTGTGTGTGCGAGTTCAAAAGACTCGCCTTAGGAAGAGATTCCTTCAATTTAGTACAATCTCTCTTTCAACTTATCTCAGGTTATGTGCTCTATTTTACTTAGATTTGATTATGATTATACTTTTATAATTTACTCAATTCGTGCGTAGATAATGTAACCGAAATTCACCGGAGATCTGAAGTATCAACTGAAGTTCATATCCTATTCATCGAAGCTACTACTCTTTTCGCCCAACTGACATTATAACAGGTTTGTATTTACATCTATCTATGAAATTTGTGGGACAGGTTTTCTGATATTCTTGAATCTGATGTAAATACCTAGTTCCTGTTACTTGTTGAATGAGTGAATTTTTTTCTGCACCGTGTGTTTAGTCTGGACAAGGATTGAATTCTACACCGTATTTTTTCTACAAGGATTGAATTCTAGACAATTCGATCTTAGAAACTTTGATAACATGTCATGAATCAGTTATCTGAAAAGCATAAGCTGTTTGGTGAACATTGTTTTTATACAATATGTAGCCATCCTAATGACCAATTTGTTCCCAAACCTAACAAATTCTGTCTCCAGGCTTGCAACTCCAATTTTATCTTTGATTTGTTATATATAATAACAAATTCTTTCGTAACAAATGCTTAATGCTGAATATTTCAGATACCCTTATGAAGAAGCTGCTACTGTGGCAATTTCTACCATCAAAGAGTTCAAAAATGACTTTAAAGAGGTAATATATGTTACATTTACTTCGCATTCTTTAGTTTGGTATGAGTTATGATATGAATTTTAGAAGTAAGACATCCTATTAGTGAAAAGAGAGTATGGAGAGAGTATGGATTTCTAAGAAGTTTTCCTACATTTATGAAGCCAGTCCTTGATAATGTTGATATCTATGCTTGTTTGTGTAAATTGTGAGTGAATCTTTACTAATAATTATACTTATTTGCATAGAATTGTTTAAATTGATATCTCATGAGAAATGCAATTTTGGAAAATTTAACTCACACACACCATAAAGTCTAAACAGTGATATTTTAGACTCAAGAATGGGAATTTGAAACTTTTTTCCATTAGAATGTGCGTGCAGGTGCAGAGTGTTTTGTTATTCTATTTTTTTCTACTTTCAGTTGTGTCAAGGAGAAGTTAGTTGGTTTTGAGCAATTCTTCATCACTGGTTATAGTGCTGTCATATATTATGAATAGTTTAATGCATGGTGACGGAAAACTGAATACGTGTATTTGAATACGTCAAGAGATGTATCTTCAAGATATGTAACTTCAGAAATAAAATGCATTTTTAAAATTTTACAAGATGTATTAAAAATATAGGAATGCTTTAAGAATTTCCCTCCCGAATGTATCTTAGATATTGTACACTTCTATGATTGGGTCTCTCCGGCTTCTAGGCCTATGGTCGGTCCTTATAGTATGGATCCAAAGAAGTTCACTATGGTAAATGGTAATAAGTTATGCTAATAAGTACTATTTAGTAAGTATTGAACTATATTGAACTGTGTTACTGGTAGTTAGTTAACATATAAATTAATAGAGGTGAGTGAAACAATTAATAGTTTGTGAATGAAACAATTAAGTACTGTTATGAGTGAAACATATTAATAAGTATTGTTATGTATGTTAGAAATTGGAAAAGAGGTAGAAAAATATAAATGAAATTGGATGGTTGGTTTGTATATATATTGCAAATGTGTATGTATGGATCCTAAGTGTTGGATATGTATGTATGTAGGAAGTCAGTCATCAAAATGCCGAAAATGTAGCTCAACTGAAATGGAGACATCGAATGGGGAATAAAAATTTTGTTGTTATAAGAGAAAAAATGGTATTCTTTTTTAAATTATATTTTAATTGAATATTAAATTGTGTTATTTTATTAATAATCTCATACTATTGTTTTACTTGGTTTAGATAAAACTTCAAGACTTGATTGAAAATCATGGAAAACCTTCTTCAGAAGCTTTTGAAAGCGTATTGGGCAAACAAAAACCTGAGAAATTGCGTTGCCACGGAAGAACCACAACACCGACTCTCTTGAAAAGAAACGAAGAAATTGCAAAAATTAAAAGAGAGCATGATGCTTAAATTAGACAATTTAATGACAGGTTACAAGAGAGCAAAGGTTAAAAGAGAGCATGAATGATAATATCAATGAAGATTTTAAATTTGAAGATGAAGAAATATAGATGTAGATGTTTAAGTTTAATTTTATAGATTAAAGATGTTATTTTGACTATGAATGATGATTGACATTGGGATCGATATGTAATTTGAAGATGTTTTGTTGACATTACAATATGTAATTTGAAGATGTTTTGTTGTTGGATATTTTCAATTTGAAGATGTTTTGTATTTGAATATTATTATATAAAAAAATTGTGAATGATGTTATTATCAAGTTTATAAAATAAAATAAAAATTTATTTTATTAAAAAGTAAATAAATTTATTTGGTTTATATAATAAAATAATTGTTTTTGCAACAGTTACAAAGTGTGTCTGTAGTAAAGAAGGCGTTGCTATAACCTATGAAGAAAAATTGAAATTAAGTCTCTATTAGAACGGTTTAGAATAGGCTACGGCTAAGAACCGTTGCTATATTCCATAAAATAGCCGTTCTCTAATAAACAACAATTGCAATGGTTTACATTTGAAAATGGCCTCTAGCCGTTGCTGTTCTAGGCCGTTCTCTATATAAAATTACAGCAACGGCTCTGAACAAGGCGTTCCCGTTGGCTAAATAACCATTCCTAAAGGCTAAAACAACGCCTTGGTTTAGAACGCCCTGAAAACCGTTCTCATATGTAAAGGCAACGGTTTTTTCGAATTTTGCAACGGTTTTTTTGTGTTGCTGTATATTCAAAATGTTGTAGTGATTGTACCCTAGTGCCAATCGATTTATGCTAGTGTAATTTTGAAAAATTTTTGAGCTGAAACTTATTATTTTACCTGATTGCTTTTGCCATAACTTTAGTTGCGTAAGTCCAAATGTCGTGCAGTGTGAAGCATTGGAAAGCTAACGCGAATGGCTATCCTATAGGGATGTATTAAGAAGCTATATGGGTGTTGGATTTTATAAAATATTTTTCTTGTTACGTAATATTTGACTATAACGAATGAATGACTAATTGTGGTGAATAAATGAGTTAAAGATGAATTGATGTTAAGATGATTTAACATGATTGAGTGATGTGTGGATATGTATTTTGTCTGGTGTTTTTGTTTGGTGATGTCATATGATATGGATATGACTTGTATCATTATGAAATGCATGATTATATGGTGATTAATTATGTATTAATGGTGAACATTGTTATTGTTGTTGCATTGATTTGTATGGACATGCATTATTGTGTTGTGTCGTTGAAGGATGAACATTCGCTAGATCATTAGGAGGAATTAGTGACTTTTCCTAAACACATAAGGGGGAGACTCATGGGTTTAGAAGGGGGTAATCGGTGTCGCAGCAAGAAAAATTACATAGTCGCTACCATATTTTTATTCATTCCTAAGGAATATGGGAAATAATAATAAAAGCCTAAAGTAAAAGAATAAGACGATCATCACAACCGAATATGGATTCATGATTCAGTTAAGTGAGGGGAAGGTGTTAGGCATCCATCACCTCTGTTGTACTCAACGAGAACCTTCTCTTGCCTAAGGCTTAATATGTTTGTCTAAGGGAATGTTTACATGTATTATTTCTACTCATTTTTATTTACTTGATATTTACAAAAAGAATTAAAGAGGGAAAATGTTAGTTTTAGGTTAGGGGACTCGCTAGGATTTTGCAACCTTGTGCCTACGTATTCTCACCGAATGGTAAGAAAGTCAGAGTCTACGTAGTTCACAGTTTCTTGGTTGGTTAGTTTTATGTAATGATGTAACGTCACCTTCGAGCGATAAACATATGCTTGTAACTTTCTCACACAATGAAGGCTTAAGTTTGTTTCTTGTTCGCATTTAAGCGACCAGATCATTCCTTTTTTTGAAAGAATTGGTTTTTATTTAGTTAAAAAAAAAGATTTGATTGGTTAACTGTTTTTTATTCTTATTTATTTATTTATTATTTGAGAAAATAAGTTTAAAACAAAAGAGAAATATTTTTGGTTATTTTAAATATTTGAAACTAAATAAAAAGGAATTGTTTTTATGTTTTGTTTATGATTTTATGATTTTATAACCTAATTAGAGCCTAACAAAACTAAATAAAATAAAAAATACAATAACTAAATAAAAGAAATAATAAAACATGAAAATAGACATGGGGTTGTGGAAAAGTATATGATAGGTTGTTATGGTGTTGTTTTTCAATATTTATTTTTTATTTTAATTTTTTATAACTAAAAATTAGAATTAAACAAAATTAAAAAAAAGTAAACAACAAGAAAGACAAAAACTATATTATATTAATTAAAAACAAATTATTTGGATTACAAAGACTCGTAAAACAACAATGATTAACAAGCAAGGTGATTATTAACCATAACAGCAAATATCATAGTCAAAGTTCAAACAAGAATATGAAAATGCAAACAAATCAAAATTTGAATTAAAAAACTCGAATTCACATCATAGCAGAAGAAGTTACCAATATAGAGTGTCGTGACCATAATAAGTTGCTTCCTCCCTTCTTTTCTTTCTCTTCTTTGTGCTATTCCTTTTCTCCTATGCGAAGTTTTCTGCTTAGATTGATGGAGGTTTTAGTGTTTAGTTGTTATTGTTCTTTAGTATAAAAAGCAACAACTTTAGGTTAAAATTTTATGTCTGATTCATCTATTTTCAGCAAGATTTACATATTAAAATTTGATTCATGTCTTGGTGAGAAAATTTATGAATCTGGAGGGATTTTTGAGTTTTTTCAATCTTCTGTATCAATTTGTGCAGGATTTGATTATTTATTTGTTTGCTTATAGTAGTAACAATATAATAATAAGTAAAATATCATTACAGTTAATAATAATAAATATCTAAAAAATTTAATACTAATAACTAGATAAAATGCAAAATATGAAGGAAAGTGAGATTCGAACACATGACCTCACCCTCATATTCCTTACACATGCTCTTTTAAAAAGTGTTCCATTTCATTTATTTGAAAAAAAGTGGTGCTAGAAAACATATGAAGGATGGAAAATTTTGGGTTATGACACTCGGTTCCATAGATAATCAAATATTGAGTTGGTACCACATGCATAGTATTATGTTGTGTTGTGAGTCTCATTATATATACTTGCATATTGTTGTGAATGAGTTTGAGATTATGGTGATGTTAGTTGTGTATTCAATGTATGACATGTAATATTTTTTCTACCGTTACATTCTTTACACCATTTATATAGAAGTTTATCTCCCATCCCTTTTGCTTAATGTTGTCCACCAATGGACATCTTGCAGATACTCAAGAGTAAAGTTGTTGTTGTGTGTGGAAGGTGGCATATTCGAGCTATTCTTCATTTTATTTATCGTTATCCCATTTATGATTTTAGTGCTATGATCTTGTAGCATCGGGAACAAGATGTTCGCTATGTTTTTTAGTTAATGTTGAATTTGGTGTTTTAAAGTTCAATACTTTATTTATGGATTTAAAATGAAGTCGTTATGAAATGATTTCCTGCTGCGTGTTGTCACATGTTTTTGATGAGTTTTGATGGTGGTCATTGGTGACACCTTAAATAGTCGAATAAATCTTTATATATAAGTTACTATAGTTAGGGTGTTACACATCCCCCATTCTTTTTTTTGTCAAAGTTTGGAATTTTGAAAATTATTGAAGGAAGACGAATATTCGCATCAGCGAGGCGTGTGCCTCCCACTTCCTTATTTGATGAGCAGAAGAATGTGCATCCCCCATTCCCTTTTCATCCAAGTTTTATTAAAGTACTTTATTTGAAAGACAATTGTTTGAGCAATATAACGTGCGCCAACCATTCATGTATTTGAGGAGAAGAAGGATGTGCACCCCCATACTCTTTTCAACCGGTTTTATTGAGAAAAACATTTTTAAACGCTTAAGAAAAGAAATGGATTTTGATCAAGTGTTTGATTCTTGTTGCTTTGAAATTTATTTTAAAAATCGACTTGATATTGATCAAGCATTTGATTAATGTTGCATGAAATGAATTTGAATTGATGGTGAAGTTTATGAGATTTTTTTTTGAAAATCACATGATGTTGATCAGTCATTTTTATTCTAAAAGATTGATTTTGATTAGCCATCTACTTAACTAATTTTACTTGATTAAACTAAATAAACTGAAAAATAAAAAAATAGACAAACTAATAATAGTGTATGGATATGCAAAGTGTGGTGAAAGAGTAAAGTGGGCTTGACCTAAGGAAATAATCAAACAAAACAAAAACAAATGGGATTTGAAAAAAGTACGGCTGCAAGGAGTAATGGGTGAAGCCCATTATGCAGAAAGACCCAAACCGTTTTAGAAAAATGAAATAAATAATAAATTAATAACAAATACACAAAAAATAAAAAAAGTTTGTGGTCGTCTGATCAAACAGGTAGCCTAGATATGAACGTTAGAGATCAAATATTAGGTGCTAAATGAGCAGGATTAAAGATCGAAGGGTTGAGAGCGAGGGATCATGTTGCTACCGTGGGTCCCCCTACAGAGGGGCCTCAGAGTCAAACTAGCAAGTCATCACATATGTACCTACCGAAAACTAGCAACATCCCATACTTTACCTGCAATCAAGATAGATGGAAGTGTTCATATTTATTAACCCTCATCTCCTCTAAGAAACTCACACATGTAACCCCTCAAAATATCTCCATGTGCCACCTCTTTGGAAAACAAGATAGCAATTGACTTTCTAGCTTTGTGGAAGAACAACAAACTATCTCCATAAAATCAACCCTACTACTATTTATAGAAACATTCTCATATATATTCACACGAGAGATCTTTTTCAACTTCATACAATATGTGAGTACCTTCATTTCACCCTGATTCTGGAGAAAAAAAACCAATTCCAAGTTAATTTAATTAGAAAATATGAATATCATTTAATAATTTTTAAATAATAATATAATGACATATAAATCTCTCATAAAAAAATTATGCTGATTACCATCTTTTTTTTAATTTGATCTCATGATTTGAAATCCTTCACACCTTTTGCGTAAACAACGGAGACACACTTCTTCAACTATGGGTCAATCTTTACTAGATTTATGCACATAAATTGGACACCAAAAATCATTTAATTGTCAAAATCAGTAAGATTACATGTCCATACATCCTCTGCAACATTCTCCTTTAATGATACCCGAGGTAACTTGTTGATAAGATAACACACCATATTAAATGCTTATGTCTATAAACCTTTTGATAGTTTTACATTTTACAAAAGACATCTTTCCCTTTTAGTTAGAGACATATTCCTTCTCCCTACTATACCATTTTATTATAGTGTCTTACGAGCTAAGAATTTTTTTTGAATACAATGTTCTTCACAAATCCTCTAGAAATTTGAATTAATGTAATATGTGATATTATGTGATTGCAAATACTTGATTTATCAGTTTGATTGATTCTCTACCTGTTCCTTTCACAACTTGAATTTGATAAAGATTTCCAATTTCTTCTTCAAAAAATACACCCAAGCATTGTGTGAAAAATTATATATGAAGGACACAAAATACTTAGAACCATCCAGGGAAACCTATTTTGTAGCCCCTAAACATTTGAATGCACAAAGTCTAAATTTCTATTTGTTTTGTGTTGTTTGGTCTTGAACCAAACACGACATTGTTTTCCAAGTACATAATACTTATTAAATCCATCTTGCAACTATGAACACCCTTCAATGGATATCTCTTTTGAGGTATCAGCATCCCATGCTCACTGATATAACCTAGACACTTTGTCGCTACTCGAAAAATACGCGCAACAACGGGGAGGGCGAAAAGAAAAAGGACAGAAGAGTCGCCACCGAATTTTATTTATCCCATGAGGGGAAAGGAAAATATCAAGAAAACCTCTAGAAAAGAACGGATAAGATGGTCTCGCAACCAAGGACAGGTTCGGAAGCCGGTTATGCAAAGGGAAGGTATTATCACCCCTCGCATCCATCGTACTCGATGGGAACCATTTGTTTGTCGTGTGTGATTTATTTCCTTAAAAATTATGCTATAAAAGTGTGTTCCTAGGGAGAGAGAAGGAGGGATAACGGGGAAGAAAAGAAAGAAAAGACTCGGTAGAACTTCGCGGTCCTAGGCCTACGTATTCTCAACGGATATGAGAAAATCAGAGTCGACGTAGTTCAGGAAACTACGGGTATGAAGGATTGTGCTCGGCAAGGATTGTGGCCCTTGTTCCTACGTATCTTCACTTGAAAAAGTAAAGAATCAGAGCAGCCGTAGTTCGGCCTACGATTTATTGATGTTTTTATGGATGATGCTATCGTACGCATTCTAGCAGTTAGGTGTATTGCTGCTCGCTCGTTGGAGACTTAGGCATTACCTGTTTGCGGTAGAACGGACGTATAATATCCTTTTCGAAAGATATGTTTTCACCATGCGAGACAAGATGTCACATTTGATTTGTTGAATTGTTTTTTTTTTGGCGCGAGATAGGTCCTCGGATAGTAACCCCTACGGGTAGTACCCAATTCTTTATCTCAAAGTTTTTTGTTATGAAAGGGTGTGGCGAACATAGCGTCTTCGTATTGAAAGACGAGTATCAAAACCACACACACTACAGTGAGCATCTCGACACTCGGAGAGGAAGAAGTCTACACTTAATCCTCTCTCTTTAGTTCAATACAAAGAGAACTTCATTCTCTTTTTAAAGTGTTTTTGGTTTTGAATGGTAAGTGCTTTTGCGACAGAGAACCCTACGGTAAACATCAGCACTCGGGATAGGAGAAGGCCTACGCCTAACCACTCCACGACCATTCAAGTTTTTGTTATGAAAAGAGTTTTAAAATGCACTCGGTACGGGACCGAGGTTTTTAGGTAACAAAGGTTGTGGAAAGAAGTTGTAGAGGGAGATAGGTGACGGATAAAGTCACGTCTTCGTATTGAAAGACGAGTATCAAGACCACCCACACTACAGTGAATATCCCAACACTCGGAGAGGAAGAAGTCTACATTCAATCCTCTCTCTTTAGTTCAATACAAAGTGAATCGATTTATTTATTGTAAGTGTTTTGAAAATGCACTCGGTACGGGGCCGAGGGGTTTTTTAGGAAAAAAAGGTGTGGATGAAAACATCCTCGTATTGAAAGACGAGTGTCAAAACCACCCACACTACAGTGAGCATCTCGACACTCGGAGAGGAAGAAGTCTACACTCAATCCCCTCTCTTTAGTTCAATACAAAGTGAACTTTATCCTTTTGTTAAATATGGTGGGTTGGCTTAACAATCGTTTGAGAAAATCCGCTTGACATTGGGTCAAGGGTTTAATTGCTTAAAAAGGTTTGAGGTGAAGCGAGCAAGGTCGATGGCGACGCACAAGGCAATCGGCTTACAAGGTCAAAAATGGCTCGATGAGAATCGAGAGTTTGTTTTCTTAAAAATAGTTTTTAGAACTAAAGGTCAAGAATGACCAACAATAAACATGCACAAAAACCAAACAATCACAACGGGTTAACCGGCTTAAAAAAAACGAAACACACAAAAAAAATCGAAAAAACGTGAAAAAAAGGGGTCTGACACGGGCGACCGTGTTGTGTGACACGGCCCGTGTTACATGGTCTGGGGGGAAAATACGTTAAAACCTCAAACATAGGTGTGACACGGCCGCCCGTGTTGCATGACACGGCCCGTGTCACAAGGTTTGGGCCAAAAAAAAGTTAAGCAGAGGTGTGACACGACCCGTGTCAGGGGTCATGGGAATTTTACACATTTGAAACCTCAAACAGAGGTACAACACAGGTGGCCGTGTTGTGTGACACGGCCCGTGTCATGAGTTCTGGGCATTTTATACTTTGAAAAGTCACACAGAGATGCAACACGGCCGGCCGTGTCGTGTGACACAGCCCGTGTCAGGCTACCAGATGAAAAAGCCAAACTTTTCTCTTGTTTTTTGCTTCTTTTTGTGGTTCTTAAAAATGTTTTCTTGGTCCCTTTTAGGACCTTACATGATATATACAGTATAACAACACACAAGAGAATAAATGAAATGAATATAAAAGCAAAAAGTAAAGGGAGAAAGGTTTGAAGAAATGGATACCCAAGAGCTTTCTATTCTTCTTGCAAGTCCTCCTTAGTTTTTGTTGAATATGCTTCACCACTCCTCACCTTGTCTTGTGAAGGTTTTGTTTCTCAATGATCCTCTTGGTTCTATCTCACTCTCCTCTTTTTCTGGTTTTTAGGGTTTTGCTTGCTCTCTCTATTTTCTGGTTTTTTAAAATGTGTGTTGAAAATGAATCTCTAGTGAATGTGTTATGAATCCAATCCTTTTGTTGACAGCCCTCCTTCCCTTCTCATCTCACTTTTCTGTCACCTTTTTCTGCTGTACCAAAGCAATAGCTCTTGCACAAGCTCTAACTTTCAGAATTTCCATTCTTGGCAACAATTATGGCCACTTTCTTGATGCAGCCCTGCTTTTTCCACTTCTAGTATGCTGCTTTTGCTGTATTTCTTCTGCAGCACTCTATATTTCCTTCCAACCTTGTACCCATTGGTTGGTTATGCTTAGACATATTCATGTAGCTAACACCACTACCTTTTGGACAGAATTTTCAAATTCTGATTCTTTTGATGTGTAGATGTATCAACATAAGCTTATAGCATTGGTTTTGTAACATAAAATGATTTTGTAATATGATACACATTGCCACTTCTTGCATGCGGCTGTTTTGGACCATATTCAAATTGCCCATGAATGTATGCATAGCTTTGATCTTGAGATATTCCAACATTGAATTAGCTCTTAAATATTTTCCTTGCATGTTTGTAAGCACAAAGAGGACCATGTGGACTTGATGAGGCATGGGGGATACCATGGCATGAAGTTATTTTTAGAAACTTGAATTAAGACTAGAAATAGCTTAATTTCCTAAGCATTACCAAGAGTTTGGATTTTGTAACAAATGTGACATTCTTGCAAATGTCATGAAATTTCTCTTTGTAATATTCTTGAATCTAGCCTTGAATTCATGAACCTTGAATTTGGAATGATGGGCCTCCCTTATGTCATTGAATTTGAAAGAAATGAAGAAATGAGTCAAGTCTTGAAAGAGGGCAAATTTTGGAGTGCAACACACTTATGCATCAATTTAGTTGAATCATTATCATACTCAACTGATGCAACATCACCTAAAATATTGTTCTTTAGCATTTTGTAAATGTTCCTTTCAGTCTTCTTTCTTTCATCACAATCATTGCACCCTTGCTAAACACATGTGCAGTTATAGGATGAAACACACAATATATCACTAGTGCAAAAATGACTTCTTACATCGGATCAAAAGCACATTTTACACCGGGTCTGGGTCCGATATAAAGCTAAGCGATGTAGTAAGTCAAAGACATTTTATATCGGGTCTGAGTCCGATGTAAAGACAAGCGATGTAGTAAGTCAAAGACATTTTACATCGGGTCTTAGACCGCTGTAAAAAATACATCTATTACATCAGTTGACAGTTAAGACTGATGTGAAATATGAATTTATTATCTATTTTTTAAAAACAAAAAGAGCACTTTTTACATCGGTTGGTATTCAAAACTGATGTAAAATGTGACATAGGTGAGTTTTTACATCGGTTGGTATTCAGAACCGATGTAAAATGTGACATAGGTGAGTTTTTACATCGGTTGGTATGCAGAACTGATGTAAAAGGTGTCATAGGTGAGTTTTTACATCAGTTGTTTAGAAGAACCGATGTAAAAGGTGTCATACGTGTGTTTTTTACATCGGTTGCCTTTTTGGCCCGATGTAAAAGGTATGCTACGTGTCTTCAAAAATTATGTTTTTACATTAGTTTCTAGGCGCAACCGATGTAAAATGTAGGTTTTTTTTCTTAAAAATTTTGACTAATTTTTATCCGAATTGATGTGGAATCCCTGTAGTTTTTTTGGTACCTAATTTTTCATATTTTTCCAACATCACACATACCACATTTTAGTCCCTATTTGGTATGCAATTTAATTTTCATATTTTTTCAACTAACCTTTTAGTTTCATTGCACCAAATAGTTAGGATGCACATATTCTTCAACATGAACAAATTGATTTACAAAAGTCATAAACTAGTATACACACAAGTGTACAAAATTATGCATTTTTACATGGTGGACTAATACAACAACAAAACCAGTGAAAATAAACAAAAATATTCAACCAGTTATAAGTCCTTTACCACACTTGAATACCAACGTGCAATCCACAAGAAATGAGTTGTAGATAGCTTCAGTAGACAACACCAAAATCACATTTGCTGACAATAAATAATAATACCAATAAACATCAGCAGACAATACCAAAGTCAAGAAACTGAATTCAGATATATATAGACACTTCTATATAACTCACCATATAAAGCTTAATTTTTATATAACTCAAAGAAACATTTTTCCCAACGGAGTCGCAAATCATACAAATCATCTTGTGTTAATTTTGTTGGGTCATCAAATACCTACAATACGTAAATAACAATATAAAGTTATTCTTTGAAAATTCACCTTAAGTTGCAAAACGCAAAGTAAACAACAAAATAAATTTTTTTTTATTTACCTGTAACTAAGACTCAGTTATGTTGGCAGAGAAAATATCCAACATATTTTTCATAACATAGTACCCACAATCAATAGAGTTATGTTGTAGCCTTGTCTAATATGAATGATACAATTAGTGAATACTTATGATAAAATTAAATATAGAATTATAATTTACATCACACTTACTTTGGGTTGGAGTCATGTAGCCTTTTTTCTATTGCCATTTTCCATTTATTAAACTCCAAAAGCACTAATTCAGAAGAAAAAAAAACCATATAGAGCAACATAAAATATTAAATTACTTTTGTAAAATTTTATGTATATGGGATATAGCATATATTATAACAAAATTCAGATAAAATATAAACTTACTTTGTAACAATTTTCTTCATGGTTGGATTAAGTTCCCGATGAAGTGAACAAAAGACGACCACAATATTGTCTCTTGAACAAATGACTATTAATTGCCAATGATCTCTGTACGTGTGCGTGAAAACACAAAAGTCACATAAAATATATATGTTATCAAAAATAAAAAATAGAAAACACAGTTTCATACAAACTTACCCATGAATAAATGGTAGTGAGTGACACAATCTCTTTTCGTCATGTAACTTATCATGTATGTATTATTTAACCTCTGTTTAAGTTTTTTTGCACATTATCAACATACACACACCTAGCAGGACCCATAAATCCATATACTTCTGATGTGGATTTATCAATACATACACGATGAATATACCTGAATAATTTTAAAATAAACATTAGAATTAAAGTGATGAGAGATATAACATATTAATAGGTATTAACAGTAATAATTAAAAAAAGAAAATGTACTTACGTGGACCATACTTACATAATAGACACGTCAAGCCAATGAAAACCCACAAACAACTCTCTGATACACTTAGCTGAGATATAAAAATTAGTGACACTCGCACAATGAGTTAATTTTATTTCCAAGTGTGTGTCACCCATTTTCAGAACCATGAGTAACAATCTATGAACATCATCTTCAACTTCTTTTGTGCTTCCTTTTGCAGCTGAACAACTTCCTTTTCCGCTTCCCTCGACAACCTCCATTTGTTCAATATCTTTTTTATTTTTTGTGCTTTGCGAGAGACCCATAGACCTAATGTCTCCATAAAAGATTGTTGCAACATCTTACGCTCTTCAACCAACTTTTGCTCAAAATCAGCTCTAAGTTTTGCTTCCAATTCCAAAGAAAATTGCGCTAGTTGTTCTTGTATATCCATATGTTGTCGTCGACGTGAAGACGACCTTCCAAAAAAGTGCTAATATTATGGTGTTTTCCAACACCACAAACACGACCGCCATGCTCAGATGTTCCAATGGTTACTGTTAAGATATCATTAGGTCCATTCGGAACAAAGACACCCTTTTCAGCTTCCTAAACTAGAGAATCCTACAAAATTCAAAAAACAAAACTAATTTCAATAGTTTTTATCAATCATAACTATAATGATACTTAAAGTATTTTCTAAATTTTACTTACAATTTTCTCAGCAACAACTTGTGTAGAATGTGATGTGTATTATCCCCCTTTCTTTTGTCGTACTCTCTTCCATATTTCATGGCGTGGCGGTGGAGATGGACTACCATTATCATGTACAATGGAATCATCTCTAGATGATTTCCTTTCATTTTTCATTTTTTTTTCTCAAGAAAGCGATACCCTCCACGAGATAATATGTGTGGGTATACATTTCTAGCCACACTTTCCATACCCTTTTGACTTTTTTACTATTATAAACTCAAAAAGTTATTAATCACTAAACATAATAAAAAATTTATGCATGAAAAGATTAATATAATTCTTACTAAACTTAAATTTAGGCCTCTCGAGACTTCAGAAACTCTTTTCATGTTTCTTCTTTAATATAATTATACTTGACATATGCAGGAGTGCAACCTTCTTTGGGATTTCTAATATATTCTTTTGTGAGTTATGTCTTAAAACTCCTCCATCGCTCTCCCGCATATTTAATCCATTCATCCTTCAATGGATCCTTCTTTGGATCATCACATTCTGGAATAGTAAAATGAGCCTACACATATACATAAAGAATTTGTTGTTAGTATATGACATATGTTGTTAGTATGTGATTATAAAATATAATAAAGTTTTGAATTTAAAAAAATACATGAACATCAACTCAAATAGCATCTTTTATATCTTTATGTATGTCTTTCCACTCATCTATTAAAATATTACATCTCTTCTAAGTAAGAGATGTTATATAACTCTTAAAAGTATAAGCATTTTTACCAACACCAATACATTAATAAGTTCTAGGATCAAACTCGACCTTTATCCTTTCACCCGTTTGATGAACTTTGTCAATTTGTGCCATCATAGTAGGACCTCTAACTCTTATTTTACTTGGGTTACTAGATGAAGAAGGGTTGTCGGTTGAATCATCCATGTACCTGTTTACACAAAATAAAAATAATTAGAAATCAAATCAAGCATAAAATAAAAACAATTAGAAATCAAAGTAATGTCGAATTAACATATAAAAATACCTTACTAGTTCTCCCATATCCCTTCTTCATGATCTGTGCAAATAGCATGCACACCATCTTCTTCATTCTCTTCAATGAAGCTAGGCACATTTGTTGAGAAAGGAGGAGTTTCAGAAATATCAAGATTCGCATTCTGATTTTCACCACTACCATGCACATTTCCTTGTATAACCACTGACCATCTTTTATTAGAAGGATCTGTGACATAAAATACTTGTTTTGCTTGAGATTCCATGATGAAAGGTTAGTCTGCATAAGCTAACTTGCTAAGATCAACCAGTGTAAATCCAAATTCATCGATTCTTACACCACTGTTGATATCAATCCATTTGCATTTAAATACAGGAACTTTAAACACAACATAATCAACTTCCCAAATCTCTTCAATCACCCCAAAGTAAGGTACAAATGCCATAATTGTATTTTTATCTTTAGAACTAGAAAAGTGCATGGACTCGGCCACAATCATAACCTCACTATTTTGCATGGTATCATCCTTTGACTTTGTACAACAGGAAATTTTATTAATATCATATCCACTCCAAGTTATTATGTTACATTTAGGCTCATAGGACAACCACTTAATTATATTAGAAGCAATATCATCACTAGAAATTTTTTCTTTAAACCACTCAGATAAACTCTTATTATGCTCTTTTAACAACCCTCTTTCATTCATCTTGGGGTACTTTTTCTTTATGATGCTTTTGTGAGCAGATAAGTAAGGTTGAACTTCATCAGCATTATTCAATATATACAAATGCACTTGTACAACCACCTCAATACTTAAGCTCTTTACCGTTAAACCTTGTGTACCTACACCCTCACATCTTCCATCATGAAGAGACTTGGGAACCCCTACAACATCCACTTCTGACAAATAGTTTAAACAAAACTCAATTGCTTCTTTTGCAATGTATTTCTCAATAATCAATGCTTCTGGACGGTGTGGGTTTTTTGTATACCCTTTTAGGATCTTCATGTATCGCTCTGTTGGATACATCCACCTTAAATAAATTGGACCACATATTCTAATCTCCTTTAATATATGGACAATCAAGTGAACCATAACGTCAAAAAATGAAGGAGGAAAATACATCTCTAATTGACACAAGATAACTGCAGCCTCATTTTCCAAATCGTCTAACTTTAACGGATCAATGGCTTTACAACAAATTGCATTGAAAAATAAGCACAACCTAGTTATAGTCTTCCTAACATTGTTAGGCAATATCCCACGAATAGCCACTGGTAGTAGCTGTTGCATTAAGACATGACAATCATGAGATTTTAACCTAATTAATTTGAGATCTTTAACTGATACAAGCCTCTTGATATTTTATGAGTAACCATGCGACACTTTAATACTTTGTAAACACTCATAAAAACTTATTTTATCCTTTTTAGACAAAGTGTAGCAAGCAGGAGGCAAATATATCTTGTTACCTATATGATATGGAGTTAAATCTTCTACTATACCCATGAAACCCAAATCCAGACGAGCATTATTACCATCTTTTGTCTTGGCTTGAATGTTGAGAAGTGTTCCGATTAAACTATCATATACATTTTTCTCCACGTGCATCACATCAATACATTGTCTTACATCAAGACTAGACCTATATGGAAGATCGAAGAAAACCGACCTCTTTTTCCATATATTTTTCATTGTAGTTTGCTTTTGGTACTTTCCAAAGACAACATTAATGCCCTGTTGTCGTTGATAAATTTCCTTTCCAGTTAAGGGTTTTGGAGCGACATCATGCTCTTGTTCCCCATTGAAAGCTTTTCGCAATCTACGATATGGATGATAACGATTTAGAAGTTTTCGATGCCCGACATAAACAATCTTCTTTTCTTTTTCAAGTTGATGGTAACATGTGTCTTTTTCACATTTTTATGCCCTTAAACTTTGTACCCAGACAAATTGCCATATGCCGGGAAATCGTTGATGGTGCAAAATAACATGGCATGCATATTGAAATGTTCACCAGAATACGCATAAAAAACATCCACCCCTTCCTTCCACAACACTCTTAAATCATCTATCAGTGGAGTTAGATAAACGTC
Organism: Lathyrus sativus; assembly: GCA_963859935.3. Classification (NCBI taxonomy): domain Eukaryota; kingdom Viridiplantae; phylum Streptophyta; class Magnoliopsida; order Fabales; family Fabaceae; genus Lathyrus; species Lathyrus sativus. The sequence goes on from OZ012736.1 coordinate 20,781,012, forward strand.
TATGTCATTTCTTGGTTGTTTTGGGCATGAAATCATCATCGATAACATAATATATTTACGCTTCATGCACAGCCTAGGAGATAGGATGTAAATCATCATGAGAACAAGCCAAGAAGTATGATTAGTACTTAGATTACCAAATGGATTCATTCCATCAGTAGAAAGTCCAAGTCTAAGGTTTCTCGACTCTTTGCCAAAATTTGTAAACAAAGAATCTATTTTCTTCCATTGCAAAGAATCAGCTGCATGGAGAATTTGCCCATCACATTTTCTTTCTTCTGCATGTCATCTAAGATTCTTTGCATCATTTACATTACGAATAATCTCTTGAACCTTGAAATTATTGGTAGGTACCATACTACTTTCGCGGGAGGACCTGTTTTAACCACCTCATCATCACTAGAATCACCATCTTTTTTTTTGTAGGGTGACGCCTTGCACTTCGGACAGTGATTACCTGTTCTAGACTGGGTCCATGCCTGCCCATCCGTCGGGCAGGCCCAACCCAACGCTATTTGGGGAAGGCCCAAATAGTCCCAAATCACTCAGTGTCAGGCACAATTTCTCCCGTCAGGCAGACACTCCCTCCGTCGGGCATAACCACACGTCTTCCACACGTTCTCCATGTGCCCCCTCCGTGGGGACACGTCATCAGCCAACTACCCACCTCTGAAAGAGTTGGTCAGCTCACCTTTCGTAGATCACGAGACAGTTGAACTAGGGCGAAGACCACATGCTGGTCTTCACTACGCCACGTAAGCCCTAACAGTCACCTGGGTTGGGCCTGGCAATCCAGCCCAACACAAGTGACCGTTGACCCTGCGTTGAGGTCTCACTATAAATCCCCTATTTCACTAGAGGGTCAGGTATTCACTTCTTAACCTCTTTTCTGTATTTGCTCCCACTCTGATCCATTACTTACTTTGGCATCGGAGTATCTTATAGGTACACCCCTCCTCCTCCCTACTTCCGGTGAATAGCTTGCAGATCAATGACGCATGGCAGGTCACTGATTCTCTTTTGATCAGGTCAGATCAGTGGCACCGTCTATGGGAAAATAAGCTTCCCCATTCCTCCGAGATCATGACTAGCCCGAGTCACGACGACGCTGTCCACAATTCCGCCCTCGCTCCGATCACCAACAACGACAACCAGTCGGGGACGTCTCAAGCCCGCGAGATCGACATCAAGGACGGTCAGATTGCCTCTCCTTCGTCCGAGGACGCTGCACATGACTTTGCACATCAGGCGAGGAGTCCGATGATCTTCTAGCTCGTCCCCACACTGGCGGGAGCGGACCCGACGATAACTGCTCTCTTCGGAGCCATCACCAGACAAACGTGATGTTGTTCCAACAAAACAAGCGCATCAGAACGATGGAACATGATACCTCATCCCACTCTCCTCCGCGGAGAAATCAGCGCGGGAACTCTCAGAGCCCCTCTCCACGTCCACGGGGGCGCCGACCACAGCTGGAAAGGCCCCAACCAGTGGCCTCTGAGAAACGCGCCAGGTCACCCTCTCGGAAGGATAGGCGTTCCCCAGAGCCTAGATCGAACAGGGCCGAAGCCCCGGCCAGAAGACCGAGGGGCACTACCTTATGGAGCAAGGCCTACGACGAGGCTCCAAGTTCTACGAGGCCGTGGCCATCCACTGATCAATCACCCCCTAAGACTTCCTCAAGAGAGCCCTCCATTACATCCGATACGAGGAAATAGAGGCCGCCAACACCGCCCGTGAAACCCGCAAACGAGAAACCCCTCACCGGTCCTAAGAGGAAGGAGCGTCAGCCCCTTGGAATGGGGGAGACCGGGGACAAGAGGATCGTCCCCAGGAACCCCGGAAGCAGAGGGGCCCTGCTGACCGCTTCATAGAATACACCATCCTAGTCGCTTCCTGCAAGCGCATACTGGCCGAGTGCGCCAACTCGGAGTTCGTCCGGGGAGGTGTCCTCTTTTCCAAACCGGAACCCCTCAAAGCCAATGTGGACAAGTCCAAATACTGCCGCTTCCACCGGGGACACGGGCACGTCACCGAGGAATGCATCCACCTCAAGGACGTGATTGAAATATTCATCAAGGACAAACACTTGAAGAGGTACACCAGGGGAGGAGATACCCCCCGACAAGAGGCTCCGGAAGCCAAGAGAGTCGACGACATCCCTCCTTCTACCAACGAATACGGACTACAAGTGTCCCTCTACATTGATCGGCCCGAATATTGGTTCTCACTGAGGGAACACCACCTCCCTGCCGGGCTCGGTCAGTCCGAGGAGCCAATGCGCCCAACCAGTCCGTCGAAGTACTTTCCCAAGGCGATGGTTATCTCGGGCGGGACCCTGAGCAAACTCATGATCGGGTCGATAAAAAGGAAGTTCGAAGAACTGATGAACAACAGATCCGGAAAAATGAGCACGCTCGACAAATTCCACGACCGATCAAACCCGATCATGTACTATCTCGAAGAGCTCCCCGGGGGAGCCCCAAACTCGACCATCCCCCTGCTGATACGGGCACAAATGGCCAACTTCGATGTCCGTCGAATCCTGGTCGACGGAGGAAGCTCGGTGGACATCATGTATACCCACCTTTTCTCGACGCTTCAGCTCGACGAGACCAACCTAACTCCCTACCTGGGCTCCGACCTCCAGAGCTTCAATGGGACGACGACAAGACCATGGAGATACGTGGAGCTTAAAGTCACCTTTGGGGTACAAGAAACGGCCAGGGAAATAATGTCTGATTCCTGATCGTCGAATGCCCATCCTTATAAAACTGCATCCTGGGCAGAACGATGCTGGCCAAGCTCACCACAGTTCCATTAACCGTCCACCCTCAACGAGGCTGGCAGCCGTCGTCACCCTCATCGAGGACATAGAGGAAGCCCGTCGGTGCTTTGAAGCAGCAATGAAAGGCCTTAGTACGATCGGTCCCACGACCAAAACCACTAAGCCTTCCCCCATCCAGGAGAACAGACTGAAGGACCATGTCGACGTTGTAGACCTCGACTACCGCTTCGCTAGAGAGCCACACCACGAGGATGAGGTCGAAGACACTCCTCCAACCACCAACAGGAAGCCTATCCACCCAACGCTCCCCATTCCAGACGGGGAATTCGACATAGTAACCCTCAGCGCAGACGCAACGAGGACCGTGAAGATTGGAGCGGGGCTGCCCGACCCAACGAGGAAGCAGTTGAAGGCCTGCCTCTGTGAGAACGCTGACCTCTTCGCTTGGAGCACCGCTGAGATGCCCGTACTCGACCCTGAGGTCGTCTGCCACCAACTCTCTGTCGACCCGGCCGCTAAGTCCGTAGTACAATGTAGACGTAGGCAGGCCCCCAAAAAGTCGACGACGGCTGAAAAGGCTGTAAAAGACCTCCTATAGGCAAATTTTATTTTGGAAGCCCGATATTCAACCTGTTTTTCCACCATTGTATTAGTAAAAAAATCTAATGGAAAATGGAGGATGTGCGTTGACTACACTGATCTCAACCGGGCATGTCCTAAGGATGCCTATCCCCTCCCCAACATCAACAAACTCGTCGACAACTCGGCGAGTTTCAAACTACTGTCCTTCATGGACGCCTACTAGAAATACAACCAAATCCCCATGGCCGAGGTTGACAAGAAGAGCACGGCGTTCATGACCGAGTCGGGCAACTATTACTACAACGTAATTCCCTTCGGCCTAAAGAAGGTTGGCGCTACCTACCAGCGTGTGATGAACAACGTCTTCCGAGGAGATATAGGAAACATGCTCGAAGTCTACATGGACGACATGATCGTCAAGTCTCGCGTCGAGGTCAACCATACGGCACATCTCAAAAAAGTCTTCGAGACGGCGAGTTGATGCAGGATGCAGTTCAACCCAGAGAAATGCACCTTTGGGGTGCGCGCGGGGAAGTTCCTCGGGTTCTACCTAACCGAACAAGGAATCAAGGCGAACCCGGAAAAATGTCGGGCCTTCTCCGAGATCGGGACACCGAGCATAAAGAAGTCGATACAATCCCTCAACGGGATGCTCGCGTCCTTGTCCCGCTTCGTCGCCAAATCCGCGCAGCACACCCTCCCCTTTTTCAAACTGTTAAGAAAGGAAGTTGCGTTCGAATGGAAGGAGGAATGTGAGCAAGCCCTCCTCCATCTCAAACGCGTCCTATCAGAGCCGCCTGTCCTACTGAGACCGGACGCCGGGGAAACCCTATACTTGTACCTGGCCGTGTCAACCGAGGCCGTCGGCACCGTGCTAATCCGGGAAACCCCCGATGGGCAGAAATCGATCTATTTCACGAGTAAGGCCCTCCACGGCCCAGAAGTGAGATATCAGCAGATCGAGAAAGTTGCCTTGACCCTCATCAACGTAGCCAAGAGACTCCGGCACTACTTCCTGGGTCATACCGTCATGGTCAGAACTGAGCAGCCGATCAAACAGCTGCTCGGCAGGCCCAACATGGTGGGATGCATGCTGAAATGGTCTCTAGAGCTCTCCGAGTTCAACATCGTCTACAAAGGCAAGAAAGTGCTCAAGGCACAAGTGCTATCCGACTTTGTCGCCAAAATGACCCCCGCCATGAAGCCCACAAGTGGACCATCTTCGTGGACGGCGCTTCGAGCCCCTCCTAGAGTGGCGCAGACATCATCCTGGAAAACGAAGAAGGTATGGTCGTGGAGGTCTCCCTGACCTAGCATTCCCGACGACAAAAAACCAGGCCGAATACGAAGCCTTCTTGGTCGGACTTCGCCTGGTAGAGGACCTCGGAGATAAAAAATTTTATGGACTCTCAATTGGTTGCATCCCAATTCCGAGGCGAATACTAGGTGAAGAACGACAACCTGGTCGAATACTTAGCCCTCATAAGGGAACGCATGAAAAAATTCGAGTCTGTAGAAGTACAACACGTTCCCCGCAAACAAAACTCGCAGGCAGACGTCCTCTCAAATGTGGTGAGCAACAAGAAGAAAGGCGGGAACAAATCCGTTATTCAGAAGGTCCTCACACATCCTAGCATGGAGAGAGAAAAATCACTACTCGAAGTCAATTCCATCGGGGACAACAAATGCTGGATGACCCCGATACATGCCTACCTTAGCACGGGGCTCCTCCCCGACGATGCTAAGGAAGCTAGTACGGTCAAACGTCGAGCCTACTCATACGTACTGCTCGAGAACAGGCTATACCGAAGAGGCTTCTCAGTCCCTCTCCTCAAATGTATTGATGGAAGCAAAGCCTCGATCGTCCTAGAAAAGGTCTACGAGGGCATCAACGAGCAACACCTCAGAGGATGATCCTTGGCGAGGAAGGCCATACGGGCAGGGTACTACTGGATAACAATGCAGGAAGACACGAAGAAGCGCGTAAGGAAGTGCGACAAGTTCCAGCGGCACGGAGACATGCACCTCTCCCCTCCGGGCGAACTCAATTACTTTTCCTCCCCGTGGCCGTTCGCCTGGTGGGGGATGGATATCCTTGGCTCATTCTCCTTAGGCTCCTATTAGAAGAAGTATCTGATAGTCGGTGTCAACTACTTCACCAAATGGATCGAGGCCGAAGCCCTTGCCAAAATCACGGCGCACAACATTCTCCATTTTTACAAGAGGAACATCCTCTCCAGGTTCGGCGTCCCTCTCGCCATAGTCACCGACAATGGGACACAATTTATCGCCAGCAGTTTCCGAGACATCGTCACCGAAGTCGGGACCAAGCACCATTTTACTTCGGTCGAACACACACAAAAGAACGGCCAAGCATAGGCCGCGGATAGGGTTATTCTACAAGGTCTAAAATGAAGACTCAGTGACACCAAGAAAGGATGGGTCGAGGAGCTCCACAACGTGCTCTGGGCCTATCGAACAATGCCTCACTCGAACACTGGACAGACCCTGTTCTGACTCACTTACGGAACCGAGGCGGTATTCCCGGTAGAAATAAGAGAGCCGTATAGAAGGACCCAATCTCCCTTCAATGAGGAAACCAACAACGAGGATCTCCGAGAGGAGCTCGATCTAGTCGAAGAAATCCGATCGGGAGCAGCTCTCCACGAAGCCATGCTAAAATAAAAAATTTCCCTTCACTACGACAGCAAAGTTCTAAAGCGCGAATTCCAGGTCGGGGACCTGGTCTTACGAAGAAATCAAAAGGACTCACACGAGGGCAAACTCGCCGCGAATTGGGAAGGCCCCTATCGTGTCCGGGACAAGACAGAGCACGGGGCCTACTACCTTGAAAATTTACACGGGGACGAAATTGCTCGACCATGGAATGCTGAGAAACTTAAAAAATACTACAGTTAAACACTGCCCGTGACGAACAACTTCGTAATCATGGGAGCACACCCTGGTACCGCGCGCCTCCCTAATAACTCAACAAGAACAAATGCCTGCTCTATCGTGTGTGCAAGCAGAGAATTCTGTTCGACGGTGACCCCTCAATCGAGAGCCACTGTCGTCATACCGAGATGGTAGAACAGCCATCTCGCGATGGGACGTTCACGTCGCGGAGGGAGGACCGTGACCGCGATTCACCCCTGTAAATGACCAGGCGACATCCCCGGTCAATCCGGTCAGTTCTCTACACCACCAGACATACATATAAAAGCGTCGAGAAACATTCCCCACAACATACGAAAACATACAAGCATACAAACATGTAAACATAAAACGAGCACACACTTACAAGAAAAATATTGCATTATGAAAGGGGCATTAACCCAGTATTCAATTACATCGCAAAAGGGCACGCAGGACCGACAAAAAGAACTTAATAAAATTTGGCACGTGTTGCACCCTAAAATTTGCCCAACCTTACTCACTTGTTTTATGCTTCATTATCATTAGCATTTGCATATAGAGTCATGTACATAGACTAACCATCTGCATAGCATAAGCATAGCAAGTCATTCAACAGGGGACCAATCATTATTTTCATCTCTAGAAGCCTATCAAGAGGCTATTATTCCAATTCAACTTCATTCAAGTCATCAGGAAAGAATTTGAAAGCAAAGAGTTCAGCAGATCAAGCCTTGAGTCCATCTCCTGGCTGAGGGCATCTGAGGATCAACAAGAGGGTTATGAGCTGTGAAGTGAAGGCATGGAGAGTATCTAGACATCTTGAGAGACTTAGAAAGTCATTTGGAGAAGGATACAAGTTGTTGATGTGAGCACAAGAGCTACAGTTGAAGGCAGTCAACTAGGGTTTCATCTGGGTCAACCCTAGGTCAACCCTAGGTCAATTGACTGATTTAAGGGGCATTCAAGTCTATTAAGGAGATGTGGGGTTCATCATTGGACATATGAAGAAGAATATGGAGATATGACAAGGAGAATTCAAGAGAAATCAAGGAGAAGAGGAGTTACTAAATTAGGGTTTCTCTGTAAAATCCCCTAGTTTAGGTCAAATTTCCAAGCAAGATAAGTCAAAATGATAACTTCAAATGGCTTCTTGGCCAACATGAAACTTGTAGAGGATCTCAAGACCTTTAATTTGAGTGGTGGAAGACCTCAAGGAGATTTATAGAACTCAAGTTATGGTCCTTACAAGTTACAGGTCATCTGGGGTATCTGAATTTTTGTCTGTGAAAGTGACTTGACTTCCAAGCTAGTTTTGCCCCTCAAGGAGATTTCAAATGAATTCTTGGTCAACACAAGAGTTGTTCCTCATTGTCTTAGCTTTCTAGAATGGTATAGTATGCCTTCATATGATGTGGAGAACTCAACTTATGGTCTTGGCAAGCAAAGGGTATTTTGGGCATTTGTGAATTACAGGTCATTTTAACCTATACCCAAAACTCATACAAGGAGGCCTCAAATGGAAAAACTTACAACATCAAACTTGCTCCAAATGGGATTTTAAGTCTAGAAAGAAGGTCACAAGTTATTGGAGAAGCTCATAGCATGATGTTGCATACTTGGTCAAAATATGAACTAAAATGGCTTATAAAGTGAATAAATTCAAGATGGAAAATGGTTTGGGAGATTTACAAGTCCAAATGGAGACTTCCAATATATGATTTTGAATGGAAAAACAATTCTAAGAACAATGGTTCAAACACTTTTTTGAGTTTAGAAGGAAAAAAAGAAGTTATCTTTGGTTACTTGTAATTGAAGAAACATAACCAAAATGGATCAAAGTTGGAAAACAAGGGAATGTGCAAGATGGATCTAGAATGTTCATTTGGGGTCTATATATTCATGAAATGAGAATTTTGCAAGGGTTGGCTTCATTTGCACCAAGAATTCCACAAATTTCTCATACTTTTTCATTGAAGTTTCATTCCAAATCTCACAAATTCTTCACCAATTCTCATCCACATCAATTCAATCTTGTTCAATCATCATCATAGATCATCATCCAATCAAGGATCAAGTGATTATCATCCATTTTCGTGCATCTTTTTCATCAACATCAAAATCACAATCTCAAGTGGACAGCATAATTCAAGCAAAGAATCAACAAGGAATTGCATACAGAATCACATACATCAAGGATTGATCAAGATCCAACACCTAGAAGCTTCAGATCCACATCTTCCATAGCTGTTTCTCAAGATTTCTCACTAGGTAAGTTTTCATTCAAACTGCTTGATCTAGTTAGTTTGGCATGATGTTGTTAGTTTAGATGCAATCTAGGTGGTTAGGAGATTAGTTTAGATGAATTTGGAAAGGATTGGTGATGGTTGTTAACAGGTGCAACAAACTGTTAGGGTGAAGAACTCTTAGGTTAAGCCATTAGAATTTTAGCTGGATAGCGCAGGTTGATCTCCATTAGTTGTAGATTAGTTTAGGTTAAGTTTGGGGAAGAATTGAGTTGGTGCATATCAGTGTAATTTCATGGTGGCCAGATGTTGATTCAATCGGGTTTGTTGTTGTGGTGAGTTTCAAATCAATCTAATGCCCTAGGATTATAGAGGGAGAGATCCTGAGCAACTTTCATGTTTATGGCATGTTGATTCGTGGCTTGGAGATGGAGAACAGTTGGGTGGAATGTTGCTCGTGCATGGGGTTTAATGGCAGAAACCCTAATCTCAGTTGATCCAAGGAAAGAGACGAAATCGCGTCCGTTCAATGCGTGTTGGACTGTTGACTAATAGCGTGATCCAATGGCCCTTGTTTAATCTGAATTTGGAGGGAAATGAAGCTGGCCAAAACGCGCCGTTTCATTAATTGAAACGGGCGGGCCTGAGTTGGCTTGTGTTATCCCCACCCCCCTATACCAAGCCCAAACCAATTTCAACATGAATCTGATGCTATTTTCACCCCCAGTGTGTTTGTTTCATTTTCTTTAATTCTGACTCGTTTGGGCTTAAGCCAGAAGCGCTAATTGCACCCCTCATTGTTGGCCCATCCTCTGCTTATAACTGGGCGAATTTCTATTTCAACCCCCTCCTTCTCATTTAATTCCAATTATTTTTCTTAATTCACTTTAATATTTTACCAATTTTCATTAATTCATAACTAATTCATAAAAAATGAATTTCAATCCATTCTTTTTACAATATTTTCATTAAAATGTCTAGAAAATTTTCATAAAATAAAATTGCATTTTTATTTTTATTCCATATTTTTTCCATATTTTCTAAATAATTGTCATATTAAATAGTTTCATTTCATGCATCATTTTAATAATTTTTGTTCTCTTACATGCTTTAATATTTTTTTGGTCATTCTTTTTAGATTGTTTAGATGAGATATTCAACTTGTAGAAATATTTTAGTTCCCATTTTTAGGAGTTAATTTTAGGTGATTAATATAGGCTTGAACATCATGTACAAAACTAGGGTTTTAGGTGACAACTTAAGAAGTTTGATTTCATTTCCCATAGGACTTAGGGTTTGAATAGATTAGTTATGGGACTATAGGGGCTATGGGTAGTTGCTAGATCCCTTAGAAAAATTAGGATTCCCCTACTGCTATTACTGTCTGTATATCTGATTGTCTAGTGTGGTGTGCCCTCTAGGGATTGTTGCTTATTTGTTTGGGTATTGGGTTTGTCTGGGGCCCTGGGGAAGCTGGAGACTTGAGGAAATGAAGACCATTGGAGATTCAAAGACTGGAGATCAACTGCCAGAGTTGAGGAGGAGGTTCTTGCCAGCAGCTGCTGAGGAGACTAGGGTTTAGGAGCTAGGCAGAGCTCTAGGTTAGAAAGTTTGTTTCTCAAACATGGATTGCCTTGTCTGCATCCATTCTTCTCTGTGATTCAGAGTCTCTCTAAGACACTCACCCCCTTCCTTTGGAAGGCTTGGTGACAGTGTCTATGAGATAGAACTCTTGAGAGAAAATGTCTCTTGTGTTAGAAGCAGTTTGTTCACCACCTTTGGTAGTCAACTGATTGCTTAACACCCAATTCACTCTTGTGACTGATCCCTCATCCTGGAGGTTTGAGCTTGAAGAAAAGCCAGTGCAGATAGAAGACTGATGATCAAAGCCCTTGCCTGAAGGTCATGAAGATGGAAATTGATGCTTGCTGAAGCCTGTAGCTGATTGGAGATTGCTTGAAGCCAGATGTTGATTCAGAGCTGCTGAAGCTGTTTCTTTTGCTGTTGTATTTTATTGCTGATGTATTGATTGGTTTTCTGGACTGTATTGTTTGCTGTCTACCCTGCTGGGTTGAAAGTGAAGCCTGTTCACTTTTGCCTATTGTTTTCTAGGTTCGAGGTTGAGTGGGGCTCCCTTGCCTCGCTTGTGCTGTTGCATCCATGCATTTTACTGCTTTACTGTATATATATCTGATATTGTTTCTGTTTCTGCCTATCCCGTAGGATCTCTGTTTCTCTCTGTGCAAGAGAGGAGCATGATAGACACTAGGTCTTAACCCATGCATGATAACATTAGGTTAGTTTGTTTCCTTTCGCAGCCGTAGGTTAGAGTTCTGTCTCTTTCTTTCTCAAAACAAACAGAAAAACACAATAAAATTTCAAACACAATAAAAGACACTTCTTCCATAAAAGAAGGTGAACTCATCAAAACGTCATTTTTGTCCGCTGGGACTGTTAATCAGAAAAACCTTTTTCAGAAGGAATAAAATCAATCAAGACAGACTTGTGTCGTACGTGGCCCGAACTACGTTTGCTCTGATCTTTCATGCTGTATGAAAGTACGTAGGCATAGGACGCGATATCCTAGCGAGCAACCTTCCCCTCCTTTCCCGTAGGTAGGCGAACTACGTTGACTCTGATTTCTCGTTCCAGGCGAGAATACGTAGGCATAAAGTGCGATACTTTGCCGAGTCATTTTTATTTTCATTTTATTTTCTTTTTAACCCTTGACCTATAGTTTAGATAGAATAACAATCCATACCCGAAAACAAGCGTGGATCCCGTCGAGTACGACGGACGTGAGGGGTGCTAATACCTTCCCCTTGCGTAACCGACTCCCGAACCCAGGTTTTGGTTGCGATGCCCATACCTTTCCCGTGTTGTGCGAGGTTTACTCTGAGCGTTTCCTTTCCCTCCCGTGGAATAAATAACGCACGGTGGCGACTCTTCTGTTCAGCCGGCGCCGATTTTCGCAGTAGCGACAGCTGGCGACTCTGCTGGGGATCCAACGTCCCCTGGCTGCTAAGGACTGCGATGGTTCTTATGCATTTGGGATCCAACGTCCCTTGAGAGAGTCAATCCTAACGCTTGTTTTCCCGTCGAGGATTTTGTATGGAGTTATTTTATATTTCTAAACTTGTATTTTCAGCTTTATATATTGAGTATTATTGCTGTATTTGGGGTGTGACGGGTGTTCTGATATTGAGAGATAAGCCGGACCTGGGCTTGAGTGCACCTAGAATTAGAGTAGAAATTAGTGGGCGCCCGCTTGCTTTGCTTGCTTTGGTGTCCCATGAAATCTACACTCAGACGAGGTTCCTCTGGTTGGCCTCCTGCCCCTTCCTTTGGTTGGCGTGGGTTGCTGGTTAGTTGGATTGTCGACTCTGGGGACCGATCATTTGGAAGTTGGCTGAGTGAGGCCTCTTCAGGATTTGATGATGCCACTCCTTCTGGGAATCGTATCATCAACCCTGAAAGTCTGTGACGCCGACGACCGCATAGGATGCCGTACCTTGTGCCAGTTATAGGGCCACCCACCTGTGAGGGGATTCAGGGTTATGCAGGTAACTAGACCTCCAGACTACCAGTTATTTCTTGATCAGAGATCCTGGTTATCTATGATGTGTTCTGAGGTCTGTCAGAGACCATTTGGAGATGTATTCTGAGGTCTGTCAGAGACCAATTAGAGATGTGACTTGAGGTCTATCAGAGACCAGTCGGAGTTATGATTTGAGGTCTGTCAGAGACCAGTGTTGGAGTTTTATTTTAGGTCTATCTGAGACCAGGGTTTGGTGACTTCTGGATGGTCTATCTGAGACCTTTCTTGATTGGGTTTAGGCTATTCAGCTGCAGCTTTGGTCCCTGTTGAATGTTACTTGCATTGCATCCCTGCATATCCATTACCATTTGCATTTCACTAACGTGTGTCTGTGCTGCAGGTGCATTTGCATTTCCCTAGTTCTAGTGCCCAGACTTCTGAGTGTTTGATCATGACTAGCTTAAGGAGAACGGTTGCTTACAAATTGCCTACGCCTGATATTGTTCCTCTACTTGGGTTGATCTCTCTTGCTGATGAGAGCGTTCGTAGGAGTTTCCGGATGAGCTATGGTAGATTATTGAGATTGGTGTGCAAACCTACAGAGGTAGAGTTAGATGGGCTGTATGCTTTGATGCAATTCTATGACCCTGCTTTGAGGTGCTTCACGTTCTCTGACTTTATTATGGGACCAACCCTGGAAGAATACGCTGAGTATGTTGAGCTGCCCGTGCAGAACCAGGTTCCATTCATTCATTATGACGCCAAACCCAAGCCTGAGGAATTGGCAAAAGCCTTGCATGTTGATGCTTCTGAACTTGTGACTACTGTTTCCCGTGGAGTTCTAGGCTTCTCACTTCAGTTCTTAGTTGGTAAAGCCCAAGAGTACGCCAAGAGCGGGTGCTGGGTGGCTTTCAATGCTGTGTTGGCCTTATGCATTTATGGCATAGTCTTGTTTCCCAATATACCGGATTTTGTGGACTTCGATGCTTTCTACTTGTTTGCCGCTGGTAATCCTGTACCTACCTTACTCGGAGATCTCTACCACTCACTGCATTACAAGAATGAGAAGGGAAGAGGGAAGAATGTTCATTTGTGTGTGCCCTTGTTGAGTATGTGGCTTGAGAGTCACCTTCCTAAGAGAGGACCTGCTGCAGAGACTACAGTTCCAGCTGGTTGGCCAGAGCGCCTGATGAGGCTATCGTCGGAAGATATGGAGTGGTTTGATCAAGACCTGTTGGGATCTGAGCTCATCTTCAATTGTTCCGGTTACCCTAATGTGCCGCTGATAGGAAGAAAAGGGTGTATCAATTACAACCCTTCTCTATTCATTCGCCAGTTCGGATATGCGCTGAAGAATCCACCTCATGAGGAAGAAGTACAGGAATCTCTGTACTTCACAGGGGATTTGAAGGGGGAGTTATTGGCCAAGTTGCAACATGCCTGGACGCGTATTAACCGCAAGGGGAAGCCGTTGTTAGGAAAGAATGACTGTCAGGCCTATGCCCCTTATAGAGTTTGGATTCAAGAGAGGGCTAGTCAGTTGAAGATGCCGTTTCCAGATGCACCAATTCTTGTTCCCGTTCCGGTAGCAGAGCCAACTACTGTCTCTAGAGAGGTCTATGAACAGGTTGTGAGGGAGAAGGAAGCCTTGTTGAAGATTAACGAAGGGTTAGAGCAAGAGCTAGCCCAGGCACGCAGTGAGAAAAACAAGGCCGTATATGCTTTCCAACAACAGATTGAGCTGGTAAACAGGTTAGGGGCTGAGTTGACCGAGGAAAAGAAAAAGCGCGAACGTCTGGGGCAAGAGTTCAGAAGTTCCCATGACATGCTGGAAGCCAAAAAGAAGGCGCTCGACGCAGCACACCGAGAGATATCTTCTTGCAATAAGACTTGGAATGCTACACTCACTAACAACAAGAAGAGGGAAGATAAGCTGAAGCAGCAAATTTCCGACCTCGAAGAGAAGTTGAAGTCTAGCATCAAGAAGTGTGAGGAAGAAGTGATGAACCGGTATAGTGTCCAGCATGCACTGAACAAGGCAATCAAATCCAGAGATGAAGCAGTGTCCCAGAAGCGAAAGTTAGAAGATTGCTTCGGAGAAGCAACATGGGAAGAAACTGCTGAAGATGTACGCCGTGTCCTTAAAAGGAGAAACCAGCTTGTTGAAGGGCTGCTTGATCGACCAAGCCATCCGGAGACCAAGAAGTTGTTAGAGGAGTACCAGACTTTTGGGAGGATTTGATCATTTCATGTAGTAGTTATTCGTATGCTTTATTTGCATAGTGCTGACCATCACCAGGATTGTTGGTTGAGGTCATGCCTTCTGTGTACTCTCAGTGACATTGTACCCTGGGCTTATTGATTCTCTCTGCTATATATGAGGCTTTCTATGATTCAACTCCGATATTCTTATTGCCAGCACTGTCACTGCACCGGCACCTTCGCACTAGAACTGGGGAATGAACTTCCCTAATGCACAGACACATTGCATTGCATTCATATTCATATTGCATGACAGGTAATCTTTGAATGGTGTCTTATCTCCTGCTCTGTACCAGGTACTTAACAGGATTCCAGATCAACATCCGCACCGCTATTCTACACGCTCCAATTGTCGGAAAGTCATGGACCAAATACAGAACGAGATGCAAGATGTTCGCGAGAAGCTCGCCCTCTTCATGCAGACCATGGAAGCTATAGCAAAAGGGCAAGAGAATTTGCAGGCCATGGTCCAGCCTCTGTTGGCTCGCAACGCTGGTCATGGTAACGAAGATCATCAGTCTGTCCGGGTTGATACTGCTCATGGAGACGGCACTCCCACGCCCGTGGCTCCGCCTGTCGTCAATATACCTGCCGCTAATCTCAACAACGCTACCGCTGCTGTGAATGGTAACGTTGGAGTTGGAAATGATACTGCTGTCCATAATGTCGGGCTGGGTGATGTCAATGTGGGAGATAATCTTGGAGGCAACGGCTTTGTCAATACTGGGTTCGGATTTAACGATCAGGGATTCGACAACGCTGGCAAGTATGGCTTTAATGCTCAAGGCTTTGGGCAAGATGGTTATGGTATGATCAATCAGGGTTACGGAGGCTTTGGAAACGGAAATGGTACTGGATTTGTGGGTTTTGGTCCTGCTGGAGGTGTTCAAGGGTATGGCAACAGAGGCCGAGGTCCCGGGATGAACCAGATCAGAGCTGGACGTAATAATGCATATGATGGATACGGGGCTGGAAACGGTATGTGGCAAGAGGATCAACAGGAGGACGCCTTCTCTGGAGGAGGTTTTGAAGGGCCGATGGATGATTCTCAAAAGATTAGAATGCTGGAAGAGCAAATGAAGGGAGTCCTAAATCAAAGCGCTGTGGGTCTGGACATGGCAACTATGGGATTGGTACCTGGCTTGAGGGTGCCAATTAAATTCAAGGCGCCCGCGTTCGATAAGTACAAAGGAGACACGTGTCCGAAAGTGCATGTACGAGCTTATTACAGAAAGATGTCTGCATACTCCACTGACGAAAGAATGCTCATGCATTTCTTTCAGGATAGTCTATCGGGTCCTTCCCTAGAGTGGTACATGGGGTTGGAGCCAACTGATATCAAGACTTGGAAGCAATTAGCGGAGGCGTTTGTAGCCCATTACAAGTATAACAGTGACCTGGCGCCCAATCGGGTCCAGTTGGCCGGGCTTTCGCAAAAGAAGGGGGAGAGTTTTAAGGAGTACGCGCAAAGGTGGCGCGATATGGCTGCCAGGGTCCGTCCTCCTGTGGAAGATAAGGAAATGAACGATATGTTTGTCGGCACATTCACCGGGCTGTTTCATGATATGCTGTTTCATACGTCTCTGGCCAGTTTTTCAGATCTGATTCTGATGGGGGAAAAGATTGAGCGTAATATTAAGCAAGGAAAGTTCCAAGTCGAGGAATCAACTGCATCTGGCAGTAATAAGAAAGCTTATGGTGGGCGCCGTCAGGGCGAAGCTAGCGCGGTATTTGGAGGCCGAGGCCGAGGCCGAGGCAGGGGCAGAGGTCAATATCGTCAGCCGCAGCAGGTGTCGAGTGTTACTATCCCATATCAACAACAACCAATCCAGCAACAACAACCGGTTCAGCAGCAGCCAATGCCACAGCAGCAGCAGCCTCAGCAGGGGGCGCAGCAGGCTCAACGAAGATTCCAGGGTGGTAAACCGAGAAGAGTGTTTGAGAAACCTCCCTCTACCTATGCTGATTTATTGCAGACATTGTTGGGATTGAATCTGGTAGAGAAAAGAACTTTGGCGCCGATAACGGGAGCTCCCCCGTTCGGCTACGATGCGAATAGACGCTGCGAGTTTCATTCTGGGGCCCCGGGCCATGATAAAGAAGGTTGCCATGCTTTTAAGCATGTTGTGCAGGATCTTTTGGACAACAAGTCTATCAATTTCGGAACGACAGTTCCGAATATAGTCCAGAAACCCATGCCCAATCATGGGGCCAACGCCGTGCTGACTGAGGAAGGTCTGAATCTTATTATGAATGTTGAGGAGTTGAAGACGCCGCTGAGCGAGATAAAGAGCCGACTGTTGCAGGGAGGTGTTCACCCGGGTTGTAATGAGTACTGCTTAGATTGTTGGGCCCTGTCTGGGGGGTGTGAGGATTTGAAGAAAGGCATCCAGGCCTTAATTGATGATGGTATATTGCAGTTTGATAGAACAGCAACCGACGAGCCCGCAGGGGCAGTAGTGGATAATCGGGGTGATGTGGCTACAGTGACAATTCCTAGGAAGACGATCACTATTTCAGCACCAGCTCAGCGACCACCGATTACCATAACTAAAGCCGGGCCAATCCCGTATGAGAACACGAGAGCAGTCCCATGGTCGTATGGGCTGGAGGTGTATTGTGACGGGATTAAAATCGATGTTAACAAGCAGTCAGCTGAGATGGTGGATAATGTTGTTGGTTCAGGAGGCATGACGAGGAGTGGCAGGATCTTTATATCTCCTGAAGTGGAAGCCGAAAGACTAGCGAAAGGAAAAGGGAAAGCGGTTGAGAATGTTCCGGTACAAGCAAATGAAAAAGAAGCAGCATCTAAGGATGTAGAAGAATTCATGCGCTTGATTCGGAAGAGTGATTATAAGATTGTGGAGCATCTACAGCAGACACCGTCCAAAATATCTATTCTGTCATTGCTGTTGTGTTCGGAAGCTCACAGGAACGCTTTGCTGAAAGTCCTGGACACTTCTTTTGTACCCCAGGATGTCTCCGTAAATCAGCTAGAAGGAGTATTGGCACACGTGAATGCAGGCCACAGTCTGGGTTTTACTGATTTTGACTTGACTCCGAAAGGAAGGGATCATAATATGGCATTACACGTGTCTGTGGAGTGTAGGGGATCAACAATGTCGCACGTATTGGTTGACACCGGGTCGTCTTTGAATGTGCTGCCTAAGAAGGCTATGATGAAGCTGGATGTTCGGGGGATTTTGTGTACACCCAGCGATTTGGTAGTCAGAGCGTTTGACGGCACGCGGAGAACAGTCTTCGGATCGATTACCTTGCCTCTGCAAGTGGGGCCGGAAGTGTTTGCAACGGAGTTTTATATCATGGATATACAGCCTGCATACAGCTGCTTGCTTGGAAGACCTTGGATTCACGGGGCAGGGGCAGTCACGTCTACCCTGCATCAGAAGTTAAAGTATATGGTCGGAGACAGTGTAGTCACCGTGTGCGGAGAAGAAGACATCCTGGTCAGCCATCTGTCTTCGTTTAAATATGTGGAAGTCGACGGGGAGATCCACGAGACGCCGTGCCAGGCATTCGAAGGTTTGCGCATAAAGGACAAGAGTCCCGGGCCAAGCAAAGTGCCAGAGATAGCTGTCTCATCGTACAAGGAAGCTCAAGCACTAGTGGAAGCAGGAGAAGCCAAAGGCTGGGGCAAAGTATTGGACATCCCTGTGAAAATGGACCGGTTCGGACTGGGGTACCGACCGTCGTCATCAACTCCTTCCGTGGGGGCCCCTCATTTCAGAAAATCAATCACCATCTCTGCCAGTGGAGTATGCCATGAAACTGTCAATGCTGCTTCGGAATCTGATGAAGGGGACAGCGACTGTGATATGGATGCCTGGATTCAGCCAAGCACGCCAGGACAAGGACTTTGCAACTGGTCTATTCAGGAGCTTGTTCCTGTGACTTTTAAACAGTAATGCTTTGCTTTATTAATTGTTGAATAATCTGATGTCCTGCCCGGGGCATCAGGATTTGCTTAGGGCTGTGTTGTTATAAACATTGTGCGTTAATCATTAAATAAATGGCGTTTTTTCATGTGCAAATACCGTAATCCCTGTCTTTCCTATTTTATATTTTTCAATAAAATGGCAACGTGGTTATCCGCTTTATACGCATTTTGAAGCACTTAACCCTTTCTTTTGCAGGATAACATTTTCAGATGACATCCTTGAACCACCTATGACTCGTCCCGACTTCGAGCACCCGGTATTCCAGACCGAAGAAGAGGTTGTCGAAGATAGCAACGTTCCTGAAGAACTGTCTTGGTTGGTGAAGCAAGAGGAAAGAGCCATTTTGCCTCACGACGAGGTTATTGAAATTATCAATTTGGGGTCGGAAGGGGTTGAGAAGAATATTCGTATTGGAGCCGCACTGCAGAGTGATATCAAGCGAAAACTGGTTGAAATGCTCCGAGAATATAATGATGTATTCGCTTGGTCATATGAAGATATGCCGGGGCTCGATACAGATATGGTTGTGCATCGCCTGCCACTGAAAGAAGACTGTCCGCCTGTCAAACAAAAGCTTCGCAGAACTCGACCAGATATGGCAATGAAGATCAAAGAGGAGGTTCAAAAACAGTGGGACGCTGGTTTCCTGGCTGTGACGAAGTATCCCTCATGGGTTGCTAACATCGTACCAGTGCCAAAGAAAGATGGCAAGGTTCGAATGTGCGTGGATTATAGAGATCTGAATAAAGCAAGCCCAAAAGACGATTTTCCACTTCCTCATATTGACGTGTTAGTTGATAATACCGCTCAGTACTCCGTATTCTCCTTCATGGATGGCTTTTCAGGCTATAATCAGATTAAAATGGCGCCAGAGGATATGGAGAAAACTACTTTCATAACGCCGTGGGGAACATTTTGCTACAAAGTGATGCCCTTTGGTTTGAAAAATGCTGGGGCAACATATCAGCGTGCGATGACGACTCTCTTTCATGACATGATGCACAAAGAGATCGAAGTTTATGTTGACGATATGATTGCCAAATCCCAGACGGAGGAAGAGCATCTGGTGAATCTGTTGAAGTTGTTTAAAAGACTTAGAAAGTTCAGGCTGAGGCTGAACCCTAATAAATGCACCTTCGGGGTGAGATCGGGTAAGCTCCTGGGGTTTATCGTAAGCGAAAGAGGAATAGAGGTCGATCCTGCTAAAATAAAAGCGATTCAAGAAATGCCGACGCCTAAAACAGAGAAAGAGGTACGCGGGTTTTTAGGGAGATTGAACTATATTGCTCGGTTCATATCTCACCTAACTGCTACGTGCGAACCATTATTCAAGCTCTTGAAGAAAGATCAAGCTGTAAAGTGGAACGATAATTGTCAAAAGGCGTTCGATAAAATAAAGAAGTATCTGCAGGAGCCTCCTATTTTGATACCCCCGGTAGCAGGGAGACCCTTGATAATGTATTTGACGGTTCTTGAGGGAAGCATGGGTTGTGTTCTCGGTCAACACGACGAGACAGGGAGAAAAGAGCATGCGATCTATTATCTGAGTAAGAAATTTACAGACTGTGAATCTCGATACTCAATGCTGGAGAAAACTTGTTGCGCGCTAGCCTGGGCCGCCAAGCGTTTGAGGCAGTACATGCTGAATCATACAACCATGCTCATCTCGAAGATGGATCCAATCAAATATATATTCGAAAAGCAGGCGTTGTCAGGTAGAATTGCCCGGTGGCAGATGGTCTTGACTGAATATGATATTCAATACGTCTCACAAAAGGCAATAAAGGGGAGTGTGCTGTCTGAGTATCTGGCGGAGCAGCCTATTGAAGAGTACCAATCAATGAGATTTGATTTTCCTGACGAGGATATCATGTATCTCAAGATGAAGGATTGCGAAGAACCGTTGCCAGACGAAGGACCAGAGCCGGGGTCCCAGTGGAAGATGATATTTGACGGAGCTGTGAATGCTTACGGTAGCGGAATAGGGGCAATTATCACCACGCCGCACGGGTCGCACATCCCGTTTACTGCCCGATTGACCTTTGCCGTTACCAACAATGAGGCCGAATACGAAGCTTGCATAATGGGGCTTGAAGAAGCCATTGATTTGCGAATCAAACATCTAGACGTATACGGAGACTCAGCTCTGGTAGTGAATCAGATCAAAGGGGAGTGGGAGACACGGCAGCCCAATTTGATACATTATATGAATTATGCAAGGAGATTGTTGCCTTTCTTCGACAAGGTTGAATTGCATCACGTGCCGCGGGCAGAAAATCAAATGGCTGATGCCCTTGCCACTTTGTCTTCCATGTACAAGGTCAACTTCTGGAACGAAGCTCCCCAAATCACTATCTCTCGGTTGGACAGGCCAGCTTATGTATTTGCTATTGATGAAGCATCGGATGACAAACCGTGGTATTTTGATATCCTTAATTTCCTGAAGAATAAAGAGTATCCGGCTGGGGCATCCAGTCAGGATCAGAAGACTCTCAGGAGATTAGCGGGTAATTTCTATTTAAACCCGGATGGCGTCTTATACAGAAGAAACCACGATTTGGTGTTGTTGCGTTGTGTAGACGAAAAAGAGGCAAAGCTTCTCATGGAGGAAATTCACGAAGGTGCCTTTGGCACGCATGCTGGTGGACATGCTATGACAAGAAAGCTGCTGAGGGTAGGTTACTTTTGGTTGACGATGGAAACTGATTGTTTCAAGTTCGCGAGGAAGTGCCACAAGTGCCAAATCTATGCTGACAAGATACACGTGCCTCCAAGCCCTTTAAATGTAATGTCGTCTCCATGGCCATTCTCGATGTGGGGAATCGATATGATCGGAAAGATTGAGCCGACGGCTTCTAACGGGCATCGGTTCATCCTAGTAGCAATCGATTATTTCACCAAGTGGGTGGAAGCGGCGTCTTACGCAAATGTAACGAAGCAAGTGGTGGCTAGATTCATCAAGAGAGATATCGTTTGCCGATATGGGATCCCCGAGCGGATAATCACGGATAATGGTTCAAATCTGAACAACAAAATGATGAAGGAGCTCTGTCAGAATATCAAGATCGAACATCACAACTCCTCCCCTTACCGACCCAAGATGAATGGCGCTGTCGAAGCGGCCAATAAAAATATCAAGAAAATCGTCCAGAAAATGGTGGTGACGTATAAAGATTGGCATGAAATGCTACCTTTCGCTTTGCACGGTTATCGTACGACGGTACGCACATCAACCGGGGCAACTCCGTTCTCGTTGGTATACGGAATGGAGGCGGTATTACCATTGGAAGTTGAGATCCCTTCTCTGAGGGTATTGCGAGACGTTCAGCTGGACGAGGCGGAATGGGTAACGAATAGATTGAACCAACTGAGTTTGATGGATGAGAAGAGGCTAGCTTCTCTGGCATACGGTCGTTTGTACCAAAGACGAATGAAGAAAGCGTACGACAAGAAGATACTTCCGCGAAGTTTTCAGACGGGCGACCTTGTGCTGAAAAGGATTCTCCCGCCGCAAGCAGATCACAGGGGCAAGTGGACCCCCAATTACGAAGGGCCATACGTTGTCAGTAAGGTCTTTTCAGGAGGAGCGTTGTTGTTGTCCACCATGGACGGGGAAGACTTTGCGTCACCTGTGAATTCGGACGCAGTTAAAAAATACTTTGCTTAAAATAGACCCGCTGGACAAAAAAAAGAGAGTCCAGGCAAAAATGGGGCATCCTGGCGAACCAAAAACAGAATGAAAGGTTCGGGCAAAAATTAGGGATAAAATTGAAAAAATGTACACCCGCGAAGTTGAAAACCTACACTGGGCGGCTTCGGCAAAAAAGGGTATCCCGGTGAACTGAAAACCCGTAAAGGGCGGTTCACGCAAAAGTTAGGGATGTGAAAAGCAAATGACTGCGGTCCGAATTTGATATTACAATGAGCATCAATGCGGGAGAATATATTTGAGGAGTCAGTTATCGGATACAACCTCTTTAGAAGTCGGGATACCGGGAAAGCATTAGAGTCGGACGAGTCATGGGAGGATCAGTTCGTGGTGTTCATCTGCATCCAGTTGCCGACATGTGTACAAAATTTAATTTGTCAAAATATTTATGCTTCCTGTGCATACTTGTATATCTGCTTTGCGTAGCTTCCTCTTTTCAGGAGTTACATCCCGTGTACAAAAACTCCGCCCATTCGGGGGCCCAATCAATGAAAATGTGTTATTCAGTACTTGATGCCTGTTCTTTACTGTTTTGCGCATGATAAAACGCCTAAGTTTGATGAAACTAACATGAGTATAACATCACTGGCTCTTGCCAACAATCATTAAAGCTTTGAATTGACTGAGTGTAACGTCACTAACCTGAATCGATTTGATTGCATGGGCTTGTCGTGTCTTGTTTGTGTTGTTGCAGGTTTCATAACCATACGAGGAAGATGATCAGAAGGTTGCAATAACGAAAGACTCAGTCCTCACGCAGGTCATGCATGTTCTTCCTGAAGAAGGATAGAATTCCCCAGCTAGCCGTAGCTTATCCAAAGAACGTGCTCCAGAAAAGTTGCTCGTCCTCAGCAGAGTCTGGCGATTCTGAGGTTGTAAGGCTGTATTCAGACAGGTTCATCTTTTCCCGCAGGGTCAGGCGCTCTCCCCCAACGGAGTCAGTTAATTTTCCCCAAGAGAACCATCCCATCCCCAGCGGAATTCTCTTTGCAAGTGTTTTCATTCCTTCCAGTGAAATTCGAAGATTAAGACTCTCCCAAGCAGAGTTGATGGTGGGTCCTGTCATTTATTTTGTCAGAGACACTGGTGATATCAGTTCACGTTCCAGCAGAAAGTATGAGCCTACAGTGCACATCTGCTATTCCCCAGCAAAGTTATTTTCCCCAGCAGGGGTTTACTTCAACAAGGTGTTTGGTGAGTTCCCAATTTCCCAGCAGGGGCGACTTCACCATTCCAGCATTTATTTTGCTGGAATAATTCTGTAGCATCTGGCTATCCCCGGCGGAGTCGGCATCATCCTTCCAGCATTTATTTTGCTGAAGCAGTTTCTGCACTCTAGTAGTTCAGGTGGAGAGAGCTCTTGCTCAAATGAACAATCAAACACTCAAGATCTCGGCGTGAGACATCCAATGATAATGTCAGTTTCGGCGGTATTCCCCACCAGAGTCAGTAGGATAAATATCTCCTTATCCCCAAGCAGAGTTTGTTTGTCATCAACGGGTCCCATGAATCAGAATTTCAGAGGCCACCGCTGGTTATCAGAACAGGCATCCGATAGTTTGGTTTCCAGACGTCCCCAGTAGAGTTCATCTCAAAGTCGCTGTCACGTCAGTGTTAAGAAGTTTGTGGGTAGGGATCAGTGGAGAACCAAGTCCTGACGTGGACAATTTATTCCTAGATTGACGGGTTTTCTTCAGAAGTGGGCGTCCTAACGTGGACAGGTTTGTGTCCCCGGATTGGTGAAGCGTGTTAGTCCTATCGTGGGCAGATTCAAGTTCTCGGAATTAGTGGAATGTGAGGTCATGACGTTGACAAAAGTGATTACTCTTTGTGTTGGTGTCCTGACGTGGACCAGTTACTCTCAGCAGTTATCCTTTTTCGTGTTGGCAAAGCATGGGTCCTGACGCGGGCAAGTTATGTCCCCAGTGGGTCAATGTATGAGTCCTTACGTGGACAAGTCTTATTTCCTCAGTGGGTCAAAGGCGCCTGAGTCCTAACGTGGACAAATCAAGACGAGGTCAGTGTCCTGACGTGGACAAATCAAAGAAATTGTTGTTCCTAACGTGGAGAAGTGGGTCCTAACGTGGACGATGTAGTCCTTACGCGGACATATCAAAAGAGATTATTCCTTACGTGGAAAGAGTATAGTCCTTACGTGGACAGACTAAGATGACATTCCTTACGTGGAAAAATGTAGTCCTGACGCGGACAAATCGCGAAGAAATTGGCATTCCTTACGTGGAAAGATCAGAGTCCTTACGTGGACATGTCAAGAGCATTCCTTACGTGGAAGAGAAATGGTTTCCTTACGTGGAAAGACGAGTTTGTTCCTTACGGGGAAAGATTGAGTCCTCACGCGGACATATCACGATTGATTCCTGACGTGGAAAGAAAGAGTGCATTCCTGACGTGGAAGAGTTTAGTCATGACGCGGACAGATCAAAGAAGATATTCCTAACGTGGAAGAAGAAGATTTATTCCTTGCGTGGAAAAATTGGGGTCCTTACGTGGACAGATGCAAGAAAAAGTTGAGTCCTGACGTGGACAGATTCAGAATCAACGTTGAATTCCTTACAGGGAAAGATTGGAGTCCTGACGTGGACATGTTATAGGATATTGGAGTCCTTGCGTGGACAGATTGATATAGTTCTCCTTACGCGGAAAGAAGACTGCTTCCTGACGTGGAAAGATGAAAGGGTTAGTCCTGACGTGGACAGATACAGAAGAGATGATTCCTAACGTGGATAGGTGTTACTCCTAACGTGGACGATGTTATTCCTAACGTGGATAGGTGTTACTCCTAACGTGGACGATGTTATTCCTAACATGGATAGGTGTTACTCCTAACGTGGAAGAGTGTTATTCCTAACGTGGACGATTCAGTTTATGGAAATGCAGACGAATTATCCCCAGCGGAGTTGCCGAAGTTTTTCTGGGTTGACAGCAAGTGGAGTCCTAACGTGGACAGGGTTTAGTTGAGATTTCTTCGTATGGATGACAGACAGAGTCCTGACGTGGACAAGCAAGCAATCTATTATGACAGAATCATTTTCAGAACGATGAAGACAATCTCCAGCACGGTCGCGCAAGATCAGTGGGTTGCTGTAACAGTCAGATTCAGCTGATGAATGTCGTTCCCAAGCAGGGGTGTAGTTTATTTCTGCGGTTGGCAAATTTCTGGTTTCACTAGTATTCAACCGTCTCGTACCGCGAATGTCTGAAGGCTCCGGGCTCTTCACCCAATCGGGTCCAAGTCGCTTGAATAGGGGCAGCTGTTGCACCCTAAAATTTGCCCAACCTTACTCACTTGTTTTATGCTTCATTATCATTAGCATTTGCATATAGAGTCATGTACATAGACTAACCATCTGCATAGCATAAGCATAGCAAGTCATTCAACAGGGGACCAATCATTATTTTCATCTCTAGAAGCCTATCAAGAGGCTATTATTCCAATTCAACTTCATTCAAGTCATCAGGAAAGAATTTGAAAGCAAAGAGTTCAGCAGATCAAGCCTTGAGTCCATCTCCTGGCTGAGGGCATCTGAGGATCAACAAGAGGGTTATGAGCTGTGAAGTGAAGGCATGGAGAGTATCTAGACATCTTGAGAGACTTAGAAAGTCATTTGGAGAAGGATACAAGTTGTTGATGTGAGCACAAGAGCTACAGTTGAAGGCAGTCAACTAGGGTTTCATCTGGGTCAACCCTAGGTCAACCCTAGGTCAATTGACTGATTTAAGGGGCATTCAAGTCTATTAAGGAGATGTGGGGTTCATCATTGGACATATGAAGAAGAATATGGAGATATGACAAGGAGAATTCAAGAGAAATCAAGGAGAAGAGGAGTTACTAAATTAGGGTTTCTCTGTAAAATCCCCTAGTTTAGGTCAAATTTCCAAGCAAGATAAGTCAAAATGCTAACTTCAAATGGCTTCTTGGCTAACATGAAACTTGTAGAGGATCTCAAGACCTTTAATTTGAGTGGTGGAAGACCTCAAGGAGATTTATAGAACTCAAGTTATGGTCCTTACAAGTTACAGGTCATCTGGGGTATCTGAATTTTTGTCTGTGAAAGTGACTTGACTTCCAAGCTAGTTTTGCCCCTCAAGGAGATTTCAAATGAATTCTTGGTCAACACAAGAGTTGTTCCTCATTGTCTTAGCTTTCTAGAATGGTATAGTATGCCTTCATATGATGTGGAGAACTCAACTTATGGTCTTGGCAAGCAAAGGGTATTTTGGGCATTTGTGAATTACAGGTCATTTTAACCTATACCCAAAACTCATACAAGGAGGCCTCAAATGGAAAAACTTACAACATCAAACTTGCTCCAAATGGGATTTTAAGTCTAGAAAGAAGGTCACAAGTTATTGGAGAAGCTCATAGCATGATGTTGCATACTTGGTCAAAATATGAACTAAAATGGCTTATAAAGTGAATAAATTCAAGATGGAAAATGGTTTGGGAGATTTACAAGTCCAAATGGAGACTTCCAATATATGATTTTGAATGGAAAAACAATTCTAAGAACAATGGTTCAAACACTTTTTTGAGTTTAGAAGGAAAAAAAGAAGTTATCTTTGGTTACTTGTAATTGAAGAAACATAACCAAAATGGATCAAAGTTGGAAAACAAGGGAATGTGCAAGATGGATCTAGAATGTTCATTTGGGGTCTATATATTCATGAAATGAGAATTTTGCAAGGGTTGGCTTCATTTGCACCAAGAATTCCACAAATTTCTCATACTTTTTCATTGAAGTTTCATTCCAAATCTCACAAATTCTTCACCAATTCTCATCCACATCAATTCAATCTTGTTCAATCATCATCATAGATCATCATCCAATCAAGGATCAAGTGATTATCATCCATTTTCGTGCATCTTTTTCATCAACATCAAAATCACAATCTCAAGTGGACAGCATAATTCAAGCAAAGAATCAACAAGGAATTGCATACAGAATCACATACATCAAGGATTGATCAAGATCCAACACCTAGAAGCTTCAGATCCACATCTTCCATAGCTGTTTCTCAAGATTTCTCACTAGGTAAGTTTTCATTCAAACTGCTTGATCTAGTTAGTTTGGCATGATGTTGTTAGTTTAGATGCAATCTAGGTGGTTAGGAGATTAGTTTAGATGAATTTGGAAAGGATTGGTGATGGTTGTTAACAGGTGCAACAAACTGTTAGGGTGAAGAACTCTTAGGTTAAGCCATTAGAATTTTAGCTGGATAGCGCAGGTTGATCTCCATTAGTTGTAGATTAGTTTAGGTTAAGTTTGGGGAAGAATTGAGTTGGTGCATATCAGTGTAATTTCATGGTGGCCAGATGTTGATTCAATCGGGTTTGTTGTTGTGGTGAGTTTCAAATCAATCTAATGCCCTAGGATTATAGAGGGAGAGATCCTGAGCAACTTTCATGTTTATGGCATGTTGATTCGTGGCTTGGAGATGGAGAACAGTTGGGTGGAATGTTGCTCGTGCATGGGGTTTAATGGCAGAAACCCTAATCTCAGTTGATCCAAGGAAAGAGACGAAATCGCGTCCGTTCAATGCGTGTTGGACTGTTGACTAATAGCGTGATCCAATGGCCCTTGTTTAATCTGAATTTGGAGGGAAATGAAGCTGGCCAAAACGCGCCGTTTCATTAATTGAAACGGGCGGGCCTGAGTTGGCTTGTGTTATCCCCACCCCCCTATACCAAGCCCAAACCAATTTCAACATGAATCTGATGCTATTTTCACCCCCAGTGTGTTTGTTTCATTTTCTTTAATTCTGACTCGTTTAGGCTTAAGCCAGAAGCGCTAATTGCACCCCTCATTGTTGGCCCATCCTCTGCTTATAACTGGGCGAATTTCTATTTCAACCCCCTCCTTCTCATTTAATTCCAATTATTTTTCTTAATTCACTTTAATATTTTACCAATTTTCATTAATTCATAACTAATTCATAAAAAATGCATTTCAATCCATTCTTTTTACAATATTTTCATTAAAATGTCTAGAAAATTTTCATAAAATAAAATTGCATTTTTATTTTTATTCCATATTTTTTCCATATTTTCTAAATAATTGTCATATTAAATAGTTTCATTTCATGCATCATTTTAATAATTTTTGTTCTCTTACATGCTTTAATATTTTTTTGGTCATTCTTTTTAGATTGTTTAGATGAGATATTCAACTTGTAGAAATATTTTAGTTCCCATTTTTAGGAGTTAATTTTAGGTGATTAATATAGGCTTGAACATCATGTACAAAACTAGGGTTTTAGGTGACAACTTAAGAAGTTTGATTTCATTTCCCATAGGACTTAGGGTTTGAATAGATTAGTTATGGGACTATAGGGGCTATGGGTAGTTGCTAGATCCCTTAGAAAAATTAGGATTCCCCTACTGCTATTACTGTCTGTATATCTGATTGTCTAGTGTGGTGTGCCCTCTAGGGATTGTTGCTTATTTGTTTGGGTATTGGGTTTGTCTGGGGCCCTGGGGAAGCTGGAGACTTGAGGAAATGAAGACCATTGGAGATTCAAAGACTGGAGATCAACTGCCAGAGTTGAGGAGGAGGTTCTTGCCAGCAGCTGCTGAGGAGACTAGGGTTTAGGAGCTAGGCAGAGCTCTAGGTTAGAAAGTTTGTTTCTCAAACATGGATTGCCTTGTCTGCATCCATTCTTCTCTGTGATTCAGAGTCTCTCTAAGACACTCACCCCCTTCCTTTGGAAGGCTTGGTGACAGTGTCTATGAGATAGAACTCTTGAGAGAAAATGTCTCTTGTGTTAGAAGCAGTTTGTTCACCACCTTTGGTAGTCAACTGATTGCTTAACACCCAATTCACTCTTGTGACTGATCCCTCATCCTGGAGGTTTGAGCTTGAAGAAAAGCCAGTGCAGATAGAAGACTGATGATCAAAGCCCTTGCCTGAAGGTCATGAAGATGGAAATTGATGCTTGCTGAAGCCTGTAGCTGATTGGAGATTGCTTGAAGCCAGATGTTGATTCAGAGCTGCTGAAGCTGTTTCTTTTGCTGTTGTATTTTATTGCTGATGTATTGATTGGTTTTCTGGACTGTATTGTTTGCTGTCTACCCTGCTGGGTTGAAAGTGAAGCCTGTTCACTTTTGCCTATTGTTTTCTAGGTTCGAGGTTGAGTGGGGCTCCCTTGCCTCGCTTGTGCTGTTGCATCCATGCATTTTACTGCTTTACTGTATATATATCTGATATTGTTTCTGTTTCTGCCTATCCCGTAGGATCTCTGTTTCTCTCTGTGCAAGAGAGGAGCATGATAGACACTAGGTCTTAACCCATGCATGATAACATTAGGTTAGTTTGTTTCCTTTCGCAGCCGTAGGTTAGAGTTCTGTCTCTTTCTTTCTCAAAACAAACAGAAAAACACAATAAAATTTCAAACACAATAAAAGACACTTCTTCCGTAAAAGAAGGTGAACTCATCAAAACGTCATTTTTGTCCGCTGGGACTGTTAATCAGAAAAACCTTTTTCAGAAGGAATAAAATCAATCAAGACAGACTTGTGTCGTACGTGGCCCGAACTACGTTTGCTCTGATCTTTCATGCTGTATGAAAGTACGTAGGCATAGGACGCGATATCCTAGCGAGCAACCTTCCCCTCCTTTCCCGTAGGTAGGCGAACTACGTTGACTCTGATTTCTCGTTCCAGGCGAGAATACGTAGGCATAAAGTGCGATACTTTGCCGAGTCATTTTTATTTTCATTTTATTTTCTTTTTAACCCTTGACCTATAGTTTAGATAGAATAACAATCCATACCCGAAAACAAGCGTGGATCCCGTCGAGTACGACGGACGTGAGGGGTGCTAATACCTTCCCCTTGCGTAACCGACTCCCGAACCCAGGTTTTGGTTGCGATGCCCATACCTTTCCCGTGTTGTGCGAGGTTTACTCTGAGCGTTTCCTTTCCCTCCCGTGGGATAAATAACGCACGGTGGCGACTCTTCTGTTCAGCCGGCGCCGATTTTCGCAGTAGCGACAGCACGCAAGCCTAAAAACTACGCGCACGTAGGCCCAAAAACATCTACATTAATCCTCGAGTCCGACCGCTTCGGGCTCATCTGCTGGGGTGGCATCTTCAACATGTTCGGGACCCACGGTGACCACCTGTCCATCGATGACCTGGTGGAAGGGCCCAATCCCGTCGGTGACCAAGTCGACCTCGGAGTTCACTATCTTGAGTTGGTCCACAACACTGGAGGACCCAACGTTGACCGCTCCCAGACAGTCGTGCTCTAGCTCCCGGATCCTCCCCAACAGATCAGGGCAGGAAATCAAAAGCTTCTCCTAGTCGGTTTCGTCTTCGACGAGACGAAGTGAATCCTCCAGCTCCCCCACACGAGCCCGCAGCTTCAATAGCTCCTCCTCGGCAGCTTTCAACTTACCCTCAACATCGACCCGCCTCCTACGCTGAACAACCACTTCCTCCTTGCTCAGGTCCAGCTCGACAGTCAGTTTAGTCAACCTCGACTGAGCAAAGGCGAGGTCCCCCTACAACTTGGCCAACTCGACAGAAGAGCAACCCTCGTTGCTTAACACCAGAGCGGTTGAAAACACCTGCATCATTGCGGCCAGATCCTCGGTGAACACCTGCCTCGTGGCAACCCGACTCACCCCGAGGACAACCTTCGCCTCTGAGGTCGACACAGCCGGTGACCTAGCCTCGTGGAAGAACCCAGGATTTTGGTGACAGGGGGGGATGAGAAACCCCTCCTCAGAAAATCCTTCCATAAGGTCGACAATGGTGCTAGACGACTCAACTCTTGTCCGCTTTCCAACCCCCTGCGATGTCGGGGAGTGACTTCCTTGGGGTGACGACGAGGACCTCCTTCCCCCTTGGTCGGGAATAGCCTGCTGAACCACCTGAGCGACCTTGCCCTTCCCAGTCTTGGTAGTCCTAGACGCCGCCAATTTTGTCACGCCGTCCTTGATGGACGACATGTTTCCTGCAAAAACAAAACAAAAAAGGTTAGCGAACAAACAGAGACCAGAGGTCGGGCAGAATATCGACCACCACCTAGGAAACATAGAGCCTCCTCGTCGGATGAGCACTCGAGCAGAGCCTTTATGTTGATCAACCTCTTCTGCTGGAAAACACGCCCCTGGCTGTCGAGGATATAATTGCCGTCGGGCGTCACCAGTCTGGCCGGAGGTAAGCTGGCCACCAAGGAAACTATCTTCTGATAGCCCGAACAAGTCATCCTCGTCCATGCTCCCCGCACACACTATATAATGATTTGTGCCCTTCTTGAAATGCTCCTCCGTGCATTCCAAGGGAACCCTCGGCACCATGACATCTTCCCGCTGCCCGTTCACCTCACGGGCTTATTGACGATACAGGGAGGCGCACGCCTCGTAGGAAACGGGCCGGACCATAAAAAAGCGCGCCTTAAAGTCCATAGCAAAATCCATGTATGTTTGAAAGAGTCTCCTCGGCTGCTTCAGCGACACCCACCCTTGCCGGCCATCGACTATTTTCCTCTACAAGTGGAAAAGGAGAAAGAAGAGCGATAAAGTGGCCCCGACCTCCAGATGTCGGCAGACAAGCTTGTACCCCCAAATGAAAGCTATGGCATTAGGATGCAGCTGCGAGGGAGCCAACTTCAACCAATCAAAAACCCCCAGCTGGAAGTCTGTAAAGGGCAGCCTGAGACCGGCCTCCCAATAGAAAAACTCGTACATCGGGAACCTCATCTTCCCGTATGTCGAGAAGATGCGATGTTGTTCCCTTGGCCGATACACCTGCCAACCAATGAGAAATTCTGCGCACCTGTCCTCGAAAATCACAAAGGCACCAGTCTCATCATCGACGAAGTAGGAAGGCGTACTTAGTGGTTCTTCAGCTACTCAGTCCTCGACCGACCAGGTTCGCACTTCGGCAGGCGGAGCCTCTGGCTCCATGTCAACATCCAAGATCCCCGGGACCCACGAGGTCATATTCAACTGAAAAGCAGATGGAAATCGTGAATTTGAAGTCCAAGATCAAATTCACCCTTTCAACGCAGGTCAAGTGAAAGGGCGATGGGGACAGCGGCCACGATGGCGGCAGTTCACGCTCACGCGGCGTCCACTTCCTCACGGGCATCCCCTTGGGGAATTCATCCAATCCCCTTTAACATCCCCGGGGTATGCGTCTAACCCTATCCTACGTCCCCGGGGTACGCATCTAAAACTAGTAAATGTCCCCGGGCTCCCCATCCTTAACATCTCGATTGTCCCCGAGACATTCATGCTTCAACCCTAATTTTCCTCGGGGCCTTCATCCTAAACCTAAGGATACGCTGTCATATTTGACAGAAAACCCTCTCCCTCCTCGAGGCATTCTTCATGCCCCCGACGGCGGCACCAAGTGCAAAGAAAATAAAAGAAGGGAAGAGAGGAACTTACTGAATTGAAAGTAGAGGCGGAGCATGCGGCGGATCCTACGGCGGTGCTAGCAAACAAACGTGAGTGCGGAAACCTAAATGTTACGCGCGAGAGCAAGAGAAGGCGAAAAATGGTAAATGGACATGCACCTGCCTATTTATATATCTAGCGCGGGACTCGAAGCACCCCTAGGCACTCGAGTACCCTAGAGTATCCACCATACGTGACCCATTGACTGTTAGACACGTGGCCACCACGATCTGTCGCGTCCCTTCGGTCTCCCCCGCAAGCACAGACAGGTGAGGACGCGCCAACCTTTCCCTTCCTCAACCTGATGGCTCAACAAGACCGAGATTCCCGCGCTACCGCATCCTCGACACCGCAGACTGACAAAGTTTCTTCCTCGCGCTCCTCGCCAATGACACAGAAGACCCACGAAGAGCCTTCCTCGCACCTTCTTCCTCCCCGACATAGTACCATCAAGTCCTTGCTCCTTCACTTTGGAGCTATAATTTGGGGGCTCCTGTTCTGGACTGGGCCCAGGCCTGGCCATCCGTCAGGCAGGCCCAACCCAACGCTATTTAGGGAAGGCCCAAATCGCTCAGTGTCGGGCACAGTTTCCCCCGTCGGGAAGACACTCCCTCTGTCAGGCAGAACCACACGTCTTCCACACATTCTCCACGTGCTGGTTTTCACTACGCCTCGTAATCCCTTTCAGTCACCTAGGTTGGGCCTGGAAATCCATCCCAACACAAGTGATCGTTGGCCCTGCACTGGGGTCTCACTATAAATACCCTCTTTCACTAGAGGGTCAGGTATTCACTTCTTAACCTCTTTTCTGTATTTGCTCCTACTCTGATCCATTACTTACTTTGGCATCGGAGTGTCTTGCAGGTACGACCCATCCTCCTCCCTACTTCTGGTGAACAACTTGCAGATCAACGACGCATGGCAGGTCCTTGATTCTCTTCTGATCAGGTCATGTCATAGTTTACATACTCTTTTCTGTATAGTATGCAATCATTAGGGCATGCATGTATCTTTTCATACTCCAAACCCATCGGACACAATAACTTTTTCGCCTCGTAATAATGATTTGGCATTATGTTACCTTCTGGAAGCATTTGTGTCAACAATTCAAGTAATTCGGTAAAACTTTTTCCAGTTCATCCATTATTTGCCTTCAAATTAAACAATTTTAACACAGCTGACAAACGTGTAAAATTTGTGCATCACGGGTACAAAGGTTTATCCTTGTCACTGCATAAAGTATCATACGCATGTGCCCTCTTAAACAAATCTTGTCCAATATCACGCATCATGTCTGCCAGACGATCATCCATTTCTACACTAACATTATCTCTTTGGGACACATTTGACTTTGCTACTACTTCACCATGCCATATCCATTGTGTATAACTTTGACAAATCCATTCACAAATTAGATGATCCATAATTTCTTTCTTATTAAGTTTTGGTTCTTCATTTGCACAATGAACACATAGACAGAGAAAAAGCACATGATGGCTTTTTTCAGCATTACTTTTAGGAGGAGTAAATTTTTTTTTAGCATTACTTTCAGCAAACTGTATAAATTACATCACTCCATGTTCGTACTCAGTACTTAATCGATTAACTCTCATCCAACCATGATCCATACCTATGTTCCAAAATTAACACATACAGAGTTAAATTATTGTGACGCCTACAATAGTCTCTCTTTTGGACACATTAGAGAGAACAAAAGTCTCTACGTGCAAACACATGACATTAAATTAAATCTTAAAAATGATTCCTAACAAAATTTTAAAATCATAAAAATTCTATTACTCAATTTTAATCCAAATAGAACCAAATTAACATCAAAATTATTTAACATTTTTATCTTTAATTTTAACGCAAAAAGAAACAAATTGACATCAAAATATTTCAATCATTTTTACAAAAAGCTATTATTATAAACCGTAAAATTATTTATTGTTAAAGATACCTTATAGATCATTATTATCACCGGCAGAATACTAGAAAGTAGAAAAAGCTCAAGGTTGTCTCTCCAAGCCAACAAGCACAAGGTTGTTTCTCCTAAGACTTTATCCAAAAAATGAGAATTTGATATTTTACCATCTGAAATCACGTTATGTTAAATATCATTACTAATTTAAGCAACAATATGATGTTAAAAATTGCAGTGTAAGGTTGTCACTAAATTTTCTACGCACTAGATTTTCTACACACTACATGTTAAGAATATCACTACTAAATTTAACATTATGATGTTGAAAATATATGAAACAAACTGAATTTTCTACACACTAAATTTCAAAATCCAGAATTCTTACAAAAAGTTATTATTAAAAATAGTAAAATAATATAGTGTTAAAGATATCTTAAAGAAACCACGCGAACGAAAATGGCAGAGGGAGAACCACGCGAATAAAAATGACGGAGGGAGGCCTGACGCGAACGAAAATGGTGGAGGGAGAACGAAGGCAAACAGAAATGGCAGAGGGACAATGGAAGAAGAAGATGGTGACAGTGGAACGAAAACGGCGGAGAGACGGTGGAAGAAGAAGATGGAGACAGTGGAAGAAGAAGATGGCGACGGAGGAGCGTTTAAGGAAGAAGAAGAAAAATGGCGGAGGGACAGTGGAAGAAGAACGAAAATGGAGGAGCGTTTAAGGAAGAAGAAGAAAAATGGGTTTTGGAATTTTGAGAATGTAAACATTAAGGAAGATATTACATCTGTTGGCATATGGGCCAATGTAAAATCCTTTAACTTAAAACATTTTATATCGATCCTGTTAACGGACCGATGTAAAATCCTATTAAGGTCTGACACTTTTTACATCGGTTGTAATTAAAGGATCGATGTAAAGTCCTTCAAACCATTTTTTTACATCGGTTGGAATAATGGTCCTATGTAAAATGTTTAATCCATTTTATTTATTTTTTTATTTAGAACTTTTTTAATCGGTTGGGATAAATGGCCCGATATAAAATGTTTAATTAATATATTTTTTTTATTTTTTTTATTGAGATACTTTTTACATCGGTTGAGATAAATGGCCCGATGTAAAATATTTAATTAATATATTTTATTTATTTTTTTATTGAGGTACTTTTTACATCGGTTGGGGTAAACGGACCGATATAAAATTCTTTATAATAAAATTTCTTATTATTTACGAAACTGTCACCGCGTTATGTTTTACATTGATTGGTGTAAAAGGCCCGATGTAAAATGTTTAACCTATTTTATTTATTTTTTATTCAGAACTTTTTACATCGGTTGGGTTAAATGGCCTAATGTAAAATTCTTTATAACAAAATTTCTTATTATTTACGACATTGCTACCGCGTTATTTTTTACATCAGTGGAAATCTATGATTGATGTAAAATCATTAAATCAAATACTTTTCACATGATATTGTTAATAAATCTGATGTAAAATCTTTTGACAAAAATATTTTTCACATCATATATTTTAAAATTTGATGTAAAATCATTTAATCAAATGTCTTATTTTTAATAGTATATCTGCTTTATCTTTAGAATAATTGGTTTAAATCAAATTCATAGAACTAATGAGCCCTACTTTCTATTTAGAGAGCCCTTGCTCTCCACTGTCCAATATGTTTGTGACTATAACATTAAGCTATTTTTTAATTATGACTTTAGACCTCTTTTGTAAACTTTGCTAAGCCAGCAAGATCCTTAACCCTTCTTTGAAATAATCCAAAACTACATGTCTTTTTAAACCTTGTTACTTCAAATTTTGCAAAAAGGTTAATCGTCATCGGATTTCAGCAAAGTAGGATCATAAAGTGCCTAGTTTGCTGCGAACCTGGACATGGAAAAGGGTAGAAGCTTTTTGGCAAAACAGTATCTTAATTTATTTTTCCATATTCTTTAATGACTCTATGTTGTAACGTTTCACATAAGCAATAATAAAACCTATCAGGATTCTGCTTATGCATTAAGTATATATCCAGAAATAGTGATTGAACTAGATATGATGAAATAAGTTGGAGTAAGGTTCACACGTAAAAGATTTGAAATAGATCCCTTAGCATATATAGATTATTATTCAAAAAGCTAAAGAAGTCCATGACCAATGTTATTCATTCTCTCTTGCAATCTAATTTTCCCCACAATTCTGACCCAATTCATATCATAGAAGACATCCTCAATATATTCATTCTTTATTGTGTTACATTCAATTTATTCATTTTGTCTTTTAAGCACAATCTCTCTACAGTTATATATAGAGCACTTGTCATTCATTATTTAACCAAGACAACAAGCTAGTGAACTATGTCTAGCAGAGTAATTATTTGTTGAAATTTTCTTAGCATTTCTCCGAATGCTTCATAGAATAGACAATTAGTTATTACAAGTTAAGGATAGTTGCTGTTCAATGAAGTGTTTGGGGGAACTCTTGGAGTTGAATCAACACCGATCTTCAAAGTATACCAAATTCATTTTCTTACATAATTTTGGTTTCTATTAGCTAGTTGAATTACTAGCCTCACCTTTTATAATTAGCACAGCTCATAACATTATTAGTGATATTAAAAGAAAACACTACTAGAAATACTCTATTTTTCTGCGTTTTTACCTGCGAATTTTGACAAACTTTCTGCAGGAAACGTATTACCTGTGACTCTTCCTGCTATTTTCTGTTGCAAGCTAAAATCTCCGTGGGTAATTTAATTAGCAGGTAATTCGCAGGTAAAATCGCAGGTAAAGTAGATAAATTCGCAAATAACACCGCTGATAATTGAAATTTTTGCAGGAAAATCGCAGCAAATACAGAAGTCGCAGGTAAATTCGCAAGTATTTCTCTCAGGTTTTTAATATTTATCATTAATTGTGTTTAATGCATATTTAAAATATTATAATAATTGTTAAATATCAAAGTAATACTAATATAAAAATAAAAATCTAATTTGAAAAGACAATGCAACACTAATCACATTCAAATTTTTAAAGCCACTAAACATTACTATATAGTCAATAAGAAGTACTTCTAGAGTTATATTACTAAAAATGACACAATCAAGTTACTAATAATCACTTGTCCAATCAAATTAATAAGAAAAAACAATCCAAATCAAAATTCACTACTAATGCGTTCACTAATGTCTTCATCTGATTCATCAACATCATATTCACTTGAATTATCAGTTCTATTATTGGCTTGAGTACACACCTAGTATTATTCTGAGCAAAGTCCAATATTTGATGGGTGAAAGAATTTAAATTTTCTCCGAGTGCGGAATTTGATTTCACACCCGCATCAATCTCATGCCCGTCATTTGAATCTTGAGAATCAAGAACAACAGAGTCTGCAATCTCCTCAAGTGCTATCTTGTTTGGAATGTTAGACTCCTCAATTTTCTGCAGAGGCTGGTCTTCAAGAATGCCTGAATCCAATCTGTCCGAAGGTATACTAGCAGTTTTTGAATATGAAAGGTCATCGACAGATTCCACAAAATTCATAGAGAATACCTGCTGTGTTGTTTCCGGATCTCTATGATCTTTACCTATATATGATGTGGATGGAAAATTCGATGCCAAAGTGCCTACTTGAGAATTAGTTCTCACTAT
This sequence comes from Lathyrus sativus, assembly GCA_963859935.3. Lineage (NCBI taxonomy): Eukaryota > Viridiplantae > Streptophyta > Magnoliopsida > Fabales > Fabaceae > Lathyrus > Lathyrus sativus. The sequence continues at coordinate 20,819,017 of OZ012736.1, forward strand.
TGATATAGCATTTTCATCACTAAACACTTCAGTTTCATGCATCAAAGGATACATCAAGTTCTACGGATGGTCGACAGAAAAATGTGTGTGGCTTCACGGTAGATTAAATGTCAAGTAGAATGCCTAAAAACCCGTTCCAACAAAGATGGAATATACTACAGATAAGTAGCTATGAAATAATTACAGTAATCAATCAAAGCAATGACTAAAATACCTCTATTGGTGACATGAATCCTCTTTGATGAGACACTGACATTTGTCGACAATTGAAATGTGGAGATACAGCTGGTAGTTGCAAATCCTTTAAAATAGATTCAGGTTCCCTCACCCATGATGCAGCTCTTACGGGTGAAACAATTGGGAACTGAATATCATTCTTAGTAGAGCCATTAGAAGGATTCCCACCATACATAATAGGATAACAACTTGCTCCAGATGGACCTGCTTCAGCTCTGGACTCAATAACGTCAGACACTAAAGACAGAGGACCTTTGCCAAGGCAATCAACAGGGGGGGAGGGGGCTTGCAAGGAACCATTTTTAAATATATTATAAATTAATTTATGTATATGAGATCTTTTCAGAGAAGCCTCAAGCGGAGGGAACCAGTTACTAGTCAACTGAATGAAAAAAAATTCAAATGTGAGTCAACTGAAAGCCAGTTTATTCGTAAGTATGATTGAGCAGTAGCACCAGACACAATCTGATGCGACAACTTTGAGTAAAAAATATAATACGACAGTGTATGCAACATTTTAAGCATGCAAGTGCCTTACAACCGTCAGGAGAATGGGCATGAGGGAAAAGAATGAAGTATCACAATAAAAGTATAACTCGTGCATTTATGTAATAAATTCTGCACCAAGGAACAATTATACATTACTGCTTACGATCCATGTATATTATGAGATTAAACGACTTATCTAGTAAAATACTTAAACAATGTTTGTGACCAACATATTCAGAAAATGCTATTTCAGTTGCAGTTTACTTCCTAAATCCATGAAAAAATAGAGGATCATAGCAGCAAAAATATTGTCATGATTTTCCTAAAATTCTCATTTCACATATCGCTTAATGGAATTGGATTAGAAAATCATAAATGGTAGATACCAATAACAATAGTGATGCTTGAAATATAAAATTAAAATGAAGAGTCAACATCATATCATTGAAATTTCAAAATGAGACTATATCACATAGATTCAAGTTTTAGTCTAATACAAAGTCACTCACAAAATTGGAGTACTTCATTATATTGAAAGGGTTAAATTTGATAGGAGCTTCCTCCAGAAAACATTCCACGTAGTGAAGCAAAAATAGACCACAATCATACAAGTCCCCTTGCTGAGGAAGCTGGAAAAAAATGGAAGGAAAAACAAAAGTCAATAAAAAGTTGAACTGAATTTGTTAGATTCATATGGAGAGAGGCTACCTCTAGTGAGATGAACCGCATCTGTAAAAACTTAGAAGAAACGTCATCCACCATATTGGGGTGTCTCTCTTTCCATTCTTCACACAGATAGCTGTCATTATACAATATATGGAAGAAAGCAGTGTTAGACTCTGCGATGACAGAAAACAAACGCAATTCACTCAAACAAGCATTTACTTTGTTAGTTTTATTTTTACTATATTGGGTTAATACAATTTTCTGCAGTGGCTCAATGAAATAAATCAGCCAAAAAATCCTTGTAAACCATCCAGACTCATGGTTCTTCAGACAAAATTTTAATACAAGCTAACATCAATTATGAAACTTCCAATGTCAATGCCTCAATAACTTGCAAGGTAACCATTAGTTTAATATAACGATGAATGACATTGATCATCGACAGTGACAGGTTGTTTGTCGGATTCTGTTTATTTGTGATCAGCATACTGGCAAAAGTCTCCAGCTACTCTTAACTGTTGTCAGGTGTAGGTGACAAGACTTGTGACTAATGAAGCTGACCAAACTCAACAGTCAAACTATTGGCAATAACAGAGGAAGAATTTACTGTCGTGCAAATTTGTATCAGATTTGTTGTTTTCGTCGTCATTCCTTGTGAGTTTCATAGCCGTCTCTGAGTTCTTAGGATGTATCATACCAGAACCGTACACGGTGATTGTATTTCCTTTCTTTACTGTTGTTGTAAGTCCACATTTTACTACTGCAGTATCATCTTCAAATGTCCTTGTTCTCCAACTTGCATTGGTATGCGGAAAAAACTCGTCCTGTGTCGAGTTTGGCTTAATTATGTATGGAACAACCTTCTCATTAGGATAAGTCAGTGGTGAAGGTTTAGAATCTGAATGATTATTGAAACCCCAAGATGATCGTTTTGGTTTTGCATAAGGAACCTTCGGATCAGGAGACTCGTATAATCTTCTCCTTGCGTGAGAATGACGAGATTCTTCGTAATCAGAAGTTAAAGACCAATTATTTCTTGTCCTACTTTTAACCATATTATCCGAGTTCCTTCCGGTAGACCAATTATTTTCTGTCCTAATTTTAGCCATATTATCTGAGTTCTTTCCAGTAGAGTTCTCCGAATTCGGCGTGGAGTATTGTGATAACATAGTCTTCCCTAAAAATCTCTGACTTGTGGAAATGCAGAGTACTCTCCAAGAGTACCAAATATCTTCTTAGGTCCTACTAGACCCCAAATAATTGATGCATCAAAGAAAACACGGTCACTCGGACACGTCCACGGGCTACCTTCAGGAAGAAGATCTTCATGACATATGTTTTTGACAGATTCTAGCAGCCACCATGCTACACAAATGTTGATAGTTCTAGCAAGCATTGTCCTAATGAACAAAATAATTTTTAACACAACAAATACATTATATAACATATAAGAAAGGTAAAGGCTAGTAAAACCTTGCAAACACAATTATAACAGCTGAAAAAATAAATATACCTGCACTAAGAACATTGACCTTGGAGGGATTTTCATATAATGCCCGAGCTTGAAATCGCTAAGGAACGAAACAGCCTGAGCCATGCTTATGTAGCCATGGGTTTTGAAGCATAAATTTGCAATTGGTCTTCCAGGGTAAGAGTTTATGCGTCGGAGACTGTCGGATGCATGGTGGTTGATAGTGAAGGAAGGTGTGCTGCTGCCACATCGACCAGTGGTTTAATGAACAAAATGAGTGGTCGAATCGGTGATTCACTACTGATAGGTGCTGGAACAATTCAAAGTTGTCACCGGCTTCCTGCGAGAATATGTTTGTGTGTATTCCAACCCTTCACGTCAAACAGTTGTCTCTAATACTTATGGAGTTAGACAACAAAGAGAGTCTTTAGAAAACATTGATAATTGACTGAAACAAGGAACGAAACCTCAGACTGAAAACAAATATAAATGCGATGGCATTAATTTTTACCATCTAAATACTTGATATGTGATATATGAAGGATATGCGTATGTGTCAAGATGTCTTATAATGTAAGTCGTGCCTTAAATTTGATATTCAAAGCTTCTGATATACAATGCAAAGTTCAAGACAGAAAAGAACGAGAATTGTAAGGAAGACGTACCTCAGACAAGGCATTAACAACAGATAAGCCAACACCATGTAAATCTCCGGAAACAGAGTAGCCACTATTGACACTGCCAAATTTTCCACCAGCATGCAAGATCTACAAAGTTCGTGAAAGTAATTAATCTGTATCCAACTAAAAGGTATACAAAAAGATTAAGCCCAAAAAATATAAAACTAAGGCTTGTTAATATTTTCTTGTTAATTACTCAGTAATTTTTAAAAGGTCTGATGCATTTCCTTACATAATTTACTTTTTTGATATAAAAGCATAAATGATTTAATTAAAATTCAATTGTACAGTATCAAAAGAACTATGTTGCAGTGAGTATTGACCTTCAAGAACGTACAAAATACAGTTATCTTCTAAACTCGTATTCAAGTAAATGAAAAAATTACCGTCAACACTGTCTCTAAGAAAGACAATACTACATCAGGTTCCAGAACAGATCCTGATTTCATAATCACCCCATCACATACAATAGCATGCCTAAGTTCACAACCATCTTCTATGGTGACATTTTCCCATATATAACACCCCTCTATGTGTACATTTGATCCAATTTTACATCCTACTCCAACAATGGAATTTAATATCTTAGTGTTGTTGCCAATTTTGGTATCGGATCCTATAACAGAGAATGGGCCGACAACAGCAGATTGTGATTGCGAAATTTCTGAAAGGGGAGAAAAGAATTTCTCAAGACAGTCGACATTAAATTAACGAAAACAAAATATGTCAAATTAGTTTTGACCCAGCAATCCACAAGGGTCCTAATACAATAATTACTTGCTGAATAAATTATTTAAAAAACTGAAGTTTATATGAAATGAACAACCGCATGAATAAAGCAAACAAGCAAACCAATATAATAACACACTATTTTATTATTTAATGTTCTAAACTTTTTGCTAGCATACCAATCAACACCAAAATTTTCATCCATACCTGAGCCAGATATATTCCATGTCTTTCAAGCTTAGTAGTTGTGTTGCCAAAATTCATAACATCAGAGACCAGTGGCCATTCTTCTGCATGTGTGTGCTACAGGGCCTGGCTGTAGAATACCACAAAAAATCAGCAACATGAACTTCTCCCTCACTATGAATGAACTTTTTTTCTGGGTCAAGTAATATAACTACTTGGTTTTTCTTTTGCATTTTTCTAAGAGACATTATTCTAAGAGAAATTGTTAACATACCAAATGGAAATATAATCCAATGCAACTTTTGGATTAGAAAGCAACCCTGATATGAGTACTAGTCCTTGATTGTACCATATCTCCAAACTACAAAAACATACATTTCATAGGATCGTGTTCGACCACACATCTTAAACCTATGCTCAGAGCTACGACGAGTGAAAGTAAGGATATAGTCATACCATAACATGACAGTAGAAGCAACTGTTAGCTTGAAGTAAGGCCGGATTCTAACGAATGCTCTCTTAGTGAAACCCATCCATGTTTCGTGTCTTTAAATATTTGAAAAACTCCCTGCATTGCTAATGAAAGAGCTGCAGGAGCACCAATAGACCATAATTTCAGGTATTGCTGGGCTAAAGAGTTTCCATCAAACATGTAAAGTTCATCAAAGAAAAACACTATGAGACATTTCATCAAATATTTAGAGTGTGATAAAGGAGTTTCAGAAAACATATTAAAAACACTATGAGACATTTCTTCAAACATTTAGAGTGCATCAAAGTAAAAGGCTTCAATTCTATTAGTAAGAAATACAATAAAAAAGAAGAATCTGTGAAGTGTGGACAAGATAGACATACCAAATTAAGAATGAGAGGACAATCATTGTCGTTGCAAACATGAATTTTCATTTGGCAGAAAGTTAAGAAGTGGTGAATCTCATATTTGTTTCATATGAGATTAATCGTTTTTCCTTTTACATGATAAACTGGCGTCTTGCTTTGGTTTCAGTTTAGAGTTTACAAATTTGTGGTTGATGATTCAAAAAGAGCTTCAACTTTTGAAATTGAGACAAAGGATTAGGGATTGGATGTTTGGAACAAGTTGATTTGTATGATTTTTGGAACGATTTGATTTTTTTAGAAGTTTCGGGAAGAATGAATCAGTGAGAGGTTGGGTTTTTTTTATTACATTTGTTTTTAATTTTGTGATAATATAAAGTGGCATTGTTTTTTTAATAAGATATTTTTTTAATCAATATTTTTAAATCAATATTAAGAAAAGTATAATATATTTCTAAAATTTCGTTTGACACATGTGGTTTTTAAATAAAAACTTGCGACGATTACTAGAAACTGTCACATGAACGGCCTCAAAACACATATTGGGACAATTGGAATCCAACCGTTGTAACTTAAGTGTCATAATTACTCCAAAATTTTAGGATGGTAAATCACTATTTTTATTTTATTTTATCAACTTTTAAATTGTAAAATTGAATTGCAAATTAATAAATTGATCTCTAGCATAATAATCTAGTTGTTTTACCAAAATATTTTGATACACAAAATGAATAAAAGGATTATGTATAATATAAAATAATATAAAAATATATGTTATCAATTGAATAAAAGGGTTACTTTATTATCTTTTTAAATTTTAAATTTAAAAAAAAAATTATAAGTTGAAGGATTACACATCAATTGTATCATAAACTTATATTTTTAATTTTTCTAATTTTTACAACAATAAAAAATTATTAAATAAACAAATTTTCTTTAAGAAATAAATAAAAAAACTCAATTAATATTATAAAACTTTCTTAAAAAAACAAAGATTTAATATAAAATTAAAAAATATCTCAACAACATATTCTTAGAATCAATATGTGTTTTATGATTTTATTTATTGATCGTAAAAATAAAAATTAAAAATAAACTAATCCGTAGCAGAAGTCGTAGAAAGATTTACAGCAAATTCCGCAGCAAATCTCGCAGCAATACCTACGATATTTCTAGAGAATTTTATGGTTTCAATGGATAACTAATTCCTGCGATTCGCAATGAAATCCGCAGGAAATTAATATTTTACTTTTAAATCTAAAACTCGCAGCTAAAGTCTTCGGAATTCCTGCGAAATTTTCTGCTACCGTATTTTTCGCAGGAACTAATGTTTCACAATATAAAGGCGCAGGCGAAATCACGGGTATTGCTGCGGAACCTTTTCCGCAGTAAAATCCGCAGGTAATCTATATATTTCTAATAGAGAAACCAATTCTAGTAAGGGTTTGGTGAATAAAATTCCAATCTAGTTTTTTCCATATTCACCTTAAGACCAACAAACCCAGGTTTAGTTTTGGTAGAGTTATTTAGGTGGTTAAAAACCTCAAAGGTCACTATAGTATAATCACTGACGAGTCTTTTACGTCTAAAGGCACTCTAATAGTAGGGAGAATAGGCTTGACTTTGTTAGCAATAGTTTGACTAGTAATTTTCATAATCACATTACCCAAAGCGATAAACCTAAAATTCGTGGGTTTGATGGGGTTCTTTATTTTTGGAATCAAACTAATGGAAGTCCTGTGTAGATCCTTTAGACTCTCCCAGTTGTTAAGAATGTTCAAAATAGTGTTAGTAATATCCTCTTCCACAATGCCCTTAATATTTCTGATAGAAACTAGCAGACCACCAATCAAGACCCGGAGCAACAATTCTTTTAAGATTTTTCAGAACAACACACACCTCCTCTTTAGAGAAAGGATTCTTGAGGGACTTAACTAGTGGCCTTTTGCCCTATGAGAGCCACCTAAATCTCTTATTGGTGGAAATTCCTGTCAATGATATCCTCTATTACCTCCATTTTCTTTTGATTATGTTTAAGAGTGTTAGTCTTCTAAAGCTGGTTTAGATCTCTGTTCGATTTTTTTATCTTCTTGGTAGGATGAGCAAAGGTAGTTCTTCTCCATTTCCATGAATAACCCAAAGTGTAGGATAATTTTATTTGGTATCCTTGTTTGGAATGTAGTTACAACTATTCCTTATGATGTCTTAGATATCAACACTTTCCATCCATATATTCTCAAATATTTTAGGTTTGTCTTTAAGTTGTTTCTTCATTTGGTAATTCAGATCAATATGGATCTCCAGTATGATAGGATTATGGTTAGATTTAGACTTATGGAGATGTGGGCTTGTATGGTGAGAAAACATTTGTTCCAGCCCTTTGTAGCCATGTATTTGTCCAAACTTGACTAAAATGAATTTATTTCCTGGTTGGATGTTACTCCATGCCTCCATGAAACCTTCATAACCTAGATCAATCTACAATCAGAAAAGTATTGTTTATAGTGAAGGCAAGATTAGAATCAAGGGGATTTCATATCCCAAAACATAAGTCAATTTGTGTTAATAGACTTTTATTTGTAAAGATTCATTTGTATATTTTGAATAATATTTGAGATGTTCAACCTTACTTAATCATTCACAAAAGTTTTATCAAGGAAAAATTCCTTCGGTTAAGTGAAAAAATGTTGTTGACAGATTTTAAGAGAGTAGTGCATCACAGACAATTAAATGGATGTCACATATACCTAAGGTTAATGTAATAACATGTGGTGCATACGACATAACAAAATATTCATGCTATACAAAATCAATGTATGATCATAGTACAGTGCAAAATAGTGGTGTTATAGTTGAAGTTGAATTCATGTATTTCTCTAGTTCGAAAGATAAGAATCATATAATGACATTAGAGCGTACTTTGGGTTCATTGAAGAGATTATAGAAATTGATTATGTTAATTTTAAAGTGTCTTTATTTAAGTGTAAGTGGATTGACAGTAACTCTGGTGTAAAAATCAATGAATTAGGGATATTAAAATGAGTTAAGGATTGATTATATTACTTTCAAAGTGCCTTAATTTAAGTGCAAGTGATATTAAAATATTAATTTTAGAAAATATTTATATATTTATAAAGTGAAATGATCAATTATAAAAATAATAAAAATGAACTAAAAACATATTTTATATATATATATATATATATATATATATATATATATATATATATATATATATATATATATATATATATATATATATATATATATATATATATATATATATATATATATATATATATATATATATATATATATATATATATATATATATATATATATATATATATATATATATATATATATATATATATATATATATATATATATATATATATATATATATATATATATATAATTTAATACAATGGTATTTACATTGTCATAAATTATTTGTATTAAGTGTGACTCGGCCAATTTATCAGTTAGACCAGTGAACCAAACCGATAAGTTTGTAGACAAGATAATTCTATTTAAATAAAGATTATATAGAGGACTTGCATAAATTGTTTAACCAAGAGAGCAAGCTGGTAAATACATGTAGCAAATTAATTATTTGTTGGTTGTTTCTTGGAGTTCCTCTTAATGCTTCATACAAGAGGCTCTTTATCTTGTCCAAAACCATTAGAAATCAAGGATAGTCCTTTCTTCAATGATGTGTTTGGGGGAACTCCTAGAATTCAACAAATGATGTACATGTAAAAGAGAAGATGAGTTATATATACTTTTAGTTTCTTTTGTTTCAACATTGAATTGGTTTATAAGAGAGGTCATGCTCTTTTTTCAAACATTATTCTTAGATAATAATATTGTTTACAAATTCTTAATATCCTTTATAAATTGGATGTCAGGTCGGGTTTACGTCGTTCTCATAACCAAGGTAAAAAGGTTTTCATTAGTATGTTGAAATTTTAGAGAAAGTTTACTAACAGACATAAAATAACATGTTTTAATCCGTTTGAAATTAATTGGCTCTGTGACACATTTGTTTACGCCAAATTTTCACTATAATAATCAGCTTAAAATGTTTTAATATTTATGCATAAAGCTTTTTATGTAGATAAATAAATATATACTATTGTTAATAATTCAACATTAGAAGTCTCATTAGTCTGAGCTTCATCTTCATCATCACTAGTCTTATCTTCTTCCTCTATATATAATCCACAACTTTTCAAGTAATTTATAACAAAATAGAATGTGAAGTGAGATTACTCCACTCTCCTTCAGATTGTCGTGTTCTGGGCACTTCGGAAATTTGGAATCTTTCTCATATTTAGTTGTTTTATTCTAGTAGCTTCTTCAAGATAAAATCTCTACTAAAGATGAGTTGTTTAGGCGTGGGGTGCTGAAGAGCAAGGGCATGATACTTTATTCAATGCTTGATCTAGCCACAAGAGAATTCTTTGAGCTCCATCAATGAAATAAGAGTAAGGCCAAAATAGATACAAGATCCTAAGGTAGGTCTATGATCATCGGGATCACTTGTCCGATCAGAGTCACTATAAACCCTTAAAAATAACTTGTGTAGCAAGGAAGTTGGGGAGAGAAGCAAGACATGAGCAATAGTGTCACTTAAGAACTAGAGAATCCTCTTGACTCAGAATAAAAGGCCATGAATTGGCAAGTTTTATTCACAAGCAACGTTCGGTCTAATAAGTGTCACATATTGTAAGGCCTCGATCATTGTCGTGTAATGATGAGGATCTAGAAGTTGTGATGATCCATGCTTACTAAGTTTGCAAGAATCGAGCTTAAGTGTAATAAATCAATTGGCATTACTCATGTTGTCTTGAGTGAGTGAGTCTCGAATATATTTGGTTTGTGTAAGAAGCATACAACTAGTTAGGAAGTGCTTGACTTAAATGCCTAAGAAATACTTCGGTTTCTCAAGTATCTTGAAAGAAAATGTGGCATGAAGTGACTCAAGAATTTTGTGAATAAGAAAAGAAGAAGTGCATGTCATTAAGATGTCATCAATATAGACCAAAGCATACGTGGTCATTCCTTGATGATAGATGAATAGAAAGTCTCACATTTGTTTTACAGGAAACCAAATTGAATGAATGGTTGAACTAACTTTTCATACCAGGTTCTTGGAAAACTTAGCTGTTATACCTTGATACTTGTGAAAAACTGGTGGAAAACATGATACGATTAACGATGATTAGACCTTGTTTAGAATCCTTTATATGTCCATGTATGTTGTCTATTTCCCCCTACGGTAATTTGTCAGTGATTGTGACGGTTTAACTTAGCCGTTATACCCAATTCCTTAATGTATAACTCACTATTCCACACTACGCTCCCTAATCCCTTAGCTAGCTAGTCAAAACAAACAATGTTTCTTTGCTTTAAACCCTAAGTCACAACTTATAATTTCTTATCCCTAATAAATAACTAAGTTGAACTGATTAATTTAGTTTTGATTCATGGAGTTATGTTTTGTAATCACTATGAGTCTAGATTGATATACTTATTCTTAAACACATATAAAGCAATGAACACGAAAATAAATAGAATAATGATATTGAATAATTCAAAGATGCAAATAGTACAAAGACCTAAACATATGTCCCAACAATTTCATACAACTTCATATAATAAGAACTAATTAATAATTCGGTCCAGTGCTTTTATGGATAAGTTCGAGTTTGTTTCATTTTCATCCAACTCTTTTCGGGATGTTCCTCAAATATTTTTGAGTTTGTTTAACAACTTGGTCTATTTCTTTTCTGGATGCCTTCAGGTTTGTTTCCCTTCCATCCAATGCTTTTTTGAATGTCTACTCAAAAATCTCTGAATTAGTTTCCCTTTCATCCAATGATTTTCAAGATGACTCTAATGTATTTCCAGAGTTTAGGTCTCGTTTTGCATTTAATGCTTTTCTAAATGTTTGTGATGTCTTGTAAGAGTGGGTTTCCTTTTCATTCAATGCTTTTCGAATGTCTCAGATGTTTTTCCAGAGTTTGAATTTCTTCTCCATCCAATGTTTTTCTGAATATTTCTGATGTATTTCCAAAGTGCTACATTCAATGCTTTTTGGAATGACTCTGATATTTCTTCAGTTTGGATTCCTTTTCCATATTTAATTCAATGCTTTTCTAGATGTTTCTGATATATTTTTCAGAGTGTCATATTCAATGTTTTTTCTGAATGACTGAGGTATCTTCAAGTTGTTTTCTTTTCCCAATCAAATGTTTTCGATATGTTTCCCAGAGTTCATTCAATGCTTTTATGAACGTCTCTGATGTATCTTCATGTGATTCACTTTTGCATCTAATTCTTTTACGGATGTCCTTATTATCTTTCCAGGGTTTGTCTTTTCTATTCCAAGTGTTGTTGGATATTCCTCGATTAATCAGACTGACATCCATAATATATCTTGTATTTCCCCAGCAAGCCTTTTCACCTTCATTCAATCCTCAATAAATTTCCTTTCGAAGAGTTTAGCAACATATAAAAATAATTTTATGTTTCACTTAAGAAATGTTCTAAATTAAAAACAAGCAACTTGCCTTAACGTGTAACCAAACAAATAAACAACAATTTAGAAATAAAGAAAATCCTAGTATATGAACAATCATATGGACACTCATAATAAGAAAGAAGGTAATTAGTAGAATTATTTTGCTCAAACTTTACTATTATACAAGGATAAAGATCTAGAGTGGGTGAATAGATCGTTAATAAATTTTCTTAAATAAAAAAAAAAATTTCTAAAATATTTTCACTGGAAAACAAAAGCGGTTCAGAACCGACACTCGTCTATCAAAAAGCATTATACGAAGAACTGAATATGCATAATAAACCGTAACAAAATGAAATTAACGTGCCATAATGATTAGAAAACCAATAAATAAGTTTTTCAAAATTAAGTTTGAACAAATTTAATAATTTATAATCAATTTCCAATGAAATTAAGAAATAAAAATTGACCATGATGTTTTGTCAAACACTTGGTGAGCAATAAACACCAAGCTGATTTTTCCTTTCTGTTGCTGAAGTGAAAATCCATTTGCAATTTTATAAATTGCAATTATCTTGATAAAAAAAGTTTGCAATATTTCAACACCAAAGAAATGATCAATATATAATATTTGCACACTAAATGAATTCACAAATTATAAAGAAAGTGTTGAAAATTTTCTTCTTTAATGTAGAAAAATTTCTCATTTTAGTACATGAACAAATTATGAAAAAAACACACACACACATATATATATATATATATATATATATATATATATATATATATATATATATATATATATATATATATATATATATATATATATATATATATATATATATATATATATATATATATATATATATATATATATATATATATATATATATATATGAGAGAGAGAGAGAGAGAGAGAGAGAGAGAGAGAGAGAGAGAGAGAGAGAGAGAGAGAGAGAGAGAGAGAGAGAGAGAGAGAGAGAGAGAGAGAGAGAGAGAGAGAGAGAGAGAGAGAGAGAGAGAGAGAGAAAACACAAGGATTTGTTTAGACATTTCTCCAATTGTCCTCACTTTTGGTACATCTGCCCCTAATTCCAAAAGGACACTAGTGGAAAAAAGACTTCTTAAGTCGGTTAAAAATGACTTTTTAAGTTGGGTCCGAGCCCGACTTAAGAATTACCGACATAAGAAGTTTTGACTTCTTAAGTCGGCTGTGGACCTGACTTAAGAAACAACTTCTTAGGTCGGTTAGGCAGAACCCGACTTAATAAGTCTAGCCTGCAGAAACCATTTATACCCGACCTAAGAACTTACTTTCTTAAGTCGGGTATAACTAACCGACCTAAGAAGTTTTTTTTTTTGAATAATCACACAAATCAGATGCAGTTTTCCCATTTAACAGTTTATCCCCAAATCTAACTATCCAACTCAATCAACAAATTACACCCAAAATTATCAGAAAATTAACTCTTCTTTTCATTATCACAAAATTATGTAGAACCAAGTATATTAACACAAGTATATATCAGAAAATTATCACAAAATTATCAGAAAACAGCAGCAGAACTAACTCTTATTTTCATTATCACAAAATTATGTAGAACCATGTTAAGCAGATAACAAGTCAATATTAAGCAGATATAAAGCCATTAATACTGATGTAACTTGTTTCTACTGTGAAACCTACAACTTGTTCCAAAGATTAGCCTAATACAAGTATAAACACCAATTCTAACAGATAGTGAGGGAAAGCCAAATACAATCACATAAATATAGAAGCAGCTGCACTTTTTGCCTTAATTGAATTAGGTCTTTCGCATATTTTCTTATACAATTCCATCACCTTCTCTTCAGAACAGAAAGAAGCATTTGTTCTTATATTCCCTACTGCATCGTTCGCCACTTGACTTGCTTCCTCATTCAATTTCTGTTCAAAGAAAACAATATCAGTATTCACAATTTCACAACATAAAGCTAAATCAAAATTGCTTCTAGAGATCATGCTTGTATTGTAACAGGCAGAAAATAAAACGGATGCCTTGCTCTATTTTCTTATTATTGAGAGAAAAAAATGCATACAATTTTCGTCAAAGAATATTAAAAAAATACTAAAACAAATTTTACAAGATCCTTCTATAATCTGTGGTTTTTCATAAAAAAATAAAAGTTTTTTCTTTTGCGCCAAGCACCAAGAGGCTGGCTTCGACCTTCTGTTCTATAAACAAAACTGAATTTTTCTCATTCTGTGACTTATTTCAACTTTTTAACAGGCTTCCTTTTTAATGTCGGCAGAGATTCCATATCGCCAACTTAAGGAGAGCTGGGTTTCTCTGAAGCATTATCATCAATGGCTAAATTGGATACCTCATTGACTAAATCTGTTTCTTGTTCGCCATCTAATGAAGCTACGGGCGATGACTCTGGGCTGCTGTTTTCTTCAGAATGCTGCAGACTCCAGTACATGATGCTAGCAGATATAGTAAGTATCATCTTTTGGTTTACCAGTCAAGGTTAAATGCAAAATAAGCTATCAAATTTCTAGCCTATTAAGAACAGTTTAAAAGTATGCTATAATCTGAGGTAAGCATCAACATACTATGGGATCCACAAGACTACGTGGGATCCATATGAATTTTTATCAATAAAAGAAAGTGTCTTAAGTGTGTTGCTAACAATGTTGTCAAATATCCGCAATTGCAGCACTATGGCAGATATACGTGGCGGTTTTTGGGCTAGCCGCCATGGTAAATATTGACCGATATTGCAGGTTTGTCCTCCATAACCCGTTATAACGGCGCCACAAAGCGTCCGGTATGGCGGGATTTTGGCTATCCGCCATGGACCGTCATCCACAATGGACAATATTGTTTACTAGCAGACTTCAACTGAACAAAAACAGTGAAGTTGATTTTTCATGGAACACGGAAAAATTACATATACTATTGTTGACATTACCTCTATAATGTCCTCAGGTAACAGGAAAATGGAGCATCCAAGTTTTCGGGCGACACTGATGATATATGTTGAATTCAACTTCTTGTCATCATCTGTGATTTGTCCAACAGATATACATTTGAACATTTCAATTGTTGTTTGTAAGATGATACATTCACATCACATCAATGTTAAACTAAGTAGTTTCAAGTTGAATGCAAACCAACATACCAGTTTCTCCTTTAGTAACTAGACTCCAATTGACCACTCTTGGCTCAACAGCGCTCAAAAGCTCAAGGAAAAAAATACTGTTGGAAAGATTTTTATCCTGATGCAATAAAATAAATGAAAAATTAACACGAGAGAATATTAATAACAGTTTTAGATTAATTAAAATTAAGAGTAGCAAGAAAAGTATTATACGTAAATACATTTACATAATTTCAATTTTTTTGAGCCACCTTAAGATCAAATATTTGCATACATGTTAATACCACAATATACTAAGAACTGGTGATTTTATGCTTTATTACCTTGAAACTCTCCATTTAAGATGTTCTTCCGGCTTTCTTCACTTAGTTGTTTGCCCAGTTCAATATATCAGCATCCGTAATCTCTTAACCTTGCGAGTGTGATCTTAAGTTTCTCAGAAGTTGAAGCATGGTAAATCTCATAAGCTTCCACATAATGTTGTTGGACAAACAGAGATGAACATTCTTGTTAGTCACTCATATGCTATCAAACAAACATATCGGCTTCACCAATAGTGCAAATCTATCATAAAGCTGAAAATCATTGAAACTAACCTAGTAAGAGCTTCTTATTCCCTTGTACAATATCATTACCAGCAACATTTACTAAGGAAAAGTTAAGGTCCTTCCCAATTTTTATAACTTGGTTTCAATTCTCCACTTTTCGAAATGGCATCTTTATAGGAGGCTTTTTTGCCTGCTTCCAGTTGACAGATCCAAGTGAAACCTTATCAAGAACTTCTAATAGAACCCATCTGTGCGAAAATATATGAAACGTGTCACTGTTGATACTCGCTAGTCTTGCTGCATAACATCCGCATCTGTCATGCATCTGTAAAAAGGAAAGGAAAAAACATTATAGATATGACTACAAATATATAAGAAGTTAACAATTAAAATGAGAAAATGTAAATAACTCTACCTTGAAAGACAAGTGATTCATATCTAGAAACAGTATCTCCGCTTCGAAATAATTTGCTAAACCTTTAGCAAGAGATTGCTAATAGAATTCTTCAAAAAAAAAATCAAAATATCAGTTACATAGTGATTAGTAAACCAAAATAATCTGCACTTACATACATGTTAATTTATACCTCCAGGTCCATCACTTGTTAACAAGATTCTGATTTTTTCACTGCAATTTCAATCATTATATGCATGAATAGAAAAAAAAGTTATGACAGTGCAATTCAAAGATTCACATGAAAAAGAAGAAGAGAAAAAAAACAGGAAAAACTAACCTAGGACATTACCTTAAATGGTAAGGAAAATTGTCTAGTGTGACTTTAGGATCTGTGGGTTCAAAGACTTGGTTCATGAGCTCCACCACCATCTGATACTTGGAAATATCATTAGACCGACAAATAGTAAGGCATTTTATCATTGCAAGGCTCAATCCAGCAACACAAGTGAAAGTACAAGAGATTTTTGAATTTATAAGAATGAAAGTCACATCCTTTAAATATGTGTTCCTAACATGTGAATCAATTGCCCCGTCCTCTTTTTTCCAAAATAGAAAGTTTTAGTCTAGTGGAAAGAATCGTAAGAAAGAACAATATTTTTATATTCATAAGATCCTGATACTCAGAAGTCAGAAGCCTATAGAAAAAATTAAAGGAGATACTCTTTTCCCAATAGAAAAGGTAAAGAAGAAAGAACATAGGTTCTTCGAAGCATGCCCTCAAAAAATTGCAACAAAGCGAATAGCACAATTTGCAACATGTTTAAAGTAACCCATACCTATGCTGGAATATTTGAGCAACAAATGCAAGATTAAGGTTAGGAGACCCCTCCACTATGTCCTTTGGAGTGAGGTATCGCTTGCAATTTAATCTCTCTGCCTGCTCAAGAACCATCTTTGCTCTTTCTGTAGGATCAGTTGTGGTCAAGGTACCTGGGCCTGCAACTTCTGGAGCAAGAGCACTTAGCAAGTAAGCATAAGCCTCTCCATCCTGCAAAAAAGAAAGCATTAAAAATAAAATAGACCCATGGTAGCTTATAACCATGTCGTATCTGTTTACATCTATCAAACATCTGCTATGTGAGAAAATGTGCCACATAATGATTCAGTAATCAGCTATGGTATATGACAATACAGTAAATTTATTCCTAGAAAATTACTAAACGTTGTAACGGACAACAGAACAAAAGGAGGTTCACAGTTTCTTCACCGATCAAGTGGATCTGAACAAAAAGGGGTTCATAAGGAGTACTACAATACTTCCATCATCATGCATGCTTTCACCAACAAAACTGCACACATATTGAGAATTACAATATTAGTAACTATAATTTATGCACAAAGAACAACCAAAATATATAATATAATTGTAAAGCACATACAATTGGAGATCCTTGAGTTTTGGTAGCAGAAACATGGTTGCTCCTTCAATGTGCTTCTTGAAAATCTCTTGCTTCTCTGCCTCTAACTTAGGTGTAAGCAATTTGATGTATCTTTTCATAAAAGTAACAAACTGCTTCTTATCAAAAGCAGGCTGTTCCTGTAATCTGAAAGTGTCGACAATATCGACGACCTTAACAGCTTGATCATCAACACCTTCATCGTAACCTCCACCCTCAGCAGAAGGGTTAGCACCAATATCAACATCGACAGCTCCTTGAACAACCCACTTTCCTTCGACTTCCCACAGTAAGCCTTTCTCAATTTCCTTATAGGGGAATGAGTCAAATAGGAGTTCATCACCTACATATTCATATACAAAGTAAAGTTCATAAATAATGTTTGAAAATATAATCATAAAATAACTCTCGTCAACTGTGATAATCGTCTCCACATAACCATCTTGATCATGATTCATGAAATACTCAAATACCACAGAAACTAATGTCTACACTAAATCACTTCCCATCTCTGATTCTCTCAATCTCATCAACCTTCTGGAATATTCTCTTCCTCCAAACATGGATCAACGTCCTGCCATGATTGCTCTCATTGAACTAGCAGCAACAACATTACACAGTCTATCAAAAATTTCACGCAACCAAAACAACACAAGTAATGTGAGATTTTAGCATAATGCATCATTATTTTAAAATAAAAGAGAGTTCATATTGAACCATATTGATTATGAGTTTAACACAAATTTAACTAGCAAACAAACAGATTGTGAAAAGTTTAAAGTAATTGATTCTTAACAAAACAAAACCAACCAAGTGATATTCATTACAGATGCTTACGCAGAGAGTTTCAAAATTTTACCGACATGAACAACTCCGCGAAATGATGTCGTGCAGGGACCAACAACTCTTGTAAGCTTTCATATTCTGGTTTTGGAGTTATTTTGTACATCGATTACCACCATATAAGGATCATTAGTCAAAGAATTCCATTCCTTCGAGTTGCTGCTGCAGTATAGTATCGCATAACAGAATCACTCACCATGTCGAATGGTAACAATGTACCACCTCTAATCAAACCAATTCTCCAAAACCGAGTCACTGTTATTTCCACGAGCTGCTAAGTTGTAACTAGCCAGTACAAACTCTTGACCGCTGAGCCCCTTTTTTAATATTGTCTGCAAGTCGCGAGAAGGATAACGAAGTATGGTGTATCGACGAGGGTTTTGAGGTTAAGATTTGTTGATGAAGAAGAAGACACTGGTAGTATTGCGGCAGAAACAAAGGTTTGAGGGGTTTCAATGGTGGACTGAGGATTTACGGTGAAAATAAAGGATAGGGTTTCTCGGTGATGGAAAGTTGACGGAGGAAGACGAAATCGGAGGGTTTACGGTGGAGGGTAGTTGGAAGATGGTGATGGTATTTCACGGTGAGGGAAAGATGGTGATGGTATTTCACGGAGAAAGGTTTTTTTTTTAGTATTTCACGGTGAGGGTTTACGGTGATGGTATTTTCGAAGGAGAGTGACGGCTAGGCAGAAGAGAGAGGAGAAAAGAGTGAGTAACTTAAATCTGAAAACAAAGAGGAAGAGAAGATTTTTTTATATTATTGTTTTATTTCACTAACTTGTTTCAAGATGGAATCAAACCTGCGTTTTGTTAGAAGTATATAAAACTTCTTAGGTCAGGTGGCTGACACCTGACTTAAAAACTAGTTTTTAAGTCAATTAATAAACACATACATGTGACTTAAGAAATTTAATATAAATTATATATTTTTTAAATCTTTTTTAGGTCGGTTTTAAATACACCTGACTTAACTAAGTTGCCAATATTTACGAAATTGCCACTACATCACTTCTTATGTCAGGTGACAGGTGAACTGACTTAAAAACCTCTGCTATAAAGTATTTTTTCTACTAGTGGGAATTGAGATATTCAATAATCTTTGAAAAATATTGAATACAAAAGAGAAATAGAAATTAAAACTCTCAAATCCCAAATTCGATGTTGATTATATCTTGTTCTATTCCGTTGATCTTAAACAAGATCAAGTGTCCCGAGATTTTAGATTTGATTATCCAGTTGCACTACTTATTTGATAGAAACTTCTTTCTTCATATCTTTATTCGGATAAATCCTAAATGAAAAATCTTGTTCAAAAACCCATAAATCACATTTGATCTTGGAGGGAGAACCCTAATTGGTTTTGTCAATGAAACCCCCAAAGTAATCTCAATCCAAACTATTTTATAAATCTTAAATTGGACCTTATCAAACTAGAATCTAGATGGCACCTAACAAAAATTATTATATGTAATTATTGTGTGTATGCATAGAGAAATGTTGAATATGATGAATATTTCTTTGTATATTCTTTAGTTTCATATATTTGAAAAAGATGCATGAATGTGTGTGCTTGTGTGTGTGTGTGTGTATGCATGTGTGCGTGTGTGTGAGTATGTGTGTGTGTGTGTGTGTGTTTATGGTGTGTGTGTGTGTGTATGAGTGCGTGCGTGTGTGTGTGTGTATGTGTGTGTGTATGCATGCGTGCGCGCGCGCGCGAGAGAGAGAGAGAGAGAGAGAGAGAGAGAGAGAGAGAGAGAGAGAGAGAGAGAGAGAGAGAGAGAGAGAGAGAGAGAGAGAGAGAGAGGAAGCGAAAAGAGCAGAAAATTTGTACTTAGAATATTTTACAAGTTTTTGGAAATTTAAATAGGACGTGTCGACTTCTAGATCGTATGTGTCGACCAGAAATGAGCATAGTTTGCTTCAATGTGTCGACTTGAAAGCCTTATGTGTCGACCTCAAATGGGCATAGTTTTTAGTTTTGCCAAAAATTCAGTATATGTCGACCTTTAGATAATTGTTTTTGACATATAGAAGCATTTCTTCTTATATATGTCGACCTAAAAACCTGACACATACTGAACATAGGGTTTATATTTGCAAAATCAGTAACATGTGTCGACGTGTACATGTATGTGTCTACCTGTACACAAGTTTTTCACATTAATTTTTAATTTTAACTTGTAAAAAAATTTCTAAACTGATTTTAAGTATCCTAAGGATAAAATGCACATCTAGACACAAAGGATAAGGTACAATATACACATATAATAAGTGTCCTTGTTTTGACATCATTGAAAACATTTTTAAAAGAAAAGTGCACTCACATGCTCCCCATTTTTTATGATGATAAAAGGTATGAAGTATTTGATGTCTTGATAAAATCCCCCCTAAATGTCACTCTCAACTTACATGAATATATTATTTCCTTTCAAGTAAAATATACATTTTTATTTGTGGTTAATTTATATTGTTGTTTTAATTATAATTAATAACAAATTATTATAATATAAGTTATTGATTATATTTGTCAAAAGAAATTTTTAACATAACTAAAATTCAATACAAAAAGAAGAGAACTAATTTAGTGAAAACAATACTAACATACAAGTATAAATTTATTAATGACAAAACTAACATGTAACAAATGAGAAAACTTGCAGATTTCATTCTTTAAATTGATAACCAAAACTCTATAATTTTTTTAACTCTAAACATCCCCTAAACTTCTGAGACATGCTCTGCAACTGGACTCGGTTAGGAGCGAGATCACTATTATATTGATAATGTCGAACAAAAGCCTCTGCCAGCTCTTTCCAACTCCTGATCTGAGTAGGCTCTAAGCTTATGTACCACTCCAGCGATGGCCCTGACAGGCTATCCTGGAAGAAGTGCATTAGCATCTTTTCATCCTCAGAATACGCAGACATACGCCTGTAAAATGCGCGCACATGCACCCTAGGGCATGTATCCCCTTTGTACTTATCAAATGACGGCGCTTTGAATTTCAGCGGGACCCTCAACCCTGGGACTAACCCCATATTTGACATATCCAACCCAAGAGCATTCTGGCTAGCCAATCCATTCACTTTCTGTTCTAGCAATCTCATTTGATGGTTGTCATCCCTAGCCCTTTCATAACCCTCATTCTGACCAGAGAACACATCCTCCTGACGATCCTCCCAGCGAGGTACTGCATTGTATCCAACATAATCTGTATCGCGGCCCGGACCCGTTTAGACGTACCTGGGGTCATACCTCAGATTACCCATCTCTTGAGTGTTGTATGCGCCAGCTCCATATCCAAGATTACCATAGCCACCAAACCCAGCCTTGGCGCCAGCCATGCTGCCATACCCCATGTTCACACCATTGAAGCCCTGGTTACCATTAATACCATTCATTCCGACATTCTCAACACCCCCATTGAAACCCTGGTTGACATTGCCCACAAATACCCCAGCAGTATCTGCATTGACATTCATATTACCGGCGTTCCCACCTCCACCTACAGGACCAGTTTCTCCAGCATTCAAACCGGTCGTGGGAATAGCATCAGCACTTTGGCGATTCTCAACTCGGGGAGAAGCGGCAATGTTTTCACCATGCGGTGTCCCGTTGTTCTCAGCCCGCGCGATCATCGGTTGAACCAGATTCTGCAGCTGCTCTTGTCCTTTGGCGATAGTTTCCATAGTTTGCATGAGCAGGGCCATCCTGTCACGCATCTCTTGCATTTCACTCTGCATGTTGTCCATGATCTTCTTCTGGTTAATCCTTGTAGAGTAACGGTGGACCCGCTTTTCTGCAATCCTGAAAATACTTGTTTCAAGGATGCAGGAGATAAGATACACGGATCACAAACCTGTAATGCAAATATGAGTATGTATGCAAAATGCAATGTGTCTGTGCTTTAGGGATTATCATTCCCCGATTCTAGTGTGATTGTGCCAGTGCAGTGACAGTGCTAGCAATACGGTGATTGGAGCCAAATCATAGAAAACCTCGTATATTGCAGAAAAATCCAAGAATACAATATCACTGAGAGTATAATAAAACGGCATGACCTCAACCAAGAATCCTGGTGATGGTCAGTACAAATGCAAATAAAGCATACAAGCTAACACATGAAACGATCAAGTACTCCCATAAGCTCGGTACTCTTCTATTAACTTCTTGGTCTCTGGATGACTTGGTCGGGTAAGCAGACCCTCGACCAGCTGGTTTCTTCTCTTGAGAACACGTCGCACGTCACCGACAGTTTCCTCCCATGCCCCTTCTCCAAAGCGATCTTCTAGTTTTCGCTTCTGAGATACAGCTTCGTTCCTGCCTTCGGTGGCCTTGTTCAATGCATTATGGAGACTATACCTGGTCATCACCTCTTCTTCATGCTTCTTAATGCTAGCCTTCAACTGCCCTTCGAGGTCGAAAATTTGCTGCTTCAATTTATCTTCCCTCTTTTTGTTGTTGGTCAGCGTAGCATTCCATGTCTTATTACAAGAAGAGATTTCTCGGTGAGCGGCGTCGAGTGCTTTCTTTTTGGACTCCAACATGTCGTGGGAGCTTCTGAATTCTTGACCCAGACGTTCGCGCTTCTTCTTCTCCTCAGTCAACTCAGCATCTAGCATGTTCACTAGTTCGATCTGCTGTTGGAAAGAACGCACATCCTTATTCTTCTCACTCCGCATCTGAGCTAGCTCCTTCTCTAACTCTTCATTAATCTTCATCAAGGCTTCCTTTTCCTTCACAACTTGCTCGTAGACCTCCATAGTGACAGTGGTTGGCTCTTCCACCGGAATATGAACGGGGACTGGTGCAGCTGGAAATGGCATCAATATCTGTCTGGCTCTCTCCTGGATCCAAACTTTGTAGGGTGCATATGCCTGACAATCATTCTTCCCTAACAGTGGTTTCCCCTTTCGGTTAATACGCGTCCAGGCATGCCGAAGCTTGGCTAGCAACTCTCCATTCAAATCACCTGTGAAGTACAGAGATTCCTGTACTTCTTCCTCCTGAGGTGGGTTCTTCATCGCATATCCAAACTGGCGGACGAACAGAGATGGGTTGTAGTTGATGCATCCTTTCCTTCCTATCAATGGAACATTAGGATACCCGGAACAACTGAAAATAAGCTCGGACCCCAGCAAGTCTCGGTCAAACCACTCAATATCCTCAGAAGACAACCTCGTCATACGCTCTGGCCAGTCAGCCGTAGTTGCACTGTCCACAAAAGGTCCCTTCAGGGGAAGATGGCTCTTGAACCACATATACAGCAAAGGCACGCAACAAGAGACATTCTTGCCTCTCCTGTTCTCATTTCTGTAGTGCATCGAATGGTAGAAGTCCCCGATCAGTGTGGGTACCGGGTTACCAGCAGCAAACAGATGAAATGCATCCATGTCCACGAAGTTTGGGAAATTGGGAAACAACACTATCCCATAAATGCATAGAGCCAAAATAGCGTTAAAGACCACCCAACACCCATTCTTGGCGTACTCTTGAGCCTTACCGACCAGAAACTGGAGAGAGAAACCTGGAACCCCTCGCCAAGAAGTCATCAACAACTCAGAAGCATTCATGTGCAAGGCCTTAGCTAAATCCTCCAACTTGGGCTCAGCGGTAGAGTGAATAAAAGGAACTGCATTCTGCACCGGCAGCTCAGTAAACTCCACATACTCCTCCATGGTAGGCCCCAAAATGAAGTCAGCAAACGTGAAACACCTCAAGGCAGGGTCATAGAATTGCATCAGCGTATACAACCCATTCAATTCATCATCAGTCGATTTGCGAACCAAACCCAACAGCCGTCCGTAACTCTGCCTGAAGCTTCTACGGACACCCTCATCAACAAGAGAAATCAGACCCAAGAGGGGAGCAATATCAGGAATAGGTAGCTTGTACGCAACTGTCATCCTCAAACCAGCCATGATCACTACTCAGAAGTCCAGACACTAGAACCAGGGAATATGCAAATGCACCTGCAGCACAGACACACGTTAATGGGATGCAATGATAATGATTATGCAAACAATGCAATGCAAGCAACATGCAACAGGGACCAAGTGCTATAGCATAGACCCTCCAGAATTCCTCAAACCTTGGTCTCGGATAGACCCAAAACATAGCTCCAACACTGGTCTCTGATAGACCTCATAACATAACTCCAACTGGTCTCTGACAGACCTCAAACCATAATTCTGACTGGTCTCTGATAGACCTCATAACTGTCCATAAGTACCCTGAATCTCTGATCAAGAAATAACCGGTATCTGAAGGTCTAGTTACCTGCATAACCCCAAACCCTCTCACAGGTGGATGTCCTAGTAACTGACAAAGGTATGGCATCCTATGCGGTCGTCGGCGTCACAGATTTTCAGGGTTGATGATACGATTCCCAGAAGGAGTGGCATCATCAAATCCTGAAGAGGCCTCACTTAGCCAACTTCCAAATGATCGGTCCCCAGAGTCGACAATCCAACTAACCAGCAACCTGAGCCACCCAAAGGGCAGGACAGGAGGCCAACCAGAAGAACCTCGTCTGAGTGTAGATTTCGCGGGACACTAGGACATGCAAAGCACGTGCGCGCCCACTAATCTCTACTCTAAGTCTAGGTGCACTCAAGCCCAGGTCCGGCTTATCTCTTAATCATAGAACACCCGTCACACCCCACAATACAACAATAATATAATAATAAAATGCTGAAATGTAAATACAGAAATGTAAATCCATACAAAATCCTCGACGGGAAAACAAGCGCTAGGATTGACTCTCTTAAGGGACGTTGGATCCCAAATGCATAAGGAACTATCGCAGTCCTTAGCAGCCAGGGGATGTTGGATCCCCAGCAGAGTCGCCAGCTGTCGCTACTGCGAAAATCGGCGCCGACTGACAAAAGAGTCGACACCGTGCCTTATTTATCCCACCGGAGGGAAAGGAAACGCTCAAAGTAAACCTCGCAAAAACGGGGAAAGGTATGGTCATCGCAACCAAAACCTGGGTTCGGGAGTCGGTTACGCAAGGGGAAGGTATTAGCACCCCTCACGTCCGTCGTACTCGACGGGATCCACGCTTGCTTGGTTTGTACGGATTACACTTCTATCTAAACTAAAGGATGAGGTATGAAAAGAAAAGAAAACATGACTCGGCAAAGCACCGCACTTTATGCCTACGTATTCCCGTCTGGAACGAGAAATCAGAGTCAACGTAGTTCGCCTAACTACGGGTGAAGGTGGGTGAAGGTTGCTCGCTAGGATATCACATCCTATGCCTACGTACTTCCACACAGCATGGAAGATCAGAGCAAACGTAGTTCGCCTAACTACGCACGACACAAGCTGTTCAAGTGTCTTTTATGAAAAATCTCACCTTAAACAAGGGTTTTCTTATTTGCAAAAAGGTTGATGTTTGTTCAAATCTTTTGACGGAAGAAATGAATTGATTCATGTTATAACCTTTATTAATGTTTTTCTGTTGTTTTGAGGAAAGAAGAGATGACACTCTACAAATCCTAGGGTTGAAAAAAGGGGAATAAAATCTACCCTAATGTTATCATGCATGGGTTAAGACCTAATGTCTATCATGCTCCTCTCCTGCGCAGAGAGAAACAGAGATCCTACGGGATAAACGGAAACAGAAACAGCAGATATATATATACAATAAAGCAGTAAAATGCATGGATGCAACAATACAAGCGAGGCAAGGGAGTCCCACTCAACCTCGAACCTAGAAAACAGTAGGCAAAAGTGAACAGGATTCACTTTCAACCCAGCAAGTTAAACAGCAAACAATACAGTCCGGAAAATTCACACAATACATCATGAATTAAAACAGCTAAAACTAAACAGCAAAGCAGTCTTCATCAGCATCTGCAACCATCTTCAGGCTTCAAACAAGCACCAGTCTTTATCTTCAATCTCCCAATGGCTTTTCTTCAAGTCCTACTCTCCAAGCTGAGGAATCAATCACAGGAATGAACTGGGTGTTAAGCAATCAGTTGACCACCAAGGGTGGCAAACAGACTGCTATCCACACAAAGAATATTTCTCTCAAGAGTTCTATCCCTTAGACATTAGCACCAAGCCTTCCAAAGGAAGGGGGTGAGTGTCTTAGAGAGACTCTGCATCACAGAGAAGGATGGAGGCAATCAAGACCTTCCATGTTTGAAAATCAAGTTTGCTACTCTAGAGCTCTGCCTAACTCCTAGATACTATGACCTTCAACAGCTGCCAGCAAGAGATACTCCTCATCAACTTTGGAAGTTGGTCTTCATTCTCTGATCTTCAAATGGCCTTCATCATCAAAGTCTTCAGCTCTCCCAATCCCCAAACAAACCCAATACCCCAAACAGACAAATGAAATAATCCCAGAGAGGGCACACCATACAGTCAATCAAACACAGCAGTATACTAATAGCAGTAGGGGAATCCTAATATTTTCTAAGGGATCTATTATCTACCCATAACCCCTATAGTCCCATACCCCAAAATCAAATCAAAATTCCTAAAAGAATTAATCTATCTCACCTATGCTCACTTAAAACCCTAATTTTAACCACTCTAATCACACCTAAACAAATCACCTAAAAATTAATCCTAAAATTACAAATTAAATCCTATATACAAGTTGAATCCCTAAGCTAATCACCCTAAAAAGAATGGGTCCTAAATTTAAAGGGAACTATTATATCTAAAATTAACAAAATTAGGTACCAAACTAAATCCATTAAAAAGCTATTTAAAAGAAAAATACACAAAAAATATCAAAACAAAGTAAAATGATATTTTTATCATTTATTATTTTTCTTAACAAAATTATGAATCTACCACAAAAAGAACCAATCAAAAATAAGCTATTTTCAATTTTATATGGATTTTCTAAGATCAAAGAAAATATAAAAGAAAATAAAAATCAAAAAATGAAATAAAAGGGGAGGGGGTGCCAGAAGTAACCACGCTCAGTTATTATGATCATTGGGCCATGGAGTGGGGGGCGCGAATAACAAATATGCAAGGCCCAGTTAGCAATAATTTCCAGTTCATTTTGTTGGGCTTCTCAAAAGGGGGGTGGGGATAGGAATCTGAATCCAAGGCCCATGGTGGTGTGTTTAATGAAACGCATCGTTTCGCTTTGGTCTTTCCCTCCGTTTCTCAACTTTAAACATGGGCCACGCGATGAGATGAAAAGGTCAAAAATAGGAAACAATCCAACAGCCATTACGTCGTCTTCCTCACAAAACCTAGGGTTTGCAGATTTCTTCAGCTTCATGCAAGCACTTTCAAGTCCATCGTTCTCTCTCAATAGGCCATGAAACCCTACACTATAAAGAGAAAAATTGCTCTATTCTTTCCCATAAACACAATGGTGCCACAAGTTTGGATTGAAACCAACTCCATAATGAAACCCGATAGATGAAACCTCATGACATACCAACTGCACTCATCAATGGAATCTCACAATTCTTGATTCTAACTATCCTATATTGTTCATCATGCTACACTGATCTCAGCAAGCTATTGCATGTTCATTAAAACTCATTATATAACCTATTCTCGATCTTGAAAGATTCATCACCATGTTACCAAACTCCATGAAACCTTCTCAATTTCTCTGAAAATAGTCATCTAACCTAACCTAACATTCTTACACTAATAATCTAACCTAACAACACCTAATTATGGAGATAGAAATGAAATCACCAACCTGCTTAGTAGCTATGGCAGAGGTGGTTACAGATGGATTCAATGCTTGTAATCCTTCAAGAATGGTCTTTGCTTGATGCTATGGCTTCTGTTTGCAAAAAGTTGGAGGAAAAGTGCTTGGATTGTGAGATTCGAATCTGATATGGATCTTTGCAATTTCAACCTTAGAGCTTCAATCCTCCATTGATGTGCCTCTGAGCTTGCTTGTTCACACTCACAATCTTCAATGGATGATGGATGAAGAAAAAGAATGAACAGAATTGGTGTAGATTGAAGATTTTCACACTTTCTTACAATGGAAGCAACAATGGAATTCTCTCTCTTCTCTCCCTCTTTTCACCAACCCCTTGCACCATTGATCAACACTCATTATATAGATGATGATGGACAGATCTAGAAGTTTCTGGATGCCTCTAGGATGATTCTAGAATGTGGTGGAAATTCATGGAAATTCTCATTTGATGACACTTTGAAATATCACTCATCTCATGCATACACCCTTCTAAACTTGTGTCAAAATCTCTCCTCATGAGATATTGGAATGGTATGTGTGAAAAACAAGCTCTTCCTTGCCTTGTGTGGAGTTTTGTCAAGTTGCCTTATGATGCAAGAAACAACATTACAAAGCAAGTCCCATTTTTAAACCCTAACTCAAAAAAGTAGCTGAACCAATGTCTTCAAAATATTTTTTGGAATCAATTCGGTATATTGGATGACCCATTTTGGATTTGTAGATCTCTCAAACCATTTTCCAACTTGAACTTTTTCAAGTTATATGCCTTTTTTAGGTCATTTTTCACCACCTTTGGTCAAGTCTTGTTCTATGCATTTACAAACTTCCATGACCTCTTCGCTAGACTTAAAATGACATTTTGAGCAACTTTGATGTTGTGAAGTTTTTCATTTGAAGCTTCCTTGTATGAGTTTTAGGCATAGGCTAAGAATGACCTGTAATTCTCAGATGACCAAAATACCCTTTTTTTGCCAAGACCATAAGTAGAGTTCCACAAATCATATGAAGTCATACCATACCATTCTAGAAAGCCAAGACAATGAGGAACAACTCTTATGTTGACCAGAAATCCATTTTAAATCTCCTTGAAGGTAAAAAGTTGCTTGGAAGACAGACAACTTTCACAGACAAATTTCAGTGCCCTCAGATGACCTGTAACTTGCAAGAGCTATAACTTGAGTTCTATAAATCATCTTGATGACTTACACCACTAAAATTAAAGCTATGAAGATACTCTACAAGTTTCATGTTGGCCAAGGATCCATTTGAAGCTTGAATTTTGACTTATCTTGCTTGGAAGTTTGCCCTAAACTAGGGGATTTTACACAGAAACCCTAATTTAGAAACTCCAGTTCTCCTTGATTCCTTCTGATTTTCCTCTAGCACAACATCATATCCATATCCATGTAGCAAATAATGAATCCCACATTCTTCAAATGATCCTTGATGCCCTTCAAAACAAGTCTTTGACCTAGGATTAACCTAGTGTTGACCCAGATAAAACCCTAGTTGACTGACTTCAACTGAGGCTCTTGCAATCATCCCAATGACTTGGTTCTCCTCAAAAATGATCATCTAGGCTCTTCATAACATCCATACACACCTCATGCTCTTGGCTTATGGCTCACACTTCCTCTGATGATCCCCAAACAACCTCAAGATAGGAGAGAATTTGTAACACCCCTTTCTAAACCCCGCAATTAATGAAAATAATCAGAGTATGATTAACATGCATTCATTCAAGGGTGTCACACTTTAATTTCAAAACACCTGCCATGCTCATTAACACAACAATAAAAGATCACGTTTTTACAATTTTTCACTTTGCATGAAACAGCGGATTCAATTCAAACAAATATTTTCATAAAAGGAATATTCGTTTTTATCACATGATTCAACAACAATCGGGCACTAAGGCCAATTACTCGTAACTTCAATAAATATGAAAACATAACACATTCTATAAAATATAACCAAGAGATCCCAGTGTTACATGACCAGAGCATGACTCGACCCAACTTAATTAAATCACTAAACAGCTAGACCGATAGCAACCTCGCACTACCAGCAACTCTACTCTGGATACCTGCACTATGTCATATAGGACATCATTCCAGCAGAAGGGTGAGAAATATTATCATAAAATCAATGCATATAATTATGTACACAAACATTCATAAAATACATAAATGCCACATTCCTCACCACTTTGCATATTCACTTCTCGCATGCTTCCCCATTTACAAATTGATTTAAACTAACATGATTAATCATCAAACGTATTATCATGCACATATTCGTGGTTCTTATCATTCCACATTTTCATACACATAAGCACGTTGTATACATCAATTACATGTTTCATAACTTATCCAAAACATTATAGTCATGCACATAGCATACTTTCATACAACATTTCCAATTATGCAAGTCATGTACATACACGTAAGCACAACTCTAATCAACAATCCTATCTATGTCATATGGCTCACGTAAAGCCCATCAATTCCACCAATTCCCGTTTGGGATTGTGGGTATATCACTCATGCCCCACCAGGAACAACACATAGTCATTCTACCCCAGTGTACATGAGCCTTACACGCATTCATTATTTCAATATCAACAACATGAATCACTAAGCAATGCACATGTATATACATAATATATTTTCATGCATTCTTCACTTACAATTGCACATAAACAACATTGCATTACAACATTTATCAAGCAATGCATACAATATGTTTATTTCAACACCGATTCACATAAACGTCGACATATACATATAGCCACACATATACATATATCATTTAGCATATTCAACCATGCCATTCATCATAATTCATATCGATCCACATAAACATACACATATTATGTTTATTTTCTATGCTCCACGGCAATAATGATAAATGCAACTCATAGAGACCGACTCACGACTCTATGCAGATGCAAATGCGGTACCGACTCATTTCAACAGATTCACTAAGGAATCGAGTATTCAGCAGATCCTCCACGGGATCAAGTACTCAGCAGATTCTCCACGGAATCAAATATTCATCAGATTCTCCACGGAATCGAATATTCAGCAGATCCTCCACGGGATCAAGTACTCAGCAGATTCTCCACGGAATCAAATACTCTAGCCAATCCTCCACGGGATTACATGTTATGACCGATTCTCCGAGGAATCACACAATGCAACCGATTCTCCAAGGAATCTAATATAACCATCGTATCATACGAGGTTCTGCAAATCCTCCGAGGGATCAATCAACACACAAATGCATACTAAGATGCTTCACAATGCAAATCCTCCGAGGGATCATTCAACACAAAAATGCATACTATGTTCACAAACATACTCATTGCATTTATCACATACATCGCATATATCTATCGTGCATTCACATTATACACCATTTCACACATGGTTTACACACATATCAGCCTATCAATGCGTTTCTATTCAATTCGAGCAAATACACAAGATTATCAAATATTCAAGATTTATCGTTTACTCTACAATCTAGGATTCACGCCTTTCGGCCACCCACAGCGCGACATGTCAAAATAGTTCACACATCAATCATTCGTATAGGCATTAATCATAATTGAAACAACCAAACATCATGCTATGAACAAACAGCAAAACAAAATAACACTGCCAGGTTCGCCAACCTTCGCCTGGCGAAGCCACACAGCGAATGCTCGCTGGCCTTCGCCTGGCGAACTTCCCAGCGAAGTCCACTGGGAGTAATTCTGGAATTACTCACTGAGGCTCGCTACCTACTCGCCTGGCGAACCTTCGCCAACTAACCTCGCCTGGCGAACTTGCCAGCGAATACAGGGTGTTGCTTCTGACTTGCTTCGCTACAGCTCGCTGGACTTCGCCTGGCGAAGCTTCGCTGCCATTCGCCTGGCGAACTTGCGAAGACAGAACTTCCATGGCTGTCTCAAAGCCCAAACTCCACACAACCGACCGATTAAATCCAAACCAGTCTCAGTGGCACAACCCAACCATCACCCGACTAAACTACATCGTCTAATCCGAGTTCTAACCGATTAAAACATCATTTTACCGATTAATTCATTTTCGACCTAGAATGGAAAAGTATAGAAAACACCCGAACAATCCACACCACACATACATAATCATACACATGGATTGGATAATAATGTTTCTCACCCTTA
Source organism: Lathyrus sativus (assembly GCA_963859935.3). Classification (NCBI taxonomy): domain Eukaryota; kingdom Viridiplantae; phylum Streptophyta; class Magnoliopsida; order Fabales; family Fabaceae; genus Lathyrus; species Lathyrus sativus. Next base: position 20,851,130 of record OZ012736.1, read on the forward strand.
CCTTGATTCAATCGAAGCTTTGGGTTGCTCTTGATGATTTCCACACTTTTCTTCTTCTTCTTCTTCTTCTCTTTTCTCCTCCTTTTTCCTTCTTTCTCTTTTCCTTTCCTTTTTCTTTCCCTTACCACTCTTTTTCCTTTTCTTTCTATTTCTATCCTTTATATTTCTTTTTCTCATTCATTAGTTGTCAAATGACCAAAATACCCTCCATTCTAAATTTTACCCGAAAACTCTCCGAAACGGTAAAATATCAGAACATACTATATTCACAAATTAATTCCACGAATAACACAAATATTACTCAAATCCAATAAAATACTCCACAAAATGCGATAATCAAAATCGGGGCGTTACAACTCTCCCCCACTTTAGAAATTTTCGTCCTCGAAAATATTATCCGACTCAAACAACTTGGGATGTGATTCTCGCATCCCAATCTCTCAAATCTGACTGTTTCTAGTTGATCCTCCCAAACACCTTTACCAAGACAATCCCTTTGCCTCACAGTTGCTTCTTGTTCATCAACCTGAACCAGCAATGCCTTAGCAGTCAAATACTTTCTCACTCATACACCATCTATCTGGATCGATGCAACTCCTCAGCTTAGACTCATGAACACATCATGCAATTTCCCCAAGGTGACAACGGTACAACAATCTAATATGATATCCTTCCACGCTCCCGCTGCACCACTCTGATACAAATTCGATAAGACACAGTGTGCTTCCGAGACCTCAAGCTCGCCCAACACCAATTACCATCGTAACTCTCCAAATCACATCTTCCAGGGGGCTTCTTTCAATCTTTTCAGTCGCCTCTCGCACAATCTCATGTCCGATTACCACACTCTTTCCAGATACACATCAACACAAAAGAGTCATACATCTCATTCCGATTCATTTTGATCCAACACACAAGTTATCAACAAGTCCTCTACGTACTAGACAGTTCCCTTTGTCTGCCCATCCACCTACAGATGATAGATAAGGTTCAATTTCAGTACGGCACCCAAAACATCCGCAAACTTTTCCAAATCTCAATGATGAATTCAGATACCTTATCTGACATAATGTTAGACGGTATCACATACTATTCCGAAATACGCAACAGTTGCATCAAGCTAACAGTCCCTGATGTTCACAATTTGACGTTCAACAAGTCTAATCCGCCTATACGACCGCGACCACTTCTCGCTCCATCTGTGGCCACCAAAACAACTTCTCCCAATTCAGTTACGTCTTCTTGGTAGTTGAATGGATATTACATTTATCTCAATACCCTCTTTCCAAAGTACTCTTATCCAACCCACACAATATGAACACATAAACTCTACCGCAACATCTCGTGTCATCGTTTCCATAAATCCGAAATTCGGCTTGTCGACTTTAACTCATTGAACTCAATCAATCTATCAACTCCAATTAGAATTTCAACCTCTTTGAATCTCATCGAGAGTATCAATCATCAGTCTCATCATGCAAAGCTCAACTCCAAACGAAGTTTCTATCATTTCCTCTACATCATATTCAATTTTCTCAAACAAAATAAATACCTTAAGCTCTCAAGATCGTTAACCATCTCAAATCTCAACTAACAATTGAGGTCTCCCTAACTACGGTACAAACACACAACAATAACCAACTCTAAGTCACTTGTCAGAAAATACCTCTTTGCACTTTTAATTGCCTTAAAGCATATCCAAAACTTGCCGACGTTGCATTAAACATATTTCCCCATCATATCACCAAAGCATCACGAAACACAATGAACAGTTCTGTCGGACTCGGCAAAACCACACACAAGCTGTTGACAGCTTCACCAAAACTCTTTAAACTTTCTTCACAGTAGTACATCACCGCTTCCTCTCTAACACTGATAACTCAAATTCCCAATATACCATATGACCCCCTATAATCTTCTAATACACCAAAACATCGTTGGTTACACAACCACCGACTCACTCATCTGAGTATGGAAAATCTTATGTCACACAGACATTCACTTCGTAAGTTATGGCGGAAATACGAACTGCACCCTCTACAACATCCAACATATTCCATTAACGAATAACTTAATTCCACGTCACTACTTTCTCATCATATAGAGCACTGCAATGACTCCCAACGCTTCTAACCTCGCGTCATTCTGAATTACGGTTCTCCCGTCACTACAAAATCACGAAAACAACATCCTCCACTTAGAAGGTTATTCCATACATCTTCAACTTCTTGAAATTGTTGAAGGCCTAACCATATCAATCTTGTATCCCATATCTTATTCCCTTTGATAATTACCAAAAGTCACCATCTACTCTTATATACTTGACCTCACAGTCTGTTGCCGTAGCACCCACACCAAACGCGAGTCTCAACTATTTAATCAATTTAATTCTTTGACTATCCAAACACACATATGACATGGAGCTCTCAATATCAGACCAGTCCTCATCAAATAAGTCATTCCCCACTTTATTCCACATCCTAGCTCTGTATCACTTATCTTGTCAGGATAACTTTCAGACATCCATGACAAAACGGCAAACTGCCAACCCCTTACTTTCAGTAGTACTCAAAATCCTCATCAAAGTTTAACACTCTAACATTGTCCTGCGTCGACTTCTCAGAACACTCCTTAAGAATTTGGCTTCACTCTGAACAATTCACCACACACACCATCTAAGCTCGCAAGACACGTTTATTCCATCCAACACAACTTCCCAACTACTATCAACAAGAGATTAAAGGTGATCAGTTCCTCAATTTGTCAATAGATAGCCGAAAATCATGATGGAGTATAAACCCGTATTTACCAAACTATAATAGCGTTTCAAACCACGCACTGAGCTACAACTCTGCACTTGCAGCATCCTGGAGAATCACAAGCTCCTCCCCCACTTCGATCATTCCCACTTCTACAGACAAGGTTAACAACGGACATGTATCGACAGTGTTTTCACACACATGTCGCATACAATGGAACAACCAACAACACAACTTGGCCGGACGGACCGACCTGCTCTGATACCACTAATGTAACACCCCTTTCTAAACCCCGCAATTAATGAAAATAATCAGAGTATGATTAACATGCATTCATTCAAGGGTGTCACACTTTAATTTCAAAACACCTGCCATGCTCATTAACACAACAATAAAAGATCACGTTTTTACAATTTTTCACTTTGCATGAAACAGCGGATTCAATTCAAACAAATATTTTCATAAAAGGAATATTCGTTTTTATCACATGATTCAACAACAATCGGGCACTAAGGCCAATTACTCGTAACTTCAATAAATATGAAAACATAACACATTCTATAAAATATAACCAAGAGATCCCAGTGTTACATGACCAGAGCATGACTCGACCCAACTTAATTAAATCACTAAACAGCTAGACCGATAGCAACCTCGCACTACCAGCAACTCTACTCTGGATACCTGCACGATGTCATATAGGACATCATTCCAGCAGAAGGGTGAGAAATATTATCATAAAATCAATGCATATAATTATGTACACAAACATTCATAAAATACATAAATGCCACATTCCTCACCACTTTGCATATTCACTTCTCGCATGCTTCCCCATTTACAAATTGATTTAAACTAACATGATTAATCATCAAACGTATTATCATGCACATATTCGTGGTTCTTATCATTCCACATTTTCATACACATAAGCACGTTGTATACATCAATTACATGTTTCATAACTTATCCAAAACATTATAGTCATGCACATAGCATACTTTCATACAACATTTCCAATTATGCAAGTCATGTACATACACGTAAGCACAACTCTAATCAACAATCCTATCTATGTCATATGGCTCACGTAAAGCCCATCAATTCCACCAATTCCCGTTTGGGATTGTGGGTATATCACTCATGCCCCACCAGGAACAACACATAGTCATTCTACCCCAGTGTACATGAGCCTTACACGCATTCATTATTTCAATATCAACAACATGAATCACTAAGCAATGCACATGTATATACATAATATATTTTCATGCATTCTTCACTTACAATTGCACATAAACAACATTGCATTACAACATTTATCAAGCAATGCATACAATATGTTTATTTCAACACCGATTCACATAAACGTCGACATATACATATAGCCACACATATACATATATCATTTAGCATATTCAACCATGCCATTCATCATAATTCATATCGATCCACATAAACATACACATATTATGTTTATTTTCTATGCTCCACGGCAATAATGATAAATGCAACTCATAGAGACCGACTCACGACTCTATGCAGATGCAAATGCGGTACCGACTCATTTCAACAGATTCACTAAGGAATCGAGTATTCAGCAGATCCTCCACGGGATCAAGTACTCAGCAGATTCTCCACGGAATCAAATATTCATCAGATTCTCCACGGAATCGAATATTCAGCAGATCCTCCACGGGATCAAGTACTCAGCAGATTCTCCACGGAATCAAATACTCTAGCCAATCCTCCACGGGATTACATGTTATGACCGATTCTCCGAGGAATCACACAATGCAACCGATTCTCCAAGGAATCTAATATAACCATCGTATCATACGAGGTTCTGCAAATCCTCCGAGGGATCAATCAACACACAAATGCATACTAAGATGCTTCACAATGCAAATCCTCCGAGGGATCATTCAACACAAAAATGCATACTATGTTCACAAACATACTCATTGCATTTATCACATACATCGCATATATCTATCGTGCATTCACATTATACACCATTTCACACATGGTTTACACACATATCAGCCTATCAATGCGTTTCTATTCAATTCGAGCAAATACACAAGATTATCAAATATTCAAGATTTATCGTTTACTCTACAATCTAGGATTCACGCCTTTCGGCCACCCACAGCGCGACATGTCAAAATAGTTCACACATCAATCATTCGTATAGGCATTAATCATAATTGAAACAACCAAACATCATGCTATGAACAAACAGCAAAACAAAATAACACTGCCAGGTTCGCCAACCTTCGCCTGGCGAAGCCACACAGCGAATGCTCGCTGGCCTTCGCCTGGCGAACTTCCCAGCGAAGTCCACTGGGAGTAATTCTGGAATTACTCGCTGAGGCTCGCTACCTACTCGCCTGGCGAACCTTCGCCAACTAACATCGCCTGGCGAACTTGCCAGCGAATACAGGGTGTTGCTTCTGACTTGCTTCGCTACAGCTCGCTGGACTTCGCCTGGCGAAGCTTCGCTGCCATTCGCCTGGCGAACTTGCGAAGACAGAACTTCCATGGCTGTCTCAAAGCCCAAACTCCACACAACCGACCGATTAAATCCAAACCAGTCTCAGTGGCACAACCCAACCATCACCCGACTAAACTACATCGTCTAATCCGAGTTCTAACCGATTAAAACATCATTTTACCGATTAATTCATTTTCGACCTAGAATGGAAAAGTATAGAAAACACCCGAACAATCCACACCACACATACATAATCATACACATGGATTGGATAATAATGTTTCTCACCCTTACCTTGATTCAATCGAAGCTTTGGGTTGCTCTTGATGATTTCCACACTTTTCTTCTTCTTCTTCTTCTTCTCTTTTCTCCTCCTTTTTCCTTCTTTCTCTTTTCCTTTCCTTTTTCTTTCCCTTACCACTCTTTTTCCTTTTCTTTCTATTTCTATCCTTTATATTTCTTTTTCTCATTCATTAGTTGTCAAATGACCAAAATACCCTCCATTCTAAATTTTACCCGAAAACTCTCCGAAACGGTAAAATATCAGAACATACTATATTCACAAATTAATTCCACGAATAACACAAATATTACTCAAATCCAATAAAATACTCCACAAAATGCGATAATCAAAATCGGGGCGTTACAGAATTCACTGATCAACCTGTCAACTCTTCAAAGCTCAAATTCTTCCCTGATGACTTGAGTAGTCTTGAATATGAATGAAACCCTCTGAACATGCCTCTTGAGACAAGAATGGCACTTGATCCCCTGATTAAGATAGCTTGCTTATGCTATGCAATGCAGATGAATACACTATGTACATGATGACAATGCAAATGATTATGCAATTGAAACATAAACCTAGGTTAGAAAAGGTTGGGCAAATTTTCGGGTGCAACAGCTACAACGTATATACGCACTATTTTCTTCTTCTACTAAAAGATGAAAATTTTTGTAAGATCATATTCCGAGTCTAACACTTAAATCATTGTCACAAACGCGTTCGGAAAGTCGTATTGAAAGTGTGAAAGCTTTGAAATTTCAAACTTTACAAATAAGAGATGATTTATTGAAATTATGTGAAATTACGGATGAACCTAAAATAAAAAACAAAGTTGAATGTTTAGCAACTTATGAGCTTGAAATTTTTGAATTTTTATTAGGCATGATTATTTAAATAAATGGTGTGAACTCATGGATAAAATTTAGTATTTTTTGGGCTTGAAATAATGTTGGAAAGTGAAGAATAAGCCATGGAAGTTAAAATTAGCACTTGACATAATCATGGCACAAGTTATTTGTGATGAATGATGATAAATTTCTTGATCAAATAATTGTAGAATAGGTCTAGGGAAATTAAGGAGTCAAAACCGAGTCAATGGTCGACTGTTTATCAAAAGTCAACTGTTGGGCCAAAAGTGAATTGTTTGACCAAAAGTCAATTGTATCCAAAAGATGTAATTTTTTTTACCTTCTTTCCTTGTAATTCATTTTTTTTATTTGTATTTCAAGAAATATGCATTGTACCATGAATTTTCAATAAATGAATGAAGTCTTCACTTTATTCTAACTTTGCCCCTTTTTCCATTTAAGAAAACCTTTAAATTAAGTGACAATCATTTCAATCTTCCAACTAATCATGCAAATAGAGGATTCGTACCACAAGTAACATAGGAAATAAATAAACTCAAATAATTACCAAAATATTATCCACCTCGAAAATCCACTTAAAATAAATGAATCCATTATGGCCGAACTTTTGGCCTAAATTTGTTGCAATATGTGAATAGCGACAAATGACCTAAATGCATGATCAAATAGACAAATGTATACAAATGAACAAAACTATAAATCAAAAGAATTGAATAAGAAGGTAGGACAAATTTTGAGGTATGAAACATGCATAAGTTGATAAAAATTACTTGAAACACAACACTTGGTTCCATATCTTAATATAAATCTCATTAGGTTAGGGTTGGAGAGTGATTTTCATCACAATGAGTGGCCAACGTTCCAAAAATGCCTCAAATCCAGCGGCAGGTAAGCCTTTGTGTTTTTGTTTGATGTCTCAATGCACAATTGTTAGATGCATGTGGTGGTCAATGTGTGTTTGAAAGATTGAACTATTGATATAGACGATCAACATTTATCTTATGTTTTGATATTGGTAATTATATTTGTATTTAGTTAAAGAAAAATATTTTTATTTGGTTTTTTGTTGATGTTAATGCAATTCTGACAATTTATTTGATGAAGAAATTGAAGCGATTAATCGAATTCATGCAAAACTAAGGATAGCATTCGAAGATCTTAAGTTGGACGCACATAGCTGCAATTAAGAGACCGATGATGAAAATGAAGTTAAAAGTTGTTTAATTGACCTTGTAATATGTGGGACTTGACGAGTTTATCAGTTAGGTCATTGAATCAATGAGTTTGAAGATCTAACAATTCTATTTAAAAAAATATTTAAATTCATTAAACTTATTTTTTTACACGTAAAAGTAATTATTTAAATAAGTTAATACAAAAATTTTCCTATAGATTTCTTATTAAGGTAAAGTGTTTTGAAAATATATTTTCTGTAGCAAATTCTGCAGATAAAACCTACGGAATTTTGTGTCAACATTTCACAAGAAAATCCGTCAGTATACATGCAAAATTAGTTACCAACTCATATGAGAAATATTTTTTGTTTCATTAACTTGCAGTAAAATTCGCAGGTCTATCTGCGGATTTATTTTTGTAAGAGAGCTAAATATTTCTAATAGTGCAATCAAATACTATAATTTAATATCACTATTACTTTTTTATTTTACTTTATTTTAAAATTTAAAATTTTAAGCTAATTTGCACTAAAGGTTATTTTAAATATAATTTATGAGTTTCATTGTATTGAACTGCATGCATCTCCAGCTCACTACGTAACTCAAATATGCTCTTTCTATTAGACTACTAAAAATGTTATTTTCTTGAAAAACTGAAGATAATGAGAAAATTGCAGAGGTAATGAATTTAGACGAAATATAGGACAAAAGGGAGTTAGAAGCACAAGAATATTATAAAAAAAAAAAAACATAATCGAGCAGCCACATTCTATTATACTATGTTTATGCTTTAAGCACATATTCATGTTTTCCATGAAATCTAATACGTAAAAGTCTGCCACATAGCATCAGCAACTTTAAGTTTACCAGCATAGTCTTCTAAACTATTTCTCCACACTCAAATAATACACTTTTTAGTCAATGTTATTATTCTATCAAAAAAAAAAGAACGATTTATAATGGAATATGTATATCTAACAGCTTGGAAATAATATTTCTATCATTACTCAAAATATTAATCATTTTGACAAACAACTTGTCTATGCTCATTATTCCGTGGTACATTACTAACCTTTTGTCATTTGAACACAGCCTTTCTATATAAATAGAGCACTCGCCTTAAACTGTTTAACCAAGAAGAGAAGCTAGTAAATACATCTAGCAAATTAATAATTTGTTGATTTATTCTTGGAGTTCCTCTGAATGCTTCATATAAGAGCCTATTTATCTTGACCAAAAGCCATTAGAAATCAAGGATAGTCCTTTCTTCAATGAAGTGTTTGGGGGAACTCCTAGAATTCAATCAAAAATGTACACAAAAAGAGACGATGAATTGTACTTTCTTTTGTTTCAACATTGAATTGGTTTTTAAGGGAGGTCCTGCAATTTTTTGAAACATTATTCTTACAAATAATATTGTTCAAAATTTTTAACTTTTAATTTATTTTTTTTAGCCTTATATGATGAACTATCCTCACCTTTTTAAAAATTGGATGTCAAGTCGAGCTTCAAAACCATTTACGTCGTTCTCATAACCGAACTAAAAAAATCTGCATTAGTGTGTTGATGTTTTGGAGAAGGTTTACTAACATACATAAAATAACATGTTTTAATCCGATTGAAATTAATTGACTTTGTGACACATCTTTATGCATAAAGCTTTTTATATTGATAAATAAATATATACAATTGTTAATAATTCAACATTATCATTTGATAGAAATTTATAAATAGAAATTTATGTCTCATTAGTCTAAGCTTCATCTTCGTCATCACTAGTCCAATCTTCTTCCTTCATATATATATATATATATATATATATATATATATATATATATATATATATATATATATATATATATATATATATATATATATATATATATATATATATATATATATATATATATATATATATATATATATATATATATATATATATATATATATATTCCACAACTTTTCAATTAATTTATAACAAAATTGATTGTGAAGTGAGATTACTTACAAACCTTTAGAGTATCATGTTTCGGCCACTCTAAAGATTTTGATTCTTCCTGGTATTTAATTGTTTTATCCTAGAAGTTTCTTTAAGAGAAAGTCTTTAGTGGAATTAATTCGTCTAGCACTGGGGTGCTAGTGGACCCTAAGTGAGTGATTAGTCTATTGCGTGGGAGGAATACTGAGTCTGTTACCCATTAGTTTGTGTCTTACAACTTGGAAATGTCTATTTAGTATGATATTTGAGGACGCTAACCATCTTTTCTTCATATGCCCTAGGATTAAGATAGGTTGGAGGAAAATTCAGTCTTGGTTGGGAATTGGGGGATTATTGAGCTTCTTGTTTGTAATCATCTTCTAGCTTGGTTAGATGGTAGGTGCTCCATTAGAAAGGCTTATGGTTTTTGGACTGTGGCGTGTTGGTGCATTTGGAGGGGCAGGAATCAAATCATGTTCAATGATGGTATGGTCGACCGGAATTCCATTGTGTTTAGAAGCATGTATATTTCCTTGTGGTGGTTGTTAATTATCTCAAATCGTAAAAACTTATGTAATTTTTATGATTTGTTTAAGAACCCTCTTGCTTTTATTTAGTATAGTTGTATTGTTAAGAGGATTACTCTTTTGTTAAGGGATCCTTTATGAAATTTTTGCTTATAAAAAAAAATTGTATATTAGGCTCCTCAAATACAACGAAGGAAATAGAAGATAAGAGTATATTCCAAGCTTACAAATGTGTCTTAGTAGGCATCTGAGAAACTCATGCCTTTTCTCTATTTTTCTTGAGAATCTTATTCTTTGTATGAGCTTAGAGAGGGGTGAGCAGCTCTGGAGGTAGCTTTATTGTTGTTCGTGGTTTTGCTCTGTTGAGATCTAACCTGTCCTACCTTAGTAGGGTTTCTGTTTTTTCTTTTTTCTACTTTTGGCCATCTTATGTGTTACATGTGGTTTTTTTGCCTTTATGCCTTTGTTCGATTATTTCTTGTACTTATTCGGATGTCTAGGAGTCGTCTTGTTTCTTTATTTATTTATATATATATATATATATATATATATATATATATATATATATATATATATATATATATATATATATATATATATATATATATATATATATATATATATATATATATATATATATATATATATATTATTGCCCTAGTCATAACTTACTCAAGAAGTTTTATCAATGATAAGATAAAGATATTTGAGCTTATATATTGACTTTGGCATAGAGAATAAATAAAATCCTTTCTCAATGCAAGTATTTTATCTTTCCGTAAGATAAAATATGGAACAAAAATCACTCTTGACTTAATATTTCTTATAATCGTTCTTAAACTTGCAAAATTATTCTTGTGTATGATCTGTATTTTTCTTTGCAATGGACATGTAGTAATATAGAAATACTTGAATGGACTATTATGGGAATGATATCACTGCTATAAAAAATATCATTTATCATGACAAGAAATGGAGTGTAAGCTCAATTTCTTATACGAGGTAACGAATGACATCATAGTGTAACTTTCCCCCTCTATTGTTCTTACACCGAGAGGAAATATTTAATGGTCTTGAGTTCAATCCAAAGCAAGTACTTCTTATTTTATTTTCGGAACTGGATATCACACTCCACTTTTCCCGTTAATTATATGAATCACCGAGGAAACTTTCTATACTTTTCATTTTAACTTGTATTATTTTAAACATAACCTAAATTGTCCATTTCTGAAACAAAAACATTCTTATGTACCTATTTAGTATTATTTTTAGTAAACAAATCACGAATTTTAATTTACTTGAAGGATTAAACTCGAAAATTTCTAAGGACACTTTGTGTGAAATGTTTAAGAAAGTGTGATAGTGATATAAAGTTTTATGTTTAAATCTAGGGTAACTGGATAAAATTTTAAAGAAATAAATGCAGAAGTACTTAAAGAGTTAAAGTAAATAAAGGAGAATAACAAAGCAATTTGTTGAAAAGTGCTTGAATTAAGATTGAGGCGTAAATTCATATATTTTTGACAAATTCTTTGTCTCTGTGACTCTAATATGTGAGTTCAAAAGAGGATAAAATGAAATGTGATCCCCTATTACAACATCGAAATGTACTTATATACTAGGTACATCAATAAATGTCAACAACAGATAACTCTCTAAAATTCAACACGTATCATGGGACATGTGCTTTTGTCTTTTGATGTCGTTACACGTGTCTTCGTTTATTAAACTTTTTTAAATTGTTATATAACTCAATATTAAAATTTAAAGGGAGATCCTCAAATCCCCTTTCTTTTCTTACTTGTCGAAGAAAAGCTTAGTGATTTGATCCAAAAGGCTATTGTGTTGGATATTTTCTTAAAATTTAGGGTCTGTTATACTCAGTTAGTGGTTTCACATCTTCAACATGAAGATGATATCCTAATCTTTGTTGACCCCACAATTGAGAACTTTTGAAGTATCAAGGCTATTCTTAAGGACTTTGAACTAACTTTGAGTCTTCGACTTAATTTTTCTAAGATATGTCTGTACATGACTAATGTACACATTGTCTTCCTTGAGTTACCTAGAGGTTTTCTTCACTATAGGATTGAATCCCTTCCTTTAAGAAATCTCATATTCCCGATGTCCGTTTCAACCCTAGGTTGGAAGTGTCTTAGGATCGTCGTGTTAATTTGATGAGTAAGAGGCTTAATTCTAAGTATAGGTATGTTAGTTTCAGGGATCAAGTGATCTTTCTTAATTCTGTTATTAATGTTATTCTAATTTTCTTCTTGTCTTTCTTAAACTTTCATGTGAAGGTGTGGAACAAGTTAGTTATGGAGGGGGGATTAAAAAGTGATTATAATAATTCTTGAGTTAAGTTAGATGATGTATGTACACCTAAGAGTAAATGTAGTTTGACTGTTGAGGATTTTCAGTTGGTCAATCTGGCCCTTTTGGCCAAATGAATGCAGAGATTAAATTTGAATGCCTCTGGTCTTTGGTGTGAGATTCTTGCAGCTTGGTACGATGGATCATTTGTTTCTTCATTATATGTGGTAAGCTTTAAGGGTTACGTTATGTCTCTGCTTGGTGGAAATAAGTGACCTTTCTTAGTTTCAAAGAAGATCATGTCTCTAGTTGGTTTGAGGAAGCATCACTAAGTTAGTGAGATTCAGGCTTCAAACCTTCTTTTGGGACAATCCTTAGATTAGGAATGTTCCCCTAAAGATTTGGTTTCATATGATTTTTTTACAATCCTCCAATATTAAGAAGGAAGTGTAATGAAATTGGTCGTTGGATAAACAAGAGGATTTCTTGATCATTGAGATAAAGGATATCTTTCTTCGTCCACGAAGAACCATTGCATTTAGATTTCTTCTCGTTACTCTTTTATGTTAATTTGTTTTTGAGAAATGGTAGGTAAATTAGGAAGCATACTTTATATGGTAATTTTACTATTGTATCTACTTTTCAAATCAATTTGGATCTTAGTAATTCCTCTACTGCCTTATGTGGTTAAGAATTCGAATCTCCTTCTTATATGGGAAACTTAAGCTCCATCAAGGGCGATGGTTTTTTCCCAGTAACACCTACAACATAAGTCCACTTATATAGAAAATCTTTTCAAGAGTAAGGTTATTGCTAACCCGTCGGATATCTCTTGTTTCATGTGTGGGTACAATTAGAATCAATCTCTCGTTTGTCTGTCCTTTATGGTATATGTTTAATTGTATTGTATAGGGTTTTTAGATGGCTAGAGTGGCCGATTGTTCTTCCTAAGGATCCTAGGATTCTTTTCGATTTGTTTCTCTCTTTGGGAGTACTACTGCAGAAAACATATACAACAACGTAGAAAATGGGGGAACATCACACATGGTCTGCCGTTGTTACGTAGGACTTGGTTATACATGCGCAACATACAATCGCGGTCTTACGACCCTTGTAGAAAACCTGAAGGCATGCTATATATGATCACGGTATCTTAAACTAATTGTGGTGGTATATACCTTATGTCAAATAACATTTTATAATAGTTATTATAAATAACCATTGTTGAAAGTACCCAGAGTTTATTATATAATATGTAAATTGCTTATTTTTCAATAAATCTCACAACAACATACATCCATTCAAATTAATGAAGAAGTATATAATCTGAAAATTAAACTATTCTTGAAAACCAACTTACACAAACCACTGTTTTCCAAATTGAATGTGTCTCATAATTCATTTCCCGTTAATGTTTATAACAGACTACATATATTTTCACTATGTTTATAAAAGACTAAAAGTTAAGCATGAATTTAAAAATAAAGCGAAAAATATTTACCCCCATAGATTATCTCGTGAGGGTTACATAAAATTAGAGAAAAAATGATGGAGGAAAAAAGACAAAAATTAAATAGAATATGAGGACTCTACTAGTCGTGATCGCAACTCATCTCCATCATCAAGGCATGACAAGTGGAAGAGGGCCCGACTAAGACCAAATGGAGAGTACACGTCAGATACTTCAAGAGCAGTTGCTGAGAGAATTGTAAGTATGATTTATTGTTCGTATGTTATGTGTTATATAAATGATGTGCTAATTACAATATTAATATTATCATCCATGTTGTGTAGGATGTAATGGATGAGGAGTCCCATGGAGGCTCATTTACTCCAGAACCACAACATGATATACTATTCGAGACTATTGGAACAAATATGCATTGTGGGCGTGTTGTGTTGGAGAAGGAGTTGACATTAGATTATGCTTTGGTTCAACCAAAAAAAGTGCCGACAATGTCAAATTACAAGAGCATAGAGAAACGTTTGCTCTTATTGAGAAAGAGTTTGAAGAGCAGAGAAAAATGTTAAGGCGAGAAAATCGAAAGAAAGACATAAAAAAGTTAGAAGAGTTATATGTTGTAAGTGTTTTATCTGAAATGCTAGTGTCTTATATGAAATATGTGATATCTTGTGATATATTGTGTTTAATGTGAAAAGATTGAAATGTGTTTATTATGTATTGTTATATTGTCGCATAGAATAAGTGGATCTTTACCACAATGCATGGATGCAAATGATACTAATAATACTGATGATCAAGTTCCCCAAACACAATGGTGGATCTTTACCAAAGGAAGTAATTGTGCAGCCGCCCCCATGTTGAAGCGGTAAGGCAGCAAGCAAAAATATTAAGTACTCAGTTTTGTCGTCTCCACAGGAATCGGTGCGATGAAAGAACGCCGTTCAACCGTTTCTACATTTCTAAACTTTTTATTCAAAATGTTTGGTTTAAAAGGTTCAAGGAACCAGGAGTAAAAGCAGAAAATATAAAGGCGGAAACCATAAAGTAAAGACTAAAATATAAACGGAGCCTTGTTGGGATTGGATCTCATCAATTGATAAACACATGCATTCTTCTGATCAAGTTAAACACAACACAATCATTTGTCTAATATCCTCACGTATCACCCACGACAGAGGTCATCTCTAACGCAATATCTAGAGAATAACCGTGTTGTCTTATTGGTGATGTCTCACACAACAAAAACACAACACAGAGTATTAAGAACTGATACTCATGCAAATGCTAAGCCTAAATCTTTGTCTAGAATTTAGAACCTAACAGGTAATCATCCTAGATCCAGATCTGAAGAGTACATGTCTATAGCTGTTCAAATCAAAGATAAACAGGTAAACAAAGATGACACCCATATCGGATAAATGATTGTTTCACATAAAACACAATGATCAGAATATGTAAATACGCTTAACCCTTTTTACATGTATTTATCTAATCTGCCAAATGTATGTGAACATCGTTCTTCATCACTATTATCACGCACCCGCACAATATCATATTGATCCTACTCATGCTACCCATGCTACTTAATCAACACAACACAATAGAAGATACAATGAATATCAACTTACAAAACCATGTCAAAAGTTTGTTCATTGATAGATGAAAATCTTAGATCAAAGATGTGAAAAGATTTTGTCAAGACCCACAAAATAAATCAAAGACAATCAATCAATAGAGAATCAAAACTAGTTCAAAAATATATATTAGATGAAATACATAAGGTATCAAAAGATTACATCCAAACCCCAACAAGAGATCAAAGATCTTACCTCCTCCCTCTTAGGGTTTTGTATTTCTCTCTCTAAAATAAACTTGAAATGAAGAGAGATAAGTTATGATGTAAAAAATATTCCATTCTAACCTAAAAAGCAATAAAAGTACTTAAATAGTACATTCAGGATCTGTCATGTTCACCTAGCGAACAAAAAATTAGGCACCTGAGGTACCTCTGAACAGTTAAACCGCTCTTGAGAAATTTCCAAAACTTCGTTGCGTGAACAATCCATTGCCTAGCGAAGCCTTCGCTGTGAACTTTGTAACACCCCACTTCCCAAAACAAATAAAATATAAACATTATAAACAAACATCAGAGTTTTCACCTCCCAGGTGGGATATCACATCACAAAATCCAACATGCTCTTCATTCGAAGCTTTTCACAACAAAACAGCGGAAAAATGTTCATTAATAAAATACATCAAAGTTATGATACGTCATAGGAAAATAAAACAAGTTCAACATAAAACAACTAAACGCCCAAGCCCCGTGCTACGTATCAGAGCATCCTAAGACTCGACTTGCACACCACAATCCAAGCTAGCTAAGTACCTGGATTATCTGTACTTCCGAGGAAGCACAGACCACAACAACAACAAAGGGGTGACAAAACATGATCAAAATATATCGGTAAATACATACATGAAATAAAGGTAGTAAATACACCAATTGCAGAGTTTATCACCCAACATTCCACAAACACGACATATAGTCCACCATCCACACAATACACCATAATGCAATTATGCAACGCGACACCATGCATGCGGTACCGACTCATTGGTTCATTCTATGGAACCCGGATAGATCACATACACCCGCCCTTGGCCATGATCCGTCCTCACCATTTCCCACTCAAAGGAATACGAATGAATCACATACGCTCCCCTGAGCAATGACTCATCCCACCGCTACACCATGATATGCATAACACCAAATGCATACAAATTAACACAAGCATACATTGTGCATACGATTCTCAGATCACACCACTATACATCACATATACATAGATATGTCATACACCAATCAATCAGACACTTACATAAAGTATTAAGTAATTCGTTTCCTAACACCAAATACACACTCTTCATCATTCAATCACCATTCCTACACTTATCATGATCAAAGGGATCCTACAAGGCTAATGCACAAGGCAAAATAGTACCAAAAACCACATTCTGCTGTCACCTTCGCTGGTTCATTCGCCAGGCGAACCTGCTCGCGAATCCCCTCTCAACTATCGTGCATTCGCCAAGCGAAGGGATCATTCGCCAGGCGAACCATCGCTGGCCACACTCGCCAGGAAAACTTTATACCCTTTAGGTCTGGGAGTTTATTTGGAATTACTCGCCACCGCTCGCTAACATTCGCCAGGCGAACCTTCGCCAACACTCGCCAGGCGAAACCCAGCAAATGCTGCGATACCCCAAAATCCCCACTGTTCTACAATGCTATCTGAGCCAATTCCAAGCCTAACATGCTACCTCCAACTTCTATCCTCTTAACAGTACAAATATTACATACTACCCTCATCGTTTGCCCCCTAATTTCCACTACAGAACCAACCTTCAGGTATACCTCCAATACCTCTGAAGTCACCCAGAACTTCACTAAAACCGTAACCTCAGTCCATACCCCCAAATTCAACAATATCAATAATGATTCATCAACATCAAGCATCAATTTATCATTATCAACAACAATCACAAGCATGCCAATATACAACTTCATACATTGACAAATCCCTACGGGGTTAAGGAATCCCATCTACCCAATTCATGCATATACCATCTCAATCAGTTTCTTCCCCTTACCTCGATAGTTGTTCCAATTGGTGAAGAATTCCTCCAAAGTTGGACAGCTCTGACCTTCCCTCTTCCTCTCTGTTCTTCGCTCTTCTCCTTTCTCCCAATTCTCTTCTCACGGTTCTATTGTGACTTTTTACTTTCCTCTCTCTCTAACTCCCTATTATCTCCCCAACTCCCCATATTAATAATATTATTACTAATAATAATAATAATAATAATAATAATAATATTACCACCAATACTAATAATAATAATAATAATAATAATAATAATAATAATAATAATAATAATACCACCAATATTACAATTTATTATTAAATCATTATATTATTATACCAACTCCATATTTATCAAATAATTCTTATAAATCAAGGATACCCACCAACATACTCTATCACACCCCCACCTAAGGGCACACCAAAATACAATAATTAAAATAACACTATAATGACTAAATAATTAAAATGGGTGTTACAAACTTCACCTAGCGAAGCCTTTGCTGTGAACTTTCGCCTAGCGAGTTTATGGCCCTTTCGCCTCTGTCTCAAGTCTGGGAGTGTTTGCTGGCTACTCGCTATCTCTTCGTCTAACGAGTTCTTCGCTGCCTCCTTCGCCTAGCAAGTTTTATGATGTTTTTCTGCTGTCTTGGTTTCCTTGCCTAATTTCTTGTGTCTTACTATTCACTTGTTTTGTGTTAGATGCCCAATTTTTCTTATTTGAGCTATCATAAGTGGGCATCTTTAAATCCTTTTTGTCGAAAGTTTTCAAAACCGCCCTTGCTTTTGTTGACTGGAAATATTATGTGAAATGATCTTGGTACCTTTAATTTGTGTGTTATTGTGCAGCAATCAGGCATGAAAGAGTAGAAATGGAAGACACATGAAAGATGACAAAGGAATCAAGAAAGAAGGCAAGCAAAAGCAAGCTCGCTCGGCGAATCACTGGCGAGTAAGGTAGCGAGTTGTTCGCTAGGCGAGCACGTAGCGAGCTACCAGCGAACACTCCCAGACTTGGGCAGTAGCAAAAAGAGCTGGTTTAGCTGGAAGGCAGGTAGCGAACTACTCGCTAGGAGAATCTCCAGCGAGCAGGTAGCAAGTGCTTGCAGAATCAAAAAGTCCAAAACTCGCTGGAGCGAGTGAAGCAGCGAAGGGCTCGCTAGGCGAACCATTCTGCTCGCCTAGCGAGCATGACAACACATCACTTCTTTTTCTATAAGTAGCATGGGCTACGTTTTGTAAAATATCTTTTTTTCATCTACTTTCTTTTGTTCTTGCTCCAAGGTGATTTTTGTGACCTAGAAACCCAATGTCTCATTATTCTTCATCTCTTAACAAGATTTTTCAAAAAGAAGGTGGATTCTCATCCAATATCGATTCTTCGACTCGGATGTTGATCAACCTTCTCCCGAAACTTCTTGTGCAAGCTACCATGAAAATGAGTAGCTAAGTCTTACATTTTGTAAAGGTTAGATGTAGATGATCATAAGCTTTGTGTGTAAATGGGTTGATCTTCATTTGTAAACTCTTTGATGATGAAGTATGGTGAAAACCTTGTTTTATTGTTAACTCTTGGTGTTGGTTTATTATTGAAATGTGTTTTCCAACTCTTTACCTAGGTTTTCATCTATCTATGTTCTTCAGCTAGAGATAGTCTTGAATGTATTTGTTCACTAAAATGTCAAAACCTAAAAGTTATCATTTTGATAGATTGTGTGAGAAATCAGCAATGGATCAAAATGGGAAAACCCATAATGTGTGTTAGAAATAATCACATTGGGAGGATATTGTGAATGTGTTTATCATCTAATGGAGTTTATGAGTTTTGTTTGATCGAACATATACATGCAAAGTGATCATCGAACCCTAACTTTGACAATCTTTCTCAAATCGTAAAACCAAAACTTTTACTGCAATTTCTTACTTCTTTTTATGCAAGCTACCGTAACGAAAAACCAAAACCCACTTGTTACTATAAGTTAAGAACTTAACAACTGTCGAACAACGACAATATCACATATTCCCTGTGGAGACGATAACAAACCCGATACTCTATCCATGTATTCAACAAAATGGCGCCGTTGTCGGGGAATTTGAATTGATATTGCGAGCATCGCAATAGTTGTTGAATTTTTAACTTGTGAATTTTTGACTTGTTCTTGTTAATTTGTTTGGTTTAGTGTGCAACTTTCATTTTATGCGAGGGCAGATTCCTGAGGACCAAATTCTTTTTGATCCCGAGACTGAAAGAACCGTAAGGAGATTGAATAGCAGAATAAGATGGAGGAGGCAACAAGCTAGACAACGACAAGAACAAGGAGAAGGTTCTTCTACAACACCACCACCACCTTTTACACCCATCATGGATCCACCACCACCACCGCCCATTTCCACACCATGTGTCAACAGTCCGAGAAACACTGCTCAGTTTGCCAACCACACGGGAAGGCAAGCCGAGATGAAGACGGGAACTCTTAACTTACTATACAGAAGTCCATTCACCGGAATGGACCATGAAGACCCCTTTGCTTTTCTCACAAAATTTTACGAGATAGCATTGGCGGCCGGAGTTGATCAAGCTCAAGAGCTACCGTTGTTCAAAAGACATTTTCCTCATGCTTTGCTCGGCAAAGCCAAAGATTGGTACCTGGATCAAACACCTGCAGTCATGACGGATTGGAACGTGTTGGAAGAGAAGTTCATTGAAAGGTTTTTCTCCCACAACCGGTTCATGGAATCCAAAACGGATATCTCCGTGTTTTCGTAAGGAGCCAATGAATCATTGAACGAGGCATGGGAAAGATTTAAATCCATGCTTCAAAAGTGCAAAGGCCATGGTTTGGACGAATTGACGCAAATCCACATTTTCAAAAACGACCTTCAACCTAATTGTAAGACTTTATTGGATGCCACTGCGGGTGGTTCTTTTTTGTCTAAAAGCGTCGACGAAGCTACTGATATCATTAACCGTATGGCTCTAAATGACCTCCAAAGTCAAAGTAGAGGCAACACTTTGAAGAAACCGGGAGTGCTTGAACTTGGGACAAATGATGCTATTCTTGCCCAAAATAAACTCATTTCACAACAATTTGAACTCTTAACTCAACAAATAAAAGAGTTGAAAGAGCCTTCAAAAGCTAAACAAATAGCTTGTTGTGAGCTTTGCAAGGGTGAACATAATACCGGATTTTGTCCACCTCCAGGGTTCGAAGAGGTGAATTACATGGCGAACCAACGAGACTACCAATCGAGGCAACAACAACAACAACCGTATTAACAACATCCTCAAAATCAACAACAACAACACTATCAAGGGAATCAAGGGTACCAACCAAGGGGTAACTATCACCATAACCAAGGTTATGGGGGTGACACTTCTAGCCGTCAAAATCCTTACCAACCTCAACAACCGCCGGTTGTGACTTCAAAGTTAGAAGAGACATTAACACAATTCATGCAATTGTCGATGGCTAATCCAAAGAGCAACGATGCGGCAATCAAAAATCTCGAAACTCAAGTCGGACAACTTGCTAAACAACTAGCGGAACAACAACCCGGACCATCTTTTTTGGTGAACAGCAAACAAATCCAAAAGAGCATTGTAAAGCGATAACGACGAGAAGTGGAAGGGAGTTGATTAGTGAGAGTGAAAAAAGAGAGAATGAGAAAAAAGATGAGGAGAAAAAAATAGATGATAGAATTGATGGTGAAGTTGGGGAGTGGAGTGAGGAAAAAGTTGAAAAGGATGAAAAGAATGGTGAAGTAGAAAATAAAGAAAGTGTGGAAGTTGAAAAAAATAAGAGTGATGAAGCGAAGGTGGAGGGAGTAAAAAAGAAAAGAGAGAGGAATTCTAGAGTTTCTAAAGGAAAGGAGGTAGTGGGTGCTACTCCTATCCAAAACCTTTTGTATACGCACGCTCCATCTAAGAGGGAGAATGAACGACATTACGTCCAGTTCATGGATATATTCAAACAACTTCAAGTGAATATTCCGTTTTCCGAAGCATTAGAGCAGATGCCTAAGTATGCGAAATTCATGAAAGACATACTTACTAAAAAACGGAGGTACACGGAACCAGAGACAATTGTCCTAGATGCTAGTTGTAGTGCAATAATTCAACGAATGCTTCCGAGAAAAGAGGTTGACCCGGGACGAGTTACTTTTCTGGTTACAATTGGTGATGTCTATGTCGAAAAAGGGCTAATTGATTTGGGGTCAAGCATTAATCTAATACCATTGTCCATTGTGAAAAGGCTTGGAAACATTAAAATGAAGGCCATCCGGATGACTTTGAAATTGGCCGATAAGTCGACTACCCATCCTCATGGGTTAGCCCAAGACGTATTGGTCAAAGTTGACAAATTCTTCTTTCCGGTTGATTTTGTTGTTATTGATATGGAAGAGGATGATGATGCTCCGCTTATTCTTGGCCGACCGTTCATGAAAATCGCACGCATGATGATTGACATTGATGACGGTTTGATGAAAGTGACGGTCCAAAATGAAGAAGTCACTTTTGATCTATTGGAAGCCATGAAGCATTCAAAGGATAGTCGTGATAGCTTTCGAATTGATGTGATCGAAGAGGCAACTTTAGAAGTTTCTAAACATATTCATGAGATATCTCCTATGGAGTTAGCTCTTGAATACTCCTTTGAATTTTTCACCATTGAAGAAGAGAAAGCTCTTGATGAATGTCTAAGGGAACTTGATAGTCTAACAGAGTTACATCCATGGGAGGTTGAGGAGGAAGTATTGAAGAAGGAGGTCAATGAAGAAAAATCACCGATTGAATTGAAAATGCTACCTTCTAATTTGAAGTATGCATTCCTCGACGAGACCGAAGCAAAGCTGGTTATCATAAGCAATCTTTTGTCAAAGAATGAAGAATCCCGTTTGGTCGATGTTTTGAAAAAGAATCAAGATGCCATTGGTTGGACTCTTTCTGATCTCAAAGGAATTAGTCCTTCCTATTGCATGCATAAGATCTTAATGGAAGAGGACTTTAAGCCGGTAGCTCAACCTCAACGCCGCTTCAATCCTACTATGACGGAAGTTGTTAGAAAAGAGGTTGTTAAGTTGTTGGATGCGGGAATGATTTACCCGATTTCGAATAGCCCATGGGTGAGTCTCGTGCATGTGGTTCCGAAGAAAGGTGGCATTACCGTGATTCGAAATGAAAAAAATGAGTTGATCCCTACAAAAGTGGCAACGGGGTGGCGAATATGCATTGATTATAGGAGGTTGAATACCACAACTCGAAAAGATCACTTTCCACTCCCGTTCATGGATCAAATTCTAGAAAGACTTTCCGGACAAGAATACTATTGTTTTTTAGATGGCTATTCCGGGTATAACCAAATTGCAGTTGACCCGGCCGATCATGACAAGACGGATTTTACATGTCCTTTTTGGAATTTTCGCATATTGAAAAATGTCCTTTGGGTTGTGCAATGCACCGGAGACTTTCCAACGATGTGTGCAAGATATTTTTGCCGACCTTATCGAGAAAACAATGGAAGTCTTCATGGACGATTTCTCCGTATTTGGAGGTTCTTTTGGTCTATGCTTGGACAACCTGGAAACGACTCTTGAAAGATGCGTGAAGACAAATCTTGTTCTTAATTGGGAGAAGTGCCACTTCATGGTGACCGAGGGGATAGTGCTTGGCCATAAAGTATCTTTAAGAGGGCTTGAAGTTGATCGTGCTAAAGTTGAATTGATTGCAGAGTTGCCTCCTCCGGTGAATTTGAAAGGAATCCGAAGCTTTCTTGGGCAAGCTGGTTTCTATCGGCGCTTTATCAAAGACTTCTCAAAGGTAGTTAGGCCTTTGAGTAACTTGCTTGCTAAGGATCATGTATTTCTCTTAACCGAAGATTGTTTACAAGCTTTTGAAATTTTGAAGGAAAAATTGGTTACCGCTCCAATTATAGTCGCTCCAAATTGGAATTTAAATTTTGAGCTCATGTGTGATGCGAGTGACTATGCAATTGGAGCGGTATTGGGCAAAAGAAAGGAGAAAAATTTTCATGCGATACACTATGCGAGTAAAGTTCTTAATGAGGCTCAAGTTAACTATGCCACCACTAAAAAAGAATTACTCGCGATAGTGTATGCGCTTGAAAAGTTTAGGTCCTATCTTATTGGTTCCAAGGTCATAATGTGTACCGACCACTCGGCGATTAAATATTTACTCACCAAACCAGATTCGAAGCAAAGGCTCATCCGTTGGATCCTCTTGTTACAAGAATTTGATGTGGAAATTAATGACAAGAAAGGATCAAAAAATTTGGTGGCGGATTATTTATCTTGCTTAGTTAATATGGAGGTTACAGCTTCTGAGAAGGAAATCCGGGAGGAGTTTCCCAATGAAAAACTATTTAAAGTTCAAGTTAGGCCATGGTTTGCGGACTTTGCGAACCATAAGGCTAGTGGTTTGGTGCCTCCCGACCTAACTCTGAACCAAAAAAGGAAATTTCTCTCGGATGTTAAATATTATGTGTGGGATGACCGATACTTGTTTAAATTGGGTGGTGACAACCTTTTGAAGAGGTGTGTTACTAGCGATGAATCACAAAGGATTCTTAGGGATTGTCACAACTCACCTTACGGTGGATATTACAATGGGGCAAGAACGGATACTAAAGTCCTTCAGTCAGGATTTTATTGGCCTACTATTTTCAAAGACGCAAACGCTCATGCGCAAAGTTGTGATAGTTGCCAAAGAAGTGGTGCGATTGGTAAGAGAGAAGAAATGTCTCTCCAAAACATCCAAGAGGTCGAAGTATTCGATTGTTAGGGTATCGACTTTGTTGGACCATTCCCACCCTCTTATGGTAATGAATATTTGCTTGTTGCGGTTGACTATGTTTCTAAGTGGGTTGAGGCGATTGCCTCACCTCGGGCGATTGCCTCACCTGTAGCTGAAGTACCTGTATAGAGTCATGTATATCAATCATGGCACGCTGAGTTGCTGCCATCCAATCCCAATTATAATTACAGACTGCTTGCTGAAAAGGATCAAACCCCTGAGAAAAAGCACCAGGACCATGAGTAGTCCCGGTATCACCAACAGCTGTACTACCTCTAAAGTTCTTTGCCCTACACTACTTGTCCACATATCGATCGTCGATTACAGATGGAATCATTAACTGACTACGGGAGGGTAGCTTCACCCTCGACTGCATGCACAAAGCCATGATGAGGCAAGGAAAAGCAAGGGGGCAATTAACTCGCGCCCCAGACTTCAGCCCACTCTCAATCACGAACTTCATCTCATTCGCAATGATTCGCGCCACATCGATCTGTACATTAGTCGGAATATAGTGGACCAAGTGTGCCACTGGGATCAGCACGGTAGATGTGTGCGACTTAGGCTTAATGTTGGTCAAAACTAGCAACAAAATCAACTAAGAAATTGGTATCAAATCCTCACGATGATATCTCACAGCCACCCCAGATGGGTTTCTCTCTACACTCTTTCCCTCCAACAACAGGGCCTCTGAAATATCATCAATGTTCCTGTTGAGCCTCAGATCTCTGTGGTATGCATGCCTCTCATTCACTCCCAAGTTGAGTGGTTCACCGAGCACCCGATTAATAGCATCCCGATCAAAAGCAACCTGACGTCCTAACACTCTTGTAGTCCAAGTGAAAGGCTCGTCATCATTTGGCAGCGCGTTCTCATAGAACTCGCGCACTAGCTCAATATCATAGCTGTCGGATGGAGAGATCAACTTGTCCCACTTCTTGCTATTTATCAACCCTGCAAATATCCGATAGTCGCCTTGTTCGTTGATCAAGAACCTCTTCTCAGGTAAGATTTTTCTTTTTTCCAACGACACATAGCGTGCAGCTTGCTTCGGCCCAACGAATTTATCAGTGTCGAATCGAATTGGTACAGGACGGGAAGTGCTTCCGACCTTTCGCTTCTTTCCAACACCTAATCCGGATGCCATCTGTAATATCATAGAAAAGAAACAGCACACAACCACAAGCCATATTAGAGATCAAAATAGAAAAATTAGATGTTGTCATGGTCGCTACAGCTTCGCTTAGCGAAGACCCAGCGAAGCTTCGCTACAGGCTCGCCTAGCAAACTGACAGCGAAAGTTACAGGTTTCTGAGTTCTCCACTGTTATCCACCCAAAATCAAACAATCCAATGTCTTATCAATCACCATTATAGAAACAAATTTATTTATCATGACAAGAATTTTTCTAGACACACATGCAACCTAAAAACTTTCAAATCCCTAATTTTCAAATTCAACACAAATCTCTAATCTTCCGTAAATGGCACAGTAAAAACAAAGAGAGATAGAAATAGGGGAAAACCTGATTGCAGAGGTGAGTGAATCTGAAATACCAAGGTTAGGGTTTGCACAGAGAGAGATATGAAATTTCTTGTGTGAGGTGAGAGTGAAAAGTGATAAAATGAGGTTGGAATCGTGATCCCTAAGTGCAGAGTAACATAAAACCAACTAAAACGGTTTTTGGGTCCAAAATTGTGGCCTAGTGAATAAAATTAAAAAGTCAGTTTCGCAACGCTCGCCTAGCGAAGAGCTAGCGAACGGCTCGCTACTGTCTTCGCCTAACGAGCAGCTAGCGAACATGACAGTATTTTTTTTTTCAAGACAGCACTGCATAATTCAGCATTTCCACCAATATGAACACCAGCAACACACAATCAACAAAAAAACTGTAAATACTTACAATGTTGGGGTGCCTCCCAACAAGCGCTTGTTTAACGTCGGATAAGCTCGACGGTTCGTCATCCTCACAAAGGAGCATCCAAACTGATTGCACAACTCTCGCGATCCACTAGAACGCCAAAAAAGATCTTCAAACGTTGTCCATTCACAGTCCAACTATCCTTTTTCTCCAAGTCCTCAATGGCAATAGCTCTATATGTTTTGACTTCTTTGACACGAAATGTCCCGGACCATTTAGACTTCAATTTTTCAGGAAATAACCTCAACCTGGAATTGAACAAAAGCACCAACTATCCAGGAATAAATTCCTTCTTTCTTAGCTTTTTGTCATGATACTCTTTCACCTTTTCTTTGTACAACTAACTCGAGTGATATGCGGCATTGCGCATTTCTTCCAATTCAAGCAATTGCACTTTTCTTTTCTTACCGGCCAAATTCTTATCAAAGTTCAATAATTTAAAGGCCCACAAGGCTTTGTGCTCCAATTCGACCGGCAAATGACAAGTCTTAGCAAATACCAATTGAAAAGGAGTTAGCCCAATAGGAGCTTTATAAGCGGTACGGTACGCCCACAAAGCTTCATCCAACTTTTGCGACCATTCTTCTTTCGAATTTGACATGGTTTTTTCAAGAATTCTCTTAATCTCACGATTAGAGACTTTGGCTTGACCATTAGCTTGTGGGTGATACGGAGTCGCCACTCTATGTGATACACCATAATGTTTCAAAACGTTTTCTAACGGTGCATTACAAAAGTGTGACCCTCCGTCACTAATCAACACACAAAGGGGTTCCAAAACGGGAAAAAATGTTTTTCCTCAAAAATTTTATGACCATCTTAGCATCCGCCATGAGGCAATCGCCCCAACCCACTTAGAAACATAGTCAACCGCTACAAGCAAATATTCATTACCATATGAGGGTGGGAATAGTCCAAAAAAGTCGATACCCCAACAATCGAATACTTCGACCTCTTGGATGTTTTAGAGAGGCATCTTGTCTCTCTTACCAATCCCACCACTTCTTTGACAACTATCACAACTTTGCGCATGGGCATTTGCGTCTTTGAAAATAGTAGGCCAATAAAATCCTGACTGAAGGACTTTAGTAGTCGTTCTTGCCCCATTGTAATATCCGCCGTAAGGCGAGTTATGGCAATGCCAAAGAATGCTTTGCGATTCATTGCTAGTAACACACCTCCTCAAAAGGTTGTCACCACCCAATTTAAACAAGTACGGGTCATCCCACACGTAATATTTAGCATCCGAGAGAAATTTCCTCTTTTGGTTCAAAGTTAGGTCGGGAGGCACCAAACCACTAGCCTTATGGTTCGCAAACTCCACAAACCACGACCTAACTTGAAATTTGAAAAGTTTTTCATCAGAAAACTCCTCCCAGATTTCCTTCTCGGAAGCGGTAACCTCCACATTAACTAAGCGAGATAAATGATCTGCCACCAAATTTTCCGATCCTTTCTTGTCTGTGATTCCAACATGAAATTCTTGTAAGAAGAGGATCCAACGGACGAGCCTTTGCTTCGAATCCGGTTTGGTGAGCAAATATTTAATCATCGTGTGGTCGGTATACACTATGACCTTGGAACCAATAAGATAGGACCTAAAGTTTTCAAGCGCATACACTACCGCAAGTAATTCTTTTTCAGTGGTGGCATAGTTAACTTGAGCCTCATTAAGAACTTTACTCGCATAGTGTATCGCATGAAAATTGTTCTCCTTTATTTGACCTAATACCGCTCCGATTGCATAGTCGCTCGCATCACACATGAGCTCAAAATTTCAATTTCAATTTGGAGCGACTATAATTGGAGCGGTAACCAATTTTTCCTTCAAAATTTCAAAAGCTTGTAAACAATCATCAGTTAAAAGAAATACCCGATCCTTAGCTAGCAAGTTACTCAAAGGCCTAGCTACCTTTGAGAAGTCTTTGATATAGCGCCGATAGAAACCGGCGTGCCCTAGAAAGCTTCAAATTCCCTTCAAATTCACCGGAGGAGGCAACTTTTCAATTACTTCAACTTTAGCATGATCAACTTCCAGCCTTCTTGAAGAGACTTTATGGCCAAGCATTATCCCCTCGGTCACCATGAAGTGGAACTTCTCCCAATTAAGAACAAGATTTGTCTTCACGCATCTTTCAAGAACCGTTTCCAAGTTGTCCAAGCATAGACCAAAGGAACCACCAAATACGGAGAAATCGTCCATAAAGACTTCCATTGTTTTCTCGATAAGGTCGACAAAAATAGCTTGCACACATTGTTGGAAAGTCGTCGGTGCATTGCACAACCCAAAAGGCATTTTTCGGTATGCGAAAATTCCAAAAGGACATGTGAAAGCCGTGTTTTCATGATCGGTCGGGTCAACCGCAATTTGGTTATACCCGAAATAGCCATCTAAAAAACAATACTATTGTTGCTCGAAAAGTCTTTCTAGCATTTGATCCATGAACAGGAGTGGAAAATGATCTTTTCGAGTTGCAGTATTCAACCGCCTATAATCAATGCACATATGCCACCCCGTTGCCACTCTTGTCGAGATCAACTCATTTTTTTTCATTTCGAATCACGGTAATGTCACCTTTCTTCGGAACCAAATGTACGGTTCTAACCCATGGGCTATTCGAAATCGGGTAAATCATTCCCGTATCCAACAACTTAACAACTTCCTTTCTAACAACATTCTTCATAGTAAGATTTAAGCGGCGTTGAGGTTGAACTACCGGCTTAAAGTCCTCTTCCATTAAGATCTTGTGCATGCAATAGGAAGGACTAATTCCTTTGAGATCGGAAAGAGTCCAACCAATGGCTTCTTGATTCTTTTTCAAAACATCGATCAAACGAGATTCTTCATTCTTTGACAAAAGATTGCTTATGATAACCGGCTTTGCTTCGGTCTCGTCGAGGAATACATACTTCAAATTAGAAGGTAGCATTTTCAATTCAATCGGCGATTTTTCTTCATTAACCTCCTTCTTTAATACTTCCTCCTCAACTTCCCACAGATGTAACTCTTTTAGACTATCAAGTTCCCTTTGGCATTCATCAAGAGCTTGCTCTTCTTCAATTGTGAAAACTTCAAAGGAGTCATCAAGAGCTATCTCCATAGGAGATATTGTAACACCTCATTCTAACCTTTCCCATAAATAAGAAAAACAACAATCAGAGTGCATGAAGAAAGGCCACATGACGGTCGTAAGGGATTGGCACGACCGTGGGGGTCATGACGAGTGTCATGGATGTCACGACTGTGACGGTCATGACGAGCGTCATAGAGTGGTGACGACCGTCACACTCACAAGTTCTGGGACGCATCAGAAGTGTCACATATTCACCTTAACAGATAACATATACTTGCAGCAAAACACTTAATAACATACATAGCAGAGATCTGGATGAACAAATAACGACAACTTGTTTAACATCTCAATTACAAGACAACCTGTTATTTTGCAGCGGAATTTAATACACTTCTAACAATTATAATAAACCAAAGCAAGACCAGAAAGTCTGCAACTAAATTCCATTAAAATTCAGCATGTAATAATCTTGCATAAATTCACTAAAACAACTAGTTTCAACCATAACAATTAGCATTACCATTCCATCGGTCTAGTGCGTACAACCAACATTTGGCACTATCAGGAGAAATCAATTTAAAGGAAAGCACTTAATAAAAATTCAGCAACAAAGAAAACAATTAAAAACAATAATGTTAGTCGTTCATCCCCCCAAGAGTGCTATGTATCAGAGCGACCAACAACCTTAGACGAACAACGACACTCTACTCCGGGTTACCTGCAAATTACCACCAACGGAGGTAACATACAACGTAAAGGGTGAGATATCAAAATTATAACATAAGGCATGATAAAATTCATGTCAGGATCATATCACAGCATTATAATTCTCGCATTTCTCCAAATATTATCACAACGAACTCCCAGGAAATTCATCATTCATATTCGCAACAATTAGCAGGAAAAATTCAGCAACTCATCATTATTTGCAAACACAATGACGCGATACTATGCGACTCAACCATGCATATGCATGTGGTACCAATTTGGAGCAGCACTCCACAACCAATTTAATTGTCATTACAGGCCGCCAATACAAGCACAACCAACGCCAATACAAGCCAACCAGGATGAAATGCTATGAGATGCATCTATTATGGACTACAACCCAACAACAACAACCACTCAACAAGGCATTAAGCCTATAGCCAAATTGTCCATAACCGGAGCATCACAATTTCATACGAATCATGCAACCACAACTTTCAACATAATATAACCAAATGAGGACGCCATAACAACTCTCTCAACAAATGGGAAATTAGCGCGTGTGGGCGCTGTTTCCCAATACTATTACATAGAACTAATGACGAAAGACACTAATTCAGGCACTGACAAACATTAACCCTTAATATTTCTCAACCTACGGGAACTAACCCCATGATTCAATTCCCTTCATGAAATTGATCATACCCATAGTTATAGAATTGAACCCCACCCTTACCTTTGGATTGGGGACAACTCTAAACTCTCGGTTCCGGTTTGCTCTCGAGTGACTCTTCTGCAATTACCTTGAATTCTCTCTGGCGGTTAATTCCTCTGTTCTCAATTTCTCCACAGCTACTTTCCTTTTTCCTCTTTCCCTTCTCCTCAACCATTTTCCTAAATTTTGTTTCTGAGCAGTTTATCGTGTTTCTCCCTTTTTTCTCCCACAACCTCTCTAATAACTCCTCTATTTCCCTTATTCCATCCACTAATATTACAACTAATAATAATAATAATAATAATAATAATAATAATATTACTACTAATTATTAAATTACCATCAACATTAATTATATTATATTATTATTAAACTCCATATTTATTAAATGATTTCTTATACTTTAAGGACACCCACCAACGCTCTCAGACACACTCCTACATAAAGGCACACCAATAATTCATAACTAATTTAATTTAAAAAATGAACGGGCGTTACAGATATCTCATGAATATGTTTAGAAACTTCAAAAGTTGCCTCTTTGATCACATCAATTCGAAAGCTATCACGACTATCCTTTGAATGCTTCATGGCTTCGAATAGATCAAAAGTAACTTCTTTATTTTGGACCCTTACTTTCATCAAACTGTCGTCAATATCAATCATCATGCGTGCAATTTCCATGGGTGGTCGGCTAAGAATAAGCGGAGCATCATCATCCTCTTCCATATCAATCACAACGAAATGAACCGGGAAGAAGAATTTGTCAACTTTGACCAACACGTCTTGGGCTAACCCATGAGGATCGGTAGTCAACTTATCGGTCAACTGCAAAGTCATTCGAATGACCTTCATTTCAATGTTACCAAGCCTCTTCAAAATAGACAATGGTATTAGATTAATGCTTGACCCCAAATCAATTAGCCCTTTTCCGACATAGACATCACCAATTGTAACCGGAAAAGTAACTCGTCCCAGGTCAACCTCTTTCCTTGGAAGCTTCCGTTGAATTATTGTACTACAACTAGCATCTAGGACAATTGTCTCCGGTTCCGTGTACCTCCGCTTTTTAGTAAGTATGTCTTTCATGAATTTCGCATTGTTGCACCCTAAAATTTGCCCAACCTCTTCTTTACTGGGTTTATGTTTCATTACATTGTTCTAGCATTTGTATCGCATAGCATTTATTCTCGAGGCAGGGGATCAAGGCATTCAGGTGGCTCCAGGTGCAACTTTCAGTGCAAGAGACTAAACAACAAACATCAGAGGCTTCAACACTTATTTTTCCCAGCGATTGAGAGACCGATTTTATTTTATTTTTGCAGGGCATTTTTCATGTCAGAAGCAACATTCAGGTTATGTACAGTGTTCCCAGGGTCAGAGCAATCAAGAATGGCTTTCAGCAGCTAAACAGAGTTCAGAACGGCAGGAAACGAGCAAAGGGGCAGGTTTCCCTCCAAAAGGCGCCAAATTCAAATTTTTGAATGTGTTAATCGATTAACACATAGGGTTAATCGATTAACCATTGGAAAATCAGTCCAGATTTAAATTTTTAGCAGTGTTAATCGGTTAACCTATATTGGTAATCGATTAACCACAACAGGTTTTGCCTTGCACGTGAATTTTCAAGTCCAACCACTTTTAGAGTCCAATTTTTGTCATTTAAATTGCATTTTCACACTTGGGAAGGATCTAGAACACTATCAAATTTCATTTTCCCTCCAAATGCCCAAAACTTATTCCATACCATGTTTTCCAAGCCATTTTCCAATCCTTGCTTAGGATCCAAACCAAGAGTGTATATATTTGATTCACTCCAAACCTCACAAGAAAAGAATCCTCATAATTCACTCTCATTTTCAGAATTGCTCTCAATTTTCTCTCAATTCTCTCTCAATTTTCCAATCTCAAAAACCTCACTTAAAGCTCTTCTCCTTGAGATCATTAATTCTTCATTGGAATCATTGATTTCTAAGAGCTAAACCTCCATTAATTCACTCCATCAATTCCATTTCATCATCCAATTTTCGTGCACAAGCAGATCTGAATTTTAAAGTGTTCTTGGAAGTGATTATTTGGCTTATTTTGAGTTGTTCTTGGTGGATCTACATTGCTACTACAAGAATTGGTGTGGATCTTAAAGAACTCTGGTTTTCTTTGCTTAGATCTACTCATTTACAGTTGAATCAACAATTACCAGATCAAGTCTCCGATCCGAAGGTTGGAATTCTGATCCAATTTTGTTTTCGAACTTATTTGCACAATTTGCATGTGGATCTTTGCATTTGATTGAATATATTGATTTTGATCCATGATCTTTTTGTGTTATTGTGTTTACATGTTGTTTAAATTAATGTTTGCTGGTTTAATTTCGGCATGATCAATCACATGATAATTGGAGTGTTTGCTTAAGTGATAAGCTGCTGAAAAGTGATTCTGAACTGTTGTTTTTCACCTCTGGCACAGTGTTAATCGATTAACCTATATGGTTAATCGATTAACCAACTCAAATATTCAAATATTCAAGCGTTTTTCAATGGTTAACTGATTAACCCCCGGCGTTAATCTATTAACACTGTAACAGAGGGCCTGTTTTGCTGTTTTGCCTGCTTGTTCGCGTGCCGGTTCGATCCGAATCATCATAGATCATTGTGTTGCATTAGGATTGAATTATTTTGGATGTTGGTCACTATTTTTGGCTGTTTAATCATGATCTTGTGTGCATTTTCCACTCGCATGCTTGCATTTGCATGTTGCTTGTTTTCTCTTCTTCTTTCGTAATTGATACCTCTGTTTTGTTGAATTTTATTCTTCCAATTGGTGATGAATTTGCCTTTGATTTTTTAGTATGTGTTAGGGTAGACATGTATGTTCCCCTAGGAATTTTATTAGAATTTTACAACTTTGTTTTCTATTTTAGTTGAATTTTGCAAATTGCTTGTGTTTGTGTTGTTCTCTCTTGAGTACCTTTACTTGTTTGGCTTGGTTGGTGACTTTGAAGATGCTTGGGATGAAGGATTGGAGCTTGGAGTTGATTGCTTTTCCTCTTGTGGAGCTTTTGTTTAGGAGTTCAGAGAATTAGGGTTTTAGGAAGTGCCTTAGACCTAGTTTTGATTATTTCTTCCAAACATAGAGTGCATTGTTTGCCTCTATTCCATCCAATGACATAAAGTCCTCCTTGGGAAGCTCCATCTCTCCTTAGGAGGGATGAGTGGTATGCCCAAGGGAGTAGAACTTTGAGGATACCTTTCATTTGCAATGTTGAGTTCTTAGTGATTTCCTTTGGTTGTCATTAAGTTTCTTAACATTATAACTTGATCTTGATGTTTAATCCTCCTCTTGGAGTGTGCTTGATAAAGCTTGAAGATAGAAGCTTGCTTGGAGATGAAGCCCTTGCTGTGAACTTTGCTGTCTTTTCAACTTTGTTGTTTAGAGCTTGTTGTTGCTGTTGCTGTAGGAGTCTGGTATTGCTGTCTGAGCTGCCTCCTCTGTGTCTTTTGTTTTTCTCTGTATTATCTATTTAATTATGTTGATTACCTCTAGGTTTGAGGTGGAGCTTGTCTCCTCTTGCCTATTGTTTTCTCCCTTGCCTCTCTTATACTGTTGCATTGCATGCTGTTTACTGTTTACTGTAATTGCTTGCTGTCTTTTGCTGTTTATCCCCTAGGATCTCTGATTTCCTCTATGCAAGAGGAAATTATGACAGACAATAGGTTTTGACCCATGCATGATAACATTAGGTTAGTTTCCCTTTCAACCATAGGCTTTTTAGAGCGTCTTTTCCTTCTCGTCTGAAAACAATTCAAAAATACAATAATGAGGATAACGCGTGTTGTACGTTACGAGCCTTAAGCTATTTGAGAAAGGGTTGTTGGAGGGTCACTCTTCAGTAATATGGCTACTTAGTATGGTACCCTTAGGGTGACATGCGACGTAGTCACTCTCAGATCACAAGTCTTTAGTGCAGTACAAGTTGCAAACAGACTGAAAAGCATTTCTTTCATAAAAAATTGAAAACAAACATTCAAACTCTGTTTTTGTCCGCTTGGACCTTTAATCACGAAACCCTTTCTTAAGGAGATAAAAACTGTCAGACAAGCTTGTGTCTTCCGTAGCCCGAACTACGTTTGCTCTGATCTTTCATGCCGTATGAAAGCACGTAGGCACAAGATGCGATATCTTGGCGAGCAACCTTCCCCTCCTTTCCCGTAGGTAGGCGAATTGTAACACCCATTTTAATTATTTAGTCATTTTATTACTATTTTAATTATTATATGTAGGTGTGCCCTTTGGTGGGGGTGTGTTTGATGATGATTGGTGGGTGTCCCTGCTATGGGAGGATTATGGGTGGTGAATTGGTGTGAATATAATAATAAAATAAATAGTAATAATATGGTGGTATTATTATTATTATTATTATTATTATTATTATTATTATTATTATTATTATTATTATTATTATTATTATTATTATTATTATTATTATTATTATTACTATTATTATTATTAATTGTAGTAATATTATTAATATTGGAGAATATTATTATTAGTAATATTATTACTATTATTATAACTATTAGTGGGAGAATATTATTATGATTATTATTATTATTATTAAATATTATTATTGGTGGAGTATTATTACTATTATTATTAATATTATTATTATTATTATGGGTGAAATAATATTATTAATATTGCTATGTGTATTATTATTATTATTATAATGATTATTATAATTATTATTATTAGTAATATTATATTAGTATTACTATTAAGATTATTATTATTATATTATTTTATTAAGTTATTATTATTATTATTATTAAGATTAGATAATTAAAATAGGGAATGTGAGGGGTTAGGGGTTTTTACGATACATTTGGAGAGTTGGGAGAAAGAACGAGAGAAGTGAGAAGAGCATAGAACGAGCAAAGGAACGAGGAACGGAAGAGAAAGGAGAAAGTCAAGAGACCAAATCTAGGAGGATTTCCATCGATCAAACCGATTAACAAGGTAAGGGGGGAGAAACTTGATTGGGATGGTATTTACATGTATAGGGTAGAGGGGATTCCTTAACCCCGTAGGAATGTATCGCATATGAAGTTTTATGTTGACATGCCTATAATTGTTGATTGATGTTGAGAATTGGTATTTGATAAACCAATGATGAATTTATATATATATATATATATATATATATATATATATATATATATATATATATATATATATATATATATATATATATATATATATATATATCGATGTTGATGAATTGTTGTTTTTGGTGAGTTTGGGGTATTGGTTGGGTCTACGGTTTTAGGAAAGTTCCTGTATAACTTCTGTGGTTTGGGTAATGACCATGATATAGGTTCTGAGATGTAGTTTAAGGAACAATTG
Organism: Lathyrus sativus; assembly: GCA_963859935.3. Lineage (NCBI taxonomy): Eukaryota > Viridiplantae > Streptophyta > Magnoliopsida > Fabales > Fabaceae > Lathyrus > Lathyrus sativus. The sequence goes on from OZ012736.1 coordinate 20,887,272, forward strand.
ATTAGAGTAGTGTGTGATAGTTGTAGTAATGATAGGGCAGAGGATGGATGAAGATTGATAAGCTTGGAATTGAGCAAGATGAAAGTGTTGGACAGTAAGGGTGGGTTTTCGTATGATCATTGTGATGGTGTAATAGTGTATGATGGGTAGGATCACATTTATGATAGAAACCCCTAAATGCCATGGTTTTGAAAAGTATGATTATATGATATATGATGACATGATCTTTAAAAATATGTTGTTGGCTGTCATAATTGTCATATTATGGTAGGATTTCGAATTCTGAAACCGGGGCTTTTTACAGAATTGAAATCGGAGGTCCGGAAGGCCTCCAACGATGGAAAACACAGAATTTTCTGCATTCTGCCCTGTTTGCGTCGACTCAAAGCTGTATATTGGTGAATTTTCGGTTTTGACAATTTCGGCCATAACTTTTGATCCGTAAGTCGGATTTAGTCCCCGTTTGAAGCGTTGGAAAGCTCTTGAATAGATCTATAACATGGTATAAATAATATAGTTATTTGCCAAATATTTTTATATCCAATATTTTTGGGGAGTCATTGTTTAATTAAATAGTAACTAAACCATGGATCGATTGAAATGGTTTATTGATTATTTACTTGAGTTTAATTGTTGTGCACTTAGTGTGCTTGTGTTTATTGGTGGTGTAATATATATAATGTGTGGTGATATGATCAGGAGGATCGTGTGCACTTAGTGTGCTTGTGTTTATTGGTGGTGTAATATATATAATGTGTGGTGATGTGATCAGGAGGATCGTGTGCACTTAGTGTGCTTGAGATTGTTTGTCGTGCATTGTTGTCGTGCATTGGTGTCGTACATATCATGGTGTTTGGTGGGATGAATCATTGCTCAGGAGGAGTGTATGTGATTCATTCGTACTCCTTTGTGGAGAATGGTGGGGATAGATCATATCTCAGTAGGAGCGTAAGTGATCTGTCGGGGATAGATCATATCTTAGTAGGAGCGTAAGTGATCTGTCTAAGGTTCGATTGAATGAACCAATGAGTCGGTACCGCATGCATGGTGTTGAGTTGCATATTTGCATTATAATATGTTATATTGTAATTTGAACAGTAGGTTCGTGATTGGTGTTGTGGGGTGAATATTGGTGTGTTGGTGTTTTACTACCTTGTTTACATGTATTATATTGCCAATATATTTTTGATCATGTTTTCTCACCCCTTTGTTGTTGTTGTGGTATGTGCTTCTTCGGAAGTACAGATAATCCAGGTACTTAGCTAGCTTGGATTATGGTGTGCCAGTCGAGTCTAGGATGCTCTGATACGTAGCACGGGACTTGGGTATTTTTATTTGTTTATGTTAAACTTGTTGAAAATCCTGTGACGTATCACATTTTGGTGAATTATAATAATAAAGATTTTATGTAAATCTGGCGGATGGCCGAGAATGTTGGAATAATAATTCCCACTGTATTATTTTGAAAATAATGAATAAAGTATTTTTGACAACTATTGGTGATGTGATATCCCACTATTTTTGTGAAAACTCTGATGTTTATTTATAATGTTTATATTTTATTTAATTTGGGAAGTGGGGTGTTACACGAACTACGTTGACTCTGATTTCTCGTTCCAGACGGGAATACGTAGGCATAAAGTGCGATACTTTGCCGAGTCATTTTCTTTTCTTTTTAACCCAGACCTGTTAGAGTAGATAGAATAACACACCCTTAGATAGAAAACAAGCGTGGATCCCGTCGATTACGGCGGACGTGAGGGGTGCTAATACCTTCCCCTTGCGTAACCGACTCCCGAATCCAGGATTTGGTTGCGATGACCATTCCTTTCCCTCTTTGCGTTAGGTTTACTCTGAGCGTTTCCTTTCCCTCTTGTGGGATAAATAACGCACGGTGGCGACTCTTCTGTCATAGCCGGCGCCGATTTTCGCAGTAGCGACAACTGGCGACTCTGTTGGGGAATTCTTTTTGCAGTCTCGCCCTATTTTTCCTAGCTGCCTGGGCAATCCCCAGCAGCTGGCGACTCTGCTGGGGACTTTCAGTGGTTCCCTATGCGAGTCAATCCTAGCGCTTGTTTTCCCGTATGGGGGTGTTGTATGTGTTTACCTTTCTGTCTTTACTTTCAGTATTATATTATTGTTGTTGTGCTGGGAAGAGGGTTAGATTGAGAGATAAGTCGGACCTGGGCTTGAGTTTGCACATAGACTTAGAAGTAGAGAGTAGTGGTTAGCCTGCTTGCTTAGCTCGCACCAGCTAGCCGCGAAATCTGCGCTCGGACGAGATTCTCTTTGATGCTTCTTGCCTGGCCCTTAGGGCTCGACAAGTTGTCTGACCCGAGGATTGTCGACTCTGGGGAGCTATCAATTGGGATTCAGCTAAGTGAGGCCGCTTCAAGGGATGATGATGCCACATCTTATGGGTATTGTATCATCGCTCTTGAAAGTGTGCGACGCTGATGCCCGCATATGATGCCGTTAAGTACATACCTGTGAGGGGTAGGTGGGTCTTTTTGCAGGAAAACTCTGGCCTCAGAACACCTGGTTTGTCTCTGTCAGTGAGAATTGGTTACAAGGGTCCTTTTGAGTGGTTGGTTTAGTTTGAAGCGAAGCTCTGGTTATTCTCGAGCTACAGTACAACAAACTTCTCAAGCTACAACAGTGATCTTGATCCCTTGTGTGTGCATTTTGCATTTTGCATTTCTGTTTGCATTTGCATTTCATTTTGCATATTCATTCTCAGCCGGAACAGGGAGCTTACCCGTTTTTGTCCGTTTCGTCAGTTGATTTCCCGACATTCGCATTGGACTTGAGTTAGCTTTTGGGAAAGGACCATGGCTTCAGAAGAGCAGAACTTGGTTGTTACTCTGGCGGAGTTTGAATTGTTGAAGAACCAGTTGAGTCAGTTCATGAAAGCCATAACAGCTATGAGTAGAGGAGAGAACAACATTCAGAGGACTCCGGTGAATAATGTAGCCCAGAATGTGAAGATTTCTGTCGGAGACAGAGATGCATCTTCTCTCCGTGACACAGACTATCAGCGTTTCACTTTCCCTGTGCCAGATCGTCAGAGGGATGTTCCGAGGGTCAATGTTGAGAACCCTAGGGCTGCTGAGGGTACAAGAAGACTTTAGCTGTTGGATGAACAGGTGGCTGCATTGATAAATAAGAATACTCTTGATCTGAATGCTGCGAGCATGTGTTTGGTGCCAGGCCTTGTGCTGCCTCCGAAGTTCAAGACGCCCGATTTTGAGAAATACAAAGGGGATAGCTGTCCGAAGCTACATTTGGTTATGTTCTGTAGAAGGATGACTTCACATGTCACCAATGACAAGCTCATGATTCACTGTTTCCAAGATAGTTTGATTGGAGCATCTTTGGATTGGTACATGCAGTTGAAGAGTGATAATATCAAATAATGGTCGGATTTAGCCAATGCCTTCGTGAAGCAGTACAACTACAACCTGGATATGGCTCCTAGTCGCGTGCATTTGCAAGAATTATCTCTGGCGGATAACGAATCCTTTAGAGGATATGTGCAGAGATGGAGAGAATTGACTGCCATTGTTCAACCACCGCTTGTGGAGAGAAAAATGGTTGACCTCTTCTTGGGTACTTTGAAAGGCCGTTATTATGACATAATGTTCAGTTGTACAAGCTTTGCGGGCTTGATAAGAATAGGAGAGCTTGTTGAGAGAGGACTCAAGAATGGAAAGATTCGAGATACTCTTTACATCCCAGTTGATAAGAATGAGTCAGTTGTCATACCTCACGAGGAGTGGGAAGGAGGAAGTGATGTTGTCTCAGAATCCCTAGCATCTCAAGCTCAGTTTTCAGACGCTTAAAGTGTTCAAAGTCAACGGTCATATTATCGTCAGTCGCGTCAGCATGCCCGACACAGACCAAGGAAGCCTGAAAGGCAATTTACTCAGCTACCGGTGTCGTACAGCCAGTTGTTGCTAGATTTGGTCGAAAGTGGATTGATAGTGCTGAAAGAGACTAATTCAATGATCTCACCGTATCCTCCAGGTTTTGATGCCAGCGCCCGCTGTGAGTACCATGTTGGGACACAGGGGCATTCGACAGATGATTGTAAGGTGCTTAGGAGTCAAGTTCAGAATCTGTTAGACTCTAACAAGATCTTCATCACACCTCAGGGTTTTGTTCATATTATTGATTCATCTTCATCCAGTTGTGTGGGTTCGTCAGTTAATGTCATGGAAGACTCCACCGAAAGTGTGTGTTTGGAAGAATGTCCAACTGAGAGCTCAGTTGAATATGGAGGAAGTTGCTAGAGGTTTCTGTGCCGGGTGTCACATCTGTTTTCTCTGCTGACCTATTTAGCTTTCGTGCATTGTTGTTTGCTGACCATCACCAGGCTTGTTGGATGAGGTCATTGTATTCGTACTCATGTGTTCTTATACGTTGATTTTGATGGTTTTGCATATTTGTGTGAGGTGTTTATCTCTGTGCTTATAGCTTAGGTTTCTCCTTATCTTGTTGTGAATATGTGTTTGCTTTCCGTATTGTATTCTCACATAACAGGTACCTCAGAACCGTGGGTCTTATTTCCTGTTCTTCTCTAGTTTGTTGCAGGAATTCTCTCAGAGTTATGGAACAGAATCAGGCTGAATTGATTGAGGTTCGAAGCCCACTAGGGAAGATGAGGAGAGACATGCAAGAGATGCGTCTAGAGCAGAAGACGCTCAAAGAGGAAAACAATCAGCTGAAGACCCAAGTGGGCTTGATTATGGAAGTGTTAAAGAGTGTGCTTAGGAAGGAGGGTGATCAGCTACCTGAAGCCGCAGTGAAGAAGCTTGTTCCACTTGTGCCTGTGGAACCTGTACCTGTGGAGCCTGTGCCAAAGGTTGATAAATCTCAGATGTCTCATGGATGACGAGGACCTTCGTATTTTGCTCTCCAGTGCATTGCTGATCGGGAAAATCAGGTGCCTAAGAGAAGCAGAGTTTATGACCAGATTCATATGACATACGCTCAGGCGTTGCAAGTTTTGCTTCAATTTCAGTTGGTCAAACTTCGGACTTTGGATCCACCTAAGGGTAGCCTACCAGCATGTTTTGACGTGAACGCTCATTGCGACTTCCACTCTAGAGCACCGGGGCATAGCCTTGAGAATTGTCACGCTTTTAAGCACAAGGTTCAAGACCTGATTGACTCAAAAGCTATTGAATTTACACCGAGCGGCGTAACAGTACCTAATGGTCCTATTCCAGTTGCTGCCATGATGATGGATGTTTCCGAAGCTGCAGTAGATCGGGAGTATATCCTGGACTCAATGGTGTCAGAATCCCCTTGTCCTCAGTTGTTGCCTGTGCCTAGACCAAGCCTGAGGATGAAAGCGCCTGAACAAAAGGAGTCCCTGTTAATTCAGACTCAACCGCCAAGTGGTTCAACTGTTCAAGGTCAACAATCGGTCCAGTCTTTGCAACAGACATCAACTCCTCTCCAGAGTCAGCAGCCTTCTCGTTATCGATCAAACCTGCGTGCTAGACAAAACCCAATGAAGTCAGAGAGATAGTTTACCCGGTTGCCGTTTTGAGCGGAATGGTTTCAATAAACAACTATGAAGATGGTTGGTTCAGCAACGAATCAAATGTGAAAGCCCGGTTCTCGGAAGCTGGCATTTTCCTTTGTTTTATCTTGTCATTGTTTGTAGTTTCTTTCCTGTTTAAATTGCAATCTTGTTTGTAAAACTTGTTGTTTCCATTCAATTGATGATAATGAAATGAGTATGCATGTTTTGATTAAATCCATTCGTGTTCACTAATTGATTTTTACAGATATCCAACGCTTGGTTAAGCGGAATCCGGGGAGGATGACGAAAATGAATGACATGCAATCTTCCGATATTGTATGCTTTTGAAATAAAACTTGCTGATGATGTACAGGCATTGTTTCAAATCCCTAAACACCGGAGATATAAGGAAGATAATCCCTTGTCAACCCCTTTGAGCCTAGTAGTAGGAGTTCTTTCTGAAAACGAAAAACCCTCAATCTTAACCTGGGGCAGGGTAGGTGTTAGCTAATTTGAACTGAGCATCCAAATCGCAGAAAGGAGTGTCCGTTCGAGAATCAATCACACCTCTAGAGGTCGTGCCTAAAAAACCACAAGGGTTAAATTTCAAAAGTGAAATAGTCACATTATTCCCCAAAAAGTCAGACAACCAGTGTCACACGACTTGTTCAAAAAAAAGGGAAGGAAAAAGAATCAAAAGCCCGCTAAGTCAAAACTTGAAAACAAACGACTTAGGCAAAAAAGAGGGCATCCCGCTGGACTTAATAATCAAAAGAAGCTCAAAAGAGTCAGTCCAGGCAAAAGTTAGGGAAAGAAAAAGAAAAATGAAAAGGATTACAAAAGAAAAATCCTCAAATGAAATACGAGTCGTGTGACCCCAAGTGTCAAAGACGAAGAGTGAGTGGCTGTCACTCCAAAAACTCATAGTTTCTCGAACTATCACTCCTATATTTCAATCTTTAAGAGGTAAACGCTAAGGTCGTATTAGCCGAACGTAGGATTGGAGAACATCAAGGAGAATGGGTGGGTTAAAATAAAATTTGAGCCTTTATCCTTTCTTTCAAAACCGTGAACCTGACCACGTTACAACCTTCAAAAGTCCTAATTGAAGCAGGGTTGTTTCGAAGGCATACATCGGTAAAGATCGCGTCGAAGCCGACTCCTAAAAGGGTTCTTCTTACCATGTTGGTACTGATGTTGATATTCTGATAGATGATTTGTGCATTATATGCCATAAACTGTTTTTCCTTTTCCGGTGAACAGATTGGATGTTAAAACTGTCATATGCATTGCATTAATATATCTTTTGTGCAGAACAATTGGTTTTACTTGCGAGTAAGCGCTTGACAGCAGGAAAGTTTCCTACAGTGGAAAGTACGATCATGATAGAATGCAGAACACTCGAATACTCCATGAACTGGGGCAAGCTATAATCCCTAGTGATGTCAGCCACCCGAAGTCAGTTATTCTGAAGCAGTCAGGTCGAGATTTGATGAATCTCTCAAGGAAAACCAGTGTATCTCCCTGCAGATCAGCCTATCAAGGGCAAAGTCGTCGCAGACAGGGGCAGGCCACTCTAAGAAAAGCACAGAAGTTGTTTCTTGTCTGAAGGGTATTTGATCTGAAGCATCTCTCCAAGGTTCAGAGTGCTGAAGCAGTTCATATCAGACCATCAGGATAAAGATTTTCAAATTTCCTTTTGAGGAGTATCCCCCAGAGATCCCACCTGCTGGGGCAATATCAGAAGCAAAGGAATTGTTCTTTTCCGTGTCATCAGAGTTACTCAGAGCTACTTGAGCAGATTCAGCCGATCTTCAAGTTTGAGACGAATGTCGGGAAGTCGTGTTACCGTCCCTTGACTCTTCAACCAGAAACCGTGAATTTAGACAGGAGGTTGTCCAGTGTCAGTTATATATGACCCTTCACGGATATCCTAAAACCCAATCCTCATTGGCAAGCCATTCCTAAAGCCCAATCCATATTGGCAATCACTGTGAGGCCCATCCGTGTTGGCACATCATTTCAAAATCCAAGCTTCATTGGTATGTAGGAAGACTCTGTCTGTTTTCCCCAACAAAAGTCCAACGGTCATTGGCACGTGTAAGCTATTCCCTGACAGAAGTCCAATCATACTTGGCACGTTCGGTTATCCCCAACGAAGTTGGCTTCACCTTTCCAACATTTATTTTGCTGGAATAATTCTGTGATACCCAGTTATCCCCAGCAGAGTTGGTTTTGTCTTTAGCATTTATTTTGCTGAAACAGATTTCTGTATCCAATTTCTCCAGCGACCCGTGCCCGCATTTACATCTTGCATATATCATCATATTTGCATCATATCTGCATTTCATCCTCAAATGCGTAGCATTTCCATCCTATATGGAGCATTACGCCATAGAAAAATTCAAAACATACGCATATGCATACGAAGCATAAGCCAGTTTTTCTATCAGTCTTTTGTGGCAACGTGAATCACTCTGTAATCAGTTCAGGGGCATTTATCCAGCAGCTTTATTCAGATAGCTCATTGGTTTATTAGATTTTTAGATCATACAACGGTTATGCTTTGCCCATCAGTCATCTGATATCGACAAACTTCTCTTCCCGTCAATTCCTATTGACGATGTGTTTCTCCAGCAAGTGGTTTTCTCCGTCTATCTTTGGACGTTGCGAGTTCGGGAATGGTTTCTCTTTCCGTCTATCTTTAGGCGATGTGAAGTTTCAAAGTGGTTTTCTCCGTCTATCTTTAGACGTCATGAGTTCGGATATGGTTTTCTCCGTCTATCTTTAGACGTCTCGAGTTCAGGAATGGTTTTCTTTCTGTCTATCTTTAGGCGATGTGAGGTTTCAAAGTTGTTTCTCCGTCTATATTTAGACGTCATGAGTTCGGATATGGTTTTCTCCGTCTATCTTTAGACGTCTCGAGTTCGGGAATGGTTTTCTTTTCGTCTATCTTTAGGCGATGTAAAGTTTCAAAGTTGTTTCTCCATCTATCTTTAGACGTCATGAGTTAGGATATGGTTTTCTCCGTCTATCTTTAGACGTCATGAATTTCTCCAGCGGATTTTTCCCCGTCTATCTTTAGACGTCGCGAGTTCGGATATGGGTTTTTCCGTCTATCTTTAGACGACGTGAAGTTTGAGCAGGTGATTTTTCAGCAGGTTTCTTACTGTCAGTTCATATTGACGATGTGTCTCCCCAGCGGGTTTTATCCGTCTATCATTATACGTTGTGAGCTTGGATATGGTTTTCTCCGTCTATCTTTAGACGTTGAGAGGTTTCAAGGTGATCTTTCAGATATTGGCTTTCTTTCTGTTTATCGGATGAGATGACATTTCAAAAGGGGTTTTTCTGATCGTCGATCCTTATTGACGTCGAGGCTCTTTGAAGAATGTTTGGTTTTCCTAGTTGTTGATCCTTATCGACGACATGGCTCTTTGAAGGTGGTTTTTCTTCCTGTCAGTTCTTACTGATGATGTGGCCCCTTTAAAGATATTGTTCTTTCCATCAATTCCTGTAGACGAAAGGATTCTAAAATTTGATGGGTGGTGTTGAAGTTCATATACGGGTTTCCTTCCGCTAGTTCTCACTGTCGATGTGGTTCTTCGGACAAGTGTTTCTCTTTCTGTCTATCTTTAGACAATGTGATAAGATCAAGGGCATGTTGATCTGGCCTTCAGGAGGATTTTCTCCGTCTATCTCTGGACGATGTGATTGTATTTCTCTTCCTGTCTATCATTAGGCGATGTGAGAGGATCAAGTGCATGTTGATCCAACCTTCGAGTTTGTTATCTGTGGCGTCACGCAGGTAACTAGTGTTAAAGTCAAGTTCTTTATCAGATGATTGATCAGTTTGTTGCCGTAACAACTGGATTCAGTTTTCTGGATATTTCCCCCAAGCAGTTTTCGCAGTTTATTTCTGCGATTGGCAAATTTCTGGGTTTCTTTTGTATTCAACCGTCTTTTACCTCGATTGTTTGAAGGTCGTTCACTCTTCACCCAGTCGGGTCCAAGCCGTTTGAATAGGGGCAGCTGTTGCACCCCAAAATTTTCCCAACCTCTTCTGTACTGGGTTTATGTTTCATTACATTGTTCTAGCATTTGCATCGCATAGCATTTATTCTCGAGGCAGGGGATCAAGGCATTCAGGTGGCTCCAGGTGCAACTTTCAGTGCAAGAGGCTAAACAACAAACATTAGAGGCTTCAACACTTGTTTTGCCCAGCGATTGAGAGACCAATTTTATTTTATTTTTGCAGGGAATTTTTCATGTCAGAAGCAGCATTCAGGTTATGTACAGTTTTCCCAGGGTCAGAGCAATCAAGAATGGCTTTCAGCAGCTAAACAGAGTTCAGAATGGCAGGAAACGAGCAAAGGGGCAGGTTTCCCTCCAAAAGGCGCCAAATTCAAATTTTTGAATGAGTTAATTGATTAACACATAGGGTTAATCGATTAACCATTGGAAAATCAGTCCAGATTTGAATTTTTAGCAGTGTTAATCGGTTAACCTATATGGTTAATCGATTAACCACAACAGGTTTTGCCTTGCACGTGAATTTTCAAGTCCAGCCACTTTTGGGGTCCAATTTTGGTCATTTAAATTGCATTTTCACACTTGGGAAGGATCTAGAACACTATCAAATTTCATTTTCCCTCCAAATGCCCAAAACTTATTCCATACCATATTTTCCAAGCCATTTTCCAATCCTTGCTTTGGATCCAAACCAAGAGTGTATATATTTGATTCACTCCAAACCTCACAAGAAAAGAATCCTCATAATTCACTCTCATTTTCAGAATTGCTCTCAATTTTCTCTCAATTCTCTCTCAATTTTCCAATCTCAAAAAACTCCCTTAAAGCTCTTCTCCTTGAGATCATTGATTCTTCATTGGAATCATTGATTTCTAAGAGCTAAACCTCCATTAATTCACTCCATCAATTCCATTTCATCATCCAATTTTCGTGCACAAGAAGATCTGAATTTTAAAGTGTTCTTGGAAGTGATTATTTGGCTTATTTTGAGTTGTTCTTGGTGGATCTACATTGCTACTACAAGAATTGGTATGGATCTTAAATAACTCTGGTTTTCTTTGCTTAGATCTACTCATTTACAATTGAATCAACAATTACCGGATCAAGTCTCCGATCCGAAGGTTGGAATTCTGATCCGATTTTGTTTTCGAACTTATTTGCACAATTTGCATGTGGATCTTTGCATTTGATTGAATATGTTGATTTTGATCCATGATCTTGTTGTGTTATTGTGTTTACATGTTGTTTAAATCAATGTTTGCTGGTTTAATTTCGTGCATGATCAATCACATGATAATTAGAGTGTTTGCTTAAGTGATAAGCTACTGAAAAGTGATTCTGAACTGCTGTTTTTCGCCTCTGGCACAGTGTTAATCGATTAACCTATATGGTTAATCGATTAACCAACTCAAATATTCAAATATTCAAGCGTTTTTCAATGGTTAACCGATTAACCCCTGGCGTTAATCGATTAACACTGTAACAGAGGGCCTGTTTTGCTGTTTTGCCTGCTTGTTCGCGTGCCGGTTCGATCCGAATCATCATAGATCATTGTGTTGCATTAGGATTGAATTATTTTGGATGTTTATCATTGTTTTTGGCTGTTTAATCATGATCTTGTGTGCATTTTCCACTCGCATGCTTGCATTTGCATGTTGCTTGTTTCCTCTTCTTCTTTCGTAATTGATACCTCTGTTTTGTTGAATTTTGTTCTTCCAATTGGTGATGAATTTGGCTTTGAATTTTTAGTATGTGTTAGGGTAGACATGTATGTTCCCCTAGGAATTTTATTAGAATTTTACAACTTTGTTTTCTATTTTAGTTGAATTTTGAAAATTTCTTGTGTTTGTGTTGTTCTCTCTTGAGTACCTTTGCTTGTTTGGCTTGGTTGGTGACTTTGAAGATGCTTGGGATTAAGGATTGTGCCCCTATTCAAACGGCTTGGACCCGACTGGGTGAAGAGCGAATGGCCTTCAAACAATCGAGGTACGAGACGGTTGAATACTAAGAACCCGGAAATTTGTCAATCGCAGAAATAAATTGCACAAACTGTGTGGAAAATAACATTCGCTGACTGGATCCGGTTGTTACGGCAACAAACTGATCAATTAACGATCGTGCTGGGGATTATTTTTATCATCCCGAAAAAAGATTCTATCATCGCGAGGATCGAACTTTGTCCACGTTAGGACGCTATATTCTGTCAACAATGCAACATCCTGACGACTTCGCTGGGGAAACAATGTTGTCTGAACATTCATCTGCCTGCTTCATACGAAAAAAATCATCTAAATACTGTTTCTTTGCCTACCTCTGCAGTAGCTACCTTCGTTGGTCCCAATCCACAAACGACTTGAGGAGGACTCTACTGGAGACATTGATACGAGGAAATCACGGCGACTTTCTTGGGGAACATACTTTTGTCAAATATCGGAATACCACTCACATACCCTGTCTATCACAGGATCATTATCCATCTGGATATCGGAAAGGTCATCCGCCTGCTTCATACGGGAAAACACATATGCCTGATGCATACAGGAAAGTTCATCCGCCTGCTTCATACGGGAAAATATAACACGTCTGCCTGATACTTACAGGAAAGTTCTTTCTCCTGATTCTTACGAGAAAAGATAACACATCTGCTTGATACATACAGGAAAGTTCTTCCGCCTGCTTCTTACGGGAAAAGATAACACATTTGCCTGATACATACAGGAAAGTTATTCCGCCTGATTCTTACGGGAAACTACAACACATCTGCCGGATACATCCAGGAAAGTTCTTCCGCCTGATTCTTACGGGAAACTACAACACATCTGCCTGATACATCCAGGAAAGTTCTTCCGCCTGATTCTTACGGGAAAATACAACACATCTGCCTGATACATACAGGAAAGTTCTTCCGCCTGATTCTTACGGGAAAATACAACACATTACGGGAAAAGATAACATATCTGCCTGATTCATACAGGAAAGTTCTTCCGCCTGATTCTTACGGGAAAATACAACCTTGGACATAGCTTCCTATCCTGTTCGCGGTAGTAGCTAACTCCACTGGGGATATTCTGAAAATAACTGCCCGACACCCGTTTCGACAACAAGTGACCACTTCTGAAATTTTGATTTATGAAACCCTGAAATGTTGCCGCGATAGCACACCTGAAGAAACCCTCCGTTGGTCGAATAAGTAAAACTTCAACTAATAATTCTGTGGGGAATGAAAACAAGAATTGTGTCACCATATGTCTCACGGCGAGACCTCGATCGTCTGGTAATAAATCTGAATTATAACTTCATACTCCTGCTGAGAAACACACCTGAAAGCAAAAAGGTTAACCAACCTGATTTATGTTTCAAAATGCATATGTCTGACAATGGTGTAATGCTCTATACGACATGGAAATGCTACGTGTTTTCTGAGTAGATGCAAACATGATAATCTATGCAAATGCAAATGCAGGTTCAGGCTGCTGGGGAAGCTCTGACAAGCTTGCTTCAACACGGATGTTGAGGACACATACCACCCTGTTGGGGATGAACGGATATCGCAAAGTATTCTGGAAAAATAAATGCCGGAAATACAACCAACTCTGCTGGGGAGAGATTACACATCAATTTCCGCTGGGAGGAAAGAACAACCTGCTGGGAAGATTAACTCAGCTAGGGGAGAATCAACCCTTCTGGGGGACAACTGTCTAGGTACAGTTTACCAACTCGGAACTACCACTCTGCTGGGGATAATCATCCTGACGAAAGCATGACAACCTGCGGGGAGAAAGAAAACCATCCTTGGTGGGGCTAATCCTTTTGAACTTACTACCTTGGTTATACGTCGTGGGAATCCTCCCAGCTGGGGATTGAATGTGCACATCTTCGACTCTCTGGAGAGTATAACCTCTGCATGGGATACTGATCTCGACTTGCTGGGGATACCCTGTGGACAACTTCCATGAGGATATTCTTCTGGGGAAACTAATTTGTCCTTCGGTAAGGGATAATCATCGTCTCAATGTCTGGGGACGAGGTGCGACCTGCATGGGGATTAGCGTCAAACAAAGTCAAGTCTTTTATCACGAGCCTCCGGCTGGGGCCACAATTTTCTGATTGTCCGCTTCAAGGGCGAGGAACCCTGCAAAACACAAACGAGACAAAACAAATCTATACAACCAAATCTATTCGGGTTAGCGTCCGTGACATTACTTCAGTCAATTCGAAGTTTTAGCAATTATTGGCAAGGGCCAGCAAAGTTATGCACATGCAAGTTCATCGAAACATTGGCGTTTTCCACATACAATACAGTAAAGCACAAACATCAAATACTGAATAACATGTTTTATTAATAACAGGCCTCTGAATAGGCAAAGTTTTGTACACCAGATGTAACTCCTGAAAAGAGGAAGTTACGCACACACACACATATATGTACAAAAAGCATAGAAATACAAATTCAAATCGAATTTGTACACATGTCGGCAACGTGGTGCAGACAAACATCATGAGTTGATCCTCTTATGACTCGCCTGACTCTGGCGCTTTCTCGGTATTCAATTTTCGGAAGAGATTGTGTTGGATAAACAAACCCTCAGGTACTCCCAAACCACTAAGCACTGTAGTATCAGATCCGGACCACAATCATTTGCTTTTTTAATCCCTAACTTTTGCGTGAACCGCCCTTTGTGGGTTTTCAATTCACCGGGATACCCTTTTTGCCGAAGTCGCCCAATGCAGGTTTTCGACTTCGCGGGTGTACATCTTTTTCAATTTTATCCCTAACTTTTGCCCGAACCTTTTTATTCATTTTTTACGGTTCGCCAGGATGCCCCATTTTTGCCCGGACTCTCTTTTTACTGTCCAGCGGGTCATTTTTAAGCAAAGTATTTTTTAACTGCGTCTGAATTCACAGGAGACGTAAAGTCTTCACCATCCATGGTAGATAGTAGCAAGGCTCCTCCAGAGAAGACTTTTCTGACAATGTATGGCCCTTCGTAATTAGGGGTCCACTTGCCCCTGTGGTCTGTTTGTGGCGGGAGAATCCTCTTCAGCACAAGGTCGCCCGTCTGAAAGCTTCGAGGGTGTATCTTCTTATCATATGCTTTCTTCATTCGGCTCTGGTACAAACGACTGTATGCTAGATAAGCTAGCCTCTTCTCCTCCATTAAACTCAGTTGATTCAGTCTATCTTTAACCCATTCTGCCTCTTCAAGTTGGACATCTCATAGAACCCTCAAGGAAGGAATCTCAACCTCCAGCGGTAACACTGCCTCCATTCCGTATACTAATGAAAAAGGGGTTGCCCCGGTTGATGTGCGTACCGTCGTACGATAATCGTGCAAAGCGAAAGGTAGCATCTCGTGCCAGTCCTTATACGTCACAACCATCTCCTGAACGATCTTCTTTATGTTTTTTTGGCCGCTTCAACAGCGCCATTCATCTTGGGTCGGTAAGGAGAAGAATTGTGATGCTCAATCTTAAAATTATAGCACAGCTCTTTCATCATCTTGTTATTCAAATTCGAACCGTTGTCGGTGATAATCCGTTCAGGGATTCCATATCTGCAGATAATATCTCGTTTCATAAATCTGGCGACCACTTGTTTGGTGACATTGGCATATGATGCTGCTTCCACCCACTTGGTGAAGTAATCAATTGCCACCAAGATGAACCGGTGTCCATTGGATGCAGTCGGCTCAATCTTTCCAATCATATCAATTCCCCACATCGCAAACGGCCACGGTGATGACATCACATTCAGAGGACCTGGGGGTACGTGGACCTTGTCCGCATATATTTGGCAGTAATAACCTACCCGCAGCAGTTTTCTCGTCATAGCATGCCCACCAGCATGCGTGCCGAATGTACCCTCATGTATCTCTTCCATGAGCAACTTTGCTTCTTTCTCATCTACACAACATAGCAACACCAAGTCATGGTTTATTTTGTATAGGACCCCGTCAGGATTCAGATAGAAATTGTTAGCCAATCTCCTGAGAGTCTTTTGATCTCGACTGGATGCCCCAGCCGGATACTCCTTGTTCTTCAGGAAATTCTGGATGTCAAAGTACCAGGGTTTACCATCGGGACCCTCGTCAATGGAAAATACGAATGCAGGCCTATCAATCCGAGAGATAAAATCTGGGGAGCCTCGTTCCAGAAGTTAACTTTATACATTGAAGACAATGTCGCCAGGGCGTCAGCCATTTGATTTTCTGCTCGCGGCACATGATGCAATTCCACCTTGTCAAAGAAAGGCAACAATCTCCTTGCATAAGTCATATATGGTATCAAATTGGGCTGACGTGTCTCCCATTCCCCTTTAATTTGGTTCAACACTAGAGCTGAATCTCCGTATACATCCAGATGTTTGATTCGCAAATCAATAGCTTCTTCCAGACCCATGATGCAAGCCTCATATTCAGCCTCATTATTGGTAACGGGAAAGGTCAATCGGGCCGTAAAGGGGATGTGCGACCCCTGAGGAGTAGTAATAATTGCGCCTATTCCGCTACCATAGGAATTTATAGCTCCATCAAATATCAACTGCCATTTGGAACCCAATTCTGGTCCTGGTCCGACAACGGTTCTTCACAATCCTTCATTTTCAGGTACATGATATCCTCGTCAGGAAAATCAAACCTCATCGATTGGTAGTCCTCAACAGGCTGCTCCGCAAGGTACTCTGACAGAACGCTACCTTTAATAGCCTTTTGCGAGACATATTGAATATCATATTCGGTTAACACCATTTGCCATCGGGCAATTCTTCCAGAGAGTGCTTGCTTCTCAAACACGTATTTGATTGGATCCATCTTTGAAATTAGTAGGGTTGTATGATTCAGCATGTATTGCCTCAAACGTTTGGCTGCCCAGGCTAGCGCACAACATGTTTTTTCAAGCATTGAGTAACGGGACTCACAGTCTGTGAAATTTTTACTCAAGTAGTAGATCGCATGCTCTTTACGTCCAGTCTCGTCGTGTTGACCGAGAACACAACCCATACTTTCCTCAAGAACCGTCAAATATATAATCAACGGTCTCCCGGCCACTGGGGGTATCAAAACAAGAGGTTCCTGCAAGTATTCTTTTATCTTGTCGAATTCCTTTTGACAATTTTCATTCCAGGTCACAACCTGGTCCTTTTTCAACACCTTAAATAACGGCTCGCACGTCGCAGTTAAATGAGATATGAATCGGGCGATATAGTTCAACCTCCCTAAAAATCCACGCACTTCTTTTTCTGTTTTAGGCGTCGGCATCTCTTGTATTGCTTTTATTTTTGCAGGATCAACCTCTATTCCTTTTTCGCTCACGATAAACCCCAGTAGTTTACCCGATCTCACCCCGAAGGTGCACTTGTTAGGGTTCAGTCTCAACCTGAACTTCCTAAGCCTCTTGAACAGTTTCAGTAGATTAACCAAATGCTCCTCTTTCGTCTAGGATTTGGCAATCATATCATCAACATAAACCTCGATCTCTTTATGCATCATGTCATGAAAGAGAGTCGTCATAGCACGTTGATATGTTGCCCCAGCGTTTTTCAGTCTGAAGGGCATCACTTTGTAACAAAATATTCCCTAGGGAGTAATGAAGGTAGTCTTCTCCATGTCTTCTGGAGCAATTTTGATCTAATTGTAGCCCGAGAATCCGTCCATGAAGGAGAATACAGAGAACTGAGCAGTGTTATCAACCAGCACATCGATGTGAGGAAGTGGAAAGTCATCTTTCGGGCTTGCCCTATTCAAATCACGGTAGTCTATGCACATTCGTACTTTACTGTCTTTCTTTGGCACTGGCACAATATTAGCGACCCATGAGGGATATTTTGTAACAGCTAGGAAACTAGCATCCCACTGTTTTTGAACTTCCTCCTTGATCTTCACAGCCATGTCCGGCCTAGTTCTTCGGAGTTTCTGCTTAATAGGCGGACATTCCTCTCGCAGCGGCAGACGGTGAACAACCATGTCCGTATCCAACCCAGGCATATCTTCGTACGACCAAGAAAAAATATCAATGTACTCTTTGAGCATCTCAACCAACCTTTGCTTGATGTCTCCCTGCAGCGCGGCCCCTATACGGATGTTTCTCACAACCTCTTCCGACCCCAAATTGATGATCTCAATGACTTCCTCATGAGGCAGAATGATTCTTTCTTCTTGTTTCAGCAACTAGGTCAACTCTTCTGGTATGTCGCCATCTTCAACAATCTCTTCCTCAGCCTGAAATACCGGGTGCTCGAAGTCGAAGTGAGTCATAGGCGGTTCATAGATGTCATCTGAAATAGTAATCCTGCAAAGATAAAGGTTAAATGCTTCAAAACACATACACAACAGATAACCACGTTGCCATTTTATTGTAAAAATAAAACAGGAAAAACAGGGATCACAACATTTGTATATGAAAAATACCTTTATTTCATGATTAAACAATGTAATGTACATAACCAAATGGCCCTAAGCAAAATCACTATGCCCCGGGTAGGACACAGGATTATTCAACAATTAAGAAAACAAATCATTACTGTTTAGTTGTCACATGAACAGTTTCCCGGATAGACCAATTGCAGAGACTTTGTCCTGGCACGCTTGGCTTGATCCATGCGTCCATATCACAGTCGCTATCTCCTTCTTCAGAATCGGAAACAACATTGATAGTCTCGAAGCTCACCCCATTTTGTGTAATGGTTATCGGCCCTCTGAACTTGGGCGCTCCCGAAGAGGATGTTGACAACGAAGGATGATATCCAAGCCCGAACCTGTCATTCTTCACGGGAATTTCCAATACCTGCCCCCAGCCCTTGGCTTTGCTTGCCTGCACTAGAGGCTGAGCTTCTTTGTAGGACGACACTGCCACATCTGATATCTTGCTTGGCACCGGAGCTTTGTCTTTACTTCGCAACCCCTCGAAGGCTTGACAGGGTGTCTCGTGTATTTCACCGTCGACCTCGACATATTTAAACAAAGACAGATGGCTAACCAGAATATCTTCCTCTCCACAAACAGTGACGACACTATCCCCAACCATATACTTCAACTTTTGGTGTAACGTGGATGTGACTGCCCCGACAGCATGAATCCATGGGCGCCCAAGGAGACAACTATACGCTGGCTGGATGTCCATTATATAGAATTCAGTTTCAAATATTTCAGGCCCCACCTATAGCGGTAATGTTATCGATCCGAAAACCGACCTCCTCGTTCCATCGAACGCTCTCACCACTAGGTCACTGGGCGTGCAGATAATCCCCCTGATATCCAACTTCATCATGGCTTTCTTCGGTAGCATATTCAGGGAAGATCCAGTGTCTACTAAAACATGGGACATTACCGTGCCCCGGCATTCTACTGACACATGCAATGCCATATTGTGTTCTCGCCCTCTCGAGTCAAATCAAAGTCTGTGAAGCCCAAGTTGTGCCTCGCATTGACATGCGCCATCACCCCTTCTAACTGATTAACAGAAACCTCTTGAGGAACGAACGACGTGTCTAGAATCTTCAGCAAAGCATTCCGATGGGCCTCGGAACACAACAGCAAGGATAGGATGGAAATTTTTGACGGCGTTTGCTGGAGGTGCTCAACGATCTTGTAATCACTTTTACGAATGAGCCTCATAAACTCCTCCACATCCTTAAGTGACGTTTCCTTTTCATTCGATTGAGACGGGCCACCCTCAACTACCTTGGCTTTACCCTTGGCTAATCTTTTCGCTTCTACCTCGGGTGACGTGAAGATTCTTCCGCTTCTGGTCATGCCCCATGTTCCGACAACATTATCTACAACCCCAGCTGGTTGTCCATTGACTTCAATTTTCTTACCATCGCAATATACCTCCAACCCGTAAGTCCACAGCACTGCTTTAGTACTCTCAAAAGGAACTGGTCCTGCCTTGGTAATTGTAATCGTCGGCCGCCTGGCAGGCGCTGTTATCGTTATTGTTTTCCTCGGAATTGTCACCGTAGCAACATCGTTCAGCTCATCACACAACGCCTCTACAGGCTCTTCAGCCGCGGTTCTATCAAACTGCAAAGTACCTTCATCCATCATAGCTTGAATACCCTGCTTCAACTTATTACAACCCTCTGGCTGTATCCAACAATCCAAGCAAAATTCTCACACCCTGGGAACACACCCCCTTTCAACAACGTGCTCTTAATCTCACCCAACGGTGTCTTCAGCTCATTGACATCCATCACTAGATTCAAATTCTCCTCTGTCAGAATGGCATTTGCCCCATGATTGGGCATAAGCTGTTGTACGATATTTGGACCCGCCTGTCCAAAGTTAATAGCTTTGCTATCCAATAAATCCTGAACTTTGTGTTTAAATGCCTGACAAGATTCTATATCATGCCCGGGTTCCCCGGAATGAAATTCGCAATGCTTGTTAGCATCATACCCATAAGGGAGTACTGCCCCGGTAGGCGGTGCCAAAGTCCTCTTCTCAACCAAGTTCAACCCTAGCAGGGTCTGGAGGAGTTCTGCATACGTAGAAGGAGGTGTGTCGAACACTCTCTTCGCTCTTGCGTTCTGTACCCTTCTCTGGCCAGGATTTTGTCCTTGCTGTTGTTGTGGTTGTTTTTGTTGTGGTTGCCTCTGTTGAGGAAGCGGGATAGTGACGCTAGCTATCTGCTGCGGCTGAACATACTGATTTCTTCCTCTGCCCCTGCCCCTGCCACCAAACACGACACTAGAATCACCTTGTTGTCTACCACCAAATGCTTTCCTGGCACCTCCTGCTAAAGTAGACTCACCTGCTTGGAACCTTCCAACTTTAATCCCGTTCTCAATCATCTCCCCCATAAGAATCAAATCTGAGAAACTGCTCAGTGACACACTAAACAATTTTTCGTAGAACACCCCTGTAAATTCCCCAATGAACATATCATTCATCTCCCTTTCAATTAAAGGAGGATGCACCCTCGTTGCCATATCGCGCCACCTTTGCGCATACTCTTTAAAACTTTCACCGTTCTTTTGCGACAAACCCTGCAAATTGGACCCGGTTTAGAGCCAGATCGCTGTTGTATTTGTAATGTGTCACGAAAGCATCAGCCAATTGCTTCCAGGTTTTAATCTGCGTGGGCTCCAGCCCCATATACCATTCAAGCGAAGGTCCTAATAAGCTGTCTTGAAAGAAATGCATGAGCATCCTTTCATCATCTGAATACATGGACATCCTTCTGTAGTAAGAGCGGACATGGACCTTAGGGCAGGTGTCCCCCTTGTACTTGTCAAAAGTGGGAGCCTTGAATTTCAACGGCACTCTTAGCCCTGGCACCAAGCCCATTGTAGTCATATCCAAACCGGTGGAGTTCTGATTCACTACCCCCTTCATCTGTTCTTCAAGCATTCTGATCCTCTGCACAGGATCAACAGGTCCTTCAAATCCCATGCCTCTTCCAGAAAAGGCGTCCTCCTGGCAGTCTTCGCCCCAATTCATATTTCCATTTCCATATCCGTCGTAACCAGTGTTGAAACCAAACCCTTGCTGATTGACCATGGGACCTCGTCCCCCATTACCGAAACCCTGGTTGACCCTAACAGGTCCAAACCCAGTGTTGACAGGAATCACCCCAGCACCATTCATTTTACCAAATCCACCATACCCCTGGTTAGCGTTACCAAAACCATCATAACCGAAACCCTGAGCGTTGAATCCGAATTTCCCGTCCTGATTGACGTAATTAAATCCCTGACCATTGTAACCAAAACCATCGTTGCCAAAACCATTACCGCCATTGTTGTTACCACCGCCTTGGTTGGCGTCCCCAGATCCAAGATTATTAACAACAGTCTCATTTCCATTCCCTGCATTACCATTGCCAGCTCCAGCGCCCTCGTTCACAACCACAACAGGTGGGGTCACTACAGGTGGAACCACAGGCATAGGGGGCCCATCTTCCGGAATAGTCTCAACATGCGCAGAATTGTGGTCATTGTTGCCATTCCCGTTAGTTCGCGTCAGTAGCGGCTGTACCAAAGTCTAGAGGCTCTCCTGGCCCTTAGCAATGTTCTCCATTGCCTTCATGAACAAACTCAGTTTCTCACGGATTTCCTGCATCTCCACTTGGACTTGATCCATGATTCTCTTGCAGTTGTTTCGGGTTGAGTAGCGGTGAACTCTTCGTTCGTCAATTCTGAAAACCCTGAAGCTGCAGGAAATGAGATACAAGTTCAACAAGTAACTGGCAATGCAAAATGGATATGCAGATGCAATATGTGTCTGTGCGTTTAGGGAGATCAACCCCTGATTCTAGTGCCCAAGTGCCAGTGCAGTGACAGTGATAGCAATAAGAAGCTCGAAACCCAATCATAGAAAACATCTCATATATTGCGGAAAAGCCCATCAAGTCAGGAATACAATAATATTGAGCGTACAATAGGAAGGCATGACCTCAACCAACAATCCTGGTGATGGCCAGCACAATGCAAATAAAGCATACACATCAATACATGAGATAATCAAGTGCGACCATATGCCTGGTACTCCTCTAATAATCTCTTAGTCTTGGGATGATTTGGCTGAGCAAGCAACCCTTCGACGAGCGAGTCTCTTTGCCTGACAACACGCTGGAGATCACCAATGGATTCCTCCCAAACACCTTCCCCAAAGCAATCTTCTAGCTTCCGTTTCTGGGATGCAGACTCTTTCTTGCGCTTGATAACTTTGTTCAAGGCATTCTGGACATCATACCTCCGTGTAACCTCTTCTTCTAACCTCTTCTGGCTAGCTTTCAACTGACCTTCCAGCTCAGAGATCTGCAGCTTCAGTTTGTCTTCTCTTTCCTTGTTGCCGGTCAGCGTGGCATTCTAGGTTTTGTTGAATGCAGAGATCTCCCGGTAGGCTATATCGAGTGCTTTCTTCTTAGACTCCAGCATATCATGAGAGCTCTTGAAGTCTATCCCCAAACGTTCACGCTTCTTTCGTTGCTCAGTCAATTTTGTGCCTAGTTGATTCACCAGCTTCGTTTGCTGCTCGAAGGAATATACAACCTCAATCCTTTCGCTCCTGAGTTGCATTAGCTCTTCCTCCAGCTTCTCGTTGTCTTTCATCAGCTCTTCTTTCTCCTTCGCAACCTGTTCATACCTCTCAATAGACACATTAGTTGGCTCCTCAATCACGGGGGGAGCAGGAGGTAATGCTGCAGGAAACGGAATTCGCCCCTGCTTTGCTCGATCTTGGATCCAGACTCTGTACAGGGCATAAGCTTGACAATCATTTTTACCCAACAATGGCTTACCCCTTCTGTTGATGTTTTTCCAAGCATGCTGAAGATTGGACAATAGTTCTCCCTTCAAATCACCTACGAAGTACAGAGATTCCTGCACTTCCTCCTCTTTTGGCGGGTTTTTTAAAGCATACCCGAATTGCCAGATCAAGAATGAAGGATTATAGTTGATACACCCTTTTCTCCCAATCAGAGGGACATTAGGATATCCGGCGCAGCTGTAGATGATCACAGATCCCAACAAATCTTTATTAAACCAGACAACTTCTTCTGAAGAAAGTCCCATCAGATGCTCAGACCAATCCACCGTATCTGCAGACTCAGCGAAGATACCCCTCTTGGGCAGATGACTCTCAAACCACATATACAGCAAAGGCCCACAACAAGAAACGTTCTTGCCCCTCCTGTTCTCGTTCTTATAATGCAGTGAGTGATAAAAATCTCCAATCAAAGTAGGCACATGATTGCCTGACGCAAATATATAGAATGCATCCAGATCAACGAAGTCAGGCAGGTTCGGGAACAGTACAATGCCATAGATACACAGAGCAAGAACAACATTAAACACAGTCCAACATCCACTCTTGGCATACTCTTGTGCTTTCCCCACCAAGAACTTGAGAGAAAAACCAGACACTCCATTCCACGAGGTCAACAGCAGCTCTGAGGAGTCTAAATGCAGGGCAGCGGCCAAATCCTCCAGTTTGGGCTCAGCATCCATGTGAATGAAAGGTACCCTGTTCTGGATGGTCAACTCTAAGATCTAAGCATATTCCTCCATGGTCGGAGCCAGAATGAAGTCGGGGAACGTAAAACACCTCAGCGGGGGATCGTAGAACTGCATCAGCGCATACAATCCGTTACGCTCATACATGGACGGTTTATACACCAATCTAAGTAACTTCCCATAGCTCTTCCTGAAGCTTCTCCTCACATCATCATCAACTAGAGATATCAAACCAAGCAAAGAAGAAACATCTAGAGTAGGCAACCTGTACGCAACAGTCTTCTTCAGGGTATCCATAATATCGGCAGACAGAAATCTGGGCAACTAGAATCAGGAGTATGAAAATGCACCTGTAGCACAGACACACGTTAATGATATGCAGAGTGAGTATGCAACAATGCAGTATGCAACAGGGATCAAGTGCGCATGGCTGAGAAGCCCAATCCACCATGCTGGTCTCAAATGGACCCACAAACTGCTCAAAACCTGGTCTCAACAGATCAACCACAATGCTCCCACCTGGTCTCAACAGACCCAATAATACTGTCCTCAAACACCACTGAACCTCAATCAAGAAAACCGGTAATCTGGAGGTCAAGTTACCTGCATGCCCCAACCCCTCTCACAGGTAGGTGTCCTAAAAACTGACACAAGGTACGGCACCCTATGCGGTCGTCAGCGTCACAGACTTTCAAGACTGATGATACGATACCCAGAAGGTGTGGCATCATCATGTCCTGAAGAGGCCTCACTTAGCCAACTTCCAAATGATCGGTCCCCGGAGTCGACAATCCAACTAACCAACAACTCCCTCAACCCAAAGGGTTGAAAAAGAAGTCAACCAGAAGAACCTCGTCCGAGCGTGGATTTTGCGGGACACTGGTACATGCAAAGCATGCACGCGCCCACTACTTTCCACAACTAATTCTAGGTGTACTCAAGCCCAGGTCCGGCTTATCTCTCAATAGATCACCCCATCCCCACAACAAAAATAACAATATAAAGCTGACAATAAACTACGGAAAGTAAAGACAAAAATGTAAATCCATACAAAACCCACGACGGGAAGACAAGCGCTAGGATTGACTCGCGTAGGGAACCGTTGGAGTCCCCAGCAGAGTCGCCAGCTGTCGCTACTGCGAAAATCGGCGCCGGCTAAACAGAAGAGTCGCCACCGTGCGTTATTTATCCCAAAGGAGGGAAAGGAAATGCTCTAAGTAAACCTCACGCAAATACGGGAGAGGAATGGTCATCGCAACCAAATCCTGGATTCGGGAGTCGGTTACGCAAAGGGAAGGTATTAGCACCCCTCACGTCCGTCGTACTCGAAGGGATCCGCGCTTGATTTCTAGTATGGATTGTTATTCTATCTACACTACAGGTCTGGGTTAAAAAGAAAAGAAAATGACTCGGCAAAGTATCGCACTTTATGCCTACGTATTCCCGTCTGGAACGAGAAATCAGAGTCAACGTAGTTCGCCTACCTACGGGAAGGGAGGGGAAGGTTGCTCGCTAGGATACGGCATCCTATGCCTACGTACTTTCACACAGCATGAAAGATCAGAGCAAACGTAGTTCGGGCTACGGAAGACACAGATTTGTCTGACTGTTTTTTAGATCCTTCTGAAAAGGTTTTCTTCTGATTACGGGTCCAAGCGGACAAAAATGACACTTTGATGTTTGTTTTCATTCTTTTACGCAAGAACTGTTTTTTTATTGATGTTTGAAAGATTATTGTGTTTTGGATTGTTTCGAGATGAGAAGAGAAACGACGCTCTAAAAACCTAGGGTTGAAAATGGGAATCAAAACTACCCTAATGTTATCATGCATGGGTTAACACCTAATGTCTGTCATATTTCTCTCTTGCACAGAGGGAAACAAAGATCCTAGGGGATAAACGGAAAGGAAACAACATATATACAGTAAACGGTAAAATGCATGAGATGCAGCAATACAAGTGAGGCAAGGGAGTCCCACTCAACCTCGAATCTGGGAAAACAATAGGCAAAGTGAAACAGCTTCACTTCAAACCTAAGGGGCAAGCTGAACAAGCCAACAAACAATACATAAATAAAATCCAACACCAGCTCTGACAGCAACACCAGCTCCTACAGTAAGCTCTGACAGCAACAACTCTGACAGCTACAGTTGATCCACAGCAAAAAGGTTGACAACACCAACTTCAAGCAAGACCCCCTCTTCACTCCTCAATGATCCCCAAGCTTTAGATAAGCTCTTATCCTAAAAAAACTCCAGCTTTAGCAAACACTGAACCCCCAACAGATAAACAGCTTCAAACAGCAGCAAAACCCTAATTTCAACAGATATCCAGCTTTGTCAGGTACAGGCTTTATCTTCACCAATATTCAATAAACTTCTTATCTTCAATGGACTTATATCTTCAAAGCAAGCATTCGCAGGAGAGGATCACTTAACAGATTAAGTTGAAATGTTAAACAGCTTATTGACAACCAAAGGAAGCCTATAAGTATTTAACATTATAAGAGAAATGTTCCCTCAAAGTTCTACTTCTAAAATAAGCTACTTATCCCTCCAAAGGAGGGATTTGAATACCTTAGAAGGACTTTATGTCATAGGGAGGAATAGAAGCACAAGATGCTTTCTATGTTTGCAAGAAGAAATCATTATAATCTAGAGCTTTCCCTATCTCTCCTATCTCCTATGTTTTCAAAAGCAACCCTCAAGGATAAGATTCTTCATGCTCCAAGCTCAATCCTTTGTCTCCAATCATCTCCAAGGTCTTTATAAGTTCCAACAAACCAAGCCCAAGCCCAACACCCCAATTGAAATGCCCAAAACCCAACAAACACAACAACATCCCAAGAGGGAAACACACCAATAACAACCAATTTTCAAAAATCAAAGAAAATAGTAATGCTCATCTTAAAATCCTAGATTAATTTATAAGGGAACCTAACTATGTACCCTATACCCCATACAAACCCCAAGGCCTAAATCAAACCCTAAGTCTCCAAACTATGCCCTAAACTACACCTAAGTGTTGTAAAACCCTAATCCTAACACCTTAAAGTTCATTACTCAAAACTATCCTAAATTTTATTCACAAAAATGTGATAAAATTTATAAGGGTACATGTTCCTATAATCTAATCAATCCAACAAGAATCAACTCAAAAACACTCACCAATCTCTCATACTAAATTCAGCAACATAAGGTATCAAACAAATGTAAAATAAAATCCATAAAAATGGTAAAATATGCCAAAAATATAAAATGCAAGGAATTAATATTTTTATTGTTTTATTAAGTTCTAGAAACCCTAAGGAAAACAAGGAAAAAATTCCCATCCAAAATTGATCTTTTTTCAATTTATTATGAATTTTCTAATTAACCTAAAATAAATGTGGAAATAAAAGAAAAATAAAAGAAAATAAAAAAGAAGGTGTGACAAATAGCAATCAGAACCAGTTCAATTCACCAATTGGGCCCATAGGGGGGTGCGTATAGGAAGCACGCGCCAGGCCCAATTCAATTCAGAAAATAAAAATGGAAAATCAAAGAAAATGGAAAAAATGCTGGTACGAATAGCAAGGATTTCACGTGTGAATCTCCATTGGGCCTCAGAAAGGGGTGTGGTTAGCAAGATCCCACTAAGCCCAATCAACTCAGAGTTAATGAAACGGGGCATTTCATGCTCTCAGCCTCCTTCACAAAATTTCAATCAATCCTGGTCGTTGGATCAGGCTTTGGTCAAAGTCTCACCTAGGATCTAAGGGTCCTCCCATCGTCTTCTTCATTTGAATCTTGGAGGGAGAAAAGCCATGGCTGATCAGAGCTTCAAGCTTCATCTTCTCCAAACGCAACTCTCTTAATCCTCATCAAAACCCTAACATAAACACATCATCTTGCTCGTTTTCCCCCTAAGGAATTCACTCATGCTATCCATTATCATTGAAACCTTCTCCTTCTCAAAACACGAATGCATCTTCAGAAATTGCTCAAACAAGAATCATCACCAAACTCAAAATTGAATAGCCTAGATTCATCACCATGTTACACTGAATGAAATCCACTATCTAACTAGGTTTAAACCTCCAAGAACTGCAAGATATGATCATGAACAGAAATGGTGCTCAACCTAATTTTGTCTCTAAATCATGCCAATTGTTACCAGAATCCACCTAGCCATGTTCTACAATGCTTACCACTATCTAAAACCTAAGGAAACCTCATGAGTCGAGCCATAGAAATCAATTTACATACCTGCAAATCTTGGATGAACAGAGTGGTAAAACCTCCAAATCAAGCTCCAAGATCTTCCATCTACCTTCAATGAAGTATGATCAAGCTTCTGTATGCATCAAATTGGATTGAAACCTCTTGAATCCTGAAATCCGATTCTGACTTGCAAGAGATGAATCCAAAATGCTCTCTCACGATTTTGCACCAATCTTGCCTTGAATTGTATCTGGAATCATTCACCAACACCAAAGGAAGCTATTGAACAAAAAAGAATGGATTCAAATGGATCAAATGGTTGTAACCGATTCTGTTTTGCACATGGAAAACTCAATGCTCAATCTCTTCAATCTCCCTCAATATCCACCAACCAATGCTTTGAACCTCTTCTAATCCTTATATAGAACATGAATGACAGCCCTAGAAACTTCTGGATTGATCCAATGAGAAGTTCCACATCTCTTGCATTTGAAAATGTCATGAGAAATTCACATATGGTAGCTGAGTTTCAAGCTTGTATTTGCACCTCATTCTGATCCAAATTCTCACCACATGACATATTGAATGTGTTAGGATTCATTAGAGCCTTGATTATGCTTTGAAGAGTGGTTTTGCAATTGTTACTTATGATGTAAGTAACCATTTTACAATGTAAGTCATTGAATTAACCCTCAACTCAAAAATGTGGCAATGTCAATGTTTTCAAAATATGTTTTCCAATCAATTTGGTATGTCATATGGCTTGGTTTGGACCTATAGATCAAAAATCCCAATTTTCATCCTTGGTTCATTTAAAATTCACCCTTATTTTAGGCCATTTTTGCAATTTTGTGATACAAGCCCTTCCAAGCTTTCATGACCTCTTACCTAGCCCAAAAACACCATTCTAAACACATCTCATGTTGAACATTTTTCCATTTGAGGAGTGGAAGATGGAGATTTTGACCTATGTTGAAAAATGACTTATAATCATCAATACCCAAAATACCCCTGGGTTGCCAAGACCATAACTTGAGTTCCACAAATCTTATTGAGGACTTCTAGTACTCAAATTAAAGCTAAGGTCAAGCCCTACAATTCTTATGTTGGCCAAGAATCCATTTGAAAACTCCTTGATGGGCAAACGTTGCTTGGAAGTCAAGTGACTTTCACAGATAAATTTCAGTGCCCTCTGATGACCCATAACTTGCAAGAACCATAACTTGAGTTCTACAAATCTTCTTGAAGACTTCTAGTACTAAAATTAAAGCTATTGAGAAACTATACAAGTTTCATGTTGGCCAAGAAGCCAATTGAAACTTTCATTTTGACTTATCTGGCTTGGAAGTTAGGCCTAAATTAGGGGATTTTACACTGAACCCTAATTTGGTAACTCCTCCTCCTCTTGATCCTCTTTGATTTATCCTTGGCACAACACCACACATGTATAAACATATAAATTCATGAATCCCACAACCTCAAATTAAGCCTTGATGCTCTTCAATCACTCAGTTGACCTAGGGTTAACCCAGATGAAAACTTAGTTGACTGCACTTCAACTGTGGCTTTTGTACTTGAATCAATGACTTGTCTCATCTTCAATATGACCCTCTAGGCATCTCATAAGCCTTGTACACCTTCCATACCCTCAATTCATAGCTCATACCCCCATTGATGACCCTTAATACACCTCAAATTAGGAGAAAAGTCCACCTGTTGATACTCAAACTTCTCAAAGCTTCCAACGTTTCTTGATGACTTGGATAGTCTTAAACTTGAATAAAAACCCTTGATGTGCTTCTTTAGATAAGAATGGCACTTGATCCCTTGTTGGATGCCTTGCTATGCTATGCTATGCAAATGATTAGATTATGTACATGATTCAATATGCAAATGATAATGCAATTAAAACATAAATCAGGTGAAATAGGTTGAGTAAATTTTTGGGTGCAACAGATTGGAACTTGGAGTCGATTGCTTTTCCTCTTGTGGAGCTTTTGTTTAGGAGTTCAAAGAATTAGGGTTTTAGGAAGTGCCTTAGACCTAGTTTTGACTATTTCTTCCAAACATAGAGTGCATTGTTTGCCTCTATTCCATCCAATGACATAAAGTCCTCCTTGGGAAGCTTCATCTCTCCTTAGGAGGGATGAGTGGTATGCCCAAGGGAGTAGAACTTTGAGGATACCTTTCATTTGCAATGTTGATTTCTTAGTGATTTCCTTTGGTTGTCATTAAGTTTCTTAACATTATAACTTGATCTTGATGTTTAATCCTCCTCTTGGAGTGTGCTTGATGAAGCTTGAAGATAGAAGCTTGCTTGGAGATGGAGCCCTTGCTGTGAACTTTGTTGTCTTTTCAACTTTGCTGTTTAGAGCTTGTTGTTGCTGTTGCTGTAGGAGTCTAGTATTGCTGCCTGAGCTGCCTCCTCTGTGTCTTTTGTTTTTCTCTGTATTATCTGTTTAATTATGCTGATTACCTCTAGGTTTGAGGTGAAGCTTGTCTCCTCTTGCCTATTGATTTCTCCCTTGCCTCTCTTATACTGTTGCATTGCATGTTGTTTACTGTTTACTGTAATTGCTTGCTGTCTTTTGCTGTTTATCCCATAGGATCTCTGATTTCCTCTATGCAAGAGGAAATTATGACAGAAATTAGGTTTTGACCCATGCATGATAACATTAGGTTAGTTTCCCTTTCAACCATAGGCTTTTTAGAGCGTCTTTCTCTTCTCGTCTGAAAACAATTCAAAAACACAGTAATGAGGATAACGCGTGTTGTACGTTACGAGCCTTAAGCTATTTGAGAAAGGGTTGCTGGAGGGTCACTCTTCAGTAATCTGGCTACTTAGTATGGTACCCTTAGGGTGACATGCGACGTAGTCACTCTCAGATCACAAGTCTTTAGTGCAGTACAAGTTGCAAATAGACTGAAAAGCATTTCTTTCGTAAAAAACTGAAAACAAACATTCAAACTCTGTTTTTGTCTGCTTGGACCTTTAATCAGGAAACCCTTTCTTAAGGAGATAAAAACTGTCAAACAAACTTGTGTCTTCCGTAGCCCGAACTACGTTTGCTCTGATCTTTCATGCCGTATGAAAGTACGTAGGCACAAGATGCGATATCTTGGTGAGCAACCTTCCCCTCCTTTCCCGTAGGTAGGCGAACTACGTTGACTCTGATTTCTCGTTCCAGACGGGAATACGTAGGCATAAAGTGCGATACCTTGCCAAGTCATTTTCTTTTCTTTTTAACCCAGACCTGTTAGAGTAGATAGAATAACACACCCTTAGATAGAAAACAAGCGTGGATGCCGTCGAGTACGACGGACGTGAGGGGTGCTAATACCTTCCCCTTGCGTAACCGACTCCCGAATCCAGGATTTGGTTGCGATGACCATTCCTTTCCCTCTTTGCGTTAGGTTTACTCTGAGCGTTTCCTTTCCCTCTTGTGGGATAAATAACGCACGGTGGCGACTCTTCTGTCATAGCCGGCGCCGATTTTCGCAGTAGCGACACGCATACTTAGGCATTTTCTCTAAATGCTTCGGCAAACAGAATGTTCACTTGAAGTTGTTTGAATATATCCATGAACCAGTATAATGTCATTCATTTTCCCTCTTAGATGGAGCATGCAGATATGATAGGTTTTGGATTGGAGTAGCGCTCACTACCTCCTTTCCTTTAGAAACTCTAGAATTCCTCTCTCTTTTCTTTTTTACTCCCTCCACCTTCGCTTCATCACTCTTATTTTTTTCAACTTCCACACTTTCTTTATTTTCTACTTCACCATTCTTTTCATCCTTTTCAACTTCTTCCTCACTCCACTCCCCAACTTCACCATCAATTCTATCATCTATTTTCTTCTCCTCATCTTTTTTCTCATCCTCTCTTTTTTCACTCTCATCTCTTTTTTCGCTCTCACTAATCAACTCCCTTCCACTTCTCGTCATTATCGCTTTACAATGCTCTTTTGGATTCATTTGTGTGTTCGCCGAAAAAGATTGTCCGGGTTGTTGTTCTGCTAGTTGTTTAGCAAGTTGGACGACTTGAGTTTTGAGATTTTTGATTATCGCATCGTTGCTCTTTTGATTAGCCATCGATAATTGCATAAATTATGTTAATGTCTCTTCTAACTTTGAAGTCACAACCAGAGGTTGTTGAGGTTGGTAAGGATTTTGACGGCTAGAAGTACCACCCCCATAACCTTGGTTATGGTGATAGTTAGCCCTAGGTTGGAACCCTTGATTCCCTTAATAGTGTTGTTGTTGTTGATTTTGAGGATGTTGTTGATATGATTGTTGTTGTTGTTGCCTCGGTTGGTAGTCTCGTTGGTTCGTCATGTAATTCACCTCTTCGAACTCGGGTGGTGGACAAAACCCAGTATCATGTTCACCCTTGCAAAGCTCACAACAAGCTATTCGTTTAGCTTTTGAAGACTTTTTCAACTCTTTTATTTTTTGAGTTAAGAGTTCAACTTGTTGTGAAATGAGTTTATTTTGGGCAAGAATAGCATCGTTTGTCCCAAGTTGAAGCACTCCCGGTTTCTTCAAAGTGTTGCCTCTACTTTGACTTTGGAGGTCATTTAGAGCCATACGGTTAATGATATCTGTATCTTCGTCAGCGCTTTTAGACAACAAGGAACCACCCGAGGTAGCATCCAATAAAGTCTTACAACTAGGTTGAAGGCCGTTTTTGAAAATGTGGATTTGCGTCAATTCGTCAAAACCATGGCCTTTGCACTTTCGAAGCATGGAATTAAATCTTTCCCATGCCTCATTTAATGATTCGTTGGCTCCATGCGAAAACACTGAGCTAGCCGTTTTGGATTCCATGAACCAGTTGTGGGAGAAAAACCTTTCAATGAACTTCTCTTCCAACACGTTCCAATCCGTCATGACTGCAGGTGTTTGACCCAAGTACCAATCTTTGGCTTTGCCGAGAAAAGCGTGAGGAAAAAGTCTTTTGAACAACAGTAGCTCTTAAGCTTGATCAACTCTGGCCGCCAATGCTATCTCGTAAAATTTGGTGAGAAAAGCAAAGGGGTCTTCATGGTCCACTCCGGTGAATGGACTTCTGTATAGCAAGTTAAGAGTTCCTGTCTTCATCTTGGCTTGCCTTCTCGTGTGGTTGGCAAACTGAGCAGTATTCCTCGGACTGTTGACACATGGTGTGGAAACGGGTGGTGGTGGTGGTGGATCCATGATAGGTGTGAAAGGTGGTGGTGATGTTGTAGAAGAACCTTCTCCTTGTTCTTGTCGTTGTCTAGCTTGTTGCCTCCTCCGTCTCGTTTTGCTATTCAGTCTCCTTGCGGTTCTTTCGATCTTGGGATCAAAAAGAATTTGGTCCTCAGGAACCTGCCCTCGCATAAAACGAAAGCTGCGCACTAAACCAAACAAATTAACAAGCACAAGTTAAAAATTCAGAAGTTAAAAATTCAGCAACTATTGCGATGCTCGCAATATTAATTCACATTGCCCGGCAACGGCGCCATTTTGTTGGAGACAAGGATAGAGTATCAGGGTTTGTTATCGTCCTCAGGGAATATGTGATATTACCTCCGTTCGACAGTTATTAAGTTCTTAACTTATAGTAACAAGGGGGGTTTTGGTTTTTCGTTACGGTAGCTTGCATAAAAAGTAAGAAATTGCGGTAAAAGTTTTGGTTTTACGATTTGAGAAAGATTGTCAAAGTTAGGGTTCGACAATCACTTTGCATGTATATGTTCGATCAAACAAAACACATAAACTCCATTAGATGATAAACACATTCACAATATCCTCTAAATGTGATTATTTCTAACACACATTGTGGGTTTTTCCCATTTTGATCCATTGTTGATTTCTCACATAATCTATCAAAATGACAACTTTTAGGTTTAACATTTTAGTGAACAAACACATTCAAAACTATCTCTAGCTCAAGAACATAGATGGATGAAAACCTAGGTAAAGAGTTGGAAAACACCTTTCAATAATAAACCAACACAAAGAGTTATCAATAAAACAAGGTTTTCACCATACATTCATCATCAAAGAGTTTACAAATGAAGATCAACTCATATACACACAAAGCTTATGATCATCTACATCTAACCTTGACAAAATTGAGGTATTTAGCCACTCATTTCCATGATAGCTTCCACAAGAAGTTTCGGGAGAAGGTTGATCAACATCCGAGTCGAAGAATCGAGATTGGATGGGAATCCACCTTCTTTTTGGAAAATATTGTCAAGAGATGAAGAATAATGAGAAAATGGGTTTCTAGGTCACAAAAATTACTTTGAAGCAAAAACAAAAGAAAGAAGATATTTTTACAAAAAGTAGCCCATGCTACTTATAGGAAACGTTCTAAGTTGTCATCCTCGCTAGGCGAGCAGAATGGTTCGCCTAGCGAGCCCCAAAATGCTACACCAAAAGAGCCTGTGTCCTGAGGAATCAAACTAGATGAGTTTGCAGATGTTCGCTAGGAAAACATTCCTTCGCTAGACGAGTCCTTCGCTGCTTCACTCGCTCCAGCGAATTTTGGTCTTTTCTTCTACTGGAAGTGATCGCTGGCAGCTCGCTGAGAGCCTGCCTAGAGAACAGTTCGCTTGGTCCCTCTCTCCAGTGAAATCTGATCTTTTTGATTCTGTAAGTGTTCGCTGACATCTCGCTGAGTGCTCGCCTAGCAAACACTTCGCTAGCTTACTCGCCAGAGTGAAATCTAATCTTTTTTATTTTGTCCAAGTCTGGGAGTGTTCGCTGGCAGCTCGCTGGGTGCTCGCCTAGCGAACATTTCGCAACCTCCCACGCCAGTGCTTTGCCTAGCGAGCTTGCTTTTGTTTGCTTTCTTTCTTGATTCCTTTGTCATCTTTCTTGTGTCTTCAATTTCTACTCTTTCATGCCTAATTACTGCACAATAACATACAAATTAGAGGTACCAAGATCATTTCACATGATATTGCAAATCAACAAAAGCAAGGACGGTTTTGAAAAATTTCTCGACAAAAAGGAGTGAAAGATGCCCACATATGATAGCTCAAATAATCAAAATTGGGCATCTAACAACTTGAAATGGCAGTCTTGTTTCTTACACTTAATTACATATCATTCATTGTCAGATTGATAAACCCAATAGTCAACAATGTGTGTTATATGCCAATGTTGCAGGCGAGGATGCAAGCTTCCTTATTTTTAAACTCCATCCCGATCTCTATTTCTTCACCTATATGGTTTGGAATGACACTTCCCAACACGGAGGTTGTCTCATCTTGTTCGAAACATATATTTTGCATATGTGCAGGTGGGTTGTACAAACTTATGGGTTGTGCGCGAATCGGATGCATGGATGCGACACCTGTATCTTTATTGTCTTCGTCATCGCTGTCACCAAAAATATCTTGCATCCTGACCTCCTAAAGATTGTCATCGCTTGCTTCTCCAACCTCTTCATTTGGTATGAAAGGTTGATTGTTTTGTGTTGGTTTGTCGTTGGATGTTTGGCTCATTTTATACCAGTGTGATTGTGTCTCTTGCGTCGGAAATGTTTCGGGATTGTCTTGTAGTCGGGCATACAACTCAATTGTAGGTAACTGACCAAACATCACGTGGCACCGAAACATTACCTCCACGTCTTCGTCTTTCCTGATCGGCGTCATTACGTAAAAAAATTGTACAGTCGTCTTCATTAAGTATAGGATGACTATAAATTATCTCCTCAACACATCATGCTAATTTTTTTCCATTCTATCTTTGAAATGGAAAAAATCAGAACTGACATGAATTTTGAAGGCGTGGGTATCTGTGTTGCTGATTGAGAATCCAACGGTGCTATTTGTTGAAAAAACATCATTGAAGTGACACGTGAGGATTATTTTCTCTGAGACATTTTGGAGTGTAAAATATATGTTCTTCTTAGTTAAATTTAGAGTTATGATACAAATAATAGGATACACACAGTTTTATAAGACATACATAAAATGAAGTGTAGAAAAATGGCCCTTTGAGCTCACCCACTCAAAGGGCGAGCATACTCACGTGTAGGTCTTGCTCGTCCACCCATTGGATGAGCACACTATTGTGCTTTGTCAATTCGTCCACTCAATGGGCGAGTGTGTGATGGTTGCTGAAAAAATTGTCTTGCATGCACGAGACATGGTGTAGGACCTATTCCATTTAGCTTTGCATGCATGCAAATGTGTAAGACCTAATATATATTACCAAGGCCATGTAATTGTCACTTCATGCAGTCACATTTATTCTACCAAGTTTATATAAATTCAGATTTAACACAACCAAATTTCTACACACGATTTTAACAACAACTACTCTCTTGCATTTCTAAACACAAAGCATTAAAACATCAACTACTCTCTTGCATTTCTTGAAAATTCCTAATACTTAATCAAAATGGCATTGTTGTGGATGGATGATGAACAGTGTGGAACACAACAAAACATTCAAGCTAGTGTAAGTTTTTCTCTATTCGAGTGCATTCAAAAATAATGCTTATAATTGCTTGGTTAAATATTATTTCATATAAAAAAATAATGATTACAATTTGTTGGTTCAATATTGTTGCAGACTAATGCAAGGTTTAAAGTGCATTCTCATGGAGTATCTAGAAATAGAAGGTTTTACTCAGATATCAAAATAAATAGTCTCAAAATTGACTCAAGCTTAGTTGTGGCTCAGTTGGAGAAATGGAGACCGGAGACACACACTTTTCACTTCCCAACAGGTGAATGCACAATAACGCTTGAAGATGTGAATATGTTACTTGGTCTCCAAGTTGATGGAAAAGCTATCAACGGTCCTACTGAAGTAACAAATGATGTTTACATGGAAAGCTTGGGGATGGAACCTACAGAAGCGGATAAAAATCGAGGTTCTGTTAGAATCACCTGGCTAGAAAATTTATATGAAATTTTAAAAAATAACTCTGCTCCCACACAACAAGAAATTATGTTACAAGCTAAAGTTTATATTTTACTTGTAATCGCCACTATTTTGTTTCCCGACAAGAGTCAAAGTCTATTGCATTCTTGAAAATTGCGGCACCTATAGTTGAGGTTCTACATGTCTTGCAAAACTGTACAGGGAAATGTGCAAGGCGGCAATCAAGGATGTTAAGAGCATGAGTGGTTGTGTTCTTCTACTCACTTCTTGGGCATTCACACGTATACCATTCTTTGCTCCCGTTAGTACAGTGCAACCCTCGTATCCATACGCACAAAGGTATTTCTATATTAAAACACCCATTTATGTGTATGTAATATATATATATATATATATATATATATATATATATATATATATATATATATATATATATATTTGTTATTCAACTATGCCTAACAATATTATTATTTTTTGTTTATGCAAGATGGGCGCAAAGACGGATGAATTACGATGCTAATCCTCATTTTCATGTACAAGGATATCGAAACGCATTGGACCATATGCAAGAAAGAGATGTAAGTTTGAAACCATAGAACATAGTTGTCAGTTATACTCCTTAATGGTATTATAATTTTCTTTTTTATCTGGCAGTTTATATGGAGGCCGTACATTCAATATTCGGTGCCCGATCTTAGGCATAGCCAAATCTGGAGTGCTACAACTTTTCTTATTTGTTTCTACACCGTTGAAATTTATCAAATGGATAGGGCAAAACTCCAGTTTGGATTTGAACAACAAATCCCTTCCCCACCAAGGTGTCTAAGGGAACACCACACATTGACAATGAGAAAAGCCCAAAAAGTTCATTGGCGAGAGTTAAACAAGGAGGAGGTGAGAGAATGGAAACATATAAGACATGTGATTTTGCAAGGGGACGCTGTAGTTGGTGAACGCAAGCCAAGCTAAGAGTATTTAAATTGGTTTCGTGTCATTCCTTATGTGCATATTGCTCCAGACCAATTTTTGACCGACCCGCGCATGCAAGGATCATCACCAACACAACCAACGATCGCATCAATGCATCAGGATGTGTAACCAACCTACACATCTCAATTTTGGGGGCACCGTTAGAACAGTGGTAAAGTGTCGGGTTTTTATTATCGTCTCCACAGGGAATATAAGATATTGCTGCCATTCGACAGTTGATAAATTTGTAACTTTATAGTAACAAAAGGGGGGTTTTGGTTTTAGTAACGGTATCTTGCATAAAAAGTAATGTTTCGCGGTAAAAGTTAGGGTTTTGCGGTTTAAAGAAAGATTGCCAAAGTTAGGGTTCGGTGATCGCTTTTCATGCATATGTTCGATCAACAAGATTCATAAACTCCAATAGATGATAAACACATTCACAACATCCTCTCAATGTGATTATCTCTAACTCACATTGTGGGATTTGTCATTTTGATGCATTGTTGATCTCTCACACAATCTATCAAAATGACAACATTAAAGTTCAACATTTATGTGAACAACTTCATTCATAACTATCTCTAGCTTACAAACAAAGATGGATGAAAACCTAGTTTAAGAGTTGGAAAATATCTCTCGAGCATAAACCAATAGAAAGAGTTATCGATAAAGCAATGTTTTCACCATACATTTATCATCAAAGAGTTTACAAATGAAGATCAATACATTTACATACAAAGCTTGATGATCACCTACATCTAACCTTGACAAAAGGAAGTATTTAGCTACTCATTTTCATGGTAGCTTGCGGTAGAAGTATTGGGAGAAGGTTGATGAACATCCGAATCGAAGAATCCAACTTGGATGAGAATCCACCTTCTTTTTGGTGGAATGATGTTAAGAGATGAAGAAATGAGAGCCAGAGAAGTTTTCAGGTCACAAAATCACTTTTTAGCAAAAGTAGTAAAAGTTGTGATAAGTCAACAAAAAGTACACTAGCTATTTATAGACAAAGTTGATGGTCTGCCACGCTCGCGACCCTGCTCGATAAGCGAGCTTCCAGTGAATGTTCTCTACAGCCTCGCTCAGCGAACATGCTAGCGAGGTTTGAGGCAATCATTCTGTTTGGCTTCGCTGCAACTTCACTCAGCAAACATGCTAGCGAGTTCTTGAGGTATGATTATGTTTGGCTTCACTACTTGCTCACTAGGTGCTCGCCTAACGAGTGCTTCGCTACCCTCCTCGCTGCCAACGAACAATGCCAATATGCTTCTGCCCAAGTCTGGGAGTGTTCGCTAGCTGCTCGATATGAGCTCGCTTAGCGAACACTCGCTACTGCTTCGCTCAGCGAACATGCTGGCGAACTTGCTATTGCTTTCAACTTTCTTGGTTGCTTTGTCATCTTTCTTGTGCATTCAAATCCTACTCTTTCATGCTCAAATACTGCACAATAACACACAAATTAAAAGAACCAAGAGTGTTTCACACTATGATGCATATTAACAAAAGCAAGTCGGTTAGAGCACAAATTAGACAAAAAACAGAGTGAAAGATGCCCAAATTTGATAGCTCAAATAAGCACAATTGGGCATCTAACAACTCTCCCCAACTAGAATATTCCTTGCCCTCAAGCAAAATATGCCTCTTGAAGATCTAGAGGATTTGCTTAAAGAAAAAGGATTTTCCGAACTCGGATCAAATGGCTCAAAAATAAGCGACTCAACCAAACGCGTGTTTCCAATGGTTAGAACAACACAATGCACAAGAACTAAAATCTTAAAGAAATACAAAACATTTAACAATTCACAACAATTCTATCTTGAATGAATCACCCTATCTCTCCTCTTTGAATAAGGATTGAAGAAATTTCGCACATGCAAGCGGGGGGACAATTTCACTCTCCAATAAACAATGCAAAAATCAATTCAATTCATATAATGTCTAGCAATTATAAATGAAAATGTGGAAGTATGAAGATCACTAAGGTCTTTTCCGGTTGTAGCTTGGTCGGGTTTACAAACAAGGGACATATCTAAAGCCATTGAAACAAATTTGCCGATGCAAAAGAGGCATTCACTTGTACAACAATTCACACATTCAAACTTCGTTCAATCTTGATACTCATTTGAAACCTTTACAACTCTTGTTCCACAACTCAATTTTTTTCAATATTTTTCTTCCAAGCAAGCATTCATGATTATTCTTTTCTTTTGATCATTTTCTTTCTACACCATGTTCATAAAACAAGTGTTTTTCTTTTTCACAATCCTCTTCGATGCTTGCTTGGTTTTTTTCATGAGTTGTGGCAAGTTACCCACTTATATTTTCATTCTCCCCAACTTATCCTCTACTTCCTTCAAAAGTGAATGTTCTTTACTTTTTACGGCACAAGAACAATAATAATTTTTTTTCCAGGTTTTCAAGAAAAAAGATTTTTGAAGTCTCGCTTTATTTCAAGTCGAGATTCAATTGTTTAAGCTCAAAGGGGTTCACGAATACTCTCTCAACTCACGGGTAAGTTTGTATTTGGAACTGGTTGTACTCAAAAGAAACAAGTGCCTTGATCATTTCAACTAACTTCCACAAATTCATAATAATAAAAGACAGAACATGAATTAAATGAATCAACACGATTTATCAGAATCCAGCATTTAAGTACATAATGGAGGTCTCCTCACAATTTGTGGTTCTAAAACCTAAGTGACTCATTCATTCAATTATGTTGCAAAAAGACAATATTTGATCACAAAAAGAACAAAGTTCCGCATGCATTCTAGAATTCTAACCGAAGGTAACCATGTACCTTAGCTTTAATCTCTTGTTAATTTTTTTTATCATCGCCATCCAAGCTCGGATGCACCTTCATTGGATACTTCTTTCGGAGAGCAACCAATCTAGAAGGTTTTGACATCAACCAATCCACAAAAATTATTAAAAACAGAATTAAATGAAAAACTATTAATCATAACTGAAATTAAAGAAATAGAAATGTGTCTGGGGGACAAAACACGCCAATAGTACAATCCAAAATATCAGAACAAAATAAAATCCAGAAATCAAAACAAAACAGTAAACTGAAACAGAATCAAAGATCAGTCCTCCTCGGACTCAGACTCATCACTATCATCGGCATCATCTTCATCAAAGTCCTTATCTCCTGATACATCATCATCGTCAGTTGCCTCATCATCATCATCATCAATTGCCTCAGCAGGGCCACTCGCACCCCCTCTAAAAATAGGCCTGTCTACAGGCCAGTTCGCGTGCTGCGTAAACTGCTCGCGAGTCATCATGGAGCGCTCGGTGGAAGGCTCTCGGACCTGCAGCTGCAAAACCTGTAAAGAATCATGAATATCATACATGGCGCGCTGCTGAGCGGCCATCCAGTCCCTGTTGTAGTTGCAAACTTGCTGTAGAAAAGGGTCAAACACTTGAGAAAAACCACCGGAACCATGAGCAGTTTCGGTATCACCAGCCGATGCACTACTCTTGTAATTCTTAGGTTTGCAGAACTTGTTCACATACTTGTCATCGACTACCGGAGGAATCTTTACCATACTCATATATGGGAGCTTTAAGCGCGACTGAGAGCATAATGTCATGATGAGGCATGGAAAAGTGAGGGGGCAATTAGCTCGCGACCCTGCTTTCAAACCACTCTCAACAACCGATTTTATTTCGTTTGCTATAATCCTAGCAACGTCAATCTGAACGTTGGTTAGTATGCTGTGAACAAGACGTGCCACTGGGATCGACACAGTTGATGTGTGAGACTTTGGTTTTATATTGGTGAGAATCAGTACCAGGATCAATTGAGCCATTGGAGTCATGTCTTCCCGATGAAACCTCACTGCCTCTCCAGATGGGTTTCTTTCCACACTCTTCCCTTCCAGCAAAAGGGCTGTTGATATAGCATCAATGTTAGGGCAACTTCTAAAGCTTCGGGTGTATGTGTCATATTCATCTGCTCCCAAATTGAGCGGTTCCCCAAGTATCCTGTTAATACAAGCCCTATCAAAACTTATATGTCTTCCTTGCACTCGTGTCATCCATGTAAATGGTGCGTCATCGTCTGGTAATGCATTTGCATAAAATTCCCTAACTATGTCGATATTGTATCATTTAAGTGGGGAGATCAGCTTGTCCCACTTTTTGTTGTTTATCAACCCGGCAAAAGTTCCAAACTCGCCTCGAGGTTCAATGATGAACCTCTTTTCTGGCAGGATCTTTCTCTTTTGTAAAGCCGAATACCGAACGGCTTACTTTGGTCCAAGGAACACGTCATTGTCAAACTGAATTGGAACCTGTCGGGGTGTTGAGACAACCTTTCACTTCTTGCCTTGGTGTCGCTGGTTTCCTGGGGCCATCTGCAAAAGAGTCACATAAGGATACCATAAACAGCACCACATAACATTAGTCAGCAAAAATAAAACAGGACTGAGATTCTCGCTGGCTTGCTCGCTTAGCGAGCTAGTAGCGAATGCTCGCTACAGGCTCGCCTAGCGAACAAGCTAGCGAGTGCTGCGTATTTTCAAAATGCATCCACTGTTAGAAACCCTCATTAATAATCAACAAGGTAACAAGAACCATTCCAATATCCAGTAGGTTTATCATAAAAAGCTTAAGACTAACCACACATGCAATCAAATTTTTCTCAAAATCCCTAACATTCCTAATCTGACCTAAATCCTAATTTCTACACATTAAACAATAGAGAACAAAAGAGAAGAGAATAGAAATCAAACCTGTGGCAGCAGAGAAATTGAGATGACAAAGAATTTGGGTTAGCAAGAATTTGCAGAGGTAGGAGCGTTTGCACGGTGAGAGTGAAAGTGAAGTGTGGAAGTGTTAAGTAAGGTTGAGTGTAGTGAAGTTTTAAGCAAAAACAGAATTTGGGCCTACATAAGTGGCCCACTAACCAACTTAAAATTGCATGTTCGCGCACGTTCGCTACGAGCTCGCTCAGCGAACTGCTAGCGAACATTCGCTACATGCTCGCGTAGCGAACGAGCTAGCGAGCATGACAGAAGTTTGGAAAAAAAACAACTCAACACAACATGCAACTTCAAGGCTCACAAGTTTCCACCATAGACACCAAAATACACAAAAAAACAGGAAATACTTACAATGTTGAGGTACCTCTCAACAAGCGCTTGTTTAACGTCGGATAAGCTCGACGGTCCAAGATGTTCACACCGGAACATCCAGAAGGAAGGCACAGTTGTGTCGGTCCACATGACCGCCAAGATATATCTTCAAACGTTGACCATTAACTGTCCATTTATCCTTCCTTTCCAAATCTTCTATCACGACAGCTCCATACTCCTTTACTTCAATCACGCGAAATGGCCCGGACCATTTTGACCTCAATTTTCCAGGAAGCAATCTCAACCTGGAATTAAACAACAATACCAATTGCCCGGGCACAAATTCTTTTTTCTGGAGCTTCTTGTCATGATATTCGTTAACTTTTTCTTTGTACAACCAACTTAAGTGATATGCGGCATTGCGCATCTCCTCCAACTCAAGTAGTTGCACCTTCCTCTTTTCACCGGCCAACTCATTATCAAAATTCAAAAATTTTAAGGCCCATAAGGCCTTGTGCTCCATTTCAACCGGCAAATGGCAAGTTTTACCATAAACCAATTGAAACGGATTTAGCCCAATTGGAGCTTTATAGGCTGTGCGATACGCCCATAGAGCTTCATTCTATTTTTGCAACCAATCCTTCCTAGAGTTCAACACGGTTTTTTCCAAAATTTTCTTAATCTCTCTATTAGAGACCTCAACTTGACCATTACCCTGTGGGTGGTACGGATTTGCCACTCTATGCGTTACACCGTAATGTTGTAAAACTTTTTCCAACGGTGAATTGCAAAAGTGTGACCCTCTGTCACTAATCAACACTCGAGGGGTTCCAAAACGGGAAAAAATATTTTTCTTTAAAAAGTTAATGACCGTTTTAGAATCCGCCCTTGGTGAGGCAATCGCCTCAACCCACTTTGACACGTAGTCAACTGCAACCAACAAGTATTAATTACCAAAAGAGGATGGAAATGGTCCGACAAAATCGATACCCCAACAATCAAATAATTCAACCTCTTGAATGTTTTGAAGAGGCATTTCATCTCTCTTACCTATTCCACCGCTTCGCTGGTAACTGTCACAACTTTGCGCATGGGCATTTGCGTCTTTAAAAATAGAAGGCCAATAAAATCCCGATTGAAGGACTTTATTTGCCGTTCTAGCCCCATTGAAATGGCCGCCATAAGGCGAGTTGTGACAATGCCATATAATACTTTGCGCTTCATCACCGGTAACACACCTCCTTAACAAATTATCACCTCCCAGCTTAAAAAGATAAGGGTCATCCCACACATAGTACTTGGCATCCGAGAGGAATTTCCTTTTTTGGTTAGGAGTTAGGTCGGGCGGCACAAAACCACTCGCCTTGTGGTTTGCATAATCCGCAAACCACGACGTCACTTGAAATTTAAAGAGTTTTTCATCAGGAAACTCTTCTCAGATTTCCTTTTCTAAAGTAGTCACCTCCACATTGACAAGGCGAGATAAATGATTTGCTACCAAATTTTCCGACCCTTTTTTGTCTTTAATTTCTACATCAAATTCTTGCAACAAAAGGATCCAACGGATAAGCCTT
The DNA here is from genome assembly GCA_963859935.3 of Lathyrus sativus. Taxonomy (NCBI): domain Eukaryota; kingdom Viridiplantae; phylum Streptophyta; class Magnoliopsida; order Fabales; family Fabaceae; genus Lathyrus; species Lathyrus sativus. Next base: position 20,931,493 of record OZ012736.1, read on the forward strand.
TGCTTTGAATCCGGTTTGGTTAGCAGATATTTTATCGCCGCATGGTCGGTATAAACAATCACTTTAGACCCAATGAGATATGACCTAAATTTTTCAAGTGCATACACTATTGCAAGCAATTCTTTTTCTGTTGTGGCATAATTAATTTGTGCCTCATTAAGAACTTTGCTTGCATAGTGTATAGCATGAAACTTTTTGTCTTTTCTTTGGCCCAACACCGCTCCAATAGCATAGTCGCTAGCATCACACATTAGCTCAAAATTTAAATTCCATTCCAGAGCAACTATGATTGGAGCGGTGACCAATTTTTCTTTCAAAATCTCGAAAGCTTTTAAACATTCATCAGATAAGAGAAATACATGGTCCTTGGCCAGCAAGTTACTCAAAGGCCTAGCCACCTTTGAGAAGTCTTTGATGAATCGCCGGTAGAAATCGGCATGCCCAAGAAAGCTTCGGATACCCTTTAAGTTAGTTGGAGGAGACAACTTCTCAATCACATCAACCTTAGCATGATCCACTTCGAGCCCTTTTGACGAGACTTTGTGACCGAGAACAATCCCCTCTGTCACCATAAAGTGGCACTTCTCCCAATTTAGCACCAAATTAGTCTTCACACACCTTTCAAGCACGGTTTCTAAATTTTTCAAACATAAACCAAAAGAACCATCAAACACCGAAAAGTCATCCATGAAAAATTTCATTGTTTTCTCTATAAGATCGGAAAAAATGGCTTGCATGCATCTTTGGAAAGTTGTCGGCGCATTACACAACCCAAAGGGCATTTTGCGGTAAGCGAAGATTCCAAACGGACACGTGAAAGCCGTCTTCTCATGATTGGCCGGGTCAACCACAATTTGGTTGTACCCAGAATAGCCATTTAGAAAACAATAAAATTGTTGTCCCGAGAGTCTCTCTAACATTTGGTCCATGAACGGAAGTGGGAAGTGGTCTTTCCGAGTTGCGGTATTCAACCGCCTATAGTCAATGCACATTCTCCACCCCATTGCTACCTTTGTTGGGATCAACTCATCTTTCTCATTACGAATAACGGTAATGCCACCCTTTTTAGGAACCACACGCACCGGACTCACCCAAGGGCTATCCGAAATAGGGTAGATCATTCTCGCATCCAATAATTTGACAACTTCCTTCCTAACAACCTCTTTCATTGTAGGATTTAAGCGGCATTGTGGTTGAGCCACCGACTTAAAATCCTCCTCCATTAAAATTTTGTGCATGCAATAGGAGGGACTAATTCCTTTGAGATCGGAAAGAGTCCACCCCATCGCTTCTCAATTCTTTTTTAACACATCAATTAAACATGATTCTTCACTTTTGGACAAAAGGTTGCTTATGATAACCGGCTTTTCTTCGGTTTCATCTAGGAATGCATACTTCAAGTTATTTGGTAACTCCTTCAATTCAATCATTGGCTTTTCATCTTTAACCTCCTTTTTCAATACTTCCTCCTCCACTTCCCATGGTTGTAACTCTTTAATACTATCAAATTCTTTTAAACATTCATCAAGAGCTTCTTCTTCTTCAAGTCTAAAAACTTCAAAAGAGTCATTAAGAGCTAGCTCCATGGGAGTTATAGCATGAACATGTTTGGAAACTTCAAAGGTGGCTTCTTCAATTACATCAACTCGGAAACTATCATGTTTGTCATTTGAGTGCTTCATTGCTTCAAAAAGGTCAAAAGTGACTTCTTCGTTTTGTACCCTCACCTTCATTAAACTGTCGTCTACATCAATCATCATACAAGCAATTTTCATGAATGGTCTTCCGAGAATTAGCGGCGCATCATCGTCTTCCTCTATATCAATAACAATAAAATCAACCGGAAAGAAAAACTTGTCAACCTTTACCAATATGTCTTGAGCTACTCCATGAGGGTGAGTAGTAGACTTATCGGCTAATTGCAATGTCAAATGGATGGCTTTAATATCAATGTTGCCAAGCTTTTTCACAATAGATAAGGGTATAAGATTGATGCTTGACCCCAAATCGATTAACCTCTTTCCAACATACACGTCGCCAATTGTAACCGGCAAGGTGACTTGCCCCGGATCAACTTCTTTTCTCGGTAGAGTCCTTTGGATGATGGAACTACAACTCGCATCCAGAATAACTATTTCCGGCTCTGTATACCTTCGCTTTTTGGTGAGTATGTCCTTCATGAACTTGGCATACTTTGGAATTTGCTCCAAAGCTTCGGCAAACGGGATATTGACTTGAAGTTGTTTAAAGATATCCATGAACCGGGCGTAATGCCATTCATTTTCTCTCCTAGATGGAGCATGGGGATAAGGTAAATTTTGGACCGGAGTAGTGCTCACTACCTCCTTCCTTCTAGAATTTCGCTCTTTTTTCTTCTTCACTTCTTCCATCATGACCTTTTCACTTGTTTTATTTTCAACTTCACCATTTTCTCATTTTCAACTTCACCATTTTTTTGATTTTCAACTTCAACCAACTTTTCTTTCTTTTCAACTTCCTCCTCACTACAATTCCCAACTTCACCATCAATATCATCAATTTTTTCTCTACCTCTCTGTTTTCACTCTCGTCAACCAACTCTTTTCCACTTCTAGTCTTTATAGCCTTACAATGCTCCTTAGGATTTGTTTGCGTATTTGCCGAGAAAGATGGTTCAGATTGTTGTTCCGCTAATTGCTTAGCATGTTGACCAACTTGAGTCTCAAGATTTTTAATTGCCGCATCGTTACTTTTTTGATTTGCCATTGACATTTGCATGAATTGCGTCTATGTCTCTTCCAAATTTGAAGCTACGACCGGTGGTTGTTGAGTTTGATAGGGATTTTGACGGTTGGAAGGACCACCCCCATAACCTTGGTTATGTTGGTAGTTTCCCCTTGGTTGCCTTGATAGTTTTGTTGTGGTGGATATTTGTGGTGTTGTTGTTGATGTTGCCTCGGTTGATAATCTCTTTGATTTTCCATGTAATTAACTTCTTCAAATCCTGGAGGTGGACAAAATCCGGTGTCGTGTTCACCTTTGCAAAGTTCACAACAAGCTATTTGTTTAGCTTTTGACGGTTCTTTTAACTCTTTTATTTGTTGAGTTAAGAGTTCCACTTGTTGTGAGATAAGCTTGTTTTGTGCAAGAATAGCGTCATTTGTCCCTAACTCGAGCACACCCGGTTTTCTTTGAGTCACCCCACGGTTATGATTCCCTTGATGATCATTAAGTGCCATTTTATCAATAATTGCAATTGCATCATCTGCACTTTTTGACATCGAAGAACCTCCTTCCATAGCATCCAATAAGGTCTTGTGAACTGAAAGGAGTACATTGTGGAAAATATGAACTTGAGTGAGCTCGTCGAAACTGTGTCCCTTGCACTTTCTTAACATAGATTTGTATCGCTCCCATGCTTCGTTTAGTGATTCACTAGCTCCTTGAGAAAATACCGCAATCGCCGTTTTAGCCTCCATGAATCGGTTATGTGGAAAGAAATGTTCAAGAAACTTCTCCTCTAGAAGATTTCATTCTGTCATGATTGTTGTCGATTGATCAAGGTACCACTCCTTCGCTTTCCCAATCAAGGAATGAGGAAATAGTCTCCTAAACAATGACTCTTCGTCAGCTTCTGTTGCTCCTGTTGCGCTAGCAATCTCATAGAATTTTGTGAGATGGGTGAACGGATCCTCATGGTCTAGTCCCGTGAAAGGATTTTGATAGACTAGAGCTAGGATTCCTGTTTTCATCTCAGCTTGCCTTCCGTGAAAGAATTTTGTGGAGGTGTTGCCATAATTGGTGTGAAATGTGGTGATGGTGGTGGTGTAGAGGAACTTTCTCCTTGCTCTTGTCTTTTCCTAGCTTGTTGCCTCCTCCGTCTTGTTCTGCTGTTCAGTCTCCTTGCGGTTCTCTCGATCTCGGGATCAAAAAGAAGTTGGTCCTCAGGAATCTGTCCTCACATAAAACAAAGGCTGCACACTAAACCAAACAGATTACAAGCACAAATAAAAAAATTCAAAGTTAAAAATTCAGCAACTATTGCGATGCTCGCAATATCAATTTATAGTCCCCGGCAACAACGCCATTTTGTTAGAACAGTGGTAAAGTGTCGGGTTTTTGTTATCGTCTCCACAGGGAATATAAGATATTGCTGGCGTTCGACAGTTGATAAATTTGTAACTTTATAGTAACAAAAGGGGGTTTTGGTTTTAGTAACGGTATCTTGCATAAAAAAGTAATGTTTCGCGGTAAAAGTTAGGGTTTTGCGGTTTAAAGAAAGATTACCAAAGTTAGGGTTTGGTGATTGATTTTCATGCATATGTTCGATCAACAAGATTCATAAACTCCATTAGATGATAGACACATTCACAACATCCTCTCAATGTGGTTATCTCTAACTCACATGTGGGATTTGTCATTTTGATCCATTGTTGATCTCTCACACAATCTATCAAAATGACAACATTAAAGTTCAACATTTATGTGAACAACTTCATTCATAACTATCTCTAGCTTACAAACAAAGATGGATGAAAACCTAGGTTAAGAGTTGGAAAATATCTCTCGATCATAAACCAACACAAAGAGTTATCGATAAAGCAAAGTTTTCACCATACATTCATCATCAAAGAGTTTACAAATGAAGATCAATACATTTACATACAAAGCTTGATGATCACCTACATCTAACCTTGACAAAAGGAAGTATTTAGCTACTCATTTTCATGGTAGCTTGCGGTCGAAGTATCGGGAGAAGGTTGATGAACATCAGAATCGAAGAATCCAACTTGGATGAGAATCCACCTTTTTGGTGGAATGATGTTAAGAGATGAAGAAATGAAAGCCAGAGAAGTTTTTAGGTCACAAAATCACTTTTTAGCAAAAGTAGTAAAAGTTGTGATAAGTCAACAAAAAGTACACTAGCTATTTATAGACAAAGTTGATGGTCGGCCACGCTCGCGGCCCTGCTCACTAAGCGAGCTTTCGACGAATGTTCGCTACAGCCTCGCTCATCGAACATGCTAGCGAGGTTTGAGGCAATCATTCTGTTTGGCTTCGCTGCAACTTTGCTCAGCGAACATGCTAGCGAGTTCTTGAGGTATGATTCTGTTTGGCTTCGCTACTTGCTCGCTAGGTGCTTGCCTAGCGAGTGCTTCGCTACCCTCCTCGCTGCCATCGAACAATGCCAATGTGCTTCTGCCCAAGTCTGGGGGTGTTCGCTAGCTGCTCGCTATGAGCTCGCTTAGCGAACACTCGCTACTGCTTCGCTCAGCGAACATGCTGGCGAACTTGCTATTGCTTTCAACTTTCTTGGTTCCTTTGTCATCTTTCTTGTGCCTTCAAATCCTACTATTTCATGCTTAAATACTGCACAATAACACACAAATTAAAAGAAACAAGAGTGTTTCACACTATGATGCATATTAACAAAAGCAAGTCGGTTAGAGCACAAATTAGACAAAAAACAGAGTGAAAGATGCCCAAATTTGATAGCTCAAATAAGCACAATTGGGCATCTAACAGGCAAGCATCTTCGACAGCTCAACATACATACCGACAACAAACACCTTACAATCCACTCCCTTAACAAAACTATAACTACCACTACAACTACAACAAATAATATCAACCCCAGCCCTACCTCCGACCACCCATACAGTTCACTCTAGTCCCACCGTCCAACTTTGATCAGACAAACCCTCATTTCTAATATCAAACCTTCAACACTTCATTCTCTTACCCACATCCACCTTCACGCCTGATGACGTCTACTACCCAACCTCCAACAAACCCAACCCGAAACCTACCCACAACCACCGCAACCATCACAATCATTCCAAAAAATTTTGCTGACAGAGGAGCAACTGATGCAAATGCCAGATTTTAACATTGATGATATTCTCGATGAGCAACCAGGACCCTCTTCAAGGCAGGCAGACCCCCCTACAACACATCACAATGAATACATGTCTTCCTACTCATCTTAATCACCTATAAATGCAAATGAGCATTTGGGCAGGGGATATCAACAGAGAAAGACCACTAGGTGTGAAACTGGGGGCCACTTTTGATCAAATGTATATGTAACACGTATTTTTGTTTAATATATTTTATTGTTGTAATTTATTAATACAACAATTTTGTATTTATTATTATGGTATATTTTTAATTTTTATTTAATTATTATATCAAAATATCATAAAATATTTTAATCTTATAATATAATTTTAATTAGTATTTATTTACTAAATTAATATAGTATAATATTTTTTTATTTTTATAATATATTATTAATTAATTTTTATAATTAAAATTATTAACATATTTTATAATATGATTTTTAATATTAAAATTATTAAATATTTTACTAAATAAATAAAATAAAATAAAAAAAATACCCCCTTCACATGCTCGTCCACCATTGAACAAGCACATGCACGACCCAAAACTCCTTCAAACACTCGTCCATCCATTGGACGAGCATGTATTGCATGTGGGGCACTTCTGTCATTTTTTTTTAAAATAAGGTATATTAGTATTTTTTATTTCAGAATGGGGCATTTGTGTAAAAAAGTCGAAGTCTCTGTTGGAATTAATTTGTTTAGATGTGGGGTGCTAGTGGACCATAAGAAAGTGATTTGTCTGTTGTGTGGGACGAAGACTAAGTCTGTTACCCATTATTTTGTGTCTTGCAAATTGGAAGTGTCTGTTTAGTATGATATTTTCATGTGGTTGGATGGAGTTTTGGTCTTTCTGTAAATCTTAGTTCTATTTTCTTGATTATAGATCGTTAGATGATAGGTCTAGGGTGAGGGATGAGCTGGTTATGATTTGGCTTATTTTATGGCTTGATCAATTTGTATGTGATATAGGGCACTAGATCGAAAATATCTGGTCGTGGCAGCTGCGTTTTAAAATTAGTGATTTGACTCAACAGGTTGCGGTTGAATCAGAGTTGGCCCTATGGCTAGGCAAGTGAGGCGTTTGCCTAGGGCATACAAAAACTTCCTTTAATAGGGTATAAGCTATTCTTGTACATAGTTAATAAATTAATTACATTTTTACTCTTAAAAAAAATCGGGTATAGACTATTATGATAAATTGTAACAATTATAATTAATAGTAGGTATCACTTATAATGATAAGGAAACTAATAAATTATGCCAAGTGCAAAAGTAGGCTGAATTGAAAATGAAGCAATAGGCTGAATTGAAAATGAAGCATTCTGAATTGTAATATTAGGCTCTGATCATTATTATGACTACCAGTAATATTAAGCTCTGATTATTATTATGACTATTAGAATTTATAAATTATAAGTTACCGTTAATTTTTTTACAAGTAAACTATAGATATTATTAATTATTACACTTACAATTACTCTCAGGAGGTACAATTAATTAATACTAATTGCAATTTTTTATTTTCATTCATAGTACAATCACACATAAAAGCCTTTTAAATAGCATTATTGTTCAATTATTTTTTCTCTCTCAAACTCAAAGCAAAATTCTACACCCATCAAATCATAGCTGCTTGCTTCGATCCTACGAAGATTAGGAGGTTATCTTCGGCTTAAATTCCTAGTTTTCAAGTTTAGGGGCCTTGGTAATCGCCTGATTTTTTTGGATTGAGACTACGGTTTTCGATGGTTTTCTTGGATTGAGACTACGGTTTTCGATGGTTTGGGAAAGGGTTGAAAGAAACGTTAGGAAGGGAAGACATGAAGGTTTCGCAGTTTGAAAGGAGAACAAAGGAAAAGGAGCTATTACTGGTGAAATTACGACATCCTTCTTTGTCACTGAATTTCCAGAAAAGATGAATGCTAAATATTTGTTTGAGGTTTTCAAGGTTTACAGAGTAATTTTAGAAGTTTTCATCTCTGCTAAGAGAGATAAGCGAGGTAATAGGTTCGATTTCGCCAAATTTCGAAAAGTCCATGACCCTCAAATTCTGACATGCAACCTTGATAGTATTATATTGGAAGGCAAGAAGATTTTTATTAATATCCCCAGGTTTAGTAAGGAAAACAAGAGGCTTGTCCCAGGTAGTGAAGTTTTGAGGAGAAATTCTCAACCTGTCCAATCTGGGATTTTTACGAAACCTGTTAATTTCGATAGATCTTTTGCCAGAGTGATAAGAGGAGATTACCATAAACCTGATGTAAGGGCTAAGGGAGGAGATCAATGCACAACTCTAGAGGTGGATGATGAATGGCTAAGGAGGTTGAATTGTATAAAAGTGGGAGCAGTCTTGGAAGATGAAAATGCTTTCAACATTCAGAAGAAAATATTCGAAGAAGGATATTTTAATATTAAGGCTACTCCTTTGGGAGCATCTCTGTGTTTGTTAGAAGATACATCTGGAGGTGACATAGAGGTGTTCGCCAAGGAAGCTAGTGAATGGTTGGACATCTGGTTCAAAGATATTAGAAAATGGAACATGGAGGAAATAGATAGAGACAAGATAGTGTGGTTTAGTTGCTACAGCTTGCCTTGTGTCGCCTGGAATGAGAATAATTTCAGACAAATTTCTTCAAGACTGGGAACTTTTGTCAAATGCGATGAGAAGACGAGGAATAAAGAGAGCTTGGACATAGCAAGATTTCTAATTAAAACTAGATTAAGGGTTATTTTGAATAACAAGGTTGACATTGCAGTCAATAATCACACTTTTTCTCTATTTCTCACAGAAGATTTCTCGTTTGGGCATGGAGATCCTTTGTCTGGTGAAGAAGATGAGGTGATAGATTCTGATGATTTAGAATCCTTAAACCCTTCAGAGTTCAATGGCACGTGGGAATTACCCGAGGAGGAAGAGAGTGATGATAACAACTTTTCGTATTCCGAGACAGAAGTCAGAGTCCCTCCTTCTGAAGCTCAAAAGGTAGGTTTTGATTTTTCTGTGTCAAACAACGTGTCTGTTGTTGGGGATAGCTTAGATCTAAGTATGGAAGGTGATGGGACAAGAGGGATTAACCTTAAGAATCCAACTGTTCTGAGTCGTTCAAGAGGAACTAAACCAGATAATACTTTGGTTGAGTTGGAACTTCACCAATCCAAAGCAGCAGATCTAGGGATTAATGGGGAATTAGTGGTAGATTTGGGCCTGCCTCTACCTATCTGTGGGCCTTCTGGAGGAGTTATTGGGCCTGTTTCTAGAGGTAAAGTTAAAAAGAAAAAATTACTTCACGAGGTATATAACAGTATTAAGATACCCTACACCCCCTCTTATTTTTCCACCCTGCTTCTCACGGCCCCCAAGGAAAACCCTCGACATGTGTCGAAGGAAAATGCTAAGGAGGAAAGGAAGAAGAGTAAGCTGGTTAAATATTTTTCAGAATCTAGCTCTGCTCTATTGTGTTGTGAATCGATTACGGATACTGATGTGGAAAGAGGCAATTCGAGATGCAGAAGGGCCATTGAAGAAGTTCCATCTATACTGGGCAATTATCTTAAGGTTCTGGGAATCCAGGGCGAATATGAAGAGAACGTTGGGCGTATATTAAGGAAGTTGGATAAGGTAGATAAGGATGTTGTTGTAGGTAAGAAGGCTGTAGCTACTGTTGACCCATGAATCTTGACTCCTTCGATGTTAGAGGTTGTTGTAGTACCTTAAAGAGAAGGAGAATATCTCAAATTATTCAGAGAGGAAATTCCGATATATACATGATTCAGGAAACCAAGATTAATATGATGGAAGTAGGTATTGTTAACAACACGTGGAGTAGTGTTGACAAGGATTGGTCAGCTACTAATTCTGCTGGCAATTCTGGTGGTATTCTAACCATGTGGAATACTACTACGATCTCAGCTTGTTCTAGCTTATGTGGGAAAGGCTTCTTAGGACTGCACTTAGTTTGGAATAATCATAATTTGATTGTGATAAATGTTTACGCCCTATGTGGATCAACTGATAAGAGGACGTTGTGGAGAGAATTGATTAAAATTAAAAGCAATTACCCTGATGTTGGTTGGATTGTGGGGGGTGATTTCAATTTGGTGAAAAATGGGGAGGAAAGGTAAGGCCTCAGTGGCAACAATAGTAGGGATATGAAGGATTTTAATGATTTCATTGAAGAGTTCAATGTAGTTGATCTTCCGGTATTCGAAAGTTGTTTCACTTGGTTCAACTCAAATGGTAAGAGCAGAAGTAGATTAGACAGAACCTTGGTTGATGATCATGTTATATCTTTGTTTTCTTTGAAGAATCAAACGATAGGGGATAGAGACATATCGGATCACCGACCGGTGTGGCTGAAGTCCAATTTCGTCAATTAGGGGCCAAAACCATTCAAGTCTTTCAACTGGTGGTTTTATCATAATGATTTCATACCTTTCGTTACGAAATCGTGGAGCTCGTACCAAGTCTCAGGCTCTTATTGCATCATCCTGTCCAAGAAATTTCAAGCACTAAAATCAGACCTCAAAAATTGGAATCTTAATGTATTTGGTTAGCTGGAGTTAAATATTGAGGAAAATATTGCTGAGTTTAATAAGCAAGAGTTGGTTATTGTTGAGGAATCAGGACTGCATGATGAAGATTTTGTTAAAGAGAAGATGCGACATCAGGAGGAAATATGGAAAAATATGAGGATCAAAGAGAGCATGCTGGCCAAGAAATTCCGGATCAGATGGCTGCAAAATGGGGATCTTAATACTAAATTTTTTCACGATTCCCTAAAATCTAGGAATCGGTTGAACCGTCTCTCAGCTGTTACAGTGAGAGGCAGGGCTGTGGATGACCCTGAGGAAATTAAGTTCAAAGCGGTGAAGTTTTTTAAGGGTAAATATACGCTGCATAATTCGGCTAAAGTCAGAAGTGAATTCGTTTTGGCTATCTGTCTTAATGAGGAGTACAAATGTCTTCTTGAAGTAGACTTCAACCTATCTGATGTGAGAAAGGTCGTCTTTAGATGCGACGGTAACTAGTGCCCTAGTGTCGATGTCTTTAATTTTAAATTTATAAAATCATGCTGGGACATTGTTGGTCAGGACTTCACGAAATGAATACTGGAATTCTTCAAGAAAGGAGATATGCCTAAGAAGTTCGTGTCATCGTTCATATCACTGGTACCGAAAATTAATAATCCTCAATAGTTTTAAGACTTCAGACCAATTACTTTGGTTAGCTGTATTATTAAGGTTATCTCTAAGATGCTAGCTTTCAAATTGAGCAAGGTTATTCACAAACTTATTTCTCCGTCCCAATCAGCTTTTATCCCGGGACGACAAATTTACGAAGACGTTCTGTTGGCCAATGAATTAGCAGACTATGCTAAGAGGTTTAACAAGGACTTTCTATTTTTCAAAGTCGACTTCGCTAAAGCCTACGACTGTGTCGACTGGTCTTACCTCGACGATATGCTTGTCAAGATGGGTTTCGGTTCTAACTGGATGAAATGGATTCGAGGCTCTATTTTTGATAGCTATGTTTCGATTCTTATTAACGGAAGTCCTTCGAAGGATTTTAAGGTTGGTAGAGGGCTGAAGCAGGGCGATCCATTGGCACCGTTTCTGTTCGTCATAGTTGCAGAAGGTCTGTCTTGTTTAGTTAGAGTTGCGGCTGCCGGTAACTTGTTATCAGAATTCAAGATTAACGATCAAGGCACTGTGAACTTGCTCCAATTCGTCGATGACACTCTGCTTATAGGAGATGGATCGGTTACTAATATTTGGATTTTCAAGGCGATTCTGCTTGCGTTTGAATTGAGTTCTGGTCTGAAGATTAATTTCTCAAAAAGCTGTCTTTATGGGATAGGTGTAAAATCTGCTTTTCTCGCTGCAGCTGAAGATTTTATGCACTGAAAATCTGATAGGCTGCCTCTCAACTTCCTTGGTATTTCGGTAGGAGGTAATCATCGTCAGCAATCCTTCTGGAACCCGGTTCTATCTTGGTTGAGGAACATACTTTCTAATTGGATTGGGAGAAATTTATCGATGGGAGGTAGAGTATCCCTCATTAACTGGGTTTTAGTTAACATGCATATTCATTCCTTGGCTTTTTTCAAGGCTCCCAAGAAAATTGTGAATGATATTATTGCGATCCAACGCCATTTTCTTTGGGCTGGGAATTTCAATAAAAAATTCATCTCTTCAGTATCGTGGAACTCTATCTGCAAATCAAAGGAGAACGGAGGCCTTGGTATTAAACACGCTGGTCATTTTAATAGTTCCCTTATAACAAATCAGTTGTGGAGATTTCAAAGCGGCGGTAATGAAATTTGGAGAAGGATGCTAAGTCTCAGATATGGTAACTTGAGTATGAAGATGCAGACTTTTATCGATGCCAGTGGCTCAAAATTCGACTCAATTTGGATGAAGGATATTCTATCTAGTTCTATCAAAGGTTCCCGTGTGGACTTCTGTAAGTTCACGGCTTGCACTATTGGTGATGGTCGTGACACGGTGTTATGGCAGACTATTCAGATCGGTGATTTACCGCTTAAAAGTATATTTCAGCGTCTTTTTCAGGGCTGTTCCAGGAAAGTCTCGACTGTTAGTGAGATGGGAGCTTGGAAGGACGATCAATGGGTTTGGAATTTGAGAGAAACATTGATAGATGTGGAACCCATTTATGAACCAGAGTGGACTGAATGTAGCATTTTATTGGATCAGATTACAGCTAACATTAATGTCGCTGATAATTGGAAATGGCTACTTGATGATTCTTATTCGTACATTTAACACCCCCTTTCTATACCCCCAAATAATCACATAAAAAATTAGTCACATTATTAAAAATTTCATCAGAGTATAATTATAAACATAGTATAAAAGGGACGAGTCACATTAAGAAAGAAATTAAAACATTCAACATCTGCTCAACAATAGATATGCAACAGTGGGGTAACTTTGCAACAGAGGAACTTAGTCCTTACACCCACATCTCAATATTTAGAATAAAAACGGAAAATCTAAACATTGAATAACATCAAACATATATATATATATATATATATATATATATATATATATATATATATATATATATATATATATATATATATATATATATATATATATATATATATATATATATATATATATATATATATATATATATATATATATATATATATATATATATATATATATATATATATATATATATATATATATATATATATATATATATATATATATATATATATATATATATATATATATATATATATATATATATATATATATATATATATATATATATATATATATATATATATATATATATATATATATATATATATATATATATATATATATATATATATATATATATATATATATATATATATATATATATATATATATATATCATCCAGTATGATTCAACAAAAAGAGACATGTTTTCATAAACATTCACCAACAAGATACATATACAAATGTATCACAAAAGAATCATGAACATCCTAGCTACCCGGTGCTACATATCAGAGCCGACCGACCAAAAGAATGAAGACACGCTTCACAAAAAGACCTCCAGCATACCTACTCTGCAATGCCTCATAGAGCACCATAAAACAGCAGAAGGGTGAGAAGTATTATCATAATAACAATGCATATAATTATATATCTTAGCATATAAATACACATATTCTAAATTCTCACCACAATTTATCACAACTCACTCATATACATCACAATGTGTATATATATATATATATATATATATATATATATATATATATATATATATATATATATATATATATATATATATATATATATATATATATATATATATATATATATATATATATATATATATATATATATATATATATATATATATATATATATATATATATATATATATATATATATATATATATATATATATATATATATATATATATATATATATATATATATATATATATATATATATATATATATATATAACCAAGCATATTTATCATGCGTACTTCCACAATTCTATCATTCCATATAAACATACACATTTATGTTTATTCACCAATGCACAATTATAAAGATGATAAATGCAAATCATAGAGACCGACTCACGACTCTATGCAAATGCAATGTGGTACCGACTCAATCATCTCAAGTTCACTCAGGAACTTATTTGAACTATCGCTCGTTACCAATGTAACTCCCCGTCGGGCCTACGATGTTTACCCATTGCTCACACCTCACATAGGCACACAATGTTTATGGATTGCTCACACCTCACATAGGCACACAATCCGATTGCTCACACCTCACATAGGCACACGATGTTACAAAGGATTCTCATTAGAATACCACAACACAAGAATGTACATCATTATGCTTCACATACAAAATGACTCAAGACACTCTTGAAATGCATACATACTTACAGTATATTCGTGCATTCATCCCATACTATCACATACAATCGATATACATTCACATCAATTACGCCAAACGGCAACGAGCATCGCTTTACCACCTAAACGGCAACGAAATCTATCACAAGTATCATGCATTTACATTTAAATTAAACAATGCATTTAATTGCCAAAAGGCCACAATTCACAATAAATTCTACAATATAGGATTCACGCCATACGGCTACCCACAACATATCATATAACGGCACACAAGCTACACGTTTCGAGAAAGGTTGATCACATCCGAGTTGAAGAGTCGATATTGGATGGGAATAGAAAAAATGCTGTGCTGTCATGCTCGCTAGGCGAGCAGAATGGTTCGCCTAGCGAGTCCTTCGCTACACCACTCACTCCAACGAGTTTTGGTCTTTTTGACTCTGTCCAAGTCTGAGAGTGTTTGCTGGCAGCTTGCTGTGTGCTCGCTTAGCGAACACCTCGCTACCTCACTCGCCAGTGATTCGCCTAGCGAGTACTTCGCAACTCAAACCCTCAATTATCCAAAAATGTCAAAAAAAAAGTCACGAAATCACCTGAATTCAATCAAAAAAGTCTCAATAGTCTCGGCCTAACATTCCCCGACTAAACTACGCAATTTATTTCGAATTCTAACTGTGAAAACATTGATTTCTATCGATTTATCCAATTCGACCTAAAATGGAAATATGTAGAAAAACAACCAAAACAATCCAAACAACACATACATAATGATATACATTGATGAGATAATAAGATTTCACACCTTTACCCGATTAAATCGATTCCTAGAAGTTGTTTTGAAGATTTCCAAGCTTTTCCTCTTTTTCTTCCCATTTCTCTTCTTCCTCTTTCTTTCTCTCCTTTTTCTTCTTTCTTTCTCTTTTCTCTCCTCTTTCTCTCTTATATCTTTCTATTCTAATTCTTTATATTATTTTTTCTCTCAAAATATCTAATAATTTATTTTCTCACAAAATATCTAACTTAACAATAATTAAGAAATATCTAAAATACCCTCCAACCTAATTTTCTCGAAAACTCTCAAAAACGATAAAATAACACAATATGCAAACATAACATATTAACACACCAATTCCACAAATAAAATAATAATCACCAAAATAAAATAAAAGACTCAACAAAAATGGGAAATCAGAATCGGGGCGTTACAGTACAAGGTTAGTTCTTTCTATTCCGCTTTAACTTCTTCTGCTTCTGTTTATGATTTTCAAAGTGATAGCGCAATCCTCCTGGAGATCCTTTGGAAAATGGTGATACCGGCAAAAATTCAAACTTTTATTTGGAGGATGGCGCTTGATAGGCTACCTACTAAATCAAACTTGTTGAAAAGAAGGGTGATTGTTGATCCCCAATATACGGAATGCGCGCTCTGTTCGTCAAGCTACGAGGACATTTCTCATCTCTTCTTCTCGTGCTCTAAATCCTTGATGGATTAGAATAAGATCTTTGTTTGGGTAGATATAGGGTTTATCTCGGAGGATAGTTGTTATATTCATGTGAATGTATGGAACTCGAGAATTTTGGGCCGGTGCAAAGAGAGAAAGATCAATTCAATTTGGTTTATTTCTTGCTGGATTTTTTGGAGGGCTAGAAATAATAAGATTATTTTCAATAATGAAACTATTGATGTAGACGACATTGTTTCTGATATTAACGTTTCATCGTGGAATTGGTTGATTCTATGTAGGAAGGAAAGTAAGTATTGTAGTATGTACGATTGGTTTAAATTCTCGTTCGATTTTTTGTACTAGTCCTGACTTTGGTGGTGGTTGTTCTCTTGTTGACTTGAGATTTTCTTAATCTCTGTTTAATAATACTTGCTTATAAAAAAAAGTCTCTGGTTTTTTCTTCTCTGTCTCTCTAATCTATTCATCACTTTATTTTTTCCTCTTACCTCTCTAACAAATTTTTATCTCTTGCAAGTATTATAAAACTAATTTTTAAAAAAGGGATAAAAGAAAGAACAACAAAGACATAAAAAAACAAGTTTTATTTATTTAATATTTTATTATTAATATTTTATTATTAATATTTTATTATTATTTTTAATAATTTTATATGCTTTAATTTTATTATTAGTGAATTTTATTTATTTTATATAAGCATATAATGCAAAATATTTATTACTTTGTTTTAGAATAAAATATTGTCAACTCGAAAATTTGACTCAGGAGCTTCAAAATTGAAGAAAATAATAATTGAATATTTAGTTGAATCACAAAAGGGGACTTTAGATAAATTTATCAACACAAACAAAAAAATGAACTTTATTTAAAAATTTAAACGATTATTTATTGAATGAACAAGTTACTAACGATGTAGAAGCTAACATCGTAGAGGTGCACGAAAATGAAAATATAAATTTAGTAGAAGAACTTAATAATGTAGATGAAGTTAAGTTAGTTCATAACTTAGATAATAATAAAAATACAAATAATAATTTATTAAAAGAAAAACTTGATAGTGTAGACACGACTAAGAGTATATGTGATACAAGTTAATAGAAAAATATTAGTACGAATTTGAGAGATTTAATAGTAAAAAGGTCCCCTTAAAGATGTCGATATATATTTTCCTAAAGATGAATCCTCAAGACATTTTTCTTCCTTATTTTATATTAAAAAATTATCCAACACAGAAAAGCGTGAAAGAAGATGGTTAGTATATTCTCAAGATTTGGATAAAGTATTTTGCTTTTATTGTAAATTGTTTAATACTCTTTCTAGTACAAGCAAATTAGCAAGTTGTGGTATTAAGGATTCGAAAAATTTGAGTTCTAAGTTGAGGAGTCATGAGATGACTAATCAACACATTGTTAATATGAGCTCATGGGTTGATCTAGAAACAAGATTGTTAAAAAATAAGACAATTGGCATACATGTTCAAGAACAAATAAATAGAGATAAAGAACATTGGAGAATTGTTTTATTTAGAATAATTGCAACTGTTAAAACTCTAGGAAAAAAAGAGCTCAGCCTTTCGCGGAAAAATAAAAAGATTTACCAAGAACATAATGGAAATTTCTTAAGTCTTGTTGAAATGATTGTAGAATTTGATTCTATAATACAAGAACATATTCGTCAAATTAAAGATAAAGAAATTCATAATCATTATCTTTGACATAAGATAAAAAATAAATTAATAAGTTTAATCGCAAATGAAATCAAAATAAAAAGTATTCAAAAAATTAAAAATACAAAGTATTTTTCAATTATACTTGACTGCACTACTGATATAACCCATCAAGAGCAAATGACTTTTGTCGTAAGATGTGTTAATATTTCTTCTAGTCCAATACAAATTTATGAACATTTTGTAGAATTTTTAGAACTAAATTATACAACTAGAAAAGGTCTTTTTGATGCAATTGTAAATGAGAGAAAAATTATTGGACTTGATATTAGTAACTTAAGAGAACAAGGTTATGATGATGAGTCTAATATGAAAGGAAAATATCAAGGAGTGCAAAAAAGATTTTTAGATATTAATCGAAGATCATTTTATACTCCATGCGGTTGTCATGGTTTAAATTTATTACTTTCTGATATGACTAACTTTTCTCCTAAAACTACATCTTTTTTTGGAGTTCTACAACGTATATACACACTATTTTCTTCTTCTACTAAAAGATGAAAAATTTTGCAAAATAATATTCCTAGTCTAACACTTAAATCATTATCACAAACGCGATGGGAAAGTCGTATTGAAAGTGTGAAAGCTTTGAGATTTGAAACTTTACAAATAAGATATGATTTATTGAAATTATGTGAAAATTACCAATGAACATAAATTAAAAAGCGAAGCTGAATGTTTAGAAACTTATGAGCTTGCAAATTTTGAATTTTTATTAGGCATGATTATTTGGTATGATGTATTATTTGCAGTAAACTATATTAGTAAAAATATGCAATCAAAAGATATGCGTATTGATATTGATATAAAACAATTGAAAGGTCTTATTTTATTTTAAGAAAAATATAGGAAAAATGGATTTGAAAATGCTATGATTTCTGTAAAAGGAATTGCTTTTGAAATGAATATAAAACCAATAATTCGTGAAAAATGTATTATTCGCAAAAAGAAACAATTTGATAAGATTATTGACAATGGAGTTATAAAATCTCCTGAAGAGTCATATAAAACTGATTACTTTTTATATATAATAGATCAAGCAATCACTTCATTTCAAAGTAGATTTGAACAATTTAAAATATATAATGATATTTTTTGTTTTCTTTTTAAAATATATAATTGTATTAACCTTGAACATTCATTAAAACATAATGACAAAACATATATTAATGGATTAGATTTATTTATGAAACTACAAAGTTTTAAAAGAAATAATAAAAATAGAAAATGATACATCAATTGATATACTTAATTATATAAAGAGACTCGATTCTTTTCCAAATTCGTATATTGCTTATAGAATAATGTTAACAATTTCTATAATTGTTGCATCGGTCGAGAGAAGTTTTTCAAAATTAAAGTTAATAAAATCTTATTTAAAATCAACAATATCTCAACAAACATTGAATGGATTGACTTTATTATAAATTGAAAAAAAAAATTAAATGAAATAGATTATAATAATTTAATAAATGATTTTGCATCTCAAAATATTTGCAAAATAAAATTTTAAATGAAAAATACTATTAACCTAAAAAACTTAATTTTAAAAATCGTCTTAGGCCTCAATGTCTTGGATCGGTCCTGGGATGAACACGAGAATTTGAGTTTGATTTTATAGAATCTTTGTTCAATTATACATGGCTGCGATGTGGTGGTATGGCCATTCGGTCCTTTAAGATGCTTCTGTTTATGCATTAAGTATATATCCAAAAATAGTGATTGAAGATATGAGATTTGATAATATGATGAAATAACTTGGAGTAAGGTTCACACGTAAAAGATTTGAAATAGATATAGACTATTATTCGAAAAGCTAAAGAAATCAATGACCAATGTTATTTATTCTCTTGCATTCTCATTTTTCTCACAATTATGACCAAATTCATATCACAGATAAATCTTCTTTCCAGACATCCTCACTATATTCATTCTATATTGTGGTACACTCAATTTATTCATTTCGTCACAAAGATTCATTTTTCTTTTTGTCTTCTCAACACACTCTCTCTACAGTTATTTATAGAGCACTTGTCATTCATTATTTAACCATGACAACAAGCTAGTGAACTATATGTCTCTCTGAGTAACTATTTGTTGATTTTCTCTTGGCGTTTCTCCGAATGCTTCATACAATACACACTTAGTTGTTGTTCAATGAAGTGTTTGGGGGAACTCTTGGAGTTGATCAGCACCGCACATACATAGTACACCAAATTCATTTTCTTACATAATTTTATAGTTTCTATTAGCTAGTTGAATTACCAGCCTCACCTTTATAATTGTTCTGTACATTCTTTTATATATATATATTATACTAAATTATAATTCTACAAGTTCTCTTACAAAATTTTCTTCCAAAAATTGTAACATAAATAATAATAATAATAGTAGTAATAATAATTAATCAAATAAAAATTTTAAGAAATTAACTCAACTAACATAATGTTTTAAAAATAAAAACTCCACTAACTCATTAAATTATTCATTTATATATAACTTTTTTTTTCTTAAATGATTTAAAAGATAGAACATGTAAGTTATAATTAGTTTTAATTAGTCACGCTCTATATAGTCTTTTATAGTTATAATTTGTTTTATTATAATTATTTCTTCTTCTTATTAAGTCAATATCATTTATAACTCAATGACTCAATAACTAATTAATTTAAAAAATGGCTTAAATACCTAAAGATAGTCACGGTTTATAACTCCACCAATCCAATAATAAAGCAAAATGACTTAAAGACCTAAAGATAGTCAAGTTCTATAACTCCACCAATCCACTAATTATAGCTAATCATAAAACTTTCCATATATATATAACTTTTATGTGTAACTTCAATTGTACGTACATGACATTAATTATAAATAACTTTTGCAGTTGCACATTAAAACAATCCATTTCTTTGTTCTTTTTTCTTTCTATCCATACTATTTATTTTGAGAATTTATGAGTTTATCTATCTTTTCCTGGTTAAATATGTTATGTATTTATTTAGACATTTATAAGTGTTGATGTTTTCTGCTAGATTGTTTGTAATTATATATCAATGATATAGATCAAAGTGTATTTGTGATGTATTTATAACCCATAATACATTTTTCATTAGTATCGTTGTTAATGTTGTAAAAACTAATTGTTTTTTGTATTGTAAATGAAATACTACTAAATTTATGTCTCTAATTTTGTGTTGTTTATCTTAGAATTTCTTACAATATTGTTTTCTTCCTCTGAAACCACAAGTTGATCATCTGCATACTTCTCAAATCCCATAATATCATCAGTCTATCACTTTCTCTTTAGAATTGAAACTTGCTTGACTTTTGTCTGTGTATTGAAATGAGACACTATATGTAAATAGAATAATATATTGTTTAAAAGATATGATTGAAATTTGAAAGCAACATGAAATATGAGATAAATTGATAATAAAACACTTTAATATTTTTTAATTTGTATTATTAACTAAATGCTCACATTTAAACTACGTTCTTTGAACATTTGATTCAATCATTAAGCTTGGTTTTATAGTTTACTTTTCTAATTCTATAAATCTCAACATCTACTTTTAAAAAATTTTGATTTTGATTTTATTTTGACTTTACAATTCTACCATTTTCTTCTTCTTCTTCTTCTTTTATTAAATAATTTTATCTCTTATCTACTTTCCTTATTTTTTAATTGAGAATGTGATATATAATTTATTTTATTTATTTATTAGTTCCATGTAAATTTTATTTTAAGTGGTTAAAATAAAATTCATTGATAAATATATTTTATTTACACTCTTATTGGACCAATTCTTGTATTAGAGCTCGTTTGCTTGTTGGCAATCTCATGGTGTTAGTTAATGATTGTTCAACTTAAGATTAAGATTTAAAGGGAGATCCTCTAGCCCCTTTTTTTTCTTACGTTTCCTTAAAATTTAGGGTATGTTTCACATCTTTAATATGCAGATGTTAACCTAATTTTTGTTGAGCTCACGATTGAGAATTTGTGAAATATCAAGGTCATTCTTATGGTTTTTAAACTAAATTCATGTCTCTGAGTTAATTTGTCTAAGATTTTTCCTTAAATGATTAATGTACACACTGTCTTCCTTGAGTTGCCTAGAGGTTTTCTTCACTAGAGGATTGAATCCATTCCATTAAGATATCTCGGGTTCCCGGTGGTCGTGTCATCTAGGTTGAATGTCTCTTGGGATCGTCATGTTAATTTAATGAGTAAGAGGCTTAGTTTTGAGAAGTATACGCATGTTAGTTTCATGGACCGGATGATCTTTCTTAATTCTGTTATTAATATTATTCATATTTTTTAATATTTTTCTTAAAATTGCATGCAATTGTGTGAAACAAGTTAGTTAGTGGGTGGGTGGGGGGAGGGTAGATTAAAAAGTGATTCTAAGATTTCTTCAGTTAAGTGGGATGATGTATGTACACCTGAGATTAAATGTGGTTTGACTGTTAAGGATTTTCAGTTGGACAATCTAGCCCTCTTGGCCAAATGAATGCAGAGATTAAATTCGAGTGCCTCTGGTCTTTGGTGTGAGATTCTTGTAGCTTGATACGATGGATCAATTCAATTGTTTCTTCATTGTATGTGTTAAGCTTTAGGAGTTATGTTATGTCTCCTCTTTGTGAAAAGAAGTGACCCTTCTTGGTTTCAAAGACGATCATGTCTCTAGATGGTTTCAGGATAGGATCACTAAGTTAGTGAGGTTAAGGCTTCAAACCTTCATTTGGATCGATCCTTAGATTAGGAATGTTCCCTTAAACATTTGATTTCATAGTATTTTTACAATCCTCCAATATTAAGAAGTAAGTGTAATGAGATTAGTCGTTGGATAGATGAGTGGATTTCTTGAGGTTTGAGATAAATGAGATCTTTCTTCGTCCATGAAGAACCATTGAATTTAGATTTCTTCTCGTTACTCTTTCATGTTAATTTATTTTAAAGACATGATAGGTAAATTAATAAGCATACTTTAGATGGTAAATTCAATATTCGCTCTACTTTTCAAATTAATTTGGATCTTTGTAATTCCTATACGCCCTTATCTGGTTGAGAATTCGAATCTCCCTTTTATATGGAATTGTCGGGCTCCATCAAAGGTGGTGGTTTTTTTCCTAGCAGCGCCTACAAGATAGTTTCACTTATATAGAGAATCTTTTAAAGAGTGAGGTTATTGCTAACCCATCTGATGTCTCTTGTTTTATGTGTGGGTACTTGTTAGAATCAGTCTCTCTTTTGTTTGTCCTTTATGGTATATGTTTGATTTTGTATAGGGTTTTTAGATGGCTAGCGTAGCCGGTTGTTCTTCCTAAGGATCTTAGGATTCTTTTCGATTTGTTTCTCTCTATGGGAGATAAATTAAAAATTAGAGGGTGGTTGTTATGATTTGGAATGCAATTGTTTCGACTATTTGGATTATGTATAAGGATACGGTTTTTTCTGGTGTTACAAAAAACGTGAATGAGGTGGAGCAGAATAATATTGTTTTGGCTTAGCATTGGTTTCCTTGTAAATCAAGTGCGGACTCGTGTTCTTTATCTAAGTGACTTTTGAACCTTATCATATCCCTTAACTAATAGTAGATCTGGAGTTCAAATCTAGTTCATATTTTATTTTGTGGTTTTGGTCCTTTTTTGGGGTCCTTATTTTTTTGATGGTGTTTCCATTGGTGTGAGATCTAGCATGGATCCCTTATTGGGTGACGCTCACTTGTGTGCCTTTTTCTCTGATGTTGAGCCTTCTTTTGAAGTGATATTTTTGGATTTTAGTTTCTTTGTGTGTTATTTATTGTATCTTTGTTTTTCAGTTCTTTGATACATTGTTACTATTTCAATATGGTACATCTTATACTATCTGAAAAGTTGTCTCTTATATGATTGATGAGAATTTAACTCGCTTCTATTTATTTATTATTTTTATATTAAAAAATAGAGAAAATATATTTATGTGGCATATATAAAATTCAAAACTTGGCATCAAATAACACAAATATAAAATAGAACCTTTAAATGGTTAAGGGAAAATATTAATTTATAAGAGATTCTTTATATAATTTTATGAGACAAGATAAACGAAAAAATCTTTTATTATAAAGGTAAGACCAAAAAGAAAAAATTACAAAGAAAAAACCAAAACCTGTACAAATTCAGATGGCAAAATCCGTCATAGATATTAACTAAGTAGTTTAATAAATATATGCAGATAAAATAAATGGATATTTAAGTATTCACTTTTTAATGAATACAGATGCGGATTTGATGATATTCATCATCTCCTTAATATTCGTCTCCATTAATAAATTATAAAAAATATTATAGTATAATTAATTTCTTTTCATCTTTTAAAATAATAGTTTTCTCATATTTTTCAAAGTTTTATTTAAACAAAATATTTCATATTTTATACAAATCCTATTTGTCCATTTCATTTTTAAGCTTTTTTTATACTCTAGATCTTACTTCAACAATTTCACCATCCAACTAACTAGTATCGCACCTTTTCCTTCCAACCAGTGTCTTATTTCCTATTCTTTTGTCGTCCAATCTTCCATCATAACCATAATCACAATATTTTTTATTTGTTTTGGTTAAAAATGTAATGTATGGATATTATCATAATTCGACGAAAAATAAAGTAATTTTTTGTTGAAATAAGCACTTTTGAATGGTGTGAACTCATGAATAATATTCAGTATTTTTTGGGCTTGAAACAATGTTGGAAAGTGAAGAATAAGCCATGGAAGTGAAAATTAGCACTTGACATAATCATGACACAAGTTATTTGTGATGAATGATGATGAATCCCTTGATCAAATAATTGTAGAATAGGTCTAGGAAAAATAAGGAGTCAAAACCGAGTCAATGGTCAACTATTGATAAAAAGTCAACTATTGGCCCAAAATTGAATTGGTTGACCAAAAATCAATTGTATCCAAAAGATGTAATTTTTTACCCTCTTTCTTTGTAATTCATTTTTTTTTATTTGTATCTCAAGAAATATGAATCGTACCATGAATTTCCAATAAATGAATGAAGTCTTCCATTTATTCTAACTTTGCCCCTTTTTTGCATTTAAGCAAACCTTCATATTATGTGACGATAATTCTAATCTCCTAGCTAACCATGCAAATAGATGATCCGTACCACAAGAAGCATAGGAAATAAACCCGAATAATTACCAAAATATTATCCACCTCGAAAATCATTAAAAATAAATGAGTCCATTATGGGTGAACTTTTGGCCTAAATTTGTTACAATATGTGAATGCCGACGAATGACCTAAATGCATGATCAAATAGACAAATTTATACAAATAAACAAAACTACAAACCAAAAGAATTGAATAAAAAGGTAGGATAAATTTTGAGGTATGAAACATACATAAGTTGATAAAAATTACATGAAACACAAACATTTATTTCCATATCTTAATATAAATCTCATTAGGTTATGGTTGGAGAGTGATTTTCATCACAATGAGTTGCCAACGTTCCAAAAATGCCTCACATTCAGCAGCAGGTAAGCCTTTGTGTTTTTGTTTGATGTCTCAATGTACAATTGTTAGATGCATGTGGTGGTCGATGTGTGTTTGAAAGATTGAACTATTCATATAGAAGATGAAAACTTAATTTATGTTTTGATATTTGTATTTCTATTTGTATTTAGTTAAAGGAAAATATTTTTATTTGGTTTTTTTTTATGTTAATGCAATTCTTACGGTTTATTTGATGGGGAAACTAAAGCGATCAACCGAATTCATGCAAAACTAAGGATAGCATTTGAAGATCCTAAGTTGGATGCACATAGCTGCAATTCAGAGACCGATGATGAAAATGAAATTAAAAGTTGTTTAATTGACCTTGTAAATTGTGTGACTTGACCAGTTTATCAGTCAGATCATTGAATTGATGAGTTTGAAGACCTAACAATTCTATTTAAAAAAACATTTAAATTAATTAAACTTATTTTTTTACAAAATAATTGTAATATTTAAAAAAATCATATTTTATTTTTTGTACGTAAAAATAATTCTTTAAATAAGTTAATACAAAAAATTTTCCTATGGATTCTTATTAAGGTAAAGGTTTTGAAAATATGTTTTCTGTAGCAAATTTTGCAGATAAAAACTACGGAATTTTCTGCCAAATATATTTTCACAACAAAATCCGTTAGTATACATGCAAATTTAGTTACCAACTCATACGAGAAATATTTTTTGTTTCACTAACGTGCAGTAAAATTTGCAGGTATGCCTGCGGATTTATTTTTGTAAGAGAGCTAAATATTTTCTAATAGTGCAATCAAATATTATAATTTAATATCACTATTACTTTTTTATTTTACTTGATTTTAAAAATTAAAATTTTAAGATAAATTGCACTAAAGGTGGTGTGGATACTCAACTTTAATTTATGAGTACCGAAGAATTTATTTTAAATATAATTTATGAGTTTCATTGTGTTGAACTTGCATGCATCTCCAGCTCACTACGTAACTCAAATATGCTCTTTCTATTGGACTACTAAAAATGTTATTTTCTTGAAAAACTGAAGATAATGAGCAAATTGCAGAGGTAATGAATTTAGATGAAATATGGGACAAAAGGGAGATAGAAGCACAAGAATATTATAAAAAAAACATCCGATATCGAGCAGCCACATTCTATTATACTATGTTTATGCTTTAAGCACATATTCATGTTTTCCATGAAATCTAATTCGTGAAAGTCTGGCACATAGCATCACCAACTTTAAGTTTACCAATATAGTCTTCTAAACTATTTCTCCACACTCAAATGATACACTTTTTAGTCAATGTTATTATTCTAACGGCTTGGAAATAATATTTCTATCATTTCTCAAAATATTAATCATTTTGACAAACAACTTGTCTATGTACATTACTAACCTTTTGTCATTTGAACACAGCCTTTCTATATAAATAGAGCACTTGCCTTAAATTGTTTAACCAAGACAAGAAGCTAGTAAATACATCTAGCAAATTTATTATTTGTTGATTGTTTCTTGGAGTTCCTCTGAATGCTTCATATAAGAGCCTATTTATCTTGACCAAAAGCCATTTGAAATCAAGGATAGTCCTTTCTTCAATGAAGTGTTTGGGGGAACTCCTAGAATTCAACCAACAATGTACACTAAAAGAGACGATGAATTGTACTCTCTTTTATTTCAACATTGAATTGGTTTTTAAGAGAGGTCCTGCAATTTTTTGAAACATTATTCTTACAAAATAATATTGTTCAAAATTTTTAATATTTATTTTCTTTTTTTAAACCTTATATGATAAACTATCCTCACCTTTTCAAAAATTGGATGTCAAGTCGGGCTTCAAAACCATTCACGTCGTTCTCATAACCGAACTAAAAAAATCTGCATTAGTGTGTTGAAATTTTGGAGAAGGTTTACTAACGTACATAAAATAACATGTTTTCATCCTATTGAAATTAATTGGCTTTGTGACACATTTGTTTACTCTAAATTTCTTTTTTTTTTTCATAAACAACGTATATATTATCAACAAAGGGGTATTAGGGATACTCCAAATTTCTTTATAATTAGCTTAAAACGTTCAAATATTTATGCATAAAGCTTTTTACGTAGATAAATAAATATATACAATTGTTAATAATTCAACATTATCATTTGATAGATATTTATAAATAGAAATTTATGTCTCATTAGTCTAAGCTTCATCTTCCTCATCACTAGTCCTATCTTCTTACTTCATATATATAGTCCACAACTTTTCATTTAATTCATAACAAAATGAATTGTGAAGTGAGATTAGTTTAAACTCCTTCAGAGTATCATGTTTCGGCCACTCTAGAGATTTTGATGCCTCCTCATATTTAGTTGTTTTATCCTGGAAGTTTCTTTAAGAGAGAGTCTCTACCGGAGTTAATTTTTTTAGGTGTGGGGTGCTAGTGGACCTTAAGAGAGTGACTTGTCTATTTGTGGGAGGAAGATTGAGTCTGTTACCCATTAGTTTGTGTCTTGCAACTTGAAAGTGTCTGTTTAGTATGATAATTTCATGTGGTTGGGTGGTGTTTTGGTCTTCATGTGAATCTTAGTTCTATTTTCTTGGTTATAGATCGTTAGATGATAGGTCTAGGGTGAGGGATGGCTTGGTTATTATGATTTGGCTTTTTGTATCGCTTGATCAATTTGTATGTGATATGGGGCACTGGATCGAAAAACATTTGGCCGTGGCAGCTAGGTTTTAACATTAGTGATTTGACTCAGTAGGCTGCGGTTGAACACGAGGATTTGAGTTTGATTTTACAAGATCTTTGTCCAATTATTCATGGTTGTGATGTGGTAGTATGGCCATTCGGTCCTTTTCGTTTCTTCTCTCTGAAAACATATTATGATCTGATGATTGTTGCTGCTGGCCAGAGGCATGTTGGATGGAGTTCAAAAGGGTGCTATGCATATTTTGTGGAAAGCTTTAATTCCTCCAAAGATTAATGTTTTTGGTTGGAGGCTTCTTTACGATAGACTGCCCACGAGGATGAATCTTGCTCATCGAGGAATCATTTTCAATCAACATGAATTGGTATGTGTTTATTGTTTCCGCACATTTGAAGACACTAACCATCTTTTCTTCGTATGCCCTAGGATTAAAATAGTTTGGAGGAAAAATCAGTCTTGGTTGGGAATTGAGGGATTATTAAGCTTCCTGCTTGTAATCATCTTCTAACTTGGTTAGATTAGTTAGATGGTAGGTGCTCCATTAGGAAGGCTTGTGGTTTTTGGACTATGGCGTGTTGGTGCATTTGGTGGGACTGGAATCAAATCATGTTCAACGATGGTATGGTCGATCCGGATTCCATTGTGTTTAAAATCATGTATCTTTCTTTGTGGTGGTTGTGAATTCTCTTAAATCGCAAAAGCCTATGTAATTTTTATAATTGGTTTAAGAACCCTCTTGATTTTCTTTAGTATGGTTGTATTGTTAGGAGGATTACTCTTTTGTTTAAGGGTTGCGGTACCCCTTGTGAAATTTTTGCTTATAAAAAAACAATATTGTATATTAGGCTCCTCAAATACAGCGAAGGAAATGAAAGATAAGAGTATATTCCTAGCTTACAAATTTTATCTTAGTAGGCATATGGAAAACTCTTTTGTTTTCTATATCTTACTTGAGAATCATATTCTATGTATGAGCTGGGAGAGGGGTGAGCAGCTCTAACCTTAGGTTCTATCGGGTATTTCTGGATGTAGCTTTTTTGTTTTCTGGATGTAGCTTTTTTGTTGATGGTGGTTTTGCTCAGTTGAGATCTAACCTGTCCTACCTTAGTAGGGTTTCTGTTTTTTTTCTTTTTTATTATTTTGGCCATCTTATGGGTTACATGATTGTTTTTTGCCTTTATGCCTTTGTTCGAGTATTTTTTTGTACCTTTTCGGATGTCTAGGAGTCGTCTTATTTCTTTATATATATATATATATATATATATATATATATATATATATATATATATATATATATATATATATATATATATATATATATATATATATATATATATATATATATATATATATATATATATATATATATATTATGAATTAAGCAAAACTAATATATATGAAAGAAATTATTTCCCTTGTTATAACTCTCTAAAGAAGTTTTATCAATGATAAGATAAAGATTTTTGAGCTTATATATTGACTTTGACATAGAGAATAAAGAAAATCCTTTCTCAATGCAAGTATTGTATCTTTCCATAAGATAAAATATGGAACGAAAATCACTCTTGACTTAATATTTCTTATAATCGTTCTTAAACTTGCAAAATTGTTCTTATGTAAAATCTGTATTTTTCTTTGCAATGGACAAGTACTAATATAACAATACTTGAATGGACTATTATGGGAATGAATCTTCACTACTATTAAAAATATCTTTTATCTTGATAACAATTGGAGTTTAAGCCCAATTTTTTATGCGAGGTAACAAATGACATCATAAATAGTGTGTAACTTTTTCCCTCTGTTGTTATTTCGCCGAAGGGAAAAATTTAATAGTTTGGAGTTCAATCTATAGCAAGTACTTCTTTTTTTATTTTCGGAATTAGATAGCGCACTCCACTTTTCCCCTTAAATATATGAATCACCGAGGAAAATTTCTATATTTTTCATTTTAACTTGTATTATTTTAAATATAACTTAAATTTTCCACTCGAATACGACAAAATGTCTTTTCAATTAAAATCAATCAACAAACAACCCATCTTTTTTATTAACACATATTTGCAAGTGGTTCTCATTGAGCACAGCAGATGTGAGGGGTGCTAATATCTTCCCCTTGTATAACCAACCCTCGTATCCAAATCTCTCTTTTTATACCTTTTCCCTTTTTCCTTTGGAAACAATAAAGTTTAGTGGCGACTCTTGCTTTTCGAGTTAAGTTAATCAATAGCTTAATCTCAACAATTTTTTCTTCCGTGACACCTTGAACCAAGAAAACTTAGGCTTGGGCTTGCCACAGATGAAATGAACCATTTTGTTAATATGAGCACTAACCATTCTTCGTGGCTTGTTGTTCTCACGATTTACAACCTATCTCTTTGGTTGTGCATGAAACTCGAGTATATATTGTTAAGTATGATGATTTATGGACCAAGACAACCTGGAAATGATATAGATGTTTATTTAAGTCCATTAATTGAGGATTTAAAACTTTAATGGGATAAAGTTGTTTTCATTGATGATGCATATTCTGGTGAAAAGGTTAAGATGCGCGCAATGTTATTTTGCACAATCAACAACTTCCATGCATATGGTAATTTGGTTGGATACAGTGTCAAAGTACATAAAGCATATCCTATATGTGAGACTAATACCAGTTTTCACCAGCTTGAGTTAGGAAAACAGACACTTTAGCTTGGGCATCCAAAATTTCTAAGACCCAATAATCTTTATCGTAGATTGCAAGAGGTTTTTTTAACAGAGAGTAAGAGCTTGGAAGCGCTGATAAAATTTTCACCGAAGATGAATTTTATCAATGAGAAGAACACCTTATTGTTGTCTTTGGTAATATTAAATACGGTCCCGTTGAGAAAAATATTTGGAAGAAAGATTAGTGTTCTTTGATTTTCCATATTAGTCTAGAATCGACGTAAGACATTATCTTGATGTGATGCACGTAGAGAAAAATGTGTGTGATAGTTTGATAGAAACACTTATAAATATTCTAGGAAAGACTAAATATAATAAAAATTCCCGTTTAGATATGGTAGATATGAGTATACGACAACAATTGGCTTCAGAAGATAAAGGAAAAAGATCTTATTTGTCTCTAGCTTGTCACACTCTATCTAAAAAGAAAAATAAAAGTTTTTGTGAGTGTTTGCATATGGTATCAAAGTTTCCCAAGGTTACTCTTCAAACATCAAGAAACTTGTATCAATGAAAGATCTCAAGTTAATATGCTTAACAACTTATGATTGTCATGTCTTGATCCAACAACTTATAACATTGGCTATGTGTAATGAAGTTGTTGATTTAAAAAAAAAAATAGATGAATTAGAAGATGAGGCTGGAATAATATTGTGTCAATTGAAGATCTATTTTTCTCCATAATTTTTCTACATTATGGTTCACTTACTTGTTCATCTAGGTAGAGAAATAAGATATTTTGGTCCATTTTATTAAAGGTAGATTTATCTTATAGAGAGATAATTGGAGAGACTTAAAGAATATACAAAGAATCATCACCGACCGGAAGCTTCGATCATTGAAAGGTACATCACAGAAGAAGCTCTTGAAATTTGTTCTAAAGACTCGTCATGTCGACAGATTTAAAGGTAGAGGTACTCAAGGTTTAAATCTTCAACCAATGGGTCAGGATATAATACTTCATATACAATTTTATATATTAAATAATCTTAGTGTATTTGAACCTTACATAACTACTCACAAAAAAATTATAAAGAAAAAAATCCCTGAATGAATGACAAGTCATTGTTGACACATCATAACAAGATATTCATAAGTTCGTTTAATATGGATATTTCTAATAATGATTGTGCATCAGAGACAATTAAATGGTTGTCGTACATGTCAAAATATACTATGATAATTTGGATGGCATACGACATTTCTAATTATCCATTTTATACAAAAGCAAAAGATGATCATAGTACAATTCAAAATAGTGAGGTTTTGGTTGATGTTGAATTCATATATTTCTCTAGTTCGAAAGATAAGAATCCTATTTTGGAAACCACCGCATTCTATGGTGTCATTGAGGATATTTTGAAGATTGATTATGTTATTTTAAAGTGCCTTTATTTAAATACTAGCGGGTTCCCAATAACAGTGATGTATAAACTGATGAGTTAGGATTCACACGCGGTGAGGTAACTCATAATACCAAACCATTCATCACGGCTACTCAAGCAAAATAATTTTTTTACGTGATAGGCCCTACGGACTTATCGAGGAGAGGATCAATTGTTATCAAAGAAAAACACATTTCTCCTAGTGATGATGAAAGTTTTTATATTCCTTTCACTCCTTCTTATGCAACACAAGTGCCTAATTCATATGAAAAAATTTATAGAGATGATATACATGCTATTCGTAACGATAATAAAGAAAATATATGGGAAAATTAACGAGCAATTATTTTATATTCTTCATTCATAACTTATTGTATGTTATAATTTCTAATGATATTATTTTCTAACAACTATAATTTTTTAAAGGGTTAAATATGTTTTTGATCCTTATAAAATACCAACTTTTGTTTTTGGTCCCTATAAAAAAATAGCGTATTTTGATCCCTACAAAATAATTATGCACGTAATTTTAGTCCCTACTATTAAACCAATGTGTATTTTTGAATGGTTGTTTTGCAAATATGCTTAGAACATTATAAAAATTTCCTCGAAAAAAAAAACTCAAAATTTGATTTATAAGTCGAGATTTACATTATTTTTATTATTATCTTTGGAAATTTAAAAATTTTATATTTAATTCTTCTCATTTTAAAAAATGAAATAGTTAGGTAAATAAACATTTTATAGTAATTTGAGCACGTATGAAAAAAATTATTCAAAAATTTAGAAGTTTATGGGTAATTAAATAGTTTTCAAAATTTTAGAAAATAGCAAGGAATAAAACTGCATCCATAAAATTTTTGTAAGGACTAAAATATGTCATATTTTTTATAAGGACTAAAAATAAAATGTTAAATATTTATAGGGACCAAAAAAATATTTAAACCTTTTTTAAATTATGGGTGTTTAAAGTCAAGACACAAACATAATAAGATAGTATTATTTGTTGTAATGATGTGTACATTGTAGGTTGTTTTGTGTCATTTTGGTTTTGATGTAATATACAATTTTTGGTTCCTAATAGAATTGTGTCATTGATGTAATTCAATTTTTGGTCTAATTTATTATACAAATGGTTGTATTGTTATTTCTAGTTTGGTACGATTAAAAAATATTCAGGTTTGAAAATTGGGATTATTGTAAAATTGAAAAATATATATAAAAAATTATATCACAACGGTTTTCAACTCAAACGTTGTTAAAGTTAGTAGCGCATTCTATCCAGAAGAATAAAAGGAAAGAATGGCGTTGCTTGGATTCTAACCTAAGACCTATAAGTTATTTCACAATGGTTGTTTGATTTAACCGTTGTTATAAGTGGAGAACTATCTAACTTATAACCACAATCATTTATTCCCGGTAGAAACCATCATACATACAATCAAGCGCTACCTAGAAACGGACGTGGTATTGTCAATATATATGTTTCGCAACCGTCATTATATGTGTTTTTTGTAGTAGTGATAGATTGAATCAAAGAGACACAACTATGTAAGAAATTATTACATTAGAATAAGTAAAATCAAACCATTTGAATCATTATTCATAGAGAGAAAATGAGCCATGGAAGAACAAGTAAAGAGTGATTATATAAAACTAGGGTTTCAAGACAATTGAATTGGCTTCGGTTGAAGTAAAGGATAAACCCCAAATCTCCTTAATTGTTGGAATGAATTAAGAACTGAAATATATTGAAACTAAATTATGTAAAATAAAGAGTGGTTATAGAGAAGAAGAAAGAATTCCAAAGCATTTTTCGCCAAAAAAGAACAAAATTTTCCTTAAGAATAAACATCGTTACTGGTAAGATGTTAGTCTTCAATGACATTGGAGAGTCGCCAAAGGGTGCCACAGTGAGATTGAATTTTATTCTGAAAAAAGTTATATGCTAACCCACACTCCCTACAAAAAACAGAGATAATAAATGTTTAACATTGAAGATATATTCCATTTTAACCAATAAAACAAGTGACACCATCACTCAATTTAACACATCTAAAATGAATTAGAAGTTGTTATCAAATGATGCCTTCAAAAATGTATTTTACAAAGCTTCTTTACTATAACCAACAAGCACATAAATCTTTTGGGAAACTTATGAGCCTTGCTAGTGGAAGGTGGAGTTAAATTTTAGCTCAAACACATATTACTCAATAATAATATCTGATATGTACGTAGGTCAACCCTAGACAATTAAATAAAGTATAAGAGGCCTTGTTCCTTCTAAATGTGACCTTTCTTAGATTCCACCTTGTAGAGCCACCGAATGTTCTATTTTTGGTTGGTGTATTGTGCAGATCATAAGACTCGAGAAGAGGCACTCATGAAACTCAAATGATATGTTATGTTCAAGCGATCACGGGGTTTGGTGCGATAGTAGCAGGGGAAGATATCCCTCACTTTCTTAACATTTGCAACAGGGTCAGGTAGTGGACCTAGAAATGCATGTACTTTATCAGAAATAGAAAACATAAATTAGTACCTCAGATTTCCAAATTAGGTCTTTTTGTTCCTGAGCCACCAATGGAGGAGGAAAAAGACCTAATTTGGAAATCTGAGGTACTAATTTAGATTTCTTGAGATTGAGATTTCTGATGGGTTTTACTAATTTAGATTGAGATTGAGATTGAGATCTGAGGAAAAAGCAAAAAGTAAAAGACCTAATTTGGAAATCTGATGGGTTTTACTTCTGCTCAGATATTGAGATTTCTTCTCCTCATAACTCGACATGTTGAGTCATCAACCGTGACAGCTGAGCAGAAGTAAAAAGATCATATTGAGTAACTATTTTTTAATCTTATCTAGACGTCTAAGACACTTGGAAACAAGGTAGAAGATTGGAAACTATACGAAGGATTATGTGTCGAACATTAGAGAAATAGATGTTGTAGACAAATATTTTTACATTAGTATATATAATGGTTCTAGTGTTAGGAATCAGATGGAAATATCAATACAAAATCTCTATAGAACTCAAATCGCCAGAGTCAGAGTGAGATAAGAGTTTGTGAGGGATATGTATTATTCTATACACCAACTTTTCTTTATTTAATCAAAATAACATTTACTTTTTCTTTACTTTGTTTTAGTCTTGTATTACTTTTCCAATTCATTTCATATTATATTTTGACACAGCCGGAACCATCAACTTCGTTGTCTACCCTTAATTTTTTTGTTTAATTTATTGAACACTCAATTTTAAACCTACAACGAGAGTTGAACACTTTTTTTTTAAAGTTATTCACAAAAATGCTCTAGGATTTCCTAGTTCGATCATGCAAGTAATTTTTCAAAACTAAGTGATTGCTTACCAAAAACACCGATAAACAGGGTCACAATCAAAAGCACGACATTGTGCCTTAATATAAGCTTGATCCTTCCTCTCTCATATCAAGTTACTCATGTGCTCTATGTTGGTTAAGGCAAGAGATGGGAAAGGAAAACCTCTAGGAATTTCTTTGAGGTCAATGCCACCAGAGGCACCCTCCTCTTGAACAAAAACACCAAATTTTGGTCTTCCCATGGATGTCAAACGAATAATGTTAGTAAAAGGCAAAACAATGCATTGAAAAGTTAAATTAAACTTATTACCTCCAAGAGCCTGAAAGTTCTGAAATATGAAGACAAAACCATGTCAAACATCTCTTGGTCAACCCATGCAAGTTGATCTCTATCTTTAGACACTCTTCCGCTCTAGTGTTCATCTCGATCCATTAGTGTTTTACTATAATAAAAACAAAAAAGAATAACCATAATTATAATCATGTGATTTCAATTCTACCCACCACCTAACTTCATAATTAGTTCAGTCACAATCAAAAGCATGATGATGTTCCTTAATGTAAGTTTGAGCCTTCCCCTCTTGCATCAAGTCACTCATGTTCTCTAGGTTGGTTAAGGAAAGAGATGGAAAAGAAAAACCTCATGCAATTTCTTTGAGGTCAATGCCACCGGAGGCACCCTCCTCTTGAACAAAAACATCAATTTTCGGGTTTCCCATGGAAGCCACACTAAAAATACTAGCAAAAGGGAAAACAATATAGTGAAAAGTAAAACAAAAATTATTGCCTTCAAGATGCCACAACATCTGAAAAATGGTGAAGTTGAATCTCCACAACCCTAAGAAAGGGCATTAGATTAGAAAAGGAAAGCCTGAGAAGAAGAAAAATTAAGGCACAATAAGTTGAAGACATCAATTAGACACAAAAAAATTAAATACTTGATGAACGAGGAAGACAAAAGAGGATTAACTTAGCCCTTAGACATAACTAGGAAACATGTGACCTTGTGATCTTCAACCAAAATTGAGGAAAAGGCCAAAGCACAATCAACAACCCATGTTTTACCTCAATATAGCTATAATACTCGAGTGCTTTAAAGACATCACCTTTCTCCCTAAAGCATAGTACCACGTGGAAAAATTGTATTGTAAAATGTTTAACCTACAAGGCAAGCATTTAATGCACGTGTTTTTGAGGTTGTCAATTCCTTTCCAACGCGCCACTTGACCCGTATCTAACGTGGGGACCTACTCGAATACTTCAAGGCAGCAAAGAAAAACAGTTTTGAGGCCGATCTCGATGCTTTCTCTGAATCTTGGTTCCATACTTAGCAGTTAGGACTTGGGGAAACTTCCATGCCGAGCAAAAGACCCTTTATGACCGGCCTGATATAGTATGGCCCTGACCAATAGACTCTAGTATCAAATTTATGAACATGTGGACTCTCACCAAGAGCACGTGAATTATAATCAAGTCTCTTGCTCATCTTATGTCATTGAATCAAATCCAACGGTCTCCTGTAATCCACGCCGCGCTCGCTGAGAACAATGTAAATGCTAACCAAATATAAGCTTGATTCGGCGTCATAACTTGTACAATTGCATTGATTCTTTCAAAGTTAAACCTCTCTAATCTCACTAACTTAGACGTTTAAATTCTAACTTTGCACACTCACATTGTACCAATGACATATACCACTATACTAGAGCACTTCACATCAACTTTTCATCAATCTTCTATTCCACATCAATATAAAATCTTACATATCATTCATTACAAATATATATATATATATATATA
Source organism: Lathyrus sativus (assembly GCA_963859935.3). Taxonomy (NCBI): domain Eukaryota; kingdom Viridiplantae; phylum Streptophyta; class Magnoliopsida; order Fabales; family Fabaceae; genus Lathyrus; species Lathyrus sativus. The sequence goes on from OZ012736.1 coordinate 20,968,437, forward strand.
TATATATATATATATATATATATATATATATATATATATATATATATATATATATATATATATATATATATATATATATATATATATATATATATATATATATATATATATATATATATATATATATATATATATATATATATTAGTTTAAAATGATAATAAGTAATAACTAATACAACCGTATTAGAGAGCTTTACATCAACATTTCATGAATCTTCTAATCCATATCAAAATAAAATCTTACATTCGAAAAAGTACAATCATTCTTTACAAATATATGAGTTAAAAATAATAATAAGTCATAACTAATACTCTTTAAACTTCGTTCTTTGTGAGCTCTCAAAACTATCTCATTTAAACTCCCTTTTTTAATGTTTATTTTAAGTTGCGGTGAACCTAGACTTGGAAAAGAGTTGAATCTTTTTGACGAAACTGCATCGAAATTGTTTATTTTTCCATAGCCTATAATGACTCAATTTTGTTGTAACGTTTAAACTTCAGCTATTTAATGACATAACCAATAATAAAATATATCTGGATTCTGCTTTTGCTTTAAGTACATATCCAGAAATAGTGACTGAACTTGATATAAACTTTGATTATATGATGAAATAAGGTGGAGTAAGGTTCCCATAGAAAAAGATTTGAAATAGATCCATTAGCATATATAGATTATTATTCGAAAAGCTAAAGAAGTCCATGACCAATGTTAGTTATTCTCTTACAATCTCATTTTCCCCACAATTCTGACCCAATTCATATCATAGATTAATTCTTTCCAGACATCCTCACTATATTCATTCTTTATTGTGGTACACTCAATTTATTCATTTTGTCACAAAGATTCATTTTTCTTTTTGTCTTCTCGACACACTCTCTCTACAGTTATTTATAGAGCACTTGTCATTCATCATTTAACCAAGACAACAAGCTAGTGAAGTATATGTCTAGCTGAGTAACTATTTGTTGATTTTCTCTTGGCGTTTCTCTGAATGCTTCATACAATACACAATTAGTAGTTATTACAAGTTAAAGATACTTGTTGTTCGATGAAGTGTTTGGGGGAACTCTTGGAGTTGAATCAACACTGCACATACAGAATACACCAAATTCATTTTCTTAATTTTGGTTTCTATTAGCTAGTTTAATTACTAGCCTCACCTATTATAATTGTTCTGTACATTCTGTTTTATATATATATATATATATATATATATATATATATATATATATATATATATATATATATATATATATATATATATATATATATATATATATATATATATATATATATATATATATATATATATATATATATATATAATTGCTTTGTGTGGATTTTGCAATATTGAAACAAAATACCTCTATCGTCCGTTGGTAAAACCAATAAAAATAAAAATAAAAATAAAGTTACAGTTAAGGATGTTTGGCTCCCTCACAATCATCCTCGTGAGTTTTATTTTTCTAATGTAGATTTTTTATTTTGCAATTTCTACTTTAATAGATTTCTTTTTGTTTTACACTCTCACTAAACCAATTATTGAGTAAGAGCTTGTTTGTTTGTTGATAATCTCATAATGTTGGTTAATGATTGTACAACTCAATATTAAGATTTAAAGGGAGAACCTCTAGTCCCTTTTCTTTTCCTATTTGTGGAAGAAGAGCTTAGTGATTTGATCCAAAAGGCTACTGTGTTTTAATATTTTCTTAAAAGTTAAGGTCTGTTCTATTCAATTGGTGCTTTCACATCTTCAACTTGCCGATGATATTCTAATCTTTGATGACCCCATACTGTCTTCCTTGAGTTATCTAGAGATTTTCTTCACTATAGGATTGAATCCCTTCCTTTAAGAAATCTCGAGTTCCCGGTGTCTGTGTCAATCCTAGGTTGGAAGTTTCTTGGGATCGTCATGTTAATTTGATGAGTAAGAGGCTTAATTCTAAGAAGTATAAGTATGTTATTTTTCGGGACCGAGTTATATTAATGTTATTCATATTTTCTTCTTGTCTTTCTTAAAATTACATGCGAAGGTGTGGAGCAAGTTAGTTAGGGAGGAGGGATTAAAAAGTGATTATAAAATTTCTTCAGTTAAGTAAGATGTGTCATACTTCAAATTTGTCCTACCTATATATATATATCTTTCATCTATGTATCCTTCTACTAACCATCATCCAAAAATTCAAAAAATATATTGTTGCTTTGTCAAGTGAATGGGTGCAGTATGGATTGAGAAGAAAACAACTAAGCTTAGCTAACATTCATCACAATTCCAATTAAGAGGTTCCTATTGAGTACAATGGACGTGAGAGGTGATAATAGCTTCCTCTTGCATTACCGAATCCCGAACCCAGAATATTGGTTACGAGGACCGTGTTCTTGTCTTTCGTTTTAAAAGGTTTTCTCGATATTTTCCTTTCCCTTTTTGGGATAAATAAAGTTCGATGGAGACTCTGTCGAACCATATTCCGCGCCTTTAGTGTGAGGGTCGTGTTTTCGAATTATCTCTTTGTGGTTTTTTGAGGTTCGACAAGGTGATGTATGTACACTTAAGAGTAAATGTAATTTGTCTGTTGAGGATTTTCAGTTGGTCAATCTTATTAGTAGTTGATTAGTCAATAGTTAATAAAAGATAGTTTTAGAGAATTGTTTAGAAAGAAGGCTATGTCATTGGTTTCTTAGATGATCAAATACAAGATACCAATTTCCTATTCATAGGCTCAAGTCACCAACCTCCTAAAGATGGTGAATATTTCTACATTACATTAGTTCTTTCTAGAGTTTTCATGATAGATGAGTATCATGATAGTTCTAAGTTCTACTATCATTTTTATATACTTATAGTTCTAAATTGTTCTATCATATTCATAAACATTATAATTCTAGAAACTTCTACCATTTTCATACATATTATATTTGTAGCAATTTCAACACTCCTCCTTGATGCAAATTTCAATGACTCCAAGCATAGCTCGTAGCTCTTCAAATCTTGCTCTCGGAAACACCTCTGTTAATATGTTTGCAATTTGATCTTCTGTTTTGCATTAGTCGAGTTTGATTTCTTTAGCTGCTTCAACTTCTCTAATAAAGTGATACTTGATTAACATGGGTTTTGTTCTGTTGTAATGTAATAGATTTTTCGCCATTGCAATTATTGATTTGTTATCGCAATTGTTTTAGTAGGTCCGTCATGTTTTTCTCCCATGTCTTCAAGTATCCTGCGAAACCATATAGCTTGACTCGTTGCTTCAGTAGTTGCTACATACTCTGCTTCTGCTGTGGATTGTGCAACTGTAGCTTGCTTCTTTGACGCCCAAGAGAAAATTCCTGATCCTAGTGAGAAAGCATATCCAGAGGCCCTCTTCATGTCATCTACTAAACCTGCCCAATCACTGTCGGTGTAACCAAGTAACACTGAGTTGGTTTCGGTAGTTTACCATTGTTGCACCCCAAAATTTGCTCAACATCTTTTACCTGGTTTATGTTTCATTGCATTATCATTTGCATAGTTCTATCATTTGCATATCATGGCATATCATTCATCCAACAGGGGATCAAGTGTGATTATTATCAATAGAAGCCTAGCAAGAAATCTTATCCAAGCTTGAGAAGTCATCCAAGTCATCAGGAGGTGGTGGGAGGTCTTGATCAGCTGAGGACCATCAATGGGATGTGAAGCATGAGGTTTGAATATGATATGTGTATAGAGTTCATGGAATGCCTAGAGAGCCATGTTGGAGCTAAATCAAGTCATTGTGTCAAATGCAAGAGCCACAGTTGAAGTGCAGACAATTAGGGTTTCATCTGGATCAACCCTAGGTCAATTATACAATTGAAAGCATTCAAGCCTACTTTGAGGTCATTGAGTTCATGTAATGATGTGATAAGACATTTGTGGTGTTGTGCCAAGATCAAATCAAGAAGAATCAAGAATGTGAGAAGTTGCTAAATTAGGGTTTCAGTGCAAATTACCATGTTTAGTTCCTAACTTCAAGGCCACATAAGTCAAGATACAAGTTTCAAATGGATCTTTGGCCAACATGACACTTGTAGAGCATCTCAATACCTTTAATTTTAGTACTAGAAGGCCTCCATTGGATTTATAGAACTCGAGTTATGGCCCAGACAAGTTACAAGTCCTCAGATGCTTCTGAAATTTGTCTGTGAAAATCATCTGACTTCAAGGCTATTTTTTACCTAGAAGGAAGTTTCACCTGAACTTTTGGTCAACATGAAAGTTGTTCCTAATGATCTTATCTTTCTAAATTGTACTAGAAGTCCTCCATCGTATTTGTATAACTCAAGTTATGAGATTTACAAGTCAGGGGTATTTTGGGAAAGTGAGATTATAGGTCATTTTCAATCATAGGTCCACATCTCCAACTTGCAAGCTTCAAATGGAAATTTGTTCAACATGGAACTTGCTTAAAATGATGTTTTGAGTGCAACCAAGTGGTCATGAGAGTTTGGTTTGCCTCATATCAAAAAGTCACTTGAAATGACTTGAAAATGAAGGAAATTCAAATATGGAAAGGAGGGAAAATTGACTTTTTGAGTTAGATGACCAAAACCAAGCAAATAAGTACATTTTCTGAATGGAAATTACATTCTAAGAGCATTGGCAATACCATGATTTTGAGTTTAATCCAAATTTTGAAAGTTGTCGTGTGGTTGTTTCACTTGAAAGTAACATGACCAAATCATCACACAATGCATAACAGGCCATTCTATCAATCCAAATTCACTCCAAATGCAATTTGCAAGGTGTTAGAACCTTCTAGAACAAGAAACTAGCTTGTATGGCACGACTGGTGTATGAACTTCCAAGCAAAAATCAGAAAATTGGACACACGAATTTGGGCTTCAAACACATTGCAAAAGCCCATGAAATGATTCTATATGTTGATTAGAATGAGTTCAGATCAAGGTTGAGCATTATTTCGCACCAGAGCAAGCAAGAGCAAGTGAATTTTCTCAACTGCAAGTTCAAATCGGATTATGAGTTTGGAGCCAATTCAAGCAAAATTGAAGTGTGCAATCTCTTCCTTATGGATCATTGAAGCTATCTGGAGCATTTGGAAGCAAGCCACGAGCTCTAAGTACCTATGTTTCAAGATCTATATCAGGTCAGTAACATTCAACTTCTAGCATGATTCAGCATGAGATGACTAGATTTAGACCTGTGGTTAGGATCTAGGCAAGATGTAGATTGTTTTAGGCTTGATCGGGAAGCATTTGGTGTTGATTGTTCATGACATAGCAAAACTGTTTGGACCTGGATCTCTTGATTCATGAGGATTTGTAGCAAGATGTTTAGATCAGGATGATCAGTGCAACGTGAGGATCATTTTAGTACCATTAGATTGACAATTAGTGAGAGTTGATATTGATGACATTTCTGAACTTTGATTCGTGTTTGCTTACTTGTTAAGAATTGGATAAATTTGAGTGGAGATTTGGAATGTACGTGAAAAACTGAGTTGAATTGGTATATAGTTTGTCATTTTTGGCTGTCTGCATCTGAACCCTCGCTGGAGAAGACAACTGGAGTCTTCTCCGGCCACCACCAACCACCACTCTGTTTCTCACACAGGCGAGTTGGATTTGTGAAGAAGATAATGTGAGAGCCGTTAGATCAGCCTTGGACCATTGACTGACCACCAGATCGTGTGGCTGAGACTTATTATTTTGTTGACCCCAGATTAATTCAAAACGCGGCGTTTAATTAATGTGTTGGCATCACCAGCGCGCTTGGATGGATTGACCAGTTGACTGATCCTATGGCTCTCATTATTTCGTGGCTTTTAGTTAGTTTTTATTTCATTTTGTTTTATTTTAATTGTTTGTTGATTCCAAAAATCATATTAATTCTAATTTTGATCCAAAAATTATTTTAAAAATATCCTCATGATCCTTATGGAATTTATGATTTTATGGGATTAACAAAAGGTAATTTCATGCATTTTTCAATTTAATTTGATTTTTATGAATTTTGTTCTTCCAATTGGTGATGATTTTGGCTTTGATTTTTTAGTATATTTTAGGGTAGATATTCATGTTCCCCTAGCATTTTTATTAGAATTTTAGAACAAAATTAGGTTCTGTTTTAGGTGTTGAGATTAGAGCCTTCTCAAACTTGTGGATTACCTTGATACATTTCAATCTAGAAATTATTTAGGTGACTTAGAAGTTGAATTAAGCTTTAATATTTTAACCCTATGCTGTTAAAACATGTATGTTCCCCTACGAATTTAATTAGAATTTTACAACTTTTTTTTTTCTATTTTAGTTGAATTTTGCAAATTGCTTGTGTTTGTGTTGTTCTCTCTTGAGTACCTTTGCTTGTTTGGCTTGGTTGGTGACTTTGAAGCTGGTTTTGCTTGGATTCCTTTTTGGGAGGTATTGTAGACTTGATGTAGATGCTATGGCTTGAAGATTGGGGCTTGGAGTTGAAGCTTTCTTCTCCTTTAGGAGTTTCTTAGGAGCTTAAGAAATTAGGGTTTTAGGAAGTGCCTTAGACCTAGTTTTGATTATTTCTTCAAACATAGAGTGCATTGTTTGCCTCTATTCTACCCAATTACATAAAGTCCTCCTTGGGAAGCTCCATCTCTCCTTAGGAGGGATGAATGGTATTCCCAAGTGAGTAGAACTTTGAGGATACCTTTCATTTGCAATGTTGAGTTCTTAGTGATTTCCTTTGGTTGTCATTAGGTTTCTCAACATTATAACTTGATCTTGATGTATAATCCTTCTCTTGGAGTGTGCTTGTTGGAGCTTGAAGATTGATGAGGCTTGAAGATAGAAGCTTGCTTGAAGATCAAGTCTCTTCTGTCAACTTTGTTGTCTTTTCAACTGTGTTGTTTAGAGCTTGAAGTTGCTGTCTGTAGAAGTTGTGCTGCTTGGGTTGGCTCCTCTGTATCTTTTGTTTTTCTATGTATTTTCTGTTTGCTTTTGTTTATTACCTATAGGTTTGAGGTGGAGCTTGTCTCCTCTTGCCTGTTGTTTTCTCCCTTGCCTCTCTTATATTGTTGCATTGCATGCATTTTACTGTTTACTGTGTTTGCTTGCTGTCTTTTGCTGTTTATCCCCTAGGATCTCTGATTTCCTCTGTGCAAGAGGAAATTATGACAGACATTAGGTTTTGACCCATGCATGATAACATTAGGTTAGTTTCTCTTTCAACCATAGGCTTTTTAGAGCGTCTTTCTCTTCTCATCTCAAAACAATTCAAAAATACAGTAATAAGGATGACGCGTGTTGTACGTTACGAGCCTTAAGCTATTTGAGAAAAGGTTGCTGGAAGGTCACTCTTCAGTAATCTGGCTGCTTAGTATAGTACCCTTAGGGTGACATGCGACATAGTCAGTCTCAGATCACAAGTCTTTAGTATGGTACAAATTGTAAACATCCTAAAAAACAGTTCTTTCGTATAAAAACTCAAACAAACATTCAAACTCTATTTTTGTCCTCTTGGACCTTTAATCAGGAAAACCCTTTTCGGAAGGAGATAAAAAATTGTCAGACAAACTCGTGTCTTCCATAGCCCGAACTACGTTTGCTCTGATCTTTCATGCCGTATGAAAGTACGTAGGCACGAGATGCGACATCTCGGCGAGCAACCTTCCCCTCCTTTCCCGTAGGTAGGAGAACTACGTTGACTCTGATTTCTCGTTCCAGACGGGAATACGTAGGCATAAAGTGCGATACTTTTCTGAGTCATTTTCTTTTCTTTTAACCCAGACCTGTAGAGTAGATAGAATAACACACCCTTAGATAGAAAACAAGCATGGATCCCGTCGAGTACGACGGACGTGAGGGGTGCTAATACCTTCCCCTTGCGTAACCGACTCCCGAATCCAGGATTTGGTTGCGATGACCATTCCTTTCCCTCTTTGCGTTAGGTTTACTCTAAGCGTTTCCTTTCCCTCTTGTGGGATAAATAACGCACGCCGGCGACTCTTCTGTCATAGCTGGCGCCGATTTTCGCAGTAGCGACAGCTAGCGACTCTGCTGGGGATTCCAACGGTTCCCTATGCGAGTCAATCCTAGCGCTTGTTTTCCTGTCTGGGGTTTGTATGTATTTACCTTTCTGACTTTACTTTCAGTACTCTATTATTGTTGTTGTGATGGGAAGAGGGTTAGATTGAGGGATAAGCCGGACCTGGGCTTGAGTTTGCACATAGACTTAGAAGTAGAGAGTAGTGGTTAGCCTGCTTGCTTAGCTTGCACCAGCTAGCCACGAAATCTGCGCTCGGACGAGATTCTCTTTGATGCTTCTTGCCTGGCCCTTAGAGCTCGACAAGTTGTCTGACCCGAGGATTGTCGACTCTGGGGACCTATCAATTGGGATTCAGCTAAGTGAGGCCGCTTCAAGGGATGATGATGCCACACCTTCTGGGTATCGTATCATTGCTCTTGAAAGTCTGTGACGTTGAACCCGCATAGGATGCCGTACCTCGTATGCGAGTTAAGTACATACCTGTGAGGGGTAGGTAGGTCTGTTTGCAGGAAACCTTTAACCTCAGAGTACCTGGTTTATCTCTGTCAGTGAGATGTGGTTACAGGTTTCTGTTGAGTGGTTGGTTTGGTTTGAGGCAAAGATTTGATGGTTCTCAGGCTTCAGTACAGAGCAGCACAGTTCATCAGCATTGCACTTGATCTCCTGTTTGCATATGCATGTGCATTTTCATGTTTGCATTTCATTAACGTGTATTTATGTTGCAGGTGTGATCATTCCCCTCTGATTCTAGTGTATCTTCTGGCCAGATATGGAGTCCATGAAGAGGACAGTTGCTTACCGGTTGCATTCGCCAGATATCAGTTCCTTGCTGGGATTAGTTGCTCTAGCAGATGAGAGAGTGAGGGCTGAGTTCAAAGTATCTTATGGGAGATTTCTTAGTTTGTTGTACAGGCCTTCAGCATTTGAGACGACTGGGGTGTATACTTTGATGCAGTTTTATGAGCCTCAGCTGAGATGCTTCCTGTTCCCTGATTATATTCTGGCACCCACTTTGGAGGAGTATTCTGTTATGTTGGGAGTTCCTGTGTTAGACCAGATGCCCTTTATACATGTAGCACCAAGAAGAAAGGCGAGAACAAATCCATTGTTCAGAAGGTCCTCACACATCCTAGCACGGAGAGAGCAAAAGCACTACTCGACGTCAATTTCATCGGGGACAACAACTGCTGGATGACCCCGATACACGCCTACCTTAGCACGGGGCTCCTCCCCGACGACGCTAAGGAAGCTAGTATGGTCAAACGTCGAGCCTGCTCATACGTACTGCTCGAGAACAGGCTATACCGAAGAGGCTTCTCAGTCCATCTCCTCAAATGTATCGACGGAAGCCAAGCCTCCACCGTCCTAGAAGAGGTCTACGAGGGCATCAACATGCAACACCTAGGAGGATGATCCTTGGCGAGGAAGGCCATGCGGGCAGGGTACTACTGGATAACAATGCAGGAAGACGCGAAAAAGTACGTAAGGAAGTGCGACAAGTGCCAGCGGCACGGAGACATGCACCTTTACCCTCCGAGCGAACTCAAGTCCCTTTCCTCCCCGTGGCCGTTCGCCTGGTGGGGGATGGATATCCTTGGCCCGTTCCCCTTAGGCTCCTATCAAAACAAGTATCTGATAGTCGGTGTCAACTACTTCACTAAATGGATTAAGGCCAAAGCCATCGCCAAAATTAGGGCGCACAACATTTTCCATTTTTACAAGAGGAACATCCTCTCCTGGTTCGGCGTCCCTTTCGCCATAGTCACTGATAATGGGACAGAATTCATCACAAGGAATTTCCGAGACTTCGTCACCAAAGTCAGGACCAAGCACCATTTTACTTCGGTCAAACAGACACAAACGAACGACCAAGCATAGGCCGCGGATAGAGTTATTTTACGAGTTCTAAAATGAAGACTTGGTGACGCCAAGAAAGGACGGATCGAGGAGCTCCACAGCGTACTATGGGCCTACCGAACAACGCCTCACTCGAACACTGGAGAGACCCCGTTCCGACTCACATACGGAACGAGGCGTTAATCCCGGTAGAAATAAGAGACCCGTCCAGAAGCACCCAATCTCCCTTCAATGAGGAAACCAACAACGAGGCTCTCCGAGAGGAGCTCGACCTGGTCGAAGAAATCCGATCGGGAGCAGCTCTCCACGAAGCCACGCTAAAACAAAATATCGCCCTTCACTATGACAGTAAAGTCCTAAAGCACGAATTCCAGGTCGGCGACCTGGTCTTACGAAGAAACCAAAAGGACTCACACGAGGGTAAACTCACCGCGAATTGGGAAGGCCCCTATCCTGTTCGGGACAAGACGGAGCACGGGGCCTATTACCTTGAAAATTTCCACGGGGACGAAATTGCTCGACCATGGAACGCTGAGAAACTTAAAAAATACTACAGTTAAACACTGCCCGCGACGAACAACTTCGCAATCATGAGAGCGCACCCTGGTACCGCGCGCCTCCCTAATAACTCAACAAGAACAAATGCCTGCCCTATCGTGTGCGCAAGCAGAGCATTCTATTCGACGGTAACCCCTCAATCGAGAGCCACCGTCGTCGTACCGAGATGGTAGAACAACCAGCTCACAATGGGACGTTCACACCGCGGAGGGAGGACCACGATCGCGATTCTCCCCCGTAACTGACCAGGCGACATCCCCGGTCAATCCGGTCAGTTCTCTACACCACCGGACATACATATAAAAGCGTCGAGAAACATTCCCCATAACATACGAAAACGTACAAGCATACAAACATGTAAACATAAAACGAGAACACACTTAAAAGAAAAATATTGCATTATGAAAGGGGCACTAGCCCAGTATTCAATTACATCACAAAACGGCATGCAGGCCCGGCAAAAAGAACTTAATAAAATTTGGCACGCAGGCCTAAAAACTATGGGCACGTAGGCCCAAAAACATCTACACTAATCCTCGAGTCCGGCCGCTTCGGGCTCATCTACCGGGGTGGCATCTTCAACATCTTCGGGACCCACGGCGACCACCTGTCCATCGATGACCTGGTGGAAGGTCCCAATCCCATCGGGGACCAAGTCGAACTCGGAGTTCACTATCTTGAGTTGGTCCACAACACTGGAGAACCCAACCTTGACCGCTCTCAGACAGTCGTGCTCCAGCTCCTGGATCCTCCCCAACAGATCAGCGCCGGAAATCAGAAGCTTCTCCTAGTATGTTTCGTCCTCGACGAGACGAAGTGAATCCTCCAGCTCCCCCACACGAGCCCGCAACTTCAATAGCTCCTCCTCGACAGCTTTCAACTTACCCTCAACATCGACCCGCCTCTTACGCTGAACAACCACTTCCTCCTTGCTCAGGTCCAGCTCGGCAGTCAGTTTAGTCAACCTCGACTAAGCAAAGGCGAAGTCCCCCTACAACTTGGCCAACTCGACAGAAGAGTAACCCTCGTTGCTTAACACTAGAGAGGTTGAAAAAACATGTATCATTGCGGCCAGATCCTCGGTGAACACCTGCCTCGTGGCATCCCAACTCGCCCCGAGGACAACCTTCGCCTCTGAGGCCGAAACAGCCGATGACCAAGACCCGTGGAAGAACCCGGGATTTTGGTGGCAGGGGGGATGAGAAACCACTCCTCATAAAATCCTTCCATAAGATCGATAATGGCACTAGACGACTCAACTCTTGTCCGCTTCCCGGCCCCCTGCGATGTCGGGGAGTGACTTCCTTGGGGTGACGATGAGGACCTCTTTCCCCCTTGGTCGGCAATAGGCTGCTGAACCACCTGAGCGACCCTGCCCTTCCCGGTATTGGTAGTCCTAGACGCCGCCAATTTTCTCGCGCGCTCCTCGATGGACGACATGCTTCCTGCAAAAACAATACAAAAAAGGTTAGCGAACAAACCGAGACCAAAGGTCGGGCAGAATATCGACCACCACCTAGGAAACAGAGAGCCTCCTTGTCATACGAGCACTCGTGCAGAGCCTTTATGTTGATCAACCTCCTCTGCTGGAAAACACGCCCTTGGATGTTGAGGATATAGTTGCCGTCGGGCGTCACCAGTCTGGTCGGAGGTAAGCTGGCCACCAAGGAAACTATCTTCTGATAGCCCGAACAAGTCGTCCTCGTCCATGCTCCCCGCACGCACTATATAATGATTTGTGCCCTTCTTGAAATGATCCTTCGTCCATTCCAAGGGCACCCTCGGCACCATGACATCTTCCCGCTGCCCGTTCACCTCACGGGCTTCTCGATGATACATGGAGGCGCACGCCTCGTAGCAAAAGGGTCGGACTATAAAGAAGCGTGCCTTGATGTCCCGAGAAAAATCAATGTATGTCGGAAAGAGTCTCATCAGCTGCTTCAGCGACACCCACCATTTCCAGCCATCAACCGTTTTCCTCTGCAAGTGGAAAAGACGAAAGAAGAGCGATAAAGTGGCCCCGACCTCCAGATTTCGGCAGATGAGCTTGTACGCCCGGATGAAAGCTATGGCATAGGATGCAGCTGCAAGGGAGCCAACTTCAACCAATCAAAAACCCCCAGCTGGAAATCTGTAAAGGGCAGCCTGAGACCGGCATCCCAAAAGAAAAACTCGTACATCAGGAACCTCATCTTCCCGTATGTCGAGCAGATGCGATGTTGTTCCCTTGGCCGGTACACCTGCCAACCAATGGGAGAGTCTGCGCACCTGTCCTTGACAATCGCGAAGGCACCAGTCTCATCATCGACGAAGTAGGAAGGTGTACTCAATGGTTCTTCAGCTACTCAGTCCTCGACCAACCAAGTTCACGCTCACGCGGCGTCCACTTCCTCTTGGGCATCCCCTTGGGGAATTCATCCAATCCCCTTCAACATCCCCAGGGTATGCATCTAACCCTATCCTAAGTCCCCGGGGTACTCATCTAAAACTATTAAATGTCCCAGGCTCCCCATCCTTAACATCTCGATTGTCCCCGAGATATTCATGCTACAACCCCAATTGTCCTCGGGGCCTTCACCCTAAACCTAAGGATACGCCGCCATATTCGACGGAAAACCCTCGCCCTCCTCGGGCCATTCTTCATGCCCCCGATGGCGGCGCCAAGTGCAAAGAAAATAAAAGAAGGGAAGAGAGGAACTTACTGAATTGAAAGTAGAGGCGGAGTACGCGGCGGATCCTACGGAGGTGCTGGCGAACAAACGTGAGTGTGGAAACTCAAACGTCACGCGTGAGAGTAAGAGAAGGAAAAAAATGGTAAATGGACAGGCACCTGCCTATTTTTATATCCAGCGCGGGACTCGAAGCGCCCCTAGGCACTCGAGTACCCTAGGGTAGCCACCCTACATGATCCATTGGCTGTTAGACACGTGGCCACCATGTTCAGTCGCGTCCCTTCAGTGTCCCCCGTGAGCACAGACAGGCGAGGACGTGCCAACCTTTCCCTTCCTCGACCTAATGGCCCAATAAGACTGAGATTTCCGCGCTCCCGCACTCCTCGACACCGCAGACTGAAAAAGTTTCTTCCTCGCGCTCCTCGCCCATGACACAGCAGACCCACGAAGAGCCTTCCTCGCACCTTCTTCCTCCCCGACACAGTATTGTCAAGTTGTCGCTCCTTCACTTTGGAGCTACAACTTAGGGGGCTCCTGTTCTGGACTGGGCCCAGGCCTGCCCATCCGTCGGGCAGGCCCAACCCAACACTATTTGGGGAAGGCCCAAATCGCTCAATGTCGGGCACAGTTTCCCCTGTCGGAAAGTGTAACACCCATTTTTATTATTTCCAGTTTCCAGTGTTATTTCGTTTCACGTTGTGTGTGGATTGAATAATAATGAGGAGCATAATATTAGTGGGGGGTAATTGATAATAATAATGATTAATAATTAATATTAATAATTATGTTAATATTATTATTATTATTATTATTATTATTATTATATTACTTTTATTAACACTAATATGGTGAGAGAAATAATAATTATTATTATGGAATTAAAAGAATTAAGATAATTATTATTTGGATTAATAAAATAATTTTGGGGTATTGAGGATGGTATGGTCATTTTGGAAAATAGAGTTGGAAGGAAAGGAAGAGGAACACGCACGAGAAAGACGGGAAGGGGAAGAACGCAAGTTGGTGAAGAACAAGCAAGCACAATCAAGTGAAGAAGCTGGGACAATCATAATTCATGGAAATTGAAGAGGATTATCAACATCAAAGCTTCGATTGAGGTAAGGGGGGATTTGACGGTTAATTGGCTTTACATGAAAAATTGGTAGAAGGGGAATCCCTAACCCCATGTTTGGATAATTGCATGATTATGTTGATTTGATGATGATTGTTTGCTGCAATGTATGGTTTAATTTCTGTTGTGATTATAGTTATGGTATTGGCATTGTTGCATGTGTGGTAGAGATGATGATATGAGCGTTTGGGGTTTTCAGAGTTGGACTCGGTTCTGAGTCGAAGTTGATTTAATCGGTTAAGACCGAGGTTTGGTTGAGTGAATTGAGTAGTGGTTGGGTGGAGTGTTCGACAATATGCGTAGCCGATGAGCTTAACATGATTTTAGTGATAATTGGGGAGTGGGGTAGCTGCTGTTGCAGAACAAAAGAACTTATTTTTGCAGAATTCGCAGGATTCGCTAGCTCTTCGCTAGGCGGATGCCTGGCGAACGTTCGCTGACATCTCGCGTAGCGAGTGCGTAGCGAGCTTTGGCAGAAGCTGAGGTGTGGTATTTGCTAGCTAGTTGGCTGGGCGTGTTTGTGGCGAACCCTGGCAGTAGCTTAGATGTGTGTTTCACGTGGTGGTTTGCTAGGCGAATGAGTAGCGAACACTCGCTAGGAGCTCGCGTAGTGAGCAGGTAGCGAGTGTAGCAGAATTCAGAATGTGAAGGCTGTGTGCAGTGCTGGATGCTGGGTGCAATCAGATAGTTATGATGAGTTGTTAGCTAAATAATGAGAGTGTGGTGAAGGGTATGAGGGCCTCGTGGCCGGCGTTTATCGCAATTACCATAATCGGAGGATTATGAGTCGAACATAGAAATGCACGATGTGAATATGTTACGGGTACACTGTGTGTGCCGCGTGTGAGATTATGTGGATCATTAGGATCGATACGCTTATGATGCGTTGCACTTATGTGTTGTTTTGTGATGAGGTTGGGTCAGTGAGACCGGCATGCCTCGTGTGCATTGTGTGTGATAGGTTGTATGGTGAGTGGATCAGTGGGATCGGCACGCCTTGGGCGTCACGTGTATATACTGAGTGAGGGGTGGATCCATAGGATCGTTTTGCACTTAGTTTGCTAGATGTATGATGCGTGTGAATATGGTTGTGGTGCTCCTGTGAGGAGGGTGATGGCCAGTTGTCCATCAGTATATTATTGTGGTGCTCCTGTGTGTAGGGTGATAGCCAGTTGTCTATCAATATTATATGGTGTTCTCCCATAGAGGAGGGTGATAGCCAGTTGTCTATCAATATTATATGGTGTGCTTCCATAGAGGAGGGTGATAGCCAGTTGTCTATCGATGTTAATGATGTGCTCCCAGTGGGGAGGGTGATGGTCAGGTGTCCATCGGAGATGTGCTCCCATAGTGGAGGGTGATAGCCAGTTGCCTATCAGTGTGGTGTGCTCCTAGTGTGGAGGGTTGATGGCCAGGTGCCCATCGTTGATATGTGGTCTGTGCTTCTTCGGAAGTACAGACAATCCAGGTGCTTAGCTAGCTTGGATTGAGGCATCTTTGTAGGTTGCTCTGATACGTAACACCGGGGAATTTCTGGGAGTTACTTGTTTATGTGTTGACTATGTGTGCCCCAGTGGCGTATCTGGTTTTGGGATATGTATGGATACTTGATGATGCCATGTTTATTATGTTTTGAGGCAGATGGCCTATGGTTGTACATATGATGATACATGATGTTTTGTGTATCATGGATGGCATATATGTGATATTTTGAGTTATGACAGGCTATGTCCTTTCCGCTGCAATTTTATTGGATAAGTCAGTTAATATTTATTTGGAAAAAAATGTCTTGTGGAATTTTTATGTGAATTGTGACATCCTGGTTGGGAATGATACTCTGATATATGTTATTTGAATCATTTTATTTATAACTTGGGAATCAGGGTGTTACAGAAAGACTCTCCCTCTGTCAGGCAGAACTACACGTCTTCCACACGTTCTCCACGTGGCCCATCCGCGGGGACACGTCACCAGCCAACTACCCACCTCCGAAAGAGCTGGTCAGCCCACCTTCCAGAGATCACGGGACAGTTGAACTAGGGCGAAGACCACGTGCTGGTCTTCACTACGCCTCGTAAGCCCTAGTAGTCACCTAGGTTGGGCCTGGTAATCCAGCCCAATACAAGTGATCGTTGGCCATGCGCTGGGGTCTCACTATAAATACCCTCTTTCACTAGAGGGTCAGGTATTCACTTCTTAACCTCTTTTTTGTATTTGCTCCCACTCTGATCCATTACTTACTTTGGCATCGGAGTGTCTGGTGAACAGCTTGCAGATCAACGACGTGTGGCAGGTCCTTGATTCTCTTTTGATCAGGTTAAGTCATAAATTACATACTCTTTTCTGTATAGTATGCAATCATTAGGGCATGCATGTATCTTTTCATACTCCCAACCCATCGGACAGAATAACTTTTTCGCCTCGTAATAATGATTTGGCATTACGTTACCATCTGGAAGCATTTGTGTCAACAATTCAAGCAATTCGGTAAAACTTTTGTCAGTCCATCCATTATTTGCCTTCAAATTAAACAATTTTAACACAGCTGACAAACGTGTAAAATTTGTGCATCCCGGGTACAAAGGTTTATCCTTATCACTGCATAAAGTATCATAGGCATGTGCCCTCTTAAACAAATCTTGTCCAATATCACACATCATGTCTTCCAGACGATCATCCATTTCTACACTAACATTATCTATTTGGGACACATTTGACTTTGCTACTACTTCACCATGCCATATCCATTGTGTATAACTTTGACAAATCCATTCATAAATTAGATGATCCATAATTTCTTTCTTATTAAGTTTTGGTTCTTCATTTGCACAATGAACAGATGGACAGAGAAAAAGCACATGATGACTTTTTTCAGCATTACTTTTAGGAGGAAGAATTTGTTTTTTTTAGCATTACTTTCAGCAAAGTGTATAAATTCCATCACTCCATGTTCGTACTCGGTACTTAATCAATTAGCTCTCATCCAACCACGATCCATACCTATGTTCCAAAATTAACACATACAAAGTTAAATTATTGTGACGCCTACAATAGTCTCTCTTTTGGACACATTAGAGAGAACAAAAGTCTCTACGTGCAAACACGTGACATTAAATTAAATCTTAAAAATCATTCCTAACAAAATTTTAACATCATAAAAATTCTATTACTCAATTTTAATCCAAATAGAACCAAATTAACATCAAAATTATTAACATTTTTATCTTTATTTTTAACGCAAATAGAACCAAATTAACATCAAAATATTTCAATCATTTTTACAAAAAGCTATTATTATAAACCGTAAAATTATTTATTGTTAAAGATACCTTATAGATCGTTGTCATCACCAACAGAGTACTAGAAAGTAGAAAAAGCTCAAGGTTGTCTCTCCAAGCCAACAAGCACAAGGTTGTTTCTCCTAAGACTTTATCCAAATAATGAGAAATTGGTATTTTACCATCTGAAATTACGTTATGTTAAATATCATTGCTAATTTAAGCAACAATACGATGTTAAAAATTGCAGTGTAAGGTTGTCACTAAATTTTCTACACACTACATGTTAAAAATATCACTACTAAATTTAACAATATGATGTTGAAAGAATATGAAACAAACTGAATTTTCTACACACTAAATTTCAAAATCCAGAATTCTTACAAAAAGTTATTATTAAAAACAGTAAAATAATGTAGTGTTAAAGATACCTTAAAGAAACCACGCAAACGAAAATGGCAGAGGGAGAACCATGCAAACAAAAATGGTGGAGGGACGATGGAACGAAAACAGCGGAGAGGCGGTGGAAGAAGAAGATGGCGACGGTGGAAGAAGAAGATGGCGACGGAGGAGCGTTTAAGGAAGAAGAAGAAAAACGGCGGAGGGACAGTGGAAGAAGAACGAAAATGGCGGAGCATTTAAGGAAGAAGAAGAAAAATGGATTTTGGAATTTTGAGAATGTAAACATTACGGGTAGGGTTTTGGTTTTAAGGAATATTTTACATCGGTTGGCATATGGGCCGATGTAAAATCCTTTAACTTAAAACATTTTATATCGATCCTGTTAACGGACCGATGTAAAATCCTATTAAGGTTTGATACTTTTTACATCGGTTGTAATTAAAGGACCGATGTAAAGTCCTTAAAACCATTTTTTACATCGGTTGGAATAATGGTCCTATGTAAAATGTTTAATCCATTTTATTTATTTTTTTATTTAGAACTTTTTACATCGGTTGGGATAAATGACCCAATGTAAAATGTTTAATTAATATATTTTATTTATTTTTTTATTGAGATACTTTTTACATCGGTTGAGATAAATGGCCCGATGTAAAACGTTTAATTAATATATTTTATTTATTTTTTATTGAGGTACTTTTTACATCGGTTGGGGTAAACGGACCGATGTAAAATCCTTTATAACAAAATTTCTTATTATTTACGAAACTACCACCGCGTTATTTTTTACATCGGTTGGTGTAAAAGGCCCGATGTAAAATGTTTAACCTATTTTATTTATTTTTTATTCAGAACTTTTTACATCGGTTGGGTTAAATGGCCTGATGTAAAATCCTTTATAACAAAATTTCTTATTATTTACGACATTGCTACCGCATTATTTTTTACATCAGTGGAAATATATGACTGATGTAAAATCATTAAATTATATAGTTTTCACCTGATATTGTTAATAAATCTTATGTAAAATCTTTTGACAAAAATATTTTTCACATCATATATCTTAAAATTTGATGTAAAATTATTTTACCATATGTCTTATTTTTAATAGTATATCTGCTTTACCTTTAGAATAATTGGTTTAAATCAAATTCATAGAACTAATGAGCCCTTCTTTCTATTTAGAGAGCCCTTGCTCCACTGTCCAATATGTTTGTGACTATAACATTAAGCTATTTTTTAATTCATGCCTTTAGACCTCTTTTGTAAACTTTGGTAAGCCAGCAAGATCCTTAACCTTCTTTGAAATAATCCAAAACTACATGTCTTTTTAAACCTTGTTACTTCAAATTTTGCAAAAAGGTTAATCGTCATCTGATTTCAGCAAAGTAGGATCATAAAGTGCCTAGTTTGCTGCGAACCTGGACATGGAAAACGGTAGAAGCTTTTTGGCAAAACAGTATCTTAATTTATTTTTCCATATTCTTTAATGACTCTATGTTGTAACGTTTCACATAAGCAATAATAAAACCTATCAGGATTCTGCTTATGCATTAAGTATATATCCAGAAATAGTGATTGAACTAGATATGATGAAATAAGTTGGAGTAAGGTTCACACGTAAAAGATTTGAAATAGATCCCTTAGCATATATAGATTATTATACAAAAAGCTAAAGAAGTCCATGACCAATGTTATTCACTCTCTCTCGCAATCTCATTTTCCCCACAATTCTGGTCCAATTCATATCATAGATGACATCCTCAATTTATTCATTTTGTCTTTTAAGCACAATATATCTCTCTACAGTTATATATAGAGCACTTGTCATTCATTATTTAACCAAGACAACAAGCTAGTGAACTATGTCTATCAGAGTAATTATTTGTTGAAATTTTCTTGGCGTTTCTCCGAATGCTTCATAGAATAGACAATTAGTTATTACAAGTTAAGGATAGTTGCTGTTCAATGAAGTGTTTGGGGGAACTCTTGGAGTTGAATCAACACCGATCTACAAAGTATACGAAATTCATTTTCTTACATGATTTTGGTTTCTATTAGCTAGTTGAATTACTAGCCTCACCTCTTATAATTAGCACAGCCCATAACATTATTAGTGATATTATAAGAAAACATTACTAGAAATACTCTATTTTCCTGCGTTTTTACCTGCGGATTTTGACAAACTTTCTGCAGAAAACGTTTTACCTGCGACTCTTCCTGCTATTTTCTGTTCTCAGCTAAAACCTTCGTGACTAATTTAATTAGCAGGTAAAGTCGTGGGAAAATGTAGCAGGTAAAGTAGATAAATTCGCAGATAACACCGCTGGTAATTGAAATTTTCGCAGGTAAATTCGCAAGTATTTCTCTCTCAGGTTTTTAATTTTTATCATTAATTGTGTTTAATGCATATTTAAAATATTATAATAATTGTTAAATATCAAAGTAACAATAATATAAAAATAAAAATCTAATTTGAATAAGACAATGCAACACTAATCACATTCAAATTTTTAAAGCAACTAAACATTACTATATAGTCAATAACAAGTACTTCTAGAGTTATATTACTAAAAATGACACAATCAAGTTACTAATAATCACTTTTCCAATCAAATTAATAAGAAAAAACAATCCAAATCAAAATTCACTACTAATGTGTTCACTATTGTCTTCATCTGATTCAACAACATCATCTTCACTTGAATTATCAGTTCCATTATTGGCTTGAGTACACACCTAGTATTATTCTGAGCAAAGTCCAATATTTGATGGGTGAAAGAATTTAAATTTTCTCCGAGTGCGGAATTTGATTGCACACCCGCATCAATCTCATGCCCGTCATTTGAATCTTGAGAATCAAGAACAACAGAGTCTGCAATCTCCTCAAGTGCTATCTTGTTTGGAATGTTAGACTCCTTCTCTAGAGGCTGGTCTTCAAGAATGCCTGAATCGAATCTGTCCCAAGGTATACTAGCAGTTTTTGATAATGAAAGGTCATCGACAGATTCCACAAAATTCATAGAGAATCTCTGCTGTGTTGTTTCTGGATCTCTATGATCTTTACCTATATATGATGTGGATGGAAAATCCGATGCCAAAGTGTCTACTTGAGAATTTGTTCTCACTATTGTTATAGCATTTTCATTACCAAACACTTCAGTTTCCTGCATCAAAGGATACGTCAAGTTCTACGGATGGTCGACAGAAAAATGCGTGTGGCTTCATGGTAGATTGAATGTCAAGTAGAATGCCTAAAAACCCGTTCCAACAAAGATGGAATATACTACAGATAAATAGCTATGAAATAATTACAGTATTCAATCAAAGCAATGACTAAAATACCTCTATTGGTGACATGAATCCTCTTTGATGAGACACTGACATCTGCCGACAATTGAAATATGGAGATACAACTGGTAGTTGCAAATCCTTGAAAATAGATTCAGGTTCCCTCACCCATGATGCAGCTCTTACGGGTGAAACAATTGGGAACTGAATATCAGTCTCAGTAGAGCCATTAGAAGGATTCCCATCCCACATAATAGGATAACAACTTGCTCTAGATGGGAGGGGCTTGCAAAGAACTATTTTTAAATATATTATAAATTAATTTCTGTATATGAGATCTTTTCAGAGAAGCCTCAAGCGGAGGGAACCAATTACTAGTCAACTGAATGAAAAAAATTCAAATGTGAGTCAACTGAAAGCCAGTTTATTCATAAGTATGATTGAGCAGTAGCACCAGACACAATCTGATGCGACAACTTCGAGTAAAAAATATAATACGACAGTGTATGCAACATTTTAAGCATACAAGTGCCTTACAACCGTCAGGAGAAAGGGCGTGAGGGAAAAGAATGAAGTATCACAATAAAAGTATAACTCGTGCATTTATGTAATAAATTCTGCACAAAGGAACAATTATACATTATTGCTTACGATCCATGTATATTATGCGATTAAACGGACTATCTAGTAAAATACTTAAACAATGTTTGTGACCAACATATTCAGAAAATGCTATTTCAGTTGCAGTTTACTTCCTAAATCCATGAAAAAATAGAGGATCATAGTAGCAAAAATATCGTCATAGCAGTTTTCTAATCCAATGGAGTTGGATTAGAAAATCATGAATGGTAGATACCAATAACAATAGTGATGCTTGAAATATAAGATTAAAATGAAGACTCAACATCATATCATTGAAATTTCAAAATGAGACTATATCACATAGATTCATGTTTTAGTCCAATACAAAGTCACTCACCAAATTGGAGTACTTCGTTATATTGAAAGGGTTAAATTTGATAGGAGCTTCCTCCAGAAAACATTCCACGTAGTGAAGCAAAAATAGACCACAATCATACAAGTCCCCTTGCTGAGGAAGATGGAAAAAAATGGAAGGAAAAACAAAAGTCAATAAAAAGTTGAACCGAATTTGTTAGATTCATATGGAGAGAGGCTACCTCTAGTGAGATGAACCGTATTTGTAAAAACTTAGAAGAAACGTCATCCACCATATTGGGGTGTCTCTCCTTCCATTCATCACACAGATAGTTGTCATTATACAATATATGGAAGAAAGAAGTGTTAGACTCTACGATGACAGAAAACAAACTCAATTCACTCAAACAAGCATTTACTTTGTTAGTTTTATTTTTACTATATTGGGTTAATACAATTTTCTGCAGTGGCTCAATGAAATAACTCAGCCAAAAAAGCCTTGTAAACCATCCAGACTCATGGTTCTTCAGAAAAAATTTTAATACAAGCTAACATCAATTATGAAACTTCCAATGCAATGCCTCAATAACTTGCAAGGTAACCATTAGTTTAATATAACGATGAATGACATTGACCATCGACAAGGACGAGTTGTTTGTCAGATTCTGTTTATCAGTGATCAGCATACTGGCAAAAGTCGCCAGCCACTCTTAACTGTTGTCAGGTGTAGGTGACAAGACTTGTGACTAATGAAGTTGACCAAACTCAACAGTCAAACTATTGGCAATAACAGAGGAAGAATTTACTGCCGTGCAAATTTGTATCAGATTTGTTGTTGTCGTCGTTATTCTTTGTGAGTTTCATAGTCTTCTCTGAGTTCTTAGGATGTATCATACCAGAACCGTACACGGTGATTGTATTTCCTTTCTTTACTATTGTTGTAGGTCCACGTTTTACTACTGCAGTATCATCTTCAAATGTCCTTATTCTCCAACTCGCATTGGTATGCGGAAAAAAACTCGTTCTGTGTCGAGTTTGGCTTAATTATGTATGGAACAATCTTTTCATTAGGATAAATCAAAGGTGAAGGTTTAGAATCTGAATGATTATTGAAACCCCAAGATGATCGTTTTGGTTTTGCATAAGGAACCTTCGGATCAGGAGACTCGTATAATCTTCTCCTTGTGTGAGAATGACGAGATTCTTCGCAATCAGAAGTTAAAGACCAATTATTTTATGTCCTACTTTTAACCATATTATCCGAGTTCTTTCTGGTAGACCAATTATCTCTCTCCTACTTTTAGCCATATTATCTGAGTTCTTTCCAGTAGAGTTCTTCGAATTCGGCGTGGAGTATTGTGATGACATAGTCTTCCCTAAAAATCTCTGACTTATGGAAATGCTGAGTACTCTCCAAGAGTACCAAATATCCTCTTAAGTCCTACTAGACTCCAAATAATTGATGCATCAAAGAAAACACGGTCACTCGGACATGTCCACGGGCTACCTTCGGGAAGAAGATCTTCATGACATATGTTTTTGACAGATTCTAGCAGCCACCATGCTACACAAATGTTGATAGTTCCAACAAGCATTGTCCTAATGAACTAAATAATTTTTAACACAACAAATACATTAGATAACATATAAGAAAGGTACATGCTAGTAAAACCTTGCAAACACAATTATAACAGTTGAAAAAATAAATATACCTACACTAAGAACATTGACCTTGGAGGGATTTTCATATAATATCCGAGCTTGAAATTGCTAAGGAACGAAACAGCCTGAGCCATGCTTATGTAGCCATAGGTTTTAAAGCATACATTTGCAATTGGTCTTCCAGGGTAAGAGTTTATGCGCCGGAGACTGTCGGATACGTGGTGGTTGATAATGAAGGAAGGTGTGCCGCTTCCACATCGACCGGTGGTTTAATGAACAAAATGAGTGGTTGAATCGGTGATTCACCATTGATAGGTGCTGGCATAATTCAAAGTTGTCACCGGCTTCCTGCGAGAATATGTTTGTGCGTATTCCAACCCTTCACGCCAAACGGTTACCTCTAATACCTGTGGAGTTAGACAACAAAGAGAGTCTTTAGAAAACACTGATAATTAATTGAAACAAGGAACGAAACCTCAGACTGAAAACAAATATAAATGCGATAGCATTAAGTTTTACCATCTAAATATATGATATATGATATACGAAGGATATGAGTATTTGTCAAGATGTCTTATAATGTAAGTCGTACATCAAATTTGATATTCAAAGCTTCTGATATACATTGCAAAGTTCAAGACAGAAAAGAACGAGAATTGTAAGGAAGACGTACCTCAGACAAGGCATTAACAACAGATAAGCCAACACCATGTAAACCTCCGGAAACAGAGTAGCCACTATTAACACCACCAAATTTTCCACCAGCATGCAAGATCTACAAAGTTCGTGAAAGTAATTAATTTGTATCCAATTAAAAGGTATACAAAAAGATTAAGCCCAAAAAAATATAAACCTAAGGCTTGTTAATATTTTCTTGTTAATTACTCAGTAATTTTTAAAAGGTCTGAAGCATTTCCTTACATAATTTACTTTTTTGATACAAAAGCATAAATGATTTAATTAAAATTCAATTGTACAGTATCAAAAGAACTATGTTGCAATGACTATTGACCTTCAAGAACGTACAAAATCAATTTCTTCTAAACTCCTATTCAAGTAAATGAAAAAATTACCGTCAACACTGTCTCTAAGGAAGACAATACTACATCAGGTTCCAGAACAAATCCTGATTTCATAATCACCCCATCACATACAATAGCATGCCTATGGTGACATTGTCCCATATATAACACCCCTCTATGTGTACATTTGGTCCAATTTTACATCATCCTCCAACAATGGAATTTAATATCTTAGTGTTGTTGCCAATTTTGGTGTCGGATCCTATAATAGAGAATAGGCCGACAACAGCAGATTGTGATTGCAAAATTTTTGAAAGGGGAGAAAGGAATTTGTCAAGATAGTCAACATTAAATTAACGGAAACAAAATATGTCAAATTAGTTTTGACCCAACAATCCACAAGGGTCCTAATACAATAATTACTTGCTGAATAAAATATTCAAAAAACTGAAGTTTATACGAAATGAACAACCGCATGAATAAAGCAAACAAGCAAACAGCCAATATAATAACACACTATTTTATTATTTAATGTTATAATCTTTTTGCTAGCATACCAATCAACACCAAAATTTCCATCCATACCTGAGCCACGATATATTCCCTGTCTTTCAAACTTAGTAGTTGTGTTGCCAAAATTCATAACATCAGGGACCAGTAGCCATACTTCTACATGTGTGTGTTACAGGGCCTGCCTGTAGAATACCACAAAAAATCAGCAACATGAACTTCTCCCTCACTATGAATGAACTTTTTTTTTGGGTCAAATAATATAACTACTTGATTTTTCTTTTGCATTTTTCTAAGAGACATTATTCTAAGAGAAATTGTTAACATACCAAATGGAAATAGAATCTAACGCAACTGTTGGATTAGAAAGCAACCCTGATATGAGTACTAGTCCTTGATTGTACCATATCTCCAAACTACAAAAACATACATTTCATATTTTTAAAATATATAAACTCGATAGGATCGTGTTCGACCACACATCTTAAACATATGCTCAAAGCTACGACGAGTGAAAGCAAGGATATAGTCATACCATAACATGACAGTAGAAGCAACTGTTAGCTTGATGTAAGGTCGGATTCTAACGAATGCTCTCTTAGTGAAACCCGTCCATGTTTTGTGTCTTTAAATCTTTGAAAAACTCTCTGCATTACTAATGAAAGAGCTGCAGGAGCACCAATAGACCACAATTTCAGGTATTGCTGGGCTAAGGAGTTTCCATCAAACATGTAGAGTGCATCAAAGTAAAACACTATGAGACATTTCATCAAACATTTAGAGTGTGATAAAGGAATTTCAAAAAATATATTAAAAACACTATGAGACATTTCTTCAAACATTTAGAGTGCATCAAAGTAAAAGGCTTCAATTCTATTAGTAAGAAATACAATAAAAAAGAAGAATATGTGAAGTGTGGACAAGATAAACATACCAAATTAAGAATGAGAGGACAATCATTGCCGTTGTAAACATGAATTTTCATTTGGCAGAAAGTTGAAAAGTGGTGAATCTCATATTTGTTTCATATGACATTAATCGTTTTTCCTTTTACATGATAAATTGGCGTCTTGCTTTGGTTTCAGTTTAGGATTTACAAATTTGTGGTTCATGATTTAAAAAAGACCTTTAACTTTTGAAATAGAGACAGAGGATAAGGGATTGGATGTTTGGAACAAGTTGATTTGTATGATTTTTGGAACGATTGGATTTTTTTAGAAGTTTCAGGAAGAATGAATCAGTGAGAGGTTGGGTTTTTTTATTACATTTGTTTTTAGTTTTGTGATAATATAAAGTGGCATTGTTTTTTTTTAATAAGATATTTTTTAATCAACATTTTTAAATCAATATTAAGAAAAGTACAGTATTTTTCTAAAATTTCATTTGACACATGTGGTTTTCAAATAAAAAATTGCGACGTTTACTAGAAATTGTCACATGAACGGCCTCAAAACACACATTGGGACAATTGGAATCCAACCGTCGTAACTTAAGTGTCATAATTACTCCAAAACTTTAGGATGGTAAATCACTATTTTTATTTTATTTTATCATCTTTTAAATTGTAAAATTGAATTGCAAGTTAATAAATTGATCTCTAACATAATAATCTAGTTATTTCACCAAAATATTTTTGATACACGAAACGAATAAAAAGATTATATATAATATAAAAATATATTTTATCAATTGAATAAAAGGGTTATTTTATTATCTTTTTAAATTTTAAATTTTAAAAAAATTATAAGTTGAAGGATTACACATCAATTATATCATAAACTTATATTTTTTATTTTTCTAATTTTTACAACAATAAAAAAATATTAAATAAATAAATCTTCTTTAAGAAATAAATAAAAAAAACTCAATTAATATTATAAAACTTTCTTAAGAAAAACAAAGGTTTAATATAAAATTAAAAAATATCTCAACAACATTTTCTTGGAATCAATATGTGTTTTATGATTTTATTTATTAATCGTAAAAATATAATAAAAATTAAAAATAAACTAAATAATTCGAAGCAAAAGTCGCAGAAAGGTTTACAGCAAATTCCGCAGCAAAAGTCGCAGAAAGGTTTACAGCAAATTCCGCAACAAAACCTGCGATAACTCTAGAGAATTTTGTGGTTTCAATGCATAACTAATTCCTGCGAAATAATTCACAGTGAAATCCGCAGGAAATTTATATTTTATTTTTAAATCCAAAATCGCAGCTAAAGTCTCAGGAATTCCTGCAAAGTTTTCTCCTAATGTATTTTTAATGTTTCACAATATAAAGGCGCAAGTGAAATCGCAGGTGTTGCTGCGGAACTTTTCCACAATAAAATCCAGGTTTAGTTTTGGTAGAGTTATTTAGGTGGCCAACGAACCCAGGTTTAGTTTTGGTAGAGTTATTTAGGTGGTTAAAAACCTCAAAGGCCACTATAGTATAATCACTGACCAGTCTTTTACGTCCAAAGGCGCTCTAATAGTAGGGAGAATATGCTTGATTTTGTTAGCAATAGTTTGACTAATAATTTTCATAATCACATTACACAAAGCGATAAACCTAAAATCCGTGGGTTTGATGGGGTTCTTTATTTTTGGAATCAGACTAATGGAAGTCTTGTGTGTAACACCCCGTTTCTCAAATATAAAATAAATGCAATTTAAATCAAAACAAATATCAGAGTTTCCACACAACACAGAATGTCACAGAACAGAATCTCAACAAAACATTTCATTTATGTGAATTCAACAATAAGCAGCGAAAATCATTCTATAGATATATATACATATAATCATCGTGTACAACAATATTCGGCCATCCACCCAAAATATACAAAATATATCCATCCAAAATGATTCATCTCAACATGTTACGACACGGAGTCACAACAAAAATCATCAGATAAACAAATAACTCCCCAAGCCCCAGTGTTACGTATCAAAGCATCCCTACGACAGGACTCGCCATAATCCAAACTAGTTACGCACCGGGATAATCAGTACTTCCGAAGAAGCACAGACCACAGCAAAAGCAAGGGGTGAGAAGTCACGATCAAAATATAACGGTAATAATGTGCATGAATAAAAGGCAGTAAATCACACAATTATCGTTCACATACATCGAGTCGGACCTACTGTCCCACACCAACATAGCATATAAAACAATGCAACATAGGCAAGTCAAACCATGATATGCGGTACCGACTCAACAATAGCAACGATGGGCACCGGACTATCAACCCTTCCCGAAGGAACACATCATCATCACCGATGGGCACCAAGCCATCACCCTCCACACAGGAGCACATCATAAACAGGATAGATGATCACTCACGCTCCCCTGAGACATGATATATCCCACACAATCACCGATGGGCACCAGGCCATCACCCTCCACACAAGAGCACATTATCACTACCGATGGACACTAGGCCATCACCCTCCACACAGGAGCACATCATCACACCATGCTATGCATAACCCCAATGCACAACACACAACATCAGATACACTAAGTGTACACAATTCCACTGATCACATTTCATCACACATCATATATATATATATATATATATATATATATATATATATATATATATATATATATATATATATATATATATATATATATATATATATATATATATATATATATATATATATATATATATATATATATATCAGACATCACCACATTCATACGCAATCACATGCACCGAATTCAATCATTTAAATTAAACGAATATTACAGAAATCATATTTCACACCACACATACATTCCCCATAGTTCAATACCAATATCACAATCAACCATGACCAACAAGGCTCCAACATCACGAGAGAACAGAACAGCACAACACAAAAATACAAAAACACTGTCATGCTCGCGGGCTCACTCGCTAGGCGAAGCATCAGTGAATGCTCGCTACTTGCTCGCTCAGCGAACTCCCTAGCGAAGCCAGACAACGGCTACTGGAATCATTCACTACCCAGTTCGCCCAGAGAATCCCCAGCGAAGATTCGCTACTCGCTCGCCCAACGAACCAGCTGGCGAACGTCTGGGATTTCAGAAAAGTAACACTGCTCAGAGTCGGCAAAAAGCTCCGAACTCAACTGATTCTGCTCAAACCAGTTCCCATCATATCATTCCAATATTCTACAACCTAGCTACATAATCTATCTTCGATTTAACCCGATTAAATGTCATCTTTACTCAATTAATCAACTTCAGCATAAAACTTCGAACTACCCGAAAACACCCAAATCGATCAAACAGCACATGCAATGGTTTTAACATATCATCAACAACTCAGAATTCACAACACATATCAACAAAATCATCACAACCTATTGGGGTTAGGGAAATCTCCTTTCTACCTAGTATTCATGCAATACCGAATTTTAACCGATTCTTCCCTCCCCCCCCTTACCTCGATAACTCGATCAAGTTGTAGAAGATTCAGAAATCCAAGCTTTCCTCTTCCTCCTTGATCCTTCTATGCAAAACCCTCTTCCACTTGACTTGTTCTTCCTCTTCTCTTCTTCTTCCAACTTTTCTCTCCTTCTATCGTGTTCTCTTCCTTCCAATTCCAAAATACCCCTTATTCCAATATTCTTCTTATTTCTTAATAATAATAATATCAATAATAATAATAATAATAATAATAATAATAATAATATTAATAATAACAATAATAATAATAATACCATTACTATTAGTTATTAAATTATTGTCATTATCGATTATGTTATATTAATATTAATGGCCAAAGCTCCTTAAATAAACCCCACCAAAGACGTGCCGAATTAAAATAACACCGAAAAGATTAAATAATTAAAATGGGTGTTACACTGTGTAGATCCTTTGGACTCTCCCAGTTGTTTAGAATGTTCAAAATAGTGTTAGTAATATCCTCTTCCACAATTCCCTTAATATTTCTGATAGAAACTACAGACCATCCATCAAGACCCGGAGCAACAATTCTTTAAAGATTTTTCAGAACAACACACACCTCCTCTTTAGAAAAAGGATTCTTGAGGGACTTAACTAGTGGTCTTTTGCCCTATGAGCCACCTAAATCTCTTATTGGTGGAAATTCCTGTCAATGATATCCTCTATTACCTCCATTTTCTTTTGATTATGTTTAAGAGTGTTAGTCTTCTAAAGCTGGTTTAGATCTCTGTTCAATTTTTTTATCTTCTTGGTAGGATGAGAAAATGTAGTTCTTCTCCATTTTCATGAATAAGCCAAAGTGTAAGATAATTTTATTTGGTATCCTTCTTTGGAATGTAGTTACAGCTATTCCTTATGATGTCTTAGATATCAACACTTTCCATCCATATATTCCCAAATATTTTAGGTTTGCCTTTAAGTTGTTTCTTCATTTGGTGATTCAGATCAATATGGATTTCCAGTATGATAGGATTATGGTTAGATTTAGACATATGGAGATGTGGGCTTGTATGGTGAGAAAACATTTGTTCCAGCCCTTTGTAGCCATGTATTTTTCCAACTTGACTAAAATGAATTTATTTCCTGGCTGGATGTTACTCCATGCCTCCATGGAACCTTCATAACCTAGATCAATCTACAATCAGAAAAAGTATTGTTTATAGTGAAGGCAAGATTAGAATCAAGGGGATTTCATATCCCAAAACATAAGTCAATTTGTGTTAATAGACTTTTATTTGTAAAGATCCATTTGTATATTTTGAATAATGTTTGAGAAGTTCAACCTTACTTAATCATTCACAAAAGTTTTATCAAGGAAAAATTCCTTTGGTTAAGTGAAAAAATGTTGTTGACAGAGCATAACAATTTTTTTATGAATTAGTTTAATGTAATAGATTTTAAGAGAGTAGTGCATCACAGACAATTAAATGGATGTCACATATACCTAAGTTTAATGTAATAACACGTGGTGCATACGACATAACAAAATATTCATGCTATACAAAATCAATGTATGATCATAGTACAGTGCAAAGTAGTGGTGTTATAGTTGAAGTTGAATCCATGTATTTCTCTAGTTCGAAATATAAGAATCATATAATGACATCTAGAGCGTACTTTGGGTTCATTGAAGAGATTATAGAAATTGATTATGTTAATTTTAAAGTGTCTTTATTTAAGTGTAAGTGGATTGACAGTAACTCTGATGTAAAAATCAATGAATTAGGGATATTAAAATGAGTTAAGGATTGATTATATTACTTTCAAAGTGCCTTAATTTAAGTGCAAGTGATATTAAAATATAAATTTTAGAAAATATTTATATATTTATAAAGTGAAATGATCAATTTTAAAGTTAAAATTAATTATAAAAATAATAAAAATGAACTACAGACATATTATATATATATATATATATATATATATATATATATATATATATATATATATATATATATATATATATATATATATATATATATATATATATATATATATATATATATATATATATATATATATATATAATTTAATACAATGATATTTACATTGTCATAAATTATTTGTATTAAGTGTGACTCGGTCAATTTATCAGTTAGACCAGTGAACCAAACCGATAAGTTTGTAGACAAGATAATTCTATTTAAATAAATATTATATAGAGCACTTGCAAAAATTGCTTAACCAAGAGAGCAAGCTGGTAAATACATCTAGCAAATTAATTATTTGTTGGTTGTTTCTTGGAGTTCCTCTTAATGCTTCATACAAGAGGCTCTTTATCTTGTCCAAAACCATTAGAAATCAAGGATAGTCCTTTCTTCAATGATGTGTTTGGGGGAACTCCTAGAATTCAACAAATGATGTACATGTAAAAGAGAAATACTTTTAGTTTCTTTTGTTTCAACATTGAATTGGTTTATAAGAGAGGTCCTGCTCTTTTTTCAAACATTATTCTTAGATAATAATATTGTTTACAAATTCTTAATATCCTTGCCTTTTTATAAATTGGATGTCAGGTCGGGTTTAGGTCGTTCTCATAACCAAGGTAAAAAGGTCTCCATTAGTATGTTGAAATTTTAGAGAAAGTTTACTAACAGACATAAAATAACATGTTTTAATCCGTTTGAAATTAATTGGCTCTGTGACACATTTGTTTACGCCAAATTTTCATTATAATAATCAGCTTAAAATGTTTAAATATTTATGCATAAAGCTTTTTATGTAGATAAATAAATATATACTATTGTTAATAAATTCAACATTATAAGTCTCATTAGTCTGAGCTTCATATTCATCATCACTAGTCTTATCTTCTTCCTCTATATATAATCCACAACTTTTCAAGTAATTTATAACAAAATAGAATGTGAAGTGAGATTACTCCACTCTCCTTTAGATTGTCGTGTTCTGGGCACTTCGAAAATTTGGAATCTTTCTCATATTTAGTTGTTTTATTCTAGTAGCTTCTTCAAGATAAAATCTCTACTAAAAATGAGTTGTTTAGGCGTGGGGTGCTGAAGAGCAAGGGCATGATACTTTATTCAATGCTTGATCTAGCCACAAGAGAATTCTTTGAGCTCCATCAATGAAATAAGAATAAGGCCAAAATAGATACAAGATCCTAAGGTAGGTCTATGATCATCGGGATCACTTGTCCGATCAGAGTCACTATAAACCCTTAAAAATAACTTGTGTAGCAAGGAAGTTGGGGAGAGAAGCAAGACATGAGCAATAGTGTCACTTAAGAACTAGAGAATCCTCTTGACTCAGAATATAAGGCCATGAATTGGCAAGTTTTATTCACAAGCAATGTTCGGTCTAATAAGTGTCACATATTGTAAGGCCTCGACCATTGTCGTGTAATGATGAGGATCTAGAAGTTGTGATGATCCATGCTTACTAAGTTTGCAAGAATCGAGCTTAAGTGTAATAAATCAATTGGCATTACTCATGTTGTCTTGAGTGAGTGAGTCTCGAATATATTTGGTTTGTGTAAGAAGCATACAACTAGTTCGGAAGTGCTTGACTTAAATGCCTAAGAAATACTTCGGTTTCTCAAGTATCTTGAGAGAAAATGTGGCATGAAGTGACTCAACAATTTTGTGAATAAGATAAGAAGAAGTGCATGTCATTAAGATGTCATCAATATAGACCAAAGCATACGTGGTCATTCCTTGATGATAGATGAATAGAAAGTGTCACATTTGTTGTACAGGAAACCAAATTGAATGAATAGTTGAACTAACTTTTCATACCAGGTTCTTGGAAAACTTAGTTGTTATACCTTGATACTTGTGAAAAACTGGTGGAAAACATGATACGATTAACGATGATTAGACCTTGTTTAGAATCCTTTATATGTCCATGTATGTTGTCTATTTTCCCCTACGGTAATTTGTCAGTGATTGTGACGGTTTAACTTAGCCGTTATACCAAATTCCTTAATGTATAACTCACTATTCCACACTACGCTCCCTAATCCCTTAGCTAGCTAGTCAAAACAAACAATGTTTCTTTGCTTTAAACCCTAAGTCACGACTTATAATTTCTTATCCCTAATAAATAACTAAGTTGAACTGATTAATTTAGTTTTGATTCATTGAGTTATGTTTTGTAATCACTATGAGTCTAGATTGATATACTTATTCTTAAACACATATAAAGCAATGAACACAAAAATAAATAGAATAATGATATTGAATAATTCAAAGATGCAAATAGTACAAAGACCTAAACATATGTCCCAACAATTTCATACAACTTCATATAATAAGAACTAATTAATAATTAGGTCCAGTGCTTTTATGGATAAGTTCGAGTTTGTTTCATTTTCATCCAACTCTTTTCGGGATGTTCCTCAAATATTTTTGAGTTTCTTTAACAACTTGGTCTATTTCTTTTCTGGATGCCTTCAGGTTTGTTTCCCTTCCATCCAATGCTTTTTTGAATGTCTACTCAAAAATATCTGAATTAGTTTCCCTTTCATCCAATGATTTTCAGGATGACTCTAACGTATTTCCAGAGTTTAGGTCTCGTTTTGCATTTAATGCTTTTCTAAATGTTTGTGATGTCTTGTAAGAGTGGGTTTCCTTTTCATTCAATGCTTTTCGAATGTCTCTGATGTTTTTCCAGAGTTTGAATTTCTTCTCCATCCAATGTTTTTCTGAATATTTCTGATGTATTTCCAGAGTGCTACATTCAATGCTTTTTGGAATGACTCTGATATTTCTTCAGTTTGGATTCCTTTTCCATATTTAATTCAATGCTTTTCTAGATGTTTCTGATATATTTTTCAGAGTGTCATATTCAATGTTTTTTCTGAATGACTGAGGTATCTTCAAGTTGTTTTCTTTTCCCAATCAAATGTTTTCGATATGTTTCCCAGAGTTTATTCAATGCTTTTATGAACGTCTCTGATGTATCTTCATGTGATTCACTTTTGCATCTAATTCTTTTACGGATGTCCTTATTATCTTTCCAGGGTTTGTCTTTTCTATTCCAAGTGTTGTTGGATATTCCTCGATTAATCAGACTGACATCCATAATATATCTTGTATTTCCCCAGCAAGCCTTTTCACCTTCATTCAATCCTCAATAAATTTCCTTTCGAAGAGTTCAGCAACATATAAAAATAATTTTAAGTTTCATTTAAGAAATGTTCTAAATTAAAAACAAGCAACTTGCCTTAACGTGTAACCAAACAAATAAACAACAATTTAGAAATAAAGAAAATCCTAGTATATGAACAATCATATGGACACTCATAATAAGAAAGAAGGTAATTAGTAGAATTATTTTGCTCAAACTTTACTATTATACAAGGATAAAGATCTAGAGTGGGTGAATAGATCGTTAATAAATTTTCTTAGATAAAAAAAAATTGTTTCTAAAATATTTTCACTGGAAAGCAAAAGCGGTTCAGAACCGACACTCGTCTATCAAAAAGCATTATACGAAGAACTGAATATGCATAATAAACCGTAACAAAATGAAATTAACGTGCCATAATGATTAGAAAACTAATAAATAAGTTTTTCAAAATTAAGTTTGAACAAATTTAATAATTTATAATCAATTTCCAATGAAATTAAGAAATAAAAATTGACCATGATGTTTTGTCAAACACTTGGTGAGCAATAAACATCAAGCTGATTTTTTCTTTCTGTTGCTGAAGTGAAAATCCATTTGCAATTTTATAAATTGCAATTATCTTGATAAAAAAAGTTTGAAATATTTCAACACCAAAGAAATTATCAATATATAATATTTGCACACTAAATGAATTCACAAATTGTAAAGAAAGTGTGGAAATTTTTCTTCTTTAATGTAGAAAAATTTCTCATTTTAGTACATGAACAAATTATGAAAAACATATATATATATATATATATATATATATATATATATATATATATATAGAGAGAGAGAGAGAGAGAGAGAGAGAGAGAGAGAGAGAGAGAGAGAGAGAGAGAGAGAGAGAGAGAGAGAGAGAGAGAGAGAGAGAGAGAGAGAGAGAGAGAGAGAGAGAGAACACAAGGATTTGTTTAGACATTTATCCAATTGTCCTCACTTTTGGTACATCTGCCCCTAATTCCAAAAGGAATTGAGATATTCAATAATCTTTGCAAAATATTGAATACAAAAGAGAAATAGAAATTAAAACTCTCAAATCCCAAATTCGATGTTGATTATATCTTGTTCTATTCCCTTGATCTTAAACAAGATCAAGTGTCCTGAGATTTTAGATTTGATTATCCAGTTGCACTACTTATTTGATAGAAACTTCTTTCTTCATATCTTTATTCGGATAAATCCTAAATGAAAAATCTTGTTCAAAAACCCATAAATCACATTTGATCTTGGAGGGAGAATCCCGATTGGTTTTATCAATGAACCCCCCAAAGTAATCTCAATCCAAACTATTTTTTAAATCTTAAATTGGACCTTATCAAACTAGAATCTAGATGGCACCTAACAAAAATTATTATATATAATTATTGTGTGTATGCATAGAGAAATGTTGAATATGATGAATATTTATTTGTATATTCTTTAGTTTCATATATTTGAAAAAGATGCATGAATGTGTGTGCTTTTGTGTGTGTATGCATGTGTGCGTGTGTGTGAGTATGTGTGTGTGTGTGTGTGTGTTTATGGTGTGTGTGTGTGTGTATGAGTGCGCGCGTGTGTGTGTGTGCATGCATGCACGCGAGAGAGAGAGAGAGAGAGAGAGAGAGAGGAAGCGAAATGAGTAGAAAATTTGTACTTAGAATATTTTACAAGGTTTTGGAAATTTAAATAGAACGTTTCGACTTCTAGATCGTATGTGTCGACCTGAAATGAGCATAGTTTGCTTCAATGTGTCGACTTGAAAGCCTTATGTGTCGACCTCAAATGGGCATAGTTTTTAGTTTTGCCAAAAATTCAGTATATGTCGACCTTTAGATAATTTTTTTTGACATATA
This sequence comes from Lathyrus sativus, assembly GCA_963859935.3. NCBI lineage: Eukaryota > Viridiplantae > Streptophyta > Magnoliopsida > Fabales > Fabaceae > Lathyrus > Lathyrus sativus. The sequence continues at coordinate 21,005,165 of OZ012736.1, forward strand.
GAAGCATTTCTTCTTATATATGTCGACCTAAAAACCTGACACATACTGAACAGAGGGTTTATATTTGCAAAATCAGTAACATGTGTCGACGTGTACATGTATGTGTCTACCTGTACACAAGTTTTTCACATTAATTTTTAATTTTAACTTGTAAAAAAATTTCTAAACTGATTTTAAGTATCCTAAGGATAAAATGCACATCTAGACACAAAGGATAAGGTACAATATACACATATAATAAGTGTCCTTGTTTTGACATCATTGAAAACATTTTTAAAAGAAAAGTGCACTCACATGCTCCCCATTTTTTATGATGATAAAAGGTACGAAGTATTTGATGTCTCGATAAAATCCCCCCTAAATGTCACTCTCAACTTACATGAATATATTATTTCCTTTCAAGTAAAATATACATTTTTATTTGTGGTTAATTTATATTGTTGTTTTAATTATAATTAATAATAAATTATTATAATATAAGTTATTGATTATATTTGTCAAAAGAAATTTTTAACATAACTAAAATTCAATACAAAAAGAAGAGAACTAATTTAGTGAAAACAATACTAACATACAAATATAAATTTATTAATGACAAAATTAACATGTAACAAATGAGAAAACTTGCAGATTTCATTCTTTAAATTGATAACCAAAACTCTATAATTTTTTTAACTCTAAACATCCCCTAAACTATTCAAACATTATAACAATAACAATCACTATTATACAAGAACATTCACTACAAGAAAATGTTGTATTTCCCTAGTGAATTAGTGACGTGGTAAACACGTGGGTAAAAAATTGTGTTGCCAAGTGATAACCACGTCACTAACATTTTTTATTAATAAACTTTGGTATGCCAAACTCTGGAACGAAAATTTGGAATTTTAAGGGAGAGGGAAATTTAAATTTTCCACAAATTCTATTGTGGCGTGTTAACCACGTGGGAATCACAGATATCACCACAGTTGGAGGTTCATAGTAACGAATAGTGTCGTAGTATGTGTCCCTTACAACCACGGGTTTCCAGTTGTGTAAAAACACAATAGTGGGTGAAACATCATCACAGTTGCTTTGATTTAATATTTCTAATTATAATTTGGTTTAATGCTTTGAAAAATATTGATCGATTTAATTATTTTCATATATAACTTAGTTTTTAATATTATTATTTTTCTAATCTAGTTTAAAAGATTATATATTTAATGAGGGGTTGGTAAAACACTCAAAGCACTTACGATTTATAAATTCATCTTTTATCACATGTTGGATGAACGAAATGAAACTGCAATGTACAAGAAATAACATTAACAATAACATAAAACATAACATACCTATACAAACACAAGATAAATAACACAAACATGTATAAAAAAAATCAAATACTTATCTTAACATTGCAACATGTATACCTAAACAATAACATTAATATACCTAACAAAAACATTTACAATAACACAACAACAAGATTTATCAAAAATATGTATAAAAAAAAAACAAAAAATTACAGTAATAAAACATACATACCTCGTTAAAAACTGTAACACATACAACAACATATGACCTATACACAAATAAAAACACCAACATAACTAAACAAAAGCATCAAAAATAAAACAAAAGCTAACATAAAACCTCCACAAAAACTACGAAATAACTAAACAAAAATATACAACATAAAACCTATAATGGATTGATAACAATAAATGAATAGGAAAAAACACACAAAACATTCAACAAACATAAAATTATGTTATTAATCACTTACAACAAGAAAATACGAATGATGAAAATGTCTCGCGTACTTGAAATATGAAGAGGAAGTCAAACAAATAAGTTTGGTGTTTCCGTGTTGCATGTTTCATGATAACTTTCCTTGATTTGTATGAGTTGAAGAAGATATGTTTGGAGTTTTGTTAAAAAAATTGTGTGCAAACTTTAATGGAAATTGGGATAAGGCGTGAGAGAGATATTAGAACTTTGCATTAGGAGAGACCTAATTGTTCAATACAAAAACTAGTAACAAACTCGTGCATTCTAGTATTTTCCGCGCATTTGTTTACAAATATAATTTAAATATTAAAAAAGTTAATACATTTGGTATAAGAAAAAAAAAAAGAAGACACTTAAATAAATTATTCCATTTACATAAAATAAAAAAATCAAAAAATCAAATAAAAAAAGAGTATTTAGTGTTATATTATCATGTATTGTTAAAAAAAAGGAAAAATGACTTTAAAATTGAATTTTATATATATATATATATATATATATATATATATATATATATATATATATATATATATATATATATATATATATATATATATATATATATATATATATATATATATATATATATATGATTAAAATATTAATTTATGCGAGAAAAATGTATTACCATCCTTCACATCAAATTTTAATCAAGAATTAAGATAATTATAAACCATAATTCTAAAGAAACTATTTGAAAATTAAACGAAATTAATCCTAAAACTAAATCTACTAACTAGATCTAATTAATTCTAATTAACATCTAATATGTTATTAACTTTATTATCTTTTAATTAAAATGAGCATGTATTTTTTGTGTGTATTGCAATGTGTAAAATAAACATGTATCTTTTAATTAAAATGAGCATGTTATTAATTATTTATTTATTTATTAAAGATGTAAAAAAAAGGTAAGAAAAATAATTTAAAAAAAAAATAAAACATTAAATCTTTAGGAGGGTACATCCCATATACGGGGTGTGCTGGAAATAAAAGGTCCAGTGACGCAGTCAAACAAAAAATTGCTTAGTTAACTGACAAAACAAGGTCAATAGGACACGTGTTAGCATACTGTGCATTTTGGATATCTTCTTTATTTGTTCATTAATTGTTCACACATTCATGAATTTGATCCAATAAAATGTCTAAGTTAAATATAAAATATGCAAATTATATATCATTGAATTAGTTTTTTTTTTTCAAGAAATTTAAATATGTGATCGAATTTTGCAAATGAGTCACATATTTTGAAGAATCAGACGAAAAGATGAAGAACAAAGTGTACGAAGAATTGATCGATACACATTCGTTATAATAATTCGTGAAAAAGTAATCACATATTCAGAATCATCATGAAAAATCGCTTCTAGTGATGTATTCACATGTTATTAATGGTTGAGAATTAAAAAATTACTATTTTAAAGTTTTTGTGTTCTAAGACAAAATAAGTGATTATTCTAATAAGCTATTTAACAATAGTAGCTTAAATTACTCAATAACAAAAATTCAATAATTGATGGCAAGGCTGTGGAAGAGATGAAGGATTACTAACAGAGCGGAGGTTTGTCCCGGTTAGTGTTAAGAATTAGAGTGCCGAAGAGAAACCCAGAATACTTCAAGAATAATCTCCTTTAATCTAATTAACTTCCAAGCATTATGCTTATTTTTTATGATGAAAGAATGTAGAAGATGAATTTTGAATGTAGAGTATTAATAAATAAGTTTAAATTGATGAATTTTGGATGATGATTGTGCTTGAATTTTGATGAACCTTTGATGAAGATTGTTGATGATAATGTATGAATTGTTGATTGATAATTTATTAAAATTGTATTGTGACTAAGTTCAACTATTTTAGAACTTCAATGTAAAGTTCTAAATGTTGATGAAGATGAACGTTGGTGATGGTGAGGGAGTGAAAGAAAGAGAGAATTTGAGAAGAAAAAAAAGGTGTGAAAATAATGGTTAATTATAAATTATGTTGGTTAGCACCCAAAATTGTAAGAAATGACATGTTTATATAGACTTTGCAAAAAAATTAATGCCCTTAGATTGTGATCTAACTAATGGGTTTATCAATGGTTAGAAATTAATTTAATTCTTATTAGTTGCATATCGCCAATTTTAACCCTTTCATTAATTGTTAAAAATTGTAAGGATTGAATAGAAATTTGATTGAAAATGAAAGTTGCAATTTATGTTTGTTTGGAAGTTGTTTGTGTTAGTTTGGTGGGTATGGTAGTTAAGAATTAATTTGGTAATTGAATGGTTTGTGTTTGTGGATGCATAGGTAGTTAGAGACCAATGGTGCTTGGATTTTGCAAAAGAACCAAATCAGGTCTTAATGCAATAGCCCACTAGTAATTAACTTGAATTTATATGCTTTTGCATTTGGGTTTTCACCACCTTTGCCTAGAATTTTTGGTAACTTAATCCATGACTTTAAGTGCTTTTGAGAAGTAATTTTTTGTTGAAATAAGCACTTTTGAATGGTGTGAACACATGGATAAAGATAACGACCGATGAAGAAGATAAGTTAAAAAGTTGTTTAATTGATCTCATAATTTGTGGTACTTGAACAATTTATCTGTAAGATCATTGAATCGATGAGTTTGAAGACCTAACAATTATATTTAAGAAAACATTTAAATTCATTAAACTTTTTTTTACAAAATAATTGTATTATTTAAAAGAATCATATTTTATTTTTTATGCGTAAACATAATTATTTAAATAAGTTAATACAAAAGTTTTTCTTATGAATTTTTTATTGAAGTATAGTGTTTTGAAAATATTTTTCTGTAGCAAATTATACAGGTAAAACCTACGGAATTTTCTGCCGAGTATATTTTCACAAGAAAATCTGTCAGTATACTTGCAAAATTAGCTACTAACTCACATGAGAAATATTTTTTGTTTCATTAACTTGCAGTAACATTCGCAGGTATACCTGTGGATTTATTTTTGTAAGAGAGCTACTAAAAATGCATCTCTGCATGCATCTCCAGCTCACTACGTAACTCAAATATGCTCTTTCTATTGGACTACTAAAAATGTTATTTTCTGGAAAAACTGAAGATAATGAGCAAATTGCAGAGGTAATGAATTTGGACGAAATATAGGACAAAAGGGAGTTAGAAGCACAAGAATATTATAAAAAAACATCCGATATCGAGTAACCACATTCTATTATACTATGTTTATGCTTTAAGCACATATTCATGTTTTCCATGAAATCTAATTCGTGAAAGTCTGCCACATAGCATCACCAACTTTAAGTTTACCAACATAGTCTTCTAAACTATTTCTCCACACTCAAATAATACACTTTTTAGTCAATGTTATTATTCTATCAAAAAAAAAGAAGAACGATTTATAATGGAATATGTATATCTAACGGCTTGGAAATAATATTTCTATCATTTCTCATCAAAATATTAATCATTTTGACAAACAACTTGTCTATGTTCATTATTCCGTGGTACATTACTAACCTTTTGTCATTTGAACACAGCCTTTCTATATAAATAGAGAACTTGCCTTAAATTGTTTAACCAAGACAAGAAACTAGTAAATACATCTAGCAAATTAATTATTTGTTGATTGTTTCTTGGAGTTCCTCTGAATGCTTCATATAAGAGCCTATTTATCTTGACCAAAAGCCATTAGAAATCAAGGATAGTCCTTTCTTCAATGAAGTGTTTGGGGGAACTCCTAGAATTCAACCAACAATGTACACTAAAAGAGACGATGAATTTGTACTCTCTTTTATTTCAACATTGAATTGGTTTTTAAGAGAGGTCCTGCAATTTTTTGAAACATTATTCTTACAAAATAATATTGTTCAAAATTTTTAATATTTATTTTCTTTTTTTAAGCCTTATATGATAAACTATTCTCACCTTTTCAAAAATTGGATGTCAAGTCGGGCTTCAAAACCATTTACGTTGTTCTCATAACCGAACTAAAATTTGGAGAAGGTTTAATAACGTACATAAAATAACATGTTTTCATCCTATTGAAATTAATTGACTTTGTGACCCATTTGTTTACTCTAAATTTCTTTTTTATTTTTATAAACAAGGTATATATTATTAACAAGGGGTACTAGGGATACTCCAAATTTCTTTATAATTAGCTTAAAACGTGAAGTGAGATTACTTTAAACTCCTTCAGAGTATCATGTTTCGGCCACTCTAGAGATTTTGATTCCTCCTCATATTTAGTTGTTTTATCCTGGAAGTTTCTTTAAGAGAGAGTCTCTACTGGAGTTAATTATTTTAGGTGTGGGGTGCTAGTGGACCCTAAGAGAGTGACTTGTATATTGTGTCAGTTTAGTATGTATATTGTGTCAGTTTAGTATGATAATTTCATGTGGTTGGGTGGTGTTTTAGTCTTCATGTGAATCTTAGTTCTATTTTCTTGGTTATAGATCGTTAGATGATAGGTCTAGGGTGAGGGATGGCTTGGTTATTATGATTTGGCTTTTTGTATCTCTTGATCAATTTGTATGTGATATGGGGCACTGGATCGAAAAACATTTGGCCGTGGCAGCTAGGTTTTAACATTAGTGATTTGACTCAGTAGTCTGCGGTTGAACACGAGGATTTGAGTTTGATTTTACAAGATCTTTGTCCAATTATTCATGGCTGCAATGTGGTAGTATGGCCATTCGGTCCTTTTCGTTTCTTCTCTCTGAAAACATATTATGATCGGATGATTGTTGCTGCTGGGAGAGGCATGTTGGATGGAGTTCAAAAGGGTGCTATGCATATTTTGTGGAAAGCTTTAATTCCTCCAAAGATTAATGTTTTTGGTTGGAGGCTTCTTCACGATAGACTGCCCACGAGGATGAATCTTGCTCATTGAGGAATCATTTCCAATCAACATGACTTGGTATGTGTTTATTGTTTCCGCACATTTGAGGACACTAACCATCTTTTCTTCATATGCCCTAGGATTAAAATAGTTTGGAGGAAAAATCAGTCTTGGTTGGGAATTGAGGGATTATTAAGCTTCCTGCTTGTAATCATCTTCTAACTTGGTTAGATTAGTTAGATGGTAGGTGCTCCATTAGGAAGGCTTGTGGTTTTTGGACTATGGCGTGTTGGTGCATTTGGTGGGACTGGAATCAAATCATGTTCAACGATGGTATGGTCGATCCGGATTCCATTGTGTTTAAAATCATGTATCTTTCTTTGTGGTGGTTGTTAATTCTCTTAAATCGCAAAAGCCTATGTAATTTTTATAATTGGTTTAAGAACCCTCTTGATTTTCTTTAGTATGGTTGTATTGTTAGGAGGATTACTCTTTTGTTTAAGGGTTGCGGTACACCTTGTGAAATTTTTGCTTATAAAAAAACAATATTGTATATTAGGCTCCTCAAATACAGCGAAGGAAATGAAAGATAAGAGTATATTCCTAGCTTACAAATTTTATCTTAGTAGGCATATGGAAAACTCTTTTGTTTTCTATATCTTACTTGAGAATCATATTCTATGTATGAGCTGGGAGAGGGGTGAGCAGCTCTAACCTTAGGTTCTATCGGGTATTTCTGGATGTAGCTTTTTTGTTTTCTGGATGTAGCTTTTTTGTTGATGGTGGTTTTGCTCAGTTGAGATCTAACCTGTCCTACCTTAGTAGGGTTTCTGTTTTTTTTCTTTTTTATTATTTTGGCCATCTTATGGGTTACATGATTGTTTTTTGCCTTTATGCCTTTGTTCGAGTATTTTTTGTACCTTTTCGGATGTCTAGGAGTCGTCTTATTTCTTTATATATATATATATATATATATATATATATATATATATATATATATATATATATATATATATATATATATATATATATATATATATATATATATATATATATATATATATATATATATATATATATATATATATATATATATATATATATATATATATATATATATATATATATTTTATGAATTAAGCAAAACTAATATATATGAAAGAAATTATTTCCCTTGTTATAACTCTCTAAAGAAGTTTTATCAATGATAAGATAAAGATTTTTGAGCTTATATATTGACTTTGACATAGAGAATAAAGAAAATCCTTTCTCAATGCAAGTATTGTATCTTTCCATAAGATAAAATATGGAACGAAAATCACTCTTGACTTAATATTTCTTATAATCGTTCTTAAACTTGCAAAATTGTTCTTATGTAAAATCTGTATTTTTCTTTGCAATGGACAAGTACTAATATAACAATACTTGAATGGACTATTATGGGAATGAATCTTCACTACTATTAAAAATATCTTTTATCTTGATAACAATTGGAGTTTTAGCCCAATTTTTTATGCGAGGTAACAAATGACATCATAAATAGTGTGTAACTTTTTCCCTCTGTTGTTATTTCGCCGAAGGGAAAAATTTAATAGTTTGGAGTTCAATCTATAGCAAGTACTTCTTTTTTTATTTTCGGAATTAGATAGCGCACTCCACTTTCCCCCTTAAATATATGAATCACCGAGGAAAATTTCTATATTTTTCATTTTAACTTGTATTATTTTAAATATAACTTAAATTTTCCACTCGAATACGACAAAATGTCTTTTCAATTAAAATCAATCAACAAACAACCCAACTTTTTTATTAACACATATTTGCAAGTGGTTCTCATTGAGCACAGCAGATGTGAGGGATGCTAATATCTTCCCCTTGTATAACCAACCCTCGTATCCAAATCTCTCTTTTTATACCTTTTCCCTTTTTCCTTTGGAAACAATAAAGTTTAGTGGCGACTCTTACTTTTCGAGTTAAGTTAATCAATAGCTTAATTAATCTCAACAATTTTTTCTTCCGTGACACCTTGAACCAAGAAAACTTAGGCTTGGGCTTGCCACAGATGAAATGAACCATTTTGTTAATATGAGCACTAACCATTCTTCGTGGCTTGTTGTTCTCACGATTTACAATCTATCTCTTTGGTTGTGCATGAAACTCGAGTATATATTGTTAAGTATGATGATTTATGGACCAAGCCAACCTGGAAATGATATAGATGTTTATTTAAGTCCATTAATTGAGGATTTAAAACTCTAATGGGATAAAGTTGTTTTCGTTGATGATGCATATTCTGGTGAAAAGGTTAAGATGCGCGCAATGTTATTTTGCACAATCAACAAATTCCATGCATATGGTAATTTGGCTGGATACAGTGTCAAAGTACATAAAGCATATCCTATATGTGAGACTAATACCAGTTTTCACCAGCTTGAGTTAGGAAAACAGACACTTTAGCTTGGGCATCAAAAATTTCTAAGACCCAATAATCTTTATCGTAGATTGCAAGAGGTTTTTTTAACAGAGAGTAAGAGCTTGGAAGCGGCTGATAAAATATTCACCAAAGATGAATTTTATCAATGAGAAGAACACCTTATTGTTGTCTTTGGTAATATTAAATACGGTCCCGTTGAGAAAAATATTTGGAAGAAAGATTAGTGCTCTTTGATCTTCCATATTAGTCTAGAATCGACGTAAGACATTATCTTGATGTGATGCACGTGGAGAAAAATGTGTGTGATAGTTTGATAGAAACACTTATAAACATTCTAGGAAAGACTAAATATAATAAAAATTCCCGTTTAGATATGGTAGATATGAGTATACGACAACAATTGGCTCCAGAAGATAAAGGAAAAAGATCTTATTTGTCTCTAGCATGTCACACTCTATCTAAAAAGAAAAATAACAGTTTTTGTGAGTGTTTGCATATGGTATCAAAGTTTCCCAAGGTTACTCTTCAAACATCAAGAAACTTGTATCAATGAAAGGTCTCAAGTTAATATGCTTAACAACTTATGATTGTCATGTCTTGATCCAACAACTTATAACATTGGCTATGTGTAATGAAGTTCTTGATTTAAAAAAAATAGATGAATTAGAAGATGAGGCTGGAATAATATTGTGTCAATTGAAGATGTATTTTTCTCCATAATTTTTCTACATTATGGTTCACTTACTTGTTCATCTAGGTAGAGAAATAAGATATTTTGGTCTATTTTATTAAAGGTAGATTTATCTTATAGAGAGATACTTGGAGAGACTTAAAGAATATACAAAGAATCATCATCGACCGGAAGCTTCGATCATTGAAAGGTACATCACAGAAGAAGCTCTTGAAATTTGTTCTAAAGACTCGTCATGTCGACAGATTTAAAGGTAGAGGTACTCAAGGTTTAAATCTTCAACCAATGGGTCAGGATATAATACTTCATATACAATTTTATATATTAAATAATCTTAGTGTATTTGAACCTTACATAACTACTCACAAAAAAATTATAAAGAAAAAAATCCCTGAATGAATGACAAGTTATTGTTGACACATCATAACAAGAAATTCATAAGTTCATTTAATATGGATATTTCTAATAATGATTGTGCATCAGAGACAATTAAATGGTTGTCGTACATGTCAAAATATACTATGATAATTTGGATGGCATACGACATTTCTAATTATCCATTTTATACAAAAGCAAAAGATGATCATAGTACAATTCAAAATAGTGAGGTTTTGGTTGATGTTGAATTCATATATTTCTCTAGTTCGAAAGATAAGAATCCTATTTTGGAAACCACCGCATTCTATGGTGTCATTGAGGATATTTTGAAGATTGATTATGTTATTTTAAAGTGCCTTTATTTAAATACTAGCGGGTTCCCAATAACATTGATGTATAAACTGATGAGTTAGGATTCACACGCGTTGAGGTAACTCATAATACCAAACCATTCATCACGGCTACTCAAGCAAAATAATTTTTTTACGTGATAGGCCCTACGGACTTATCGAGGAGAGGATCAATTGTTCTCAAAGAAAAACACATTTCTCCTAGTGATGATGAAAGTTTTTATATTCCTTTCACTCCTTCTTATGCAACACAAGTGCCTAATTCATATGAAAAAGTTGATAGAGATGATATACATGCTATTCGTAACGATAATAAAGTAAATATATGGGAAAATTAACGAGCAATTATTTTATATTCTTCATTCATAACTTATTGTATGTTATAATTTCTAATGATATTATTTTCTAACAACTATAATTTTTTAAAGGGTTAAATATGTTTTTGATCCTTATAAAATATCAACTTTTGTTTTTGGTCCCTATAAAAAAATAGCGTATTTTGATCCCTACAAAATAATTATGCACGTAATTTTAGTCCCTACTATTAAACCAATGTGTATTTTTGAATGGTTGTTTTGCAAATATGCTTAGAACATTATAAAAATTTCCTCGAAAAAAAAAAAAGAAACTCAAAATTTGATTTATAAGTCGAGATTTTCATTATTTTTATTATTATCTTTGGAAATTAAAAAAATTCATATTTAATTCTTCTCATTTTAAAAAATGAAATAGTTAGGTAAATAAACATTTTATAGTAATTTGAACACGTATGAAAAAAATTATTCAAAAATTTAGAAGTTTATGGGTAATTAAATAGTTTTCAAAATTTTAGAAAATAGCAAGGACTAAAACTGCATCCATAAAATTTTTGTAAGGACTAAAATGTCATATTTTTTATAAGGACTAAAAATAAAATGTTAAATATTTATAGGGACCAAAAAAATATTTAAACCTTTTTTAAATTATGGGTGTTTAAAGTCAAGACACAAACATAATAAGATAGTATTATTTGTTGTAATGATGTGTACATTGTAGGTTGTTTTGTGCCATTTTGGTTTTGATGTAATATACAATTTTTGGTTCCTAATAGAATTGTGTCATTGATGTAATTCAATTTTTGGTCTAATTTATTATACAAATGGTTGTATTGTTGTTTCTAGTTTGGTACGATTAAAAAATATTCAGGTTTGAAAATTGGGATTACTGTAAAATTGAAAAATATATATAAAAAATTATATCACAATGGTTTTCAACTCAAACGTTGTTAAAGTTAGTAGCGCATTCTATCCAGAAGAATAAAAGGAAAGAATGGCGTTGCTTGGATTCTAACCTAAGACCTATAAGTTATTTCACAATGGTTGTTTGATTTAACCGTTGTTATAAGTGGAGAACTATCTAACTTATAACCACAATCATTTATTCCTAGTAGAAACCATCATACATACAATCAAGCGCTACCTAGAAACGGACGTGGTACTGTCAATATATATGTTTCGCAACCGTCATTATATGTGTTTTTTGTAGTAGTGATAGATTGAATCGAAGAGACACAACTATGTAAGAAATTATTACATTAAAATAAGTAAAATCAAACCATTTGAATCATTATTCATAGAGAGAAAATGAGCCATGGAAGAACAAGTAAAGAGTGATTATATAAAACTAGGGTTTCAAGACAATTGAATTGGCTTCGGTTGAAGTAAAGGATAAACCCCAAATCTCCTTAATTGTTGGAATGAATTAAGAACTTAAATATATTGAAACTAAATTATGTAAAATAAAGAGTTGTTATAGAGAAGAAGAAAGAATTCCAAAGCATTTTTCGCCAAAAAAGAACAAAATTTTCCTGAAGAATAAACATTGTTACTGGTAAGATGTTAGTCTTCAATGACATTGGAGAGTCGCCAAAGGGTGCCACAGTGAGATTGAATTTTATTCCGAAAAAAGTTATATGCTAACCCACACTCCCTACAAAAAACAAAGATAATAAATGTTTAACATTGAAGATATTTTCCATTTTAACCAATAAAACAAGTGACACCATCACTCAATTTAACACATCTAAAATGAATTAGAAATACTTTTAGTTTCTTTTGTTTCAACATTGAATTGGTTTATAAGAGAGGTCCTGCTCTTTTTTCAAACATTATTCTTAGATAATAATATTGTTTACAAATTCTTAATATCCTTGCCTTTTTATAAATTGGATGTCAGGTCGGGTTTAGGTCGTTCTCATAACCAAGGTAAAAAGGTCTCCATTAGTATGTTGAAATTTTAGAGAAAGTTTACTAACAGACATAAAATAACATGTTTTAATCCGTTTGAAATTAATTGGCTCTGTGACACATTTGTTTACGCCAAATTTTCATTATAATAATCAGCTTAAAATGTTTAAATATTTATGCATAAAGCTTTTTATGTAGATAAATAAATATATACTATTGTTAATAAATTCAACATTATAAGTCTCATTAGTCTGAGCTTCATATTCATCATCACTAGTCTTATCTTCTTCCTCTATATATAATCCACAACTTTTCAAGTAATTTATAACAAAATAGAATGTGAAGTGAGATTACTCCACTCTCCTTTAGATTGTCGTGTTCTGGGCACTTCGAAAATTTGGAATCTTTCTCATATTTAGTTGTTTTATTCTAGTAGCTTCTTCAAGATAAAATCTCTACTAAAAATGAGTTGTTTAGGCGTGGGGTGCTGAAGAGCAAGGGCATGATACTTTATTCAATGCTTGATCTAGCCACAAGAGAATTCTTTGAGCTCCATCAATGAAATAAGAATAAGGCCAAAATAGATACAAGATCCTAAGGTAGGTCTATGATCATCGGGATCACTTGTCCGATCAGAGTCACTATAAACCCTTAAAAATAACTTGTGTAGCAAGGAAGTTGGGGAGAGAAGCAAGACATGAGCAATAGTGTCACTTAAGAACTAGAGAATCCTCTTGACTCAGAATATAAGGCCATGAATTGGCAAGTTTTATTCACAAGCAATGTTCGGTCTAATAAGTGTCACATATTGTAAGGCCTCGACCATTGTCGTGTAATGATGAGGATCTAGAAGTTGTGATGATCCATGCTTACTAAGTTTGCAAGAATCGAGCTTAAGTGTAATAAATCAATTGGCATTACTCATGTTGTCTTGAGTGAGTGAGTCTCGAATATATTTGGTTTGTGTAAGAAGCATACAACTAGTTCGGAAGTGCTTGACTTAAATGCCTAAGAAATACTTCGGTTTCTCAAGTATCTTGAGAGAAAATGTGGCATGAAGTGACTCAACAATTTTGTGAATAAGATAAGAAGAAGTGCATGTCATTAAGATGTCATCAATATAGACCAAAGCATACGTGGTCATTCCTTGATGATAGATGAATAGAAAGTGTCACATTTGTTGTACAGGAAACCAAATTGAATGAATGGTTGAACTAACTTTTCATACCAGGTTCTTGGAAAACTTAGCTGTTATACCTTGATACTTGTGAAAAACTGGTGGAAAACATGATACGATTAACGATGATTAGACCTTGTTTAGAATCCTTTATATGTCCATGTATGTTGTCTATTTTCCCCTACGGTAATTTGTCAGTGATTGTGACGGTTTAACTTAGCCGTTATACCAAATTCCTTAATGTATAACTCACTATTCCACACTACGCTCCCTAATCCCTTAGCTAGCTAGTCAAAACAAACAATGTTTCTTTGCTTTAAACCCTAAGTCACGACTTATAATTTCTTATCCCTAATAAATAACTAAGTTGAACTGATTAATTTAGTTTTGATTCATTGAGTTATGTTTTGTAATCACTATGAGTCTAGATTGATATACTTATTCTTAAACACATATAAAGCAATGAACACAAAAATAAATAGAATAATGATATTGAATAATTCAAAGATGCAAATAGTACAAAGACCTAAACATATGTCCCAACAATTTCATACAACTTCATATAATAAGAACTAATTAATAATTAGGTCCAGTGCTTTTATGGATAAGTTCGAGTTTGTTTCATTTTCATCCAACTCTTTTCGGGATGTTCCTCAAATATTTTTGAGTTTCTTTAACAACTTGGTCTATTTCTTTTCTGGATGCCTTCAGGTTTGTTTCCCTTCCATCCAATGCTTTTTTGAATGTCTACTCAAAAATATCTGAATTAGTTTCCCTTTCATCCAATGATTTTCAGGATGACTCTAACGTATTTCCAGAGTTTAGGTCTCGTTTTGCATTTAATGCTTTTCTAAATGTTTGTGATGTCTTGTAAGAGTGGGTTTCCTTTTCATTCAATGCTTTTCGAATGTCTCTGATGTTTTTCCAGAGTTTGAATTTCTTCTCCATCCAATGTTTTTCTGAATATTTCTGATGTATTTCCAGAGTGCTACATTCAATGCTTTTTGGAATGACTCTGATATTTCTTCAGTTTGGATTCCTTTTCCATATTTAATTCAATGCTTTTCTAGATGTTTCTGATATATTTTTCAGAGTGTCATATTCAATGTTTTTTCTGAATGACTGAGGTATCTTCAAGTTGTTTTCTTTTCCCAATCAAATGTTTTCGATATGTTTCCCAGAGTTTATTCAATGCTTTTATGAACGTCTCTGATGTATCTTCATGTGATTCACTTGAAAACAAATTGTTGCCACCTTTTTAGTTGACACGTATTTTTTGGCTCAAAGGTGGATCGGAAAATATTATTTGTTGTGTTTCCCATGTTTTTTCTAAGAAATTGGAGCCATGATAAAGATATTTTGGAGCACATCTCAAAAATATGTTTTGATAAAGTGTTTATGATAATGATGACAAAAGCGCACCACACTACATAGTATTGGAAGTCTGAAAAATGCTACCTGTCTCAGAGGGTCGAAAGTGACATTTTTGGGGGCAATTTATTAGACGTGCAGAGTTTGCCAAAGAGGATATGATACTAAAATGGTACTTAGTTAAAATGAGGACATATGGTGACATGTGCAACAAGATCAGTGTTCGACCATAATGTCGAGTTCGACACATGTGGTAATGAGTTTTGACTTAGCCTTTTTTTCCCAGATATTGAGATTTCTTCTCCTCATAACTCGACATGTTGAGTCATCAACCGTGACGGCTGAGCAGAAGTAAAAAGATCATATTGATTAACTATTTTTTAATCTTATCTAGACGTCTAAGACACTTGGAAACAAGGTAGAAGATTGGAAACTAAACGAAGGATTATGTGTCGAACATTAGAGAAATAGATGTTGTAGACAAATATTTTTACATTAGTATATATAATGGTTCTAGTGTTAGGAATCAGATGGAAATATCAATACAAAATCTCTATAGAACTCAAATCGCCAGAGTCAGAGTGAGATAAGAGTTTGTGAGGGATATGTATTATTCTATACACCAACTTTTCTTTATTTAATCAAAATAACATTTACTTTTTCTTTACTTTGTTTTAGTCTTGTATTACTTTTCCAATTCATTTCATATTATATTTTGACACAGTTGGAACCATCAACTTCGTTGTTTACCCTTAATTTTTTTGTTTAATTTATTGAACACTCAATTTTAAACCTACAACGAGAGTTGAACACTTTTTTTTAAAGTTATTCACAAAAATGCTCTAGGATTTCCTAGTTCGATCATGCAAGTAATTTTTCAAAACTAAGTGATTGCTTACCAAAAACACCGATAAACAGGGTCACAATCAAAAGCACGACATTGTGCCTTAATATAAGCTTGAACCTTCCTCTCTCATATCAAGTTACTCATGTGCTCTATGTTGGTTAAGGCAAGAGATGGGAAAGCAAAACCTCTAGGAATTTCTTTGAGGTCAATGCCACCAGAGGCACCCTCCTCTTGAACAAAAACACCAAATTTTGGTCTTCCCATGGATGTCAAACGAATAATGTTAGTAAAAGGCAAAACAATGCATTGAAAAGTTAAATTAAACTTATTACCTCTAAGAGCCTGAAACTTCTGAAATATGAAGACAAAACCATGTCAAACATCTCTTGGTCAACCCATGCAAGTTGATCTCTATCTTTAGACACTCTTCCTCTCTAGTGGTCATCTCGATCCATTAGTGTTTTACTATAATAAAAACAAAAAAGAATAACCATAATTATAATCATGTGATTTCAATTCTACCCACCACCTAACTTCATAATTAGTTCAGTCACAATCAAAAGCATGATGATGTTCCTTAATGTAAGTTTGAGGCTTCCCCTCTTGCATCAAGTCACTCATGTTCTCTAGGTTGGTTAAGGAAAGAGATGGAAAAGAAAAATCTCATGCAATTTCTTTGAGGTCAATGCCACCGGAGGCACCCTCCTCTTGAACAAAAACATCAATTTTCGGGCTTCCCATGGAAGCCACACTAAAAATACTAGCAAAAGGGAAAACAATATAGTGAAAAGTAAAACAAAAATTATTGCCTTCAAGATGCCACAACATCTGAAAATTGGTGAAGTTGAATCTCTACAACCCTAAGAAAGGGCACTAGATTAGAAAAGGAAAGCCTGAGAAGAAGAAAAATTAAGGCACAATAAGTTGAGGACATCAATTAGACACAAAAAAAATTAAATACTTGATGAACGAGGAAGACAAAAGAGGACTAACTTAGCCCTTAGACGTAACTAGGAAACATGTGACCTTGTGATCTTCAACCAAAATTGAGGAAAAGGCCAAAGCACAATCAACAACCCATGTTTTACCTCAATATAGCTATAATACTCGAGTGCTTTAAAGTCATCACCTTTCTCCCTAAAGCATAGTACCACGTGGAAAAATTGTATTATAAAATGTTTAACCTACAAGGCAAGCATTTAATGCACGTGTTTTTGAGGTTGTCAATTCCTTTCCAACGCGCCACTTGACCCGTATCTAACGTGGGGACCTACTCGAATACTTCAAGGCAGCAAAGAAAAACAGTTTTGAGGCCGATCTCGATGCTTTCTCTGAATCTTGGTTCCATACTTAGCAGTTAGAACTTGGGGAAACTTCCATGCCGAGCAAAAGACCCTTTATGACCGGCCTGATATAGTATGGCCCTGACCAATAGACTCTAGTATCAAATTTATGAACATGTGGACTCTCACCAAGAGCACGTGAATTATAATCAAGTCTCTTGCTCATCTTATGTCATTGAATCAAATCCAACGGTCTCCTGTAATCCACGCCGCGCTCGCTGAGAACAATGTAAACGCTAACCAAATATAAGCTTGATTCGGCGTCATAACTTGTACAATTGCATTGATTCTTTCTAAGTTAAACCTCTCTAATCTCACTAACTTAGACGTTTAAATTCTAACTTTGCACACTCACATTGTACCAATGACATATACCACTGTACTAGAGCACTTCACATCAACTTTTCATCAATCTTCTATTCCACATCAATATAAAATCTTACATATCATTCATTACAAATATATATATATTAGTTTAAAATGATAATAAGTAATAACTAATACAACCGTATTAGAGAGCTTTACATCAACATTTCATCAATCTTCTAATCCATATCAAAATAAAATCTTACATTTGAAAAAGTACAATCATTCTTTACAAATATATGAGTTAAAAATAATAATAAGTCATAACTAATACTCTTTAAACTTCGTTCTTTGTGAGCTCTCAAAACTATCTCATTTAAACTCCCTTTTTTAATGTTTATTTTAAGTTGCGGTGAACCTAGACTTGGAAAAGAGTTGAATCTTTTTGACGAAACTGCATCCAAATTGTTTATTTTTCCATAGCTTATAATGACTCAATTTTGTTGTAACGTTTAAACTTCAGCTATTTAACGACATAACCAATAATAAAATATATCTGGATTCTGCTTATGCTTTAAGTACATATCCAGTAATAGTGACTTAACTTGATATGAACTTTGATTATATGATGAAATAAGGTGGAGTAAGGTTCCCATAGAAAAAGATTTGAAATAGATCCCTTAGCATATATAGATTATTATTCGAAAAGCTAAAGAAGTCCATGACCAATGTTATTTATTCTCTTGCAATCTCATTTTTCCCACAATTCTGACCCAATTCATATCATAGATTAATTCTTTCCAGACACCCTCACTATATTCATTCTTTATTGTGGTACACTCAATTTATTCATTTTGTCTTCTCGACACACTCTCTCCACAGTTATTTATAGAGCACTTGTCATTCATCATTTAACCAAGACAACAAGCTAGTGAAGTATATGTCTAGCTGAGTAACTATTTGTTGATTTTCTCTTGGCGTTTCTCCGAATGCTTCATACAATACATAATTAGTTATTACAAGTTAAAGATACTTGTTGTTCGATGAAGTGTTTGGGGGAACTCTTGGAGTTGAATCAACACTGCACATACAGAATACACCAAATTCATTTTCTTACATAATTTTGGTTTCTATTAGCTAGTTGAATTACTAGCCTCACCTATTATAATTGTTCTGTACATTCTATATATATATATATATATATATATATATATATATATATATATATATATATATATATATATATATATATATATATATATATATATATATATATATATATATATATATATATATATATATATATATATATATATATATATATATATATATATATATATATATATATATATATATATATATATATATATATATATATATATATATATATATATATATATATATATATATATATATATATATATATATATATATATATATATATATATATATATATATATATATATATATATATATATATATATATATATATATATATATATAATTGCTTTGTGTGGATTTTGCAATATTGAAACAAAATACCTCAATATCGTCCGTTGGTAAAACCAATAAAAATAAAAATAAAGTTACAGTTAAGGATGTTTGGCTCCCTCACAATCATCCTCGTGAGTTTTATTTTTCTAATGTAGATTTTTTATTTTGCAATTTCTACTTTAATAGATTTCTTTTTGTTTTACACTCTCACTAAACCAATTATTGAGTAAGAGCTTGTTTGTTTGTTGATAATCTCATAATGTTGGTTAATGATTGTACAACTCAATATTAAGATTTAAAGGGAGAACCTCTAGTCCCTTTTCTTTTCCTATTTGTGGAAGAAGAGCTTAGTGATTTGATCCAAAAGGCTACTGTGTTTTAATATTTTCTTAAAAGTTAAGGTCTGTTCTATTCAATTGGTGCTTTCACATCTTCAACTTGCCGATGATATTCTAATCTTTGATGACCCCATACTGTCTTCCTTGAGTTATCTAGAGATTTTCTTCACTATAGGATTGAATCCCTTCCTTTAAGAAATCTCGAGTTCCCGGTGTCCGTGTCAATCCTAGGTTGGAAGTTTCTTGGGATCGTCATGTTAATTTGATGAGTAAGAGGCTTAATTCTAAGAAGTATAGGTATGTTATTTTTCGGGACCGAGTTATATTAATGTTATTCATATTTTCTTCTTGTCTTTCTTAAAATTACATGCGAAGGTGTGGAGCAAGTTAGTTAGGGAGGAGGGATTAAAAAGTGATTATAGAATTTCTTCAGTTAAGTAAGATGTGTCATACTTCAAATTTTTCCTACCTATATATATCTTTCATCTATGTATCCGTCTACTAACCATCATCCAAAAATTCAAAAAATATATTGTTGCTTTGTCAAGTGAATGGGTGCAGTATGGATTGAGAAGAAAACAACTAAGCTTAGCTAACATTCATCACAATTCCAATTAAGAGGTTCCTATTGAGTACAATGGACGTGAGAGGTGATAATAGCTTCCTCTTGCATTACCGAATCCCGAACCCAGAACATTGGTTACGAGGACCGTGTTCTTGTCTTTCGTTTTAAAAGGTTTTCTCGATATTTTCCTTTCCCTTTTTGGGATAAATAAAGTTCGATGGAGACTCTGTCGAACCGTATTCCGCGCCTTTAGTGCGAGGGTCGTGTTTTCGAATTATCTCTTTGTGGTTTTTTGAGGTTCGACAAGGTGATGTATGTACACTTAAGAGTAAATGTAATTTGTCTGTTGAGGATTTTCAGTTGGTCAATCTTATTAGTAGTTTATTAGTCAATAGTTAATAAAACATAGTTTTAGAGAATTGTTTAGAAAGAAGGCTATGTCATTGGTTTCTTAGATGATCAAATACAAGATACCAATTTCCTATTCATAGGCTCAAGTCATCAACCTCCTAATGATGGTGAATATTTCTACATTACATTAGTTCTTTCTAGAGTTTTCATGATAGATAAGTATCATGATAGTTCTAAGTTCTACTATCATTTTTATATACTTATAGTTCTAAATTGTTTTATCATATTCATAAACATTATAATTCTAGAAACTTCTACCATTTTCATACATATTATATTTGCAGCAATTTCAACACTCCTCCTTGATGCAAATTTCAATGACTCCAAGCATAGCTCGTAGCTCTTCAAATCTTGCTCTCGGAAACACCTCTGTTAATATGTTTGCAATTTGATCTTCTGTTTTGCATTAGTCGAGTTTGATTTCTTTAGCTGCTTCAACTTCTCTAATAAAGTGATACTTGATTAACATGGGTTTTGTTCTGTTGTAATGTACTAGATTTTTCGCCATTATAATTATTGATTTGTTATCGCAATTGTTTTAGTAGGTCTGTCATGTTTTTCTCCCATGTCTTCAAGTATCCTGCGAAACCATATAGCTTGACTCGTTGCTTCAGTAGTTGCTACATACTCTGCTTCTGCTGTGGATTGTGCAACTGTAGCTTGCTTCTTTGACGCCCAAGAGAAAATTCCTGATCCTAGTGAGAAAGCATATCCAGAGGCCCTCTTCATGTCATCTACTAAACCTGCCCAATCACTGTCGGTGTAACCAAGTAACACTGAGTTGGTTTCGGTAGTTTACCATTGTTGCACCCCAAAATTTGCTCAACATCTTTTACCTGGTTTATGTTTCATTGCATTATCATTTGCATAGTTCTATCATTTCCATATCATAGCATATCATTCATCCAACAGGGGATCAAGTGTGATTATTATCAAGAGAAGCCTAGCAAGAAATCTTATCCAAGCTTGAGAAGTCATCCAAGTCATCAGGAGGTGGTGGGAGGTCTTGATCAGTTGAGGACCATCAATGGGATGTGAAGCATGAGGTGTGAATATGAGATGTTTATAGAGTTCATGGAATGCCTAGAGAGCCATGTTGGAGCTAAATCAAGTCATTGTGTCAAATGCAAGAGCCACAGTTGAAGTGCAGATAATTAGGGTTTCATCTGGATCAACCCTAGGTCAATTATGCAATTGAAAGAATTCAAGCCTACTTTGAGGTCATGGAGTTCATGGAATGATGTGATAAAACATTTGTGGTGTTTTTCCAAGATCAAATCAAAAAAATTCAAGAATGTGGGAAGTTGTTAATTTAGGGTTTCAGTGCAAATTACCATGTTTAGTGCCTAACTTCAAGGCCACATAAGTCAAGATAAATGTTTCAAATGGATCTTTGGCCAACATGAAACTTGTATATCATCTCAATACCTTTAATTTGAGTACTAGAAGGCCTCCATTAGATTTATAGAACTCGAGTTATGGCCCAGACAAGTTACAAGTCCTCAGATGCTTCTGAAATTTGTCTGTGAAAATCATCTGACGTCAAGGCTATTTTTAACCTAAAAGGAAGTTTCACCTGAACTTTTGGTAAACATGAAAGTTGTTCCGCATGATCTTAGCTTTCTAAATTGTACTATAAGTCCTCCATCTGATTTGTAGAACTCAAGTTATAAGATTTACAAGTCAGGGGTATTTTGGGAAAGTGAGATTATAGGTCATTTTCAATCATAGGTCCATATCTCCAACTTGCAAGCTTCAAATGGAAATTTGTTCAACATGGAACTTGCTTAAAATGATGTTTTGAGTGCAACCAAGTGGTCATGAGAGTTTGGTTTGGCTCATATCAAAAAGTCACTCGAAATGACTTGAAAATGAAGGAAATTCAAATATGGAAAGGAGGGAAAATTGACTTTTTGAGTTAGATGACCAAAACCAAGCAAATAAGTACATTTTCTAAATGGAAATTACATTTTAAGAGCATTGGCAATACCAGAATTTTGAGTTTAAGCCAAATTTTGAGAGTTGTCATGTGGTTGCTTCACTTGAAAGTTACATGACCAAATCATCACACAATGCATAACAGGCCATTCTATCAATCCAAATTCACTCCAAATGTAAGTGTTATAACCTTCTAGAATAAGAAAATAGCTTGTACGGCACGACTGGTGTATGAACTTGCAAGCAAAAATCAGAAAATTGGACACACGGATTTGGGCTTCAAACACATTGCAAAAGCCCATGAAATGATTCTATATATTGATTAGAATGAGTTCATATCAAGGTTGAGCATTATTTCGCACCAGAGTAAGCAAGAGCAAGTGAATTTTCTCAACTGCAAGTTCAAATCGGATTCTGAGTTTGAGCCAATTCAAGCAAAATTGAAGTGTGCAATCTCTTCCTTATGGATCATTGAAGCTATCTGGAGCATTTGGAAGCAAGCCACGAGCTTTAAGTACCTATGTTTCAAGATCTATACCAGGTCAGTAACATTCAACTTCTAGCATGATTCAGCATGAGATGACTAGATTTAGACTCGTGGTTAGGATCTAGGCAAGATGTAGATTGTTTTAGGCTTGATCTGGAAGCATTTGGTGATGATTGTTCATGACATAGCAAAACTGTTTGGACCTGGATCTCTTGATTCATGAGGATTTGTAGCAAGATGTTTAGATCAGGATAATCAGTGCAACGTGAGTATCATTTTAGTACCATTAGATTGACAATTGGTGAGAGTTGATATTGATGACATTTCTGAACTTTGATTCGTGTTTGCTTACTTATTAAGAATTGGATAAATTTGAGTGGAGATTTGGAATGTACGTGAAAAACTGAGTTGAAATGGTATATAGCTTGTCATTTTTGGCCGTCTACATCTGAACCCTCGCTGGAGAAGACAACCGGAGTCTTCTCCGGCCACCACCAACCACCACTCTGTTTCTCACTCAAGCGAGTTGGATTTGTGAAGAAGACAATGTGAGAGCCGTTAGATCAGCCTTGGACCATTGACTGACCACCAGATCGTGTGGCTGAGACTTATTATTTTGTTGACCCTAGATTAATTTAAAACGCGGCGTTTAATTAATGTGTTGGCATCACCAGCGCCCTTGGATGGATTGACCAGTTGACTGATCCTATGGCTCTCATTATTTCGTGGCTTTTAGTTAGTTTTTATTTCATTTTGTTTTATTTTAATTGTTTGTTGATTCCAAAAATAATATTAATTCCAATTTTGATCCAAAAATTATTTTAAAAATATCCTCATGATCCTTATGAAATTTATGATTTTCTGGGATTAACAAAAGGTAATTTCATGCATTTTTCAATTTAATTTGATTTTGCTGAATTTTGTTCTTCCAATTGGTGATGATTTTGGATTTGATTTTTTGTATGTTTTAGGGTACATATTCATGTTCCCCTAGAATTTTTATTAGAATTTTAGAACAACATTAGGTTCTGTTTTAGGTGTTGAGATTAGAGTCTTCCCAAACTTGTGGATTACCTTGATACATTTCAATCTAGAAATTATTTAGGTGGCTTAGAAGTTGAATTAGGCTTTAATATTTTAATCCTAGGCTGTTCAAACATGTATGTTCCCCTAGGAATTTAATTAGAATTTTACAACTTTTTTTTCTATTTTAGTTGAATTTTGCAAATTGCTTGTGTTTGTGTTGTTCTCTCTTGAGTACCCTTGCTTGTTTGGCTTGGTTGGTGACTTTGGAGCTGGTTTTGCTTGGATTCCTTTTTGGGAGGTCTTCTATACTTGATGTAGATGCTATGGCTTGAAGATTAGAGCTTGGAGTTGAAGCTTTCTTCTCCTTTAGGAGTTTCTTAGGAGCTTAGGAAATTAGGGTTTTAGGAAGTGCCTTAGACCTAGTTTTGATTATTTCTTCAAACATAGAGTGCATTGTTTGCCTCTATTATACACAATGACATAAAGTCCTCCTTGGGAAGCTCCATATATCCTTAGGAGGGATGAGTGGTATGCCCAAGTGAGTAGAACTTTGAGGATACCTTTCATTTGCAATGTTGAGTTCTTAGTGATTTCCTTTGGTTGTCATTAGGTTTCTCAATATTATAACTTGATCTTGATGTTTAATCCTTATCTTGGAGTGTGCTTGTTGGAGCTTGAAGATTGATGAGGCTTGAATATAGAAGCTTGCTTGAAGATGAAGTCTCTGCTGTCAACTTTGCTGTCTTTTCAACTGTGCTATTTAGAGCTTGAAGTTGTTGTCTGTAGAAGTTGCTGCTGCTTGGGTTGCCTCCTCTGTATCTTTTGTTTTTCTCTGTATTGTCTGTTTGCTTGTGTTGATTACCTCTAAGTTTGAGGTGGATCTTGTCTCCTCTTGCCTGTTTTCTTCTCCCTTGCCTCTCTTATATTGCTGCATTGCATGCATTTTACTGTTTACTGTGTTTGCTTGCTGTCTTTTGCTGTTTATCCCCTAGGATCTCTGATTTCCTCTGTGCAAGAGGAAATTATGATAGACATTAGGTTTTGACCCATGCATGATAACATTAGGTTAGTTTCCCTTTCAACCATAGGCTTTTTAGAGCGTCTTTCTCTTCTCATCTCAAAACAATTCAAAAATACAGTAATAAGGATGACGCGTGTTGTACGTTATGAGCCTTAAGCTATTTGAGAAAAGGTTGCTGGAGGGTCACTCTTCAGTAATCTGGCTGCTTAGTATGGTACCCTTAGGTGACATGCGACGTAGTCAGTCTCAGATCACAAGTCTTTAGTATGGTACAAATTGTAAACATCCTAAAAAACAGTTCTTTCGTATAAAAACTCAAACAAACATTCAAACTCTGTTTTTGTCCTCTTGGACCTTTAATCAGGAAAACCCTTTTCGGAAGGAGATAAAAAGTTGTCAGACAAACTCGTGTCTTCCGTAGCCCGAACTACGTTTGCTCTGATCTTTCATGCCGTATGAAAGTACGTAGGCACGATATGCGACATCTCGGCGAGCAACCTTCCCCTCCTTTCCCGTAGGTAGGCGAACTACGTTGACTCTGATTTCTCGTTCCAGACGGGAATACTGTTGCACCCCAAAATTTGACCAACCGATTCTCCTATCTGGCTCGTGATTTAGATTCATGATTCGCATATCAGATGCACGACATTTGTGCACAGACAGAGGATATCAGAGTTACAGTTTGGGTTTCGACTATTAGATATGGCAGATCCAGTCCAGATCATCAGGGTTGTATTTTCGGGAAATTGTGCGCTCCTCGGTGATTTTCAGCTTGCACGGTGATTGGGGAATATTCTGAGGCCAGGGGTTTACTGGTTGATTCGATATGGTCTCGTGCGCTCTTTTATGTTGATTATTTGCATTTGTCTGCATTCTTTTGGGGTTTAATAGGCTTATAAGTTTTTTTAGAATTCAAATAGATTTTTAACATTTTTTAAATAGCTTAAATCTTTTTCTAGAGCTTTATAGATTTTTTTTAGAATTTAAATAGGTTTTAATTGGTTTAATAGTTTTTTTAAATCATTTTTAGAATAATAGATTTTAAAATTGTTTTTAATTGTTTTTAGATAATATAGAAAGTATAGTTTTTTTTCTTTTATTAATAATGGAGTTTGTTTTAATATAGATTTAATCTTTTATAGATTTTTCTTTTATTAGTTTTAAATAGGATTTTAATAGTTTTTTAAATAATAATAGAGATTAAATAGAAATTAGTAGAAGTTTTATTAATATAGGTTTAATTAGATTTTTTACCATTTTTAGATTTTTAGGTTTAATTAGGGTTTAATTAGGATAATTAGGATTTAAATCTTTTGTTTAGAATTTAATTGAGTTTGTTGGATTTTATTAGGATAGTTAATTGTCTTTTAGATTTAATTAGTCAGGTTAATTAGCTAATTAGGTTTAAATCTGTGTTTAGTTAATTAGGTTTAGTGTTATTGAGTTTAATATGGTTTTAATTAGTTTTAAGTAGGTTTAAAGTTTTAATTCAGTTTTTTCAGGTTTTGATCAGCATTTTCGTGTGGGCTCAGAAAGGAAATTTTTGGAGGCCCATTTCAATTTTTAATCCAGTTTTTGTGCAGTTTTGTTGTCCAGAAGAGTGACACTTGTCACTATATAAGATGATCCACATGTTTCACTCAGGTCCCGCCACGCCACACTTCAGACTTCCCCAGAACCTGACACGCGTCCCACTACTCCCTCTCTCTCCACACGTGCCCCTCTTCCTTCTCAGCCTCCTGCCACTTGTCCTCCCCACATCCCACACCGGAGCCCCAATCGCCGGCCATGCAGCCGCCGGCCAGACTACTCCCATCCACCGTACCGGTCACCGGAAACTGGTGATCTCGCCGGAATCTGGAAATTTCCCAGAAACACCTCTGACCGTCTCCGATCTTCCTCTTTCTCCTCCGTCCACCTTCATCACCACTCGCCGGAGAACTCAACCACTTCGCCGGGAACTTCAAACAGATTTTCCAGAACGTTCACATCTCCTTCGTTCTTCAAGAAATCTTTTCCAGAAAATCCTCGCACCTTCATCGTTCTTCAATCGCAATTGCCCAGAACGCATCCACCTTCATCGTTCTTCAATCACAAGTGTCCAAGGACCTTCTACCTCCATCGTCCTTCAAAGACGCGCCCAGATTCACTTGAATCTTCGTCCAGAAACTCATAGACCTTCATCACCAATTCGCCAGAAAACTTCAACTACGTCTCAAGAACATCTCTTCATCCAAATCATCCACGCGCTTCTAAGGTCTTCGTCTTCCTCAGTTCTCTTCCCAGAAAGATTGTTGCTCCTCAAGCGCACCTTCGTGGAACCTTCAAGAGATCCCAGAACGGCATCGTCTCAGGTTTGTCCCCTTTTCACAATATCCATTGCCGTTCATACATTAGGATAGGGTTTCTTGTTTTTGAGAATAGAGGTTTAGTGTTATTTGTTTAGGGTATTGATCTGGGCGAGGGTGTTGGAGAGGATTTGGAGGGGTTTCAGAGATTGTTTGAGAGGAGGGTTGGGAGATGAACGGCGTCTTAGGTTTAGGTGATGAACAGTGTTCAGATTGTGGGAGAGGAAGATAGGTTTTGTGTCTTGATGGTGTGGGTTAGGGTTTCGGTTGGGCCAAGCCCAAATGTGAATTGCTGAAACACTCCCAGTTTACTCATCCCCCCCCCCCTGAGCGTGAAAGCTGAGTGGTATGTCTGGATTGGGCTTAGGCCCTATTTGCTATATGCACCCTCCATTCAGAGCCCATCTCAGAATAACCCTAAAAACCAATGCTATTTGCACCGTCCTCATGTCCTTTTTCTTTTTATTTTTCAAGTGTTTTTTTTCTGGTAACCATTGGGCCCAGGCGTGCCCTGCTAGGCGCACCCCCCTTCCTGGGCCCATCATGAGAATCAACTAAGCGTGTCTACTTTTCACACCCCCTCCCCTTTTGTCTTTTATTTCTTTTATTTTTAATTCCCTTTATATTTCTTGCATATTAAAAATTCATAGAAAATAGGAAAATCAATATTTTTCAATTCTTGTTTTTTCTATAGGTTAATAAATTTGTCTAGAAAATTATAAATAAATAAAATTCCATTTTATTTTTCTTTTGATATTTTTAGTATATTTTTCATTTTAATAGCTTCTTATATGGTTTAGTTTGATGCTTCATTTTGTAGAATTTCTTTTAGGACCTTCCCTTAGGATTTTTAATTCATTCTTTTTAGTGTGATTAGATATTGAATCATAGTTCCCCATAGGATTTAATTCTTGATTTTTAGATTAAAATTTGATTAGTTTAATTAGGTTAGCATTAGGGTATCATAATTAGGGTTTAGGTTGTGCATAGGTAAAGTAATTCATTTTCTTTGGAGAGTTTTGAGTTGATCTTTGGGTAGGGGCATATGGGGATGTTATGGGTAGATGTTGTATACCCTTATGAATAGTTGTTAGAATTTCCCCCCTTGTGTTAGTATTTTTAGGTATTTTCTGAAGTTGACTGATGGTTTTGTCTGTTCTGTGGTTATTTGTCTACCCCTGGGGTTTATTCTGGGAATTTGTTGTGGGGCTCAGTTTGTTTTGAAGATCTTGTTGAAGAGCATGATGGAAGAGAAGATTGAAGATCAAGACTCAGAGACCCAGAGCTTGGAGATTATTCCCTGTTTGTGAGGCTTGAGATCCTGAAGTTTGAGGGAAGTTCATGGTACTTTCCTGAGGAAGGCACTATGAATGACTTTCATTCTTTCTTCTCACCTCTTTCTTAAGTATCCAATGATGTTGGAGCCAGCTTGTGAGTTTAATTTCTCCTGAGGAGGAATATAAACTGATCACAGTTGTTGAGCCACATGGGATACAACTCCTAAGTGAAAGCCTCCTAGTACTTTCCTGAGGAAGGTCCTATGGGTCTATTCACTTAGTTCCCTTAGTTCATCTAGGATTTCGTAAGTATCCAATGATGTCGGAGCCAACTTGTGAGTTTAATTTCTCCTGAGGAGGAATGTAAACTGATCACATGTTGTTGAGCCACATGGGATACAATTCCTAAGTGGGAGCCTCCTAGTACTTTCCTGAGGAAGGTCCTATGAGTCTATTCACTTAGTTCCACTAGTTCAGGTAGGATTTCCTAAATATCCAGTGATGTTGGAGCCTTCATGTGAGTTTAATTTCTCCTGAGGAGGAATGTAAACTGATCACAGTGGTTGAGCCACGTAGGATATAATTCCTGAGTATAAGCCTCCTAGTGCCTTCCAGAGGAAGACACTATGAGTCTGTCTACTTAGCTCCCTTTCTTTGGTAAGCTTGCTTTGAAGCTTGAAGACTGGGATTGTTTTCTCTTGTGTAGGGTTTTGCTTTAGGGCTTTGCTTAGATTAGGATTTGGTTTTAGGGTTAGGATTAGAGATTAGATGTAGATTCTTTCTTTCTCAAGCATGTGGTTTGTCTGCCTGATGGCACTTCATTTCTTTTATCTGTATGATTGCAGTTTTTCTAATTATTGCTTGATAGCATGTTGTTTATTTTTCAGTATGATTACTGTTATTTCATGACTGGCTTGAGGTCGAGACGAGCTTGTGGAGGCTAAAGCCCCACACACATTTCCTCCCTCACTTGCATTGCATGCATTTTACTGTTAAGCTGATGCTTTGTCTGTTTTGGTGTATCATTGACATGATCCCTTAGGACTCTCACTTCCTTTGATAAGGATTTGATGATAGACTTTTAGGTTGAAACCTATGCATGACAACATCTAGGAGTTCCCTGTTCAAACCTCAACCATAGGATGAATCCATGGCATGATAACAGTAGGACTTGATAGTCTCCCTCCTAGTTGGGCCTGTTCTCTTCTCATCTCAAAACAGTTTAAGATACAGTAATCATGAATGATTTCTTTCGTACGTTACGAGCCTCAAGCTATCTGAGATTGGATGTTTAGTATGGTACCCTTTGGGTGACATGCGACGCATTCACTCTCAGGTCATAGTCTCTAGTGCGGCTGAAATCGCAAAAACAATAAAAAACACTTCTTTCAGGAAATAACCTGTAGTTTCCTGAACTACGTTTGCTCTGATCTTCCATACTGTGTGGAAGTACGTAGGCATAGGATGCGACGTCCTAGCGAGCAACCTTCAACCTTTCCCCCGTAACCCTTCGTAGGCCGAACTACGTTGACTCTGATTTCTCATTCTCTGATGAGAATACGTAGGCATAAAGTGCGACGCTTTGCCGAGTCATTTTTATTTTCTTTTTCAGCCAGCCTTGATAGGTAGATAGAATAAAACCAACCCATCCAAGTAAACAAACAAGCGTGGATCCCGTCGAGTACGACGGACGTGAGGGGTGCTAATACCTTCCCCTTGCGTAACCGACTCCCGAACCCAGACAATGGTTGCGATGACCTTGTCTTACCCTTTTTCGTCAGGTTTTTCCGATCGTTTTCTTTCCCGCTCTGAGGGATAAATAACGAAAGGTGGCGACTCTTCTGTTTTGCCGGCACCTTATTTTCGCGCAAGCGACAGCTGGCGACTCTGCTGGGGAGAGACTACAGCATCTAGGGACTTTTCCCATCCCTTATGCTGGGACCGTTTCCCATCCCCTACGCGAGTCAATCCTAGCGCTTTTATGTTTGCTTGTTGGGTTGCGTTTATTTATCGCATTTTTACTTCCCGCATTTTATTTCCAGTTTGATATGATTATCTGTGCTGCTGTGGGAGAGGGATGTTACTATGAGTGAGAAGCCGGACCTGGGCTTGAGTATACACCTAGATATAGTTACGGAGAAGTAGTAGACAAACCTGTCTGCTGAGCAGGCACAGTTCCCTACGAAAATCTGCGCTCAGACGAGATTCTTGCAGAGGTGCTCCTTTCCGGTCCTGAGGATCTGAGGGGAGTCCAGACATGAGGATTGTCGACTCTGGGGACCGATCATTTGGAAGTCAGCTAAGTGAGGCCTCTTCATGACTTGATGATGCCACTCCTTCTAGGAATCGTATCGTCACTCATGAAAGTCTGTGACGCTGATGACCGCATAGGATGCCGTACCTTTGTCCGTGGATTAGGTCCATACCTGTGAGCGGGATTGGGTTTATTGCAGGAAACTTTGACCTCCAGACCACCTGGTTTTCTTGACAGTGAATCAGTCACGTTGGTATCAGGGTTCTCAGTTGCAGATTTGACTGTTCTTGACAGAGCAAGTTTTTGATCAGAGGATTTTATCATCGGGTGTATGTCTGTTCCTGATAGAGCAGGTTTCGATCAGAGTATTGTCATCAGAGGTTTTGTTCTGGATGGAGCAGATTTTGAGTGGGGTCTGAAGATCTCATCAGCAGTTGTTGTTTGTTCTTGATAGGGCAGATTTTGAATGAGGTCTGAAGATCTCATTAGCAGCTGTGTGTTTGTTCTTGATAGGGCAGATTTTTGATTTGGGGTCTGAAGACTTCATCAGCGGACGTTTTCTGATCATACATCCCGAGTCCTTATTATCAGGCATTTGTTCTCGACAAAGCAGAGTGTTGATCTTATGTATATGGTCCTGTCAGAGGGTCGTTTTTAGCATATCAGTGGTCTTACGCCGGGGTTTCCTCTTCATCAGTGATTATTGACCCCGAAATCTCCACAGCAGCTACCTGGATATATTATTGCATGACTGCATTTTGCATTAGCTCGCATACTCATGTTTGCATTCCATTAGCATGTGTCTGTGCTGCAGGCGCGTTTCGTACCCTGATTCTGGTGTCCCGAGCAATATGAGATATTTTCTTCCATGAATGGATTCGGTCTTATCACTGCATTGACACTATGTTGGCACGTTGACACCAGAATTAGGGGTGATCTCCTAAACGTACAGACACCTATGGCATTAGCATAATTCATCTTGCACGACAGAAGCCGGGGCTCGTCTTCTAACCCTTGTGTTTGCAGGTTTGACTCAGAATCGAGCAGCTCAGACTAATGGAGCAGGTACAAGCTGAGTTGGGGAGAATCCAAAGCCAGTTGGGGCAGGTCATGAATGACATACAGGATGTGCGTCTGGACCAGCAGGTACTCAGAGAAGAGAATCAGCAGCTGCAGAATCAGTTGAGCTTTCTCATGGGAGTGGTGAGAAGTATGCTAAAAAAGGAGAGTGGTCAAGCACCCAAGGAGGAGACCAAAGTGCTTCCCCCATTGCAGTCAGTGCCGCCTGTGCTGAAGCCAAATGGACCTCGTGGATCCTCTACACAACATGAAGCTCGAGACCTGTCTCGTCATCAGCCGCGCCGGGCATCTCAAAATAACCCTGAAGGTTATAATCAAAAGAAGAAACTGCTTGATAGAGCTGTGGACCCAATACCTGTGAGTTATGCCCAGCTGTTGCCACTGTTGGTTCAGAACCGTGTTCTCAAGCTTTGGACCTCGGATCCACCAGATGGCGTGTCACCAGACGTTGATCTCAACATACGTTGTGATTTCCACTCAGGAGCACCAGGGCACCATGTTGAAACATGTAGGGCTCTCAAGAATAAGATTCAAGACCTTATTGACTCAAGGACAATTAGGCTTGTGTCAGGCGGCATGAGAGCATCGGGAAAGTTTATCCCGTATCCTGCAGAAGAAGTGAATGATTCCACTCCTTTGCCTGAAGCTGAGAAAGATCTTGAATATGTCCCGCGACCTTTGGTGACTGCATCGCCTTACTCGCAGTTTCTACCTGGATCGAGTTCAAGAACGCAAGCGCCTAAACAAGGGACCATTGCCACTCAGAAACGACGACCACTTGCTCCTGGGCGGAAAGAATATCAGCACCAGGATCAAAAGAGGCCTCGCAACCACTTAGAACAAAGGAATGCTTCTTTCCATCCAGTGCCTGTGCCGTATAGCCAGATTCTTCCACAGTTGATTCAGAATTCTTTGGTGGAACCGAAAGCTCTCAAGCCCGTGCCAGAGCCTTACCCTCCAGGGTACAATCCCCATGCTCAGTGTAGTTACCACGGTGGATCTCCGGGGCATTCAACTGAAGATTGGAAGGCCTTCCAGGCGAAAGTGCAACAATTGATCGACCAAGGGTGTATTTCCTTCCCAGACGGAGTTTTGGTTGTGCGTGACAACCTCTCGGCTGTTTGAGCTCGCAGATTCAGAGGGTTATTTCCAAAAGCCAGTGATCCAGACAGGCAGACGTCCTCAGCATTGAAAGTCCTCGGACTTTTTACCATTTGCATTTGTAGTTTCTTTTCTGTTAGTTACTACTTGCTGTTAAACATTGTATGTTTCGAATGGTGATGTTAATAAAGTGACTATGCATTTTTTCTGAATTAGTTATGTCGTTGTCACTCATTTACTGCATTGCACTGACACTTGCATTTTATTCACTTCACTTTATTACTATGATTAGCAATGAGCGGAGGGAGGATGATGAAATTGAATACTCATAACCAATGATCGTATCGCTTTCAGATAAAACCTTGCCGATGACGTATAAGGCATTGTTTCAAATCCCTAAACACCGGAGAGATAAGGAAGAGAATCCCTTGTTAAACACTTCGAGCCGAGGAGTAGGAGTTTCTTTCGGACTTTTTAACCCTCACATCTTAACCCGGGGCAGGGTAGTTGTTAGTCAGCTTAATCGAGCGTTCAAGTCTTATAGAGGAGTGTTGTCCTTCGAGGACCAATCACATCATATTCCTCTCCAGAGGTCGTACCTCACCAACCACAATGGTTAAACCTCACCAATCAGGAGTGAAACAGTTATAATCTTTTCGGAGCAATCAAGATAACCAGTGTCGCACGACTCGTTCCCAAATAAGAAAAAAGGGAATAAGAAAGCCCGCTAAGTAAAAGAAAAGAAAAGCTAGAAAGCAAATACTTAGGCAAAAAATTAGGGCATCCCGCTGGACTTCAAAAGAAAAATTGAAAAGAACTCTAAAGAGTCAGTCCAGGCAAAAATCAGGGAATCAAAAGAATGAAAAAGAAAGGATATAAAGAATAAAAATCCTCAAACAAGGACAAAGTCGTGTAGACACAGACGCCGAAAACGAAAAAAGGAGTAACTGTCACTCCGAAAACCTTGTGAATTCTTTAACCAGTTGTTCCCAATGTTTAACATACCTCTCGAAGAGGCGAGCGCTCGAGCTAAGTTAACTGGACTTTAGGATCGGAGATCATCACGTAGAAGGGGTGGGTACAAATCATAATTTGAGCCAAATACCCTTTGTTTCACGAACCGTGAACCCGACCACGATACAACCCTTAAAAGACCTAATTGAGGCAGGGTTTATTCTGAAAGCGCATTACGATAAGGTTGAGTAACCTGACTCCTGCATGATTTGCTAATCATATCCTTATTGTATTTTTCACTGATCGCATCAGCACTACGTTTGAACTCTTGAGTTCATTCGTCACTCACTAGCATGACACGTAAATGAGTGACAGTACAACATTTTTTCGAATTTTGCATGAACACTGCATTAAAATTACCATTCGTGAATAAACAATTTTAATTGCAGGTCAGTAGCTGATACAGAGGAACTTCAACAAGGAATAGTCAATCAGGACTGAATCGTCAGAGGTCTGGATCAGAATGGTATGCTGCGAAGCCCTTTGAATCTGGGGCATTGACTTCTAGTGAGTTGGGAATCAGTTTGTCTGAGGACAAGTCCCGGAGTATCAGTTGATTATGGGGCAGTTTATGCAAGAAGCGGTTGGTCGGAAGTGAATCTTCTCGAGACCCAATCAGGGGCAGTTATCCAGAATTCTTGCGATTTGAGGGCAGATCCCTCCAGTGTTCAATCAGAGCATGTTGAGTCGCTCATCGCTCGTTCAGGGGCAAACTACTTCATAGATATTGAAGCCAACCATGCTGAGAGTGGATTAGCGGAGGATGAATCCTTCCGTCGTGCAGATATTGGGGCAAGCCATCTGAAGATTGTCTTGTTGCCAGCTGTTTTCTGTTCAGAATGAATTATTCCCAAAGGTCGGATTGGGGAAAGTTGAATTGTACTGGGGCAAGTTGTTCAAATGATTTTTGTTCACCCTAGCAAGAACTGAGTATCGGGGAATCGTGCCATTACCCTTCCAAAACCTGAACCTTCTGAAGAAGCCTTGTGGTTATTGGATTGTGATCCTACGGCCTAACCTGTTACTCGGTTCCATGATTGGTAGTCGGTATTCCCTGTGTTGACGTTGTTGAACCAGGATCGTTTCTCAGCAGAGATGTACGGTTTGAGGTTGTCCCCCCTGTACAGTTTGAGACTGCAACAAATTGAGATGGCGTTTATCCCTTATCAGATTAGGGTCAAGATAACCCTCGGCAGACCAGGATTGATATCCCCGAAGCAGGGCGAGTCCTCCTTCTCCAGCAGAGTTCAGTAGTCCCTCCTCCATAGAATCTGAACGCAGAGTAGTGAGCATTGACATGTCTCCCCAGGCAAAGATGATTCTTTTCCCCAAGCAGACGCATCCTGAAGGAACGTCACCTCATCAGCTGAGTCGAGGGCCAAAGCTCAACCCCCAGCACCGGGTCACAAGTGCAGATTTCATAGAAGTGTTCGGGTACCAAAGCTCGTGGTTTCCCCAGTAAAGTCGCCGAAGCAGGTGTTTCCCCAGCACCGGGTCACAAGTGCAGGATTCGCAGGAAGCTATTCTTACACCGAAATATGCAGTAACTGATGGTGCCAGACTGAAGTCTCCAGCGGAATTGAGATTCCCCACCAGAGTTGTATTCACTCCTGAAGTTGGATGATTCCCTCTTCCCCCAGTAGAGTGTTGGAATAGCTGATGATGTATTCCCCTGCAGAGTTGTATTCTCCCCCGAAGTCAGATGATTCTTTCTTCCCCAGCGAAATTGAAATTCCTCATCAGAGTCGTACTCCCCAGTGAAGTAGAATGATTTCTCTCTCCCCGGCTGAGTTCGCAAACCCCCAAGAGGGTCGAATCCTTGGAAGCAGTTGAGACCGTGAGTGGTTTTCCCTAGCAGATATTGAACAGCTGACGCTGTATTTCCCCAGAGTCGCACTCTCTCCAGCGTAGCAGAATGACTTCTCCTTCCTCAGCCGAGTTTGCAGATGTCCAAGAGAGCCGAATGCCTGGAAGTGGATCAGATCATGATTGGTTGTTTCCCCGGTGGAGTGTTGAGCAGCTGAAGTCGTTCCCCCACAGAGTTGTCATCCTAGAAGAGTAGCCGGGACGGCCCCGCAGTTTACTCTCACGATTGATATCGCTTTCCTTCAGCAGGTCCAAGTTCTCGTAGAACTTTGTTCCCCTGCAGCAATCAACTGAAGTTGTTTCCCTTGGAGCAGTCAGCCGAAGATCATTTCCCCAAACGGAGTCCAATTGATATTGGCGTGGCCACGTTCTCCTCAGCAGGATGATTCCTCTATCTGAGTAGTTCTTTCTCCTTGACAGGAGAATCTCCCCTCGGCATTTATTTTGCTGACGGGATCGCATCATTGTGCATCACTGCATAGCATTTAACACTGCATAGCATTTAACACTGCATAGCATTTAACATTGCATAGCATTGTACATGATTGCATAGCATTTAGCATAAACGCATAGCATTTCCACCATGTGGAGCATGGCGCAGAAACATATGCATCATAAGCATGATCTAGGTTATCATCATCTTTGTTTTACAGGTGTTCGGCCGAAGGATCAGTTGCTCAGGATGATTCCTGGCATTCTCCCCAACGAGGTCGCTTTCCTAAGATGATTCTTAAGACCCCGGTGTAATCCCCACAGTCGCTCGCTCAGGATGATTCTCGAGATCCCAGCGAAGTCTTCAGTTCGAGATGATTCTCGAATCCCTCAGCAGGGCCATTTGCTCAAGATGATTTGTGGGATCCCCAGCGCAGTTTCCCGAGTTGGTTGCTTAAGATGATTCATGAGCTCCCCAGTAGCGTCCCTAACAAGAGCTGCCCAGGATAATTCCTGGAATCCCCAACAGAGTAGGGGTCTTTTCCCCAGCAGGTGGTTGGCACTTCCCCAGCAGCAGGCAGGTAGATTGATATCCCCAGCCGAGCACAGCCATGAGTGGTAGATGAAGTGTTTCCCCCAAGCGGATCCTGAAGGATTGTCCAGCAAGCAGAAGTTTGTTTATCCCCGTGAGTTTGAAGACTTAATGACGTGAGTGTCTGATAGCCTGAAGGCTATGTTCCCCAGAAGGGTCGTTTCCCAGAGAGCCGTTCAGGGTATTTATCGCTTTCCCCATGCAGAGTATAGCAGAGGATAGTGTGTTGATCAGCCTGATGTGCTGTGTTCTCCGGAGGAGTCCGTCATCCTCAAGTGTAAGTGCAGTTGAGATTGGCAGAAAATGCGGTTCCCTTGAAGGGTAGCTCTTCCTCAGCATAATGGTTACTCTCCCCGAGTGGATGGTTCCTCTTTCCAGCATTTATTTTGCTGGGGCATTTCCTTGCATGATTGCATAACATTCACTCAAAAGCGTAGCATTCCGTTTCGCGCGGAGCATTACGCTCAGTTTTCCAGCATTCGCATATGAAGCATGAACCAGGTGGTTACCGTGCTCTCGAACAGAAGTACTTGCTCCACAGTACAGTTGGTAGGAATCGTCTGAGTGAGCTCTTTCGTTATTCTCCAGCAGTTGTTGAAGTCGTTTGGGTGAACTCTCTCGTCTTTCTGCAGCAAAGTCTACAAGGTTGTTTGGGTGACCCTTCTTCCTTTTCCCCAGTGAGTCGTCAGGATTGTTTGGGTGAACCCTCATTCCTCTCTCCTCAACAGAGTTGTTAACCTGGTGATTACGTCCGGTGACCCGGCATGTTTGCTTTTATTTAGCAACGACTTGACAGGATGTCAAGAGAGTAGCAGCGTGATATGTCTGCTCCAACAGTGATGTCTAATCTGAAGATTGACTTCGTAAACGCCTGAAGGCGGTAACAGAAGGTTCCTGTGAGTTCAGATTTCCTTGTTGATGAATCAACGTGTGGCTGAAGACAAGGTTCCAAAGTTTGTAGATATAACAAGATGATCCGTGTTGGTCTGAAGACCAAGTCAGTTGTCCTGAGGTGATGATTGATTGCGATCAAGTGAATAGTGTTTCTTCTGACTGAAGTCGAAGATGTTTCTCCAGCTGAAGCGGAGTTTTGCCTGAAGGCAAAGTGTTTGAATCCCCGTAGAGTCATGAATGGCTCAGGATACCATTTCCCTGACTGAAGTCACAGATTTCCCAAGCTGAAGCGAAGGTGCCTAAAGGCAAGGTTATCCCCAAGGTCATGAATGACCTAGGATTCATTGTTCGGACTGAAGGCCGAAGTATATCCCTGACTGAAGTCACGGATGCTCTATAGCAGAGGTGGAGTTGCCTGAAGGCAGACCCATGTATCCTTGAAGGCCAAGGACCATTTCTTCAGACTGAAGTCGAAGATACCTCCTGCAGAGTTGCCGACGGGCAAAGTTTACATCCTTGAGGGTCAAGGATGTTTATCTTCAGAAGTACTTGAAGATCTTTTCTAGCTGAAGCTGGAATCGCCGACGGGCAAGGTTTATATCCTTGAAGGCCAAGGATGTCTATCTTCAGAAGAACTTGAAGATTCTCCAGCGGATCTGGAGTGGCCAGGGGCCAGGGTTTCATTCATATTCATTAGTACTTAAAGATCTTTTCTAGCTGAAGCTGGAAGTGGCCAGGGGCCAGGGTTTCATATATCTTTGATGTCGGAGTTCTACGGTGGGATCAGTATGCAGTAGCATTTGGATGTTCGTTATGGTTCTGAGGGTGAACCCCAAATCAGAGTGTGCTTGGTTGAGTCTCTCATCTCCAGCAGAGTAGCTCCAAATACGCAAGTGTACCTTTTGTTCCATTTACCAGGGGTGAACCCCAGGTCAGAGTATGTTGAATGTGTTCGACGGCGAGGTTGAATGTTTGTTTGACGGCGAGGTCAGATTATGATTGGTTCGACGGCGATGTTGAATGTGTCCGGCGGCGAGGTTGGATGTTTGTTCGACGGCGAGGTTGAATGTTGTTTGACGGCGAGGTCAGATTATGTTTGTTCGACGGCGAGGTTGAATGTTTGTTTGACGGCGAGGTCAGATTATGAATGTGTCTGGCGGCGAGGTTGGATGTTTGTTCGACGGCGACGTTGAATGTTGTTTGACGGCGAGGTCAGATTATGATTGGTTCGACGGCGAGGTTGAATGTTGTTTGACGGCGAGGTTGGATGTTTGTTCGACGACGAGGTTGAATGTTTGTTTGACGGCGAGGTCAGATTATGAATGTGTCCGGCGGTGAGGTTGGATGTTTGTTCGACGGCGAGGTTGAATGTTGTTTGACGGCGAGGTCAGATTATGATTTGTTCGACGGCGAGGTTGAATGTTGTTTGACGGCGAGGTCGGATTATGATTGGTTCGACGGCGATGTTGAATGTGTCCGGCGGCGAGGTTGGATGTTTGTTCGACGGCGAGGTTGAATGTTGTTTGACGGCGAGGTCAGATTATGATTGGTTCGACGGCGAGGTTGAATGTTTGTTTGACGGCGAGGTCAGATTATGATTGGTTCGACGACGAGGTTGAATGTTTGTTTGACGGCGAGGTCAGATTATGTTTGTTCGACGGCGAGGTTGAATGTTTGTTTGACGGCGAGGTCAGATTATGTTTGTTCGACGGCGAGGTTGGATGTTTGTTTGACGGCGAGGTCAGACTCTATAAATCCCCAGTAGAGATGATGTTTGTACGACGGCGATGTCGAGTGTCTCTAATAGGATGTTTGTTTCCGACGGCGATGTCAGATTCAGTTTTCCAGCGGCGATGTTGGGCATGTCAAGTTGATCCAGTCTTCTGACGGTGATGTTAGGTGATGCGGATCCTTTAGTTCTCCAGCGGCGATGCGGGGTATTTTGATTGTCCGACGGCGAGGTCAGATGTAATTCTCCAGCGGCGATGCGGGGTATTTTGTCAGATGTAGTTCTCCAGCGGCGATGCGGGGTATTTTGTCAGATGTAGTTCTCCAGCGGCGATGCGGGGTATTTTGTCAGATGTAGTTCTCCAGCGGCGATGCGGGGTATTTTGTCAGATGTAGTTCTCCAGCGGCGATGCGGGGTATTTTGTCAGATGTAGTTCTCCAGCGGCGATGCGGGGTATTTTGTCAGATTTAGTTCTCCAGCGGCGAGGCGGGGTGTTTTGGGTGATCGACGGCGATGTCAGATTTAGTTTTCCGGCGGCGAGGTTGGATGTTTGTTTCCCCGAGTTATGGTTGTTCCTGACGGTGATGTCAGGTGGTTTAGCCTCCCAGCGGCGATGTTGGGTGTTCCTCAGAATTTTGTCTGCTTCTGACGGTGATGTCAGATGGTTTAGTCTTCCAGCGGCGATGTTGGGTGTTGTGGTTGTTTGAAGGCAATATCAGGAGAATTTAATGTGGATAACTGACGGTGATGTCAGATCAGTATGTCTCCATGCTAGTTGCCGTGCAGCTAGTATTGCAGTATTCAAAGGTTTGTTCCCCGCATAGTATCGTGTGTTTGTGCAGTTGGCAAATTTTCGGGTTTACCGGTATTCAACCGTCTCGCACCTTGATTGGCTGAGAGCCGTTCGCTTCTCACCCAGTCAGGTTCAAGCCGTTTGAATAGGGGCAGCTGTTGCACCCCAAAATTTGACCAACCGATTCTCCTATCTGGCTCGTGATTTAGATTCATGATTCGCATATCAGATGCACGACATTTGTGCACAGACAGAGGATATCAGAGTTACAGTTTGGGTTTCGACTATTAGATATGGCAGATCCAGTCCAGATCATCAGGGTTGTATTTTTGGGAAATTGTGCGCTCCTCGGTGATTTTCAGCTTGCACGGTGATTGGGGAATATTCTGAGGCCAGGGGTTTACTGGTTGATTCGATCTGGTCTCGCGCGCTCTTTTATGTTGGTTATTTGCATTTGTCTGCATTCTTTTGGGGTTTAATAGGCTTATAAGTTTTTTTAGAATTCAAATAGATTTTTAACATTTTTTAAATAGTTTAAATCTTTTTCTAGAGCTTTATAGATTTTTTTTAGAATTTAAATAGGTTTTAATTGGTTTAATAGTTTTTTAAAATAATTTTTAGAATCATAGATTTTAAAATTGTTTTTAATTGTTTTTAGATAATATAGAAAGTATAGTTTTTTTTCTTTTATTAATAATGGAGTTTGTTTTAATATAGATTTAATCTTTTATAGATTTTTCTTTTATTAGTTTTAAATAGGATTTTAATAGATTTTTAAATAATAATAGAGATTAAATAGAAATTAGTAGAAGTTTTATTAATATAGGTTTAATTAGATTTTTTACCATTTTTAAATTTTTAGGTTTAATTAGGGTTTAATTAGGATAATTAGGATTTAAATCTTTTGTTTAGAATTTAATTGAGTTTGTTGGATTTTATTAGGATAGTTAATTGTCTTTTAGATTTAATTAGTCAGGTTAATTAGCTAATTAGGTTTAAATCTGTGTTTAGTTAATTAGGTTTAGTGTTATTGAGTTTAATATGGTTTTAATTAGTTTTAAGTAGGTTTAAAGTTTTAATTCAGTTTTTTCAGGTTTTGATCAGCATTTTCGTGTGGGCTCAGAAAGGAAATTTTTGGAGGCCCATTTCAATTTTTAATCCAGTTTTTGTGCAGTTTTGTTGTCCAGAAGAGTGACACTTGTCACTATATAAGATGATCCACGTGTTGCACTCAGGTCCCGCCACGCCACACTTCAGACTTCCCTAGAACCTGACACGCGTCCCACTACTCCCTCTCTCTCCACACGTGCCCCTCTTCCTTCTCAGCCTCCTGCCACTTGTCCTCCCCACATCCCACACCGGAGCCCCAATCGCCGGCCATGCAGCCGCCGGCCATGCAGCCGCCGGCCAGACTACTCCCATCCACCGTACCGGTCACCGGAAACTGGTGATCTCGCCGGAATCTGGAAATTTCCCAGAAACACCTCTGACCGTCTCCGATCTTCATCTTTCTCCTCCGTCCACCTTCATCACCACTCGCCGGAGAACTCAACCACTTCGTCGGGAACTTCAAACAGATTTTCCAGAACGTTCACATCTCCTTCGTTCTTCAAGAAATCTTTTCCAGAAAATCCTCGCACCTTCATCGTTCTTCAATCGGAATTGCCCAGAACGCATCCACCTTCATCGTTATTCAATCACAAGTGTCCAAGGACCTTCTACCTCCATCGTCCTTCAAAGACGCGCCCAGATTCACTTGAATCTTCGTCCAGAAACTCATAGACCTTCATCACCAATTCGCCAGAAAACTTCAACTACGTCTCAAGAACATCTCTTCATCCAAATCATCCACGCGCTTCTAAGGTCTTCGTCTTCCTCAGTTCTCTTCCCAGAAAGATTGTTGCTCCTCAAGCACACCTTCGTGGAACCTTCAAGAGATCCCAGAACGGCATCGTCTCAGGTTTGTCCCCTTTTCATAATATCCATTGTCGTTCATACATTAGGATAGGGTTTCTTGTTTTTGAGAATAGAGGTTTAGTGTTATTTGTTTAGGGTATTGATCTGGGCGAGGGTGTTGGAGAGGATTTGGAGGGGTTTCAGAGATTGTTTGAGAGGAGGGTTGGGAGATGAACGGCGTCTTAGGTTTAGGTGATGAACAGTGTTCAGATTGTGGGAGAGGAAGATAGGTTTTGTGTCTTGATGGTGTGGGTTAGGGTTTCGGTTGGGCCAAGCCCAAATGTGAATTGCTGAAACACTCCCAGTTTACTCATCCCCCCCCCCCCTGAGCGTGAAAGCTGAGTGGTAAGTCTGGATTGGGCTTAGGCCCTATTTGCTATATGCACCCTCCATTCAGAGCCCATCTCAGAATAACCCTAAAAACCAATGCTATTTGCACCGTCCTCATGTCCTTTTTCTTTTTATTTTTCAAGTGTTTTTTTTCTGGTAACCATTGGGCCCAGGCGCGCCCTGCTAGGCGCACCCCCCTTCCTGGGCCCATCATGAGAATCAACTAAGCGTGTCTACTTTTCACACCCCCTCCCCTTTTGTCTTTTATTTCTTTTATTTTTAATTCCCTTTATATTTCTTGCATATTAAAAATTCATAGAAAATAGGAAAATCAATATTTTTCAATTCTTGTTTTTTCTATAGGTTAATAAATTTGTCTAGAAAATTATAAATAAATAAAATTCCATTTTATTTTTCTTTTGATATTTTTAGTATATTTTTCATTTTAATAGCTTCTTATATGGTTTAGTTTGATGCTTCATTTTGTAGAATTTCTTTTAGGACCTTCCCTTAGGATTTTTAATTCATTCTTTTTAGTGTGATTAGATATTGAATCATAGTTCCCCATAGGATTTAATTCTTGATTTTTAGATTAAAATTTGATTAGTTTAATTAGGTTAGCATTAGGGTATCATAATTAGGGTTTAGGTTGTGCATAGGTAAAGTAATTCATTTTCTTTGGAGAGTTTTGAGTTGATCTTTGGGTAGGGGCATATGGGGATGTTATGGGTAGATGTTGTATACCCTTATGAATAGTTGTTAGAATTTCCCCCCTTGTGTTAGTATTTTTAGGTATTTTCTGAAGTTGACTGATGGTTTTGTCTGTTCTGTGGTTATTTGTCTGCCCCTGGGGTTTATTCTGGGAATTTGTTGTGGGGCTCAGTTTGTTTTGAAGATCTTGTTGAAGAGCATGATGGAAGAGAAGATTGAAGATCAAGACTCAGAGACCCAGAGCTTGGAGATTATTCCCTGTTTGTGAGGCTTGAGATCCTGAAGTTTGAGGGAAGTTCATGGTACTTTCCTGAGGAAGGCACTATGAATGACTTTCATTCTTTCTTCTCACCTCTTTCTTAAGTATCCAATGATGTTGGAGCCAGCTTGTGAGTTTAATTTCTCCTGAGGAGGAATATAAACTGATCACAGTTGTTGAGCCACATGGGATACAACTCCTAAGTGGAAGCCTCCTAGTACTTTCCTGAGGAAGGTCCTATGGGTCTATTCACTTAGTTCCCTTAGTTCATCTAGGATTTCGAAAGTATCCAATGATGTCGGAGCCAACTTGTGAGTTTAATTTCTCCTGAGGAGGAATGTAAACTGATCACATGTTGTTGAGCCACATGGGATACAATTCCTAAGTGGGAGCCTCCTAGTACTTTCTTGAGGAAGGTCCTATGAGTCTATTCACTTAGTTCCACTAGTTCAGGTAGGATTTCCTAAATATCCAGTGATGTTGGAGCCTTCATGTGAGTTTAATTTCTCCTGAGGAGGAATGTAAACTGATCACAGTGGTTAAGCCACGTAGGATATAATTCCTGAGTATAAGCCTCCTAGTGCCTTCTAGAGGAAGACACTATGAGTCTGTCTACTTAGCTCCCTTTCTTTGGTAAGCTTGCTTTGAAGCTTGAAGACTGGGATTGTTTTCTCTTGTGTAGGGTTTTGCTTTAGGGCTTTGCTTAGATTAGGATTTGGTTTTAGGGTTAGGATTATAGATTAGATGTAGATTCTTTCTTTCTCAAGCATGTGGTTTGTCTGCCTGATGGCACTTCATTTCTTTTATCTGTATGATTGCAGTTTTTCTATTTATTGCTTGATAGCATGTTGTTTATTTTTTAGTATGATTACTGTTATTTCATGACTGGCTTGAGGTCGAGACGAGCTTGTGGAGGCTGAAGCCCCACACACATTTCCTCCCTCACTTGCATTTCATGCATTTTACTGTTAAGCTGATGCTTTGTCTGTTTTGGTGTATCATTGACATGATCCCTTAGGACTCTCACTTCCTTTGATAAGGATTTGATGATAGACTTTTAGGTTGAAACCTATGCATGACAACATCTAGGAGTTCCCTGTTCAAACCTCAACCATAGGATGAATCCATGGCAT
Organism: Lathyrus sativus; assembly: GCA_963859935.3. NCBI lineage: Eukaryota > Viridiplantae > Streptophyta > Magnoliopsida > Fabales > Fabaceae > Lathyrus > Lathyrus sativus. The sequence goes on from OZ012736.1 coordinate 21,049,930, forward strand.
GATAACAGTAGGACTTGATAGTCTCCCTCCTAGTTGGGCCTGTTCTCTTCTCATCTCAAAACAGTTTAAGATACAGTAATCATGAATGATTTCTTTCGTACGTTACGAGCCTCAAGCTATCTGAGATTGGATGTTTAGTATGGTAACCTTTGGGTGACATGCGACGCATTCACTCTCAGGTCATAGTCTCTAGTGCGGTTGAAATCGCAAAAACAATAAAAAACACTTCTTTCAGGAAATAACCTGTAGTTTCCCAAACTACGTTTGCTCTGATCTTTCATACTGTGTGGAAGTACGTAGGCATAGGATGCGACGTCCTAGCGAGCAACCTTCAACCTTTCCCCCGTAACCCTTCGTAGGCCGAACTACGTTGACTCTGATTTCTCATTCTCTGATGAGAATACGTAGGCATAAAGTGCGACGCTTTGCCGAGTCATTTTTATTTTCTTTTTCAGCCAGCCTTGATAGGTAGATAGAATAAAACCAACCCATCCAAGTAAACAAACAAGCGTAGATCCCGTCGAGTACGACGGACGTGAGGGGTGCTAATACCTTCCCCTTGCGTAACCGACTCCCGAACCCAGACAATGGTTGCGATGACCTTGTCTTACCCTTTTTCGTCAGGTTTTTCCGATCGTTTCCTTTCCCGCTCTGAGGGATAAATAACGAAAGGTGGCGACTCTTCTGTTTTGCCGACACCTTATTTTCGCGCAAGCGACAAATACGTAGGCATAAAGTGCGATACTTTTCCGAGTCATTTTCTTTTCTTTTAACCCAGACCTGTAGAGTAGATAGAATAACACACCCTTAGATAAAAAACAAGCGTGGATCCCGTCGAGTACGATGGGCGTGAGGGGTACTAATACCTTCCCCTTGCGTAACCGACTCCCAAATCCAAGATTTGGTTGCGATGACCATTCCTTTCCCTCTTTGCGTTAGATTTACTCTGAGCGTTTCCTTTCTCTCTTGTGGGATAAATAACGCACGGTGGCGACTCTTCTGTCATAGCTGGCGCTGATTTTCGCAGTAGCGACAACTGGCGACTCTGCCGGGGATTCCAACGGTTCCCTATGCGAGTCAATCCTAGCGCTTGTTTTCCTGTCTGGGGTTTGTATGTATTTACCTTTCTGCCTTTACTTTCAGTACTCTATTATTGTTGTTGTGATGGGAAGAGGGTTAGATTGAGGGATAAGCCGGACCTGGGCTTGAGTTTGCACATAGACTTAGAAGTAGAGAGTAGTGGTTAGCCTGCTTTCTTAGCTCGCACCAGCTAGCCACGAAATCTGTGCTCGGACGAGATTTTCTTTGATGCTTCTTGCCTGGCCCTTAGAGCTCGACAAGTTGTCTGACCCGAGGATTGTCGACTCTGGGGACCTATCAATTGGGATTCAGCTAAGTGAGGCCGCTTCAAGGGATGATGATGCCACACCTTCTGGGTATCGTATCATCGCTCTTGAAAGTCTGTGACGTTGAACCCACATAGGATGTCGTACCTCGTCTGCGAGTTAAGTGCATACCTGTAAGGGGTAGGTAGGTATGTTTGCAGGAAACCTTTGACCTCAGAGTACCTGGTTTATCTCTGTCAGTGAGATGTGGTTACAGGTTTCTTTTGAGTGGTTGGTTTGGTTTGAGGCAAAGATTTGATGGTTCTCAGGCTTCAGTACAGAACCGCACAGTTCATCAGCATTGCACTTGATCTCCTGTTTGCATATGCATGTGCATTTTCATGTTTGCATTTCATTAACGTGTATTTATGTTGCAGGTGTGATCATTCCCCTCTGATTCTAGTGTATCTTCTGGCCAGATATGGAGTCCATAAAGAGGACAGTTGCTTACCGGTTGCATTCGCTAGATATCAGTTCCTTGCTGGGATTAGTTGCTCTAGCAGATGAGAGAGTGAGGGTTGAGTTCAAAGTATCTTATGTTAGATTTCTTAGTTTGTTGTACAGGCCTTCAGCATTTGAGACGACTGGGGTGTATACTTTGATGCAGTTTTATGAGCCTCAGCTGAGATGCTTCCTGTTCCCTGACTATATTCTGGCACCCACTTTGGAGGAGTATTCTGTTATGTTGGGAGTTCCTGTGTTAGACCAGATGCCCTTTATACATGTTGATGTTGAGCCTGAGATGGCTACACTTTCTGAGATTGTCAATTTAGACGCTTCTGAGTTCCCTGGAGGTTTGGTCAAGCTGAACGGAGCTTATGGTTTTCACTTGTTTGTCCTGGTTGAGAAGGCTACACAGTGCACGGAGAGTGGATGTTGGGTTGCCTTCAGTGCCATTCTAGCTGTCTGCATCTATGGGGTTGTCTTGTTTCCCAATGTGCCAGATTTTGTTGACTCAGATGCCTTCTTAATTCTTGCCTCGAAGAATCCAGTTCCTACTCTCTTGGGCGATGTTTATCATTCTATTCACTATAAGAATGAGAAACGTCGTGGCAAGAATGTTTCTTGCTGTCTTCCTCTCTTGTACAGGTGGTTCCAGGGGCATCTTCCGAAGACAGGACCTTTTATTGATGTTGTTGATACTTTGGATTGGTCTTCCCGGTTGATGGGGTTGTCTGCTGAGAACATCATTTGGTTTGATCGGAGTATGCTTGACACTGATATTATATATAGTTGCAACGGCTTTCCGAATGTCCCTCTGATTGGACGGAAAGGCTGTATCAACTATAACCCTTCTCTACTGGTGAGACAGTTTGGTTATGCCTTGAGAGATGCTCCTATTGAGGTTGAGATACAGGAATCTCTATATCTCACGGGCTTATTAGACGAGGTTGTTTTTGATCAGGTTGAGACATGCATGGGCTAACATCCATAGGAGAGGGAAAGATTTGCTTGGTAAGAGCAACAACAAAGCTTATGATCCTTATTTGGCTTGGATCCACGAGAGAGCTAGGATTTCCTTGATGCCATATCCTGTTGTGGAACCTCTGTATATTCCGGTGGTTGAGGTACCTACTTCGTCAGAGATTGAGAAGTATAACAAATTTTTGGCTGAAAACGATAAATTGAGAAAAGCCAATGATGAGTTAGAGAAAGAGATCTTCCAGTTGCGTCATGAGAGGAATGAAGCTACCTTCACTATGAAGGAACAGACTGAGTTGATTAATAGGTTGGGTTCAGATTTGACTGAAGAGACCAACAAGAGGGAAAAAGTGGGAGTAGCCTTGAACGGTGTTAGTAAGGTGCTTGCTTCCAAGAAGGAACTCTTAAACAAAGCTTATTCCCGACTCGGCAAGTGGGAAACATTGTGGAATACCATGCTTACCAAGCGGAAGAAGCGTGAGGATGAGCTGAAGCTGCAGATTGCCACGCTAGAGGCGCAGATTAGAGCCCAGGATGCCAAGATTGCTGAAGATACATCACTTAGGAGCGCTGTTGAGCTTAGAGTAAGTGACATTGGCAAGGAGTTGAGAGGTTGTGAATTGAAGGCCGGCTTCAAGAGATACAGACTCGACGAGTGTTTTGGTGAAGGAACCTGCAAGGACGACGCCAAAAAGCTGAGAACCACTGTTGAGCGACATGCATTATTGATACAGGAGCTAATCTCCAGACTAGGTCATTCGGAGACGTTGAGGATATTGGAAGATGTCAGGGCGCGCCATTTGGCCTGATTTATCTTTGCTTTGCTTTTGTTATCTGTACTTGTATTTTGACCATCGCCAAACTTGTTGGCCGAGGTCTTTTCAGCTATATTCAGTTGTATCCTTGTACTTTGCCTCTTGGCATTTGTTTATGTATGAGTATTTTCTGATTCCTAGCTTGCTTGATTGGGACTCCATTGTCTTGGCATTTGTTTATGTATGAGTATTTTCTGATTCCTAGCATACTTATACATTTGCATCTGCATACTCATATTGCATGACCGGTGTTAAAACAGTGGTTGAGTGTCGGGTTTTTGTTATCGTCTCCACAGGGAATATGAAATTTTGCAGCCTTTCTACAGTTGTTAAATTCGTAACTTTGTAGTAACAAAGTGTTTGGTTTTAAAACAATGGTAACTTTTGCATGTGAGTAATAAATGCGGTAAAATAATGATTTGAACGGTTTTAATAAATATTGCCAAAGTTAGGGTTCGGTAATCACTTTGCATGCATATTTCCAATCAACATTTAACAAACTCCTTTTAATGATCAATACATCCACAACATCCTCTCAATATGATTATCTCTAACTCATATTGTGAGATTTACCATTTTGATCCATTGTTGATCTCTCACACAATCTATCAAATGACAACTTTAAAGTTCAACATTATAAGTGAACAAAACATTTCAAGACTATCTCTAGCTCAAGAAAAGAGAAGGATGAAAACCTAGGTCTAGAGTTGGAAAATATTTCTCAATCATCAACCAACATAAAAGATTGTAAATGAAACAAAGTTTTCACCTTATATTAATCATTCAAGAGTTTACAAATGATGATCATCCATACACATACAAAGTTTAATAATCACCTACATCTAACCTTGACAAAAGATGAGTTTAGCTACACATTTTCATGGTAGCTTTAACAAGAAGAAAGGAGAAGATGAAGAACATCCACTTTGAAGAAACAATGAAGGATGTGCTTCCACTTCTCTTGATTACCAAAAAAATAGTAAAGATGAAGAAGAACTCAAGTATTTAGGGTTCTAGAGCTATCCAATAATGATTTTTTCTGATTTGGCAAGATCCCCACTTTGAAGTACCAAGTATGGGCTAAATAGAGCAACAAATAAAGTAAAAATGATGTGCTGTCTGCGCACATTCGCCTGGCGAAGGCATTCATTCGCCCGGCGAACCAACTTAACATGGTACTTCAAAGTGCCTTTGATCAGCAAACCGCCCTAAGGAATCGTGCATTCGCCAGGCGAATAAACACTCGCCGGGCGAACATTCGCTGGCTTCACTCGCCAGGCGAACTTTGGGTGGTTTTGCTACTGGAATCTGCATGAGGAAAGCTACCACTTCTTCGCCAGCACCTTCGCCAGGCGAATGGTAGCGAAGCTTCGCTGGAACCTTCGCCTGGCGAACTTCCTATCCTTTGGGTCTGGGAGTTAAATCTGATTTATTCGCCCCAGTTCGCCTGCACTCGCCTGGCGAATATTCGCTGGCACTCGCTGTGGCTCGCCAGGCGAATGTCCTGATTTGCAACATCTCCCAACTGCTTTGCCTTGATCCCAAGTGCTCTTAATAGTGTCAATCCTGCACACTAACAACAATATTACAAACATTCTTCGCTTGGATCGCATAAAATCAAACTAAACCAATTCAACTACGAAATCAAACATTATTAGATAAAATTGAGTGAAAATACTACCAAAAAGAAACCAAATATCTAATCTAAATGGGATCTAACAACTCTCCCCAACTACCTATTTGCGTGCCCTCAAGCAAAGTATGCCTCTCAAAACAAAATGAGGATTTGCTCAAGACCAATTCAACTCAAGTGAAACTATATGGCTCAAATACACAATATGTGCAACAAGGTCACAAAATATTACATAATTACACAATAGATAATGTTTAAGAACTAAATTCTAAGAACAAATTTTAAACAATGCTTCAAGCAACAACTAAATCTCATGACAAGTCATTCTAACACTCCACTTCGAAAAAGGATTGAAGCAAAAACACGTGCAAGCGTGGGACAAAAATTCACTCCAATGATGAACAATGCAATACTACATAATTCATAAAATATCTACATATTCACCACAAAATTATGGAAGTTCAAGATCACAAAGGTCTTCAAAGGTTATAGCTTGGCCGGGTTAACAAACAAGGGACATATCTAAAGCCATTGAACGAAATTTCCGATGTAGGAGAGACATTCACTCATCACTTATTTACACATCTTCAACTTGTTTAACAAGTTCCTCATTTGAAACCCTTCACAACTCATATTTCACAACTAACTTTGTTTTTCAATATTTGTCTACCAAACAAGCAAATATTTTCATATATATATTTATATTTTTTTTTCTACACTGTAATCGCAAAAACGAGTGTTTTTTTTTTTTTTTTTTTTTATATTCAATGCTTGCTTGGTTTCTCACTAGTTGTGAAAACTTGACCACCTTACTTTCATTCTCCCCAACTTGTCTGTTCTCGTCCCCTAAGTGAATGCTCTTACTCTTTTTTTTTTTTTTTTAGCAAAAGAACAATGAATCAAAATCTCCAAGGTTTTAAGAACAAGATTTTTGAACTCTTGCTTTTTAAGCAAGGATTCAACTGTTTAGGCTCAAAATGGTTTACGAATGCTCACAACTCACAGGCATATTTGAATTTAGAACTGGTTGTGCTCAACAGAAACAAGTGCCTTGATCTTCTCAAGAACTTCCACAAAATTATACGAAACAAAAGACAAAGTATGAATTACAAGTATACACAAAATTCACCATTCATCCATAGCATTTGTACATAGAACAAGAAGCTTCTTACATTTGTGGTAAGGGACCTAAATGACATGTCAATTAATAAAGTTGCAAAACGAAACAAAGTTTCAAGAGTTGTTCCTAAACTAACAAGTTCCTCAACATTTTCTAGAATAAAGTCACTAAATGCCTTGTTAACACCTTTGTGGTAACGATACTATCATCGCCGTCCCACTTGAGAGAATTCATGCACAACATTAAACTAAAACTTGAAAACTTAATATCAAAGATTAAATAATTAAAAACTCAAACCAATTAACTAAAAATAAAATGCATAACCATAAAAAAAAACTGAACACCAATACTGTCGGAAGTACCTTGAAAGGTACAAGTACAACAACATCACAACAAACAAAGTACACTGCAAAATAACCGAATGACTATAACATAAAAAAGGAAACTTCACTTTGTAGCTCAAAGTGAATCAACGAAACAAACGAGCAATCAATCCTCCTCAGACAAATCATACTCATCTCCACCGTCATCATCATTCTCTTCATCATCATCATCATCATCATCATCATCATCATCATCATCAGCATCAGCATCAGCATCAGCATCACCCCCCCCCCACCAAAACTAGGCCTGTCCACAGGCCATCCAGCGTGTGCAAGGAATTGCTCCCTTGTCATCATAGAGTGGGTGCCGGCGGGGTCGCGAATCTGAAGCTGCAACATCTGCATCGAGTCATGAATATCACACATGGCTCGCTGCTGAGCGGCCATCCAATCCCAGTTATAGTTGCAGACTTCCTGATGGAAAGGGCTAAAAGAAGAATATGCCTGATCAGAAACGGCAGGGCCACTGGCCTGTCCACCAGCAGTAGTATCGGCACCAGAACTCGCTCCAGCTACGGGTTTGACTCTACAGAACTTATCCACATATTTGTCGTCGATCGCGGCTGGGATAGTAACCTGTCTTCTCTGAGGAATGTCTACCCTAGCTTCAGCACATAAAGACATGATCAGACAAGGAAAAGCTAGCGGGGCATTTTTGCGAGCCGCTATCCCGCCCCGTCCACTAAGCACAACAGCCCGTAATTCATCCGCAATGATGCGGGCAATGTCAATCTGAACGTTCAGCAAAATGGAATGGATAAGATGTGCAATAGGCACGGGCACCGAGCTATGATGGGACCTTGGTACAACATTTGTCAGCACAAACAATAAGATCAGCTGTACCAATGGTTTCATGTCAGCTCTCAGATATCTGACAACAACCCCAGATGAATTGCGCACTGGCTCGCGACCTTCCACTAATAGGTCTCTGGTCATGGCCTCTTGATCACGATGCTTGTTAAGGTCCCGGTGGTAGTCATCAATCTGGCTACCTGTCAATGTCAGAGGGTCACCCAAAACAGCACTAATCGATCGTCGATCGAATCTTACCATAACGCCTCGGACCATTGAGGTCCAACTGAAAACTTCACCATCATCCGGGAGGGCATTTGCATAAAACTCCCGCACTATCTCGGCGTTGTAGCCGTCAAGTGGAGTCATCACCCGGTGCCACCTCTTTGCCGCGAAAAGAGCCTCAATGGTGCGGTAGTCGCCGGTGTCACTCAGATTAAACCTTTTTTCAGGGACAATGTTCCGCTTCTCAAGAGCTTCGTAACGGGCAGCGTGCGTGGCTCCTCTGAAACGGTCCTGATCGAAACGGATCGGAACCGTGCGAGATGTGGTGGCTTTCCTTTTTAGAGGGTTGGTCATTCTAGGTCCCATTCTGCAAACACAACACAACAAAACAGCCAACAACACAGCAAACAAACATGTTAAACGAAATAAAACAAATCACAGTAAGAAAAGAAAACATACTGCAGCGTTCGCCTAAGTTCGCCGGGCGAATCCTGGCGAAGCCTCGCTTCCCTTCGCCAGGCGAATGCCAGCGAAGGTGCGAAAATGCACACACAACCAGAACTTCTACAATGGTTTTACTCTTTAAAACAAGGATGTTCTACCACTATCTCATTACCAGATGTAATTTTGACATGCAATGGCAAATTTCCACAGAAAATCGAAAAGGGTTTAACATGCAAACACAAATTTCCCAATGCAGAAGTTCGAATCCTAAACAAATTTTGAACAAAAATACCTTTGCCTAGGAGTACAAGAACAAAACCTAACAAATTACAAATTGAAAAAGGGAAACAAGAACACTTACCTTTTGGATTGCTAGTGATGAATCTGCAGCAAAGGATTGAAAGAAGGTTGGAAGGGATTGTGAGAGTGAGGCAGAAGAAAACCGTTTAGGGTTTCTGATGCAATGAAAAGGTAAAACGGTTTTTGGGCCCAGGTGGCCCTTTATATTTTTTTTTCTGATACCGTATATTCGCCAGGCGAATGCCAGCGAAATCTCGCTAAGGCTCGCTAGGCGAATACTCGCCTTCATTCGCCAGGCGAATGCCAGCGAACATGACAGGTTTTGCCTAGTTCCACTGCATTGCCCACTTCACTAGTCCACTTCCTCTCTTTCCAAAAATGCATAAAATGACATAAAAAGGGGTAAATACTTACAATGTTGAGGTGCCTCTCAACCAGCGCTTGTTTAACGTCGGATAAGCTCGACGGTCCATGATGCTCACAACGGACCATCAAGAAGATACGCACAGCTGTCTCGGTTCACCTGACCGCCGAGATATATCTTGAGGCGTTGACCATTTACAGTCCAACAGTCTTTCTTTTCCAAATCCTCAATTACCACCGCTCCGAAAGATTTGACTTCTTTGACTCGGAAAGGTCCGGACCACTTGGATTTTAATTTTCCAGGGAAAAGCCTCAACCTGGAATTAAACAACAGCACAAGCTGCCCGGATACGAATTCTTTCTTGCGGAGCTTTTTGTCGTGGTATTCTTTCACCTTTTCTTTGTACAACCAACTTGAGTGGTATGCGGCATTGCGCATCTCTTCCAGCTCAAGAAGTTGCACTTTCCTTTTATCACCAGCTAGCTCATGATCAAAATTTAAAAATTTTAAAGCCCACAAAGCCTTGTGCTCCATTTCAACCGGTAAATGACAGGTTTTACCGAAAACCAATTGAAATGGAGTTAGCCCAATTGGAGCTTTATAGGCCGTGCGGTACGCCCACAAAGCTTCATCCAATTTTTGTGACCAATCCTTCCTAGAGTTGGACACAGTTTTTTCCAGAATTTTTTTTATCTCTCTATTTGAGACCTCGGCTTGACCATTAGCCTGTGGGTGATACGGAGTTGTCACCTTATGCGTTACACCGTAATGTTGTAAGACTTTTTCTAACGGTGCATTGCAGAAGTGTGATCCTCTGTCACTTATCAACACTCGAGGGGTACCAAAACGGGAAAAAATATTTCTTTTTAAAAAACTTATTACCGTCTTAGCATCCTCTCTCGGTGAAGCAATCGCCTCAACCCACTTAGACACATAATCAACAGCCACCAATAAGTATTCATTTCCAAAAGATGGTGGAAACGGTCCGACAAAGTCAATGCCCCAGCAATCAAACAACTCCACCTCTTGAATATTTTGAAGAGGCATCTCATCTCTCTTTCCAATACCACCTATCCTTTGGCAACTATCACAATTTTGCGCATGAGCATTTGCGTCTTTAAAAATAGAAGGCCAATAGAATCCCGATTGAAGGACTTTATTCGCCGTTCTTGCCCCATTAAAATGCCCGCCATAAGGCGAATTGTGACAGTGCCATAGGATACTTTGGGCCTCATCACCCGTAACACATCGCCTCAACAAATTATCACCTCCCAGCTTAAACAGGTATGGATCATCCCACACATAGTACTTGGCATCCGATAAGAATTTCCTTTTTTGGTTGGGAGTTAGGTCGAGCGGCACGAAACCACTCGCCTTGTGGTTTGCGAAATCCGCAAACCACGGTCTCACTTGCACTTTAAAAAGTTTTTCGTCTGGAAACTCTTCTCGGATGTCCTGTTCTAAGGTAGTCACCTCAGTGTTGACAAGGCGAGACAAATGGTCTGCTACCACATTTTCGGATCCTTTTTTGTCTTTAATTTCAACATCGAATTCTTGCAATAAAAGGATCCACCGGATAAGCCTTTGCTTAGAATCCGGCTTGGTTAGCAGAAATTTGATCGCCGCATGATCAGTGTAAACAATAACTTTCGAGCCAATGAGATATGACCGAAATTTTTCGAGAGCATACACTATTGCGAGCAATTCTTTTTCAGTTGTGGCGTAATTAACTTGAGCCTCATTAAGAACTTTGCTCGCATAGTGTATGGTATGAAATTTTTTTTCTTTCCGTTGGCCAAGCACCGCTCCGATAGCATAGTCGCTAGCGTCACACATCAGTTCAAAATCGAAATTCCAATTTGGAGCGACTATGATTGGAGCGGTGACTAACTTTTTTTTTAATATCTCAAAGGCTTCTAAACATTCATCAGTAAGGAGAAATACCTGGTCTTTGGCGAGCAAATTGCTCAAAGGTCTAGCCACCTTTGAAAAGTCTTTGATGAATCGCCGGTAGAAACCGGCATGCCCTAGAAAGCTTCTGATTCCCTTTAAGTTAGATGGAGGAGGCAATTTCTCTATCACATCTACCTTTGCACGATCCACTTCTAGTCCTCTTGACGAGACTTTGTGGCCGAGAACAATCCCCTCCGTAACCATAAAGTGGCACTTCTCCCAATTTAGCACTAGGTTGGTCTTCACACACCTTTCAAGGACAATTTTCAAATTTTCCAAGCATAAACCGAATGATCCTCCAAACACCGAAAAGTCATCCATAAAAACTTCCATTGTCTTCTCTATAAGATCGGCAAAAATGGCTTGCATGCATCTTTGGAAAGTTGCCGGCGCATTACACAATCCAAATGGCATTTTGCGGTAGGCAAATATTCCAAATGGACATGTGAATGCGGTCTTCTCGTGATCAGCCGGGTCAACCGCAATTTGGTTGTATCCGGAATAGCCATCTAGAAAACAATAGAATTCTTGTCCCGAAAGTCTCTCTAGCATTTGGTCCATGAACGGAAGTGGGAAGTGGTCTTTTCTAGTTGCGGTATTTAACCGCCTATAGTCTATGCACATCCTCCACCCCGTTGCTATCTTTGTGGGAATCAACTCATTTTTCTCGTTGCGGATTACGGTAATGCCTCCCTTCTTAGGAACCACATGTACCGGACTCACCCAAGGACTATCCGAGATCGGGTAGATCATTCCCGCATCCAAAAGCTTTACAACTTCTTTCCTAACAACCTCTTTCATTGTAGGATTCAAACGGCGTTGCGGTTGAGCTACCGGCTTGAAATCCTCCTCCATTAAAATTTTGTGCATACAATAAGAAGGACTAATTCCTTTTAGATCGGAAAGAGTCCATCCCATTGCTTCTTGATTTTTCTTCAACACATCAATTAAAAGAGTTTCTTCATGTTTTGACAAGAGGTTGCTAATGATAACCGGCTTCTCCTTGGTTTCATCTAAAAATGCATATTTCAAATTACTTGGTAAGTCCTTCAATTCAATGACTGGCTTTTCATCCTTGTCCTCTTTTTTTAAGACTTCTTCCTCCACTTCCCATGGGTGCAAATCCTTAAGACTATCTAGCTCTCTCAAACATTCATCTAGAGCTTCCTCTTCTTCAAGAGTGAACACTTGAAAGGAGTCATTAAGGGCTAGCTCAATAGGAGTGATGTTGTGAACATGCTTTGCAACTTCATCGGTTGCTTCCTCAATTACATCAACTCGGAAACTATCATGCTTGTCTTTTGAATGCTTCATTGCTTCAAAAAGGTCAAAAGTGACCTCTTCGTTTTGTACTCTCACTTTCATCAAACCGTCATCTACATCAATCATCATCCGAGCGGTTTTCATGAAAGGCCTTCCAAGAATCAAAGGCGCATCATCATCTTCCTCCATATCGATCACGATAAAATCCACCGGAAAAAAGAACCTGTCCACTTTTACCAACACGTCTTGAGCTACTCCATGAGGATGAGTAGTGGACTTATCGGCTAGTTGTAACGTCATTTGGATGGCTTTAATCTCAATGTTGCCAAGCTTTTTCACAATAGACAAAGGAATAAGATTTATGCTTGACCCCAAATCAATTAATCCTTTTCCCACATAAAAGTCACCAATGGTAACCGGCAATGTGACTCTTCCCGGATCAACTTCCTTTCTTGGTAGAGTACGTTGGATGATGGCGCTACAACTTGCATCTAGTACTATTGTTTCCGGCTCCGTGTACCTTCGCTTTTTCGTAAGTATGTCCTTCATAAATTTGGCATACTTCGGCATTTGTTCCAAAGCTTCGGCGAACGGAATGTTGATTTGCAATTGTTTGAAAATATCCATGAACCGGGCGTAATGCCGTTCATTTTCTCTCTTAGATGGGGAATGAGGATACGGTAAATTTTGAATCGGAGTAGTGCTCACTACCTCCTTTCCTCTAGACACTCTTGCGTTTCTTTCTCTCCGCTTTTTCACTTCATCCACTTTCACTTTCTCACTTTCGTTATTTTCCACTACTTCATTTGTATTGTTTTTAACTTCAACCTTTTTTTCTTTTTCAACTTCACCATTTTTTTCATTATTTTCCATTTCCTCCTCACTCCATTCACCAACCTCTCCATCAAGTTTCTCATCAATTTTTTTCTCCACCTCTCTTTTTTTACTTTCGTCAATCAACTCCCTCCCACTTCTCGTCCTTATCGCCTTACAATGCTCCTTCGGATTTGTTTGCGTATTTGCCGAGAAAGATGGTCCGGCTTGTTGTTCCGCTAATTGCTTAGCGAGTTGCCCAACTTGAGTTTCAAGATTTTTTATCGCCGCATCATTACTTTTTTGATTTGCTATAGACATTTGCATGAATTGCGTCAACGTATCTTCTAGCTTAGAAGTTGCAACCGGCGGTTGTTGAGGTGCATACGGATTTTGACGGTTAGAGTTACCACCTCCATAACCTTGGTTATTTTGGTAGTTACTTCTAGATTGGTATCCTTGATTTCCTTGATAGATTTGTTGGTGTTGTTGTTGAGGATGTTGATATGGTTGTTGTTGTTGAGGTTGCCTTTGTTGATAATCTCTTTGGTTTGCCATGTAGTTAACTTCTTCAAATCCGGGAGGCGGACAATATCCGGTATCATGTTCTCCTTTACAAAGTTCACAACAAGCTATTTGTTTAGCTTTTGATGGTTCTTTCAACCCCTTGATTTGTTGAGTTAAAAGTTCCACTTGTTGTGAAATGAGCTTGTTTTGGGCAAGAATTGCATCATTCGTCCCCAACTCGAGCACTCCCGATTTCCTTTGAGTTACCCCTCGATTATGGTTCCCTTGATGATCATTAAGTGCCATCTTTTCTATAATAGATGTTGCATCATCAGCACTCTTTGACATCAAAGATCCCCCCGCCGTGGCATCCAATAAGGTCTTGTGAACCGAAAGGAGTCCGTTGCGGAAAATATGCACTTGAGTAAGCTCATCGAAACCATGGCCTTTGCACTTCCTTAACATGGACTTGTAGCGCTCCCAGGCTTCGTTTAGCGATTCATTTGCTCCTTGGGAAAATACCGCGATTGCCGTCTTAGCTTCCATGAACCGGTTATGTGGGAAAAACCGTTCAAGGAACTTCTCCTCCAATAAATTCCAGTCCGTCATAATTGTCGTTGATTGATCAAGATACCACTCTTTCGCTTTCCCAATTAGGGAGTGAGGGAATAGTATCCTGAACAATGACTCTTCATCAGCCTCAGTAGCTCCAGTTGCACCCGCAATCTCATAGAACTTGGTAAGATGTGTGAATGGGTCCTCGTGGTCTAATCCTGTGAAAGGATTTTGATAGACTAGAGCAAGGATCCCCGTCTTCATCTCCGCTTGTCTTCCATTTTGGAGATTTCGTGCGAACTGAGCCATGTGTCTCGGACTATTTGTACATGGAGTTGACACTGGAGGTGGCGGTGGTGGTGGTTCTGCCATAACTGGTGTGAAATGTATTGGTGGTGTTGTAGTAGAAGAACTTTCTCCTTGTCTTTGGCTTTGCTTCGCAAGTTGCCTCCTTCGTCTTGTTTTGCTATTCAATCTTCTCGCGGTCCTCTCGATTTCGGGATCAAAAAGGAGTTGGTCCTCGGGAATTTGTCCTCGCATAAACAAGGGCTGCACACTAAACCAAACAAATTACAAGCACAAGTCAAAAATTCAAAGCTAAAAATTCAACAACTATTGCGATGCTTGCAATATCAATTTATATTCCCCGGCAACGGCGCCATTTTGTTAAAACAGTGGTTGAGTGTCGGGTTTTTGTTATCGTCTCCACAGGGAATATGAAATTTTGCAGCCTTTCTACAGTTGTTAAATTCGTAACTTTGTAGTAACAAAGTGTTTGGTTTTAAAACAATGGTAACTTTTGCATGTGAGTAATAAATGCGGTAAAATAATGATTTGAACGGTTTTAATAAATATTGCCAAAGTTAGGGTTCGGTAATCACTTTGCATGCATATTTCCAATCAACATTTAACAAACTCCTTTTAATGATCAATACATCCACAACATCCTCTCAATATGATTATCTCTAACTCATATTGTGAGATTTACCATTTTGATCCATTGTTGATCTCTCACACAATCTATCAAATGACAACTTTAAAGTTCAACATTATAAGTGAACAAAACATTTCAAGACTATCTCTAGCTCAAGAAAAGAGAAGGATGAAAACCTAGGTCTAGAGTTGGAAAATATTTCTCAATCATCAACCAACACAAAAGATTGTAAATGAAACAAAGTTTTCACCTTATATTAATCATTCAAGAGTTTACAAATGATGATCATCCATACACATACAAAGTTTAATAATCACCTACATCTAACCTTGACAAAAGATGAGTTTAGCTACACATTTTCATGGTAGCTTTAACAAGAAGAAAGGAGAAGATGAAGAACATCCACTTTGAAGAAACAATGAAGGATGTGCTTCCACTTCTCTTGATTACCAAAAAAATAGTAAAGATGAAGAAGAACTCAAGTATTTAGGGTTCTAGAGCTATCCAATAATGATTTTTTCTGATTTGGCAAGATCCCCACTTTGAAGTACCAAGTATGGGCTAAATAGAGCAACAAATAAAGTAAAAATGATGTGCTGTCTGCGCACATTCGCCTGGCGAAGGCATTCATTCGCCCGGCGAACCAACTTAACATGGTACTTCAAAGTGCCTTTGATCAGCAAACCGCCCTAAGGAATCGTGCATTCGCCAGGCGAATAAACACTCGCCGGGCGAACATTCGCTGGCTTCACTCGCCAGGCGAACTTTGGGTGGTTTTGCTACTGGAATCTGCATGAGGAAAGCTACCACTTCTTCGCCAGCACCTTCGCCAGGCGAATGGTAGCGAAGCTTCGCTGGAACCTTCGCCTGGCGAACTTCCTATCCTTTGGGTCTGGGAGTTAAATCTGATTTATTCGCCCCAGTTCGCCTGCACTCGCCTGGCGAATATTCGCTGGCACTCGCTGTGGCTCGCCAGGCGAATGTCCTGATTTGCAACATCTCCCAACTGCTTTGCCTTGATCCCAAGTGCTCTTAATAGTGTCAATCCTGCACACTAATAGCAATATTACAAACATTCTTCGCTTGGATCGCATAAAATCAAACTAAACCAATTCAACTACGAAATCAAACATTATTAGATAAAATTGAGTGAAAATACTACCAAAAAGAAACCAAATATCTAATCTAAATGGGATCTAACAACCGGTATTTTTTTTTTTGAACCTGTATCTTATTTCCTGCATCTCTCAGGTTTCAGGATTGACAACCAGAGAACGCATCGTTATTCTACCAGGAACAACTACAAGAGAATCATGGATCAAGTTCAAGTCGAGATGCAGGAAATTCGTGAGAAGTTGGCACTTCTCATGCAAGCAATGGAAATTGTGGTCAAGGGCCAGGAGAATCTCCCGACTCTGGTGCAACCGCTGCTGGTGCGGGCGAATGGAAATACTAATTATCACTCTGTTGGAACTCCTCGCAGGGAGGATGGGATACCTACAATGGTCGTTCCCACAAGTGGTGGAGTTGGTGCCAGTGATGGCAATGGCAATGGAAATACTGGCATTGGTGCTGGTAATGGTAACATTGGTATTGGTAACACTGGTACTGGAAACGCTGGAAATGGTGATGGGAATGTTGTTAACGATACTGGCAATGCTGGAGATGCTAATCAAGGGTTCGATGATAACACTGGTTTTGGAACCAATAACCAAGGGTTTAGCATTGGTAATCATGATGGTAATTTTGGTTTCAACAATCAAGGCTTTGGCTACGATGGCTATGGTAACAACAATCAAGGGTATGGATACGGTGATGTTGGCTTTGGTAACATGAACAACAATGGTGCTGGGATGGTGCCTTTCAACACCGGTTATAGACTAGGTAGGGTCAATCAAGCATTCGGTAACAGAGGACGGGATCCTATTTTCAATCAACAGGGATATGGCCGTAACGCTGGTTACGAGGGATATGGCAATGAGAATCTGAACTAGGGCGAGGATCGCCAGGAAGATGCCTTCTCCGGGCAAAGCGTGGGATTTGAAAGGCCTGATAACAATGGTAGGAGGTTCAAAATGCTGGAAGAGCAGATCAAAGGGATAACCAATCAGAACTTTGTTGGGTTAGATATGACTACCATGGGACTAGTGCCTGGGCTGAGGGTGCCTTTGAAATTCAAAGCTCCAACATTTGACAAGTATTAGGGGGATATATGCCCTAGAGTTCATGTACGTTCTTATTACAGAAGAATGTCTGCATACTTTGACGACGAGAAGATGCTTATACATTTCTTTCAAGACAGTTTATCGGGACCATCGCTGGAATGGTACATGGGACTGGATCCCACCCAAATTAGAAGCTGGAAAGAATTGGTTGATGCTTTTGTTAAACATTACCAATATAATAGTGACTTGGCGCCAAACAGGGTCCAGCTGCAGAGTTTGTCTCAGAAAAATGGTGAGAGCTTCAAGGAGTATGCGCAGCGCTGGCGTGATATTGCGGCTAGGGTTCATTCCCCTTTGGTTGAAAGAGAGTTGATTGATATGTTTATTGGAACATTCTCTGGAATGTATTACGAAAAATTGCTCAATGTCTCGATGGGTAGTTTCTCCGACATGATTCTCATGGGAGAACGGATTGAAAACGGAATTAAGATTGGGAAGATTCAGGCAGGTGAATCCACCTCAGCTGGAAGTGCAAGGAAAGCCTTTGGTGGAAGGAGACAAGGTGACGCCAGTGCGGTATATGGTGGTCGAGGTCGTGGAAGAGGTAGGAATCAATATCAGTCACAGTAAGTTGCTAGTGTTACTATCCCGATACCTCAGCAAAAACAATAACAACAACAACAACAACGACAACAACAGCCGCAGCAATAGAGAATGCACCCTGCTCAGCATAGAATTCAAGAGGGTAGGCCAAAGAGGGTATTTGAAGCACCTCCTTCAACTTATGTCGAACTTCTTCAAACGCTGTTGGGTTTGAATCTGGTTGAAAAGAGAACGATGGCCCCGTTGACGGGCACTCCTCCATTTGGTTTCGACGCTGGTAAACATTGTGATTTTCATTTCGGGGCGCCCGGACATGATATTGAAGGTTTCCATGCTTTCAAACATAAGGTTCAAGATTTGCTTGATAGTAAGGCCATTAACTTTGGTCAGGATGGTCCCAATATTGTACAACAACCCATGCCGAATCATGGAGTGAATGCTATCCTAATGGAAGAGAATTTGAACTTGGTTATGGATGTGAATGAATTGAAGACACCGTTGAGTTGTGTTAAAAGTAGACTGTTGAAAGGGGGAGTATTCCCTGGATGTGACGAATATTGTCTGGATTGCTGGACCCAACCAGGGGGTTGCGCTGATTTGAAAAGAGGTATCCAAGCCACGATAGATGAGGGGATTTTGCAATTTGATCGGACTGCTGTTGAGAAGCCTGTTGAGGCATTGTTTGAAAAGCAGGATGAGATTGCAACGATCCCAAGGAAGACTATTACGATATCGGCGCCCGCCAAACGACTGACTATCACAATAACAAAAGCAGGACCTGTTCATTTTGAGAATACAAAAGTTGTTCCATGGACATATGGGTTAGAAGCGTACTGTAATGGAGAAAAGATTGAGGTGAATAGCCAGCCGGCAGGGGCAGTTGACAATGTTGTTGGAACGGGAGGCATGACCCGTAGTGGAAGAATCTTTACCGCACCTGAAGTTGAAGTAGAGAAGATTGCTAAAGGCAAAGCCAAGGTGAATGAAAGTGGACCATCCCAGTTGAAAGAGAAAGGCACGTCGCTCAAGGACGTAGAAGAGTTCATGAGGCTAATTCGCAAGAGCGATTATAAGATTGTTGAGCACTTACAACAGACACCCTCAAAAATTTCAATCCTATCTTTGTTGCTTTGTTCTGAGGCTTACCGAAATGCTTTGATGAAGATATTGGACACGTCATTTGTACCTCAGGAGGTTTCTGTCAACCAGCTAGAGGGGGTACTGGCGCATGTCAATGCTGGACGTAGTTTGGGTTTCACTAATTTTGATCTAACACCCAGAGGCCGAGAGCATAATATGGCTTTGCACATATCGGTGGAATGCCGGGGCACCGTAATGTTGCATGTTCTTGTGGATACCGAATCATCTCTGAATGTATTGTCTAAGAAGGCTATGATGAAGTTAGATATCCGGGGAATTATTTGCACGCCAAGTGACTTGGTTGTGAGGGCGTTTGATGGAAGGAGAAGGTCAGTGTTTGGATCGATAAGGTTGTCGTTGCAGGTCGGGCCGGAAATATTTGACACTGAATTTTATATCATGGATATTCATCCAGCTTATAGCTGTTTACTTGGGCGTCCGTGGATACACTCTACAGGGGCTGTGATGTCCACGCTGCATCAGAAGCTTAAGTTTGAAGTCGGTGGTGGTATCGTTACTATTTGTGGGGAAGAGGACATCTTGGTCAGTCATCTCTCATCATTCAAGTACGTTGAAGTGGATGGAGAAATCCACGAAACGCCCTGCCAAGCCTTCGAAGGGTTGCAAATCAAAGACAAGTCCAGTGTTCCCAGCAAAGTGCCAGAGGTTGCTGTGGCTTCGTACAAAGACGCTCAAGCGTTGGTTCAGACTGGTGAGACCAAGGGTTGGGGTCAAGTGCTGGAAATTCCTGTCAAGATGGACAAGTTTGGTTTGGGGTATCGCCCTACATCCTCACCTTCCGCATCAGGCGCGTCCAAGTTCAAAGGACCGGTGGTGATTACTCCAAAGGGAGTCTGCTTTGAGACGGTTAATGCTGTTTCCGAATCTAAAGATGGAGATAATGATTGCGACATGGACGCGTGGATCAAGTCTAGCGTGTCAGGACAAAGTCTCTGCAACTGGTCCATCCGGGAAATTGTCCCAGTGACTACAAAACAGTAATGATTTGTTTTCTTGATTATTGTATAATCCTGTGTCCTACCTGGGGCACAGTGATTTTGTTTTAGGGCCACCCGCTTATGTGTGTGCACTGTTTAATCATTGAATAAAGGTGTTTTTCTCATACAAATTTCGTGTTCCCTGTTTTTCCTGTTTTTATTTTAATAATAAATGGCAACGTGGTTATGAGCTTTGTTTGCACTCATTTGAAGCATTTAACCATTTCCTTTGCAGGATTCATATTTCAGATGACACCGAACACGAACTTTCTATGACTCGCTTTGACTTCGAGCACCCGGTATTTCAAGTTGAGGAAGAGATTGTTGAGGATAGCGACTTGCCAGAAGAGCTGACTCGACTATTGAAACAGGAAGAAAGAATCATTCTGCCTCATCAGGAAGAGATTGAGATTATCAACGTGGGGTCCGAGGGAGTTGTCAGGAACATCCGGATAGGGGTTGCACTGCAAAGCGACATCAAGCAAGGTCTGATTGAGATGTTGCAAGAGTACAATGATATCTTTGCTTGGTCGTACGAGCATATGCCAGGATTGAATACTGACATGGTTGTTCATCGTCTGCCATTGCGGGAAGAATGTCCGCCTGTTAAGCAGAAACTCAGAAGAACCAGACCAGATATGTCTGTGAAGATTAAGGAGGAAGTTCAAAAACAGTGGGATGTTGGGTTCCTTATTGTTACAACTTATCCATCATGGGTCGCCAATATAGTACCGGTACCAAAGAAAGATGGTAAGGTGCAGATGTGCGTGGACTATCTTGATTTGAATAGGGCGAGCCCAAAGGACGACTTTCCGCTTCCTCATATCGATGTGCTGGTCGATAACACTGCTTAATTCTCCGTGTTCTCCTTCATGGACGGATTTTCAGGCTATAACCAGATAAAGATGGTGCCAGAAGACATGGAGAAAACAACCTTCATTACTCCCTGGGGAACATTTTGCTACAAACTGATGCCCTTTGGTTTGAAGAACGCTGGGGCAACATATCAACGTGCTATGACAAAGCTCTTTCATGACATGATGCGTAAAGAGATCGAGGTTTATGTTGATGATATGATTGCCAAATCCCAGACGGAGGAAGAGCATTTGGTTAATCTGCTGAAATTGTTCAAGAGGCTTAGGAAATTCAGGCTAAGGCTGAATCTTAACAAGTGCACCTTCGGGGTGAGATCCGGTAAACTATTGGGGTTTATTGTGAGCGAAAAAGGAATTGAGGTTGATCCTGCTAAGATAAAAGCAATACAAGAAATGCCAACGCCTAAAACAAAAAAAGAAGTGCGTGGGTTTTTAGGGAGGTTGAACTACATTGCTCGGTTCATATCTCATCTAATCGCTACATGCGAGCCATTATTCAAATTGTTGAAAAAGAATCAGGCTGTGACCTGGAATGACGATTGTCAAAGGGCATTTGATTTTAAATTGAAGATTATCAACCAATGAGGTTTGATTTTCCTGACGAGGATATCATGTACTTGAAAATGAAAGATTGTGATGAGCCGTTGCCGGATGAAGGTCCAGAGTTGGGTTCCAAATGGAAATTGATATTTGATGGCACTGTTAACTCCTACGGTAGTGGAATAGGGGCAATTATCACTACTCCTCAAGGGACGCACATTCCCTTTACTGCCAGATTGACTTTTCCAGTTACCAATAATGAGGCTGAATATGAGGCGTGCATCATGGGTCTTGAGGAGGCTATTGATTTGAGAATCAAATATCTTGATGTATACGGGGACTCTGCTCTAGTGGTCAACCAGATTAAAGGAGAATGGGAGACTCGGCAGCCTAATCTGATACCCTATATGAATTATGCAAGGAGATTGTTTCCTTTCTTTGACAAAGTAGAATTGCATCACGTGCCACGAGCAGAAAATCAGATGGCCGACGCTCTCGCGACTTTGTCTTCATTGTATAAAGTTAACTTCTGGAATGAGACTCCCAGGGTTATTATCTCTCGCCTTGATAGGCCCGCCTTCATATTCGCCATTGAGGAAGTATCCGATGGCAAACCGTGGTATTTCGATATCCAGAATTTCTTGAAGAACCAAGAGTATCCGACTGGGGCGTCCAGTCGAGATCGGAAGACTCTTAGGAGATTGGCAGGCAATTTCTATTTGAATCCGGATGGCGTCCTGTACAAGAGAAACCACGACTTGGTGTTGTTGCGATGTGTGGACGAGAAAGAGGCTAAGTTACTCATGGAAGAGATCCATGAAGGTACATTTGGTACGCATGTTGGTGGACAAGTAATGACGAGAAAACTGTTGCGGGCCGGTTACTATTGGCTAACGATGGAAACAAATTGTTTCAAGTTCGCGAAGCGGTGTCATAAATGTCAAATTTATGCGGATAAAATTCATGTGCCTCCGAGCCCTTTGAATGTTATGTCATCGCCGTGGCCTTTCTTGATGTGGGGAATTGATATGATTGGCAAGATTGAGCCGACGACATCAAACGGACACCGGTTCATTTTGGTAGCTATTGATTACTTCACCAAGTGGGTGGAAGCAGCGTCATATGCTAATGTCACCAAACAAGTGGTAGCCAAATTTATCAAAAGAGATATTATCTGCAGATATGGAATCCCAGAGCGGATTATCACGAAAACGGTTCAAACTTGAATAACAAGATGATGAAAGAGCTGTGTCAGAATTTCAAGATCGAGCATCACAACTCTTCTCCTTATCAACCCAAGATGAATGGCGCTGTCGAAGCGGCCAATAAGAACATAAAGAAGATTGTTCAGAAGATGGTTGTGACTTACAAGGACTGGCATGAGATGTTGCCTTTCGCTTTGCACGGTTATCGTACGACGGTACGCACGTCAACCGGGGCAACTCCTTTTTCATTGGTATATGGTATGGAGGTTGTGTTACCATTGGAGGTTGAGATTCCTTCTTTGAGGGTTTTACGCGATGTCCAACTTGATGAGGCAGAATGGGTAAAAGATAGACTGAACCAGCTCAGTTTAATGGATGAAAAGAGACTGGCTTCTCTCGCATATGGTCGGTTGTATCAGAGCCGGATGAAGAAAGCTTACGATAAGAAGGTATGTCCTCGAAGCTTTCAAATGGGCGATCTTGTGTTGAAAAAGATTCTCCCACCGCAATTGGATCACAGGGGCAAATGGACTCCCAACTACGAGGGTCCATATGTCGTCAGAAAGGTTTTCTCTGGAGGAGCCTTGTTGTTATCCACCATGAATGGTGAGGACTTTACGTCTCCTGTGAATTCGGACGCAGTTAAAAAATACTTTGCTTAAAGTGACCCGCTGGACAGAAAAAAGAGAGTCCAGGAAAAAATGGGGCATCCCGGCGAACCATAAAAAAGGAATAAAAGGTTCGGGCAAAAGTTAGGGATAAAATTGAAAAAATGTACACCCGCGAAGTCGAAAACCTGAAAAGGGAAACTTCGGCAAAAAAAGGGTATCCTTTAGGGATTGAAAAAGCAAATGACTGCGGTCCGAGTTCAATACTGCATTGCTTGGTGGTTTGGGAATACCTGAGGGTCGTTCATCTAAAACAATCTCTTCCGAAGATCAAGTACCGGGAAAGCGCCTGAGTCTGTACCACGTTGCCGACATGTATATCAAATTTGTTTTGTATCTTTCTTTGTGCTTCTTGTGCATATATTGTATTTTGCTTGTGCGTAACTTCCTCTTTTCAGGAGTTACATCCAGTGTACAAAGCTTTGCCTATTTACAGGCACATTCAATAAAGCATGTTATTCAGTACTTGATGCTTGTTCTTTACTGTTTGTTTGTGAAAAACGCCGATGTTTTTGATGAACTTGCACTTGCATAAACTTGCTGGCCCTTGCCAATAATTGCTAAAACTTCGAATTGACTGAATAAATGTCACGGATATTAACTCGGATAGATTTTGTTATGTAGATTTATGTTGTCTCGTTTGTGTGTTGCAGGGTCCTTACCTTTGAAGAAAACGGTCAGGAATTGTATTCCCCAGCCAAAGTCTCTTGACGTAGGGCCTGACTTCAGTTGATGTCGTTCCTTAGCAAGTCGTATCTTATCCCCAGAGAGCGGAGATGGCGCTTATTCCTACCAGATATGAAATTGTCCTTCCCGAGAGAGTATCACCAGGAATGTCGCCTGAAGAGTATCCTCATGGAAGCTGTCCATAGGATATCCCCAGCAGGTCAAAGTCAATATCCCCGGCAGAGGACGCCTCCCCAGAGGAGGGTTATTCCTTTCCCCACAGGTTGTCATTCTTTCGTCAGGATGGTTATCCTCAGCAGAGTTTGTAGCTTCGAGTTTCTAGACTGTGTCCCGATAGTGTAGTTCTTCCCCCAGAAGGGTCGCATCTTTCCCCAGCAGGGTTTGTGTTTTCTTACCAAATGTCTGATCTCTCCCCAGTAGAGTTGGTTGTTGTTTCCGACATTTATTTTGCCAGAATACCTTGTGATACCCGTTCATCCCCGGCGGAGTTGGTTTTGTTCTTAGCCATTTCATACCAGGGTGTTTCTCAACAGTTTGAGCCTGCATTAGCATTTGCATATATCGTCATATTTGCATCTACACACACGCGTAGCATTTCCATGTCGAATGGAGCATTACGCTATTGTCAAACATATGCATTTTGAAACATAAGCCAGGTTGGTTAACCTTTTGTTTTCAAGTGTTGTTTTCCCTACAAGTGGAGGAAGCTCTTGCTCAGATTAATTACCAGATAAGCAAGGTCTCGGCGTGAGACGTGTAATGATAATGTTGGTCTTATTCACCAGAGAGTTTCTTGGATTAGTTTTTCTTACCCTTCCAGTGGAGTATTTCTTCAAAATTGTTGTTATGACAATATCAAAAGATTTTGCGAATCAATTTTTGGAAGTTGTCGCCTATGTCGAAATAGGTGTCTGGCAGTTTGGGTTCAGAAAATCCCCAGTAGAGTCCTTCTCAGATTTGCTGCCATGTCCACGCTAAAAGTTTGAAGATTGGACCAGTATTTTGTTACCCATTTGATTGATGGAGTTAGCTACTGCAAAGATAGTCAGAGAAGCTATATACGGAGTTTTTTTCCTGTGTTTGGCGGAGTTATTTCCTGTATCGGACAGAGTTATTTCCTGTATCGGACAGAGTTATTTCCTGTATCGGACAGAGTTATTTTCCTGTGTTTGGCAGATTTATTTTCCTGTATTATGGACAGAGTTATTTCCCGTAGTGGTGACGGAGTTATTTTCCTGTATCGGACAGAGTTATTTCCTGTATCGGACAGAGTTATTTTCCTTTATTATTGGCAGAGTTATTTCCCGTAGTGGTGACGGAGTTATTTTCCTGTATTATTGGCAGAGTTATTTCCCGTAGTGGTGACAGAGTTATTTTCCTGTATTATTGGCAGAGTTATTTCCCGTAGTGGTGACGGAGTTATTTTCCTGTATTATGGACAGAGTTATTTCCCGTAGTGGTGACGGAGTTATTTTCCTGTATTATTGGCAGAGTTATTTCTTATTTGTTGATAAAATTATTTCCTCAGTGGAAGTCGCCAAAGTTATTCCCTGTGTTGTTGGCAGAGTTGTTTCCCCAGTAAAAGCGTCAGAAAAGATTGTATTCTATTAACAGAGATATTCGTACCCATTTGAGTGATGGAGGCATGTGATTAGAAAAAGATATTGTGATAGGCAGAGAAGTTGTATTTTCGTATTGACAAACCTCATAGCAAAGATGGAGTATAATTTGGTAAATTTTGTTCTCCAAATAGTTTGTGCAGTTCGTGTGTCTGCAGTTGGCAAATTTCCGGTTTCTTGGTATTCAACATTCTTTTACCTCGATTGTTTGAAGGTCATTCGCTCTTCACCCAGTCGGGTCCAAGCCGTTTGAATAGGGGCAGCTGTTGCACCCCAAAATTTGCTCAACATCTTTTACCTGGTTTATGTTTCATTGCATTATCATTTGCATAGTTCTATCATTTGCATATCATGGCATATCATTCATCCAACAGGGGATCAAGTGTGATTATTATCAAGAGAAGCCTAGCGAAAAATCTTATCCAAGCTTGAGAAGTCATCCAAGTCATCAGGAGGTGGTGGGAGGTCTTGATCAGCTGAGGACCATCAATGGGATGTGAAGCATGAGGTGTGAATATCAGATGTGTATAGAGTTCATGGAATGCCTAGAGAGCCATGTTGGAGCTAAATCAAGTCATTGTGTCAAATGCAAGAGCCACAGTTGAAGTGCAGACAATTAGGGTTTCATGTGGATCAACCATAGATCAATTATGCAATTGAAAGCATTCAAGTCTACTTTGAGGTCATGGAGTTCATGGAATGATGTGATAAGAAATTTGTGGTGTTGTGCCAAGATCAAATCAAGAAGAATCAAGAATGTGGGAAGTTGCTAAATTAGGGTTTCAGTGCAAATTACCCTGTTTAGTCCCTAACTTCAAGGCCACATAAGTCAAGATACAAGTTTCAAATGGATCTTTGGCCAAATTGAAACTTGTAGAGCATCTCAATACCTTTAATTTGAGTACTATAAGTCCTCCATTTGATTTATAGAACTCAAGTTATGGCCCAGACAAGTTACAAGTCCTCAGATGCTTCTGAAATTTGTCTGTGAAAATCATCTGACTTCAAGGCTATTTTTGACCTAGAAGGAGGTTTCACCTGAACTTTTGGTCAACATGAAAGTTGTTCCTCATGATCTTAGATTTCGAAATTGTACTAGAAGTCCTCCATCTGATTTGTAGAACTCAAGTTATGATATTTACAAGTCAGGGGTATTTTGGGAAAGTGAGATTATAGGTCATTTTCAATCATAGGTCCATATCTCCAACTTGCAAGCTTCAAATGGAAATTTGTTCAACATGGAACTTGCTTAAAATGATGTTTTGAGTGCAACCAAGTAGTCATGAGAGTTTGGTTTGGCCCATATCAAAAAGTCACTTGAAATGGCTTGAAAATGAAGGAAATTCAAATATGGAAAGGAGGGAAAATTGACTTTTTGAGTTAGATGACCAAAACCAAGCAAATAAGTACATTTTCTGAATGGAAATTACATTCTAAGAGCATTGGCAATACCAGAATTTTGATTTTAAGCCAAATTTTGAGAGTTGTCATGTGGTTGCTTCACTTGAAAGTTACATGACCAAATCATCACACAATGCATAACAGGCCATTCTATCAATCCAAATTCACTCCAAATGCAATTTGAAAGGTGTTAGAACCTTCTAGAACAAGAAACTAGCTTGTATGGCACGACTGGTGTATGAACTTGCAAGCAAAAATCAGAAAATTGGACACACGGATTTGGGCTTCAAACACATTGCAAAAGCCCATGAAATGATTCTATATATAGATTAGAATGAGTTCAGATCAAGGTTGAGCATTATTTCGCACCAGAGAAAGCAAGAGCAAGTGAATTTTCTCAACTGCAAGTTCAAATCGGATTCTGAGTTTGGAGCCAATTCAAGCAAAATTGAAGTGTGCAATCTCTTCCTTGTGGATCATTAAAGCTATCTGGAGCATTTGGAAGCAAGCCACGAGCTCTAAGTACCTCTGTTTCAAGATCTATACCAGGTCAGTAACATTCAAGTTCTAGCATGATTCAGCATGAGATGACTAAATTTAGACCTGTGGTTAGGATCTAGGCAAGATGTAGATTGTTTTAGGCTTGATCTGGAAGCATTTGGTGATGATTGTTCATGACATAGCAAAACTGTTTGGACCTGGATCTCTTGATTCATGAGGATTTGTAGCAAGATGTTTAGATCAGGATGATCAGTGCAACGTGAGGATCATTTTAGTACCATTAGATTGACAATTGGTGAGAGTTGATATTGATGACATTTTTGAACTTTAATTCGTGTTTGCTTACTTGTTAAGAATTGGATAAATTTGAGTGGAGATTTGGAATGTACGTGAAAAACTGAGTTGAATTGGTATATAGTTTGTCATTTTTGGCTGTCTACATCTGAACCCTCGCTGGAGAAGACAACCGGAGTCTTCTCCGGCCACCACCAACCACCACTCTGTTTCTCACTCAAGTGAGTTGGATTTGTGAAGAAGACAATGTGAGAGCCGTTAGATCAGCCTTGGACCATTGACTGACCACCAGATCGTGTGGCTGAGACTTATTATTTTGTTGACCCTAGATTAATTTAAAACGCGGCGTTTAATTAATGTGTTGGCATCACCAGCGCCCTTGGATGGATTGACCAGTTGACTGATCCTATGGCTCTCATTATTTCGTGGCTTTTAGTTAGTTTTTATTTCATTTTGTTTTATTTTAATTGTTTGTTGATTCCAAAAATCATATTAATTCCAATTTTGATCCAAAAATTATTTTAAAAATATCCTCATGATCCTTATGGAATTTATGATTTTCTGGGATTAACAAAAGGTAATTTCATGCATTTTTCAATTTAATTTGATTTTTCTTATTTTGTTTAATTCTTTTAATTTTGCATATTTGACCATCTGTTTTGCTGAATTTTGTTCTTCCAATTGGTGATGAGTTTGGCTTTGATTTTTTAGTATGTTTTAGGGTAGATAATCATGTTCCCCTAGCATTTTTATTAGAATTTTAGAACAAAGTTAGGTTATGTTTTAGGTGTTGAGATTAGAGCCTTCCCAAACTTGTGGATTACCTTGATACATTTCAATCTAGAAACTATTTAGGTGACTTAGAAGTTGAATTAGGCTTTAATATTTTAACCCTAGGCTGTTCAAACATGTATGTTTCCCTAGGAATTTAATTAGAATTTTACAACTTTGTTTTCTATTTTAGTTGAATTTTGCAAATTGCTTGTGTTTGTGTTGTTCTCTCTTGAGTACCTTTGCTTGTTTGGCTTGGTTGGTGACTTTGGAGCTGGTTTTGATTGGATTACTTTTTGAGACGTCTTCTAGAATTGATGTAGATGCTATGGCTTGAAGATTAGTGCTTGGAGTTGAAGCTTTCTTCTCCTTTAGGAGTTTCTTAGGAGCTTAGGAAATTAGGGTTTTAGGAAGTGCCTTAGACCTAGTTTTGATTATTTCTTCAAACATAGAGTGCATTGTTTGCCTCTATTCTACCCAATGACATAAAGTCCTCCTTGGGAAGCTCCATATCTCCTTAGGAGGGATGAGTGGTATGCCCAAGTGAGTAGAACTTTGAGGATACCTTTCATTTGCAATGTTGAGTTCTTAGTGATTTCCTTTGGTTGTCATTAGGTTTCTCAACATTATAACTTGATCTTGATGTTTAATCCTTATCTTGGAGTGTGCTTGTTGGAGCTTGAAGATTGATGAGGCTTGAAGATAGAAGCTTGCTTGAAGATGAAGTCTCTGCTGTCAACTTTGCTGTCTTTTCAACTGTGCTGTTTAGAGCTTGAAGTTGCTGTCTGTAGAAGTTGTTGCTGCTTGGGCTGCCTCCTCTGTATCTTTTAATTTTCTCTGTATTGTCTGTTTGCTTGTGTTGATTACCTCTAGGTTTGAGGTGGATCTTGTCTCCTCTTGCTTGTTGTCTACTCCCTTGCCTCTCTTATATTGCTGCATTGCATGCATTTTACTGTTCACTATGTTTGCTTGTTGTCTTTTGCTGTTTATCCCCTAGGATCTCTGATTTCCTCTGTGCAAGAGGAAATTATGACAGACATTAGGTTTTGACCCATGCATGATAACATTAGGTTAGTTTCTCTTTCAACCATAGGCTTTTTAGAGCGTCTTTCTCTTCTCATCTCAAAACAATTCAAAAATATAGTAATAAGGATGACACGTGCTGTACGTTACGAGCCTTAAGCTATTTGAGAAAAGGTTGCTGGAGGGTCACTCTTCAGTAATCTGGCTGCTTAGTATGGTACCCTTAGGGTGACATGCGACGTAGTCACTCTCAGATCACAAGTCTTTAGTATGGTACAAATTGTAAACATCCTAAAAAACAGTTCTTTCGTATAAAAACTCAAACAAACATTCAAACTCTGTTTTTGTCCTCTTGGACCTTTAATCAGGAAAACCCTTTTCGGAAGGAGATAAAAAACTGTCAGACAAACTCGTGTCTTCCGTAGCCCGAACTACGTTTGCTCTGATCTTTCATGCCATATGAAAGTACGTAGGCACGAGATGCGACATCTCGGCGAGCAACCTTCCCCTCCTTTTCCGTAGGTAGGCGAACTACGTTGATTCTGATTTCTCATTCCAGACGGGAATACATAGGCATAAAGTGCGATACTTTGCCGAGTCATTTTCTTTTCTTTTAACCCAGACCTGTAGAGTAGATAGAATAACACACCCTTAGATAGAAAACAAGCGTGGATCCCGTCGAGTACGACGGACGTGAGGGGTGCTAATACCTTCCCCTTGCGTAACCGACTCCCGAATCCAGGATTTGGTTGCGATGACCATTCCTTTCCCTCTTTGCGTTAGGTTTACTCTAAGCGTTTCCTTTCCCTCTTGTGGGATAAATAACGCACGGTGGCGACTCTTCTGTCATAGCCGGCGCCAATTTTCGCAATAGCGACAACCATATACCTAATTCTTTTGTTCCTTTTAGATACCTCAAAATTCTTTTTCTAGCTCCAAAGTGTATTTAACTTGGGCTTTGCATGAGTCTTGATAGAAGACTTGTAGCATACATTATGTCTGGTCATGTTGCTTTCAAATATGGGAGGCTTCCAACTAGACTTTTGTATATGGAGGCATCAGCTTCTGGTGCTCCATCATTCTTTGATAGTTTCTCATTTGTTATGAGTGGAGTAGCGACAGGTTTGCAACCATACATTCTTAAGTAAGTCTTCTATGTATTTCTTTTGCGAGATTAATATCCCTTCATTTCTCTGATTTACCTATATACCGATAAAGTAACTCATCATACCAAGGTTGGGCATCTCAAAGGTTTTCATCGTGTCTTCTTTAAACTCTATCATCATCATAGTATTATTTCCCTTGTAGAGAAGATCATCTACATATATAGGGAGTAAGAGATGTACTGACCTTGAGACTTGATGTAAAGTGTAGGCTCACTCTTGCTCCTCCTAAATCCTTGACCCATGAAATACTGATCAATTCTGCTATACCATGCTCGGGGAGCTTGCTTCAAACCGTAGAGTGATTTTCTTAATCTTAAAACTTTTCTTTCTTCTCCTTCAGACACGAATCCTTGTGGCTGCTCCACGTAGGTCTCTTATTCAAGTACGCCATTGAGGAAGGAAGATTTGACATCTAGTTGATGGATATTCCATCCTTTTGGTGCCGCCAGAGCTATTAGAGCTCTAATGGTATCAAGACGAGCTACTTGTTGTTAGATGCCCACTTGTGCTTATTTTAGTTATCAAAAGTGGGCATCTTTCGCTCCTTTTTTGTCAAGTTTGTGTTCAAAACCGCCTTGCTTTTGTTTATATGCAACATTTTGTGAAATACTCTTGGTCCTATTTGATTTGTGTGTTATTGTGCAGTATTTAGGCATGAAAGAGTAGAATTTGAAGACACAAGAAAAATGGCAAAGGAATCAAGAAAGAAGGAAATCAAAAGCAAGCTCACTAGCACATTCACTAAGCGAGTGAGGTAGCGAACGTTTGCTAGGCGAGCTGCTAGCGAACACTCCCAGACTTGGACAGAATCAAATTGGCATCATTCGCTGGCAGCAAGGAAGGTGGCGAAGGACTCGCTAGGCGAGCACCTAGTGAGCAAGTAGCGAAGCATTCCATAATCAAATCCTCATTCCTCGCTAGCATGTTCGCTAGGCGAAGCTGTAGCGAGCGTTCGCTGTGAGCTCGCTAGGCGAGCAAGGTCGCGAGTGTGACAGCACAACAACTCTTTCTATAAGTAGCAATGTGTACTTTTTAAGAACATATCATATTTTTACTAGTTCTGTTCTAAAGCAGATTTTTGTGCCCTAGAAACCCAATATCTCTCATTTCTTCATCTCTTAACATTATTCTACAAAAAGAAGGTGGATTCTTATCCAAGTTGGATTCTTCGACTCGGATGTTCATCAACCTTCTTTCGAAACTTCTTGTGCAAGCTACCATGAAAATGAGTGGCTAAATCTTTTCTTTTGTCAAGGTTAGATGTAGGTGATCATTAACTTTATATGTATATGGGATGATCTTCATTTGTAAACTCTTTGATGATGAATATATGGTGAAAGCTTTGGTTTACTTATAACTCTTTGTGTTGGTTTATGATTGAAAGATATTTTCTAACTCTTGACCTAGGTTTTCATCCATCTATCTTCTTGAGCTAGAGATAGTCTTGAATGTGGTTGTTCACTAAAATATCAAACCCTAAAAGTTGTCATTTTGATAGATTGTGTGAGAAATCAACAATGATCAAAATGAGAAAAATATTTCTTTAATCTTTCTTTGACAATCTTTCTTTAATCGTAAAACAAATCTTTTAGCGCATTATCTTACTTTTATGCAAGCTACCGTGACTAAAAACCAAAACCCCATTGTTACTATAAAGTTAAGAACTTGACAACTGTCGAACGGCGGCAATATCTCAGATTCCATGTGGATACGATAACAAAAACCCGATACTCTAACGCTGTTCTAACAAAATGGCGCCGTTGCCGGGGAATTTGAATTGATATTGCGAGCATCACAATTGTTGTCGAATTTTTAACTCTTGAATTTTTTACTTGTGCTTGTTAATTTGTTTGGTTTAGTGTGCAAATTTCGTTTTATGCGAGGACAGATTCATGAGGACCAAATT
Source organism: Lathyrus sativus (assembly GCA_963859935.3). Classification (NCBI taxonomy): domain Eukaryota; kingdom Viridiplantae; phylum Streptophyta; class Magnoliopsida; order Fabales; family Fabaceae; genus Lathyrus; species Lathyrus sativus. The sequence goes on from OZ012736.1 coordinate 21,082,400, forward strand.
CTTTTTGATCCCGAGGTCGAAAGAACCGCAAGGAGACTGAATAGCAGAACAAGACGGAGGAGGTAACAGGCTAGACAACGACAAGAACAAGGAGAATGTTCTTCTACAACACCACCACCACCTTTCATACCTATCATGGATCCACCACCACCACCGCCCGTTTCCACACCATGTATCAACAGTCCGAGAAACACTGCTCAGTTTGCCAGCCACACGGGAAAGCAAGATGAGATGAAGACGGGAACTCTTAATTTTCTATACGGAAGTCCATTCACCGGAATGGACCATGAAGACCCCTTTGCTTTTCTCACCAAATTTTACGAGATAGCATTGGCGGCGGGAGTTGATCAAGCTCAAGAGCTATCGTTGTTCAAAAGACTTTTTCCTCATGCTTTGCTCGGCAAAGCCAAAGATTGGTACTTGGATCAAACACCTGCAGTCATGACGGATTGGAACGTGTTGGAAGAGAAGTTCATTGAAAGATTTTTCTCACACAACCGGTTCATGGAATCCAAAACGGCTATGTCCGTGTTTTATCAAGGAGCCAACGAATCATTGAACGAGGCATGGGAAAGATTTAAATCCATGCTTCGAAAGTGCAAAGGTCATGGTTTTGATGAATTAACGCAAATCCATATTTTCAAAAACGCCCTTCAACCAAATTGTAAGACTTTATTGGATGCCACTGCGGGTGGTTCTTCATTGTCTAAAAGCGCCGATGAAGCTACGAATATCATTAACCGTATGGCTCTAAATGTCCTCCAAAGTCAAAGTAGAGGTAACACTTTGAAGAAACCGGGAGTGCTTGAACTTGGGACAAACAATGCTATTCTTGCCTAAAATAAACTCATTTCACAACAAGTTGAACTTTTAACTCAACAAATCAAAGAGATGAAAGAGCCGTCAAAAGCTAAACAAATAGCTTGTTGTGAGCTTTGCAAGGGTGAACATGATACCGGATTTTGTCCACCTCCCTGTTTCGAAGAGGTAAATTACATGGAGAAACAACAAGACTACCAATCAAGGCAACAACAACAACAACCGTATCAATAACATCCTCAAAACCAACTGTCGCTACTGCGAAAATCGGCGCCGGCTGAACAGAAGAGTCGCCACCGTGCGTTATTTATCCCACGGGAGGGAAAGGAAACGCTCAGAGTAAACCTCGCACAACACGGGAAAGGTATGGTCATCGCAACCAAAACCTGGGTTCGGGAGTCGGTTACGCAAGGGGAAGGTATTAGCACCCCTCACGTCCATCGTACTCGATGGGATCCACGCTTGTTTTCAGGTATGGATTGTTATTCTATCTACGCTAAAGGTCTGGGGTTAAAAGAAAATAAAATGAAAATAAAAATGACTCGGCAAAGTATCGCACTTTATGCCTACGTATTCTCGACTGGAACGAGAAATCAGAGTCAACGTAGTTCGCCTACCTACGGGAAAGGAGGGGAAGGTTGCTCGCTAGGATATCGCATCCTATGCCTACGTACTTTCATACAGCATGAAAGATCAGAGCAAACGTAGTTCGGGCCACGTACGACACAAGCTTGTCCTTGATTAATTTTATTCCTTCTGAAAAAGGTTTTCTGATTAACAGTCCCGGCGGACAAAAATGACGCTTTGATGAGTTCACATTCTTTTACGCAAGAAGTGTCTTTTATTGTGTTTGAAATCTTTATGTGTTTTTCTGTTTGTTTTGAGAAAGAAAGAGACAGAACTCTAACCTACGGTTGCGAAGGGAAACAAACTAACCTAATGTTATCATGCATGGGTTAAGACCTAGTGTCTATCATGCTCCTCTCTTGCACAGAGAGAAACAGAGATCCTACGGGATAGGCAGAAACAGAAACAATATCAGATATATACAGTAAAACAGTAAAATGCATGGATGCAACAGTACAAGCGAGGCAAGGGAGTACCACTCAACCTCGAACCTAGAAAACAATAGGCGAAAGTGAACAGGCTTCACTTTCAACCCAACAGGGTAAACAGCAAACAATACAGTCCAGAAAACCAATCAATACATCAGCAAATGAAATACAGCAAAAGAAACAGCATCAGCAGCTCTGAATCAACATCTGGCTTCAAGTAATCTCCAATCATTCACAAGCTTCAACAAGCATCAATCTCCATCCTCATGGCCTTCAGACAAGGGCTTTGATCATCAGTCTTCCATCTGCAATGGCTTTTCTTCAAGCTCAAACCTCCAGGATGAGGGATCAGTCACAAGAGTGAATTGGGTGTTAAGCAATCAGCTGACTACCAAAGGTGGTGAACAGACTGCTTCTAACACAAGAGACATTTTCTCTCAAGAGTTCTATCTCATAGACACTATCACCAAGCCTTCCAAAGGAAGGGGGTGAGTGTCTTAGAGAGACTCTGAATCACAGAGAAGAATGGATGCAGACAAGGCAATCCATGTTTGAGAAACAATCTTTCTAATCTAGAGCTCTGCCTAGCTCCTAAACTCTAGTCTCCTCAGCAACTGATAGCAAGAAACTCCTCCTCAACTCTGACAGTTGATCTTCAATCTTTGAATCTCCAATAGCTTCATCTTCACAAATCTTCAGCTTCCCCAGGGCCCCAGACAAACCCAATACCCATACAAACAATCAATAAACCCCAGAGGGCACACCACACCAGACAACAGATATACAGACAGTAATAATAGCAGTAGGGGAATCCTAACTGTTCTCTAAGGGATCTAATAACTACCCATAGCCCCTATAGTCCCATAACTAATCTATTCAAACCCTAAGTCCTAAGGGAAATGAAATCAAACTCCTAAGTTGTCACCTAAACCCTAGTTTTGCTCATGATATTCAAGCATTTATTAATCATCCAAAATTAACCTCTAAAAATGGGAACTAAAATATTTCTACAAGCTTAATATCTCATCTAAACAATATGAAAAGAATGATCAAAAAATATTAAAGCATGTGAGAGAACAAAAATCATAAAAATAATGCATGAAATGTAACTATTTAATATGACATTTATTTAGAAAATATGAAAAAAATGTGAAATAAAACTAAAAATGAAATTTTATTTTTCTATAATATTCTAGACATTTTAATGAAAATATGGTAAAAAGAATGGATTAAAATGCATTTTTTATGAATTATTTATGAATTAATGAAAATGGTAAAAATTAAAATGAATCAAAACAAATAAACCAAATAAAATGAGGGAGGGGGGTCAGAATATCAATCACGCCCAGTTCAAATCCATTGGGCCAGCAAACAGGGGGGTGTTGGTAGCGTTTTAGACAAGGCCCAGAATTACACTCAGAATCAATGAAATCATAAAACGCGCTGGGGGTAAGAATAGTAACAGAAACACGTTCAAACTTGGTTTTGGGCCTAACACGGGGGTGGGGATAACAAAATTCAACCCAGGCCCGCCCGTTTCATTTAGTGAAACGGTGCGTTTAGGGCCAAACCTCAACTCCCTCCAAACGCTCAGATTGAATAATAACCATTGGATCGCGCCAAAAGTCAAGAGTCCAAACCACAATGAACGGCTACGATTGTATCTTCCCCAAATAACCTGCAACTTAGGGTTTCACTTCACCATGGCTCCATGCACGAGCAAGCTTTACACCAAGCTGTTCTCATCTTACACGCCATGAATCCACATGCTGTAAACACAAAAACCACTCCAAATTCTTCCCTCTACAAGCTTAGGGCATCAATTCATCTTGAAACTCACCACGACTACAAACACGATTGAATCACATACTGGCCACGATTGAAATGCACTGATATGAACCATCACCATTCTCCCTCAAATTTACCCTAAACTAATCTACACATAATGGAGGTTAATCTGATGAATCAAACTAACATTCTAACGCCTTAATCCAAGAGATATAAGCACTAACAGTTTGTTGCACCTGTCACTAACCATCACCAATCCTTTCCAAAATCATCTAACTTAATCTCCTAACCACCTAGATCAAGTCTACACTAATAAAATCATGTGAAACCAACAGAATCAAGCTAATCGAATGAAAACTTACCTGATGAGAAACCTTGAAAACAGCTATGGAAATGGAAGATATGAAGCTTTTGAGACTTGGATCTTGATTCACCAATTCAATACTCAATTCTGTATGCACAATTTTGGAGGTTCCTTGCTTGAATCATGCAATTCACTTGAACTTGTGATTTTGATGTTGATGAAAGAAGCACTCGAAAATGGATGAGAACTACCAAAACCTTGCTTCAATTATGATCTAAGATGATGATGGAGTGAAATTGAATTGATCTTGATGAAGATTGATGAAGAATTTGAGAGATTTGGAATGAAACTTTTGTGAAAAAGTGTGAGAAATTTGTGAAATTTTTGGTGCAAATGAAGCCAACCCTTGCCAAATTCTCCTTTCATGAATATATAGACCCCAATGGTACATTCTAGATCCACCTTGCACATTCCCTTGTTTTCAAACTTTGGCTCATTTTGATTATGTTTCTTAAAAGGTAAGCAACCATAGATAACTTCATTTTTTCCTTCTAAACTCAAAAAAGTGTGTGAACCATTGTTCTTAGAATTGTTTTTCCATTCAAAATCATATATTGGAAGTCTCCATTTGGACTTATAAATCTCTCAAACCATTTTTCAATTTGAAATTATTCACTTTATAAGCCTTTTTAGTTCATATTTTGACCAATTATGTAACATCATGCTATGAGCTTCTCCAATAACTTGTGACCTTCTTTCTAGACTTAAAATCCCATTTGGAGCAAGTTTGATGTTGTAAGTTTTTCCATTTGAGGCCTCCTTGTATGAGTTTTGGGTATAGGTTAAAATGACCTGTAATTCACAAATGCCCAAAATACCCTTTGCTTGTCAAGACCATAAGTTGAGTTCTCCACATCATATGAAGGCATGCCATACCATTCTAGAAAGCTAAGACAATGAGGAACAATTCTTATGTTGACCAAGAATCCATTTGAAATCTCCTTGAGGGGCAAAACTAGCTTGGAAGTCAAGTCACTTTCACAGACAAAAATTCAGACACCTCAGATGACCTGTAACTTGTAAGGACCATAACTTGAGTTCCATAAATCTCCTTGAGGTCTTCCACCACTCAAATTAAAGGTCTTGAGATTCTCTACAAGTTTCATGTTGGCCAAGAAGCCATTTGAAGCTAGCATTTTGACTTATCTTGCTTGGAAATTTGACCTAAACTAGGGGATTTTACAGAGAAACCCTAATTTAGTAACTCCTCTTCTCCTTGATTTCTCTTGAATTCTCCTTGTCATATCTCCATATCCTTCTTTATATGTTCAATGATGATCCCCACATCTCTCCAATAGACTTGAATGCCCTCTTAAGTCAGTCAATTGACCTAGGGTTGACCTAGGGTTGACCCAGATGAAACCCTAGTTGACTGTCTTCCACTATAGCTCTTGTGCTTTCATCAATGACTTGCTTTCTTCTCCAAATGACTTTATAAGTCTCTCAAGATGTCTAGATGCTCTCCATGCTTTCATTTCACAGCTCATAACCCTCTTGTTGATCCTCAGATACCCTCAGCTAGGAGATAGACTCAAGGCTTGATCTGCTGAACTCTTTGCTTTCAAATTCTTTCCTGATGACTTGAATATGACTGAATTGGGATAATAACCTCTTGATAGGCCTCTAGAGATGAAAATAATGATTGGTCCCCTGTTGAATGACTTGCTATGCTTATGCTATGCAAATGGTTAGTCTATGTACATGACTCTATATGCAAATGCTAATGATAATGAAACATAAATCCAAGGAATAAGGTTGAGCAAATTTTATGGTGCAACAGCTGCCCCTATTCAAGCGACTTGGACCCGATTGGATGAAGAGCCCGGAGCCTTCAGACATTCGCGGTACGAGACGGTTGAATACTAGTGAAACCAGAAATTTGCCAACCGCAGAAATAAACTGCGCTCCTGCTTGAGGAATGACATTCGTCAGCTGAATCTGACTGTTAGAGTAACCCACTGATCTCGCGCGACCGTGCTGGGGATTGTCTTCATCGTTCTGAAGAGGATTCTGTCATAACATTTTGCTTGCTGGTCCACGTTAGGATTCAGTCCGTCATCAATACGAAGAAATCTCACCTAGAATTGGTCCACGTTAGGACTACACTTGCTGTTAACCCAGAAAAGTCTCGGCAACTCCGCTGGGGATAGTTCGTCTGCATTCCCATAAACTGAATCGTCCATGTTAGGAATAACATTCTTCCACGTTAGGAGTAACACCTGTCCACGATAGGAATCACATCGTCCACGTTAGGAGTAACGCTTTTATCTTTCCACGTTAGGAAGCAATCTTCTTTCCACATAAGGAGAACTGCATCAATCTGTCCACGTAAGGACTCCACTCTTTCCACGTTAGGAATCTTCTCCTGATATGTCCGCGTCAGGACTAAACTTTTCCACGTCAGGAATGCCATCTTAATCTGTCCACGTAAGGACTCTCTTCTTTCCACGTTAGGAATACTGTCATTTCCACGTAAGGAAACTATCTTCTGACACGTCCGCGTATGGACTCCATCTTTTCCGCGTTAGGAATCTCCGTCTTTCCACGTTAGGAATCACTTCTGTTGATAGGTCCGCGTAAGGACTACATCTTTCCACGTTAGGAATAATAATCTCTTTGATCTGCCCGCGTTAGGACACTGATCTCGTCTTGATTTATCCACGTAAGGACTCAGGCGTCTTCGACTCACTGAGGAAATAAGACTTGTCCACGTAAGGACTCACACCTTCGACTCACTGGGGAAATATCCGCGTTAGGACTTACACTTTGCCAACAACACGAAGAAGGATAAATTTGTCCACGTCAGGATTCTTGTATCTTGTCATCACAAAGAACTACAAACTTGTCCCCGTCAGGACGCACATTTCACCATTACGAATAAAGATATCTGCGGGAAACAAAAGATCCACGCCAGGACACCAACACGGAGAGTAACCAATCTTGTCCACGTCAGGATTTCACATCCGATCAATATCGAGAAATCAAATCTGTCCTTGTTAGGACCAGCACATATCGTCAACCTGAGGAAATGTCCACGTCAGGACCCCACCTTCCAACAATTCTGAGAAATCGAACATGTCCACGTTAGGACTAGCACCTCCCATCAGCCCAGGGAAATAGACCTGTCCACGCTAGGACGCCCACTTCTGAAGAAATCCCGTCATTCTAGGAGTAAATGGTCCACGTCAGGACTTAATTCTTCAATGATCCTTACCCACAAACTGCTCAGCACTGACGTGACAGCGACTTCGAGATGAACTCTACTGGGGATGTCTGAAAACCAACTATCGGACGCCTGCTCTGATAACCGGCGGTGGTCTCTGAAATTCTGATTCATGCGACTCGTTGATGACAAACGAACTTTGCTTGGGAATAAGGAGATTCTTATCCTGGCCACTCTGGCTGGGGAAAATAAGAGACATTTGCATAAATGACTCTGCTGGAGACAAAGAAAGTTTTACCATGATAACTCTGTGGGGAATACCGCCGAAACTGACATTATCATTGAATATCTCCTGCCGAGATCTGGACTGTTTGATAATTTATTTGAGCAAGAGCTCTCCCCACCTGAACTGCTAGAATACAAAAACTGCTTCAGCAAAATAAATGCTGGAAGGATAACGCCGACTCGCCGGGGATAGCCTGATGCTACAAAATTATTCCGGCAAAATAAATGCTGGTAGGGTGAAGTCGACCCTGCTGGGAAGTTGGGAACTCAAACCACACGTCTTGTTGAAGTAACCCCCTGCTGGGGAATATGCCTTTGCTGGAGAATAACAGATGTGCACGGTATGCTCAGACCTTCTGCTGGAACGTGAACCGATATCACCAGTATCTCTGACAAAATAAATGACAGGACCCAACATCAACTCTGCTTTGGAGAGCCTTGACCTTCGAATTCCGCTGGAAGGAAAGAACATTTGCTGAAAAGAGAACTCCGCTGGGGATGGCTGGATTCTCTTGGGGAAAATTAACTGACCCTGCTGGGGGAGAATGCATGACCCTGCGGGGGGAGATGAACCTGTCTGAATACAGCCTTACGATCTCAGAATCACTAAACTCTGCTGAGGTCGAGTAACTTCTCTGGAGCACGTCCTTCGGATAAGCTACGGCTAGCTGGAGAATTCTATCCTTCTTCAGGAAGAACATGCCTGACCTGCGTGGGGATCAAGCCTTTCACTATTGCAATCTTTTGATCACCTTCCTCGTACAGTTATGAAACCTGCAACAACACAAACAAAGCACGACAAGCCTATGCAATCCAAATCGATTCAGGTTAGTGACGTTACACTCAGTTAATTCAAAGCTTTAACAATTGTTGGCAAGGGCCAGTAATGTTATACTCATGCTAGCTTCAATAAACTTAGGCGTTTTATCATGCGCAAAACAGTAAAGAACAGGCATCAAGTACTGAATAACACATTTTCATTGATTGGGCCCCTGAATGGGCGGAGTTTTTGTACACGGGATGTAACTCCTGAAAAGAGGAAGCTACGCAAAGCAAATATACAAGTATGCAAGTATTCACAAGAAGCATAAATATTGACAAATTAAATTTTGTACACATGTCGGCAACTGGATGCAGATGAACATCACGAACTGATCCTCCCATGACTCGTCCGACTCTTATACTTTCCCGGTATCCCTACTTCTGAAGAGGTTGTATCCGATAACTGACTCTCCAAATACATTCTCCCGCATTGACGCTCATTGAATACCAAATTCGGACCGCAGTCATTTGCTTTTCTCATCCCTAACTTTTGCGTGAACCGCCCTTTACGGGTTTTCAGTTCACCGGGATACCCCTTTTTGCCGAAGCCGCCCAGTGTAGGTTTTCAACTTCGCGGGTGTACATTTTTTCAATTTTATCCCTAACTTTTGCCCGAACCTTTCATTCTGTTTTTGGTTCGCCAGGATGCCCCATTTTTGCCTGGACTCTCTTTTTTCTGTCCAGCGGGTCTATTTTAAGCAAAGTATTTTTTAACCGCGTCCGAATTCACAGGTGATGCAAAGTCTTCCCCGTCCATGGTGGACAACAATAACGCTCCTCCCGAAAAGACCTTACTGACAACGTATGGCCCTTCGTAGTTGGGGGTCCACTTGCCCCTGTGATCTGCTTGCGGCGGAAGAATCCTTTTCAGCACAAGGTCGCCCGTCTGAAAGCTTCGCGGAAGTATCTTCTTGTCGTACGCTTTCTTCATTCGTCTTTGGTACAAACGACCGTATGCCAGAGAAGCTAGCCTCTTCTCATCCATCAAACTCAGTTGGTTCAATCTATTCGTTACCCATTCTGCCTCGTCCAGCTGAACGTCTCGCAATACCCTCAGAGAAGGGATCTCAACTTCCAATGGTAGTACCGCTTCCATTCCGTATACCAACGAGAATGGAGTTGCCCCGGTTGATGTGCGTACCGTCGTACGATAACCGTGCAAAGCGAAAGGTAGCATTTCATGCCAATCTTTATAAGTCACCACCATTTTCTGGACTATCTTCTTGATATTCTTATTGGCCGCTTCGACAGCGCCATTCATCTTGGGTCGGTAAGGGGAGGAGTTGTGATGTTCGATCTTGAAATTCTGACAGAGCTCCTTCATCATTTTGTTGTTCAGATTAGAACCATTATCCGTGATTATCCGCTCGGGGATCCCATAACGGCAAATGATATCTCTCTTGATGAATCTAGCCACCACTTGCTTCGTTACATTTGCGTAAGACGCTGCTTCCACCCACTTGGTGAAGTAATCGATTGCTACGAGGATGAACCGATGCCCGTTAGAAGCCGTCGGCTCAATCTTTCCAATCATATCGATTCCCCACATTGAGAATGGCCATGGAGATGACATCACATTTAGAGGACTCGGAGGCACATGTATTTTGTCAGCATAAATTTGGCACTTGTGGCACTTTCTTGCAAATTTGAAACAATCAGTTTCCATCGTCAGCCAAAAGTAACCTGCCCGCAGCAGTTTTCTCGTCATAGCATGCCCACCAGCATGCGTACCGAATGCACCTTCGTGAATTTCCTCCATGAGAAGCTTTGCCTCTTTCTCGTCTACACAACGCAACAACACCAAGTCGTGGTTTCTTCTGTATAAGACGCCATCCGGGTTCAAATAGAAATTACCCGCTAATCTCCTGAGAGTTTTCTGATCTTGACTGGATGCCCCAGCCGGACACTCTTTATTCTTCAGGAAATTAAGGATATCAAAATACCACGGTTTGCCATCAGACGCTTCATCAATAGCAAATACATAAGCTGGCCTGTCCAACCGAGAGATAGTGATTTGGGGAGCTTCGTTCCAGAAATTGACCTTGTACATGGAAGACAAGGTGGCAAGGGCGTCAGCCATTTGATTTTCTGCCCGCGGCACATGATGCAATTCAACTTTGTCGAAGAAAGGCAACAATCTCCTTGCATAATTCATGTAATGTATCAAATTGGGCTGGCGTGTCTCCCATTCCCCTTTGATCTGATTCACTACCAGAGCTGAGTCTCCGTATACGTCTAAATGTTTGATTCGCAAATCAATGGCTTCTTCAAGCCCCATTATACAAGCTTCATATTCGGCCTCATTGTTGGTAACGGCAAAGGTCAATCGGGCAGTAAACGGGATGTGCGACCCGTGTGGCGTAGTGATGATTGCCCCTATTCCGCTACCGTAAGCATTCACAGCTCCGTCAAATATCATCTGCCATTTGGACCCCGGCTCTGGTCCTTCGTCTGGTAACGGCTCTTCGCAATCCTTCATCTTGAGATACATGATATCCTCGTCAGGAAAATCGAATCTCATTGATTGGTACTCTTCAATAGGCTGCTCCGCCAGATACTCAGCCAGCACACTCCCCTTTATCGCTTTTTGCGAGACGTATTGAATATCGTATTCAGTCAAGATCATCTGCCACCGGGCAATTCTACCTGACAACGCCTGCTTTTCGAATATATATTTGATTGGATCCATCTTCGAGATGAGCATGGTTGTATGATTCAGCATGTATTGCCTCAGACGCTTGGCGGCCCAGGCTAGCGCGCAACAAGTTTTCTCCAGCATTGAGTATCGAGATTCACAGTCTGTAAATTTCTTACTCAAATAATAGATTGCATGCTCTTTTCTCCCCGTCTCGTCGTGTTGACCGAGAACACAACCCATGCTTCCCTCAAGAACCGTCAAATACATTATCAAGGGTCTCCCTGCCACCGGGGGTATCAAAATAGGAGGTTCCTGCAGATATTTCTTTATTTTGTCGAACGCCTTTTGACAATTATCGTTCCACGTTACAGCTTGATCTTTCTTTAGCAACTTGAATAATGGTTCACACGTGGCAGTTAGGTGAGATATGAACCGGGCAATGTAGTTCAATCTCCCTAAAAACCCGCGCACCTCTTTCTCTGTTTTAGGCGTCGGCATTTCTTGAATCGCTTTTATTTTAGCAGGATCGACCTCTATTCCTCTTTCGCTTACGATAAACCCCAGCAGTTTACCCGATCTCACCCCGAAGGTGCATTTGTTAGGGTTCAGCCTCAGCCTGAACTTCCTAAGCCTTTTAAACAACTTCAACAGATTCACCAGATGCTCTTCCTCTGTCTGGGATTTAGCAATCATATCGTCAACATAAACCTCGATCTCTTTATGCATCATGTCATGAAAGAGAGTCGTCATCGCACGCTGATATGTTGCCCCAGCATTTTTCAAACCAAAGGGCATCACTTTATAGCAAAATGTTCCCCAAGGCGTTATGAAAGTAGTCTTCTCCATATCCTCTGGCGCCATTTTAATTTGATTGTAGCCTGAAAAGCCATCCATGAAGGAGAATACGGAGTACTGAGCAGTATTGTCCACTAACACGTCAATGTGAGGAAGTGGAAAATCGTCTTTTGGGCTTGCTTTATTCAAATCTCTATAATCCACGCACATTCGAACCTTGCCATCTTTCTTTGGCACTGGCACGATGTTAGCAACCCATGAGGGATACTTCGTCACAGCCAGGAACCCAGCGTCCCACTGTTTCTGAACCTCCTCTTTGATCTTCATTGCCATATCTGGGCGAGTTCTGCGAAGTTTTTGTTTGACAGGCGGGCAGTCTTCTTTCAGTGGCAGGCGATGCACAACCATATCTGTATCGAGCCCTGGCATATCTTGATACGACCAAGCGAATACATCGTTATACTCTCGGAGCATTTCAACCAGTTTTCGCTTGATATCACTTTGCAGTGCGGCTCCAATACGAATATTTTTCTCAACCCCTTCCGACCCCAAATTGATAATTTCGATAACCTCGTCGTGAGGCAGAATGGCTCTTTCCTCTTGCTTCACCAACCAAGACAGTTCTTCAGGAACGTCGCTATCTTCGACAACCTCTTCTTCGGTCTGGAATACCGGGTGCTCGAAGTCGGGACGAGTCATAGGTGGTTCAAGGATGTCATCTGAAAATGTTATCCTGCAAAAGAAAGGGTTAAGTGCTTCAAAATGCGTATAAAGCGGATAACCACGTTGCCATTTTATTGAAAAATACAAAACAAGAAAGACAGGGATTACAGTATTTACACATGAAAAAAACGCCATTTATTTAATGATTAACGAAGCAATGTTTATAACAACACAGCCCTAAGCAAATCCCGATGCCCCGGGCAAGACATCAGATTATTCAACAATTAATAAAGCAAAGCATTACTGTTTAAAAGTCACAGGAACAAGCTCCTGAATAGACCAGTTGCACAGTCCTTGTCCTGGCGTGCTTGGCTGAATCCAGGCATCCATATCACAGTCGCTGTCCCCTTCATCAGACTCCGAAGCAGCATTGACAGATTCATGGCATACTCCACTGGCAGAGATGGTGATTGACTTTCTGAAGTGAGGGGCCCCCACAGAAGGAGTTGATGACGACGGTCGGTACCCCAGTCCGAACCGGTCCATTTTTACAGGAATGTCCAATACTTTGCCCCAGCCCGTGGCTTCTCCTGCCTTCACTAGCGCTTGGGCTTCTTTATACGATGAGACAGCTATCTCCGGCACTTTGCTTGGCCCGGGACTCTTGTCCTTAATGCGCAAACCTTCGAATGCCTGGCATGGCGTCTCGTGGATCTCCCCGTCGACTTCCACATATTTGAACGAAGAAAGATGGCTGACCAGGATGTCTTCTTCTCTGCACACGGTGACTACACTGTCTCCGACCATATACTTTAACTTTTGATGCAGGGTAGACGTGACTGCCCCTGCCCCGTGAATCCAAGGTCTTCCCAGCAAGCAGCTGTACGCAGGCTGTATATCCATGATATAAAACTCCGTTGCAAACACTTCCGGCCCCACTTGCAGAGGCAAGGTAATCGATCCGAAGACTGTTCTCCGCGTGCCGTCAAACGCTCTGACTACCAAATCACTTGGCGTACACAAAATCCCTCGAACATCCAGCTTCATCATAGCCTTCTTAGGCAGCACATTCAAAGACGACCCGGTGTCAACCAATACGTGCGACATTGTCGACCCTCTGCACTCAACAGATACATGTAATGCCATATTATGATCCCTTCCTTTCGGAGTCAAGTCAAAATCAGTAAAGCCCAGACTGTGGCCCGCATTTACATGTGCCAATACTCCTTCTAGCTGGTTCACGGAGACATCCTGTGGTACAAAAGAAGTGTCCAGGACTTTCAGCAAAGCGTTCCTGTGGGCTTCCGAACACAACAGCAATGACAATAGATATTTTGGATGGCGTTTGCTGCAGATGCTCCACGATTTTATAATCGCTTTTCCGAATTAAGCGCATGAATTCCTCTACGTCCTTCGACGCTGCTTCTTTTTCATTTGCTTGTACCGGAACATTCTCAACCGCTTTCCCCTTTCCTTTCGCTAGCCTTTCGGCCTCTACTTCAGGAGATATAAAGATCCTGCCGCTTCTCGTCATGCCTCCCGGGCCAACAACATTATCCACAACCTCCGCTGACCGCTTGTTAACATCGATTTTAATCCCGTCACAATACACCTCTAGCCCATATGACCATGGGACCGCTTTCGTGCTCTCATACGGGATTGGCCCGGCTTTAGTTATAGTAATCGGTGGTCGCTGAGCTGGTGCTGAAATAGTGATCGTCTTCCTAGGAATTGTCACTGTGGCAACATCACTCTGATTATCCATTACTGCCCCTGCCGGCTCATCAGTTGCTGTTCTATCAAACTGCAATACACCTTCATCAATCAAGGCCTGAATGCCTTTCTTCAAATCCTCACACCCCCCAGACAGGGCCCAACAATCTAAGCAGTACTCATTACAACCCGGGTAAACACCTCCTTGCAACAGTCGGCTTTTTATTTCGCTCAGCGGCGTCTTTAAATCCTCAACATTCATAATCAGATTCAGACCTTCCTCAGTCAGCACTGCATTCGCCCCGTGATTAGGCATGGGTTTCTGGACTATATTCGCACCGGTCGCTCCGAAGTTGATAGACTTGTTGTCCAAGAGATCCTGCACAACGTGCTTAAAAGCATGACAACCTTCTATATCATGGCCCGGGGCCCCAGAATGAAACTCACAGCGCCTATTCGCATCATAGCCGAACGGGGGAGTTCCCGTTATTGGTGCCAAGGTTCTTTTCTCTACCAGATTCAATCCCAACAAGGTCTGCAATAAATCAGCATAGTTAGAGGGAGGCTTCTCGAACACCCTTCTCGGCTTACCACCCTGGAATTTTCTCTGAGCTTGCTGTGCCCCCTGCTGAGGCTGCTGCTGCTGCGGCATTGGTTGCTGCTGAACCTGTTGTTGTTGCTGGATTGGTTGTTGTTGATACGGGATGGTGACACTCGACACTTGCTGCTGCTGACGATATGGATTTCTTCCCCTGCCTCGGCCTCGGCCTCGGCCTCCAAATACCGCGCTAGCTTCGCCCTGACGGCGCCCACCATAAGCTTTCCTATTACTGCCAGATGCAGTTGATTCATCGACTTGGAACTTTCCTTGCTTAATGTTCTGCTCAATCTTTTCACCCATCAGAATCAGGTCTGAAAAACTAGCCAGAGACGTATGAAACAACATATCATGAAACAGCCCGGTGAATGTGCCAACAAACATGTCGTTCATTTCTTTATCTTCCACAGGAGGACGAACCCTGGCAGCCATATCGCGCCACCTTTGCGCGTATTCTTTAAAACTCTCCCCCTTCTTCTGCGAAAGCCCGGCCAACTGGACCCGATTGGGTGCCAGGTCGCTGTTATACTTGTAATGGGCTACGAATGCCTCTGCTAATTGCTTCCAAGTCTTGATATCAGTGGGCTCCAACCCCATGTACCACTCTAGGGAAGGACCCGATAGGCTATCCTGAAAGAAATGCATGAGCATTCTTTCGTCAGTGGAGTATGCAGACATCTTTCTGTAATAAGCTCGTACATGCACTTTCGGACATGTATCTCCTTTGTACTTATCGAACGCAGGCGCTTTGAATTTAATGGGCACCCTCAAGCCAGGTACCAAGCCCATAGTTGCCATGTCCAGTCCTACAGCACTCTGATTTAGGACTCCCTTCATTTGCTCTTCCAGCATTCTAATCTTTTGAGAATCATCCTTCGGCCCTTCAAAAACCCCTCCAGAGAAGGCGTCCTCCTGTTGATCCTCTTGCCACATACCGTTTCCAGCCCCGTATCCATCATATGCATTATTACGTCCAGCTCTGACCTGATTCATCCCCGGAACTCGGCCTCTGTTGCCATACCCTTGAACACCTCCAGCAGGACCACCAGCCATAAAACCAGCACCGTTTCCGTTTCCAAAACCTCCGTAGCCCTGATTGACCATACCATAACCATCTTGCCCAAAGCCTTGAGCATTAAAGCCATACTTGCCAGTGTTGTCGAATCCCTGATCGTTGAATCCGAACCCAGTATTGACAAAGCCATTGCCTCCGAGATTATCTCCCACATTGACATCACCCGGCCCAGCGTTATGGACAACAGTTTCATTTCCAACTCCGACGTTACCATTCACAGCAGCGGTAGCGTTGTTGACGTTAGCAGCAGTCACATTGACGACAGGCGGAGCCACTGGCGTTGGAGTGCCATCTCCATGAGCAGTGTCAACCCGGACAGACTGATGATCTTCGTTACCATGACCAGCGTTGCGAGCCAACAGAGGCTGGACCATGGCCTGCAAATTCTCTTGCCCTTTTTCTATAGCCTCCATGGTCTGCATGAAGAGGGCGAGCTTCTCGCGTACATCCTGCATCTCGTTCTGAATCTGGTCCATGACTTTCCGACAGTTGGATCGTGTAGAATAGCGGTGCGGATGTTGATCTGGAATCCTGTTAAGTACCTGATGCAGAGCAAGAGATAAGACACCATTCATAGATTACCTGTTATGCAATATGAGTATGAATGCAATGCAATGTGTCTGTGCATTAGGGAAGTTCATTCCCCCAGTTCTAGTGCGAAGGTGCCGGTGCAGTGACAGTGCTGACAATAAGAATATCGGAGCTGAATCATAGAAAGCCTCGTATATAGCAGAGAGAATCAATAAGCCCAGGGTACAATATCACTGAGAGTACAAAGATGCCATGACCTCAACCAACAATCCTGGTGATGGTCAGCACTATGCAAATAAAGCATACAAATAATGGAATGATCAGATCCTCCCAAAAGTCTGGTACTCCTCTATCAACTTCTTGGTCTCCGGATGGCTTGGTCGATCAAGCAGCCCTTCAACAAGCTGGTTTCTCTTCTTAAGGATACGGCGTACGTCTTCAGCAGTTTCTTCCCATGTTGCTTCTCCGAAGCAATCTTCTAACTTTCGCTTCTGGGACACTGCTTCATCTCTAGATTTGATTGCCTTGTTCAGTGCATGCTGGACACTATACCGGTTCATCACTTCTTCCTCACACTTCTTGATGCTAGACTTCAACTTCTCTTCGAGGTCGGAAATTTGCTGCTTCAGCTTATCTTCCCTCTTCTTGTTGTTGGTGAGTGTAGCATTCCAAGTCTTATTGCAAGAAGATATCTCTCGGTGTGCTGCGTCGAGCGCCTTCTTTTTGGCTTCCAGCATGTCATGGGAGCTTCTGAACTCTTGCCCCAGACGTTCGCGCTTCTTCTTTTCCTCGGTCAACTCAGCTCCTAACCTGTTTACTAGCTCAATCTGTTGCTGGAAAGCATATACGGCCTTGTTTTTCTCGCTGCGCGCCTGGGCTAACTCTTGCTCTAACCCTTCGTTAATCTTCATCAGGGCTTCTTTCTCCTTCACAACCTGTTCATATGCTTCTCTAGAAACAGTAGTCGGCTCTTCTACCGGAATAGGATCAAGAATTGGTGCATCTGGAAACGGCATCTTCAACTGACTAGCCCTCTCCTGAATCCAAGCTCTATAAGGTGCATAGGCCTGACAGTCATTCTTTCCTAACAACGGCTTCCCTTTGCGGTTAATACGCGTCCAAGCATGTCGCAACTTGGCTAATAACTCCCCCTTCACATCACCGGTGAAGTACAGAGATTCCTGTACTCTTTCCTCTTGAGGTGGATTCTTCAGCGCATATCCGAACTGGCGAATGAATAGAGAAGGGTTGTAATTGATACACCCTTTTCTTCCTATCAATGGCACATTAGGGTAACCGGAACAACTGAAGATGAGCTCCGATCCCAACAGGTCTCTATCAAACCACTCCATATCTTCCGACAATAGCCTCATCAGACGCTCTGGCCAACCAACTGGAATTGTAGTCTCTGCAGCAGATCTTCCCTTAGGAAGGTGACTCTCAAACCACATACTCAATAAGGGTACACACAGATGAACATTCTTCCCTCTTCCCTTCTCATTCTTGTAATGCAGTGAATGGTAGAGATCTCCGAGTAAAGTAGGCACAGGATTACCAGCGGCAAACAAGTAGAAAGCATCGAAGTCCACAAAATCCGGTATATTGGGGAATAAAACTATGCCATAAATGCACAAGGCCAACACAGCATTGAAAGCAACCCAGCACCCATTCTTGGCGTACTCTTGGGCTTTACCAACTAAGAACTGAAATGAGAAGCCTGGAACTCCACGGGAAACAGTAGTCACAAGTTCAGAAGCATCAACATGCAAGGCTTTCGCCAATTCCTCCGGCTTGGGTTTGGCATCATAATGAATGAATGGAACCTGGTTCTGCACAGGCAGCTCAACATACTCAGCGTATTCCTCCAAGGTTGGTCCCATAATGAAGTCAGAGAACGTGAAGCACCTCAAAGCAGGGTCATAGAATTGCATCAAAGCATACAGCCCATCTAACTCTACCTCTGTAGGTTTGCACACCAATCTCAATAACCTACCATAGCTCATCCGGAAACTCCTACGAACACCCTCATCAGCAAGAGAGATCAACCCCAGTAAAGGAACAATATCAGGCGTAGGCAATTTGTAAGCAACCGTTCTCCTTAAGCTAGTCATGATCAAAACTCAGAAGTCTGGGCACTAGAACTAGGGAAATGCAAATGCACCTGCAGCACAGACACACGTTAGTGAAATGCAAATGATAATGGATATGCAAGGATGCAATGCAAGTAACATTCAACAGGGACCAAAGCTGCAGCTGAATAGCCTAAACCCAATCAAGAAAGGTCCCAGATAGACCATCCAGAAGTCACCAAACCCTGGTCTCAGATAGACCTCAAACAAAGCTCCAATATTAGTCTCTGATAGACCCCATAATCATAACCTGAATGGTCTCTGGCAGACCTCAGATCATATCCCCCACTGGTCTCTGACAGACCTCAGAACACATCTCCAAATAGTCTCTGACAGACCTTGGAACACACCAACTGGTCTCTGACAGACCTTAGAACCCTCCATAAATATCCAAGATCCTGATCAACAAACCGGTGGTCTGAAGGTCTAGTTACCTGCATAACCCTGAATCCCCTCACAGGTGGGTGGCCCTATAACTGGCACAAGGTACGGCATCCTATGCGGTCGTCGGCGTCACAGACTTTCAGGGTTGATGATACGATTCCCAGAAGGAGTGGCATCATCAATTCCTGAAGAGGCCTCACTTAGCCAACTTCCAAATGATCGGTCCCCAGAGTCGACAATCCAACTAACCAGCAACCCACGCCAACCAAAGGAAGGGGCAGGAGGCCAACCAGAGGAACCTCGTCTGAGTGTAGATTTCATGGGACACCGAAGCAAGCAAAGCAAGCGGGCGCCCACTAATTTCTACTCTAATTCTAGGTGCACTCAAGCCCAGGTCCGGCTTATCTCTCAATATCAGAACACCCGTCACACCCCAGATACAGCAACAATAATCAATATATAAAGCTGAAAATACAAGGTTAGAAATATAAAATAACTCCATGCAAAATCCTCGACGGGAAAACAAGCGTTAGGATTGACTCTCTCAAGGGACGTTGGATCCCAAATGCATAAGAACCATCGCAGTCCTTAGCAGCCAGGGGACGTTGGGTCCCCAGCAGAGTCGCCAGCTGTCGCTACTGCGAAAATCGGCGCCGGCTGAACAGAAGAGTCGCCACCGTGCGTTATTTATCCCACGGGAGGGAAAGGAAACGCTCAGAGTAAACCTCGCACAACACGGGAAAGGTATGGTCATCGCAACCAAAACCTGGGTTCGGGAGTCGGTTACGCAAGGGGAAGGTATTAGCACCCCTCACGTCCATCGTACTCGATGGGATCCACGCTTGTTTTCAGGTATGGATTGTTATTCTATCTACGCTAAAGGTCTGGGGTTAAAAGAAAATAAAATGAAAATAAAAATGACTCGGCAAAGTATCGCACTTTATGCCTACGTATTCTCGACTGGAACGAGAAATCAGAGTCAACGTAGTTCGCCTACCTACGGGAAAGGAGGGGAAGGTTGCTCGCTAGGATATCGCATCCTATGCCTACGTACTTTCATACAGCATGAAAGATCAGAGCAAACGTAGTTCGGGCCACGTACGACACAAGCTTGTCCTTGATTAATTTTATTCCTTCTGAAAAAGGTTTTCTGATTAACAGTCCCGGCGGACAAAAATGACGCTTTGATGAGTTCACATTCTTTTACGCAAGAAGTGTCTTTTATTGTGTTTGAAATCTTTATGTGTTTTTCTGTTTGTTTTGAGAAAGAAAGAGACAGAACTCTAACCTACGGTTGCGAAGGGAAACAAACTAACCTAATGTTATCATGCATGGGTTAAGACCTAGTGTCTATCATGCTCCTCTCTTGCACAGAGAGAAACAGAGATCCTACGGGATAGGCAGAAACAGAAACAATATCAGATATATACAGTAAAACAGTAAAATGCATGGATGCAACAGTACAAGCGAGGCAAGGGAGTACCACTCAACCTCGAACCTAGAAAACAATAGGCGAAAGTGAACAGGCTTCACTTTCAACCCAACAGGGTAAACAGCAAACAATACAGTCCAGAAAACCAATCAATACATCAGCAAATGAAATACAGCAAAAGAAACAGCATCAGCAGCTCTGAATCAACATCTGGCTTCAAGTAATCTCCAATCATTCACAAGCTTCAACAAGCATCAATCTCCATCCTCATGGCCTTCAGACAAGGGCTTTGATCATCAGTCTTCCATCTGCAATGGCTTTTCTTCAAGCTCAAACCTCCAGGATGAGGGATCAGTCACAAGAGTGAATTGGGTGTTAAGCAATCAGCTGACTACCAAAGGTGGTGAACAGACTGCTTCTAACACAAGAGACATTTTCTCTCAAGAGTTCTATCTCATAGACACTATCACCAAGCCTTCCAAAGGAAGGGGGTGAGTGTCTTAGAGAGACTCTGAATCACAGAGAAGAATGGATGCAGACAAGGCAATCCATGTTTGAGAAACAATCTTTCTAATCTAGAGCTCTGCCTAGCTCCTAAACTCTAGTCTCCTCAGCAACTGATAGCAAGAAACTCCTCCTCAACTCTGACAGTTGATCTTCAATCTTTGAATCTCCAATAGCTTCATCTTCACAAATCTTCAGCTTCCCCAGGGCCCCAGACAAACCCAATACCCATACAAACAATCAATAAACCCCAGAGGGCACACCACACCAGACAACAGATATACAGACAGTAATAATAGCAGTAGGGGAATCCTAACTGTTCTCTAAGGGATCTAATAACTACCCATAGCCCCTATAGTCCCATAACTAATCTATTCAAACCCTAAGTCCTAAGGGAAATGAAATCAAACTCCTAAGTTGTCACCTAAACCCTAGTTTTGCTCATGATATTCAAGCATTTATTAATCATCCAAAATTAACCTCTAAAAATGGGAACTAAAATATTTCTACAAGCTTAATATCTCATCTAAACAATATGAAAAGAATGATCAAAAAATATTAAAGCATGTGAGAGAACAAAAATCATAAAAATAATGCATGAAATGTAACTATTTAATATGACATTTATTTAGAAAATATGAAAAAAATGTGAAATAAAACTAAAAATGAAATTTTATTTTTCTATAATATTCTAGACATTTTAATGAAAATATGGTAAAAAGAATGGATTAAAATGCATTTTTTATGAATTATTTATGAATTAATGAAAATGGTAAAAATTAAAATGAATCAAAACAAATAAACCAAATAAAATGAGGGAGGGGGGTCAGAATATCAATCACGCCCAGTTCAAATCCATTGGGCCAGCAAACAGGGGGGTGTTGGTAGCGTTTTAGACAAGGCCCAGAATTACACTCAGAATCAATGAAATCATAAAACGCGCTGGGGGTAAGAATAGTAACAGAAACACGTTCAAACTTGGTTTTGGGCCTAACACGGGGGTGGGGATAACAAAATTCAACCCAGGCCCGCCCGTTTCATTTAGTGAAACGGTGCGTTTAGGGCCAAACCTCAACTCCCTCCAAACGCTCAGATTGAATAATAACCATTGGATCGCGCCAAAAGTCAAGAGTCCAAACCACAATGAACGGCTACGATTGTATCTTCCCCAAATAACCTGCAACTTAGGGTTTCACTTCACCATGGCTCCATGCACGAGCAAGCTTTACACCAAGCTGTTCTCATCTTACACGCCATGAATCCACATGCTGTAAACACAAAAACCACTCCAAATTCTTCCCTCTACAAGCTTAGGGCATCAATTCATCTTGAAACTCACCACGACTACAAACACAATTGAATCACATACTGGCCACGATTGAAATGCACTGATATGAACCATCACCATTCTCCCTCAAATTTACCCTAAACTAATCTACACATAATGGAGGTTAATCTGATGAATCAAACTAACATTCTAACGCCTTAATCCAAGAGATATAAGCACTAACAGTTTGTTGCACCTGTCACTAACCATCACCAATCCTTTCCAAAATCATCTAACTTAATCTCCTAACCACCTAGATCAAGTCTACACTAATAAAATCATGTGAAACCAACAGAATCAAGCTAATCGAATGAAAACTTACCTGATGAGAAACCTTGAAAACAGCTATGGAAATGGAAGATATGAAGCTTTTGAGACTTGGATCTTGATTCACCAATTCAATACTCAATTCTGTATGCACAATTTTGGAGGTTCCTTGCTTGAATCATGCAATTCACTTGAACTTGTGATTTTGATGTTGATGAAAGAAGCACTCGAAAATGGATGAGAACTACCAAAACCTTGCTTCAATTATGATCTAAGATGATGATGGAGTGAAATTGAATTGATCTTGATGAAGATTGATGAAGAATTTGAGAGATTTGGAATGAAACTTTTGTGAAAAAGTGTGAGAAATTTGTGAAATTTTTGGTGCAAATGAAGCCAACCCTTGCCAAATTCTCCTTTCATGAATATATAGACCCCAATGGTACATTCTAGATCCATCTTGCACATTCCCTTGTTTTCAAACTTTGGCTCATTTTGATTATGTTTCTTAAAAGGTAAGCAACCATAGATAACTTCATTTTTTCCTTCTAAACTCAAAAAAGTGTGTGAACCATTGTTCTTAGAATTGTTTTTCCATTCAAAATCATATATTGGAAGTCTCCATTTGGACTTATAAATCTCTCAAACCATTTTTCAATTTGAAATTATTCACTTTATAAGCCTTTTTAGTTCATATTTTGACCAATTATGTAACATCATGCTATGAGCTTCTCCAATAACTTGTGACCTTCTTTCTAGACTTAAAATCCCATTTGGAGCAAGTTTGATGTTGTAAGTTTTTCCATTTGAGGCCTCCTTGTATGAGTTTTGGGTATAGGTTAAAATGACCTGTAATTCACAAATGCCCAAAATACCCTTTGCTTGTCAAGACCATAAGTTGAGTTCTCCACATCATATGAAGGCATGCCATACCATTCTAGAAAGCTAAGACAATGAGGAACAATTCTTATGTTGACCAAGAATCCATTTGAAATCTCCTTGAGGGGAAAAACTAGCTTGGAAGTCAAGTCACTTTCACAGACAAAAATTCAGACACCTCAGATGACCTGTAACTTGTAAGGACCATAACTTGAGTTCCATAAATCTCCTTGAGGTCTTCCACCACTCAAATTAAAGGTCTTGAGATTCTCTACAAGTTTCATGTTGGCCAAGAAGCCATTTGAAGCTAGCATTTTGACTTATCTTGCTTGGAAATTTGACCTAAACTAGGGGATTTTACAGAGAAACCCTAATTTAGTAACTCCTCTTCTCCTTGATTTCTCTTGAATTCTCCTTGTCATATCTCCATATCCTTCTTTATATGTTCAATGATGATCCCCACATCTCTCCAATAGACTTGAATGCCCTCTTAAGTCAGTCAATTGACCTAGGGTTGACCTAGGGTTGACCCAGATGAAACCCTAGTTGACTGTCTTCCACTATAGCTCTTGTGCTTTCATCAATGACTTGCTTTCTTCTCCAAATGACTTTATAAGTCTCTCAAGATGTCTAGATGCTCTCCATGCTTTCATTTCACAGCTCATAACCCTCTTGTTGATCCTCAGATACCCTCAGCTAGGAGATAGACTCAAGGCTTGATCTGCTGAACTCTTTGCTTTCAAATTCTTTCCTGATGACTTGAATATGACTGAATTGGGATAATAACCTCTTGATAGGCCTCTAGAGATGAAAATAATGATTGGTCCCCTGTTGAATGACTTGCTATGCTTATGCTATGCAAATGGTTAGTCTATGTACATGACTCTATATGCAAATGCTAATGATAATGAAACATAAATCCAAGGAATAAGGTTGAGCAAATTTTATGGTGCAACACCAACAACAACAACACTATTAACTAAATCAAGGGTACCAACCAAGGGGTAACTATCACCACAACCAAGGTTATGGGGGTGGTAATTCTAGCCTTCAAAATCCTTATCAACCTCAACAACCGCAGGTCGTAACTTCAAAGTTAGAAGAGACATTGACACAATTCATGCAAATGTCAATGGCTAATCAAAAGAGCAACGATGCGGCAATCAAAAATCTCGAAACTCAAGTCGGTCAACTTGCTAAACAACTAGCAGAACAACAACCCGGACCATATTTTTCGGTGAACACGCAAACAAATCCAAAGGAGCATTGTAAAGCGATAACGACGAGAAGTGGAAGGGAGTTGGTTAGTGAGAGTAAAAAAAGAGATGAGAGTAAAAAAAGAGAGAATGAGAGAAAAGACGAGGAGAAAAAAATAGATGATAGAATTGATGCTGAAGTTGGGGAGTGGAGTGAGGAAGAAGTTGAAAAGAATAAAAAAATTGTTGAAGTTGAAAAGGAAGAAAAGAATGTTGAAGTTGAAAATAAAGAAAGTGTGGAAGTTGAAAAGAATGAGAGTGATGAAGCTAAGGTGGAGGAAGTAAAAAATAAAAGAGGAAGGAATTCTAGAGTTTCGAAAGGAAAGGAGGTAGTGGGCGCTACTCCTATCCAAAACCTTCCGTATCTGCATGCTCCATCTAGAAGGGAGAATGAACGACATTACGCCCAGTTCATGGATATTTTCAAAAAAATTCAAGTGAATATTCCGTTTGCCGAAGCCTTGGAGCAAATGCCGAAGTATGCGAAATTCATGAAAGACATACTTACTAAAAAGCGGAGGTACACGGAACCGGAGACAATTGTCCTAGATGCTAGTTGTAGTGCAATAATTCAACGGAAACTTCCAAGAAAAGAGGTTGACCTGGGGCGAGTTACTTTGCCGGTTACAATTGGTGATGTCTATGTCGGAAAAGGGCTAATTGATTTGGGTTCAAGCATTAATCTAATACCTTTGTCCATTGTGAAGAGGCTTGGCAACATTGAAATGAAGTCCATCCGGATGACTTTGTAATTGGCCGATAAGTCGACCACCCATCCTCATGGGTTAGCTTAAGATGTATTGGTCAAAGTTGATAAATTCTTCTTTCCGATTGATTTTACTGTTATTGATATGGAAGAGGATGATGATGCTCCGCTTATACTTGGCCGACCATTCATGAAAACCGCACGAATGATGATTGATGTTGATGAAGGTTTGATGAAAGTGCGAGTTCAAAATGAAGAAGTCACTTTTGATCTATTCGAAGCCATGAAGCATTCAAAGGATAGTCATGATAGCTTCCGAATTGATGTGATCAAAGAGGCGACTTTTGAAGTTTCCAAACATGTTCATGATATATCTCCCATGGAGTTAGCTCTTGATGACTCTTTTGAAGTTTTCACAATTGAAGAAGAGCAAGCTCTTGATGAATGTATAAGATAAATTGATAGTCTAGAAGAGTTACAACCATGGGAAGCTGAAGAGGAAGTGTTGAAAAAGGAGGTCCATGAAGAAAATTTACCGATTGAGTTGAAAGAGCTACCTTCTAACTTGAAGTATGCATTCCTTGATGAAACCAAAGAAAAGTCGGTTATCATAAGCAACCTTTTGTCTAAAAATGAAGAATCCCGTTTAATTGATGTGTTGAAAAAGAATAAAGAAGCCATGGGGTGGACTATTTCCGATCTCAAAGTCATTAGTCCTTTCTATTGCATGCACAAGATTTTAATGGAAGAGGATTTTAAGTCGGTAGCTCAACCTCAACGCCGCTTAAACCCTACTATGAAGGAAGTCGTTCGAAAAGAAGTTGTTAAACTTTTGGATGCGAGAATGATTTACCCAATTTCGGATAGCCCATGGGTGAGTCCTGTGCATGTTGTTCTGAAAAAAAGGTGGCATGACTGTAATTCGAAACGAAAAAAATGAGTTGATACCAACAAAGGTGGCAACGGGGTGGAGAATGTGCATTGATTATAGGCGGTTGAATACCGCAACTCAAAAAGATCATTTCCCAATCCCATTCATGGACCAAATGCTAGAGACACTTTCAGGACAACAATACTATTGTTTTCTAGATGGTTATTCCGTGTACAACCAAATTGCGGTTGACCCGGACGATCACGAAAAGACGACTTTTACATGTCCATTTGGAATTTTTGCATACAGAAAAATGCCCTTTGGGTTATGCAACGCACCGCTTACAAAGCTTCAGTTGGGCTAACTCCATTTCAATTGGTATTTGGTAAAACTTGCCATTTTCCAGGCGAATTGGAGCACAAGGCTTTATGGGCCTTAAAATTTTTGAACTTTGATAAAGATGTGGCCGGTGGGAAAGGAAAGGTGCAACTGCTTGAGTTGGAGGAAATGCACGATGCCGCATATCACTCAAGTTGCTTGTACAAAGAAAAATTCAAAGAATATCATGACAAGAAGCTCAGGAAAAAGGAATTTATGCCCAGGCAGTTGGTACTTTTGTTTAATTCCAGGTTGAGGTTGTTCCCTGGAAAATTGAAGTCCAAATAGTCCGGACTATTTCGTGTGAAAGAGGTAAAAACTTATGGGGTTGTTGTCATTGAAGATATGGAAAAGAAGGACAGTTGGACGGTGAATGGCCAATGTTTAAAGATCTATCTTGGCGGTCTAGTGGATCGAGAAAGATGTGCCTTCCTTCTAGATGTTCCTGTGTGAACATCTTGGACCGTCGAGCTTATCTAACGTTAAACAAGCGCTTGTTGAGAGGCACCTCAACATTATAAGTATTTGCTATTTTTTGTTGTGTGTTGTGGGGTCTAAATGGTGGAAACATACTAAAACTGGACTGTGCTGAAAAATTTGAAATTCTGTCATGCTCGCTAGCACACTCGCTTGACGAGCATGTAGCGAGCGTTCCCTAGCTGTTCGCTAAGCGAGCGTTTGCGAATCTGGCAGTTTAAGTTATTTAGTGGGCCATTGTTGTAGGCCCAAAATTTGTTTTTATGTTTGCAACCATTAGTCACTCACATTCTCTCACTCACTCTCACACTTCCAACATAACACTCTAACTTTGCACAACTTCTTGCCTCTCCATTCTCTTGCAAACCCTAACTGTTGTGTCTCAATCTCTCTACCTTACTGCAATCAGGTTTGGTCTATCTCCTTCTCTCTTTGTTCTTTTTTGTTTAAATTATGGAAGAATGAGGATTTTAGGTTAAATTTTGCAAGTTAGGGATTTGAGAATTTTTAGGTTTGCACGTGTACTTAAAACAATTCTTTTCATGTTAAATCAATTGGTGTTTAGAATTGTGCTGAATGAACTTTGGATTATTGATTTCTGGGTGCAAAATAGTGGAAGACTTTGAATTTTCGCAGCGCTCACTAGCTTGTTCTCTAGGCGAGTCTGTAGCGAATGTTTGCTAAGAGCTCGCTAGGCGAGCAAGCCAGCGAGCATGACAGAACTTTTTTATTATTATACTGACTGATAATCGGTTGCTGCTGTTTATTGGTGTTTTCTATGGTTGTGTGCAGATGGCCTCAGGTAATCATGGAAAAAAGCGAAAAGTTGTCAACACCTCCCGTCAGGTTCCGATTCAGTTTGATCCGAAAAGTTCCTCGGGGCAAAACAAGCCACACACTTTGTGGCATTACAGAAAAGGAAAATACTCCCTGAAAAGAGGTTCATAATTGACCCACAAGGCGAATACCGAACTTTTGCGGGACTGATTAACAGTAAGAGGTGGGGAAGTCTGATTTCTCCACTCGAGAGCT
The DNA here is from genome assembly GCA_963859935.3 of Lathyrus sativus. Classification (NCBI taxonomy): domain Eukaryota; kingdom Viridiplantae; phylum Streptophyta; class Magnoliopsida; order Fabales; family Fabaceae; genus Lathyrus; species Lathyrus sativus. The sequence continues at coordinate 21,110,351 of OZ012736.1, forward strand.
ACATCATTGATATAGTACGCGAGTTCTACGCGAACGCGCTGCCTAATGACGACGAGCCTTTCACATGGACGACAACAGTGTTAGGCCGTCAGGTCGCTTTCGATAGGGCTGCCATCAATCGAGTGCTTGGCGAACCGCTCCATTTGGGAGCAAGTGAATTGGATACATACACCCGAAACCTAAGGACCCGCCCTAACATTGATGATATTTCAGTGGCCCTCTTGTTAGAGGGTAAGAGTGTAGAAAGAAACCCATCTGGGGAGGCTGTGAGGTTTCATGAGGAGGACATGATTCCTTTGGCTCAGCTGATCCTGATGTTGGTTCTGACAAACATCAAGCCAAAGTCACATACGTCAATTGTGCCGATCCAAGTGGCACACTTAGTTCACAGTATTCTTACAAATGTTCATATTGATGTGGCTCGGATTATTGCTAATAAGATGAAGTCAGTTATTGAGAGCAGGCTAAAGTCGGGGTCGCGAGTTAATTGCCCCTTGCTTTTCCGTGCATTATTATGGCTTTATGCTTACAATCAAGAATGAAGCTTCCATCCCAAATTTTAGTGAAGATCCCAGATGCTATTGATGACAAATATGTGAATAAGTATTGTAGGCCAAATAACTACAGAAGTGGTACAGCTGCGAGTGATGCCGGAACTACTGATGGTCCCAGTGGTTTTTCTCAGGGGTTCGACCCTTTTCAGCAGGCAGTGTGTAACTACAACTAGGATTGGATGGCGGCAACGCAGCATGCCATGGTGGATATTCACGACTCTATGCAAGTACTGCAGCTTCAGATCTGTGACCCCTCCGTAGAGCGTCCTATGATGACGTAGCAGTTTATGCAGCACGCGAACTGGCCTGTGGACAGGCCTGTTTTTGGAGAGGGGGCGGGTGCTAGTGGGCCTGTTGGTGGCAATGTTGATGTTGGTGATGATGACGATGGTGATGATGATGTAGAGGGCGAGGAAGATTTTGATGATGATGGTTCCGATGATGAGGAGTATGAGTCCAAAGAGGACTAAGTTTTTATCTTTATCAGTTTTTTGTGCTTTGTTTTGTTTTCAGGATATTTTATTTTGTTTTCTGATGTTTTGGGTTGTACTTTTTGGGGTGTTTTGTCCCCCATGCACATTTCAGTTTATTCTAATTTCAGTAATATTTATTGTTTTTGTTTAATTATTCTGTTTAATAGTTTTTGTGGTTGTTGAGTGTCAAAACCTTCTAGATTGGTTGCTCTCTGAAAGAAGTATCCAATGAAGGTGCATCCGATCTTGGATGGAAATGATAAAAATAAAGAAGCGAATAAGGCTAAGGTACATGGTTACCTTCGGTTAGAACTCTAGAATGCATGAAGAACTTTATTCTTGTTGTAATTGAATATTGTTCTTTTTGCAACATAATTGAATGAATGATTCACTTAGGACTTAAGACCACAAATTGTGAGGAAACCTCCATTGTACAAATAAATGTTGGATTCTAATAAACTGTGTTGATTCTCTTAATTCATGCTTTGTCTTTTATTATTGTGAATTTGTGGAAGCAATTAGAAATGATCAAGGCACTTGTTTCTTTCGAGCACAACCAATTCCAAATACAAACTACCCGTGAGCAGAGAGTATTTGTTAACCCCTTTGAGCTTAAACAGTTGAATCTCAGCTTGAAACAAAGCGAGACTTCAAAAATCTTTTTCTTGAAAACCTAATTTTTTTTTATTATTGTTTTTTTGTCGTAAAAAGTAAAGATCATTCACTTATGAAGGAAGTAGAAGATAAGTTGGGGAGAACGAAATTGTAAGTCGGTAGTTTGCCACAACTCTTGAAGAACCAAGCAAGCATTGAAAATAAATTAGAAAAAGAGAAACACTTGTTTTGTGAATACGGTGTGAAAAAGAAAAAAAATGATCAAAAGAAAAGAATGAAAATGAATGCTTGCTTGGAAGAAAAAAATTAGAAAAAATAATTGAGTTGTGAGTAAGAGTTGTGAAGGTTTCAAATAAGAAACAAGTTGAATGAGGTTGAGATGTGTGAATAGTTGTATAGTGAATGTCTCTTTTGCATCGGCAACTTCGTTTTCAATGGCCTAAGATATATCCCTTGTTTGTAAATCTAACCAAGCTACAATCGGAAAAGACCTTAGTGATCTTCGTGCTTCCGCATTTTCATTTATAATATTAGACATTGTATGAATTGAATTGAGTTTGACATTGTTTGTTGGAGAGCGAAATTGCACCTGTGGTTGTAAATGTGTGATCTCTTCAATCCTTATTCGAAGTGGAGCGATAAGGTGATTCATTCAGGATATCACTGTTGTTGGTTGATACATGTTTTGCATTGCTATAAGATTTTAGTTCTTGTGTATTGTGTTGTTCTAACCATTGGAGACTTGTATCTAGTTGATATTCTTGTTTTTTGAGACATTTGATCCGAGTTCGGAGAAACCTTTTTCTTTAAGCAAATCCTCTTGTTCTTCTAGAGGCATAATTTGCTCGAGGGCAAGCAAGAGTCTAGTTGGGGAGAGTTGTTAGATGCCCACTTATGCTTATTTGAGTTATCAAAAGTGGGCATCTTTCGCTCCTTTTTTGTCAGGTTTGTGTTCAAAACTGCCTTGCTTTTGTTTATATGCAACATTTTGTGAAATACTCTTGGTCCTTTTTGATTTGTGTGTTATTGTGCAGTATTTAGGCATGAAAGAGTAGAATTTGAAGACACAAGAAAAATGGCAAAGGAATCAAGAAAGAAGGCAATCAAAAGCAAGCTCGCTAGCACGTTCGCTAAGCGAGTGAGGTAGCGAATGTTCGCTAGGCGAGCTCATAGCGAGCTGCTAGCGAACACTCCTAGACTTGGACAAACTCAAATTGGCATCATTTGCTGGCAGCGAGGAAGGTGGCGAAGGACTCTCTAGGCGAGCACCTAGCGAGCAAGTAGCGAAGCATTCCAGAATCAAATCCTCATTCCTCGCTAGCATGTTCGCTAGGCGAGGCTGTAGCGAGCGTTCGCTGTGAGCTCGTTAGGCGAGCAAGGTCGCGAGCGTGACAGCACAACAACTCTTTCTATAAGTAGCAACGTGTACTTTTTGAGAACATATCATATTTTTACTAGTTATGTTCTAAAGCAGATTTTTGTGCCCTTGAAACCCAATATCTCTCATTTCTTCATCTCTTAACATTATTCTACAAAAAGAAGGTGGATTCTCATCCAAGTTCGATTCTTCGACTCGGATGTTCATCAACCTTCTTCCGAAACTTCTTGTGAAAGCTACCATGAAAATGAGTGGCTAAATCTTTTCCTTTGTCAAGGTTAGATGTAGGTGATCATTAACTTTGTATGTATATGGGTTGATCTTCATTTGTAAACTCTTTGATGATAAATATATGGTGAAAACTTTGCTTTACTTATAACTCTTTGTGTTGGTTTATGATTGAAAGATATTTTCCAACTCTTGACCTAGGTTTTCATCCATCTATCTTCTTGAGCTAGAGATAGTCTTGAATGTGGTTGTTCACTAAAATATCAAACCCTAAAAGTTGTCATTTTGATAGATTGTGTGAGAAATCAACAATGGATCAAAATGAGAAAAATCACAATGTGTGTTAGAAATAAACATATTGAGAGGATATTGTGAAATTGTTTATCATCTAACGGAGTTATTAGTTTTGTTGATCGAATATATACATGCAAAGTGATCATCGAACCCTAACTTTGACAATCTTTCTTTAATCGTAAAACAAATCTTTTACCGCATTATATTACTTTTATGCAAGCTACCGTGACTAAAAACCAAAACCCCATTGTTACTATAAAGTTAAGAACTTGACAACTGTCGAACGGCAGCAATATCTCAGATTTCCTGTGGATACGATAACAAAAACCCGATACTCTAACACTGTTCTAACACTTGTGCAAATGTCTCATTATAGTCAATCCTAGGTTGTTGTGAGTAACCTTTAGCTACTAGTCTTGCTATGTGTTTCTGTATGGTGCCATCAGGGTTGAGCTTTGTCTTATAGACGCACTTAACCCCAATGATATCTTTTCCAGGGGATGATTTACTAACTCCCATGTGTTGTTTTTTCTATCATCTTTATCTTTTCTTCCATTTCCTTAAACCATACTTCCTGATTTGATGCTTCTTCAAAGCTTCCAGGTTCAAGTATGGCCAAGTTACAAGTTTCATATATGTTCACCAAAGATCTTACTCGTCTTGGAGTAGACTCTGGTGATGATAGTTCTTGATCTTGTTATTGTGATGGAGATGAAATAGATTCACCTGGGTCTTTTTCCTCAGCTTCTTCTTGAGGTAGTTAATCTGGTATAAGGATATTCTTCTCCACTTTTTCTTGATCCCAATTCCAAGAAGCATTCTCATCAACTTCAACATCTCTACTGATGATGATTTTTTTTTGTTTGCAAGTTGAAGACACGGTAGTCTTTAGAGATTGTGTTATACCCCAAGAAGATACCTCATATAGTCTTGTCTTCAAGCTTGTGCCTCTTTACGTTTGGAATATGAATGTAGCATATAGATCAAAAGACCCTTAGGTGCTTTGTTGATGGCTTGTTTCCGTTTCAAGCTTCAATTGAGTCTTATCTTGTACTGCCTTAGTTGGACATCTATTGAGTATGTAAACAACATTGTATACTGCTTCAGCCCAGAATGTGTTAGGAAGTGCGTTCTCCTTGAGCATCGATCTAGCCATTTCCATAACTATATGATTATTTCTCTCTGACACACCATTTTGTTGAGGAGAATATGGGACCGTAAGTTGTTGCTCAATGCCTTCATCCTCACAAAATTTGTCAAACTCGTGGGAGGTGTACTCCTTACCACGATCACGTCTTAGTATTTTTATCCGTTTTCCACTTTAATTTTTAACAAGGGCCTTAAACTTTTTGAATACTACAAAAACTTATGATTTTTCTTTTAGAAAATAGAACCATGTCATTCTAGAGAAGTCATCAATGAATAGTATGAAGTACTTGTTATTCTCGTGTGATGGCGTCCTCATTGGTCCACAGACTTCAGTATGTATCAGCTCCAACAGATCTTTCGCTCTCCATGCTCCTCTTGTTGAGAATGAAAATTGGTGTTGCTTACCAAGGAGACATCCTTCACACACTTCGTTATTCTCCTTTATGCTTGGAAGATCTCTCATCATGTTCTTCACATGTAACAACTTCAAGGCATGTGTGTTGAAGTGGTCAAATCTTTGATGCCAGAGCCATGAATCATCAACTTGTACTTTCATGACAATATTGTTTATACAACCTTAGCAGGCATGCCAAATAGACATGTATAATATTGTTTATATACAAATTAAATAAGAGCTGAACAAGATATGAAAAACACCATCAATTCTCAATCTTTGATTGCAAGAATTAACTGTAAGTGGTACTCTCACGCAATATTCAAATATTAGTAATAAGTCCTGTCAGTTAATGGATGTCTTTGACATCAATCATCAACCACATGGATAAACTTAAAAATGACTACATATTTACCATCACAAGTATGCAATTATTCGGCCCAACCGTGTCTTCCTTTTGGCCGACCATAACAGTTTGAATGAATAATTATCCACTACACCTTTTGTGATTTTGATTTAATCAAATTTACACAACAGAGGTTACTTTTGCAACTTATTGTTTCAATCCACTAAACCAAAATTACTAGACATTTTAAATTTAATAAATTAAATGAGAAGGCTTTAACATTTATACAACCATTACCTATAAATGTAATTCTAAAATTGTATGTTTATATGATCCCTTAATAATCAAATGATATCAAACTATCCTAATTATGCAAGAAAATACTCGCATAATTAAGTTTGAAAAATTAAACACATAAGTGTGTTTATGTCATGTACATATCGGTATAATAAACTGATTGTACTCGAAGGGTGTTAAAAAAATTCTAAACTAAATTAACACTCATAAAAAAATTCTTAGTAAAATAAAATTAGTATTTAAATTTTTCTCACAATTTAAAAAAAGTTAAGTTGAATACATAAAATAAAAATTGATATAGTTAAACATTATGGATTCAACAAACAGTAACCAACTGAGGTTTTTCTAAATCTCATTTGGTTACATATAGTAAAAACTATCTATATCCAAAAACAACCAAATCAACCTTTTACACCAAATTGACAATGATATATGTATATATAACTCATATTATAACAACCTCAACACTTTTGAGATATTAACATAAATTAAGACCAAAGAGGTTAAGATAAAACCCCGTTTAGATTAAATACAAAGCATAGTGAAATACGATAAAAAAAATAGGATTAACATTCCAAAACCCTTGGCGCTGATGAGAGGGGAAGGGAACCCTCATCATCCTGCTACCTAAAAAACCAACTTACGATAAACAATTCTCCCCCTTACGATAACAATAAAAATTTGAACAATATATTTAATAAAAATCACATGATAATATATAATTTGAATTAATAATTTAATCATAACCTAAGCTCTGATACTATTTGTTAGAATTATATTAATAACGATTAATCAAAATATACATGCTCAAGAAATTATAATATAAAACTTAGACGCGGAAATCAAGCATGTATAAAATTAAAGGATTGATTGATTGATTTTAGGAATATCTGGATCCGTTGAGAAAAATGCATTAGATGGTAATCCTAAACCCAGAAGAGATAATTTTCTAGTTGTACGGGATATTGGGGCCCCATAGCCTATATATAGTGTGATGGCCAATTAGGGCTCCCATTATTCTCAAATGGGCTTTCCTGACATCCACTCATATTTGAGTCCATACCTAATTATTTAATTAATTAAATAATTCATAAATAAAACCTAAATAGATTTTTAACATTATTTGATCACTTAATTATTTAAAGGCACTTAATTGATAAAATAGCTAATATAATAAATAAATAAACTTGGATATAATTATTGGAATATTAATATACTACTATTGTTTTGGACTGGGTCGAGATCTGCCCCTCAGTCGGGCAGGCCCAACCCAGCGCTACGCTGGCGAGTCCCAACAAGGTCCAATTCTCCCCTGTCGGGCACAAGCCTCAACAAGGCACATATGTCGGGCAGACGACTCCCTTGACGGGGAGACTCACGCGTTTCTCCCACGTGGAGACACGTCATCAGGCAACTACCCATCTCCGAAAGAGTTGGTCAGCCCACCTTCTAAAAATCACGGGGCAGTTGATCTAGAGCGAATTTCACATGTTGGTCTTCACTACGCCACGTAAGCCCTGGAAGTTACTTGGATTGTGCCTGACCGTCTAACCCAATGCAAGGTAATTGGTTGCCTTACGCTGGGGTCTCTCTGTAAATACCCTCTTTCACTAGCGGGTCATATATCTTATTCTCTACACTTATTACTCTGTACTTGCACTTTCTCTCTGATCCTTTACTCACTTAAGCATCGGAGTGTCTTGCAGGTTCACTCCGCCTTTCTCCATAACTCCGGTGTAAGCAGCAATCAAACGATGCGTGGCAGACCATTGATCCTTTCTGATCAGGTGAGATCAACTATATTATTAAAATATTCCAACAATTAAAACTAGAAAGAAAAAATTACAAAGCGAAAAACCAAAACCCGTACTAATAGGAATGGCAAAAAATCCATACTCGCAAGTATGTGTGGATAAAATCTGTCATTGATATTAGGCAGATAGTTTAATGAATATATGCGGATAAAATAAATGAATATTTAAATACCCATTTTTTAATAAATAAAGATGCGGGTTTGATGATATTCATGTTTGCGAATATTCATATCCGTTAATAAATTATAAAAATTATTTAAATATAATTAGTTTCTTTTCATCTTCTAAAAAAAAACAAAACCTTTCATATGTCATACAAATTCTATTTGTCTATTTAATATTTAAGCTTCTTCTATACTCTAGATCTTACTTCAACAATTCCACCATCAAACTAATCAGTGTCGTTCTTTCTCCTTTCAACCAGTGTCTTCTTTCCTACTTCTTTGTCGTCCGATCTTCCACCATAACCATAATCACAATACTTTTCATTTGTTTTGGTTAAAACTATAATGTATGAATATTATGTTTGGATATTATCATGTTTCGACGAAAAAGAAAAAAATTATTGTCCTAAATTTTGTTGTTAAATTGAATGTGAATTATATGTAAGTTATGTGATAATAATTTTATATCTTTAAAAGAAGTTAGAAAAAAATTCAAAAAAGGAGATAAGTTTTTTAGTTTTTGTTTGAGATAAGGTAGTACAATTTCTAACACATTATGAACTCTAAATTTATCCTACATTGTTTTCTCAATAAGTAAAATGTATTTTACTTTTTTGTTTGGTATTTAATATGTTTAATTGTCTATGAATACAAGGAAAATAATATGTTTATTAGTGTATTATTTAAATGTCACTAGTTATTGAGTCAACATTTGAAAAATGAATTTTTAATTTTAATTTCTAAATTAAACTCGAAAATACAAACTTATTCTTGTTGTAGTTACCCATATACACGTTTTTATATCTTCAAAATTTGCAATAGTTCAAAATAATTTTACTTATAAATTTTACATACACTAAGGAATGTTATTTGATACCCCCTGAGTAGTTTTGACCATTCAAAAATTAAATATTACAGTTATTAACCCACTTAGACCATGTATCCCTTTGGGTTTGACACCCACATTAGAAATTCATTGCTTAAATACAAATCATAAGAAGAAAAAAGCTGACGAAATTAACACGGTTCATAACATTATTAATGATATTATAAGAAAACCAATTCTAGTTAGGGTTTGGTGAATAAAATTTCAATGCAGCCTGTCATAGGCTTTTTCCATATTTACCTTAAGGCCAACAAACCCATGTTTAGTTCTGGTAGAGTTACTTAGGTGATTAAAAACCTCAAAGGCCACCATAGTATTATCAGTGACCAATCTTTTGTACACAACGACATTTTATACAGGGGATGTAAGTGCTCATGAATAGCGAAGGAGGAAGCACATTCTAAGAAATGTGTCGCTGCAAATAATTAGGAAATATAAGGGCGAATTTGTCTCTCACCCCGATGGAGGAAGGTGAGTCTTTCTGTTTTATATATTAGATTTTAAATTTTAAGTTTAAGTTGTTTTTTATTAATACTAACTTAAAATTTTGATTGTTAGCCTTGTGCCATCACTTCAGGCAGTATCGAGTATAATAAAATTTATTAAAGAAAAGTATAAAAAATTTTGACTAATTTTCGGAGCATTTTACGATGAAGACAAGAAAGATTAGTTTAAGTTATTTCAGACATAAGACCAAATTATATAAGAAATTATTATTTTAATTTTCTTTATATGTATTGATATATTCATGATTATATTTTATTAATTTTTTTTTTAATTCATGAAACAATTTTGGACAAATGTTGTTAGGAAATTAGAGATTTGTACCAAATTAGAGAAAATTTTGACTAGAAACGTGTTGTCTGATTATCCGTCTCACTTAGGCATGTTAGAAATAATTAGAAGAAAAAAAAAGGAACACGTCCCTATTGGATTGCTGCAGATGTATTTCAAGAGTTTATTGCACATTATAATTCAGATACCTTTAAGCAAGTATCTTAAACAGCAAAACAAAATTTGAGCATTTGAAGTTGATGGCTATAACTACACAACAAGGAATATTAGTTTTGCTGAAATTGCATGAAGGATGATACATTTATTTATGTTTTACTTAAATAGAGCTTTTTCGTAGTAGTGAATATATTTCATAATAAAACTTTCACCTTACACAATAAAAATCTGAGGTATAATGTCAAGGAGCGGCATATTTTGTTAATTTTAAAATAAATACCACATATTCCATCGGTTTCTAAATATAACCGTGGAGAAAAATAATTTAGGATATGTTTCAAATTCCAACAAAATAGTTTATGTTTTTATTTCTTTAACACTGGTGGCTTTCTTTTTATTTTATTTTATTATATTTTAAAATTAATGATTTATTTCTTTGGTTATCTTTAATAACTAAGGGATTTGATAATCAGGTTATAATATAAATCACTTGTTAATCAGATTTTATCCTAAAACTAACTTATATGTAGACCCTCAAAATTACAAATCATATTTCAGATAGATTACAAGACAGAAAAATCTTCAATATTCTTCTATCTTGAATAAAACATTTTTTCTGCTCTTACAATCCATCCCAACATAAAGGTGTTGATGTTGTTGTTGTATATTTGAAATAACCTTTCTATGTTGTCAATCAAAGAAAACATTCGATAATTAATTTCTTTTCTCAGTTGGCAACATTGAGAAAGTTTGCAAGTACAAGTATCTTGTTCTCTTTTTTTATCAAAGCATTTTCTATCAAAAAGTTTGCTCAAGATAAACAAATATTTGAACAGATCTTTGTTATTCTCGAAGAATAAGTCGAAAAGATTTATTGTTCTCAAAGAATCAATTGTCAAATTTTGGATTTATTTAAACAATTTATTTTAATATTTTGTGTAAACTATGTAAATAAAAAAACTCACTCCTCTCGGTTTTTTACAAAAATCGATAAGTATGTGGCGCTTGGGATGGAACATATTTATTGTTTTTTATTTAAAAAGAAACAAATTTTATCTCGGGTTTGAGTAATAATCGAAAGAAAATATAAGTGTGTTTATTGAGTTTATCACCGTTAAACAAATATTTGGCATCCATTTAATAAGTATCAATGCTCTAGACATTGTCATTCCTGATTTGCGTAAAACTTAAAAGACATTATAAAAGCATTCTGAATATTAAAAATTGATAATTAAATATTTGACATGAAAACTTTGAATCTTAAAGAAGCTTTTATTATATTTGGGAAAAGTTCTCTAGGATTGATTGCTCTAGATGAAAGCTATTTGGGTTCAAGATTTGTATTCTTAAATAATCATATAACAAAATATTTATTTTATTTATCTAATCTTTTTCTAATTTTATATTAGAAACAAATGAATGCAAAAGTCATAGAAAATATATTCTATCACACATTTCTTCTTCCTCAATATATCACACATTTGTTCTTTACCGACAACGACGACAATGAATTAGATTCAAAATTTGTTATATACTTTTACTTTAATATTTTGTGTAAACAATGTAATATTCTGTGGAAACAATATAGTTTATAAACAAATTAATTTATTAATATTCTGTATAAACAATATAATGAGTATTTAAATATAAAGAATTTATTTTTTCCCTCGGTTTTGAAAATATAAAAAAACAATGTAATGAGTATTTAAATAAAAAGAATTTATCCATAAAACAGAGAGATATGTGGAACTAGTTTTGAAAATATTTATAAAAAACTAATGTTGAGGATCAAACCAATGACCTTTTCAACTATCCTCTTGTTTATTCTTAAATCGAGGGGGTATCATGGAGAGTTTTTATGACATCCTTCGTTACTCACCTCTATAACCGAGGTTAAATCAACATTGAATGTGAGGTTAAATGTATTTTTGTAGTAGTGATCCTCTAGATTGCAGACCAATTAGACTAAGAAGAAGAGGCAATAAATTAACAAGCTTTATTCATAAGAAATATTTGGCCTAGTAACTGTGACATATTGTAAGGCCTCAACCATTGACATGTGCTAATGATTATATGGAAGTTTTGATGATCCATGCTTGCTAAGTTTGTAAGAATTGAGCACATGTCATTGCTATATTTCACATGACTTTCACAAGGTTTTCTTCTTGTTCGAGAGTTTATGGATTTTGTTGTTGTTGTTGATAAATATAGATAAATGTTAGTTGACATAATTTTAATATTATTTAATTTGGTTTCACATGTTTTGTTGTTGAAAAATATTTTTTCCCTATCCTCTTTTATTCGTGTATGTTGATGGTACGGTTATGTATGTTGATACATTTTTGTTGGATTACAAAGTACTTCTAGACTATGTTAACATGCTACTTTTTTCATAGTGTATGTAGGATTATAATTGATTTGTGTTTCTATGAAGAAAAAATACAGAAGAGAATGAAATTGAAGTGAAAAATGCAAACTTGTGTGATAGACCTAGAATGACATCCATTCAAATTTAACACAAATTTATAGCTTTCTTAACAGTTTCATCCTTCTTTCATTTTACAAGTTTGCATACTATGGATGTGGTTCACATAATGGTTTGTCTTAATTTTACATGAATTTTTTCAATTAAAGGTATGTATGTTGTTGATAAATATTGTTATACGTTGTTGATGTTATTGTTGATGTTACTTTGTGTTGTTTATTAATAAATGGTTTTTCATGTGTAGCTATCAAGAGGTTATGGTTCTCTACTTATTACTGATGGAGCTTATTGTGTGAACATGGATCTAAGAGAGTTGCGAACTTGTATTCTCTATGAAAATATTATATGGGTCTTTCGTATGATATTCTAATAGTGAACATATGTTTTCTAATCTCTTTTCTACTTTATCCTCTTCATAGGATCCAGGAATGCATAGTTATCAAGTTCTCTCAATCTATGTTAATTAATTGAAATTCTTATTGATAAATGTTGTTAGTGAGTATGTTATGCCATATGTGATGGCTTGTTTCAGTAACTCCTCATTGAACTAGCATTCATTTAAATAGACTTTTGAGATGATAATAAAACAATTAAATTATCCTTGAAATCAACTTAGACGATCAAATTTTAATCGAATTGCATGCCTTGTAATTCATGATGTCCTCTTTAGTCTATAGAATTTGATTCAGTGCCACAAATTATTCAAATAAATGATGATAAATGGATGTCATTCTCAGTCTTTCACACAGAATTTGATGTTTGTAAAATAAACTAAAAAAAAGAAATCAAATTTTGTTTGAAAGACATCCATCCATCATCATTACTTTGAAGAATTTAGAATTGAATCAAATTAGATGGGATAATGAGAAAATTATGAATTACAAGATGCATGCAATTAGAAAATTATTGGACTGTTTGAGTTGTTTTTCGAGAATAATTTAATTTTTCTAATTATCATCTCAAAATTCTATTTGAATGGTTGTATATGGTTAATATGAGGCATGAAAAAACAAACAATCTCATATTTTATAATAAACTCTTACATATACCACCACAGTTGAAACATATAACCATGGTGAAATGCTAATCTTTATGCGCTTTATTTTGGTTGTTGCTGGGTATTGAACCCATGACCCTATATTTATGATAACAATTGTTTAAGTCAATCGTTGTGATAGTTAGTATGCTACATAGTTTATCACAAAGGTTACACGCACGTGGTTGAAAATGGTAAACTTACAGTCACACCCTACTTCACCACGGTTGGTCAGGCGTGATGGTTTCTCTTTTACAATTGTGGTGAAATGGTTTTTCCGTAATAGTATATGCATCAAAGAAATGTTTTAGTTGCATTAAAATCTTTTTTGTAACCTACCTCCTTTAAACGTTTTTCGCATTAATATATATATATATATATATATATATATATATATATATATATATATATATATATATATATATATATATATATATATATATATATATATATATATATATATATTGCATTATAAGAATTCATTCATGTTGCATTTGATGAGTCTTCACCCCAAAAGACAGAAAAAAGGTATTTGTTTTGATGTTTTAGGTGTGATAACAGAGAAGTTGATCAACGACGATACTTTCAAAGAGGATCCTCCTCCTTCATCAAAGGATGAGGACATTAATAAAGATAAAGGGGAAAATTTACATGATGATGACAAATAAGAGACCTTGAGCCAACTGCCTCAAGATTGGACTATCGCAAATGAACGTCCATTGGATCAAATTTTGGGAGACATCAAAAGAGGTGTAAGTAATATATCACAGATCAATAGTTTCTATAAGTACTCTGCTTTCATTTTTTTAGAATGAACCTAAACCGACATTTAGTGTTTTACTTGATAAATGGTGGTTACTTACTATGTAAGAATAACTTATTCAATTTAAACGTGATGAAATATTAGCACCTTATATCATGGTTGATAATATGAACCGTGATAAAATATAAGGACAAACCCTTTTTGTAACGAACAATTGGTGTTGTGATTTGAACCTTAACACTCCATATATATTTTACCACGGTTATTAACATTGACAGTACTAAAATGTCTTTTAATAAATTGCAAATATAAAAAATATCTATAAATGAGTTATTATTATGGTTAACACAACGACCGTGTAATATTATAGAAGATATATTTTATAATAGTAATTCATGTAATTTCTTTGTAATATTTCTTTGACTATTCCGTAAAACAACAAGATGTGATGCCTACTCAACAATAACTAATCTCCGTAAAATGATGTGATTCTAATAAGAGAAAAATAGTTTTATCCACATATTAATGTTGTCTAAGAGGCAAAATGAATCTGCGAGGGAGATTGTGAGCTTTGCATAATGAATACTCCATGTGACTAAGATGGCGAAGTACATATTCGAGCCGCTTCGTTGTCATTTTTATTATGGAAAATTCTTAGGTACTCAAATACGCTTTTTCTATTGGACTACTAAAAATGTTATTTTCTTGAAAAACAGAAGATATTTTGCAAATTGCGAAGTTAATGAATTTAGACCAAATATAGGACAAAAGGGATTAGTAGCACAAGAATATCATAAAAAAAAACATCCGATATCGAGCAGCCACATTCTATTATTGCTATGTTTATGCTTTAAGCACATATTCATGTTTTCCATGAAATCTAATACGTGAAGTGTTTGGGGGAACTCCTAGAATTCAACCAACGATGTACATATGAAAGAGAAGATGAATTGTACTTATAGTTTCTTTTGTTTCAACATTGAATTGGTTTATAAGAGAGGTCCTGCAATTTTTTCAAACATTATTCTTAGAAATTATTATCGTTCACAAATTTTTAATATTTATTTTATTTTCTTTTAGCCTTATATGATGAACTATCCTCACCTCTTTATAAATTGGATGTTTAGTCAGGCTTTAAAACTTTTTACGTGGTTCTCATAAAATGTTATTTAAATCCGATTGAAATTAATTGGTTTTGTTTACTCCAAATTTTCATTTTTATCAGCCTAAAACGTTTAAAGATTTTTGAATAAAGCTTTTTATATAGATAGATAAATATACACGATTGTTTATAATTCAACATTATGAGTTGTATATACTTATAAATAGAAATGACAAGGAAGGAATTTTATGCTTGGCCACAATTTGGTGCATTTAGAATCTTATAAACAAAATTTTTGTATGTTTGAAGTGGAATAAGAAATTGCCAAGTCCAACGGTGACTTTTATGATTTTTGTGTAGCTCATTTAGTATGTTTGAAGGTTGAAGTCGGCGTGTAATTTTTTCAAAAGTCGTCTATATGAAATGGATGGAGGAGAATAGATATTATATTTTTATTTAATTTGTATATAACACAAATTTTTTAAAAATAATATGAAATAATTGAAAAGCATTTGAGTAGAAATTTAATTCATATAAATATGATTTTAGTATATTTATTCATGTACAATTCTTTTATTTATAGAGCTTTTGGTATGTCTTACAATCACAAAACCATTTGAAAAAATATAATTTTCAAATAAAGTTAGAATCATAAATAAAATCTAAACCAAATCAATAAAAAAAACTAAGATTCGTGAGAAAAGAGGAGAAGAAAATGGAACAACATCATAGGATAAATATACCATGATTGATAGCAACCAATGAAGAAATTCATCCATCTTTATTTTGTTAGAATCCAGTTTCGATGTTGAATAGAAGATCACTTATGTAAAGAGAGAAAGCTATTTCGATGCGGTGGTATAAGCCTCTGGTGCAATAGAGGGGATGTACTTTCACGATTAACACTTGAACACTCAATATAGAAAGATCAGAGAGACATAACTTTGAAAGAGCAAATGAGTGAATATTTGTTTTAGCGTGTGGTGGAGTTTATATATGATGAGCAATTTAAAATCTTTCTCACTTAGTCCTTTGTGAGGAGCAAGAGACCTTCATATTAGAATGGACTGTTGGTGTTGAACTAATAGCTCAAATATGGGGCGCGACCTTATGGCGAGGGTCTATATGTTCATGGTTCTTGTGTAAGGGTGTTTTTAATTACACTTTTGATGTTGTAATTGATAGTATTTGGTCATCCCACAACCAACCAACTTTTCGTATGTCTTTTCAACTCAACACAAGCAAGATAAAAGGGTGTTTTTCATGTATGGTATCTCATCTGAAGACACCACACATTTGTAGTGACAACATATAGTGCAATTTGAAAAGAAATTAATAATTATTGGGGTTTTATTATCATATTGGATTAGTCATTAAAGATTGTCAAGAAATAAATGTGTGGAAGACATTTGAGTATTCATGAAGTGAGTCAGGCATGTCTTCATCTTGATGGTATGATTTGTGTTACTTATGGGGTTGGGGAGGTTAGTAGCCACATTCACTATGACAAATAATATGGCAAAAATTTCACATCAACCACCAAAAAACCAAGATATAACTCTTGGGTATGTCACATTTTAATTTTTTCAAAAAAATACCATATATTCACTCGGTTGGTATATATAATTTAGTGAAAAACTAAGTAAAAGACACGCTTTGAATCCCATCAAATACACTTCATATTTTTATTTCATTTAAAATGGTGCAATTCTTTTTATTTTATTTTTTATTTAAAAATTAAGTCATTTATTTTTTCGATTAGACTACACCGAGGGGAAACATAACCTTATTTTTGTTATAAAAGCATTCTCTCATTATGATTTTCCGTTAACCTAACACAGTTGTTGTCACTCCAAACTCATAAAGATCATTCTCTTGGATGGATTACAAGATAGAAAAATATTTTAAGGTTTGTTATTTAGTTAGGAAATCTTACAAGATTGTGTTTTTGTTATTGTTGTTGTTGTTACACACTACAGTTCCTCAACTCCTTTCATAACACCAATACGGATAAGAATCATTGTCAAGCATTAAACGTGTACTTATTCTTCTAATATAACTTAATTTGTCATATTATAATGTTCTATTGCAGATTGGAAGGTTATATGTTTAGTGAGCATTGGAGAAATAAGCATTCTACATAATTTATAATAAACTCAGGGCGATATACAACAACTGTTGTCTAGAACAATCGTTGTTAAATATGTTGTATTTTAATTTCCACAACGGTTAGTTAAAGTAACTGTTGTGGTAGGTAGCATGCTACATAGATACAATCACGGTCGCACGCCCGTTGTTGAAATCATCATACATATAATTACACCTTATGTCACAACAGTTGGATCTGCGTGATGGTATCTCTTTTTCAACCATTGTGACATGGATTTTCTGTAGTAGTGTACATCCATGTATTGAAGAAACTAATTTTAACAATCTTGAACTAAACATTTTTATACTTTTACAATCAATCTCAGAGAATAACATTGGTGTCATTGATCCAACTCTTAAAATTCATTGTTATATTTGGAAATAATTTCTCAATATATTTTGTGAGTTTCACTGTGTTGAAGTGCGATAGCACTATTGTTATAACAATATAGATCAATGGGATCCACAATGGTAGGGCCTATGCGAAGTTCACTAATGAACTTCTTGATCCAAACAGATTCCTTTATTGCATTTGAGGCAGCATGTACTCGGGTTCGGTTGTAGAATCAATAAATGTATCTTGCTTTGAACTTTTCTAACTCACAACACCACCATTTAAACAAAGCACATAACTAGATTGTGATCTAAAGTCATCATTATCTGTGTATAAGCTAGCATTGTCGTATCCAAATATAGCAAGCTTTTTCTGACCTCCATATATCAAGAATGAGTCTTTAGTCATTCTCATGTACGTAAGGATATTCTTGATAGCAACCCAATGAGCATCACTGAGATTAGATTGGTACCTACGCATTGCACTTAATGCATAAGCGACGTCTAGTCGAGTACATAATATGACATACATGATAGATCATATTGCAGATGTAATTTTACCTTATTCATGCAATCCCTTTCATCCTTAGTTGAAGGGCATTGTGTTTTTGATAGATACAATCCATGTTGCATTGGTATGAATCATTTCTTGGAATTATGCATGTTAAAGTGTCTCATCACTTTGTCTATGTATGTACTCTGACTTAGACCAAGCAGTTTTTATGATCCATCTCTATAGATCATAATTCCTAGTATATAGGATGCTTCACCTAGGTCCTTCATAGAAAAGTAACAAAATTTTCATTTTCTCTAAGGTAGGGACATCGTTTCTAATGCGTAATATGTCATCCACATATAATATCATGAAGACGGTCATGATCCTACTAAACTTATTATTGACACAAGACTCATCCTCATATTTTATAAATTCATATTGTTTTACGGTTTCTTCAGAACAAAGATTCCAACTTCTAGAAGCTTGATTCAATCTATAGATTCATCATTGCAACTTGTATATCTTTTAGACTTATTCTGGTATGTCAAATTCTTTAGGTTGTATCATGTACATATCCTCAATAAGATTCCCATTAAGGAAAGCAGTCTTGACATCCATCTACCATATTTTCTAATCAAGATATGCAACGATAACAAGTAAACTCCGAACAGATTTAAACATTACAACTTATGAAAAGGTTTCATCATAGTATACACCATGAATCTGCTTATAGAACTTAAAAAAATAGTCTTGCCTTATAGGTATGTGCCTTACCATCCATGTAAGTCTTCCTTTTAAAGACCCACTTGCATCCTATAGGATTAACACCTACAAGAGTCTCTACCAAGGTCCAAACCTGGTTTGTGTACATGAAATCCTTTTCAGATTTCATGGCTTCTAACAACTTCTCAAACTCGAGACCAGTGATAGCCTCTTGGTAGGTCACAAACTCATCTTGATCCATGAGTAATACATCACCTTAATCAGTTAAGAGGTAACCTCACTACTACAGAAAACACCAATAACAACGGTTGGAAAAGTGATACCACCACGTCGGACCAACCGTTGTGAGGTAAGGTGTGGTTGTATGTATGATTCTTTCCATCGCGGTCATGCGACCATGATTATAAATCAAGTAGCACGCTACCTACCACAACGGTTACTTTAAACAATATTTCTTGTATGTCCAACCTATCACAACGGTTACTTTAAATATGCATTGTTGTGTCTCTTTTAATAAAATAAAAAATGCAGCAGTAGAACAATAACAACAATAGCAAAAACAACAAGAACAAAAACAAGAACAACACACTAGTGCAGAAATGACTTTTTACATCTGGCGAAATTGACTTTTTACATCGGGTCTTAGTCCGATGTAAAGCCAGGCGATGTAGTAAATACCCGCATTTTACATCGATTATGTGGTCCGATGTAAGAAATACACCAATCACATCGGTTCAATTTTTAAGTCTGATGTGAAAAAAAATTTATAATTCCAAATTTTAATTATAAAAGGGGGTTTTTACATCGGTTGCGGGGAAAAACCGATGTAAAAGGTGGGTATTTTACATCGGTTGCGTGCCAAAACCGATGTAAAAAATACTATAAGAAAAAAAAATTCATGCTGACACTTTTTACATCGGTTGGATAGTTCACCCGATGTGAAAAGTACTGTAGGAAAAAAATTTGCTGACACTTTTTACATCGGTTCTGTGTTTAAACCGATTTAAAAGGCAGTTTTTTACATCGGTTTTTTCCTTCGCCTGATGTAAAAAGTACTGTTACGGGTATAAATTATTTTCCTATTTTTTAGCCGTTCCCTGTCACTTTTTTGTACCTAATTTTTCATATTTTTCCAACATTACACAGACCATAATTAGGTCGCTATTTTCCATACTCCACATCATATAGACCATATTTAGGTCGCTATTTTCATAGTTTTGCAACATCACATAGACCATATTTAGGTCATTATTTTCATATTTTTCTCATAAATCTAATTTGATTGCACCAAATATCTAGTATACACATAATTGATTCACAAAAGGATATACACAAATGTACTAACAACAAAAAGGTTGGTTAACCTTTATAAACAAGTGTGCTAACAACAAAAAGCTACACAAATGTACTACAACAACAAAAAGATTAACCTTTATATAATTCAAAGAAACATGTTGCCCAACGGAGTCGCAAATCATACAAATCATCGGGCGATAGGTTCGTTGGGTCATCAAATACCTACAACACGTAAGTAAAAATAGAGTTATTCTTTGAAAATTAACATATTAAGTTGCAAAACGTAAAGTAAATAACAAATTAAAGTTGTTCCGGTATGGGCCCAACCTCGGCAGGCCCAATACCGCGTACGACCCAACAAGCGAATCGGGCACGCCGGGCACGTGCACCCCTCAAGACGAGCAGGGCAAGACGCCGAACACAAGCAACGTCCCAACAACCTTTCTTCGTCCACCACACCGGACGAGCAGAACCGTCCCCGGCTCACCCAAGCGTGGCCCTTGGCTCCTCCCCTCCGCGGGGAGAACAACGCGCTCCGGGGAACCTCCCGGGCTCCCCTTCGCGGGGAGAATAACGTGCTCGGCGCACGTTCTCCACGTGCTCCCCTCCGCGGGGACACGTCACCATACAACTGCCCACCTTCGAAAGAGCCGGTCAAACCCACTTTCCGGAGATCTAGGGACAGTTGGACTAGGGCGAAGACCACGTCCTGGTCTTCACTACGCCACGTAAGCCCTAGCAGTCATTTGGATTGGGCCTGGTCATCCAGCCCATCTCAAATGACCGTTGGCCCAGCGCTGGGGTCTCTCTATAAATACCCTCTTCCTCAAGAGGGTCAGGTAACTCTTCTTGCCCCTTTTTCTGTACTATTGCTTCCACTCTGCCCAACTTCTTACTTTGGCATCGGAGTGTCTTGCAGATACACCCCCCTCCTCCTTCTCCTTATCATCCCGACGAACAGGTAGCCGTCCAGTAACGCGTGGCCATATCGTGATCCCCTTCTGATCAGGTCAGATCAGTGGCGCCGTCTGTGGGAACCTGAAACTTCCCCGTTACTCCGAGCAGAAAACCAAAAGTTTCACCAAACCTCCACGATCATGGCTAGCCCACACCGCGACGACACTCCGCACGACCTTGCGCTCAACGTCGCCACCAACGGGAAGCAGACAGGAACGGCACGTCCGACGGAAGCCGATGAAAGGGACGGGCAAACTGCTTCATCTTCATCTGCGGAACGGCCCCTTCAGGCCGATCACCGCCCCCCGAGCCCGCCAGCATTCCACCCCGTTCCCATCCCGGCGGGAGCAGACCCAACGGTGGCCGCTCTCTTTACGGCCATCAACCAGACGAACCAGCTGCTGTTCCAACAAAATGCGAGAATTGGAGCATTAGAACGCGTCGGCCCTCCGAGGTACCCCCAGCGGGAAGACCAGAACGGAGGTTCGAGGAGTCCCTCACCTCGACCCAGAAACCGCCGACCCCGGCTGGAGAGACACCGACCGCAGGCGACACGAGAACGCACCAGATCCCCGGCAAGACACGTTCGCGGGAGGAACCAGAACGCCGCGACGATCCCAACCGAGGACCCCCGAGGCGAGAACTCCGGCAGGAGGTCGAGAACTCGAAACCAGGGGCACGCCTTGAACGGCTCATCTCCCCACAGATCCCCGGCACACAGCGACGAGGATGATTTCCGCACCCCACTATCCCGGGAGATCATGGCTGCCCCCATACCCCAGGGGATGGAGAAACCACCGACGCTGTCGACATACGACGGCACCTCCGACCCGGACGATCACCTGGAAGACATCGAGGCTATGCTCGACTACCAAAACGTCCGGGGAGCTATCAAGTGCAGACTTTTCCCGACGACTCTGAGGAAAGGCGCTATGACCTGGTACAAAAGTCTGGAGCCCGAATCAGTTACGTCGTGGAGGGTCTTGAAGGACCTGTTCTCTAAGCACTTTACGGCGTCCCGACGCCACCCGAAGACGGAAGCAGTCCTCGGGGCAATCATCCAAGGCCCCGACGAACCTCTCCGAAAATACATCGAAAGGTTTACTCGGGAAGCCGTGCAGGTGACAACTTCCGACGAAATGAAACGCTACTTAATGGAATAGGGCCTGCGCCACGACTCCAAATTCTACGAGGCCGTAGGCATACACCGGCCCACATCCCTCAAAGATTTCCTCGACAGAGCCGCGCATTACATCCGATTCGAGGAAACACAAGCGGCCAACTCCGCTCGCGACACTCGAGACAGAGAGGCCCCCCGCCGGCACCGAGACGACGGAGCTTCAAGCCATCGACGAGGAGGATACCGCCGTCGGGAAGACCGCCCCCGCGAGCCCCGCGAACAACGCGAGCCACGCGGCCCCGCAGGAAGATTCACAGAGTACACAGCCTTGGTCGCTTCGCTCGAATGCATACTGGCCGAATGCGCTAAAACCGAGTACGTTCAGGGAGGTGTCTGATTTCCACGACCAACGCCGCCCAAACCTAACGTGGACAAGTCGAAATACTGCCGATTCCACAGGACCCACGGGCACGTGACAGAAGACTGCATCCATCTCAAGGATGCGATCGAGATTCTAATCAAAGACGGACACCTGAAGCGATACACCCGAGGAGGTGAACCACCTAGGCCAGAGGCTCCGGAAGCCAAGAAAATCGAGGAACTTCCCTCTCCAGAGGACAGCAGCAGGCTCCAGGTCGCGTTGTGCGTCAGCCGCCCCGAGGATTGGTTCGCGAGCAGAGAATTCGGCATCCCCGAAGGATCCAACCTAGTCGACGAGCCAATCCGACCAACCAGCCGATGGGAATACTTCCCCAGAGCCATGGTCATCTCTGATGGAGCCACGAGGAGTCTATCCATAGGATCTGTGAAAAGGAAATTCGACGAGCTCATCGCGAACAACTCAGGCAAAATGACCACGCTCGACAAATTCCGAGGCCGCTCCAACCCGATCACATTTTACCTCGAGGAACTACCCGGGGGATCCCCCAATTCCAACATCCCCTTGCTCATACGTGCCCGGATGGCAAACTTCGACGTCAGGCGCCTCCTCGTCGACGGCGGAAGCTCGGTTGACATCATGTACTCACATCTGTTCACAACTCTCCAGCTCGACGAATCCAACCTCTCTCCCTACGTAGGCTCCGACCTTCAGGGGTTCAACGGGACGACGACGAGACCTTGGGGATACGTGGAATTGAAAGTCACCTTCAGAGAAGAGGAAATAGCCAGGGACATCAGCGTCCGTTTCTTAGTCATCGAATGCCCGTCCCTCTATAACTGCATTCTGGGCAGGACGACGATAGCGGAACTCACCGCGGTACCCTCCACCGTCCACCTGAAGATGAAGTACTACACGAGAAGGGGAGCCGTGGTAACCCTCAACGGAGACATCGAAGCCGCTCGAAGATGTTTCGAAGCCGCCTTAAAAGGACTAGACTTCATCACTCCATCGACCAAAAAGAAAGCGTCAAGCGCCACGCCAAAGGACAAACCAACGGAGCTGGTCGGATCCGTTGAGCTCGACAGTCGCTTCACCGACGAGCTCGACAATAAAACAAAGACCGACGGAGTCAACGGGCAACCCTCACACCCAGCGCGCCCCATCCCGGATGGAGAATTCAAACTCATTCCCCTCGGAGAAGACACGGGCAGAACCGTGAGGATAGGCGCAGGACTCCCAGACCTCGCGAAACGCCAGCTCCAAGCCTGCCTCCGTGAGAATGCCGACCTCTTCGCCTGGAGCGCCGCGGAAATGCCGGGACTCGACCCTGAGGTCGCCTGCCACCAGCTGTCCATCAACCCAACCGCAAAGGCCGTTGTACAACGCCGACGTCGCCAGTCCCCCGAAAAATCGGCAGCGGCCGAACAAGCTGTAAAAGACCTCTTAGAGGCAAACTTTATTTCGGAAGCCCGGTATTCAACCTGGCTGTCCAACGTTGTACTCGTTAAAAAGAATAATGGAAAATGGCACATGTGTGTTGACTATACTGACCTCAACCGGGCATGTCCTAAGGACGCCTACCCCCTCCCCAATATCGACAAGCTCGTCGACAACTCGGCGGGCTTCAAACTCTTGTCCTTCATGGACGCGTACTCGGGATACAACCAGATCCCAATGGCCGAACACGATAAGCAAGCCACGGCCTTCATGACGGCGTCGGGCAATTACTATTACAACGTGATGCCCTTCGGCCTCAAAAACGCCGGGGCCACATACCAGCGGATGATGAACCATGTCTTCCGCGACGAAATCGGGGACATGCTCGAAGTATATATGGACGACATGATCGTCAAATCCGGCGCCGAGGATTGTAACATCCTAATTTTTCCATACACTAAATAATATATCTAGTTAGATTTGAGATTTTAACAATGCTAGTTATTAAAAATTAAATGTTGAAACTAACACTTATAATAATTAATTTATTAATTAATTACTTTTTATATTTATTACTTTTATTCTTCAATTTGAATATCATCGTTTCATTTTATAAACTAAACTTTGAAATTTAAATTGGTACTTAAAACCCTTAACTTTAAGTTAATTAATTATTCATATTATTATTATCATTATTGTTGTTCTTGTTTTGTTATTATTAATTGATTTTATTTTATTTGAATATTATCATTTTACTCTATAAACCAATTAATAAATAAAATAATCTTAAGACAATAAAAATATCAAATAACTATCCTTTTTACTATTTTTATTATTATTAATATTATTAACATTTTACTTTTTATAAAAGAAATATATATCTCATTTTCTATTAATATCCTACATAATATTATGTCATGAAATCAAGCTCCCATACCTTTGTCATAAATTATTTTCACAAAGTCATACTAGAACACCTAAAGCACTATTGATGAAAGATTAGTAAATATTTGATAGAGACATATTTACTAGCAAGAGTTGAAAAGTTGGAAGGTATGGGCAAAAGATGATAAATTATGTTATTTTAATATTTTACAACTAGTATAAATAGGGGTCTCTTCCACCCCATTTTCATTCATTCATTCACAAATCATCTTTCTTACTTCTTTACTTCTTTCCTTCTCTAATTTCTTCATATAGCAATATTAGTTTTAGTTATCGAAGTTCCCACGATATCGGTTCGTAACCTTTAGAGTATTTTGTGGTAAAAGTTCTTCTAAAGTTTCAAGGGAGTTTTATACGTCAAAGTTCTGCCCAAATCATTTTCATAAGTAATCGGTAAGCCGTTATAATGTCCATTTTATTTTAATTATATTATTTTAATTATGTTATTTATATAAAGGTTATTTTAAATTTTCTATGCAAATTCCGTTCAGACGTCGATATATTGAACTTATAAAGTCCAAAATAAATTTTACCATTTTAAGTCGTTATAATGCCCAAATTTTATTATAATTTAAATGTTATTAGAAATATACTCTTGACAATTTTCTAAAACAAACAAATTCAAAAGGAGGTATAATATAATTTATATTTGAATTTAATAATTATTTTGGAGGTTATTATGATATATTTAAATAAATAAATATTTCAAGTTATAACGGGATTATGTTCAATTAACCATAAATTATATTCTAATTATTTCATAAATTTCGTACAATCCAACGGTTATCGTAAATTAGGTTCTTGGCAAAGATCGAAGACAACACTTGTGGACTTTCAACAACACTCAACAAAAGGTGGGGGCAAGATTTCGTATACGATTGGGACGGTTAGCGTAAAATAACTTAATATATATGTGTGTAGTGGTGACCTAAGCCCTACTAGCGATAAATAATTAAGGAGAGCCTATTCTCAAATAATGATTTTCACAAATCACTAGGCGAGGTTACGCCGGCCTTAATTAATTATCATAGGAATAATCTTTGACAATTTGGTATTGTATTGTGCTTGCATTATTCGGTTAATTTTATAATTGTTTATTTTATTTATACTTGAATGATTGTGATTGATAGATTAAGGAAATAATCGGTTAATGAGAGAAAAACATTGCTAGATATTAAGTAATTGATCCCCATTAACATAAGGAAAGTTGGATACAATGAGTAGTTATATTTGGTTGGGTTCTGGCTAAGGAAAGACTTGGTCGACTATGCCGTTTACAGTCCACCTCTCTTACCTGGGAAGTTAACCATACAATTACCCATTATACAAACTGAACTTATTATGTAAGGACAAAGATCAAATATGGCAAGACATTGGATGGATTTGGTACTCAACCTAAGTATCTAGATAATAAGTATAACTTGAAAAGTTGATACGATAATTCCCCATTATTAACTTAATACTTATGGCTAAGAGTTGCCACAAGATGAGTGAGTGATCATATAGACTTGCATTAAGGAATGTGTAAGTCCACCGCCGTGCGGTATGGGACGCACGAGGTTGATCAGTCGCCTGCAATCCCGACGGGGATTATTATCTATGCATGCTAGGCAAGACAAGGTTCTTGGCCTGAATTCTCAGGGACGATCGACTTATAACACCTAGGCTCCATGTGAAGTTAGGTGGCGTAGCTCTTGGTAATTGGGAGTACGTTGGTGGCATGTGGTCTAGTGATATCTGATCTTGGTAAATGGGATAGATATCATTGACAGCGTTTAGTGGCCTGAGTCAGCATATAGTTCAGGGATGCATTAGAATAAATAAAGTATATGTAATTGTGGGTATAAGATACGCTTGTTTGTATAAATATGGTTTCCATATATATTATTATTTTACACATTCATTCCCACTTTTAAACTTGTACATGAATCTTAGCCCTGTGTCATTTTTGTTTTGCATTTTGGATTATTTTATGACGATCAGACGATGAGCTCGAATCTTGCGTACTTCCCGACAACTCAGAAGGAAAGGATATGAAGTGACGTGGAGATGTGTTACTATAACATCTAGATTGGGAGCTGTTAGTGTTTTGTCAAACGCTAATCACATCCCTACTACTACAGTCAGTATAAGTGTCAGTCTTGTTGGACTTAGGAGGTCCCTTTTGGTATGCTTTCTTTTTGGTTTCCTTTCTGTACTTTTATTTTATGTTTTATCTATGTGGCAAGGCCGCTAGTCTTAACGGTGTCAAACTCTGTAAAATATATTTGAAGCATATGTATGTGAAACAGTATGTTTTTAAATAATTAAGTATTGTCCTTTAAAAATTTCAAATTTTTCTGTATTTTTATAAGGTTTCATTAGAATTCCACTAATGGGACATAGGCTGTCTCATTTAATGGTATCAGAGCTGGTCGATTCAGCTCGGACCGTAAGTGTCTAGAATTATACTGACTGTATCAAGTTGGATTCCAAACTGGATGATAACTTTTCTTCTGTGCATTGAGTCTTCATCTTGAGAGCCTTCTAGTATAATGGTCTAGGAAACTTATTTAGCACACTTTATTTTTCCTCCCCAACGGTCACAAACCCAACGGTAACGTAACGGACACTTCACAAAATTCACTTTATAAATACTTCACACCCATCCATTATTTTCATATCAATTCCTAAATATTTATCTATACCTTTCAAATGGCTAAATCCTTTCTTTTATTCATCACTCTTCTTGTCATTATTTTGTTTGTTATTGGTATCATCAAGCATGAAGAATTAGGTAAAGATTTCGTAGCAATAATGATAATTATAGTTTTACCACTATTAGTCTTAGCTTGGTTTACAAGTAGAGGTTTTTGAATGAGACATGGTCACGATTTTTGTAATCGTTGTTATTAAATAAATTGATACATTTTTGTTTATACATTAAATGTTGATTATGTTTTCCTGAATTCTAGTTATATTTAAGATATTAATTCAACATTTTAGACACAATTATCCCTTGCCTGTGGGAGACTTGATAAAAATCCTTATCGATGAATCATTCATTGGGATATAAATATACATAATTGTTATGTTCTTTATGTCTTGTGAATGATTGAACCTAATAACTATTCCTTTTCAGGAAGTTATGGTTCAGAACGTCAGAGGTGCGAGGCGTGGTAGGAGTGCTGCTAGAGGCACTACTAGAGGTATACGTAGGAATGCGAGTGATGAAGTTACTCCTGAAGGAGCACCTACCATTCCCATTGGACGAGAAGATCATTCCCAAACTGGAACGAACTCTCAAGCTGACACTCGAGATGTTCGTGAACTTGCTGCAGCTGTGTTAGTTCAAACACAACAAAATGCTCAAATCCTGCAAATCACTCGAGATCATCAACTCTTTCAGCAACAACAAAGGGAAATGGTGCATGAGGATACAGGATTGAACTCGTTTCTGAAAGGAAAACCACCACAGTTTGGTGGTGACTTTAATCCGGAGGGTGCTGAGAAATGGTTGCAAGAAATGGAGAAGATATTTTCTTTCACTCACTGTAGAGAGAATAGAAGGGTTGGTTATGCAACATTCATGCTGACAGGCGATGCTGAAGCTTGGTGGAGAGGAAAGTATAGATTATTGGAAGAGGAAGGAAGAGAAATCAATTGGACCTTGTTCAAAGAAGAATTTTTGGGGAAGTATTTTCCAAAGTTATGTAGGAAAGAGAAGGAGAGAGAATTTCAGAATCTACGTCAAGGTGTGATGACGGTGGGAGAATATACTAGGAAGTTTGAATCCTTGCTAAAGTATTCTGAGTTTTACCGCTTGCATCCAAGGGAAGAATGGATGTGTGAAAAGTATCAAGATGGATTGAAATATGATATCCAGAGGGCAGTTTTACCTCTGCATATTATGCGCTTTGGTGAGCTAGTAGAAAGGTGTCTGGAGTTGGAAGGGATTGACAATAGGAAGAATCAATATGGATCAGGAGGATCAACCCAAAACAACAATCACAAGGGCCACTTTAACCGAGGCCACGGAGGAAGAATCCAACGAGGGGGTAGGCCATATCAAAGGCCTACACCTTATCATAACCAGGATTCTAGAAGGTTAATGTTCAAGTGTTACAGCTGTGGAGGGGCACATCTTAACAAAGATTGTCCAAATAGAAATATTGGAACTTGTTTTCGCTGTGGTCAGAAAGGCCACTTTCTCAAAGATTGTCCCCAAGGACAAAGTCAACCAACAGGCCAGAGGAGCGGCCTAATAAACAATAACAACATAGGGAGAGCAAGAAATGGAGGCCCAAGTGTTGGTCAGAGACCTCAGAATCAAAATAAGCCAACCACAGGAAGAGTATTTACAATTAGAGGAGCTGAGATCTCAAAGTCAGCTGGGTTAATTCAAGGTGTGTGTTTAATTGGAGATAAGTTGGTATCAGTTTTATTCGATTCAGGAGCTACACATTCTTTTATATCTACCTCTTGTGCTGAATTTTTGGGATTCGAAATTGTTGATCACGATTATAAGTTGACTATCACAACTCCCTCGGGAGAAAGAATGGTAACTTATTCAGTCTGTGTAGACTGTCCAATAATCTTAGAAAATAGAAGATTCTTAGTAGATCTTGTGGTACTCCCGCTACAAGACCTAGATGTCATCTTAGGAATGGATTGGTTATCAGCCAACGATGTCAACTTGAGATGCAAGGAGAAAATTTTTACATTTGGAGAAGATAGTGGAGAAATCAGCAAAGCTGAAACCCTCACTCAAAGTTTTATGATGCTATTCTCCATGTCAGTAGGAGAAACCCCTAGTGTGGAAAATTTTCCCGTAGTCTGTGAATTCCCGGAAGTCTTTCCAGAAGAAGTTCCAGGTTTACCACCGGTTAGGGAAGTGGAATTTTCTATAGACTTGGTTCCAGGAACTGGACCAATTTCTATATCTCCTTATCGAATGTCACCCTCAGAGCTTGCGGAGTTAAAGAAACAATTAGACGAGATGTTAGAGAAAGAATTTATTAGACCAAGTGTATCGCCATGGGGAGCTCCAATCTTGTTTGTGAAGAAGAAGGATGGTTCTTCTAGACTTTGTGTGGATTACAGACAACTCAATAAAGCCACTGTGAAAAACAAGTATCCTTTGCCTAGAATCGACGACTTGATGGATCAGTTAAAAGGAGCATCAGTATTCTCAAAGATTGACTTGAAGTCTGGATATCATCAGATCAGGGTGAAGGAAGATGATATTCCAAAAACAGCTTTTAGATCCCGTTATGGACACTATGAGTACTTAGTTATGCCATTTGGTTTGACTAATGCTCCAGCAGTATTCATGGATTACATGAATAGGATCTTTAGGTCATACTTAGACCAATTTGTTGTAGTTTTCATTGATGACATTCTGATTTATTCCAAGAATGAGGTAGAGCACAGAGAACATTTGAGAATTGTGCTACAGATATTAAAGGACCTTCAATTGTACGCGAAATTCTCGAAATGTGAATTTTGGTTGAAGGAGGTACAATTTCTTGGTCATGTAATTAGTAAAGAAGGTATTGCAGTAGACCCAAGTAAAGTCGAAGCAATAACAAAGTGGGAGAGTCCAAAGAATGTTGGCGAGATTCGAAGTTTTCTTGGACTAGCTGGATATTATCGGAGGTTCATTGAAGGATTTTCAAAGATCGCTTTGCCCATGACTCAGTTAACGAGGAAAGGTAAAAACTTTGAATGGACTAAAGAGTGTGAAGAAAGTTTTCAGAAGCTAAAGGAAAGATTGACTTCATCACCAATACTCATCTTACCAGACCCATTAGGAAATTTTGATGTGTATTGTGATGCGTCATATCAAGGTCTTGGGTGTGTGTTGATGCAAGAAAGGAAAGTGATAGCTTATGCATCAAGACAATTGAAGGTGCATGAGAGGAACTACCCAACTCACGACCTAGAGTTAGCGGCAATTGTGTTTGCCTTAAAGATTTGGAGGCATTATCTTTATGGATCAAAGTTCACTGTGTTAAGTGATCACAAAAGCCTGAAGCATTTATTTGATCAGAAAGATTTAAACATGAGACAAAGGCGCTGGATGGAATTCTTGAAGGACTATGATTTTGAGTTGCAATATCATCCCGGAAAGGCCAATGTTGTAGCAGACGCTTTGAGTCGAAAGAAACTTCATGTATCTGCAATGATGTTGAAGGAAGAAGAGTTGATTGACAAATTCGTGGATTTAAACTTAGGAGTACATCACAATGAAGGAAGTATATTCATAGGCGCTATTGTCGTGTCTAATGAATTTCTGAAATGGATCAAAGATGAACAACAACTTGATGACCGTCTAGTGAGCATAAAGGAAAATATAAGAAATGGTCAAAATGGAGAGTTTAACATAAGGAGTGATGGAATCCTAAGGTTTAAAGAAAGGTTGTGTGTACCTCAAAATCAGGATATTCAAAAGTTGATTTTGGAAGAGGGCCACAAAAGTAAGTTGAGTTTTCATCCAGGAGCCACAAAGATGTATCAAGACTTGAAGAAAATGTTTTGGTGGGTTGGAATGAAGAGACATATAGCAGAATATGTTCAAAGTTGCTTGGTATGTCAGAAGGCAAAGATTGAACATCAGAAGCCAGCCGGATTGCTACAACCTTTAGATATTCCAGAGTGGAAGTGGGACGGAATAGCCATGGATTTTGTAACCGCTTTGCCTAAGACTCAGAAACAACATGATGCAATTTGGGTGATCATTGATAGGTTGACAAAGAGTGCACATTTCATTCCCATCAACCAGACGTTTAAATTAGAGAGACTAGCTCAGGTATATGTAAAGGAGATTGTTAGATTGCATGGAATACCTTCAAGTATAGTCAGTGATAGAGATCCCAGATTCACATCAAATTTTTGGCATCAGTTGCATTTAGAGTTAGGAACAAAACTGAGGTTAAGTTCAGCTTATCATCCCCAAACGGATGGCCAGTCTGAGAGGACGATTCAATCGTTAGAGGATTTGTTGAGAGCTTGTGCTCTTGAACACAAAGGAAGTTGGGACGAGTTCTTACCATTGATTGAGTTTACTTACAACAATAGTTTTCACTCAAGTATCGGCATGGCTCCATATGAAGCATTATACGGAAGAAAGTGTCGTACACCTTTATGTTGGTATGAGGTTGGAGAAAATAAAATATTGGGTTCAGAATTCGTGCAACAAACGACAGATCAGGTTAAACTTATTAGAGAAAAAATGAAGGCAGCACAGGACCGTCAAAAGAGTTATAATGATAAGAGGAGAAGACCTTTGGAGTTCGAGGCAGGAGATCACGTGTTCATTAGGGTAACTCCTAGGGCGGGAATTGCACGAGCAATCAAAACTAGGAAGTTAACACCAAGGTTTATCGGGCCTTTTCAAATTCTACGGCGGATTGGACCTGTAGCGTATCACATTGCTTTGCCGCCAAACTTGTCTAATCTTCATGATGTATTTCATGTATCACAACTGAGGAAGTATTATCCGGACCCTTCACATGTCATTGAGCCTGAAACTGTGGAACTTAGAGATAATTTGGAATATGAGGCTATACCTGTCAAGATCTTAGATCATCGTATTAAAGAACTTCGTGGAAAGCAAATACCATTGGTTAGAGTCGTGTGGGATGATGTAACTGGTGATTCTACTTGGGAAAGAGAAGAAGACATGCGTCAGAAGTATCCACATATGTTTTAGGTACGCTAAATTTCGAGGACGAAATTTCTTTTAAGGGGGGTGGTAATGTAACATCCTAATTTTTCCATACACTAAATAATATATCTAGTTAGATTTGAGATTTTAACAATGCTAGTTATTAAAAATTAAATGTTGAAACTAACACTTATAATAATTAATTTATTAATTAATTACTTTTTATATTTATTACTTTTATTCTTCAATTTGAATATCATCGTTTCATTTTATAAACTAAACTTTGAAATTTAAATTGGTACTTAAAACCCTTAACTTTAAGTTAATTAATTATTCATATTATTATTATCATTATTGTTGTTCTTGTTTTGTTATTATTAATTGATTTTATTTTATTTGAATATTATCATTTTACTCTATAAACCAATTAATAAATAAAATAATCTTAAGACAATAAAAATATCAAATAACTATCCTTTTTACTATTTTTATTATTATTAATATTATTAACATTTTACTTTTTATAAAAGAAATATATATCTCATTTTCTATTAATATCCTACATAATATTATGTCATGAAATCAAGCTCCCATACCTTTGTCATAAATTATTTTCACAAAGTCATACTAGAACACCTAAAGCACTATTGATGAAAGATTAGTAAATATTTGATAGAGACATATTTACTAGCAAGAGTTGAAAAGTTGGAAGGTATGGGCAAAAGATGATAAATTATGTTATTTTAATATTTTACAACTAGTATAAATAGGGGTCTCTTCCACCCCATTTTCATTCATTCATTCACAAATCATCTTTCTTACTTCTTTACTTCTTTCCTTCTCTAATTTCTTCATATAGCAATATTAGTTTTAGTTATCGAAGTTCCCACGATATCGGTTCGTAACCTTTAGAGTATTTTGTGGTAAAAGTTCTTCTAAAGTTTCAAGGGAGTTTTATACGTCAAAGTTCTGCCCAAATCATTTTCATAAGTAATCGGTAAGCCGTTATAATGTCCATTTTATTTTAATTATATTATTTTAATTATGTTATTTATATAAAGGTTATTTTAAATTTTCTATGCAAATTCCGTTCAGACGTCGATATATTGAACTTATAAAGTCCAAAATAAATTTTACCATTTTAAGTCGTTATAATGCCCAAATTTTATTATAATTTAAATGTTATTAGAAATATACTCTTGACAATTTTCTAAAACAAACAAATTCAAAAGGAGGTATAATATAATTTATATTTGAATTTAATAATTATTTTGGAGGTTATTATGATATATTTAAATAAATAAATATTTCAAGTTATAACGGGATTATGTTCAATTAACCATAAATTATATTCTAATTATTTCATAAATTTCGTACAATCCAACGGTTATCGTAAATTAGGTTCTTGGCAAAGATCGAAGACAACACTTGTGGACTTTCAACAACACTCAACAAAAGGTGGGGGCAAGATTTCGTATACGATTGGGACGGTTAGCGTAAAATAACTTAATATATATGTGTGTAGTGGTGACCTAAGCCCTACTAGCGATAAATAATTAAGGAGAGCCTATTCTCAAATAATGATTTTCACAAATCACTAGGCGAGGTTACGCCGGCCTTAATTAATTATCATAGGAATAATCTTTGACAATTTGGTATTGTATTGTGCTTGCATTATTCGGTTAATTTTATAATTGTTTATTTTATTTATACTTGAATGATTGTGATTGATAGATTAAGGAAATAATCGGTTAATGAGAGAAAAACATTGCTAGATATTAAGTAATTGATCCCCATTAACATAAGGAAAGTTGGATACAATGAGTAGTTATATTTGGTTGGGTTCTGGCTAAGGAAAGACTTGGTCGACTATGCCGTTTACAGTCCACCTCTCTTACCTGGGAAGTTAACCATACAATTACCCATTATACAAACTGAACTTATTATGTAAGGACAAAGATCAAATATGGCAAGACATTGGATGGATTTGGTACTCAACCTAAGTATCTAGATAATAAGTATAACTTGAAAAGTTGATACGATAATTCCCCATTATTAACTTAATACTTATGGCTAAGAGTTGCCACAAGATGAGTGAGTGATCATATAGACTTGCATTAAGGAATGTGTAAGTCCACCGCCGTGCGGTATGGGACGCACGAGGTTGATCAGTCGCCTGCAATCCCGACGGGGATTATTATCTATGCATGCTAGGCAAGACAAGGTTCTTGGCCTGAATTCTCAGGGACGATCGACTTATAACACCTAGGCTCCATGTGAAGTTAGGTGGCGTAGCTCTTGGTAATTGGGAGTACGTTGGTGGCATGTGGTCTAGTGATATCTGATCTTGGTAAATGGGATAGATATCATTGACAGCGTTTAGTGGCCTGAGTCAGCATATAGTTCAGGGATGCATTAGAATAAATAAAGTATATGTAATTGTGGGTATAAGATACGCTTGTTTGTATAAATATGGTTTCCATATATATTATTATTTTACACATTCATTCCCACTTTTAAACTTGTACATGAATCTTAGCCCTGTGTCATTTTTGTTTTGCATTTTGGATTATTTTATGACGATCAGACGATGAGCTCGAATCTTGCGTACTTCCCGACAACTCAGAAGGAAAGGATATGAAGTGACGTGGAGATGTGTTACTATAACATCTAGATTGGGAGCTGTTAGTGTTTTGTCAAACGCTAATCACATCCCTACTACTACAGTCAGTATAAGTGTCAGTCTTGTTGGACTTAGGAGGTCCCTTTTGGTATGCTTTCTTTTTGGTTTCCTTTCTGTACTTTTATTTTATGTTTTATCTATGTGGCAAGGCCGCTAGTCTTAACGGTGTCAAACTCTGTAAAATATATTTGAAGCATATGTATGTGAAACAGTATGTTTTTAAATAATTAAGTATTGTCCTTTAAAAATTTCAAATTTTTCTGTATTTTTATAAGGTTTCATTAGAATTCCACTAATGGGACATAGGCTGTCTCAAGGATGACCATGCGACACACCTCCAGAAGGTCTTCAAGACCGCGAGGTCATGTCGCATGCGTTTTAACCCGGAAAAGTGCACCTTCGGCGTCTGCGCCGGTAAATTCCTCGGCTACTACTTGACCAAACGGGGGATCGAAGCCAATCCGGACAAATGCCACGCCTTCTCGAATACCACCACGCCGACCACGAAGAGGGCCATCCAGTCCCTCAACGGCGTACTCGCCTCCCTCTCGCGATTCATCGCGAGATCAGCCCAACACGCCCTCCCGTTCTTCAAACTGCTCAGGAAGGAGACCAAATTCGAATGGACGGACGAATGTGAGAAAGCCCTTTGCCACCTCAAATGCGTCCTATCCGAACCACCAGTGCTGACGCGCCCCGCGACGGGCGAAACCCTATACTTATATCTGGCCGTCTCCAACGAAGCCGTCAGCGCCGTCCTCGTGAGCGAAGCCGGAGAAGGACAAAAGCCCATTTACTTTACTAGCAAAGCTCTCCACGGCCCGGAAGTCCGATACCAGCTGATCGAGAAAGTCGCCCTGACCCTCGTGACAGCGGCACGCCGACTCCGACATTACTTTCTAGCACACACCATCGTGCTCTGCACCGACCAGCCCATCCGCCAGCTACTCGGCCGCCCCGATGCTGGATGCATGCTGAAATGGTCGCTAGAACTCTCCGAGTTCGACATCACCTACGAGAGCCGGCACGCCATCAAGGCTCAAGCTTTGGCCGATTTCGTCGCCGAGATGACCACACCCCCCGACCATACCGCCGGGAACCACCTCTGGACCATCTTTGTGGATGGCTCCTCCAACTCCACGGGAAGCGGCGCCAGCGTCGTCCTCGATAACGACGAGGGTACGGTCATCGAAGTCTCCCTCACACTAGCTTTCCCAACGACTAACAACCAGGCCGAATACGAAGCGTTTC
The DNA here is from genome assembly GCA_963859935.3 of Lathyrus sativus. NCBI lineage: Eukaryota > Viridiplantae > Streptophyta > Magnoliopsida > Fabales > Fabaceae > Lathyrus > Lathyrus sativus. The sequence continues at coordinate 21,146,699 of OZ012736.1, forward strand.
TCGCCGGCCTTCGCCTAGCAGCCGACCTGGGAGCCAGGGACATCCGAATCTACACGGATTCCCAGCTGGTCGCTTCGCAAGTCCGAGGCGAATACCAAGCAAAAAACGACACCCTCGCCGGATACCTCGCGCTCATCACTGAAAAACTGAGAGGGTTCGACTCAGCAGAGATTCAGCACGTCCCTCGGGAGCAGAACACCCGCGCCGACATCCTCTCCAAACTGGCAAGCACCAAAAAGCGAGGCGTCCACAAATCGGTCATTCAAGAAATCTTGTCCCAACCAAGTACCAGCCCGACCACCACACCCCTCGACATCAACGCCATCGGAGACGCTGACTGCTGGATGACCCCGCTCCACACCTATCTCAGCACCGGCCGTCTGCCGGCCAACTCTAGCGAGGCCAACGCGACGAAACGACGGGCCTGCTCGTACGTCCTCCTCGAGGGACGACTATACCGCCGAGGCTTCGCAATCCCACTCCTTAAATGCATAGATAAGTCCCAGAGTACGACCGTTCTAGAAGAAATCCACGAAGGCATCAACGCGCAGCACCTCGGCGGAAGATCCCTAGCGCGTAAGGCCCTACGCGCAGGCTACTACTGGCCATCAATGCAGTCCGACGCGAAGGAACATGTCAAACGATGTGATAAGTGTCAACGACACGGGGACATGCACCTCGCCCCCCCGACCGACCTCACGTCCCTCTCATCTCCGTGGCCGTTCGCTTGGTGGGGGCTGGACATCCTCGGGCCCTTCCCCCTAGGTTCATACCAGAACAAGTACCTCATCGTGGGAGTCGATTACTTCACCAAGTGGATCGAGGCCGAAGCTCTGGCCAAAATCACCGCCCACAACATACTCCGATTCTACAAACGCAACATCCTTGCCAGATTCGGGGTCCCGCTCGCCATCGTCACTGACAACGGCACACAATTCACAGACAAAAACTTCCGCGACTTCGTCACCAAACTCGGAACCAAACATCACTTCGCCTCGGTCGAACATCCTCAGACAAACGGCCAGGCGGAGTCGGCGAACAGAGTTATACTCAGAGGACTCAGACGACGACTCGGCGACGCCAAACGAGCATGGGTCGAAGAACTCCACAGCGTCCTCTGGGCATACCGCACTACCCCCCACTCAACCATGGGGGAAACCCCATTTCGCCTCACGTACGGAACCGAGGCCGTGATACCGGTCGAAATCCGCGAACCGTCCCGACGAACGGAAGCTCCCTTGGACACCGACGACAACGACGGCTCCCTTCGAGAAGAGCTCGACCTCGTCGAAGAAATCCGCTCAGGAGCAGCCCTCCGGGAAGCCCGACTGAAGCAACAAGTCACACTTCGCCATAACAACAAAGTCATAAAACGCGATTTTCAAACAGCGACTTAGTTCTACGCAGAAACCAGAAAGACTCCCACGAGGGCAAACTGGCTGCGAACTGGGAAGGCCCGTACCGAGTCCGGGACAAAACGGAGCACGAGGCCTATTACCTCGAAAACCTACACGGTGAACAACTAGCTCGACCATGGAACGCCGCGAAACTTAAGCGGTACTACAGTTAACACATTGCCCGCGACGACCCATCGTCCCGACCACTGGGGGGCGACATGGTACCACCGCACACCCCCGCGTCCACTAGCGACCAAAGAAAAGCAAGCCCTGCCTCTCGTGTGCGCGGGCAGAAGGCCTTGCTCGGCAGGGAATACCTCGACCGAGGCTCCTCGCCGTCGTACCAAAAGAGGCAGGACACCCAGCTCGCGATGGGCCGTCCACGCCCCGGGGAGAACTACCCCCGAAACGGCCCGGCTACATCGCCGGCCAAACCGGCCAGTTCCCTGCACTACCGGTAACAAATTGTCGAGCTAAACACACCGAGCGCACACTTAGAAAATTTACAAGAAATGTCATACACATCAGAGGCATTCAAACAAATACGAAAAACGAGCATAAAACGACATGCAAATAACGAGCGCACACTTAGAAAATCCACGATAAATATATTAAACAAAAGCGGGCACCAGCCCAGTAGTCAATGGTACAAATACAGAGCACGCAGGCCCAAAGAAAAGAGATAACAAACATCGGCACGCAGGCCATAAAAACAACGAGCACGCAGGCCCGACAACCTATGCTTCCTCGTCCGCCCGGTCAGCAGCCACGGGTTCCTCCTCGGGGATAACAAGATAGGGATCGATCACCTTCCCATCAACAATCTCGTGGTACGGCCCTATCCCATCCACGGCCAGCACGACACCAGGGTTGGCGACCTGAACCTGCTCGACAACATTCTTGAACCCGACCTCAACAGCCTCCAGACAGTCGCTCTCCAACACCCGGATACGAGCGATCAGGTCAGCACGGGTGATTAACCGTCGATCCCCGTCTGTCTCGTCCTCGGCCGGACGAACAGCGCTGTCCAAAACCTCCGTGCGGACCTTCAGCGCCTGCACCTCGGCCGTCGCTGTCCCCAGTTTTTCCTCCAGCGAAGTCACCTTCCCCTCAGCACCCTCTGCCCGTTTCCGCTGCTCAGCAACATCCTTCTGGCTCTTCTCCAACTCCTCAGTGAGCTTGGCCAACCGCGACTGCGTGAAAGTGAGATCCCCTTGTAGTTTGGACAGCTCAGCAGCAGAGCAGCCCTCCTCGTTCAGCACAAGAGCCGTCGTGAACGTCCGCATCATTGCGGCCAAGTCCTCAGCCAGGACACGTCGACGGGTCTCTCGATCGGCCTGACGAACAGCCTTCACCTCCCCGGCGGAGACAGTGGGAGAACGGGCACCATGAAAATATCCCGGATGCTGGTGGCAGGGAGGGACGACATAACCTTCCTCGACTGTGCCGACCGTCAGATCCACCACTCAGGGCTCCTCGGACCTCTGCCTCTTCGACGCTCCTTGAGACGCAGGAGATTGGCTCTCTTGAGGCGAAGAGGATGAACTTTGCCCCCCCGGCGTCGCGACCTCCTGTCGACCTGCTGGCTCACCCTCGTCCTCGGGGCCGTGGCATTCCTAGTAGCACGCAACTGCTTCACCCGCTCCTCGACGGAAGACATGTTCGCTGCAAAAATAAAGAAAAGAGTTAGCGACGGTCAAAAACCCCGACCACGGGGGGAAAAACGAACATTCCTACCTAGGTAATCCAGAGCGGCCGCCCCGGTCGCACAGCCGAGCAAGGTCTTAGTATTTATCAAACGCTTCTTGGTGCGTACGTTCCCCTGAGCGTCAAGGATATACCAACCGTCGGGCGTCACCAGCTTCGACGGAGGGAGAGACCGCACAAAGGCAATTATTTTCAAATAGGCGGCCATGTCCTTCTCCTCGAGGGTCCCCGCCCGGACGATATACCTATCCGTCCCTCGGCTGAAATGCTCCGCAGTCCACAGTAGATGTATCTTAGGAAGCCACGCGCGGAATCGTTGGCCATCTACCGTTCGCTCGCCCTCATCGAAGAGAGTGTCCGAGCCGTGCTGCGTAATCGGCTTGACGAGGTAGAACCGGTTTTTGAAGTCTTTGACAGAATCTCTATACGCTTTGAAAATTTTTGTCGATTGCTTAAAAGAGACCCATCCGTGGCGGCCGTTCACCGTCAGCCGCTGCAGATGGAAGATGCGGAAAAATAACGGCACCGTCGGCTCCACCGAGAGGTAGAAACACACCACCTCGAAAGCCCGGATGAAAGCCAAGGCATTGGGGTGCAGCTGGGACGGGGCAAGGCGCAGCCAGTCAAAAAGCCCCAGATGGAAGGTGGAGAACGGTAGCCGGAGCCGAGCTTCTTTAAAGTAGAATTCATGCATCGGGAACATCCGCCGCCCATATCGCGAGCAGATGCGGTGGTGTTCTTTTGGTCGGTACACCTGCCAGTGTTGGGGCTCTCCTATAGGCGTGTCCTCGACCGTGGCGTACACGTCGGACGCGTCGGCCACAAAGCAAGAAGGGGTAGAAAGCGGCTCCTCGGCCGCCCACTCCTCGGACGGGGCAATACGCTCATCGTCATACTCCGGAATCTCAGGTTCATTGTCTTCGACCATTATCCCCGGCACCAGAGCCGACATCTACACCTGAAAGCAGAGGAAAACGGTGAATTCGATAGCCAGGATCAAATCCACCCTTCCACCGCAAGTCAAGTGAAAGGGCGACAAAGGCCGGGAAGCGACGAGCAGACACTCGCTCCCCGTCTACCCTCCTCGGGGGATCAAAGGCCGACCCCTCATCCCCTCTCGGGACAGCCATCGGAGAAGGTACTTCTCCCTGGGGCATTCATCGGAGAAAGCCCCCGTCCTCGGGGCGTTCATCAGAAAAAGCTCCCGTCCTCGGGGCATTCATCGGAACCAGCCTACCCTCCCCGGGACACTCATCCGAAAATTCACCAGACACGGTGGAACTCGCGTCCCTCCTCGGGGCGTTCATCACGCCCCGACCACACGTTCCAATTAAACGACGGAAATAAAAAGAGAGGGAAAAGAGGAACTCACTTGTAGCGGCGGCGGACGGAAGAAAAGATCAAACGGTACGGCGGCGATCGGCGGCAAGCGGCGGACGAGCAGAGACGACAAAGCTTAGCGGACACAACGGCAGAGAGAAAAGTAGCAGAATGAGCGGGGACCTCCATATTTATAACCCGGCGCGGGACTCGAAGCGACCCTAGGCTCATTAATGACATATGGTAGCCGCCCCTACGACCGCTTAATGCAAGACACGTGGCGGCAACCTGACAGTCGCGTCCCTTCACCTGCCTCCTCCCCGCTCTGCCGACGACCGGAGATCTTCGCACGAGTGCCCGTTCCAAATGCGGCGACCTTAAGTCCTCTCTCTCTCCCCAGAGCTTCGACTTGGGGGGCTCCTGTTCCGGTATGGGCCCAACCTCGGCAGGCCCAATACCGCGTACGGCCCAACAAGCGAATCGGGCACGCCGGGCACGTGCACCCCTCAAGACGAGCAGGGCAAGACGCCGAACACAAGCAACGTCCCAACAACCTTTCTTCGTCCACCACACCGGACGAGCAGAACCGTCCCCGGCTCACCCAAGCGCGACCCTTGGCTCCTCCCCTCCGCGGGGAGAACAACGCGCTCCGGGGAACCTCCCGGGCTCCCCTCCGCGGGGAGAATAACGTGCTCGGCGCACGTTCTCCACGTGCTCCCCTCCGCGGGGACACGTCACCATACAACTGTCCACCTCCGAAAGAGCCGGTCAAACCCACTTTCCGGAGATCTAGGGACAGTTGGACTAGGGCGAAGACCACGTTCTGGTCTTCACTACGCCACGTAAGCCCTAGCAGTCATTTGGATTGGGCCTGGTCATCCAGCCCATCTCAAATGACCGTTGGCCCAGCACTGGGGTCTCTCTATAAATACCCTCTTCCTCAAGAGGGTCAGGTAACTCTTCTTGCCCCTTTTTCTGTACTATTGCTTCCACTCTGCCCAACTTCTTACTTTGGCATCGGAGTGTCTTGCAGGTACACCCCCCTCTTCCTTCTCCTTCTCATCCCAGCGAACAGGTAGCCGTCCAGTAACGCGTGGCCATATCGTGATCCCCTTCTGATCAGGTCAGATCAAAAGTCATTTTTATTACCTTCATCCAAGAGTTGGTTATATTGGCAGAGACAATATCCAACATATTTTTCATCACATAATACCCACAATCATTAGAGTTAGGTTGTTTACTTGTCTACAAATGAATGACATAATTAGTGAATACTTATATGATAAAATTAAATATTTAATTATAATTTACACCACGCTTACATTGGGTCGAAGCCATGTAGCCTTTTTTCTATTCCCATTGGAATGCCTATAATAGTCCCTCTTTTGGACAATAGAGAGAACAAAAAGTATCTATGTGTAAACATGTGGCATAAAAGAAGAATTGAGAAGTTATAAAGAATGAAAACAGAACCTGCAATTACGTGGCGGCCGGATGACTTGCGGTTATGAGAAAAAGAGGGACACAAATCCTGCGAGAAACGAAAAATCAATTTTTATTCCATGAGACACCACTAATTACTCGCAACTTTTACATAAATTATTACTGGTAAATAATTCCATGAGACACCTCTTTTATTTGCAATTATATAGACTAAATTATTTTTTAAAAAATTAAATACTAAAATAATTATATATATAACATTTTATTTATTAATATCATATTATTGATAAGCATACAAAATATGTTTAAGCAGCTATATAACATCATCACTTAACAGATGTGACATTTTATTTATTAATATCATATTGTTGTTTATAATCAATGTTTTTCTTAATTAATTTAGTATAAATTTTAATTTATATTGTTTAATATATATATATATATATATATATATATATATATATATATATATATATATATATATATATATATATATATATATATATATATATATATATATATATATATATATATATATATATATATATATATATATATATATATATATATATATATATATATATATATATATATATTTTAATAACCTTTTCATTATTATTTATTTCTCTAAATTTTTTATTGATAATATTTTTTAACATATTAATTTTTTTAATTTTATAAATTTCGTAAGTTACTTTTCAAGTGTTGATTTTCTTAATTATAATTTTGTTTGCTAATTATTTATTATCTCTTAATTTTATTTATGGGTTCAGCTTTATGGGTCACTTCTATTCAGTAGCTGAGAACAAAACTTTTTTTTTTAATTTTTAACTGATGTGAAGATGGTACTAGTCTGAGAAATCAACTTCATATATTCTATAAAGTCCAGTGATTAATCCCAAAAATGCTAGAGGAGGTTTGAAAGTTGAATGTACTATGGCCAAAATCTTGTCTGATTAATTTTGGGTATGTCTATTTCTTGTTTGGTCAAAATATACTAGATAAGTTCCTGCGCAAAATCAGATAATTTTTTGGGTCTTCTAATTGAACTTTTCTCTTAATAAGGAATTTTTTACTTATAAATTTCTCTTAGAACTCTTCATGATAATGGATCTTGAATCTGTTGCGATCATAGAGTATATATTAAGATTTTGATCATGATTTTCTCTTTCTACCAATGGTTTTGTGATTTTCTATCAGATCCATCTCTGCATAAAACTACAATTAAACAAAATTAAATTTTTTTTGATTTAATTGATTCTTTAACTATTAGTAACTTTCAAGCGTTAGGTGGAGTAGTATATGTTTTACTATAATATACGATGAAAGACTTTCAATTAAATTATATATACTTTATTTTTGACTGAATAATTTTAATACTTTTTTTTACTTAATACTTTTAATACTATTCATTGTTCTAAAGAAAAACTTAAAAGAAGAAACAGTTTTTTCTCACTGCCACTGTGTTTTTACATGGAATCTTAACTCTGCTAGTGCCAGCATCGATGTTGTTGGCAATTTTCGATTCCTTAAAGTTCACATCTACCCTTATATTTTTCGTAAAATACGAATCTATCCTTCACTTTTAGTACTAGACTTGTCTTTTTGGAAAAGAAAAAAAATTTCAACAATTTAATCTTGAACTAACCCTAACCTTTAACGGATATAAGAATAAAAAATGAATGAACATAGACAGAGATGAATTAAAATTAAGGAGTATTGAACCTTAAAATGATATCAGAATCGGAACCGTGTTCGCGTGGTGGTGAGAACGATGACCGGCAGAGGGAGGGGGAACGACGGAGGGAGAGAGAACAGCGAACGGCGGAGGGGGGAGAACATCAAACGGTGGCGGTAGGGAGAATGGCGAATGGCGAATGGCGAACGACGAATGAAGGGAGGGAGAACGACAGGTTTTGGTGAAGGTTCGTCGTGGGTTTTGGTGAAATGTGCAGGTTTTGGTGAAGAAACAGTGTTTGAGGGTTTAATAGAAATGTCCATGTAACTTTTTAAATCGGTGGATTTTAAAACCGATTTAAAATCTAATTCATTAATTAGCTTTTAAATCGGTGGGTTTTTAAATCGATTTAAAATCCATTTTTATTAACTTTTTAAATCGGTGGATATTAAAACCGATTTAAAATCCAATTCATTAATTATCTTCTTAAATCGGTAGGTTTTTAAACTGATTTAAAAAACTTAACTTTTTAAATCGGTAGATTTTGAGACCGATTTTAAATCTAATTTATTAATTAACTTTTTAAATCGGTGGAAACAAACCCGATTTAAAATCCAATTTATTAAGTTTTTTATTATTACTTTTGGGTGGCTTTTTAAATCGGTGAATTTGAAAACCGATTTAAAATCCCATTTTAATTTTTTTTAATATTATTTTTTAAATCGGTTGAAACGACACCCGATTTAAAAACCCTTTTACTAATATTTTTGAATTTTTTACATCGGTGGAATGATTGGCCCGATGTAACAGATCTAATAAATTTTTTTTTATTATTTACGATACTGCCACCGTGTTTATATTTTCAGATTTTACATTGGTTCGAGTGAATACCTGATGTAAAATCATTTTCCCAAATGCCTTTTTTCTAGTAGTGACAAGAAATACAACAACAAAAAGAACAATAACAAGAACAACAATAACAACAAGAACAACAACAAAAACAACAACAATAACAACAATAAGAACAACAACAACAATAATAATAATAGCAACAAGAGCAACAACAAGAACAACAAGAACAACAATAACGACAACAACAATAACAATAGCAACAAAAAGAACAACGAAAATAACAACAAGAACAAAAACAACTAATATTGATAACTTGAATCCATGTTTTCTTTGTCTCATTCAAGTTGGAGAAGAGGTAATAGAGTTATGAAATTTGTTAATGAAAGAAATGATATTTTCGAGTTTTATTTATGGAAGAAATGATGTTTTCGAGCTTAGTTTAGTGGAGAAATAGAGTGTCATAAATGGAAGAAGATGTTTGGAGATAAAAGATGAAGTTCATCTAAGTTGAAAGTTTATCTAAGTTTTAGGTTTCACGTGAATCACTAATGGTATTGTCTTGAGTGTTGATACTCACTAAATGGACGAGAAAGATTTGTTTAATAACAGTGAAGAAATTCAATAAACACGCTTACTTTAATAAAAATAAATAAAATAAAATTATATCTATCACAACAGTTACTTTAAACAATCGTTATTGTATGTCTCAACTTATCACAACGGTTACTTTAAGTAACTGTTATTGTATGTCTTTTAATGAATAATTAAATAAAAACAAAATTGTAGGTGTTAGGATTAGAACTCATGACCAGATGTGATGAAGTTATGAAATTTGTTAATGAAAGAAATAATGTTTTTAAGTTTTGTTTATGGAAGAAATGATATTTTCGAGCTTGATTTAGTTGATAAATAGAATGTCGTAAATGAAAGAAAATGTTCGGAGGTTGAAGATGAATTTCATCTAAGTTGGAAGTTCATCTAAGTTTTAGATTTCACATGGATCACTAATGGTCTTGTATTGAGCATTGATACTCATTAAATGAACGACAAAGACTTGTTTAAGAACAGTGAAAAAACTCAACAAACATGCTTACTTTAATATAAATAAATAAAAATAAAATTGTACTATCACAACGATTATTTTAAACAACTGTTGTCGTATGTCTCAACCTATCACAACGGTTACTTTAAGTAACTGTTATTGTCTTTTAATAAATAAATAAAAACAAAATTATAGGTGTTAAGATTCGAACTCATGATCAGACACCACTTTTCACCACGGTTAGAGGTTCCAACCGTGGTGAATACCAAAAAAACAAACGCCAAATAAACAAATTATTACCACGATTAACCTGAAGACCGTTGTAAAATGGGTGTTACGAAAGGTCTATTTTATAGTAGTACATATCTCTCAGGTTGGTGACTTATCATGTTTGACCTACACTGATCTTGTTCAACTTAAGCAGGTTGCTCTTCCACAACTACTTATGTTTCCTGTTCCAGTTCCTCCATTGGTGTATCAATGTTCTGTGACTCTTGAATTTCTACAAGCTCTACTTTTCTTCTACTGATTCTTTTTTTGTCATAAAAGCATTTGTTCATTATGATTTTCACTTAACCTAATACAGTGGTTGTCGCTCCAAACTCTAAAGAGCATTCTCTGGGATGGTTTTTAAGACAAAAAATCTTTTAAGGTGTCTTATTTAGTTAGAAAATCTTATAAGATTGTGTTGTTCTTGTTATTATTGTTGTTTTTGTTGTTGTTGCAACTAGGCGTTAATTAAAGAAATTAAATTTACCAATTTTGAACTAAATATTTTTATGTTTTTACAATCTATCTCAGAATGGCGTTGTTGTTATTCATCCAACTTCTACAAGCCATCGTTATATTTAAAAATAATTTCTCAATATATTTTGTGAGTTTCGCTGTGTGGAACTGCTTGCATCTCCAGCTCACTCCGTAACTCAAAAATGTTCTTCTATTAGACTGCCAAAAATGTCCTCTTCTTGAAAAACTGAAGATAATATGCAAATTGCAAAGTTAATGAATTTAGACGAAATATAGGACAAAAGGGAATTAGTAGCACAAGAATATTAAAAAAAAAAAAAAAAAAGAACATCTGATATCGAGCAGCCACATTCTATTATTGCTATGTTTATGCTTTAAGCACATATTCATGTTTTCATGAAATCTAATACGTGAAAGTCTGCGATAAGGCATCACCAACTTTAAGATTACCAACATAGTCTTCTAAACTATTTCCTCACTCAAATAACACACTTTTCAGTAAATGTTATTATTCTTTCAAATAAAAAGAACTATTTCTTTCATTTCACAAAATATCAATCATTTTGCCAAACATGTTGTCTATGTTCATTATTCTGTGGTGCATTACTAACTTTATGCAAGGCCATGCAATTTTTCAGGTCTTTTGTCATTTGAACACAGCCTTTCTATATAAATAGAGCACTTGCCTTAAATTGTTTAACAAATACAAGAAGCTAGTAAATACATCTAGCAAATTAATTATTTGTTGATTGTTTCTTGGAGTTCCTCTGAATGCTTCATACAAGAGGCTATTTATCTTGTCCAAAAGCAAATAAAAATCAAGGATAGTCCTTTCTTCAATGAAGTGTTTGGGGGAACTCCTAGAATTTAACCAACAATGTACACTAAAAGAGACGATGAATTGTACTTTTAGTTTCTCTTGTTTCAACATTGAATTGGTTTATAAGAGAAGGCATGCTCTTTTTTCAAACATTTTACTTAGAAAATAAGAGTATTGGTTCACAAATTTTTAATATTTATTTCTATTTTTTCACCTCTTCAATTTTTTTTTATTTCTTCATAAAACTTAAACATAATCTACTAAAAATTATCAAAAATATATACAAGTATTTAATAAATTACATGATGACAAAATATCATCACAATCCCAAACTACACTGTTACTTTTTTTCAATAAACTCATTCATAATTGTGATCTTCTTCGAAAATTTATATTTACCAAATTAATGACAAAAACTAATCATTGATGAGTTATCACTTTTGTTCCTTGCCTTAATCTCATATAATCCAAAGTTTTTTTTTCTTCAACTTTTTATATATTTAATATTCTCTAAATTTCACCGTTCACTCTTATTAAAATAATATGATAAACAATCATTTATATACAATTGACATCAAACATATGAATTTATAAAATAAATAAAAAATCAGTCACTTCCTATTAAAAAAACACTTTTAAAATCTTTCAAAGGTTATAACATAGTTTATGTCATGATGATATATATTAGGCCACTAGTTTAATTTTATGGAGTTAAGTACCTACTACCCTCTTATTTTAACACAACACTTACATATTAATGATGGTACAAGAATTCAAAATACTTTTTTTCAATAAACTCATTCATAATTGTGATCTTCTTCATAAATTTATATTTACCAAATTAATGACAAACACTAACCATTGATGAGTTATCACTTTTGTTCCTTGCCTTAATCTCACATAATCCAAAGTTTTTTTTTCTTCAATTTTTTAAATATTTAATATTCTCTAAATTTCACCGTTCACTCTTATTAAAATAATATGGTAAACAATCATTTACATACAATTGACATCAAACATATGAATTTATAAAATAAATAAATAATCAGTCACTTCCTATTAAGAAAAACACTTTTAAAGTCTTTCAAAGGTTATAACATAGCTTATGTCATGATGAGATATACTAGGCCACTAGTTTAATTTCATACCCTCTTATTTTAACACAACACGTACATATTAATGATGGTACAAGAATTCAAAATATTTTTTTTTTTTCTTTTTAGCACATTTCCGTAAAAGATTTAAATTTGAATGTTATAATTACTTTTTCTAACTTACATTTATTCTTTTCACTACGATAAATAATATTTTTTATGACAAAATTTTTACCTCGAACATTCCAAAATCGAGCTTATAGATCCTGGAAGCGACATGTTTGATTATTTTAAAAAACAAAACAACCTTTTCTCTCGGTAGCTAAAAGTAAGCGCCAGATTTTCTCCATAAAAAAAATAAATCTATTATCTCAGTGTTTTTAAAAACCGAGAGAATATAGCTATAAGGAAACACGTTTTGAATCCCTATAACTGCATTTAAGGTTTTTTTCAATAATTTTTCACTTGGCCCATTCCAATCTTCCATTTTTTCTTAGTTTATTTTTTTTCTTGTTAATTAGTAAATCTCAATATTTTTGTTATCAATAAAAACGAATAGCCAATAATATGAAAGGAAATATTTCATTAATTAAAAACAGGATAACAAATAACTATTCCACGTATTTAAATTTCTGACTCCACTCAACTTCAATATTATCACTATTAACTATTTCTAACTGAGAGAAAAGTTTAGAAAGAACTCTTCCATATGGTATGAGAAAAGTCATTTCCTCTTCAAAGATGATTATCATTTTCTTTAAGAAGTTAAAAATGGTAAGAGAAAGATAACTCTGATGTTCTTGGTAAGGAATAACAAGAGATGTTTGTCATCCCAAGTAAGCATTTTTAGTTGTTTCTCTCTTGGATGGAGATTTAACACTATAAGTTGATACAAAATTTTTTCAATTGGTCGTAAAGTAGCAGGACTGCTGAGATTATCGTTGTTGGCATAAATTAGGAGAAGGTGGTCCAAGTAGGCATTGTTGAATCTATAATGTTCAACATAACAACCTTCTTCTTTACAATTTATTGTCTGAGCAATAAGCGGCTGAGTAATTGTGATAGGAAAGTCATTGACATAAGACTAGATTGACTCAACATCATGATCAGATGGCTCAACTGAGGCATTTAACCATAACTCTTTAATGAGATTAATGTAGATGGGTCCACGAATAATGTCAAAGTAACCATTCAACTTTTGTTTGCGAGTAGTTCTCCTTAGATCAATACCTTTGTCTTTCAAATCATTGAAATCAATAAACTTTTCATTGGTAACGAACAAAATATTTTTATCTAAGGTTGTTGAAGACATTTTTGAAGAAAATAAAAGACTTTGAAACTAGGTTTGAAAACACAAAGAGTTGGAAATGATACATTGTAACTAGGAATAGTATTTAAATAAAGTGTAGAATAGGAAGTGAAACAATTAGAAAAGCTCATACACCTCCTTCAAAATCCAAAAGATACGTTACATTTTTAATATGGATTATCATTGTTAATCTAGTGATATTATTACAATGTGTGCCATATTTTTTTTTTATAAAAATAGAAACCACATATTACGTATTATCTCGGTTATTCAAAAAATCTGAGGGAAAAAACAATTCAGGAATCTTTTTTATTATAGATTTTTTTCTATACTAAATGATATATCATGTCGGTTTTCTTAATAAATGATGGATAAGATAATCCGATTTTACTATAAAATCACTCGTTAAACAAATTTTATCCTAAGCCTAGCTTATATGATGTCGCTCCAAACTCAAACGCACCATTCTTTTGGGATCCATCTCACAAAATGGTGTTGATGTTGTTGTTGTTGTTGTATATGATGGATTACAAGTGCATAATTTTTTTTTAAAATTTGGAATAGATAATTCGTTTAGAAATTGGATGCATTCAATGGTTGGAACAGATAACTCATAGAAATTGGATGCATGCAACATTTGGAACAAATAACTCCTTACACCAAAATTCTTCTTTTGTTGCATTATTGTTTTTCAACATTCTTTGTATATAATGAAATTTTAAAAAAAATCATGTTCACCTAGGTTTTTAACAAAATTGAGGGGATAACTTAGCGTGATAATTTTAGATATTGATCATCGTCTTTTAATAAATCTTTGTTGCCCATTTTATGATTATCAATGCTCAAGACACTACCATTAGTGATCCACGTAAAACCTAAAAAAAATTCATTATAAAGGCCTTCTAATATCTATAATTGATAAAGAAACATCATGAAGCACTTGAAACTATCTATATTCTTCACTTTTACTTTTTCCATTAGGAGTTCTCTATGATGGATTACAAGTGCATAAGATTATTAGGGTTTAAATTTTGTGTTTTTTAATATTCATTTGAGCATAAAATCATTTATTTTTCTAACCATTTTTTCTGTTATATCATAACAAAATACTTACAAGGTGAAGAATTTTGATCTTGCCCAAATATCAAGGAGCGCGAAGATCCAACATATGATCTTCAGGGATAAATTAATTTTTATTTTGATATTCTATGTAAATAATGTAATATTCTGGGTAAACATTATAGTTTATAAGCAAATTATTTTTATTTATTTTCTGTCTAAACGATGTAATTAATTTCAATTAAAATATATATATATATATATATATATATATATATATATATATATATATATCTTATCTCTCGGTTTTATTGTAAACTAAGATGTATGAGACACTAGTTTTGTAAATAATAAAAATGCTTATGATAGGGTTCGAACTCATATGCAAATTAATATACCCCTTGGTATTTAAAAAATCAAGGTTGTTGGCCCTTACTTTTCATGACGCCCTTCGTCGCCTCACTACTACAGCTGGGGTAAAATGTATTTTGCGTTAGAAGTAAAAAGCACATTTTGTAGTAGTGTTTATTTTTATTTTTCATCATTTTTTTTATTATAGGAATCTAGTACGCCTAACCCACAACTTAATGTGTTGCTCATTTTAAATGCAAATTCTTTTTTTAAATAAAGAACATACAACTTACAAATAGGGAAAGCATACATATTAAAAATTGAAATTAAAACTTTAAAAACAAAATGAAATAAAAAAAATGGGTGGGTTGCATCCCACGCAACAATTATTTAAGGTCCTTATCTTGACCAAAAAACACATCATTTTTCTTCTTCTTTTTCTTTGGTGGAAATCTCATCCACTTGAGGTACTGATGATGTTACTTCCACTCCTTCTTCATCTTGATAGTAGCGAACAAGGTATAAATGACATCCAATACTTTCTCAATTTCTTTTTTTCCATCTACCTTGTTGCAAAAATGACTTATAAGGACATGCTTTCGTTGAAGATTTTCTTGTTGGATATCTACGTCTAAACAAATTATTGAATTTGACGCTTCATCCAAAACTAGATCATCCTCACTTTGCATTCTTGTTATTTTCCCATATCTATTTTCCAATTAATATTTTTTCATCTGATGGCATGCATTTTTCTTCTTTTTATTTTTCAACTCCTTATGCATCGACTAATTTTTTATTCATCTTCAACTTCTCTCTCAACTTCATCATCCTTAGGACTATACGATGTATTCCCTTTAAAACCTATGCTAGATTGAGTTGTCACTTGTTTTAGATAACTCCATAATTTGATTTTTAAGATTCCTCATGGAAGCTTCAATGTTCTTGTTGTATGCTTCATTGTTTGAGTTTATTACTTCCAAGTCGCTCTAAGTCATTGTTGGAGCGGTAAAGCAGCAAGCAAAAATATTAAGTACTCAGTTTTGTCGTCTCCACAGGGATCGGTGTGATGAAAGAACGCCGTTCAACGGTATCTACATTTCAAAACTTTTTGTTCAAAAGATTTGATTTAAAAGGTTCAAGGAACCATGAATAAAAGGCAAAAAACATAAAGACGGAAAATATAAAGTAAAGACTGAAATATAAAAGGAGCCTTGTTAGGATTGGATCTCATCAATTGATAACATATGCATTCTTCTGATTATTTTATACACAACTCAATCATTTGTCTAATATCCTCACATATCACCCACAACAGAGGTTATCTCTAACGCAACGTCGAGAGAACAACCGTGTTGTCTCATTGGTGATGTCTCACGCAACAATAACACAACACAGAGCATTAAGAACTGATACTCACGCAAATGCTAAGCCTAAATCTATGTATAGAGTTTAGGACCTAACAGGTAATCATCCTAGAGTTAGATCTGAAGAGTACATGTCTATAGCGGTTCAAATCAAAGATAAACAGGTAAACAAAGACGACACCCATATCAGATAAACGACTTTATCATATAAAACACAATGATCAGAATACGTACATACGCTTAACCCTTTTTACATGTATTCATCTAATCTGCCAAATGTATGTGAACATCATTCTTCATCACTATTATCACACACACACACACAATATCGTATTGATCCTACTCATGCAACCCATGTTACATAATCAACACAATACAATAGAAGATACAATGAATATCAACTTACAAAACCATGTCAAAAGTTTGTTCATTGATAGATGAAAATCTTTGATCCAAGATGTTGAAAGGCTTTGTCAAGACTCACAAAAGAAATCAAAGACAATTAATCAATAGAGAATCAAAACTAGTTCACAAACATATATTAGATAAAATACATAAGGTATCAAAAGATTACATCAAAACCCCAACAAGAGATCAGAGATCTTACCTCCTCCCTTTTAGGGCTTTGTATTTCTCTCTCTAAAATAAACTTGAAATGAAAAGAGATAAATTCTGATGAAAAAAATATATCTCCTTCCTAAAAAGTAAGAAAAGTACTTATATAGTACATTCAGGATCTGTCTTGTTCACACTACGAACAGATCCTTCGCCTAGCGAACATCAAATTAGGCACATGAGGTGCCTCTGATCACTTAAACCGCCCTTGAGACTTTTCCACATATTCGCTGTGCGAGAAATCCTTCGCACTGCAAAGGCTTCGCTGCAAACTTCGCACAACGAATTCTCCTCCGAATAGTTACGGCCTCAAGTCTGAGCTATTCGCTAGGACTTCGCTTCTCCTTCGCTCCAGTGAACCATTCGCTAGCTCCTTCGCACAACGAGTTTCAGTCTCTTTTCTCTCTGGATGAATAATACCATGCTCTCTAAGGCCTTCGCTGGCAAGTTCGTTGTGCGAACTTGTTGATGTTTTTTCTGGGGATGTTTGTTGGGAACTTCACACGGTGAATTTTATGGTGTTTTTCTGCTGTCTTGGTTTCGTTGCCCAATTTCTGGTGTCTTACTCTTCACTTGTTTTGTGCCTGATTCCTGCACAATAGCACACGAATCAAAGCAACCAAGATATTTTCACACAATGAAGCATATCATAAAAAACAAGAGTGATTCTAATCACTTTCACCTACAAAAAGAATGAAAGATGCCAACATTTAATAGATCAAATAAACAAAGTTTGGCATCTAACAGTCATCTTTATGAATTTTTTCATAGTATTTTATAGAAGATATGGCTCCCTTTCAGATATTTTTTTAGTGAGTTTTATTGCTTCAAAGGTAATTTGAGTACACTTCTTGAATTCGTTCAAGGTCTCTTATATAAGGGATGACTTCCTAGTTGGTAGATCTTGAGGAGTTTATTTGTTAAAATTTTAAAATTGATTGTTACTTTAGTGATTTGAGTGATCATTCGACAATGGGTTATAAGTGTTGATGTAAGCATCTAACTCTTGATGATTTCTTGCATAATACGCCTTTGTAACATATCCCTCTTACACACAATGGCAATTGGCGTGAGCTTCACCATAAAAATCACATTGGGATGCCCTAGCTAGATTAACATTTGTTGGAACTAGAGTTGAGGCAGCCAATTGCTTTGAACACTTCAAATTATGCTAAGACAAGCTGAATATCAAGTTTCAACATACACGTCTTCCTTTACCTCTCATACACAATTAGAAGAAAAATTACCCAAGTAGCACAAAACTAGATATAAATTAATTAAGAGAAAAAATTGAAAAACTTAAATAAAACAGAAAAAATTAAAGTTACAAAAAAATTAAACTAACAAAAACAAAAAATTAAAACTAAAAGCATAGCACAACAATTGTCTTGCTGAAATTATTCACAATCCCCGACAACAGCACAAAAAACATGGCGACTATTTAGCAAATATATTAAACGTATCAAAGTAATAAATTTTATAAGTTCGTTTCCAAATGGATTGTGCTATTTTTACAGAGTGATTTACGAGCTTTTTTTAATTTAAATAGGAATTTTCGTTTTTAATTTGGTAAAATAAAAGCGTATTTTAATTTAAATTATAGGAATTTTCGTTTTTAATTTGGTAAAATAAAAGCGTAAATAAAGTTGGTGAAAAAACTTGATAAGATTAATAACAACACAAAAATTGTTATTTAATTATTCTTTTCTATCTATATTTTTCATTTTAACCTATATTACAGAACTTATTTTGCTCATTTCTAAGATAGAAACATTATACCTTTTGTCCATTTATAATAAAAAATATATTAAACCAAAAATATTTAATGTTTACACCAACTGAAAAGTCAAAATGACACACACCTTATATCTCCACACCAAAACTAAAACAAGTGATTAACTATCAAAAACAAAAACCGAAATGCATATTCTTGAACGAACGTGCAAAAGTTTTCTTCTGTGATTTGTAACTAGCCGTTAAGCAGGTATAACTTGAACAACATTTAAAAACAATTAGGACAATAAAAAACAATTTTTTTTTAAATCTTTAAACCATTGATCTCAACAATAACAACATTCAAACTTCAACCTCAACAACAACAACAACCTTTAAACTTCAATTTCAACAACATGCATCAAGAAAAGGATTTTATTCCAACGTTTGGGTTACCCAAACTCTACTTATAAAAGAAACAAAGTGTATGTCTTTTTCATCAACAACCTTCAGAGCAACATGGAAGAAACATCTTAATAAGAGAAGTCTGATAGCATAGTTTTGCATAGACTCTGAAGCTAAAGGTTCAGCATGAGAAGATCAATATATTATAACTACACTTATTGAATGTATCAGTTTCTAGTGATCATTCAGAAACCAGTGACAAATTTGAGTTATCTGTACTGCAGAAAGCAAGCTACAATGTCAAATCAGTTTGTCAGGAAGAGTTTGTGTTCACATGGCTCAAAAATAGTTGACATGTTTTACGGATATCTACTCTCAATGGATATATAGTACAATATCACAAGAAATATGTAATGGGTAAATAAGTTTCATGATGGATAAAGATATTTTGTTGTATCTATCTTCAACGTCTCTTATACTATGAAGTAACAAAGACACTTGTACAAGTTATCTCTTCCAACAGCTACCATTTTGCAACTGCTATATAAGTAGCTCAAGATTCAATCTTGATTCAACAACAAGGAAAATAAAGAAAGAGAACCAAGAAAAAAAGAAGTGTTTCACGCTTCTATTATAATGGAAGAATAACAAGATCAACAATGGCAACACAATCGAGTATGCTAAATTTCGGTTATATGTTGTAAATTGTAGAAAGCCTTAAGATTTCTTAAACACTGAATATCTTAGAAATCTTAAGGGTTGTGTTCTTTGTTATGGTTATTTCCCTGTACCTCTAATTATATCAAGTACATCTTGTTGTCTATTCTGCTAAATAGATTGTGTTTAGTAGTTTGAAATAAAGTTTGTATCTATGTGCTTGAGCATCAAAGTCTCCTTTTATGAAGCTTGAGCCAAGTAAGTATCCTTCTATGTACTTGAGCATTGAAAGTCTCTATCAGTTATTAACTAAGCAAGAAAAGTCTTAGACTGAAAGTCTAAGCAGAAGTCATAGATTTAAAGAATCTGAGCAGGGAAGTCTTGTACTCTAGGAGTAGGAGTAGAAGTCTTAAACCTGTGGGGTTTAAGCAAGGAAGTCTTGCATTCGTGGTATGTAAGCAGGAAGTCTTGAATCTGTTGAATTTAAGTTGGAAGTCTTGAACCTGAGGGGTTTAAGCAGGAAGTCTTGGGCTGAGGGTGTAAGCGTGAAGTCTTGAATCTGTGGGATTTAAGTAGGAAGTCTTGAACTTTAAGGGTTTAAGCAGGAAGTCTTGAACTGAAGGTCTGAGTAAGTAAAGTTTTATACTTAAGTGTGTAAGTAATTTAAATCATGATTTGATTATAGTAGAAAATCTCTTGTACTGCAAGGAGACTTGACTGCTCTCAATTAGGAGAAACTGGTATAAATCTTCCTGTGTTTTATTATTATTTATTTGCTTTTGTTATTATTCCATAGCAACATAAAATCAGAATCTAATCTAGGTTTAGAAGCAAAGAAAAAACGTTCCATATATATTTTCTTCCTTCTATTTTGATCTTCAATTAAATTTAATCTAATTATTTATTTTTATTATTATTTTATTAACATTAAAAAAAATGATAGATAAACGGAAAATAAATTGCACCGCTACTCTTTTTAAACAGCAAAATCAATATAATAAGAAGGGAAAAAAAAGTAGAAAATGTATGCAAATTGCAAAGTTAGTAAACCTAGACAAAATAATGGACAAAATTACACTACAACATTTGTTGTCTCTGGCAAGACTTTTTTAGGTAACATGTAAAAATTGTTGTCTAAAATTCGTATAGGCAACGATTTATGGTTGTTGACAAAAACATATTTGCAACCCTTGATAATTGTTGTCTAAAATACTTTTGGGGACGTTTTTAGAGCGTCACTCTTTTATTTTTTGGCAACGATTGTTAATTATGTGCTTAACTACTTTTAAGGATGATTTTGGAGCGTCAATATACTATATCTTTAGCAATGTTTGATAATTGTCCTCTTAAATACTTTTGGGGACATTTTTATATTGTTACATTAATTCTATAAAAGGCTACATTCCTTCAATGTTGCAGAAAATTTTAGCAACATCAAATATTTGGTGGCAATCTTCCCTCCAAATTTATACACTAAAAAATAAATATTTTTTTCTAAATATTATTAAAATAAAATTAAATATAAAAAATCATGTAACACATAATATAATAATATAGTAGTATATTATTATATTATGTGTTTGATGATTTTTTATATTTATTTTATCATCTAACACATAATATTTTTTAGATAATTTTTTATATTTATTACATCATCTAACACATAATATTTTTTGAATGATTTTTATTATTTAACACATCCCACTAGTGTTTAGAGAGAAACTTTTATATAAAAAATTATTTATCTCTATCTCACGTTTCATCCAGAATAAAATATATAAAAAAATTGAAAAAAGAAAAAAGAAAAAAGAACTCAAAAGGAAAACGTGAGGTGATCTCCTTCTGCAAACATCACATCGCCAAATCTCATCCAAAATAGTGTCCCACCGTCTTCTCTCTAGTACCAAATCAGCAACCACTTCCAGCAAATTTCCCCAATCTTTAACAGCTGACGATGACGCTTTCCACTCCGGCATCTTACCCTCTTCCCGCATCGTAATTGCTCTCTATAACTCCGCTCATCGCGCCACCTTCGATTCCATCGACATTACCGTCCTTTCTTCCGACGACGACGTATTCCATTTCATCTCTTTTGCTCTTTATTATATTTTCGTTTTTAATTTATCGTTTTATGATTCATTCTCTCTAGGTTGTTCGGGCGAGCAAAATCGTAGAGTTTTCAATTAAACATCAATTCGGTATTTCCTTGATTTCAGTATGGTTTTTGAAAGAAACGCCAACGTTTTATTGACCAGCTTTGTTGTAGTGAAGGACTTTGTGTTGAAATTGAAGCCACTTCAGACTAAGGACAGGGTTTTGGTTTTTGCTGCAGTTGGAATCAAGTTGAAAGGTCTGTATCTATAGTTTATACATATTACATATAGTCTATTTGCTGGAAGTAATTTATGATAGTGTAGAGATTCAAGTAAGAACATAAATGCTTCACTAATTTTAGCTTATATATGTTGGGAGAAATACATGGATTTTGGGTAAAACATGGAATATTATCTTTTCAAAGGGACAGTTATTGTAGGTGGTATAGGTTCATGTGGAGAGGAATATGTAATTTTTTTGTTGGCTGAATTAGTTCAGTTGCAGAGTTTGTAGTGGTTTTTATGGTTTCAATAGCTCTAGATTAACTAGTGTTGCAAGTTGGTAAGGAGTAGGGTGGCCATGGTAAACTACATTATCATCAACATATATGCAAGGTGTGTTGGTGATGTTATGTTAAGATACTATAAATTAGATGTAGTTTAGGAATCAAATTGATAGATGATAAATTCTTTTACTTGAGATTCTGATTTAGGTTCTGGTGTGCAAATCCGTCCACTTGCAACACTTGAATATATTGTTCAAGTTGATAAAGTTTCCATTGCATCAGCTTGATGATTTTGGATTAAATGTAACATTTATACTAATTCTGTAAGCAAAAGTGCAAGGTACTTTGTCTGTCATATGATAAATGTTCAGTTTTTATGTTATTATTTTCTATGGAGTTTGAAAATATACTTGAAGTTAATTGCTGGATACACTTGGAATCTTGTTATATTTTGTGATATGTCCAAAATGTTTATGATGAATTGGACATGTAAAATTTTAGTTGACATTCAAATGATTTTGGAAAGGAAAGTGGTCATTGAAAGGAGGAGGATTCAAATTTTGTGGGACAAAGTTTATAAATAAGGAATCCTGACTCAGTCTAATTATCTTTTTTAGTTTTATTATATGCAAATACAAGTAAAAAAAATTATTTGATTGATTGTGTGCTTAAAAATATTACAAGTTTATAAGTAAATATTACTAGTTCTACTAGACAAAACAACACGATATATTTTAATTTGATATTAAGTATATTTTTTTTGAGAAGTTAGTTATAAGAGATTGATACAAAATCTCAAGCAAAAGAATTTATCATTTTGATGACACTTGTAAAATAGCCGTCAATACTAATTATTGTGCTGACTTGCTTGCTAATGTGAGCAAAACTTTGACTAATATGAAATTGGAAAAGTTCTTACGTGATTATGTAGTTTAACTTTTTCCATTTATATCTTGGGCATGCCTATTGACATTAACTTTTTTTGTTCAATAACTTGCAGCATCAAAAGATACCTATGTGTATAAGAAAGCGTGTGAAAGAAGATATATGCTATAAAGACTTAAGAAGATTATTATATCTTTAAAACTTTATACTACATATAGTTATATAGTTATATAGTTATGTGTTTGTTTTGATCTTACTTTTTCTTTTGCTGTTAAGCCACCATTAATTATTAATATATTAAGTATTTAAGACAAATATGATTGATCAATTAGTTAAGAAACAAGAAATAGCAGAACCACCATCAAGTTGCAACAGTTTGAATAGTTAAAATATGTATGACCTGCTTGTATTGTAATTCAAATGACAGTAACAATATGTGGTTATTTATGTGCTGTTATAGGTAGTTCGATTAGTTATTTGCTTGTAACTGATAGTTGTCACATAGTGTAGTTAGTAGCAGGAGTAGTGCAATAGTTGTGAATAAAATTTGTCCTCATTTTGTCTCAGCATCTAATTTCAGTTTATATTACTGAGGAGTAATGAATATTGTAACAATAGATGTGTTTCCTGTTGATGGTGCCTTCTCTTTATTGGGAGAGATTCCTTTATTTGGAAAAGGGATTGCATTCTTTACAAATTCATTGTTCATGGATATGTCGCGTGCTCCCCGTGTTCGTAAAATGCTCTCATTCAGGTTTGGTACAACTCCTTGATTCACAGCCATGAACATAACAAGCCATAATGCCATGTTATCTGATGACGAGAAAACGCATCGATTATATCGCTAGATTTCATTGACTTTTATCGCGCATTCACCGTTTTAACGCTCGATTCCTCGAGTTTTTCTTACTATTTTGCAGGTACATCGTTATGTGAGGCCAAATCATGAATTAAGAAGAAAAGAACGAAAGAAACCACAAGAAATGAAGCAAGACAGAATCCTGCAAAAAGTCTGCATAATTTGTTACGGCCACGGTCGTTACAAGGGTGTCACGACCGTGACACCTTGCTTTGGGCCATCACGACCGTGAGGAAGTGGTCACGACCGTGACACTTGAAATCATCAAATAACGAGCGTGAAGAACTTGTCACGCCCGTGACAAGGATATAACTTGATTTTGACTCAGACTACGTCAAGCCACCACTGAAGACCACTCCTCCTAGTAATTCTCCTCAAGGCAGCACGTGAGGACGACTTCTCCCATTTTCTGCTGCCACTTTCCAACATTTTCTCAACCACTCCAGCAAAGCCCAAGAAGCAAAAGACAAAGGCACCAGCCCATTGGAAGCTCTATAAATAGGACCAGCTCAGGAGAACTGAGGACAGACTTCATTATCCAAATTTCCTGCGGAAGCTCTGCCGAATTACCTTACCACCAGAATTATTATTCCAGCATTATTTTGTTTCCTGTCTTATTTTATTTGTATCCAAACCAACCGGGTAACAATTTCCAACATTAGGGAATTGTTATACTTTTATTTGTTTCCAGCCTTCAGCATTCATTTTAATTTTTATTTCCGCCTACTCCAAGCCTTCCGGTCTGTGGAAGAAGGAGTCTACTCAGATATTTGTTAATCAGGTTTTTCAATTATTGCAATTTAATTTATTTATAATGTCTATTTATTTTTCTGCCATTAGTAAGTCAATATTTAACTCTGAGTCTGATTTAACCTCGATGAGTAGCTAAATACCTTAGGGCGGTATGTAGTTATAACCAACTTAACCGGTAAAATATAACCATGGGCTAAAATAATTAATCGCTTAACATTCTGGCTGATGCTTTTTAATTGAATTCGACCTTTTCGTTACGAGAGTAAGAAAAGGGTATTAGGTTGGGTCAAGACCACGAGAGTGTGAGATTTTAACCAGATAGCTAAAGTTAGGCATTTAAATTAAATACAGCGAGAGCGCTTTAAGATAAATTAGAATTATTTAGTTTCCAAAAATTACCTCTAAACACTTATGGGCTAGCGAGAGCAGGCATAGGGCTTTAGGGATAAGATCTGATACAAGACCACGAGAGTGTGAGTTGAGGGTATTCAAACTAGTAATCTCTACCGAATAGATTAAGTGAACATCTTTATAAGCCTAGGTTAGATTGACCCACCTAAGTTAGTATAATTACATACCGACCGTTTTAGTATTATTTTATTAAAAACTTGAATTTAATTCCGCCTTCAATAGTCTTAGAAAACCAACAACAATCGTGACAACTATTCGCCTTAGCTAAACTAGAAGTTCATCTAGCACTAAGTAACGATAGAATCCCTGTGGATCGATAATCTTAAATATTACTTCGATAGGCTGTGCACTTGCAGTAAGATACCGCTAGACGCATAAGTAGACACGTCTTTAGCCCATCAAGTTTTTGGCGCCGTTGCCGGGGATCCCTTAATTTAGTTACTAGTGCACTTAGGTAGCATTGTCTAGACTAAGGTATCAACTATTTAATTTAATCTAATCTCCGAGTGTATGCCACGTACTCGCTCCAAAAGCGAAGACTTGCAACCTCTAATCCCTGAATCGGAACGCTTCTTACACGTAAGAAGACGTATACTCGATTTCGAAAATAATTCCAACATTCCAGATCTTCAATTAGATCCGCCTGAACCAGTCGTAAAATCAGAAAACGCAGGAATGGCTGAAGAACAAACTCATCCACTCAAGTATTACGCTAATCCTTCGCAAGGTGAACCGCATTCAAGCATTGCAGCACCGGCTATCAACCTAAATGATTTCGAACTAAAACCATCATTGATATCAGCCGTGCAACAAAATCAATTCGCCGGAAATCCTACCGAGGATCCGAATCTTCATCTTTCGATCTTTGTGCAATATGCAGATACCGTAAAAGCCAATGGAGTTACCCAAGAAGCTATTAGACTACGTTTATTTCCTTTTTTGCTTCGAGACAGAGCAAGAGCATGGCTTCAATCTCTGCCTTCGAACTCAGTAACTACATGGGAACAACTTAAGAGAGTTTTCTTGAACAGGTATTTTCCACCTAGCAAGACAGCTATGCTGAGAGCTCAGATCAACGGATTTAAGCAAAGAGAAAGTGAATCATTATTCGAAGCTTGGGAACGCTATAAGGATCTACTTAGGCATTGTCCACATCATGGATTAGTAGAATGGATGGTCATCCATACCTTCTATAATGGACTCTTGTACAATACAAGAATGACAATTGACGCTGCCGCGGGTGGTGCATTGATGGACAAAGAATATAATGATGCCTATGCACTTATCGAAAGTATGGCTCAGAATCATTACCTTTGGGGAAGCGAGAGAGTCGCAACTGAGAAACCAACAAAGGGAGGTATGTACGAAGTAAGTAGTATGGACCAAGTCAATGCGAAGTTTGACCAACTAAGCCAAAAGATCGACAACTTGGCCATAACACCTGCAGCCACCGTGGCTGCAGTAACACCTAACTGTGAGTTATGTGGAGTCCCAGGACACGAAGTCTCTGATTGTCAACTATTGGCAGGAACTCCCACTGATCAAGTGAATTATGCTCAAGGAAACCCTTACTCAAACACATACAACCCAGGTTGGAAGAATCATCTGAATTTCTCCTATAAGAATAACAATGCTTATTACGCACCAGGTCAAGCACCAGCTACATCACCAGGATATCAAAAGACTGCTCCTAATATCCCTAGAAAATCGAACCTTGAATTGATGATGGAGAGCTTTATAGCTAGCCAATCTCAGACAAACAAGGACTTCTTAAACCAAAACATTCACACTAGTGAGCAGATTAAACAATTAGTGAGCAAAGTAGATGCATTAGCTACCCATAACAAAATGCTTGAAACTCAGATTTCACAAGTAGCTCAACAACAAGCACCTACTGCTGCACCAGCTGGAGTATTCCCTGGACAACCTCAACCTAACCCGAAAGGACATGCCAACGCTGTAATATTAAGAAGTGGCAAGGAACTTGACGGACCTACCGATCCAAGACTTGACAATCCAGCCATGTACCAAAAACCGGATAAACCGACTGAAGTGGTGAATGATCCAGAAGAAAAGGAATATGAAAGTCAAGAGGTAGTGGAGAAAGAACAACCTTATGTGCCTCCACCACCCTATAAACCACCAATTCCGTACCCTCAAAGACTAATAAGTTCCAAGACGACGGGTCAATTTAAGAAATTTGTAGAACTTCTGAAACAGTTGAATATTACTATTCCGTTTACGGAAGCAATTACCCAAATACCCTCGTATGCCAAGTTTTTAAAAGAGATCTTATCCAATAAGAAAAATATAGAGGATAACGGAACAGTTACACTTACTGCCGAGTGTAGCGCCATAATTCAGAATAACATGCCTCCTAAGCTAAAAGATCCAGGAAGTTTCTCTATACCCTGTGTAATAGGAAAATTCGTCATTGACAAAGCCCTATGCGATTTAGGAGCCAGTATCAGTGTTATGCCCTTAACGATTTGCAAAAGGCTAGACATGGGAGACCTAAGACCAACTAAAATGTCTGTTCAACTAGCCGATCGCTCTGTTAAATATCCTGTAGGCATACTAGAAAACGTCCCAGTACGTATAGGACAATTCTACATTCCTACTGATTTTATAATCATGGACATCTCTGAAGACTCCACTACACCTATCATACTAGGAAGACCATTCTTAGCTACCGCCGGAGCCATAATAGACGTAAAAAGAGGGAAGCTAACCTTTGAAGTAGGTGAAGAGAAAGTCGAATTTGTTTTAACGCAATTCTTACAATCACCAGCTATAGAGGATACTTGCTATCTAATGGACGTAATTGACGAATGTGTAAGAGAAATGGAACTGGAGGAGACCACTTATTCTGAAATAATGAAAATTCAAATCCCTCCAGTTCTCGAAGATGATAATTGGCAAAGGCCGTATCAGGATGATAGTCTAAGCGAAAGTTTAGCACTTACACCGGACCCCATGCCAAGTAAAGATAAACCTACATTAGGATTAAAAACTTTACCTAATAACCTAAGGTACGAATTCTTAGACGTTGAATGTAAAAGACCAGTTATAGTGAATTCCAGTTTAGGAACCATAGAAACAAAGAAACTTTTAGATGTTTTGAAGAAATATCCAACTGCATTAGGATATAACATATCTGATCTCAAAGGAATATGTCCTTCAGTTTGCATGCATCGCATTCTGCTTGAAGAAGATTGCAGAACCTCCAGAGAATCTCAGAGAAGAATTAACCCAACCCTTAGCACTGTAGTAAAGGAAGAAGTCAAGAAATTATTAGATGCCGGGATAATATATCCAATCTCTGATAGTGAATGGGTTAGTCCAATACATGTAGTGCCAAAGAAAGGAGGTATCACTGTTGTGAAAAACGCTCAAGGCGAATCGATATCGCAAAGAGTAGTGACGGGATATAGAGTGTGCATAGATTATCGTAAACTAAACAAAGCCACTCGGAAAGATCATTTCCCACTACCTTTCATAGATCAAATGTTAGAACGATTAGCCAAGCATTCTTACTTCTGTTACCTTGATGGTTACTCAGGATTTTTCCAAATCCCTATCCATCCTGATGATCAAGAGAAGACTACATTCACATGTCCTTATGGAACATTCGCTTATAGGCGAATGCCCTTTGGATTATGCAACGCTCCTGCAACCTTTCAAAGATGTATGATGTCAATCTTCGCAGATTTTATAGACAACATCATGGAAGTGTTCATGGACGACTTCTCTGTATGCGGGCAAAGCTTTGAAGGATGTTTATCGAACTTGGAAATGGTGTTAGAAAGATGTGTAAAAGTGAATCTCGTGCTTAACTGGGAGAAATGTCATTTTATGGTCAACGAAGGAATAGTATTAGGTCATGTAATATCAGATAAGGGAATTGAAGTCGATAAAGCTAAGATTGAAGTAATAAACGATCTTCAACCTCCTAAAACCGTTCGAGAAATACGAAGCTTTTTAGGACACACCGGTTTTTACCGACGATTCATCAAAGATTTCTCGAAAATTACTAAACCTCTTACTGGTTTATTAATGAAAGACGCTGAGTTCATATTCAATGAAGATTGTCTTAAGGCATTCGAAACTCTAAAAACAGCCCTCATCACCGCACCAATCATGCAACCCCCTGACTGGAGATTACCTTTCGAAATCATGTGCGATGCGAGTGACTATGCTGTAGGCGCCGTCCTGGGTCAGAGAAAAGAAAAGAAACTCCATGCGATTTACTATGCCAGTAGAACCTTGGATTCTGCCCAGATGAACTACGCCACTACAGAAAAAGAATTGCTAACAGTTGTCTTTGCGCTTGACAAATTCCGCTCTTACCTAGTCGGAGCGAAAATAATCATTTACACAGACCATGCTGCTATCCGATACCTATTAACTAAGAAAGATGCTAAACCAAGACTCTTAAGATGGATTTTACTCCTACAAGAGTTTGATCTAGAAATAAAAGACAAAAAAGGTACTGAAAACGTCGTAGCGGACCATTTATCTAGAATAGAAGGTATTAAACCCGAACAAGTGCCGATTAACGATGATTTTCCGTATGAACAGCTGATAGCACAAATAGGAAGCGACCTAGCGAAGTTAGATATAAATGAACCAGAACCCATGGAAACATTACAGACAACTGTAGGACTGCCATGGTACGCTAACATTGTCAACTACCTAGCCGCAGGAGCTCTTCCACCAGATCTAACCTATCAGCAGAAAAAGAAATTCTTTCATAATCTGAAACATTACTATTGGGATGAACCACTACTGTTCAAAAGAGGACCAGATGGAATCTTTCGCCGATGTATTCCCGAAGAAGAAATAGAAGATGTCATTGCCCAATGTCATTCATCTCCTTATGGTGGACATGCGAGCACTTCCAAGACCTGTGCAAAAATCTTGCAAGCCGGCTTATACTGGCCCAATCTATGGAAGGATGTCCACATCGCTGTTATAAGTTGCGATCGGTGCCAACGCACTGGCAATATTTCAAGAAGAGATGAAATGCCCCAAAAGGGAATTTTAGAAGTAGAAATCTTCGACGTCTGGGGAATAGATTTCATGGGACCATTCCCATCATCTTTCGGTAATAATTACATACTCGTAGTTGTTGATTATGTCTCGAAATGGATTGAAGCCATAGCTTCTCCTACAAACGATGCACGAGTAGTAATAAAGCTTTTCAAAAACATAATCTTTCCCAGATTTGGTGTACCTCGACTCGTCATAAGTGACGGTGGCTCACACTTCATTTCAAAAATCTTTGACAAATTACTATCTAAGTATGGAGTGAGACACCGTGTGGCTACACCATATCACCCACAAACAAGTGGACAGGTCGAAGTCTCAAACAGAGAGATTAAACAAATCTTAGAAAAGACTGTCGCCATATCTCGGAAAGATTGGTCATCTAAACTTAATGAAGCTCTATGGGCTTATAGGACCGCTTACAAGACTCCCATAGGTACTACGCCTTTCAAACTAGTTTATGGAAAATCTTGTCACCTCCCAGTAGAACTAGAACACAAGGCTTATTGGGCGATCAGAACTCTCAATATAAACTATAATGCTGCGGGAGAAAAGCGAATCCTAGACATTAACGAATTAGAAGAATTAAGGTTAGATACATATGAAAACGCCAAGATATATAAGGAAAGAACTAAGCGATGGCATGATAAACGCCTATCCAGGAAAGAATTCAGTGTGGGAGACGTTGTACTCCTCTTTAATTCAAGACTTAGGCTCTTTCCTGAAAAGTTAAAGTCTAGATGGTCAGGACCCTTTGATATAACTAAAGTATTCCCAAGTGGAGCAATAGAAATTAAGGGTAAGGATAGTGAACCATTCATAGTAAACGGACAACGTCTAAAACACTATCATAAAGTTGAAAATAGAGGTTATGCGAATAATCTAAAGCTTTTAGAATTCCACTAATCCCCCTGATTAATCTCAACCAAGGCATTACGTCAGACTTTTGACAATAAAAACAGCGCTTAGTGGGAGGCAGCCCATTTACGTATTTTAACTATTCTTTTCTTTTTGAGCATTTTTAATTATCGTTATTACTATTTGTTTAAATTGTTTTGTTAGTTTTATTCTACATTACTATTATCGCCATTACATTTTAGCATTTCATTTTCTTATTTTTATCCTAAATCACTTTTTACAGATTTTCTAAAGTCTTTTCCACTGATTTGTTTCCACCGTATTTTCACTGGCCATGGCTAACCAACCTATTAACTATATGGAAACCAAATTTAGAGGTAGGAACCAAAGAATAAAGTTCGAAGAGTTATCACAGAGGCAAATGGATTTGACCCTGTACCCAAATGATAAGACTATGGAAACCTTAAGTATACATGATAGTGTCATGTACCTGTTCAACCGACTCGGATGGGAAAATGCAATGATCCAACACAAGTTTGCGACTTACCGTGAGCTCACCCTTGAGTTCCTTAGTTCCCTACTTTACCTACCTGAGCGCGGTTTTGGGTCTAGGAAAGGATTCATTAGTTTCCGCCTATTTGGAATAGAATACGACTTTAACCATAAAGAACTAGCTGACCTGTTAGGATTCCCTAGTGGACCTTTTGCCTATACTACCACACAGGTAGAATTGATGGATGTGGAGCTAGATTTCTTTTGGGGAACTCTGACCGGAAACTACCACCCTGAACCAAATGACATGAACAATGATGAGATCCATAATCCTGCCCTCCGTTACTTCCACAAATTCCTCGCCCATACCTTCTTTGGAAAAGAAGAAAACATTACCGGAGTCTCTAAGGATGAATTATTTATTATGTCATGTTTCAATACTGGACAGTGTGTTAATGGTGTACCTTTCATGATGCAAACCTTCACCCGCATCCAAGAAGAACCTGAATTACCTATAGTGGTAGGAGGTCTTGTAACCATGATTGCTGATGCCCTAGGACTTAGGTACCAACTGGACAGGTGCACCCGTCTGGGAACCATACGCCTAATGAATCTTAAATTCTGCTTCAATAGACATATCATAAGGAATTTAGGACGCCCACCTTTTGAGTACCTGATCCGGAACGAAGTAGTCACCCTGTTCACATTGCCCAATCATGCTAAAGTAAGTGTTCATAATAAGGATAATTGGCTTTATGAGTTAAACCCACCTGATTATCCAGCCACTCCTGAAACACCTCAGTCTCACAGGATAACAGATGATATAATGACCGCTGTTGAAACTGACCCCGAGACACCTCCTGGATACCATGACACTGACCCAACTGACAAAGTTCATGAAACCCCTGGAGCGAATCACGGAGAGTACGCTAACAACTTACAGAACATCATGCACACTCTCAATGCCTATCAAACTGACATTAATCTATTCAGAGAAGACATTAAGAGTATGCGATTGGACATCGTGGGATTGACTGACATGGCCTGCGAACAATTCTATCATTTGGACTCCGCCATCGAAGACCTGAAGAAACGCCTTTGAACCGGCTATCAGTGATTTAGTTTATTAATTTCTTTCTCAGTATTTTTTTTCTCATTATTTTCATTTCCAGTTAAATTTATCTTTCGCAACGATTTCATAACATAATTTGAGTTTATGTAATTTCAATTTTTCTTTATGCCATGCACCTTTTATTTCAATTATTTCTTCATTTTTAGCAGCCTATATAATTTTTCTACTTTTTCTATACACTGTGTGACCATATACTGTATGACTACATTATTTTATCTTAGGTTCGTATACTACTGTGTTGCAAATGATATATAATATGGTGTGTGTTAATATAAGTGCTACTAAATAAAATAAATTATTATTAATTTATAAATAACGTGAGCCAATGTTCTTTTCTGGGAATTATTCAGCACAACACACCCTCACGGTCGTCACACCCCACTTACGATCGTGACGTGCTCATTTAGCGTGTCACGACCGTCACGCCTATGTCACGACCGTGACGAACTCTATTACAGAGATCGTGAGAAACAGAACTGTTTCTCATCGTGTCCCCTCTTCTTCTCCATCCATAACCTATCCAAAACACTACCCACTCATTCCAAAACCGCCGTAACCTCTCCACTACCCCATTAATCCACCATTACCATCAACCATTTCATTTCAACTGTCCCGTATTTAACCCGGACATCAATCTCCCTCATTCTACCACTCTTCTCCCAAAACCTCACAAAATCCTTCCACCCTCACTCTTCACTCTTGCATGTTATGGATTCCATCATTTTCAGAGAAGGAGAAGCCGGAGTAACCCAGCGAGACCGTTTCGTCCGCTTCCAGAACCGCGGTCTGCAACCCACCCGGTACATTGCCACTGACTGTCTGCAAGAACTCGGTATGCTGTCCAGCGTTCAAAGCCTACTGCAAAAGGTCGGCCTGTGGGACCTCTGTCGTCAGCCACAACCCACTTTCGAACTTCTGACGCTGGAGTTCCTCAGCTCTTACAGCTACATCACCCCTCCCGGTTCTCAGAGTCAGCTTACCGGCAGCGTAACATTCAGACTGCTTGGCCGGGAGTTCAACCTCACACAAACCAGGATTGACGAGCTGTTAGGTTTCGAGCACGGCACCGAAGCCCACCGTCGCGTGCCCGACAACTTCAGTGAACAAGCATTCACACTGTGGCACGACCTTACCAACACCCGTGCGACCACCTTCCAGAGCCTCAACGCCACACACATCCACAACCCGGCTATCCGCTACTTTCACCGGGTCATCTGCAACACAATCTTTGCTAGAGAGAGCAACCACAAGCTCAACTCAAAGGAGCTTCTGTTTTTATACTGTGCCCTTCATGACGAGCCAATCAACGCTGCCCCCTTTATGCTCTACCACATCCAGGCCATTGCGCACCGAGGCTCATCCCCGTTCTTCATTGGCGGCATTGTCACCACCCTCGCCATTCAGCTGGGGCTTGGTGACGCACTCGCTGATCTGCCGCACCTCGCCGCCGATTTCCTGACCATGAGCTACTGCCGGTCCGCCCACCTGATCGCGCAGCGAGAGGATGGCAGGTACAGCCCTGTTGTCAATGGCACCGTTTTCCACCACATCACTCTGCCGTCCCGCACACGCATCGACCCAGCAAACCGAGCCAACTGGCTCTTTGCCTTACCAGCTGCTGCGGATCACGCCCCGGTACATGATGATCAGCCAGACGCCCCAGTGGACGAGATGCAGGACGCCATGGATGCAGCTGAGCATGTCCAGGACATCCCCGAGACTTCCACCCGACAGCCCCCTGCTCCCGCCGTCACACTTGAGGACGTCCTACTTGCGATTCATCAGCAGAACCTGATGAACGCAGCACTAGAGCGTCAGCAGAAGGCACAGTATGACGCCCTGCTCGGCACCATTGCTGCCAACCAGGAGGCCACTAATGAGCGGTTTGGAGAACTTTTCGGCGAGCTCGAGGCGCTCCGCATCAGCATTACTGCTACCTCCGGCACCGGCTCTGATCCCGACGCGACTCCCTCCAGACGCCGCTCTCGCACCAGAGGCCGAGCCCGCGGTCCTCAGCAGCAGTAGTTTACTTTTATGTTGTTTTTCAGTTTTAGTCTTGTACTGTATTTGTACCGCAATTATATCGCAACATTGAGAACAATGTCTGATATAGTGTGGGAGAGGTACTTTTCATTTCAGT
Organism: Lathyrus sativus; assembly: GCA_963859935.3. NCBI lineage: Eukaryota > Viridiplantae > Streptophyta > Magnoliopsida > Fabales > Fabaceae > Lathyrus > Lathyrus sativus. Next base: position 21,181,450 of record OZ012736.1, read on the forward strand.
GTACTTTCAATTCTGTTGTATCCCTTTTAGCAAATCAATGAAATGAGCAAATCTGTGCGTTATTTTCTTTAATATCGAGCTTTCCCCGATTATTAAGCCATACTAGAAAAATCCTTAAATTACTCGCATTACCCGACTTACCATCGAATGGTTCGTAATTACGAAGCCGGGAACGATTAAACAAGACCAATACAATCTTGACATCTTCGACCCCCTGCTTAAGAAATTCCATCCCGATCACCATTGCGAGTGCACCTTTAGTTTCAGTTCAAAAGTAACCCCCAGTAGTTTATACTAGCAGTCAGCACCGTCTGAACACAAACCACGTGGGGAGCCGATGAATATAAGCGTTTGATGCCTAATCAATAATGATCCTTCGTATCTCAATGCAAAATGAAAAGAGATTGCACCAAAGTACACGGTCGCAGATAAGAAACAAGAAATACGAGAAGGACTCCGTTTCGGGTTGGTTCAGAGGTACTGGTTCTGAACTCGGTAGGGCGTGCTACGGCTCGATCCCCCACAACCTCCGCATCGGATAAAACATGAAGGGTTACCACACTCGTGTACCAGACCCCGTGCTAAAAAAGGATCAAAATCGCTAACAGGCTACTCCACTACGTGCGTGCGAAGGCAAAGGGCTTAATGTGACTGCGCTAGAACGAAACCGGGTGAAATAAGATCGAAAAACTCTAGGTGAAATCGTAATGTGATTGCCGATTGTTTCGCTTGACGGGAAGTCGACGACATAGCCTGTTGCTTATGTCATTAGTGTATCGGTAGTGTTCTATCAAGGTACCGGACTATCCGACAAAACGTTCCACCGGACGGTTTGCTATGAGTATGCGCGAATAAAATCTTGTCCGCCGATTTTCAACCGACTATTTGCTTGAGGACAAGCAAAGGTTTAAGTTTGGGGAAGTTTGATGACGAGAAAACGCATCGATTATATCGCTAGATTTCATTGACTTTTATCGCGCATTCACCGTTTTAACGCTCGATTCCTCGAGTTTTTCTTACTATTTTGCAGGTACATCGTTATGTGAGGCCAAATCATGAATTAAGAAGAAAAGAACGAAAGAAACCACAAGAAATGAAGCAAGACAGAATCCTGCAAAAAGTCTGCATAATTTGTTACGGCCACGGTCGTTACAAGGGTGTCACGACCGTGACACCTTGCTTTGGGCCATCACGACCGTGAGGAAGTGGTCACGACCGTGACACTTGAAATCATCAAATAACGAGCGTGAAGACCTTGTCACGCCCGTGACAAGGATATAACTTGATTTTGACTCAGACTACGTCAAGCCACCACTGAAGACCACTCCTCCTAGTAATTCTCCTCAAGGCAGCACGTGAGGACGACTTCTCCCATTTTCTGCTGCCACTTTCCAACATTTTCTCAACCACTCCAGCAAAGCCCAAGAAGCAAAAGACCAAGGCACCAGCCCATTGGAAGCTCTATAAATAGGACCAGCTCAGGAGAACTGAGGACAGACTTCATTATCCAAATTTCCTGCGGAAGCTCGCCCGAATTACCTTACCACCAGAATTATTATTCCAGCATTATTTTGTTTCCTGTCTTATTTTATTTGTATCCAAACCAACCGGGTAACAATTTCCAACATTAGGGAATTGTTATACTTTTATTTGTTTCCAGCCTTCAGCATTCGTTTTAATTTTTATTTCCGCCTACTCCAAGCCTTCCGGTCTGTGGAAGAAGGAGTCTACTCAGATATTTGTTAATCAGGTTTTTCAATTATTGCAATTTAATTTATTTATAATGTCTATTTATTTTTCTGCCATTAGTAAGTCAATATTTAACTCTGAGTCTGATTTAACCTCGATGAGTAGCTAAATACCTTAGGGCGGTATGTAGTTATAACCAACTTAACCGGTAAAATATAACCATGGGCTAAAATAATTAATCGCTTAACATTCTGGCTGATACTTTTTAATTGAATTCGACCTTTTCGTTACGAGAGTAAGAAAAGGGTATTAGGTTGGGTCAAGACCACGAGAGTGTGAGATTTTAACCAGATAGCTAAAGTTAGGCATTTAAATTAAATACAGCGAGAGCGCTTTAAGATAAATTAGAATTATTTAGTTTCCAAAAATTACCTCTAAACACTTATGGGCTAGCGAGAGCAGGCATATGGCTTTAGGGATAAGATCTGATACAAGACCACGAGAGTGTGAGTTGAGGGTATTCAAACTAGTAATCTCTACCGAATAGATTAAGTGAACATCTTTATAAGCCTAGGTTAGATTGACCCACCTAAGTTAGTATAATTACATACCGACCGTTTTAGTATTATTTTATTAAAAACTTGAATTTAATTCCGCCTTCAATAGTCTTAGAAAACCAACAACAATCGTGACAACTATTCGCCTTAGCTAAACTAGAAGTTCATCTAGCACTAAGTAACGATAGAATCCCTGTGGATCGATAATCTTAAATATTACTTCGATAGGCTGTGCACTTGCAGTAAGATACCGCTAGACGCATAAGTAGACACGTCTTTAGCCCATCAAGTTTTTGGCGCCGTTGCCAGGGATCCCTTAATTTAGTTACTAGTGCACTTAGGTAGCATTGTCTAGACTAAGGTATCAACTATTTAATTTAATCTAATCTCCGAGTGTATGCCACGTACTCGCTCCAAAAGCGAAGACTTGCAACCTCTAATCCCTGAATCGGAACGCTTCTTACACGTAAGAAGACGTATACTCGATTTCGAAAATAATTCCAACATTCCAGATCTTCAATTAGATCCGCCTGAACCAGTCGTAAAATCAGAAAACGCAGGAATGGTTGAAGAACAAACTCATCCACTCAAGTATTACGCTAATCCTTCGCAAGGTGAACCGCATTCAAGCATTGCAGCACCGGCTATCAACCGAAATGATTTCGAACTAAAACCATCATTGATATCAGCCGTGCAACAAAATCAATTCGCCGGAAATCCTACCGAGGATCCGAATCTTCATCTTTCGATCTTTGTGCAATATGCAGATACCGTAAAAGCCAATGGAGTTACCCAAGAAGCTATTAGACTACGTTTATTTCCTTTTTCGCTTCGAGACAGAGCAAGAGCATGGCTTCAATCTCTGCCTTCGAACTCAGTAACTACATGGGAACAACTTAAGAGAGTTTTCTTGAACAGGTATTTTCCACCTAGCAAGACAGCTATGCTGAGAGCTCATATCAACGGATTTAAGCAAAGAGAAAGTGAATCATTATTCGAAGCTTGGGAACGCTATAAGGATCTACTTAGGCTTTGTCCACATCATGGATTAGTAGAATGGATGGTCATCCATACCTTCTATAATGGACTCTTGTACAATACAAGAATGACAATTGACGCTGCCGCGGGTGGTGCATTGATGGACAAAGAATATAATAATGCCTATGCACTTATCGAAAGTATGGCTCAGAATCATTACCTTTGGGGAAGCGAGAGAGTCGCAACTGAGAAACCAACAAAGGGAGGTATGTACGAAGTAAGTAGTATGGACCAAGTCAATGCGAAGTTTGACCAACTAAGCCAAAAGATCGACAACTTGGCCATAACACCTGCAGCCACCGTGGCTGCAGTAACACCTAACTGTGAGTTATGTGGAGTCCCAGGACACGAAGTCTCTGATTGTCAACTATTGGCAGGAACTCCCACTGATCAAGTGAATTATGCTTAAGGAAACCCTTACTCAAACACATACAACCCAGGTTGGAAGAATCATCTGAATTTCTCCTATAAGAATAACAATGCTTATTACGCATCAGGTCAAGCACCAGCTACATCACCAGGATATCAAAAGACTGCTCCTAATATCCCTAGAAAATCGAACCTTGAATTGATGATGGAGAGCTTTATAGCTAGCCAATCTCAGACAAACAAGGACTTCTTAAACCAAAACATTCACACTAGTGAGCAGATTAAACAATTAGTGAGCAAAGTAGATGCATTAGCTACCCATAACAAAATGCTTGAAACTCAGATTTCACAAGTAGCTCAACAACAAGCACCTACTGCTGCACCAGCTGGAGTATTCCCTGGACAACCTCAACCTAACCCGAAAGGACATGCCAACGCTGTAATATTAAGAAGTGGCAAGGAACTTGACGGACCTACCGATCCAAGACTTGACAATCCAGCCATGTACCAAAAACCGGATAAACCGACTGAAGTGGTGAATGATCCAGAAGAAAAGGAAGATGAAAGTCAAGAGGTAGTGGAGAAAGAACAACCTTATGTGCCTCCACCACCCTATAAACCACCAATTCCGTACCCTCAAAGACTAATAAGTTCCAAGACGACGGGTCAATTTAAGAAATTTGTAGAACTTCTGAAACAGTTGAATATTACTATTCCGTTTACGGAAGCAATTACCCAAATACCCTCGTATGCCAAGTTTTTAAAAGAGATCTTATCCAATAAGAAAAAGATAGAGGATAACGGAACAGTTACACTTACTGCCGAGTGTAGCGCCATAATTCAGAATAACATGCCTCCTAAGCTAAAAGATCCAGGAAGTTTCTATATACCCTGTGTAATAGGAAAATTCGTCATTGACAAAGCCCTATGCGATTTAGGAGCCAGTATCAGTGTTATGCCCTTAACGATTTGCAAAAGGCTAGACATGGGAGACCTAAGACCAACTAAAATGTCTGTTCAACTAGCCGATCGCTCTGTTAAATATCCTGTAGGCATACTAGAAAACGTCCCAGTACGTATAGGACAATTCTACATTCCTACTGATTTTATAATCATGGACATCTCTGAAGACTCCACTACACCTATCATACTAGGAAGACCATTCTTAGCTACCGCCGGAGCCATAATAGACGTAAAAAGAGGGAAGCTAACCTTTGAAGTAGGTGAAGAGAAAGTCGAATTTGTTTTAACGCAATTCTTACAATCACCAGCTATAGAGGATACTTGCTATCTAATGGACGTAATTGACGAATGTGTAAGAGAAATGGAACTGGAGGAGACCACTTATTCTGAAATAATGAAAATTCAAATCCCTCCAGTTCTCGAAGATGATAATTGGCAAAGGCCGTATCAGGATGATAGTCTAAGCGAAAGTTTAGCACTTACACCGGACCCCATGCCAAGTAAAGATAAACCTACATTAGGATTAAAAACTTTACCTAATAACCTAAGGTACGAATTCTTAGACGTTGAATGTAAAAGACCAGTTATAGTGAATTCCAGTTTAGGAACCATAGAAACAAAGAAACTTTTAGATGTTTTGAAGAAATATCCAACTGCATTAGGATATAACATATCTGATCTCAAAGGAATATGTCCTTCAGTTTGCATGCATCGCATTCTGCTTGAAGAAGATTGCAGAACCTCCAGAGAATCTCAGAGAAGAATTAACCCAACCCTTAGCACTGTAGTAAAGGAAGAAGTCAAGAAATTATTAGATGCCGGGATAATATATCCAATCTCTGATAGTGAATGGGTTAGTCCAATACATGTAGTGCCAAAGAAAGGAGGTATCACTGTTGTGAAAAACGCTCAAGGCGAATCGATATCGCAAAGAGTAGTGACGGGATATAGAGTGTGCATAGATTATCGTAAACTAAACAAAGCCACTCGGAAAGATCATTTCCCACTACCTTTCATAGATCAAATGTTAGAACGATTAGCCAAGCATTCTTACTTCTGTTACCTTGATGGTTACTCAGGATTTTTCCAAATCCCTATCCATCCTGATGATCAAGAGAAGACTACATTCACATGTCCTTATGGAACATTCGCTTATAGGCGAATGCCCTTTGGATTATGCAACGCTCCTGCAACCTTTCAAAGATGTATGATGTCAATCTTCGCAGATTTTATAGACAACATCATGGAAGTGTTCATGGACGACTTCTCTGTATGCGGGCAAAGCTTTGAAGGATGTTTATCGAACTTGGAAATGGTGTTAGAAAGATGTGTAAAAGTGAATCTCGTGCTTAACTGGGAGAAATGTCATTTTATGGTCAACGAAGGAATAGTATTCTAACTCAACCATACAAATCAACTTGTGCTTCCTGTATAAATTTGATAGAAAAATAATTATGATGGATTTTGTCTTATTTTCTTATGCAGCAAGGTATCAATGAAGATATTGAAAAGGAAGATATAAATGATGTTATTCAAGAGGACGGCGTAGATGATGGATTTCAAGAGGACGTCAAAGGTGACGAAATTCAAGAGGATGACATAGATGTAAATGGTGAATTTCAAGAAGAAGATATTGGTGGTGAATTTCAAGAGGACGATATAGATGGTGAATTTCAAGAGGACGACGTAGATGAAGAATTTATGGAGGATGACATATCAGATAAATTTCAAGAGGACGGTATGGATGATGAATTCCAAGAAGACAAACTTGAATGAGTTGGATGATGTGTGTTTTTTTTTTGCTTGTAGTTGAAAGCATTAAACTTGAACTATATTTTTTGTTATTTTACTATAGGGTCATATTTCAAAGTATTAAACTTACTTTAGGAACTTTGTTTACTGGTTACTATCTTGAATTAATGTTTGAACTTGATTTTATTATAATATAACTTTTGTGGATGTAGGGTTATATTTGATCTTGTTTAAGTTATAATCGACATTTTTTTGAAGCCAATCATCATCGACTATATTATTTAGAAAATAATTGCAAATTCGTATATTTTATGGGGACATTCTAAAAACAATCATTTTGATTCAAAAGGTGGGGAAACTGTAAAAATAAACCTCCTTATTTTATTGGACACTGTAAAAAAATACTTTTATTTTAGATTTAAGGCAACACTTACTAATTGTAGTCGCATTTGGCAACACTTAAAAATCGTCGCCTCAGAGGCCACGAATAATCGTCCCCTATTCCTTTTATTTAGGCAACATTTTTAAAAATCGTGCCCAAAGATCATGAAAAAACGTCCCCTAAGACAATAGGCAACGCTCGCACAGGAGACACCTAGAAAACGTCCCCTATTCTTTCAGGCAACGTTTTCTAGAGTTTTGACAATATTTTTCAATTGTTGTTGGAGAGCCTAAATGTTGTAGTGAAAGGGAAACTAGCAATATAGAATATTCTGAAAACATCTGATATCTAGCAGCAACATTCTATTATTGCTATGTTATCTCCTCTGTTTTAATTAGCTTTATTCTAAGCACATATTCAAGTGTGCAATGGAATCTAATACGGGAAAGTCTGCCAGATAGCATCAAGAACTTTGAGATTACCAACATAGTCTTTAAGACTATTTCCTCACTCAAATAAACCACTTTTCAGTCAATTTTATTATTCCCTATAATGAATGTTTATTTATTATGGAATATAGTATATCTAAAGGCTTGGACATACGTGTAATTTTTGTGAACTTTCCTTTTCACATTTTAGTATAATAGAGGAGGGACCTTTTATGAGATTTGGATATATTTTACTCGCTTTATGTCAATTTGCACTACAAAAAGAATATTTCTTCCATTTCTCAAAATAACTACAATACATATGGCATTTAGTAACCTTTAAAATATGTTACTAAATCAAGAAAAATGGAACTATTTAGATTTAGTAACACATGAATAAATTTTAATTAAATTCAATATTACTATATAGTTTTAGTTAGGGGTGGCAGAATGGATGGATTGGATGGATATGGATTGGATTATTAATGGACGGATTAAAACGATCCATTAGTCCATTAACAATCCACTAAATTTTTTTTAAAATTATCCAATCCAATCCATCCATTAAAAATAAAATCCATGCAATCCATCCATTAACATATTTTTAATGGATGGATATCCATCAATCCAACTTTTTTTTTTATTTCGTAAAAATAAATATATTTTTTTATTTTTAAAAAATTGATTTTATTTTATTTTTGAAAAATTCATTTTTTGTATGTTTTTTAAATATTTTTTTAATATATTTATTAAAAAAACTGAATTTTTTGTATTTTCAAAAAAAAAAATTGATATTTTAATTTTTGAAAAATATCGATTTTTTTCCCAAAAAAAAAAGTCGGTTTTTTTTTTTTGAAAAACAAATCAGTTTTTTATTCTGAAAAAAAAAATCGACTTTTTTTCCAAAAAAAAAGTCGATTTTTTATTCTGAAAAAAACCCGATTTTTTTCCCAAAAAAAAGGTCGGTTTTTTTTCGAAAAACAAATCATTTTTTTATTCTGAAAAAAAATCGATTTTTTTGGGAAAAAAAAAGTCGGTGTTTTTTCGAGAAAAAGTTTTATTATTTTTTTCGAAAAACAAATCAGTTTTTTATTCTGAAAAAAAAAACCGATTTTTTTTAGAAAAAAAAAGTTCGATTTTTTTCCAAAAAAAAGTCGGTTTTTTTTTCGAGAAATAATTTTATTTTTTTTTCGAAAAACAAATCAGTTTTTTATTTTGAAAAAAAATTTGATTTTTTCTGAAAAAAAAATCGATTTTTTTTCAAAAAAAATTAAACTTTTTTTTTAAATATATTTTTTTAATTATTTTAAAAAAAATCTATTTTTAAAAAAATAAATCTAACGAAAATAAAAATAATCCATTGGATCCTTAAAATATGTTGGATGGATTGAATCCATCCATGCATATAAATGGATGGATTTAATCCAATCCATTAACTTATTTTTTGTGTGGCGGATGAATTTGATGGATTTTTTGATGGATGGATTGGATGAATTTTGACTTAATGGATTCAATTGTCACCTCTAGTTTTAGTATCATTATATAGTAGTATTAGTAACATTTATGAGGGTTTTTATAAAAAAATACTCTTAATTTCCTAAAAAGGTTTAGGGCTTTTTCCTAGTTTTTTTTTCTACACTGAAGATTATATTGTTTTAATTAAAAAGTGTTGCTAAACATTATTTTAGGAGATTTTGTTTTTTAAAACAGAGAATTTCATATGGTAGAGAAAAATACGTCTATATAGCAGGAAGTGCAAAATACATAATTGCCCTTTAATTTTTTATTTACTTTTAAATATCAAAAAATGAAAATGCTTTTAAAAAATAATGTTATACCAGATGATCATTCATCACATACTAGAATACATAATATACATTACATGAAAAAAGTTGTCATTTTATGAAAGTTGTCATTTTATGAATCGGATAAAAGTATAATGAGTATATGAATTCCAAATAGATTAGGAATGTCGCATGTTTTGGGATTGTTGAGGGTTAGAGCTAATTCATATGGGGTAAAATGAGAAGCTATCTATGGGTGATTTATCTGTATGTTAGAGATTGGTCATTTAATATCATAATCTTGATATATTTATAGCCTCGCAGTGGCCTTGAATCTAACAAATCAAGTCTTCCCATCTTCCCCATGATTCCCAAGGGAGTGAGGGGTTAATATCAAGAAATCTAAGAAACAAGGTTAAACCCCGTGATTTTCTAAGCCCTGTTTATTGGCTTATTACACACTACATCCAAAAATGAATGTTATCGACGGAGAAATGGGAAGTGGGTGACATATTTGGTCAAGAGAAAGGTAATGTGTATACGTCACTTATGGACTTCCTTAACTATTCCACTATATTATACATATTAAGAAGGTTACTAGTACATTTTCCGGTTTCTTACGACAAATACTAATTTTACTTTGGTTTTTTATCTACACGAAATATTGGATTGATCTAAATCTATTCACCGTGATCACTTTTCATATAGAGAATTCTATTTATACTTGGATTAATATCAAGTGATGTTTGAAAGAAAGAATAATCCTCAATATTAACATTTTCAAATTTGTAATTGTCATGATCATTAAATTTAGTCGGTATAAAAAAAAAATTGTTAGCAGGGTCAACTACATAAAATACATAAAGATTGTGTAATGCTAATATATAAAGCTTGTCTTTATAGAAAACTCTATTAAGTTCCATCAACAAAAACCTACAACTATCAATTTGAATGCCATTGTGTTTTTTTTATAAGCAAATGATATTAGAAAGAGATTAAGAAAATCTCAAGACAACTGAAATACAAACACCATCAAATTTGGGAAAGTTACAAAAAATCAAACAGAAATTTAAACAAATTGTATAGGTTACAATATTTGAATGCCATTGTTATTTTCAACTTTACAACCAAAACATCGGGACATAAAATATTGAATAATCAACCTTCCATATACATTAAAGAGTTAAATATGTTAGGGGTCCTAATAAATATGTTAATATTTAATTTTAAATTTTAAAAAAAATTTCTTCAAACAATGGTTCTTACAAATTTTTCCGTCTCTAAAATTGGTCCCTTCCGTTAGTTTCTACTAACGAAGACTTACATGGGATGCCATGTGAAATTTTTTGATAACGTGATATACATGTGGCAATATCAGCGTGGAAAAAAACGCTGATACGAAAGTCACATGTCAGTTGTTTCTATTTAATTTTTTTTTCATTAACACCATATCTAAATCCCAAAATGATAGCTAATTTGTAGCTAATTTCTATCCAATTCCTAGCTAATGTTTTGTTCTTTTTTATTTTGAATCATTCGTATACTTGAAATTTTGTTTCAGAACCGTTGAAAACTTAGATTGACAACAGAGTTTTGTGCCTTAACACCTATGTATCAAGTTCTGGGAGAAACCTAATTGTGATTAGAACATACAAGTTGTGTTAAAGTCAAACTAAAATTATGTAATAATGTCCACTTACTATATAGATTAGGTTATTGGAAAAAAAAAGTACAAGCTGCATTGGAGTTGGTATAGGTCATATGAGAGCCATTGCATTTTCAAAAAAAAAAAGTGGGACTTCTTTATTAGTGGCAGTAGGTGAGTGTAGATGCATTAATTGTTCTCTTCGTAACAACAAAAATTTGTTTACTTTTTTTACTCCATAAATTTTTACATTTTGGAGTCACTTTATATAGTTTTTCTCATGATAACTCTTTTAATAATAAATTAGTTACTGTATAACTGTAAGATGAAAAAGTGCATGAAAGTTGTAAAAATTTATGGCATACCTTAGTTATTTAAATCTATTCATAAATGATAATGTTATAAATGAAAAAGAGAGCAAGTAATCCTGTCACTCTTATTTATCTCATAACCACAGTTTAACACCAATAACTAGTTAGAAAATAATATTTTCAAAAAACCTGTTGTTAAGTTTTATTGATATATGTTGCTCTGTTTTGCTAGTGACAATTGTTGAAAGATTAAACTTGATTTGGGCCTAAAATATTATTTGGATTTTTGGGCTTAGTTGTTTTGGACTTAGGTAATTTTAATTAATGTTTCTAGAAAACTCTTGTAATGTTTGGAGTGTCTAGATATTTCTTAAGGTTGTAGTATTCTCTAGAATGCTCTTGGAATTCCTAGAGTTGAGAACTCTCTAGAATTAGTATGTCTAGAGTTCTCCTTAGAGTACTATAAATAGAGATGTAATTCTGCACTTTTGCATCAAGAAAAATACAAAGTTCTCTCTTCCATAAATAATTCTTCCACCTATCAAGTTTTTCTTTAAGCCTCTAATATTCCCACACATTTTTCTTAAACACAAAAGGTCTTATTTCCAACAAAGTGGCATCAGAGCTTGAAGGTCCTCAAAAGATGACGAATGGAGGTTTTCCTTTTCAAATGCCGATACTCACAAAGAACAACTATGACAATTGGAGTATCAAGATGAAGGCGCTACTAGGAGCTCAAGATGTGTGGGATATTGTTGAGAAAGGCTTCAAGGAGCGAGATGAAGCCTCCTTAAGCCAAGGTGTAAAGGAGACATTAAGGGAGTCAAGAAAGAGAGACAATAAAGCTCTCTTCCTCATTTATCAATCGGTGGATGAAGATACATTTGAGAAGATCTCCAATGCAACGACGGCCAAAGAAGCATGGGACAAGCTTCAAACTTGCAACAAAGGAGTGGAGCAGGTGAAAAAGAATCGTCTTCAAACTCTTAGAGGTGAGTTTGAACGTTTATTTATGGAAGAGTCTGAGTCAATTTCTGATTATTTTTCTCGAGTATTGTCCGTAGTCAATCAACTTAAAAGAAATGGTGAAGATGTTGATGAGGTGAAAGTCATGGAAAAAATACTTCGCACTTTAAATCCATGTTTTGACTTCATTGTTACCAACATTGAAGAAAACAAGGATTTAAACACCATGACTATTGAGCAACTTATGGGTTCCTTACAAGCATACAAACAAAACCAAAAGAGAAAACCTAGACAAAAGGAGACTATAGAGCAACTACTGCAACTCAATGCAAAGGAAGAAAATTATGCGAATTACAAGAGTCAAAGAGGACGAGGTCGTGGCCAAGACCGTGGACGTGGACGTGGACGAGGACATGAAGGAGAAAGAAGAGGAAGTTACAACAACTACTCCAACAACTTCAACAATGGAGAGAGAAGTTGGAATCCACAAGCAACAAGAGGTCGTGGAAATGGAAATTCATGGTCAAGGTGCAACAAGTTACAAACCAAGTGCTTCAATTGCAACAAAATCGGTCACTATGCATCTGAGTGTAGATTCTCAAAGAAAGTTGTGGAGAAAGCTAACTTTGTAGAAGAAAAAGGTGGAGAAGAAGAAGCTTTGCTGCTCGCGTGCCAAAACCAATTTGAAGAGAAAAGAAACAAGTGGTACCTCGACACCGACGCAAGCAACCACATGTGCGGCGATCGAAGCATGTTCATAGAGATCAATGAAGCGACAACTGGAAATGTCTCATTTAGAGATGACTCAAAGATACCGGTCAAAGGCAAAGGTAAAATTCTCATACGCTTAAAGAATAGGAGTCATCAATTCATATCCAACGTCTACTATGTTCCTAACATGAAAAATAATATATTGAGCTTGGGATAATTATTAGAGAAAGGATATGACATCCACTTGAAAGAACATAGTCTTTTCTTAAGAGATTGTGAGCATAAATTGATTGCTAAGGTGCCTATGTCAAAGAATAGAATGTTCCCCTTGAACATTCAAAATGATGTGGCAAAGTGTCTCAAGGCCTGCTATACCGACTCTTCGTGGCTATGGAATCTACGATTTGGACACCTCAACTTCGGTAGTCTAGAATGTTTGTCAAAGAAGGAGATGGTGAGAGGCTTGCCTAGTATAAACTACCCAGACCAACTATGTGAAGGATGTCTAATTGGGAAGCAATTCCGAAAAAGATTTCCAAAGGAATCAACATCAAGAGCGACAAAACCACTAGAGCTCATACACACTGATGTCTGTGGACCAATCAATCCAAACTCTTTTGGTAAGAATAAATATTTTCTCCTATTTATTGATGATTATTCTAGAAAAACATGGGTTTATTTATTGAAGGAGAAGTTAGAAGTATTTGAAAACTTTAAGAAGTTCAAAGCCCTTGTGGAGAAAGAAAGTGGTATTTCTATTAAGGCTATGAGATCTGACCGAGGAGGAGAGTTTACTTCAAATGAGTTCAACAAATATTGTGAAGAGCATGGAATCCGCCGCTTACTAACAGTGCCAAGATCGCCACAACAAAATGGAGTATTGGAGAGAAAGAACCGGACCATACTTAATATGGTGCGAAGCATGCTTAAGAGTAAGAAGATGCCGAAAGAGTTTTGGGCAGAAGCAGTGGCATGTGCGGTTTACTTGACAAACCGTTCTCCAACAAGAAGTGTGCATGAGAAGACACCACAAGAAGCATGGAGTGGAACGAAGCCAGATATCTCTCACCTCAAAGTGTTTTGAAGCATTGCATATACCCACGTTCCAGATGAAAGGAGAACAAAGCTCGATGATAAAAGTGAGAAGTATGTATTTGTGGGTTACGACTCAAGCTCCAAAGGGTACAGGCTCTATAATCCAAATAGCGGAAAGATTGTCATAAGTCGTGATGTGGAGTTCGAAGAAGAAGATTGTTGGGGTTGGAGTGTTCAAGAAGACAGGTATGATTTTCTTCCTTATTTTGAAGAAGAAGAAGATGAAATGGAACAACCAATGATAGATGAACATATTACACCACCTGCCTCACCGACACCAAGGTTGGATGAAACAAGCTCAAGTGAGAAGACACCACGATTAAGGAGCATTGAAGAGCTTTATGAGGTAACCGAAAACCAAAATGACATTAACCTCTTTTGTCTTTTTGGTGATTGCGAGCCTCTAAGCTATCAAGAAGCTGTTGAAAACGTAAAGTGGAGAGACACCATGGATGAAGAAATAAATTCAATCACGAAGAATGATATGTGGGAACTTACTATACTTCCACGAGGACACAAAGCAATCAGAGTAAGATGGGTGTACAAGGAAAAGAAGAATGCAAAAGGAGACGTGGAGAGATACAAAGCAAGACTGGTGGCAAAAGGCTATAGTCAAAGACAAGGAATTGACTATGATGAGGTATTTGCCCCCGTTGCTCATCTTGAAACTATTAGACTGATCATTTCTTTGGCAGCCCAGAATGAATGGAAGATCTATCAAATGGATGTGAAGTCGGCCTTCTTGAATGGTTTTCTCGAAGAAGAAGTTTATATTGAGAAACCACAAGGATATGAAGTAAAAGGGCAAGAAGAAAAAGTCCTCAAGTTGAAAAAGGTGTTGTACGGACTCAAGCAAGCACCGAGAGCTTGGAATGTTCGAATCGACAAGTACTTTCGAGACAAGAATTTCATCAAGTGTCCATATGAGCATGCACTCTATATTAAAGCGCAAAGTGGAAATATTTTGATTGTGTGCTTATATGTTGATGACTTGATCTTCACTGGGAACAATCTAAGTATGTTCGAAGAGTTCAAGAAAGACATGTCAAATGAATTTGAGATGACAGATATGGGGCTCATGGCATATTATCTTGGCATTGAAGTAAAGCAAGAAGACAAAGGAATTTTTATCACCCAAGAAGGCTATGCAAAAGAAGTCCTTAAGAAGTTCAAGATGGATGATGCCAATCCGGTTGGCACCCCTATGGAATGTGGCAGCAAGTTGAGTAAGCATGAAAATGGAGAGATTGTGGATCCAACTCTTTACAAAAGTTTGGTTGGAAGTCTACGTTACTTGACAAGTACAAGGCCAGATATTCTCTATGCTGTAGGAGTCGTAAGTCGTTACATGGAAGCTCCAACAACAACTCACTTCAAGGCGGCAAAGAGAATCCTTCGATATATCAAAGGTACAACAAACTTTGGCTTACACTATTACTCTTCTAACAATCATGAAATTGTTGGCTATAGTGATAGCGATTGGAGTGGAGACGTGGACGATAGAAAGAGCACTCCTGGTTTTGTATTCTTTATGGGAGATACTGCTTTCACTTGGATGTCAAAGAAACAACCTATCGTCACACTGTCAACTTGTGAAGTTGAATATGTTGCCGCTACATCATGTGTTTGCCATGCAGTTTGGCTAAGGAACTTGTTGAAAGAGTTAAAAATGCCACAAGAAGATCCTATGGAAATATGTGTTGACAGTAAATCAGCACTTGGTTTGGCAAAGAATCCTGTATTTCATGAAAGAAGTAAACACATTGACACCCGTTACCATTTTATAAGAGAGTGCATCGAGAAGAAGGATGTGAGGTTGAAGTATGTGATGTCTCGAGATCAAGCTGTCGACATTTTCACCAAGCCACTCAAGTTGGAAACGTTCATAAAGTTAAGGAGTACGCTTGGAGTCACAAATCAAGCTTAAGGGGGGATGTTGAAAGATTAAACTTGATTTGGGCCTAAAATATTATTTGGATTTTTGGGTTAGTTGTTTTGGACTTAGGTAATTTTAATTAATGTTTCTAGAAAACTCTTGTAATGTTTGGAGTGTCTAGATATCTCTTAAGGTTGTAGTATTCTCTAGAATGCTCTTGGAATTCCTAGAGTTGAGAACTCTCTAGAATTAGTATGTCTAGAGTTCTCCTTAGAGTACTATAAATAGAGATGTAATTCTGCACTTTTGCATCAAGAAAAATACAAAGTTCTCTATTGCATAAATAATTCTTCCACCTATCAAGTTTTTCTTTAAGCATCTAATATTCCCACACATTTTTCTTAAACACAAAAGGTCTTATTTCCAACAACAATGTCAATTTGATATATGACATGGTAGCATATTTTTAATTGAATCTCCCTAGTCTGTATATTTTGTTTCATGTTTATTTTTTTTTCCACATGCATCAAGTTTATGTTTCTCACTTTTCATTTATGTGGGTATAGCTTGTTTATTGTCTTTCTTATCTCTTTTAAAGGTTTTTAGTTCCTTATTGTTCAACTGATGGTCATGATACTGATAAGAACATTGATGCTCATATTTGAACCATGCATCAATATACATATATATTGCTACTTAAACATTCTAAATATATTGTATCATATATGCATGCAGATTGTTTCATTTTCATTTCAACGAAGCTTTGTATATTTTGGTGGTCCCAACTTCTCCAGGCTATAGTGTTCACGTGTTAATATTATATATACAATAATAATATAAATTATGATAATGATAAATTCTTTAAAAAGTAATAATAATGGTTGCTCTCTTTCATGTTTCACCATGCTCGTCATCTTATGGTTGCTATCTCACTCATGGCTGCTGTCATTTTTTGGTTTTGAAATATGAAAAAAAAATGAAGTATAGGTCATAAGAATAAGAATAGTTTATTTAAATTAGTTAGTAATTAACTAAAAATTAATTTGAAATTAGTTACGAATTAGTTATAAATTATGAGTTTATAAATATAAAAAATAAAAAAGGGAAGAATTTGCCACGTGACTCCACGTCAGGTTTTTTTTCGTCACGCTAGCACTACCATGTGTATGTCCAGTCATCAAAAAAATCTATGTGGCATGTAACGTCAGCTTTTGTTAACGGCGGTTAATATGAGAGACCAAAAGTATGGATGAAAAATATTAGGAGGATTACTCTTTAAAAAAAATTTTTAAAGAGACTAAAAGTGAAAATAGTCATATTTAAATGGACTAAAAGCATATTTAATCCTACATTAAACAATTCCAAAATATGACATGTGAAAAAAAGATGAATTTTTGTTGTTGGCAACTAATATATGCAAAATGATTAGCTTAGAAGTTTCACTCTAGTGTTTCGCACAACGCTATCATAATCATATTGCCTCATATAAAATATATGTTTAATGATCACATACACTACTATTATATATACATTTTATAATATCATCTTACTATGACTATTTAGTCAACCATAGTAATAACCAAAATATAGTTCATCACGGTCAAACATAACGATCGTAGTGAAAAGTATCTGGAATGATAGGCTTCGAATCCCCGTACTATCAATTTTCCTTTTTTTGGGTATAAAGTAGATGTGTCACTTATAATCTTATATTTATATTAAAGTTAAAATAATACTCTCCAGAGTCTAAAATAGAAATCCTTGTGAAATGTACCGACATTTCATCGCAGTTGTTTTTATCAACCATGGTGGACAGTATTACCTATATAAGCAAAAAAAAATCTCGTTTCATTATAGAACAACTGTAACACCCCGTTCCCAAAACAAAATAAATGCAAATAAATCAAACAATTAAATATCAGAGTTAGCACACCAAACGGGATGTCACAGATGAAAACTCCACAAAATACTTCATTGATTACTTTTTCAAAAATATACAGCGGAATTCGTCATGTAGATACATATATACATCATATACACCATAATCGGTCAAGTCAAAATATACAAACATATCCACCAAAAGGATTCATCAGACACGATACGCCACAGGGGCACACAAAATCATCAGATAACAAAATAACTCCCCAAAGCCCCGGTGTTACGTATCAGAGCATCCCTACGACTCGACATGCCACAATCCAAGCTAACTACGCACCTGGATTATCTATACTTCCGAAGAAGCACAAACCACAACAACAACAACAACAAGGGGTGAGAAATCAAGATCAAAATATAACGGCAATAATGTACATGAATAAAAGGCAGTAAATAACACAATTATCATTCACATACATCGACCTAGACCTACTGTCCCACACCATCATAGCATACAAGACAATGCAACACATGCAACTCAACCCATGATATGCGGTACCGACTCACAGGTTCGTCAACCAAACTCAGGATAGATCGCATACACTCCATCCGAGCAACGATCTATCCCTACCACGCTCCCTTTCGGAGCCCCAGCAAATCAAACTCAGGATAGATCACATACACTCCATCTGAGCAATGATATATCCCTACCACGCCCCCTTCCAGAGCATCGAGAAATCAAACTCAGAATAGATCACATACACTCCACTGAGCAATGATCTATTCCTACCACCCCCTCTCCTTTAGAGTACGGGCAAATAAAATCAGGATAGATCTCATACACTTCATCTGAGAAACGATCTATCCCTACCACGCTCCATCTGAGCCCAACATGCATCATGATATGCATACACTAATGCACAACAGCAATTCACGCACACACAGGGTGACCACGATCCATCCGATCACATTTCATCATACCTCATGTATGTATATATATATATATATATATATATATATATATATATATATATATATATATATATATATATATATATATATATATATATATATATATATATATATATATATATATATATATATATATATATATATATATATATATATATATATATATATATATATATATATATATATATATATATATATATATATATATATATATATATATATATATATATATATATATATATATATATATCACACATCAACACATTTCTACGCAATCACATACACCGAATTCAATCATTCAAATTAAACGAATATCAAGGAAATCATATTCCACACCACACATATACTCCCCATAGTTCAATATCAATATCATAATCAACCATGACCAACAAGGATCCAACAATCACGAGAGAACCGAACAGCACAACTCAAAAACACAAACATACTGTCACGCTCGCTGGCTCATTCGCCTGGCGAGGCCCTGCAGCGAAGGCTCACTACCCGTTCGCTCGACGAATCCCCCAGCGAAGACTCGCTACTAGCTCTCCCAACGAACTCCTCTAGCGAATGCAGACAGTGCCTACTGGAAGCACTCGGTACCCAGTTCGCCTGGCGAATCCGTTGCGAAGGTTCGCTCCCAATTCGCTCAGCGAAAGTGCTGGCGAACGCCTGCGAATTCATAAAAATTCCACTGCTCAGAGTTGGAAAAACTCTCCGATCTTAGCCGATTCTACTCAAACTAGTCCCCATCATATCAGACCAATATTCTACAACCTGACTACATAATCTATTCTCGATTTAACCCGATTAAATGTCAGCTCTACTCATTTAGTTCAGTTCCAGCATAAACACGGCAATTACCCGAAATTCCCAAATCACCAAACGATCTATCTACATCACATGCATCAGATTCAACATATCATCAACAACTCAGAATTTCCAACACATACCAACAAAATCATCAAAACCTAATGGGGTTAGGGAAATCCCCTTCTACCTAGTATTCATGCAACATACCATTCGACCCGATTCCCCCCCCCCCTTACCTCGATAACTCGAACAACCTGATGAAACTCTTGTTGAAACGATGAATCCTAGCTTCCTCTTGCTCTGATTCACCTTGCTCTTCTTCTCCAAATTTTTCTTGATCATATTTCTCTTCTCTTTTCTTCCAACGTGTTTCCTTCTTCTCCTTCTTTTCAATATTTCCACATTACCCCTCATCCCAATTCTTTTATTCCATTTCTTTTATTTACTTAATAATATTATTATTAATAATAATAATAATAATAATAATAATAATAATAATATTAATAATATTACCATTAGTCATTAATTTATCATTATCACTAATAATTTTATTATTTGTCTTAAAGTCCAAAATTATTAATTAATTCCAACTTAAGGGCTACACACAATCGCACTCAAACACCCCCACAAAACACGCCGAAACTAAAATAACACGGAAAAACAAGATAATTAAAATGGGCGTTACAACAACCATCTCTCATAAAACAAAATCCTAACATCTCTCACGCCTTATCCTAATCTCCATTAACATTTGTACATCATTTTTTCACAAAACTCCATCATGTTTTCTCCAACTCGTATGGATCAAGGAAAGGTGTTACACAACATGCAAGATGGAAACACCAAACTTATTTTTTTTACTTCCTCTTCACATTTCAATTACATGAGACGTTTCTACCTTTTATGTTATCAGTTGTGATATTTAGATGTTTTTATTTGAATATTTCAATACTCTTTTTGAAGTATGTTGATGATTGTGTTATTGAAATCCAACATCACATTAAACCATTATGAAATAATAAATAAAAGGTTTTTAAGACATAACAGACATTTCAGATAAAAATCCCCAATTTCTTAACCCTAACCCTGATTTCAACCATTGCAACTTGATTTTTCGTTGATTCATAGCTGCTTGCTTCGATCCTACGAAGATTAGAAGGTTATCTTCGGCTTAAATTCCTAGCTTTTGAGTTTAGGGGCCTTGGTAACCGCCTGATTTTCTTGGATTGAGACTGCGGTTTTCGATGGTTTGGGAAAGGGTTGAAAGGAACGTTAGGAAGGGAAGACATGGAGGTTTCTCAGTTTGGAAGGAGAACAAAGGAAAATGAGCTATTACTGGTGAAATTACGACATCCTTCTTTGTCACTGAATTTTCAGAAAAGATGAATGCTAAAGATCTGTTTGAGGTTTTCAAGGTTTACGGAGTAATCTCAGAAGTTTTCATCTCTGCTAAGAGAGATAAGCGAGGTAATAGGTTCGGTTTTGCCAGATTTTGGAAAGTCCATGACCCTCGAATTTTGGCATGCAACCTTGATAATATTGTATTGGAAGGCAAGAAGATTTTTGTTAATATCCCCAGGTTTAGTAAGGAAAACAAGAGTCTTTTCCAAGGTAGTGAAGTTTTGAGGAGAAATTCTCAACCTGTCCAATCTAGGATTTTTCCGAAACCTGTTAATTTGGATAGATCTTTTGCCAGAGTGGTAAGAGGAGATTGCCATAAACATGATGTAAGGGCTAAGGGAGGAGATCAATGCACAACTCTAGAGGTGGATGATGAATGGCTAAGGAGGTTGAATTGTATGAGAGTGGGAGCAGTCTTGGAAGATGGAAATTCTTTCAACATTCAGAAGATAATATTCGAAGAAGGATATTTTAACATTAAGGCTACTCCTTTGGGAGCATCTCTATTTTTGTTAGAAGATACATCTGGAGGTGACATAGAGGCGTTCGTCAAGGAAGCTAGTGAATGGTTGGAAATATGGTTTAAAGATATTAGAAAATGGAACATGGAGGAAATAGATAGAGACAGGATAATATATGGATTAGTTGCTTCTTCAAGACTGGGAACTTTCATCAAATGCGATGAGAAGATGAGGAATAAAGAGAGCTTGGACATAGCAAGATTTCTTATTAAAACCAGATTAAAGGTTATTCTGAATAACAAGGTTGACATTGTAGTCAATAATCACACTTTTTCTCTATTTCTCACAGAAGATTTCTCGCTTGGGCATGGAGATCCTTTGTCTAGTGAAGAAGATGAGGTGATAGATTCTGATGAGTTAGAATCCTCAAACCTTTCAGAACTCAATGGCACGTGGGAATTACCTGAGGAGGAAGAGAGTGATGATAAAAACCTTTCATATTCCGAGACAGAAGTCAGAGCCCTTCCTTCTGAAGCTCAAAAGGTAGGTTTTGATCTTTCTGTGTCAGACAGCATGCCTATTGTTGGGGATAACTTAGATCTAAGTATGGAAGGTGATGGGATAAGAGGGATTAACCTTACAAATACAACTGTTCTGAGTAGTTCAAGAGGAACTAAACCAGATAATACTTTGGCTAAGTTGGAACTTCATCAATCCAAAACAGCAGATCTAGGGCTTAATGGGGAATTGGTGGTAGATTTGGGCCTTCCTTTACCTATCCGTGGGCCTTTTGGAGGAGTTATTGGGCCTGTTTCTAGAGGTAAAATTAAAAAGAAAACATTACTTCATGAGACTTATAACAACATTAAGATACCCTACACCCCCTCTTATTTTTCCACCCTGCTTCTCACGGCCCCCAAGGAAAACTCTCGACCTGTGTTGAAGGAAAGTGATAAGGAGGAAAGGAAGAAGAGTAAGCTGGTTAAAGATTTTTTAGGATCTAGCTCTTCTCTATTGTGATGTGAATCGATTACGGATACTGATGTGGAAAGAGTCAATTCGAGATGCAGAAGGGCCATTGAAGAAGTTCCATCTAAACTGGGCAATTATCTTAAGGTTCTGGGAATCCAGGACGGAGATGAAGAGAACCTTGGGCATATATTGAGGAAGTTGGATAAGGTAGATAAGGATGTTGTTTTAGGTAAGAAGGTTGTAGCTACTGTTGACCCATGAATCTTGTCTCCTTCAATGTTAGAGGTTGTTGTAGTACCTTAAAGAGAAGGAGAAGTTCTCAAATTATTCAGAGAGGAAATGCCGATATATGCATGATTCAAGAAACCAATATTAATATGATGGAAGCAGTTACTGTTAACAGCATGTGGAGTAGTGTTGATAAGGATTGGTCAGCTCAGAATTCTGTTGGCAATTCTGGTGATATTCTAACCATGTGGAATACAACTAGAATCTCAGCTTGTTATAGATTCTATGGGAAAGGCTTCTTAGGACTACACTTAGTTTGGAATAATCATAATTTGATTGTGATAAATGTTTATGCCCCATGTGGATCAGCTGATAAGAGGAGATTTTGGAGAGAACTGATTAAAATTAAAAGCAATTACCCTGATGTTGGTTGGATTGTGGGGGGTGATTTTAATTCGGTGAAAATAGGGAGGAAAGGCAAGGCCTTAATGGCAACAATTGTAGGGATATGAAGGATTTTAATGATTTCATTGAAGAGTTCAATGTAGTGGATCTGCCGATATTCGGAAGTCGTTTCACTTGGTTCAACTCAAATGGTAAGAGCAGAAGTAGATTAGACAGAATATTGGTTGATGAATGGGTTATATCTTTGTTTTCTTTGAAGAATCAAATGGTGGGGGATAGAGACATATCGGATCACCAATCGGTGTGGCTGAAGTCCAATTTCGTCAATTGGGGGCCAAAACCATTTAGTTCTTTCAACTGCTGGTTTTATCATAAGGATTTCATACCTTTCTTACGAAATCGTGGAAATCGTACCAAGTCTCAGGCTCTTATTGCAACATCCTGTCCAAGAAATTTCAAGCTATGAAATCAGACCTCAGATATTGGAAACATAATGTATTTGGTTGGCTGGAGTTAAATATTGATGAAAATATTGTTGAGTTTAATAAGCTGGGGTTGGTTATTGCTGAGGAATCAGGACTTCCTGATGAAGACTTGGTTAGAGAGAAGACGCGGCATCAGGAGGAAATATGGAAAAATATGAGGATCAAAGAGAGCATGCTGGCCCAGAAATCCCGGATCAGATGGCTGCAAAATGGGGAACTTAATACTAAATTTTTTCATGATTACCTAAAATCTAGGAATCAGTTGAACTGTCTCTCGGCTGTTACAGTGGGAGGCATGACTGTGGATGATCCTGAGGAAATTAAGTTCGAAGCAGTGAAGTTTTTTAAGGGTAAATATACGTAGCATAATTCGGCTAAAGTCAGAAGTAAATATACGCAGCTCAATAACCATCTCACCACCCCAAGAAGTCACACACAAGTTCAAACGCTTAGCGCACTCATGAGAAATGAATGAATGAGTCGCTCCCGTATCAATAATAGCAATTAAAGGCATACTATTAATAAAGCATATACCTTTAATCAGACGGTCTGCACTGGTAGTATCCTTTCCAGCTAAAGCAAACACTTTACCACCTGCCTGAGCTTGCTTCGGCTTAGTACAATTAGTACTAATATGTCCCACTTCTCCGCAATTAAAACATTTCACCACATTCCTTCTACAATCAGTTGTAGCATGACCAATACCTCCACAGTTAGAACACTTTGCAACGGTCTTTCCGCAATCAAAAGAGTTATGACCCAATTCACCACACTTGTAGCACTTAATGGGACCAGAACTCCCTCCTCCAGATCTCCTATCAAAGTTTCCCCTACGTTAACCCTTATCAACAGGCATGACATAAGGTACATTCCTTACTTGCTGCTTTCCTTTCCTCTCATTCACACTCTTATAATGTGTGGAACGAGCTTTGCTATCTTCCTCAAAAATTCTACAACATTCGATCAAATCCGAAAACCTTCAAATTCTTTGATATCCCACCGGTTGCTTAATCTCAGGGCGCAAGACATTCTCATACTTAATACACTTAGAGAATTCCGCCATAACTGCAGCATAATGAAGATGAAATTGAACCAATTCCATAAACTTAGCTGTGTATTCTACCACGGACATATTGCCTTGCTTCAACTCAAGAAATTCCATTTCCTTCTTCCCATTCACACTCTCAGGGTAATACTTCCTCAAGAATTCCATACGAAACAAATCCCAAGTGATTGTTTCCTTATTCACCTCAATAACTTGTCGCATACCGACCCACCAGTCATCGGTTTCTTCCCTCAGCATGTGAGTCCCAAGTCTCACCTTATTTCCTTCAGCACAATTCATAACTCTGAAAATTCTTTCGATTTCTTTCAGCCAAATCTGAGCACCGTCAGGATCGAATCTTCCTTTAAAGACCAGTGGTTGATTCTTCCTGAACTAATCATTCTCATTCGCATTCGGCGCACCCTGCACCGCTCTAGCCATTCCATCCATGGCAGCAGCCATCGCAGCATCATTTCTACCAGCCATATTCTAATCAACCCAGAAACAACAAGGTTAAACCACAACTTAACCGTTAACAGCAATAAGACAGACACAACTAACTCAACACTGGCTCTGATACCACTTAATGTAACACCCCCTTTCTATACCCCCAAATAATACAAATAATTATTTAGGCACATAATATAAATTCCATTAGAGTATAATTGCATCATGGCATAAAAGAGGTATGTCACATTATTCATGAAATAAAAACATAACATACAACACCTGCTCGACATATGATATGCAACCATGGGGTAACTTTAAAAACATAGGAACTTAGTCCTCACACCCACATCTCAATATTTAGAATAAGAGCGGAAAATCTAAACAATGAATCACAACCGGCATGTATTTACATATATACATATTCACACCATCCACTGTAATTCATCAACAACATTCATGTTTACATAAACATGCATCACTAAAAATACATATACAAATGTATTCATCAAAAAGAGCCAAAGGCTTCCTAGCTACCCGGTGTTACATATCAGAGCCATATGACCAAAACAATGAAGATGCGCTTCTCAAAAAGGGATCACCAGCATACCTAATCTGCAATGCCTCATAGAGCATCATAAAATAGCAGAATGGTGAGAAATACTATCATAATCATCAATGCATATATATATATATATATATATATATAAAATATGCCGGTTGTGATTCATATATATATATATATATATATATATATATATATATATATATATATATATATATATATATATATATATATATATATATATATATATATATATATATATATATATATATATATATATATATATATATATATATATATATATATATATATATATATATATATAATCATCAATGTATAAATAAACAAATAATGGATAGTCACCAAACATATTTATCACGCACATATCCATAATTCCAATCAATCTATATAAACATACACAATATGTTCATTTCATCACCAATTCACATAAACATCTACATTCATGTTTATTTCACCAATGCATCATATAAAGATGATAAATGCAACTCATAGAGACCGACTCCTGACTCTACGCAGATGTAAATGCGGTACCGACTCATTCAGCAGGTTCAATTAAAGAACCAAAATGGAACCATCGCTCATTACTGAAGTAACTCCCCGTCGGGCCTACGTTGTTCACCCATCGCTCACACCCCACATGGGCACACGATTTTTCAGGATTGCTCACACCCCACACGGGCACATAATCCGATTGTTCATACCCCACATAGGCACACAATTGTTCTGCAGATTCTACGCGGAATCATTTATAAACCATCGCTCATACCCCACATGGGCACACGAGGTTTCTGCAGATCCTACGCAGGATCAATCAACACAATAATGCAAATCATGATGCTTCACATGCAAAATGACTCATGACATTCTTGAAATGCATACATATTCGCAAATATATTTTTCATGCATTCTTCACATATTAACACATACAATCATCATAAATTCACCATGTATATTGTATTCATCATTCATCACATTCTATTGCATACAATCAATATGCATTCAAAATCATGCCAAACGGCAACAAACTCCATTAAAATCATCATGCATTTTTTAACAATGCATATAATTTTCCCAACGGCCATAATTCACAATCAATTCATAATCTAGGATTCACGTCATACGACTACCCACAACATAACAATCAACAACACACAAGTTACTCATTCAAGAAGAGGTCGATCGCAACCGAACGATCTAACTATTTAAGCCTCACTTACTTAAAACAATTAGTCTCGATTAATCGGTAAAATCGGCTAAAATTTGGCTAAAAATAATATTTCTTTTCATCAAGTTATAGAACATATTATTAGCTTCAGTTTGATATAAAGAACGACAAAATCCGATAAATGGTGAAGAAGTTATGAATTTTCAAAGTTTTAAAAAATAATATTTTCTCACACTTACAGTGTTAATCGGTTAACTTATATGGTTAACCGGTTAACACCTTCAAAAACTCAGTTTTTAGGCCAAAAACTCAGTTTTTAGCCCCCCAACACTGTGTTAATCGGTTAACGTATATGGTTAACCGGTTAACACCTGAAAAACTCAGAAAACAGCTACGGGTTTGCACCAAAGACCCCCTAAAACCCGACCGATTTAATTATTTTCTCCCGATTAAATACCTACTCATCATTACCAATTATATAGGAACAAATTAGGATCATAAACCACGAATTTTACGACTTCCGATTTTCATCCAAAATCTTAACTTCAAATTATTGATAACACGAAATCGTATATATATTTTGATGCATAATTCAACTGAAGTTTAACTGTTTTCGATCCGATTTCGGGTTATTTCCGTGTTATTTGTCTGATGTTTTGCAGGTATTTGATAATCACGTCTAAAAAAAGCAATATGAAGAAAAGAAGCAATCTCAGATGAAATATGGAAGAAAACCGGATGAAAACAACATGAAAAACGCAGAATGCTGATTTTGCTGCTGTGACGACCGTCACAGCTCCATGACGACCGTCACACGGGTGACGACCGTCACACATTGTGACGACCATCATGCAGGCAAAAACGCCCCACTTCAAATGCACGTGAAAGAAGCAGTTCCAAGTCCCAAATAGTGGACCACTACTCCCTGATAATTCTGCCTCAAAGTCCACCTTCTTCAAGTTATAACCGTTAGAATTCCATTTCTATAAAAGGGGAAGAAGGGGAGCAGAGAAAGGGAGCCGCATTCATACAACGAAGTGCTGCCAATTTATCTTCAGAGCAACCTTTCCAGTTTTTAATATTCTTATTTGTTTCTCTTTTCTTTTTCTGCATTCCTTTCATTTCTTCTGTAATTCTTATTTCCGTTGTACGATCAATTGGCACAAAGACCAGAATACTGCCAACATTTGTGGAGGATCTGCCCAAAGGTCAATTGGAATATTTATAGGTTTCTCATTTTAATCGGAATTCCAGTTTTATTATGATGCATGCTATTATTATTTATTTTCATTTATGTTTTACCTTTCCCAAATCCATGTCCGGCTAAATTAAAGTAATCGATATGTAATAATAATTTGAAAGGGATTTGATAATAACCGGTTGAAAATTGTCTTTTTCAAAAGTTGTTTATGGTCTGAGTGTTTAAAATTAATTTACTGAATAAACTTCGTCGCGAAAGCGAGAACTTATTTAAAAGTAGTTTTGCCACGGAAGTGGGAAATTAATTAAGGTACAAACCAACAAGCGAAAGCTGCAGCAAGACCAGATAGTAAACACTAGTCATTCATTTTAATAACAACGAAAGCACTTTAAAATGAATTAGAATTTAGAGATTTCCAAAAAATAATTTTAACCCCGAATGGGACACGAAAGCGTACGTTTGGCCCTTAGAATTATGATTAGCGTCAATAACCATCGTGAGGCGAGAGTCTTCAGATCACCATTTT
Organism: Lathyrus sativus; assembly: GCA_963859935.3. Classification (NCBI taxonomy): domain Eukaryota; kingdom Viridiplantae; phylum Streptophyta; class Magnoliopsida; order Fabales; family Fabaceae; genus Lathyrus; species Lathyrus sativus. The sequence goes on from OZ012736.1 coordinate 21,209,595, forward strand.
CTGCTTAAATAAACTCTGAAAAAATCTTTTGTATACCAGTAACTTATCAAATCCCTGAAGAACATAATTACTGCATATCGATTCACTTAATTATAATTTAATTAACATTCTTAGTTCCCTTTAGTGACAATCTTATTCCCTTAAACATTATCTACCTAGCTAAACATAGTAACTCCCGAGAACACTAGTTTGATTACGAGTCCCTGTGGGATCGATATCTATTATTACTACGCGATAGACTATGCACTTGCAGTTAGGTTGTATTAGACATAGAAAGTCGCGATCAAGTTTTTGGCGCCGTTGCCGGGGATTCGTTTAGTCAATAGTGTAACCTTCTGTTACGCCGTATAAACTAGGTTAACTATTTTTATTTTTCCTTTACTAGTGCTATCGATTGTATGCCAAGTAATCGCCCACAAGGCGATATCTTGAAACTTTCAATCGCAGAACTAGAGCGCTTCTTACATTTAAGAAGCCGAATTATTGAGTACCAACTCAAACATAACATTCCCGATCCTCTCACTCCCATTCCCAAATCAGAAGAAAAACCAAAGATGGCTGAAGGACCTCCAAACAAACCGCTGAAGGCTTACGCTACACCCTCTCATATGGAGCCTAGAAGTAGCATTGCTGCCCCAGCTATTACTCGAAACGATTTTGAGCTGAAACCATCATTGCTGTCTGTCGCTACTGCGAAAATCGACGCCGGCTGACAGAAGAGTCGCCACCGTGCGTTATTTATCCCAACGGAGGGAAAGGAAACGCTCGAAGTAAACCTCGCAAAAAACGGGGAAAGGTATGGTCATCGCAACCAAAACCTGGGTTCGGGAGTCGGTTACGCAAGGGGAAGGTATTAGCACCTCTCACGTCCGTCGTACTCGACGGGATCCACGCTTGCTTGGGTTGTCTAAAGGATGCAAAACAATCTATCTACGGCTGCTAAATCTAAACGGAAGGGAATTGACTCGATAGAGCGTCGCGCTCTATGCCTACGTATTCTCAAGAGAGAAAGTCAGAGTCAACGTAGTTCGGGACTACAGGGAAAATGGCTCACCAAGACCTCGCGTCTTGTGCCTACGTACTTCCACACTGCATGGAAGATCAGAGCTTTACGTAGTTCAGGCTAACTACGGCTAAACAAGGGTATTCTCACACAGCAGTGAGAAAAACAACTGGTTTCACAGGGTCGGGAACCTATGGGCAAAACTATGGCTTGGTCTCAAATGCACTTGGGCAAGAGAGAAAAAGGGTTACAATTAGTCGTCAGCGGGAAAGTCTCGATCGCACAGCAGCGAGAGAACAAAAATTAGTCGTTAGTGTGCTCGCTAGGATATCGCATCCTATGCCTACATATTCTCGTCTGGTACGAGAAATCAGAGCAGCTGTAGTTCGGCTACTTCGGGACCACAGCTCAAATCTCGTTTTATTAATCTCTGAAAAATAGTTACAATGAGTGAATACTGGAAATATAAACTCCTAAAAGTTCTATCCTAAAAAATCGAATGAAAAATAGCCCCCTAACAAGTGGACTTCTAACTCTATCTCTAAAATCGTAAAATAATCCCTACTAAAATATATCCTAAAGAAAATGTACTCTAAAAAATATTAAGTCTACTAATAATATTTTTTCTCTTTTTTCTTCTTTTCTTTTCAACATATTTTTCCATATTTTTCTATGTTTTTCTATGATATTTTCTCTCCTTTTTCAATATATTTTTCTCTTTATTTTCCTCTATTTTTCATATTTTTTCTATATATTTTTCTCCTCTTTTCTTTTTCTATTTTTCACATATTTTTTCTCTATATTTTTCTCCTCTTTTCTTTTTCTATTTTTCAATATGCTCTTTTCTTTTCTTTTTTCAAATATATCTTTCTTTATTGTTTTTTCTTCTAACAAACTTTAAACAAAGGAAAAAAATGAAAAAAATACAAAAAAATGGGAAGGGGGTACACTGCTGTTACAGGGGGAGTAATAGAAAAAATAAAGACAGACTGAGATTGGGCCCAGCCCAATTAATAATACAGGAAACAGAGGGGGGGTGGCAATGGAAAAACGGAGGGTGTGCCTGGCAATTGTGTTGGGCTCAGGCCCATTTCTTTCAGCCAAAAACGAAGGGGTGTGTGGCTCCAAAAAAATGATTGGGCCTGGATCCAGCCCAATCTCTTCCTCTCCTTCCTTCTCTCCATCTCCATTCTGAAAACCCTAGAACCTTCATCCTTTCTCCCTCACAGCGCCGCCGCCGTCTTTCCCCCTTCTTCAATCTCCGTTCAAACAAAAACAACCACCAATCTTTCTTCCCTCATTGAGTCGCCACCGCAAATGCTAAAACACCAACTAATCTCAAACTCAACCCTAACCTAACGAACAACAAACATTCAAACGGTAAGATCCGGACCCTTAACGAAACCCCAGCTTGAAGAGGATCTGACGAAGCGCAAAGAAACTCTCTGAAGCAAACTTCTGATAACGGATGCACGTGGAAGATCCGCTTTAAGTCTTAACGATGGCGATTGGAGTGTCTTCATGAAGCTTTGAAGATTTGACCGGTGAAAGATTATTGAAGCGGAGAACGATCCTCATGTGAATAGGAACAAAAGAAGAATGTTCGTTGTTTGAGGATTTCGGATGAGAGACGCTCATGACCTTCTGGTGATTTGGTGAAGATCTCCGTTGATGATTGCTGAGTTCTGGAAAACTTGCTTGAACGAGGTCTTGAATGTTCTTGGTGGAGCTTCTTTCTGGAAATTCTGGATGAGCGATAATGCAATTCGTTGTTGGAGATCCTGAAGGTGATGAGGAGTTTGTTGAAATGCGCGTGGATCTGGAAACGTCTTGAAGACTGATGATGTTGAAGGCGTTGCTGAAGGTTGGATGAGGATTGTTGTTGATCTGAAGTTTGTTGATGATGATGAAGTTTGAGGGAGCTTTTCTGGAAACGGACGAGTGTTGATGAAGAACACGTATGGCTGATGAAGGTTGTTGGAGGATCTTGAATGTTTGATCGGAGTTCTTGGTTGTGTTGATTGTGGAAGATGAATGTTTGATCGGATTCTGGAGAAAGATTGAGGAGAAGATGAAGGTTGATCGGAATCTGGAGAAGGTGGGTTTCCGGTGAGGGGTGCGGTGGCCGCCGGCCATGCATGCCGGTCGGAGGGTGTTCCCGGCGAGGTGTTGTCGTGCGTTGGTGGAGGGACGCGTGGTGTGTTGGTGGAGGGGAGAGATGCATGCACGCCACGTGGCGTGGGCGTGGCAGATAGAGGGAGTGTCTGAGAGTGAGGTGGCGTGGCCTGATGAAGTAACGTGGGTCCTCCTCCTCTGAACACGTGGCGCTGAAGCTTTTAAAGGCTGAGAAATTCTGGAAGCTTCTGGATTTCGCTGGAGTTAACTGGACTTTTTCTGGAAACTTGGATGAAAATTCTGGACAAAAAAATGCATTGGGCCTGCGAATTGAAATGGGCCCAAACGAAAATGAAACAAAAACACCCAAAAACAATCTGAATAATACAAAAAATGATTAAACTAATTGATTACAACTAAAGTAATTAATCCTAATTAACTAAGACCTAATTAATCTAAAAATCAATTAAATTCTATACTATCTAAAAGAATATATTCAAAATCAATTAACATTCTAAAAGAAAATCTATATTATTTATATCTAAAATAAAAAAACATTTAATTTCTATTAACAAAAAACTACCTATTTATTATTCTAAAAAGAAAATGCTATTTATTTAATAAGGAACAATCTATATTAAAAAAGATTAAAAAGCTATTAACTATTTAAAAAACCAATAATATTCTAAAAATTCCTAAAAAATCTATTAAATCCTAAAATGATTAAAAATCTATTTAAAGAATTAAAACTATTAAAAATACCTAAAAATGATTTAAAAGCTATTTAAACCCTAAAAATGGCCAATAAAATCCAGAAAAATCCACAATAATTCCCAGAGGGACCAAAATAAGCACCGAACGACACATAACACCACGAGAGCGCACCAAAATAGCCGGTAAAAATAAACGGGCACCGAAATATCCCAAAAATACGATTCTACCTATTCAAACTGATAAAAACCACCTGAGACACGAGACGAGAGCTGTGATCCCTGATAAAATCAAAACAAATGAAAAATGCACTGTATGCGATATGCAGATGTGAATGCGATTATGCGTCGAAACATCGAGCCAGATACGAGACCCGGTTGGTCAAATTTTAGGGTGCAACAGCTGCCCCTATTCAAGCGACTTCGACCTGAATGGTTGAAGGGCGCTCAGCCTTCAAACATTCAAGGTAGATGACGGTTGAATACAAATGAAACCCTGAAATTTGCCAACCGCGGGAATATACTGCAACACTGCTTGAGGAATAGCTTCCAATAAACTGAAGTTTGGTTGTCACGGCAACAGCTGGTCAATTTTCTGATAAATTTTCTTCTCCTTTTCAACACCTGTGTGATGCCACAAGTATTGAAATAATGCTTCGCAAAGCAAACACCTTGATTCCCATCTCTCTCATGGGATCAAATCTGGTCAACTCACAGTTCACTGCGAACTTGAGGACAATTCTCCTGGGGAATTCTGAATTGAACTGCCTGGCACCTATTTTGACGAAGGCGGCAGCTTCAGAAATCTGATCAATGTCAATCTTTGTTGTTGTTTTTTTCCGATGCTGACGTAACAACCAAATATGAAGAATCACTCCGCTGGGGAAGAGAAGCTTAACCACACAACTCTGCAGGTGACCAAATTCGAAATCCAATTGGTAACCAACCTGGTCCATGTTTCGACATGCGTATGCTTGATAATGATGCAATGCCCTATATGACATGTAAATGCTATGCGTTTTGCTTGAAAATGCGGTGCCCAGACGGCATGGATATGTTATATGTAACAACCCAAATTTCATTAAATAATTAATTGTAGTAATTAATTGATTTAGTGGGATTTTTATTAATGTTGGAAATTAATTTTTATTAATTGGAATTAATAGAAAATTAAGAAGGAATTGGAGTGGAAGGAAAATGAAGAAATATATAAGAGAGAAAGAAAAGAAAAGAAAGATATAAAACATTTGGAAAGAAAGAGGAAAGAAGAAGAAAGGAGAGAAAGAGAAGAGAAGAAGAGGAAAAGTGGAAATCATCAAGAACCAACATCAAAGCTCCGATTAATCGAGGTAAGGGTGAGAAATGTTTCTATTTGATCATTGTATGATGTTATGTATGTTGGGTTAGGGTTTTAGTAGAGTTTCCATCACTTTTCAATTAGGGCAAATGTTGGATTAATCGGTAGAATGATGATTTAATCGGTTGAAACTGAGCAATAATGCCGTAGAATAGTCGGGTAACATGTATGGATGCTGTTTATACTGATTTGGATGTGTAAGAGAGGCTTGATGGTGAAATGGTGAAGGAGAAGACAGGATGAAATTCTGTTCTGCGCAGGTTCGCTGGCTCTCGCCAGGCGAGCGAAGGCGAAGCTTCGCCAGGCGAAGCCTAGCGAATGTTGGCGAATAATTATATTTAAGTCCCAGTAGACTTCGCTGGTGGGTTCGCCAGGCGAAGTGGGATAGAGAAGGTTCGCCCAGCGAAGGTGCTGGCGAATGGTGGCGAATGAAGTCAGTAGCTACTGACTTGGGCTCGCTGGGAAGTCTCGCCAGGCGAAGCCTAGCGAGTGTTCGCTGAGAGAGTTCGCCAGGCGAAGGCCAGGCGAAGGTTCGCTGCGAGGGTTCGCCAGGCGAATGAAGGCGAATGTGGCAGTATATTTTCTTTGCTGTGTTATCCAAATGGTGATTGTTTGGTTGATTCGCATATGTTTATACTTCTATGTTATGAATGAGTATGTGAACTATTATGATAACATGTGTTGTGGGTAGCCTTCGAGCGTGAATCCTAGAGTTGTGATATGAATGACTAATTGTAATCGGTTAAAATACATGAGAACATAATGATGATTATGTGTGTATTAATTGATGAGTTGTGAATGTTTGATTGTTGTGTACAATTATGTAATGAGTATGCATGAGAACATTTTGAATATGTGTGCGTAACTTATAATTGTATGATTGGTATTGCGATGTGAATACCTTGATTGTTGTGATAATTAGAAATACATGGGAATACAATGAGGAATGTATGTGTATCGTCTAATGAATTGTGAGTACATATATGTATGCGATTGTTGTGTGAATGCATGGGAACATATGTGATATGTGTGCATTGTTGTTGAATATGATGATGTGTGAAATGAATACATTGATAAACGTTTGATATATGTTGTATGTGCAATCATGATGAAATTCTCGAAGGGGTGAATTATTCGAATGCATGGGATTAAGACGCGGGAACGGTCTTAAGTGCATTTATTGTGATTGGTTGATTGTACATGCATCATTCAGTCAAGAGGCAATGTCTGTTAGTTTCGTGGAAACTAGTGGCTTGTCCCAAACCTAGAAGGGTGGGTTTGAAGCCTAGGGGACGGGCTTGGTTGTTATCGGTCTAGAAGGGTGGACCCGGTTTAAAGTAAAAACCGAAAAATGATAACGAGTTATCGGTCTAGAAGGGTGGACCCGGTTTAGAGTGAAAACCGAAAAAAAAGATAACGAGAGTCGGTACCGCATAGCATTGAGTTGCATTGAATATGTTGAGTCACATTGCATAATATTGTTGTTGTACAAATGTGCTTGTGAATGATTGTGAAATTAAGCATGAAGGGATGTGCTTGTGAATGTTCATAATGTTGATATATGTGAACATGGTATGATTTATGACTATGAGAGTGAAGTGTGGTGAGAAATGTGAATATGTGTTATATGATACCTATATATACGTAATCTTATGCCTTGATTATTATGGTTATATTTCTCACCCTTCTGCTGTTTTATAATGCTCTATGAGGCATTGCAGATTAGGATGCTGGAGTCCTTTTGTGAAGAATAGTCTTCATTCTTTTGAGTCTGCTGCTCTGATATGTAACACCGGGTAGTTAGACTAGTATAGTCATTCTTTTGTGATACATTGCGATGTATCAGCTTATGTGGTTCTGTAAATCTAACTGATATGATATATTAATTTAGATAGCTTATGTGTACGTGGACTAATATTTTGAAAACGATCAAATGATTTTATCTTCCGCTTAAATTGAAAATGTTACATATTTTATGGAGCAAATTGTGAAAGTGTTTTATTGGTGAAATTGTGGCATTCTTCTTTTATACCTTATTATAAAACCTTTTTACTCTGATAATTTGTATGTGCTTAATTGTTTTATATGCATTTATTTGGGGTATAGAAGGGGGTGTTACAATAGTGGTATCAGAGCAGGTCGGTCCGTCCGGCCAAGTTGTTAGAGTGTTTTTCCCTGTGTGTTATTGATATGCGTGTGATGCATTATCAATATTGGTTGTTCTTACGTGGTTCTGTTGTTGGAATTAGTAAGATGGTTGCAGGGAGGAACGACGAAGCGATTGCGGAGGCATTGACGAGATTGGCGGGGGCAATTGGGCAGAATCCTCCGGCCGATGTGAATGTGAGGGATCATGCTGATGATGGATTCCGTGCTTTGGGGAAATTCCAAAAGAATAACCCTCCGGTCTTCAAGGAAACTCATGAACCGGACAAGGCACAAATTTGGTTGAAAGCTGTGGAAAAGATTTTTCGAGTTATGAATTGCTCGGATGCACAGAAGGTGCAGTTTGGGACTCATATGCTCGAAGAAGAAGCTGAAGATTGGTGGGGTAATACTCGCCAAAGATTCGAGGAAGATGATATTGTGATTACGTGGGATTTGTTTAGAGAAACTTTTCTGGAGAAGTACTTTCCAGAGGATGTGCGGGGGAAGAAAGAGATCAAATTTCTTGAGTTGAAGCAAGGTAATTCGACGGTTGCTGAGTATGCGGCGAAATTTGAGGAGTTGATCAAATTTTGTCCTCACTATAATACTGGTAATGCTGAGAGGTCTAAGTGCCTCAAGTTTGTGAACGGTTTGAGGCCTGAGATTAGGCAAGCTATTGGATACCAGGAAATCAGGCGGTTTTCTGAGTTGGTTAACAAGAGCAGAATTTATGATGAAGACAGTAGGGCTAGGTCTAGCCACTACAAGAGCCTAAGTGATAAGAAAGGAAAAAGTCAATTCAGAGGAAAACCTTATGTGACTCCTGCGGACAAAGGGAAGCAGAGAATGGGTTATGGCAAGAGGCCAAGTGGGGGAGTTTCTACTCCGGTGAGATGTTATAAGTGCGGTGAAGCGGGACATCGTGCTCCCGAATGCAAAAGTGTTGAGAAGGCGTGTTTTAAGTGTGGCAAGCCAGGCCACAAGGCGCTTGAGTGCAGAAGAGGTACGGGTGTTACTTGCTATAACTGTGGTGAGCAAGGACACATTAGTACGAAATGTGATAAGCCGAAGAAGAATCAAGGGAGCGGGAAAGTGTTCGCTCTATCTGGATCTGAGACTGCTAGCGACGATCGATTGATCAGAGGTACGTGTTTTATTAATGGTATACCTTTGATCGCTATAATTGATACCGGAGCTACGCATTCTTTTATTTCTTTGGATTGTGTTAGAAGGTTGAATCTTGAGTTGTCTGTGATTGGTGGCGGTATGGTTATTGATACTCCTGCTATGGATTCGGTAACTACACCGTATGTTTGCTTGAATTGCCCGTTGAGTATTTTCGGTAGAGATTTTGGGATAGATTTAGTGTGTCTTCATTTGGATCAACTTGATGTCATTCTTGGAATGAATTGGTTAAAATTCAATCGTGTGTATATTAACTGTTTTGACAAAACGGTTATTTTTCCCGACTCGGATGTTGAAAGGGAATTGTTTATGACGAGGAAACAAGTGAAAGAATCGGTGCAAGATGGGGCTAAGGTATTTATGCTTATGGCAACTTTGAGGACTGGTGAGAGTGAAGAGATTGATGCTTTGCCCATTGTTAGAGATTTTCCGGAAGTATTCCCTGATGAGATAAAGGATTTACCGCCGGAGCGAGAAGTGGAGTTTTCGATAGATTTGATTCCTGGAACTAGTCCGATATCGATGGCTCCATATCGTATGTCGGCCTCGGAGTTAAAAGAGTTGAAGATTCAACTTGAGGATTTGCTTGAAAAGAGGTTTATTCGTCCGAGCGTGTCACCGTGGGGTGCACCGGTGTTGTTGGTTAAGAAGAAAGAGGGTTCTATGAGGCTCTGTGTGGATTACAGACAGTTGAACAAGGTGACTATTAAGAATAAGTATCCACTTCCAAGGATTGATGATCTAATGGATCAGTTGGTTGGTGCAAGCGTGTTCAGCAAGATTGATTTGAGATCTGGGTATCATCAGATCCGTGTGAAAGCTGAGGATATTCAGAAGACGGCCTTTAGGACGAGGTATGGACACTATGAGTATTCTGTGATGCCATTTGGTGTGACTAATGCACCAGGTGTATTTATGGAATACATGAACAGGATTTTCCATCCTTATTTGGATAAGTTTGTGGTTGTGTTTATCGACGACATCTTGGTTTATTCGAAGAGCGAAGAAGAGCATGCCGATCATCTGAAGATTGTGTTATCTGTGCTGAGAGAGAAGCAGTTGTTCGCGAAGCTTTCTAAGTGTGAGTTCTGGTTGAAGGAGGTTAGTTTCCTTGGTCATGTGATCTCGAGTAATGGTGTTGCGGTTGATCTGTCGAAGGTTGAAGCGGTGTCGCAATGGGAGTCTCCGAAGTCAGTTTTTGAGATCAGAAGTTTTCTTGGTTTAGCCGGTTATTATCGGAAGTTTATTGAAGGATTTGCTAAGTTATCGTTGTCGTTGACGCAGTTGACTAGGAAGGGTCAAGCCTTTGTTTGGGACGCCAAGTGTGAAGCGAGTTTTCAAGAACTCAAGCGAAGGTTGATGACAGCTCCTGTTTTGATTCTGCCAAATCCAGAAGAACCATTCGTTGTGTATTGTGATGCTTCTTTGATGGGTTTAGGAGGTGTGTTGATGCAGAATAACCAAGTTGTAGCTTATGCTTCGAGGCAACTCAAAGTGCATGAGAAGAATTATCCGACGCATGACTTAGAGTTGGCCGCCGTTGTGTTCGTGTTGAAACTTTGGAGGCATTATTTATTTGGCGCAAGATTTGAAGCGCAAGATTTGAAGTGTTTAGTGACCACAAGAGTTTGAGATATCTTTTTGATCAAAAGGAATTGAATGCAAGACAAAGAAGATGGCTTGAACTTTTGAAGGATTTTGATTTTGGCTTGAATTACCATCCGGGTAAAGCGAATGTAGTAGCGGATGCATTGAGTCGGAAATCATTGCATATGTCGGCATTGATGGTGAAAGAGTTAGAATTGGTCGAGCAATTTCGAGATTTGAGTTTGGTATGTGAGAGAACTTCTTTTGGATTTAAGTTGGGTATGTTAAAGCTTACAAGTGGTATTTTGGATGAAATTCGAGAAGGACAGAAATCGGATTTGAGCTTAGTTGATCGGTTGACTTTAATCAACCAAGGCCAAGGTGGTGATTTTCGGATTGATGAGAATGGGATTATGAGATGTCGGGATCGAGTTTGTGTTCCAAATGTTGTTGAGCTGAAAAAGAGTATCCTTGAGGAAGGACATCGTAGCGGATTGAGTATTCATCCGGGTGCTACTAAGATGTATCAGGATTTGAGGAAAGTATTTTGGTGGCCTAGTATGAAGAAGGATATTGCGGAATTTGTGTATTCTTGTTTGACTTGCCAGAAGTCAAAGATTGAGCATCAGAAGCCATCGGGTTTGATGAAGCCGTTGTTTATTCCTGAGTGGAAATGGGATAGTATCTCCGTTGATTTTGTATCGGGTTTGCCGAGGACGCCGAGTAATTTTGAGGCTATTTGGGTTATCGTGGATAGGTTGACTAAATCTGCTCACTTTATCCCTATGCGTATGGATTACCCTTTGGAGAAGTTGGCTAAGTTGTATATTGAGAGGATTGTGTGTCTGCATGGTATTCCGTTAAGTATTGTTTCGGATAGAGATCCGCGGTTTACTTCGAGATTTTGGGAGAGCCTGCAGAGTGCTTTGGGTACTAAGTTGCGTCTGAGTTCAGCGTATCATCCTCAGACTGATGGTCAGACGGAGAGGACGATTCAGTCGCTTGAAGATCTTTTGAGAGCTTGTGTATTGGAAAAAGGAGGAGCTTGGGATAGCTACTTGCCTTTGATTGAGTTTACCTACAACAACAGTTTCCATTCGAGTATTGGTATGGCACCATTTGAGGCGTTGTATGGTAGGCGGTGTAGGACACCATTGTGTTGGTTCGAGTCCGGAGAGAGTTCTGTTGTTGGACCCGAGTTAGTTCAACAGACTACTGACAAGATCAAGATGATTCAAGAGAAGATGAGAATTACTCAGAGTCGTCAGAAGAGTTATTATGACAAGAGGAGGAAGGCACTTGAATTTCAAGAGGGAGATCATGTGTTTCTTCGAGTCACTCCGATGTCAGGTGTTGGTAGGGCACTGAAGTCGCGCAAGTTGTCGCCGCGTTTCATTGGTCCTTATCAGATTTTGCAAAGGATAGGAGAAGTGGCCTATCGTGTGGCTTTACCACCGTCGCTTGCTAATCTTCATGACGTATTCCATGTATCTCAGTTGAGGAAATACATTGCGGATCCGTCTCATGTAGTCCAAATAGATGATGTGCAGGTGAGAGATAACCTGACTGTTGAGACATCACCTATGCGGATTGAGGATCGGAAATTGAAGCAGCTTCGAGGTAAAGAGATTGCTTTAGTGAAGGTCGCTTGGGGAGGACCGGCTGGTGGAAATGTTACTTGGGAGCTTGAGAGTCGGATGAAGGAGTCTTATCCAGAACTGTTTGAATCAGGTAACATTTTCGAGGACGAAAATTCCTAAAGTGGGGGAGGGTTGTAACAGCCCAAATTTCATTAAATAATTAATTGTAGTAATTAATTGATTTAGTGGGATTTTTATTAATGTTGGAAATTAATTTTTATTAATTGGAATTAATAGAAAATTAAGAAGGAATTGGAGTGGAAGGAAAATGAAGAAATATATAAGAGAGAAAGAAAAGAAAAGAAAGATATAAAACATTTGGAAAGAAAGAGGAAAGAAGAAGAAAGGAGAGAAAGAGAAGAGAAGAAGAGGAAAAGTGGAAATCATCAAGAACCAACATCAAAGCTCCGATTAATCGAGGTAAGGGTGAGAAATGTTTCTATTTGATCATTGTATGATGTTATGTATGTTGGGTTAGGGTTTTAGTAGAGTTTCCATCACTTTTCAATTAGGGCAAATGTTGGATTAATCGGTAGAATGATGATTTAATCGGTTGAAACTGAGCAATAATGCCGTAGAATAGTCGGGTAACATGTATGGATGCTGTTTATACTGATTTGGATGTGTAAGAGAGGCTTGATGGTGAAATGGTGAAGGAGAAGACAGGATGAAATTCTGTTCTGCGCAGGTTCGCTGGCTCTCGCCAGGCGAGCGAAGGCGAAGCTTCGCCAGGCGAAGCCTAGCGAATAATTATATTTAAGTCCCAGTAGACTTCGCTGGTGGGTTCGCCAGGCGAAGTGGGATAGAGAAGGTTCTCCCAGCGAAGGTGCTGGCGAATGGTGGCGAATGAAGTCAGTAGCTACTGACTTGGGCTCGCTGGGAAGTCTCGCCAGGCGAAGCCTAGCGAGTGTTCGCTGAAAGAGTTCGCCAGGCGAAGGTTCGCTGCGAGGGTTCGCCAGGCGAATGAAGGCGAATGTGGCAGTATATTTTCTTTGCTGTGTTATCCAAATGGTGATTGTTTGGTTGATTCGCATATGTTTATACTTCTATGTTATGAATGAGTATGTGAACTATTATGATAACATGTGCTGTGGGTAGCCTTCGAGCGTGAATCCTAGAGTTGTGATATGAATGATTAATTGTAATCGGTTAAAATACATGAGAACATAATGATGATTATGTGTGTATTAATTGATGAGTTGTGAATGTTTGATTGTTGTGTACAATTATGTAATGAGTATGCATGAGAACATTTTGAATATGTGTGCGTAACTTATAATTGTATGATTGGTATTGCGATGTGAATACCTTGATTGTTGTGATAATTAGAAATACATGGGAATACAATGAGGAATGTATGTGTATCGTCTAATGAATTGTGAGTACATATATGTATGCGATTGTTGTGTGAATGCATGGGAACATATGTGATATGTGTGCATTGTTGTTGAATATGATGATGTGTGAAATGAATACATTGATAAACGTTTGATATATGTTGTATGTGCAATCATGATGAAATTCTCGAAGGGGTGAATTATTCGAATGCATGGGATTAAGACGCGGGAACGGTCTTAAGTGCATTTATTGTGATTGGTTGATTGTACATGCATCATTCAGTCAAGAGGCAATGTCTGTTAGTTTCGTGGAAACTAGTGGCTTGTCCCAAACCTAGAAGGGTGGGTTTGAAGCCTAGGGGACGGGCTTGGTTGTTATCGGTCTAGAAGGGTGGACCCGGTTTAAAGTAAAAACCGAAAAATGATAACGAGTTATCGGTCTAGAAGGGTGGACCCGGTTTAGAGTGAAAACCGAAAAAAAAAAGATAACGAGAGTCGGTACCGCATAGCATTGAGTTGCATTGAATATGTTGAGTCACATTGCATAATATTGTTGTTGTACAAATGTGCTTATGAATGATTGTGAAATTAAGCATGAAGGGATGTGCTTGTGAATGTTCATAATGTTGATATATGTGAACATGGTATGATTTATGACTATGAGAGTGAAGTGTGGTGAGAAATGTGAATATGTGTTATATGATACCTATATATACGTAATCTTATGCCTTGATTATTATGGTTATATTTCTCACCCTTCTGCTGTTTTATAATGCTCTATGAGGCATTGCAAATTAGGATGCTGGAGTCCTTTTGTGAAGAATAGTCTTCATTCTTTTGAGTCTGCTGCTCTGATATGTAACACCGGGTAGTTAGACTAGTATAGTCATTCTTTTGTGATACATTGCGATGTATCAGCTTATGTGGTTCTGTAAATCTAACTGATATGATATATTAATTTAGATAGCTTATGTGTACGTGGACTAATATTTTGAAAACGATCAAATGATTTTATCTTCCGCTTAAATTGAAAATGTTACATATTTTATGGAGCAAATTGTGAAAGTGTTTTATTGGTGAAATTGTGGCATTCTTCTTTTATACCTTATTATAAAACCTTTTTACTCTGATAATTTGTATGTGCTTAATTGTTTTATATGCATTTATTTGGGGTATAGAAGGGGGTGTTACATTATATGTTTGATAGATGCAATGACTATATATGCAAATGCTAATGCAGGCTCGAGCTGCCAGAGAACACCAGGTCTGAACACCGCTTGGCAAAATAAATGCCGAAGGAAACGTCAACTTTACTGGGGATGACCCGAAGTCACAGAACCATCTCAGCAAAATAAATGCTGGAAAAGGGAAATCAAATCTGCTGGGGATGCGCCCTTCAAACCATAGGCAACTGATTGTGCTTTGCGGGGATTGACCCAAACTGGGATTGATTACGTGCGGCACGCTGCTGGAAATGCCCCTACTATCAAGGATATCAATCTTAATCTGCTGAGGATACTCCTGATCCTACTCTGATACGGGGTAGAATACAATCTCGACTCTTCCGGGGATAATAAGCAACTTTCATCTGCCGAAGAGTGGCAATTCTGATTTAACAACATCCACGAGGAATTCAAACATTACTCGGAGCACTGGTATCCGTCGAGCTTCGTATCGGGGAACATGACAACATGCGAGTCATTGGGAAATACTGTGTCAGATACCCTTAGGTTTTTTTTGTTTTTCTGGTTTAGGATAAACATAGACTATGTACACAGTGGAAGATATGGAAAATACTAGACGAGAACTAGCATTCAAAGGTAGACTACCAGGCGAGAACTGATAGGAAAATAGGTTATCGGAAAATTGAACAAACATTGATCTTTGTATTTTTGAACATCAGACGGGGCTGACTGGATAACAGACTGAGGTATAGACAACCAGGCGAGAACTGGCTGAAAGCTGACGTACACCAGACGAGAACTGGTATAACACTTGAAGAAACGGTGACCAGACGAGAACTGGTTACCAATAAACTGCACCAGACGGGAACTGATGCTTACAATAAACTGCACCAGACGGGAACTGATGCTTACAGAAGGGTGGGCCAGACGAGAACTGGACTTTGGAAACAACTGGTCACTGACACGCAACAAGTTTAAACTGTAGGATAAGGATCCAACGACAACACGACCTTTTTATTTGAAAGGTTCAGGTTTTGATAAGGGTACTTACATGATCCCCGATACTCAACTCCGGCTGGGGATAAGCAGACTGGTTTGAACAACTTGCCCCAGTCTAATTCAACTTGCCCCAATCTAACTCTTGGGAGTACCTGCGCTGAACAGCTTGCTACGAAACGACTTCGAGAATATTTGCCTCGGTATCTGTACGACAACAGAATTCAATCTCCATTAAACCTCTATCAACCCAATTGGTTTCAACATTCTCTGTGATGACTTGCCCCTGAATGAGCGTTCTAGCGACTTAACCTGATCTGATTATCCACCTGAAGTATCTGCTTTCAAATCTCAACGTTCTGACTAATTGCCCCTGATTGGGTCTCGAGAAGACTCACTTCTGATCAACTGCTTCTCAAACAAACTGCCCCTGATCAACTGAAGCTTCGGGACTTGTCCTCAGACTAACTGATTCTGAACCTACTGGAATATAATGCCCCTGATTCACTAGGCTTCACAACATACACCATTCTGGTTCAGACTACTGAATTACTCAGTCCTGCTCGATTATTCCCTGTTGGAATTTCTTTCATGCCAACTACGAACCTGCAATTAAAATTGTCTATTCACGAATGGTAATCTTAATGCAGTGGTTATGCAGATTTTGAAAAATTTTGAGTTGTCATTCATTTACATGCATATGATCGTGAGTGACGAGTGAACCAAAGTTCAAACGTAGTGCTTACGTGGTCAGTGAAAATACAACAAGGATGTGACTAGCAAGTCAAGAAGGAGTCAGGTTACTCAACCTTATCGTACTGCGCTTCAGACTAACCCTACCTCAATTAGGTCTTTTAAGGGTTGTATCGTGGTCGGGTTCACGGTTCGTGAAACAAAGGATATTTGGCTCAAATTTTGATTTGTACCCACCCCTTCTACGTGATGATCTCCGATCCTAAGGTTCAGTTAACCTGGCACAAGCGCTCGCCTATTCGAGAAGTATGTTGACTGGTAAGAACCACAAGTATGGAATTCACAAGGATTTCGGAGTGATAGTTACTCTTTCTTCGCTTCGGTGTCTGTGTACACGACTTTGTGATTTGCTGGGGAAAATTTTCTTTTTAATCCCTCTTTTTCATTCTTTTGATTCCCTAATTTTTTGCCTGGACTGACTCCTTTTGAGTTCTTTCGTTTTTTCGCTTTCTTTTGAAGTCCAGCGGGATGCCCTGATTTTTGCCTAAGTATTAGCTTTCCAGCTTTTTCTTTCTTTTTACTTAGCGGGCTTTCCTTCTTTTGGAACAAAGTCGTGTGACACTGGTTGTCTTGATTGCTCCGAAAGGATTGTAACTGTCTCACTCCTGATTGGTGAGGTTTAACCATTGAAAGGTATCAACTGATATTGGTCCCTGAAAGACAACACTCCTCTGTAAGACTTGAATGCTCGGTCAAGCTAACTGACAACTACCCTGCCCCGGGTTAAGATGTGAGGGTTTATAAGTCCGAAAAAACTTCTACTTCCTGGCTCGAAGTGGTTAACAAGGGACTAACTCCTTATATCTCCAGTGTTTGGGGAATTTGAAACAATGCCTTGTACGTCATCGGTAAGGTATTATCTGAAAGCCTACGATGATTGGTTATGAGTTTAGTTTCATCATCCTCCCTCTAATCTTTGCTAGTCACAGTGATAAGGTGGAGTGAATAAAATGCAAGTGTCAGTGCAATGCAGTAAATGAGCGACAGCGACATGATTAATTCAGAAAAATGCATAGTCACTTTATTATTATCACCATTCGAAACATACAATGTTTAAAAGCAGGTAGTAACTAACAGAAAAGAAACTACAAATGCAAATGATATAAAAGTCTGAGGACTGCCAATGTTGAGGCGCCCGCCTGTATGAACCACTGGCTTTTGCTGTGGAATACTTTCCGAGTCTACGAGCTTAGACAGCTGAGCGGTTGGGATGAACAAACAGAAATCCTTCCCGAAAGGAAATGCGATTCTGGTCAATCAACTGCTGTACCTTCGCCTGAAATGCTTTACAATCTTCGGTTGAATGCCCTGGTGAGCCACCATGGTAACCGCACTGAACGTGGGGATTGTACCCAGGAGGGTAAGGTTCTGGCACTGGCTTAAGAGCTTTAGGCTCCACCAAAGACTTCTAGATCAGAGATGGTAACAACTGGCTGTACGACATAGGCACTGGGTGAGAAGGACCATTCCTTCGTTCCAAGTTGTTGCGAGGTCTGTTCTGATCCTGACGCTGATTCTGATAACCTCGGCCACGAGTTCGCTGCTTTGCAATGGAAGCGACATAAGATTCCTGATATGGTGCCCCAGGTACGGCTGTCTGTTCAGTATAACAAGCCACGGGAGGTACTGATCTCTGATAAGATGATGAACCAACAAAATTCACTGATTCGCTTCGAGGATATTCAACCTTTGGCATGACTGAGTTGATCACAACTTCTTCTTCGCTCTGATAGTCACAAGGTATTCAGTTTCACCAGCTTGATCATATGAAGTAATCTGAATTTTCCCAATTCTTATGGAATACTCAAGGCGTTCTCCTAATGCTACCACGTCAGAGAAACTTGCCGGAATTCCGAGCAATCTTTTGAAGTACGGATATTGTAGGGAATCCACAAACAGGCTTGCCAGCTCTTGGTCTAACAGCGGGGGACGCACTCTAGCAGCAAATTCTCTCCATCTCTGAGCATACCTCCTGATCGGTTCATTGATCTCTTGAGACAACTCTTGCAAATGCATGCGATAGGGAGCTATGTCTAAATTGTAATCGTACTGCTTCAGAAAAGCTCTGGCTAAATCCATCCATGATTGAATCTGATTCCTCTCTAACTGCGTATACCACCTCAAAGATGCCCCAGTCAGACTATCTTGAAAGCAATGAATCATCAATTTGCCATTTCGCGCAAACGCAGTCATTCTTCGACAAAACATCATCAAATGCAGCTTCGGACAGCTATCTCCCGTGTACTTTTCAAATTTCGGCACTTTGAACTTGTAAGGCAACACCAGGTCAGGAACCAAACACATGCCTACAGCATCCAGGTTGACAGCATCTTTGGCTTTCAAGGCTTTCATTTGCTCTTCCAACACTCGGAGTCTTCTACCATCGTCAAGAACTCTTGGATCTACCATCCCAGCCGTTGGAATATCTCTACGGTAGTTCATCACAGGGAAAGCAACACCTTGATTGTTGACAGGAGGAAAACGCTCATTCTGGGCAACAAACTGCTCATGTCGACCTCGGTTCTCAACAGGAGGTTGTACTACTTGGTCTGCAGCAACGTTGTTCACTTGCGGGAAGTCTTCCATAGAATCATACAGAGGGTTGGACGCCATAGTGAACCCCGTCAAGGTGTTAGGAGACTGGAAATTGCCTTCAGACATAGCTACCAGTAATCTTCAGCTGACTTCAATGCTTGACTTTGATCAAATCTACTCAATCCCTAGGTCGGTCTTCTGACGATCAACAGCTGCTCAATCCAAACTCCGGGTAGTAACCTTCAAGAAACAAAGGCTGGATCAGAACTCTGGCTAGCTGGAGGATGATATGCAATGCATCACTGATATGCACATGATATGCAAGATGCAGCAAACAACGGGACCACAACCCCCCACACAAATCTGAATACTGTTGCGCTGACGGAGACGTTCTCTGAAGAGAAGACCAAAATAACGGGTAGGTTGGAAGTCAAGTTTCCTGCACAAAAAAACCCCCCCACTCACAGGTATGGACCTATATCTGACAAGGTACGACATCCTATGCGGTCGTCAGCGTCACAGACTTTCAAAACCGACGATACGATTCCCAGAAGGAGTGGCATCATCGAGTCCTGAAGAGGCCTCACTTAGCTAACTTCCAAATGATCGGTTCCCAGAGTCGACAATCCAACTAACCAGCAACCCGATCCACCCAAAGGGTGGGACAAGAGGCCAACCAGAAGAACCTCGTCTGAGCGTAGATTTCGCAGGACACTAGTACAAGCAAAGCCGGTACGCGCCCACTAATCTCTACTCTAAGTCTAAGGTGCACTCCAAGCCCAGGTCCGGCTTATCTCTCATCATAGAACACCCGTAACACCCCAACAGCAACAGATAATCAATAAATAAGCCCCAATAGCCAAGCAAACAAGCGCTAGGATTGACTCTCTCTTAGGGGACGTTGGATCCCACATGCATAAGAACTATCGCAGTCCTTAGCAGCCAGGGACGTTGGATCCCCAGCAGACTCACATAGGGAACTATCGCCGTCCCCAGCAGAGTCGCCAGCTGTCGCTACTGCGAAAATCGGCGCCGGCTGACAGAAGAGTCGCCACCGTGCGTTATTTATCCCAACGGAGGGAAAGGAAACGCTCGAAGTAAACCTCGCAAAAAACGGGGAAAGGTATGGTCATCGCAACCAAAACCTGGGTTCGGGAGTCGGTTACGCAAGGGGAAGGTATTAGCACCCCTCACGTCCGTCGTACTCGACGGGATCCACGCTTGCTTGGGTTGTCTAAAGGATGCAAAACAATCTATCTACGGCTGCTAAATCTAAACGGAAGGGAATTGACTCGATAGAGCGTCGCGCTCTATGCCTACGTATTCTCAAGAGAGAAAGTCAGAGTCAACGTAGTTCGGGACTACAGGGAAAATGGCTCGCCAAGACCTCGCGTCTTGTGCCTACGTACTTCCACACTGCATGGAAGATCAGAGCTTTATGTAGTTCAGGCTAACTACGGCTAAACAAGGGTATTCTCACACAGCAGTGAGAAAAACAACTGGTTTCACAGGGTCGGGAACCTATGGGCAAAACTATGGCTTGGTCTCAAATGCACTTGGGCAAGAGAGAAAAAAGGTTACAATTAGTCGTCAGCGGGAAAGTCTCGATCGCACAGCAGCGAGAGAACAAAAATTAGTCGTTAGTGTGCTCGCTAGGATATCACATCCTATGCCTACATATTCTCGTCTGGTACGAGAAATCAGAGCAGCTGTAGTTCGGCTACTTCGGGACCACAACTCAAATCTCGTTTTATTAATCTCTGAAAAATAGTTACAATGAGTGAATACTGGAAATATAAACTCCTAAAAGTTCTATCCTAAAAAATCGAATGAAAAATAGCCCCCTAACAAGTGGACTTCTAATTCTATCTCTAAAATCGTAAAATAATCCCTATAAAAATATATCCTAAAGAAAATGTACTCTAAAAAATATTAAGTCTACTAATAATATTTTTTCTCTTTTTTCTTCTTTTCTTTTCAACATATTTTTCCATATTTTTCTATGTTTTTCTATGATATTTTCTCTCCTTTTTCAATATATTTTTCTCTATTTTTCATATTTTTTCTATATATTTTTCTCCTCTTTTCTTTTTCTATTTTTCACATATTTTTTCTCTATATTTTTCTCCTCTTTTCTTTTTCTATTTTTCAATATGCTCTTTTCTTTTCTTTTTTCAAATATATCTTTCTTTATTGTTTTTTCTTCTAACAAACTTTAAACAAAGGAAAAAAATGAAAAAAATACAAAAAAATGGGAAGGGGGTACACTGCTGTTACAGGGGGAGTAATAGAAAAAATAAAGAC
Organism: Lathyrus sativus; assembly: GCA_963859935.3. Taxonomy (NCBI): domain Eukaryota; kingdom Viridiplantae; phylum Streptophyta; class Magnoliopsida; order Fabales; family Fabaceae; genus Lathyrus; species Lathyrus sativus. The sequence continues at coordinate 21,230,449 of OZ012736.1, forward strand.
AGACTGAGATTGGGCCCAGCCCAATTAATAATACAGGAAACAGAGGGGGGTGGCAATGGAAAACCGGAGGGTGTGCCTGGCAATTGTGTTGGGCTCAGGCCCATTTCTTTCAGCCAAAAACGAAGGGGTGTGTGGCTCCAAAAAAATGATTGGGCCTGGATCCAGCCCAATCTCTTCCTCTCCTTCCTTCTCTCCATCTCCATTCTGAAAACCCTAGAACCTTCCTCCTTTCTCCCTCACAGCGCCGCCGCCGTCTTTCCCCCTTCTTCAATCTCCGTTCAAACAAAAACAACCACCAATCTTTCTTCCCTCATTGAGTCGCCACCGCAAATGCTAAAACACCAACTAATCTCAAACTCAACCCTAACCTAACGAACAACAAACATTCAAACGGTAAGATCCGGACCCTTAACGAAACCCCAGCTTGAAGAGGATCTGACGAAGCGCAAAGAAACTCTCTGAAGCAAACTTCTGATAACGGATGCACGTGGAAGATCCGCTTTGAGTCTTAACGATGGCGATTGGAGTGTCTTCATGAAGCTTTGAAGATTTGACCGGTGAAAGATTATTGAAGCGGAGAACGATCCTCATGTGAATAGGAACAAAAGAAGAATGTTCGTTGTTTGAGGATTTCGGATGAGAGACGCTCATGACCTTCTGGTGATTTGGTGAAGATCTCCGTTGATGATTGCTGAGTTCTGGAAAACTTGCTTGAACGAGGTCTTGAATGTTCTTGGTGGAGCTTCTTTCTGGAAATTCTGGATGAGCGATAATGCAATTCGTTGTTGGAGATCCTGAAGGTGATGAGGAGTTTGTTGAAATGCGCGTGGATCTGGAAACGTCTTGAAGACTGATGATGTTGAAGGCGTTGCTGAAGGTTGGATGAGGATTGTTGTTGATCTGAAGTTTGTTGATGAAGATGAAGTTTGAGGGAGCTTTTCTGGAAACGAACGAGTGTTGATGAAGAACACGTATGGCTGATGAAGGTTGTTGGAGGATCTTGAATGTTTGATCGGAGTTCTGGGTTGTGTTGATTGTGGAAGATGAATGTTTGATCGGATTCTGGAGAAAGATTGAGGAGAAGATGAAGGTTGATCGGAATCTGGAGAAGGTGGGTTTCCGGTGAGGGGTGCGGTGGCCGCCGACCATGCATGCCGGTCGGAGGGTGTTCCCGGCGAGGTGTTGTGGTGCGTTGGTGGAGGGACGCGTGGTGTGTTGGTGGAGGGGAGAGATGCATGCACGCCACGTGGCGTGGGCGTGGCAGATAGAGGGAGCGTTTGAGAGTGAGGTGGCGTGGCCTGATGAAGTAACGTGGGTCCTCCTCCTCTGAACACGTGGCGCTGAAGCTTTTAAAGGCTGAGAAATTCTGGAAGCTTCTGGATTTCGCTGGAGTTAACTGGACTTTTTCTGGAAACTTGGATGAAAATTCTGGACAAAAAAATGCATTGGGCCTGCGAATTGAAATGGGCCCAAACGAAAATGAAACAAAAACACCCAAAAACAATCTGAATAATACAAAAAATGATTAAACTAATTGATTACAACTAAAGTAATTAATCCTAATTAACTAAGACCTAATTAATCTAAAAATCAATTAAATTCTATACTATCTAAAAGAATATATTCAAAATCAATTAACATTCTAAAAGAAAATCTATATTATTTATATCTAAAATAAAAAAACATTTAATTTCTATTAACAAAAACTACCTATTTATTATTCTAAAAATAAAATGCTATTTATTTAATAAGGAACAATCTATATTAAAAAAGATTAAAAAGCTATTAACTATTTAAAAAACCAATAATATTCTAAAAATTCCTAAAAAAGCTATTAAATCCTAAAATGATTAAAAATCTATTTAAAGAATTAAAACTATTAAAAATACCTAAAAATGATTTAAAAGCTATTTAAACCCTAAAAATGGCCAATAAAATCCAGAAAAATCCACAATAATTCCCAGAGGGACCAAAATAAGCACCGAACGACACATAACACCGCGAGAGCGCACCAAAATAGCCGGTAAAAATAAACGGGCACCGAAATATCCCAAAAATACGATTCTACCTATTCAAACTGATAAAAACCACCTGAGACACGAGACAAGAGCTGTGATCCCTGATAAAATCAAAACAAATGAAAAATGCACTGTATGCGATATGCAGATGCGAATGCGATTATGCGTCGAAACATCGAGCCAGATACGAGACCCGGTTGGTCAAATTTTAGGGTGCAACACTGTCAGCTGTACAACAAAACCAATTCTCAGGAAATGCAACTGAGGATCCAAACGAACATTTAACAAAGTTTGTACAATACGCAGACACAATGAAAGCAAATGGAGTAACTCCAGACGCGATAAGACTTCGTCTTTTCCCATTCTCTCTTAGAGACAGAGCGTGGACATGGTTACAATCCTTACCATCCAACTCCGTTACGACGTGGGAACAGTTGAAGAACGTCTTCTTAGCGAGATATTTTCCGCCAAGCAAAACTGCTATGCTTAGAGCTCAAATCAACGGATTTCGACAAAAAGATATTGAATCTCTTTACGAAGCATGGGAACGATTCAAAGATATGATGAGAACATGTCCTCACCACGGTTTAGAAGATTGGGTGACAATCCATACTTTCTATAATGGGCTTTTATACAATACCAGATTGACAATAGACGCTGCCGCGGGCGGTGCACTTATGGATAAGCCATACGACGAAGCCTATCAGCTAATAGAAAACATGTCTCAGAACCACTGCCAATGGGGAGGTGAACGCACTCCGACAGAGAAAACCACAACGAAAGGTGGGATGTACGAGATCAGCAGCCTTGAAAAGTTCAACGCTAAAGTAGATGCTCTAGCACAAAAGTTTGACAGTCTGACCGTTAACCCCAATGCAACCGTCGCTGCCGTAACTCCAAACTGCGAGTTATGCGGAAGCACCACTCATAATGCGCCCGAATGCCTATTGCTAGCCGGAATCCCACCAGACCAAGTAAATTATGCTCAAGGAAATCCTTACGCAAATACTTACAACCCAGGTTGGCGAAATCATCCAAACTTTTCTTACAAAAGCGAAAATGCATTGCAAATGCCTACTGCTCCGCCAGGATATCAGAAACCAGCTGCTGCTCAGACTGCACCTAGGAAATCAAACCTCGAGTTGATGATGGAAAAATTCATAGCTACTCAAGCTCAAACAAACAAAGAATTCCTGAATCAAAACATACACACTAGCGAGCAAATTAAACAGTTGACCGGAAAAGTAGACGCTTTAGCCACCCACAACAAAATGTTAGAAACACAGATATCACAAGTGGCTCAACAACAAGCCTCTGCTGCCGCACCCGCTGGCACATTTCCTGGACAACCCGAACAGAATCCAAAAGGTCAAGCAAATGCTGTAATACTAAGAAGTGGAAAAGAATTGGACGAACCGATCGATTCGAGGACCGAAAACTCAGCCATGCAACAAAAACCAACTGAACACGCAGAAAAGGAATCCGAGTTAGAGAAGAAGGAAGACAACGAGAAGGAGGATACCGCAAGTGAAAAAACTCAAGCACCTCCAACGCCATATAAACCACCTATCCCTTATCCTCAAAGATTAATAAACTCCAAAACTTCAGAACAGTTTAAGAAATTTGTAGAGCTCCTTAAACAGTTGAATATCACTATTCCTTTTACAGAAACGATAACTCAAATGCCGTCATACGCTAAATTTCTCAAAGAAATCCTGTCAAATAAGAGAAAGATCGATGATAACGAAATAGTTACACTTACTGCAGAGTGTAGCGCTATTATTCAAAATCGCATGCCTCCTAAATTAAAAGACCCAGGTAGTTTCTCCATACCCTGTGTCATAGGAAAGTTCGTAATAGACAAAGCTCTATGCGATTTAGGAGCCAGTATCAGTGTTATGCCTTTATCTATATGCAGAAAGCTGAATATGGGAGACCTGAGACCAACCAAAATGTCCGTACAATTAGCTGACCGATCAGTAAAATACCCCGTCGGAATACTGGAAAACGTTCCAGTACGCATAGGACAATTCTACATCCCAACCGACTTCATAATCATGGACATCAAAGAGGACTCTGTTACCCCAATTATCCTAGGAAGACCGTTCCTAGCTACAGCCGGAGCTATTATAGACGTGAAGAAAGGAAGGCTAACATTCGAAGTAGGAGAAGAAAAGATAGAGTTCATTATCACTAAGTTCTTACAAGCACCAGCCATAGACGATACCTACTATCTAGTAGATGAAATTGACGAATGCATAAGAGAACTTGAAAATGAAGAGACCACGTATTCAGAAAAAATAAAGATTCAAATACCCGATATTTCTGAAGACGATGAATGGCGTAAACCGTATAAAGACGACAGCCTAAGCGAAAGCTTAACACTGACTCCAAACCATATGCCAGGTCCGAAGAACCCATCTTTAGAACTTAAAACACTACCCAAAAACCTTAGATATGAATTCCTAGACGATGAACTAAAAAGACCAGTGATAGTCAACGCCGACTTAGGACAACCAGAAACTGAAAAGCTATTAGAAGTCCTAAAGAAGTACCCCACCGCGTTAGGCTGTAACATAAGCGATCTAAAAGGTATAAGCCCTTCAATCTGTATGCATCGAATTACAATAGAGGAAGACTCTAAAACCTCTAGAGAGCATCAGAGAAGACTGAACCCCATCCTAAGCACTGTAGTCAGAGATGAAGTAAAGAAATTGCTAGATGCAGGAATCATCTACCCAATCTCCGATAGTGAATGGGTTAGCCCAGTTCATGTTGTACCGAAGAAAGGAGGAGTCACAGTAGTTAAAAACGAAAAAGGCGAATCAATAACAAAAAGAGTCGTGACTGGAAGCAGGATGTGCATTGATTATAGGAAGCTAAACAAAGCCACACGAAAAGATCACTTCCCGTTACCCTTCATAGACCAAATGTTGGAAAGATTAGCCAAACATTCATATTTCTGCTATCTAGATGGCTATTCAGGATTCTTCCAAATTCCCATTCATCCTGATGACCAAGAAAAGACTACATTCACCTATCCTTATGGTACTTTTGCTTACCGCCGAATGCCGTTCGGACTCTGTAATGCTCCAGCAACCTTCCAAAGATGCATGATGGCAATCTTCGCAGATTTCATAGACGACATGATGGAAGTATTTATGGACGATTTCTCGGTATGTGGACAAAGTTTCGAAGGATGCCTACAAAACTTAGAAATGGTATTAGAACGTTGTGTAAAAGTGAACCTCGTCCTAAATTGGGAAAAATGCCATTTTATGGTCCGACAAGGAATAGTTCTAGGACATGTCATATCAAATAAAGGAATTGAGGTCGACAAAGCTAAAATAGAGATTATAAAAGATCTCCAACCTCCAAAATCCGTACGAGAAATACAGAGTTTTCTCGGACATGCCGGTTTCTACCGAAGATTTATAAAAGATTTTTCAAAAATCACAAAACCTTTGACCGACCTGTTGATGAAAGATGCTGAGTTCGTCTTCGATGACGACTGTTTAAAAGCATTTGAAACATTAAAATCAGCCCTTATCACTGCACCAATTATGCAACCACCCGATCGGCGACTACCGTTCGAAATCATGTGCAATGCGAGTGATTATGCCGTAGGCGCAGTTCTAGGACAAAGGAAGGACAAGAAACTCCATGCCATCTACTATGCCAGTAGAACCTTAGATCCTGCCCAAATGAACTACGCTACCACAGAAAAGGAACTTCTAGCAGTTATATTTGCGCTTGACAAATTCCGTTCTTACTTAGTAGGAGCAAAGATTATCATATGCACAGACCACGTTGCCATAAGGTACCTAATAAGCAAAAAGGATGCCAAACCAAGACTATTGAGATGGATCCTGTTATTACAAGAGTTTGACTTAGAAATCAAAGATAAGAAAGGAACCGAGAACGTTGTTGCAGATCACTTATCCCGAATAGAAGGCATCAAACATGAACCAGTACCGATAAACGATGATTTCCTGTACAAACGTCTGATAGCCAAATTAGAAAGTGACACACCCAACTCAATCTCGGAAGATCCAGAATTCGAAAAAGCCGTAGAAGCCGTCTATGCCCAAGTCACATTACCTTGGTATGCTGACATCGTTAATTACCTCGCTGCAGGCGTGCTTCCACCGGATCTCACTTATCAGCAAAAGAAGAAATTCTTCCACGATCTGAAACACTATTATTGGGACGAACCTCTACTCTTCAAGAGAGGGGCCGACAACATATATCGTCGCTGTGTCCCAGAGGAAGAAATAGAAAATATCATTTCCCAATGCCATTCAGCACCATATGGTGGTCATGCTAGTACATCCAAGACGTGCGCTAAGATTCTCCAAGCCGGCTTATTCTGGCCTAACCTCTGGAAGGACGCTCACATCGCTGTGCAAAAATGCGATAGATGCCAACGAATTGGCAACATCTCACGACGCGATGAAATGCCTCAGAAAGGAATCTTAGAAGTAGAAATCTTTGACGTATGGGGAATAGATTTCATGGGACCATTCCCACCTTCTTTTGGTAATAACTACATACTCGTCGCTGCTCCAACAAATGACGCACGAGTAGTAATCAAACTCTTCAAAAACACAATCTTTCCTAGATTCGGTGTACCCAGACTCGTCACTAGTGACAGCGGATCTCACTTCATATCGCGAATATTCGATAAACTTCTTTCTAAATATGGAGTCCGACACCGAGTAGCTACACCTTATCATCCGCAAACTAGCGGACAAGTAGAGGTCTCGAACAGGGAAATAAAACAGATATTGGAAAAGACTATCGCTACCTCAAGGAAAGATTGGTCATCAAAGCTACATGAAGCTTTATGGGCTTATAGGACCGCTTTTAAGACACCAATAGGTACTACACCCTACAAGTTAGTTTACGGTAAATCCTGTCATCTCCCTGTAGAATTAGAGCATAAGGCCTTCTGGGCCATTAAAACACTCAATTTCAACTACACTGAGGCAGGAGAAAAGCGAATCTTGAACTTACACGAATTGGAAGAACTTCGATTAGACGCTTACGAAAATGCCAGTATCTACAAAGAACGAACTAAAAAGTGGCATGATAAACGTTCAGTCAAGAAACAATTCAGTGTGGGAGACATCGTATTGTTATTCAATTCAAGATTAAAAATCTTCCCAGGTAAATTAAAATCTAGATGGTATGGACCTTATGAAGTGACTAAAGTACTTCAGAGTGGAGCTGTTGAAATTACCGATAAGACGAATGCACCGTTTATCATAAACGGGCAACGTCTAAAACATTATAATAAGAACGAAAACAACCCTCAAGTCTGCAGTATAGCATTGCTTGAGCTTCCAGCTCAAACACCCGAATAGCTTGTCACCAAGCTATCGTCGGGCTTTAGACGTTAAAAACAGCGCTTACTGGGAGGCAACCCAATTTTCCCGCATTTTTCCTCATTACTGTATTTCATTTTTATTTAAAATTTTACTTTGAAACTTTAACAAAAATTCTAAACTTAAAATTACTACTATTTGTACTTTCGTTTGTTTTCATATTTTTATTTTTATTTTATTTTTCTCTTTTGTCTTTTGTTTTTCCGCTTTTTTGTTTTTAAAAATCCCGACTTCAAACTTCTGTTTTAAACTTTTCAGGATTTTAAAAAGTCTTCAAAACATTCCTCCTGTTTTTCTCCGACTTACCTGCGAGTATGGCCGAGTACGACTTCACAAAGGTTCATTTTCGAGGACTAGCTCAAAAGGCAAGATTTGCAGCACTAACTGAAAGAGAAATAGCCTTAACGCTGTATTATGATAAGTCTACCATGGATAAACTAGGAATCATGGATAACATCCAATACCTGTTCAATCAACTGGGTTGGGAAAACACTGCTCTGAAAACACGTTTTGCTACCTATAAGGACCTCACCTACGAATTCCTTAGTTCCTTCAGATATCTACCCAACTATGGTTTTGGATCCAACACAGAGTTTATTACCTTTCGAATGTTTGGAATGGACCAAACCCATAGCCGGATGCCACTAGCTAACCTCCTAGGATTTCCTAGCGGACCACATGTGTTCATCAGTGCAGAAGACGATGATATTGATTTTGAACTCGACCAATTATGGGGTAGAATCACAGGCGACTATCACCCTGAACCGGACAGAATGTATAATGATGATATTCATAACCCAGCTTTCAGATACTTTCACAAGATACTAGCTCACACCCTTTTCGGGAAAAAAGAAAATATTACTACAGTATCTAAAGAGGAGTTATTCATCATGTTCTGTGCTTCTCAGGGACGTACAGTAAATGCAGTACCTTTCATGATGAGATCTTTCAAACGCCTAACTCAGGACCCACAATCACCTATTCTTATAGGAGGCCTCGTGACAATGATTGCCCACGAGCTTGGCCTTAGATTCCACCTTAATGCAAGCACCAGTTTTGGCACCATCCGACCTATGAGTATCCAGTTTTGCTTTAACAGGCGCATTTTAGGAACTATGGGACCTGGACCTTACGAGTACCTCATCAACGAAAAACCTGTCCAGCTATTCACACTGCCTAATCACAGATGACAAGTATCCACAACAAGGACAACTGGCTCTATAAATTGGATGAGCCTATGGGACCTCCTTCAACTCAGTCAACACCACAGAACTATATGTACGACAGTGACCACATCTCTGAGGCACACGACTATATGTACTATGAGGATGCTGTATCAGAAGCTGAAGTAGACCCTACGACTCCTCCGCATTACAACACTTATCCCGAGCCTATCCCTAAGGAGACCACTGACAAAATGGATACTGTTCTACTCCGATTGGACAACGTTGATACAGCCCTGACTACTGTAAAAGATGACATCGCAGGCATACACAACGAACTGGTAGTCTTCATGGACTTAGTCTGTGACCAGCTCGACTACTACGCACGGAAGTTTGATGAGTTGAAGGCACGAAAAGACTAGATACTAGTTTTAGCATTAGATTTAGTTTAGTTTAGTTTTTCTACTTTCCGTCCGTTTTCAATTGTTTTGATTTTTACATTGTTAATTTCTTTATGTACTACATACAATTATTCTAATTTCTTGTTATTTCAATTATAGTCTTTATTCATTTATTCATTTATTCTATTTTTACATTATTCATTGTTTATTGGCTGCTATAACACATTGCCATATCAATACTAGGCCTAAAAGTCACTGCAAGAACACCCTCACAACAAAATTCTGCGTTCTGCAGATTTTGTTGGTGTGACGACCGTCACAGGAGCCTGACGAGTGTCACGCGGGTGACGACCGTCACAGATACGTGACGACCGTCACGAACCCAAAACTGTTATCTGATATAACAGGGGTTGCGATTTCTCTCCCACTCATCTCCTTTCAACTTCCAATCATCAGAAACTCCCACCCCACTCCAACTTTTCGTTTTCCCCACATTGCACCATATATTCCAACCCCCATCTCAACTTCCTACCACACTTCTGTTACATTCTTCCACTCTACAAAACACACTCATTCCTCCAACAATGGCGAGAAACCACGAAACCCCAGACCTCAGCAACATTGTGTTCAGCGACGGTGACTCAGGCGAAAGACAGCGAGCCAACTACATCGCATTCCATCAACGGTCGCTCCAGCCGACTCATTATCCACATATCCCATCGCTCACAGAGCTCGGACTCCTTGACGGCGTCACTTGGATGCTTCAAAGAGCCGACATCTGGAACCTCTGCACCAATCCACTGCCGACGTACGAACAACTCACCCTCGAGTTCCTAAGTTCGTTTACCTACGTCACTTCCAGCGGCGACCTCAGCCAACACTCCGGTGCCGCATGCTTCCGGATGTTCGGCATAAACTATCAAGTAAACCAGAACCAGATTGCCGCCATCCTACAACTCCCTCGAGGCGGCAATGCTCACCGCCGCCTCACCGATCAGTTCCAGCACGAAGCCTTCGCACTCTGGTACTAGTTAACCGGCATCAATGCCGATGGTTGGGATTCTCTGCACACAACGCATATCCACAACCCGACCATCCGGTACTTCCACCGAGCATTGAGCAACACCATCTTCGCCCGGGATAGAAACCATAAGGTGAACTCGAAAGAGCTCTTCTTCCTCCGCTGTGTCTTCAACAACGAGCCTATCAACGCCGCTCCGTTCCTCCTGGCCCACATTCAGGCCAACTGTAACCGTGCCTCCAAGCCATTTTACTTTGGCAGGATTGTCACTGCCATTGCACTTGGGCTGAACCTCGGTGACCGCCTCCAGCACCTCCATGCCATTCCCTCGGTGTTCCTTGACACCGACCACTGCAGAGCCTCTCACCTCATCCTTTCCAGAGCCGATGGCAAGTACCACCCGGTAGTGTGTGGCAAAACTGTCCGAAGCATCATCCTTCCATCACGCACCCGGATACACCCAGAGGATCGTACCAACTGGTTATTTGACCTCACTGCCCCTCCTGCTGCTGCTGCTCCAACTCAGGACCACACCCAAGGTTCTGACGACGAAATCCAAGCTGAGTTGGACAGACCAGAGCAACCGGAGACATCACAGCCTCTTCCTTCCGAAGGTACATCCTCCCACCGCCGCCGCCATCGTCCAGTGCCCGACTACTCAGAAGAGGACCTCCGCCGCTCTCTCGACCAGCAGGCCCAAATACTCGCTATGATGCAGCAGCAGAGTCAGCGAGCAGAGCAGTTCGAAGCTTGGCATCGGACCCAAATGCAACAACTACAAACCGGACAAGAAACCATTACAGAGAACCTGGCAAATCTGACCTTGCAGGTCGAAGGACTCCGCGACTATGTCTATCATACCGGAGCTATGAGTTTTGAGGACCGAGTTGCCCAAGTCAGAGCCAGAGGACGCGAGCGAGGACGTGACCGAGGAAGAGGCCGTGATTAGTTCCATTTTCCGTAGTTGTTTACTATATTTTCAGTTTCTATGTACTTTCATTTCCGTTGTATCTCCCTCTCGCATTCTTTCAAATCAGTGGGGACACTGATTGAGATAGTGTGGGAGCGGAGCATTTATTTACCATTCCATTGTACTTTGAATTTCGTAATTTCTATTCAAACATTTTCTATTTTTAGCAAATAAAGCTCGTTTATATATTCTTTTTCCGTTACGCAAACATCCCCACGTTATTCGACGTAAACAAAAATTTTTCGTTCGTTCCTCAAAAGCAAAAGCATCACGAGAATGCGCCCGAGTTCAAACCAAGTTTCGAAACTCCGAGGAGACGACAATTCTAACACAACCAGTACCATCCTGACACCTTAGATCTCCGGTTTATGCAAGTCGGTTTCACTACTTACGTGTACCAAAGTCTCAAGTGTCTACGCAAACTCAACCCTAAGTAGTTTATACTAGCAGTCAACACCATCCTAAAGCACTTCTAAGCGAGCGACCGATGCAAATAAGTGTATGATCTCCAAAAAGATGAAAAATCATGAAAAGAAAGCCATATAGCCAAACAAATAAAGACACGTTTCCTTCTAAGTTAGGTGCTCCTCGCCCGAGCATTTAGCCCAACGGCACGAAAACTCATTGAAGAATCAATGATATAAGCTTATGATCAATGAAGAAGATCAAAATAGAAATGAGATCATATTCACTAACAGGTCGACTTGCCATGAAAGTGTACGGACAACGGGCTTAATGTGATTGCGCTAGAACAAACAGGGTGAACTTGCCGCGAGAACCTTGATACCAAGCTCCAGTAGCATGACTGGGACCAATTTGCATAAGAAGGAGACCTCCGAAGACTTGTAGTCCAGTGTCGTCATGGTAATCGTTTTGTTCTTACTAAGAATCCCGGTTTTTCCCAACTTTGCGAACGAAGAAGCTGCCTCGTACTTGCCGACTTTTCCTGTTTTACTTGAGGACAAGCAAAGATTCAAGCTTAGGGGAGTTTGATAACACGAAATCGTATATATATTTTGATGCATAATTCAACTGAAGTTTAACTGTTTTCGATTCGATTTCGGGTTATTTCCGTGTTATTTGTCTGATGTTTTGCAGGTATTTGATAATCACGTCTAAACGAAGCAATATGAAGAAAAGAAGCAATCTCAGATGAAATATGGAAGAAAACCGGATGAAAACAACATGAAAAATGCAGAATGCTGATTTTGCTGCTGTGACGACCGTCACAGCTCCATGACGACCGTCACACGGGTGACGACCGTCACACATTGTGACGACCGTCATGCAGGCAAAAACGCCCCACTTCAAATGCACGTGAAAGAAGCAGTTCCAAGTCCCAAATAGTGGACCACTACTCCCTGATAATTCTGCCTCAAAGTCCACCTTCTTCAAGTTATAACCGTTAGAATTCCATTTCTATAAAAGGGGAAGAAGGGGAGCAGAGAAAGGGAGCCGCATTCATACAACGAAGTGCTGCCAATTTATCTTCAGAGCAACCTTTCCAGTTTTTAATATTCTTATTTGTTTCTCTTTTCTTTTTCTGCATTCCTTTCATTTCTTCTGTAATTCTTATTTCCGGTTTACGATCAATTGGCACAAAGACCAGAATCCTGCCAACATTTGTGGAGGATCTGCCCAAAGGTCAATTGGAATATTTACAGGTTTCTCATTTTAATCGTAATTCCAGTTTTATTATGATGCATGCTATTATTATTTATTTTCATTTATGTTTTATCTTTCCCAAATCCATGTCCGGCTAAATTAAAGTAATCGATATGTAATAATAATTCGAAAGGGATTTGATAATAACCGGTTGAAAACTGTCATTTTCAAAAGTTGTTTATGGTCTGAGTGTTTAAAATTAATTTACTGAATAAACTTCATCGCGAAAGCGAGAACTTATTTAAAAGTAGTTTTGCCACGAAAGTGGGAAATTAATTAAGGTACGAACCAACAAGCGAAAGCTGCGGCAAGACCAGATAGTAAACACTAGTCATTCATTTTAATAACAGTGAAAACACTTTAAAATGAATTAGAATTTAGAGATTTCCAAAAAATAATTTTAACCCCGAATGGGACACGAAAGCGTACGTTTGACCCTTAGAATTATGATTAGCGTCAATAACCATCGTGAGGCGAGAGTCTTCAGATCACCATTTTCTGCTTAAATAAACTCTGAAAAAATATTTCGTATACCGGTAATTAGCATATCGAAGAACATAATTATAATTTAATTAACATTCTTAGTTCCCCAAAGAACATAATTACTGCATATCGATTCACTTAATTATAATTTAATTAACATTCTTAGTTCCCTTTAGTGAGAATCTTATTCCCTTAAACATTATCTACCTAGCTAAACATAGTAACTCCCGAGAACACTAGTTTGATTACGAGTCCCTGTGGGATCGATATCTATTATTACTATGCGATAGACTGTGCACTTGCAGTTATGTTGTATTAGACATATAAAGTCGCGATCAATTATCCAAAAATGGTAAAACTCACAATATCACTCGATTTTCACCAAACTAGTTTCAATAGTCTTAGTCTAACATCCCCCGACTAAACTACATAAGTTATTCCCGATTCTAACCGTTCAAACATCGGTTTCTATCGATTTTTCCTAATTCGACCTAAGTGGAAAAAGATGTGAAAACAACCAAACAAAACCAAACACATACATACATGATTCATACACAATGATAAGATGAAAGAATTTCACACCCTTACACGATTATCCGATTCCTAGCAAGCGTTCTTGATGATTTCCCAAATTTTCCTCTTTTTCTTCTCTTCCTCCTTCTTTCTCTTCTCTTTCCCTCTATTTCTCTTTTCTTTCTTTTTCTTTCCTTTCTTCTATTTTTCTCTCTTATTTCCTTTTATAACTTTTTCCTTCTATTTCTATTTCTATTATACTACTTTCCTTACTATTAAATGTTAAATGACCAAAATACCCTCCAATCTAATTTTACCTGAAACTCTCCAAAACAGTAAAATATCAAAACACACTATATTAACACATCAATTCACAATTAAAACAATTATTACTCAAATCAAACAAAACACTCAATAAAATGCAATAATCAAAATCGGGGCGTTACAACTCTCCCCCACTTTAGAAATTTTCGTCCTCGAAAATAGTACCTGATTCAAACAAGTCCGGATACGACTCTCGCATCCCACTTTTCAATTCCCAAGTCATATTGCCTTCAGAAGCGCCTCCCCACGCTACTTTCACAAGCGCAATATTCTTGCCTCTAAGTTTCTTAACTTCACAGTCCAAAATCCTAACCGGTAAAACTTCAACCGTAAGGTTATCTCTCACCTCAACCTCGTCCATAGGAACAACATGTGACGGATCCGGAACATACTTCCAAAGTTGCGAAACATGGAACACATCATGCAAATTCGAAAGATTCGGAGGCAACGCCACACGATAAGCCACAACGCCTACTCGTGCAGTAATTTGATAAGGACCAATAAAACGAGAAGTCAACTTCTTCGACTTCAAAGCACGACCCACACTCGTAATCGGTGTAACTCTCAAAAACACATGGTCGCCTTCTTGAAATTCAAGATCTTTCCTTCTCTTGTCATGGTAGCTCTTTTGTCTACTCTGAGAAGCTTTCATCTTCTCCCGAATAAACTTCACTTTCTCCGTAGTTTGTTGTACCATCTCCGGCCCAACTACCGACCTCTCACCGGTTTCATGCCAACACAAAGGTGTTCGACATCTTCGACCAAACAAGGCCTCAAATGGTGCCATACTAATACTCGAATGAAAAATGTTATTATAAGTGAACTCAATCAATGCCAAATAACTATCCCAAGCACCACCTTGTTCTAGCACACAAGCATGCAACAAGTCTTCCAATGATTGAATTGTCCTCTCGGTTTGACCATCCATCTGCGGATGATAAGCCGAACTCAAGCTCAACTTAGAACCCAAAGCACTTTGCTAACTTTCCCAAAATCTAGATGTAAACCTAGGATATCTATCCGATACAATACTCTTAGGAACTCCATGTAACTTCACAATCACGTGAACATAAATCTCGGCTAACTTTTCCAAAGGATAACTAATATCAATCAGAACAAAGTGAGCAGATTTAGTAAGCCTATCAACAATTACCCAAATAACATTATGACCTCTTTGCGTATTCGGCAATCCCGTAACAAAATCCATAGATATACTATCCCGTTTCCATTCCGAAATGTCTAACAGTTACATCAATCCACTAGGCTTCTGATGTTCCACCTTAGACTTCTGATAAGTCAAACACGAATACACAAAACAAGCAACATCCCGCTTTAACCTGGACCACCAAAAGATCTTCTTTAAATCTTGATACATCTTATTCGCACCCGGATGAATACTTAAGTTGCTTCGGTATCCTTCCTCCAATATCATCTTTTTCAACTCTGAATCATCGGGAATACAAATACAACCATAAATCTCAAAACTCCAAAATCAGCAACCTTGAAATCTCCACTCTCATTCATCATCAAATCAACGAGCTTCAAATCCAACTTTTGCTTTTCACAAACGGTTGCAAGAAAATCCTTCGTGACATGTAGCATACCAAGTTTCACACTTCTCGGCGTCATTTCACAAACCAAACTCAAGTCTCTGAAATCTTCCAAAAGTTCCCATTCTTTCACCATCAAGGCGGACATATGTAACAAATTCCGACTTAAAGCATCGACCACCACATTCGCCTTACCCGGATGGTAATTCAATCCAAAGTCATATTCTTTCAAAAGTTCTAACCATCTCCTTTGCCTCATGTTCAACTCTTTCTGATCAAATAAATACTTCAAGCTCTTGTGATCACTAAAAACTTCAAATCTTGCACCATAAAGATAATGTCTCCAAATTTTCAAAACAAACACCACAGCCGCTAACTCCAAGTCATGGGTAGGATAATTCTTTTCGTGCACTCTCAATTGCCTCGAAGCATAAGCCACAACTTTTCCATATTGCATCAAAACTCCACCTAAAATTGTCAATGAAGCATCAAAATACACCACAAATGGATCGGTAGGATTCGACAAAATCAAAACCAGCATCGTCGTCAACCGTCTCTTAAGCTCCATGAAACTCTCTTCGCAATGAATATTCCAAACAAAAGCTTTTCCTTTACGAGTCAACTGCGTCAAAGGAAGTGCCAACTTCGAAAATCCTTCAATGAACCTTCGATAATAACCCGCCAATCCTAAAAAGCTTCGGATTTCCGTAACCGACTTAGGAGTCTCCCATTGTCTTACTGCATCAATCTTGGATGGATCAACACTAATACCACTACCGGAAATAACATGCCCAAGAAAACTTACTTCCGACAACCAAAACTCACACTTAGACAACTTAGCATACAATTGCTTTTCTTTCAAAATTTGCAACACAATCCTTAAATGCTCTTCATGCTCCTCTTGAGACTTAGAATAAATCAAAATATCATCGATGAACACAACCACAAAGCGATCCAACTGCTCATGAAAGATACGATTCATGTATTCCATAAACACACCCGGCGCATTAGAAACTCCGAATGGCATCACGAAGTATTCGTAATGACCATACCGTGTCCTAAAGGCTGTCTTCTGAATATCTTCCTTTTTCACACGAATCTGGTGATAACCTGATCTCAAATCAATCTTTCTAAAAACACGTGCACCAACCAATTGGTCCATTAAATCATCGATCCTTGGAAGCGGATACTTGTTCTTAATTGTCACCTTGTTCAATTGTCTATAATCAATGCACAAACGCATAGTTCCATCCTTCTTCTTTACTAACAATACCGGAGCACCCCAAGGAGAAACACTAGGCCTTACAAATTTCTTGTCTAACAAGTCATTCAATTGTGTCTTCAATTCTACCAACTCCGATGCCGACATACGGTATGGTGCCATCGAAACTGGTCTAGTACTCGGAACTAGATCAATAGAAAACTCAACTTCTCTTTCCGGCGGTACATCAGTAATATCCTCCGGAAACACTTCTGGAAAGTCACACACCACTGGAAAAACATCAAGTTCCATTTTACTCTCCACTGACAATGATGCAAACAAACCGAACAATTGAGCTTCGTCCGCTAAAAGTTTCTTCAACTCTTTAGTGGATAGAAAACTCACATCTTCATCATCTTCCAAAGAAGGAAACCTCACTAATTTGTGATAGCAATCTATATGAACTCGATTAAACTGCAACCAGTTCATACCCAAGATCACATCCAAACCCTTCAAAGGCAAACACACTAAATCCATGACGAAGTCTCTACCATACATGGTTGTCGCTACTGCGAAAATCGGCGCCGGCTGAACGGAAGAGTCGCCACCGTGCGTTATTTATCCCACGAGAGGGAAAGGAAACGCTCAGAGTAAACCTCGCACAACACGGGAAAGGTATGGTCGTCGCAACCAAAACCTGGATTCGGGAGTCGGTTACGCAGGGGGAAGGTATTAGCACCCCTCACGTCCGTCGTACTCGACGGGATCCACGCTTGTTTTCGGGTATGGATTGTTATTCTATCTAAACTAAGGGTTAAGGGTTAAAAGGAAAAGAAAATAATAAAATGACTCGGCAAAGTATCACACTTTATGCCTACGTATTCCCGTCTGGAACGAGAAATCAGAGTCAACGTAGTTCGCCTACCTACGGGAAAGGAGGGGAAGGTTGCTCGCTAGGATATCGCACCCTATGCCTACGTACTTTCATACAGCATGAAAGATCAGAGCAAACGTAGTTCGGGCCACGTACGACACAAGTCTGTCTTGGTTGATTTTATTCCTTCTGAAAAAGGTTTTTCTGATTAGCAGTCCAAGCGGACAAAAATGACGTCTTGATGAGTTCACCTTCTTTTACGGAAGAAGTGCCTTTTATTGAGTTTGAAATTTTATTGTGTTTTTCTGTTTGTTTTGAGAAAGAAGAGACAGAACTCTAACCTACGGTTGCGAAGGGAATCAAACTAACCTAATGTTATCATGCATGGGTTAAGACCTAGTGTCTATCATGCTCCTCTCTTGCACAGAGAGAAACAGAGATCCTACGGGAATAGACGGAAACAGAAACAATAGCAGATATATACAGTAAAGCGGTAAAATGCATGAATACAACAATACAAGCGAGGCAAGGGAGTCCCACTCAACCTCGAACCTAGAAAACAATAGGCAAAAGTGAACAGACTTCACTTTCAACCCAACAGGGTAAACAGCAAACAATACAGTCCAGAAAACCAATCAATACATCAGAATGAAATATAGCAGAAAAGAATAAACAGCATCAGCAGCTCTGAAACAACATCTGACTTCAAGCTTCAGCAAGCATCCATCTCCATCTCCACAGCCTTCAAGCAAGGTCTTTGTCATCAATCTTCAGTCTACAATGGCTTTTCTTCAAGTCTCATCCTCCAAGCTGAGGGATCAATCACAAGAGTGAATTGGGTGTCAAGCACTTAGCTGACCACCAAGGGTGGCAAACCAACTGCTATTAACACATAAGATATTTTCTCTCAAGAGTTCTATCCCTCAGACAGTAGCACCAAGCCTTCCAAAGGAAGGGGGTGAGTGTCTTAGAGAGACTCTGCATCACAGAGAGGAATGGAGGCAATCAAGGCCTTCCATGTTTGAGAATCAAGCTTTCTAATCTAGAGCTCTGCCTAGCTCCTAAACCCTAACCTCCTCAACAGCTGCTAGCAGGAATCTCCTCTTCAACTCTGGAAGTTGGTCTTCAAGCTCTGGATCTCCAATGGTCTTCATCTTCTCAAGTCTTCAGCTCTCCCAATCCCCAAGCAATCTCAATACCCACACAGACAAACAATAATCCCCAGAGGGCACACCACACCAATCAATCAAATATAGCAGTAATATACTAATAGCAGTAGGGGAATCCTAGTGATTTCTAAGGGATCTAATAACTACCCATAGTCCCTATAGTCCCATAGCTAAAGTATTCAATCTCTAAGTCCTAAGGGAAAAGAACTAATTCACCTAAATCATCACTTAAACCCTAATTTTATTCATGTTGTTCCCACCTAAACTAAACACCTAAAATTAAGTCCTAAAAATTGGAACTAAATTGTATGTACAAGTTGAATGTCTAAACTAAACAACCTAAAAAGAATGGACAAAAAATATTAGAGCAACTATGCAAACTAAAATTATCAAATCCATGTATCAAACAAAATATTAACAAAATGCTATTTACCAAAAAATGCATGAAAAATATTAAATCAAAATAAAATGCCAATTTTATTTTTCTATATTTTTCTAGGCAGAATAATGAACCTATAGCAAAAAGAAGGAATTAAAAATCTCAATTTTCCTATTTTTTATGATTTTTTAAAGATGAGAAAACATTAAAGAAATTAAAATAACAAAAATAGGAAATAAAAGGAGAGGGGGTGAGAACAGCATTTGCGCCCAGTTGTTTTTCACCATTGGGCCATGAACGTGGGGTGCATATAGCAGTATGGCAAGGCCCAGTCACTAATCAGAAACAAAAAGAGAGAAATACGCGCGGGGGTGTGCCTGAGTAAGTTTTCACGTTCAATTTCCAATTGGGCCTGATGGTGGGTGTGTGAATAACAATCAGACTTAAGCCCAAGATTTTCTACTAATAGAAATGGTGCGTTGCACCTTGCAGCTTCCTTCCGTTTTTTACTTTTAATCTGGGCCGTTGGATGGAGAGAATTAGTCAAGGTTTTCATGCTGATCCAAGGGCTCATGCGTTTCTTCTTCCTTAGATCAGCTAGGATTTCATGGATTTCACTTTCACACGCAAATCTTCTACTCCCTCTTTCTCTCTCACCTGACCATGAATGCTCACGACACAAAAAGTAAAAACACTCTACTCATTGCCCTCTACACAGCCATGGTCCTAGGTTTTCCTAAAACTCACTCCACATAGGGATACGAAGCATGGAAGTTCTGGGCACACTTATTTACACCTGGTTTGCATGGAAATTATACGTGCTCATACTATGCTATCATGATCTACATGTTATGGGGAGTATACTACGCTAAAGAACTAGCATTATAGTGCCCTAGGTTATGTGTTCTTGATCAAGAAACAGAAATGGCCATGGAACCAACCTTCATGTAATGCCTTCAAACTCTTCACAACACATCCCTTAATGGTCTCTATCATATATATCCTAACAACATGATCTAACTATGCATAAACAAGGAGATTCGAAGGAAAATGCATACCTTGCAAGTGATGATGGCAATGGTAGTTAGCTTTCAATTCAGGCCTTGATGCTTGCTTCAAGTGATCTTCAATGGCTATATGTGCTTCTGTTTGCAATGGTTCTTGCTTACACCTCTTGAATCATTCTATACAAACCTTCATGCAACTTGGAGTGAAGCTTTGGATCACACAAACCAGCCACGAGTTCCTCTCAACTTTCTTTGCCAATTACTCTATGATGATGGTGGATGATGATGATAACAAAAATTAAGATGATTGATGAAGTTTCAATGGAGTTTGAAGAGAAAATGCAAATGGGAGTGAAGGAATCAAAATGGTGTTTGCAAGCTCAAAGAATCACCAACCCAGCTTTGGACCCACTCTAGGGTTTATATACACACCAATGGGAGCATCTAGAACCTTTGAGAAAGCTCCATGAAGTTTTTAGAACTTCTCATGCAATGAGATCTTTAATTTTTCTATTCTTAGTAAATCCCATGAGATCTCATGATAATCATGCAATTCTCCTTAAAATACCCTTACATGAGATGGTAATAAGGAAACAAGGCATTTCAAGTCATTTTAAGGCTTTGACAAACTTTTCCTTTAGGTGCCTTAAAATGCAAGAATCAAATTTACAAAGGAAGTCCAATTTTTAAGCCTAAACTCAAAAATGTGGCTGAACCATTGTTTTTAGAATGATGTTGGGAATCAATTTGGTATATTGGATGACCCATATTGGATTTGTAGATCTCTCAAACCAATTTTTCATTTCAACTTTTTCAACTTATAAGCCATTTTCAAGTCATTTGCACTACTTTTAAAATTCCATGCTCTAAGCTTTTCCAAACTTTAACACCTTATTTTCTAGCCTTAAAATCCCATTTTGAACAACTTTTATGTTGTGAAGTTTTTCATTTGAAGCTTCCTTGTATGAGTTTTAGGCATATGCTAAGAATGACCTGTAATCCTTAGATGACCAAAATACCCTTTGCTTGCCAAGACCATAAGTAGAGTTCCACAAATCATATGAAGGCATACTATACCATTATAGAAATCTAAGACAATGAGGAACAATTATTATGTTGACCAGAAATTCATTTGAAATCTCCTTGAGGGGTAAAAATAGCTTGGAAGTCAAGTCACTTTCACAGACAAAAGTTCAGATACCTCAGATGACCTGTAACTTGCAAGGACCATAACTTGAGTTCTATAAATCTACTTGATGTCTTCCACCATTAAAATTAAAGGTCTTGAGATCCTCTACAAGTTACATGTTGGCCAAGGATCCATTTGAAGCTTTCATTTTGACTTATCTTGCTTGGAAATTTGACCTAAATTAGGGGATTTTACACAGAAACCCTAATTTAGAAACTCCTCTTCTCCTTGATTTCTCTTGATTTATTCTTAGCATAACAACATATCCTTATTATTGTGTCAAATGATGAACCCCACATCTCTCCAATAGCCTTTAATGCCTTTCAATCAGTCAATTGACCTAGAGTTGACCCAAGGTTGACCCAGATGAAACCCTAGTTGACTGTCTTCAACTGCAATACTTGTGACTTCACCAATGACTTATTTCCTTATCCAAATGAATTTCTAAGTCCTCCAAGATGTCTAGATACTCTCCATGCTCAATTCACAACCCACAACTTGCTTTGTTGATCCTCAGATATCCTCAGTTAGGAGATAGATGAACTGCCTGATCCACTGACTTCTCAGCTCTCCAATTCTTTCTGATGACTTGAGTGAGATTGAATTAGAATAATAACCTCTTGATAGGCTCATAGAGATGAGAATAATTCCTGGTCCCCTGTTGGATGACTTGCTATGCTTATGCTATGCAGATGAGTAGACTATGTATATGACTCTATATGCAAATGCTAATGATATTGAAACATAAACCAAGTGAATAAGGTTGAGCAAATTTTAGGGTGCAACAGCTGCCCCTATTCAAGCGACTTGGACCCAATTGGGTGAAGAGCGCGCAGCCTTCAGACATTCGAGGTACGAGACGGTTGAATACTAAGAACCCAGAAATTTGCCAACCGCAGACATGAACTACACCACTGCTTGGGGAATAAGTCTGATTTCAATATTATTTTGTCAATACTGGAATGAACTGGACGACTTCACTGGGGAAGTAATTCTGTCATGACCCTGCCAACGATACAGGAAAATCACTCTGTCACTATTACAGAAAAATAACACCGTCATTACTCCGCCACTACTGCGGGAAGATAATCTGAAAAACAACACCGCCATCGCTACGGGTACTACTTTATCACTACTACAGGAAATAACTCCGCCATCGCTACGGGTAATAACTCCTTCACCGTTACAGAAAGATAACACCGCCATCGCTACGGGAAATAACTCCGCCACCACTGCGGGAAAGTAACTCCGTCACCACTACGGGACATAACTCCGTCACCACTACGGGACATAACTACGCCACCACTGCGGGACATAACTCCGCCACCACTGCGGGAAAATAACTCCGTCACCACTACGGGAAATAACTCCGCCACCACTGCGGGAAAATATCATTCAGAAAACCAAATCCGATTGTCACGGCAACAACTGATCAATTATCTGATAAGCACTGACTTGATTTCGTCCTCAACCACCTGCGTGACGCCACAGGCCTTGAATCCACAATTAATTCCAAATTTTGCTACAATAAGCATGCATCGAGCCAAAGGACCCCGTCGAAAACACAAAAGTCTTGACCTTCGTTTGTAGAGAAACAAACAAAATGCTACGTAAAGCGCGAATCAGGCATCCGGTGACTTGAACAAGTTACTCTGCGGGACACATCTCCGACGACACAGATACTTGAACCAATAATTCCGCAGGGAGCCACTCTGTTAGCACGGGTAATGATTCTGCCAAAACACCGATAATAATTCCTTTGACAAAAGGTAACAACTCCATCGACCAGGATAACAAACTGCCTCAAACAAGGCATAATAACTCCTCAAACCAGGGTGTAACTCCTTCAACCAGGATATAGCTCCTTCAACCAGGATATAGCTCCTTCAACCAGGGTATAACTCCTTCAACCAGGATATAACTCCTTCAACCAGGATATAACTCCTTCAACCAGGATACAACTCCTTCAACCAGGATATAACTCCTTCAACCAGGATACAACTCCTTCAACCAGGATATAACTCCTTCAACCCGGATATAACTCCTTCAACCAGGATACAACTCCTTCAACCAGGATATAACTCCTTTAACCAGGATACAACTCCTTCAACCAGGATATAACTCCTTCAACCAGGATACAACTCCTTCAACCAGGATATAACTCCTTCAACCCGGATATAACTCCTTCAACCAGGATACAACTCCTTCAACCAGGATATAACTCCTTCAACCAGGGTATAACTCTGAAGGTTTAATCCATAAGATTCTTGTAACAACAATCCGAAGAAAAACTCTACTGGGGTAATTCTGACGACAGCCGTCCAACAACTACTTCGACGACAGGCAGTAATTTCAAGATTTTCAATACTGACGTGACAATAGTCTGAAGAAAACTTCGCTGGAGAAGAAAAGAAACTCAACCAAGCAACTCTCATGGGGTCCACATGATAGGACGAACACGATCACTGCTCGCCTTGCGCCACAAATCCGACTATCCGAACATCTCCCTGAATCACAATCTCAATTATCTGCAGGGGAAAACAAACATCTGAAACCAACGGGGTAACCAACCTGGTTTATGTTTCGTATGCATATGTTTGAATCTTTCTATGGCGTAATGCTTCCATATAGCATGGAAATGCGACGCATTTTGAAAATGAAATGCAAGTATGATGCAAATATGATGCTGTATGCAATATGCTAATGCAGGCTCGGGCTGCTGGAGAAAGTCGGGTACAGAAAACCACTTCAGCAAAATAAATGTTGAAGACGAAACCAACTCCGCTGGGGGTAGACCGGATGTCACAGCATTATTCCAGCAAAATAAATGCTGGAAGAGTAGCATCAAATCCGCTGGGGAATTTGGGAACTTAACCAAACACCTCGTTGAAGTAACACCCTGCTGGGGAATATAACTCTGCTGGGGAATAGCAGGAGTGCCAAGTATGATTGGACTTCTCTGGGGATAGCTCACCCGTGCCACTGAAAAACTGGACTTTTGTTGGAGAAAATGGACGGAGTCTTCCTGCGTACTGATAACGATTGGATTTGGAAACTGATGCGCCAACATGGATAGGCCTCACAGTGATCGCCAATATGAATTTGGGTGAAGAATCGGAAGACCGTAACATGACTTCCCGACATTCGTCTTACACTTTAAGATTGACTGAATCTGCTCGAATAGCTCTGAGTAGCTCTGATGATACGGAGAAGAACAATTCCTTCGCTTCTGATATGCCCCGGTCTGTGGGACCTTTGTGGGGATAGTCCTCAAAAGGAAATCTGAACATTCGTACCCCGTTGGTCTGATATGAACTGCCCCAGCATTCTGAACTTCGGGGAGATACTTCCCATCAAATGCTTCTCGAATAACGAGTAACTTCTGCGCTCTTAAGATGGCCTGTTCCCCGATTGCAATGACCTTGCCCCTGATTAGCTGATCCAGAGCAGTACCTCCAACTACGAGAGATTTACCGAATCTCGACCTGATTCCCCCAGAGTAACTGACTTTGAATAGCTGACCTGACTGGGGAGCACTTAATGGCTTGCCCCGGCTTGCGGAGCATTCGGGCGCTCTGCATTCTATCCTGACCATGCTTTCCACTGTAGGAAACTTTTCTGCTGTCAAGCGCTTACTCGCAAGTAAAACAAGTTGTTCTGCGTAAAAGACGTATTAATGCAACACATATGATAGCTTTGACATCCAATCTGTTCACTGGGAAAAGGGAAAAACAGTTTATAGCATATAATGCACAAAACATTTATCAACATCAGTACCAACATGGTATGAAGAACCCTTTCAGGAGTCAGAATCGACATGACCTTTACCGAAGTATGCTTTCGAAATGACCTGCTTCAATTAGGACTTTTGAAGGTTATAACGTGGTCATGTTCACGGTTTTGAAGGAAAGGATAAAGGCTCAAAGTTTATTTTAACCCACCCACTCTCCTTGATGTCCTCCCATCCTACGTTCAACTAATTCGACCTTAGCGCTCACCTCTCAGAGGCTGAAAGATAGGAGTGATAGTTCGAGAAATTATGATTGTTGGGAGTGACAGCCACTCACCTTTCGTCTTTGACACTTGAGGTCACACGACTCGTATTTCATTTGAGGATTTTTCTTTTTGTCCTCCTTTCATCTTTTTTCTTATCCCTAACTTTTGCCTGGACCGACTCTTTTGGGTTTCTTTTGATTTTTTAAGTCCAGCGGGATGCCCTCATTTTTGCCTAAGTCATTTGTTTTCAAGTTTTAACTTAGCGGGCTTTTGATTCTTTTCGCTTTTCGTTTTTTTCTTTTGAACAAGTCGTGTGACACTGGTTTGTCTGACTTTTTGTGGAATAACGTGACTGTTTCACTCTTGGGTTGGCGAACCTTAACCATTGTGGTTTTTTAGGCACGACCTATATGGGTGTGATTTATCCTCGAACGGACACTCCTTTTGCAACTTGAACGCTCGGTCAAATTAGCTAACACCTACCCTGCCCCAGGTTAAGATTGAGGGTTTTTTATTCACAGAAAGAAACTCCTACTACAAGGCTCAAAAGGGTTGACAAGGGATTATCTTCCTTATATCACCGGTGTTTAGGGATTTGAAACAATGCCTGTACATCATCAGCAAGTTTTATTTCAAAAGCATACAATATCAGAAGTCGCATGTCGTTCATTTTCGTCATCCTCCCCAGACTCTTCTTAACCAGGCGTTGGACATTTGTAAAAACAATTAGTGAACACGAATGGATTTAATCAGAACATGCATATTTATTTCATTATCATCAATTGAATGAAAACAACAAGTTTTACAAACAAGATTGCAATTTAAACAGGAAAGAAACTACAAACGTAAAGAAATGACAAGATAAAACAAAGAAAAATGCCAGCTTCCGAGAACCGGGCTTTCACATCTGTCCTGCTGCTGAACCAGCTATCTTCACAATCAGTTATTAGAGGCAGCCTGCCACTGTTCTGATCTACTTTTAACGGCCCACCCGAACTATAGAACTCCTCTTTGTCCACCATACTCCAGCCTATTCATGGTTTGGCATTGGTTGTCGTGTAATATTGGGCCCTTCCGTACCAAAATTAATAACAGCGCTATCAAGCAAATCTTGCACTTTATGCTTGAAAGCGTGACAGTTTTCGATATTATGGTCGGGTGCCCCAGAGTGGAATTCACAATGCTCATTAGCGTTATAACTGGGTGGGGGGATCCCTGTCGGAGGAGCCATTGTTCTTTTCTCGACCAACTGTAACCGTAACAAATTCTGAAGAAGCTCAGCGTACGACATTGGCGGCGGATCAAATACCCTTTTCGGCTTCCCATTCTGAATTCTTCGCTGAGCCGGATATTGTTGCCCCTGCTGCTGCGGCTGTTGCTGATGTTGCGCGGGGATTGTCACACCTGCAACTTGTTGCGGTTGGTATTGCCTCCATCCCCTATTTCTTCCCCGAGAGCTACATACCGAATTGGCATCTTCCTGCTTTCTACCCCCGAAAGCTTTCTTATTGCTTCCAGCTGAAGTAGGCTCCCCTGCTTGGAACCTTCCTACCTTAATGTTATTTTCAATCTTCTCCCCCATCAGAACTAAGTCTGAGAAACTGGCCAAAGATGTGTGAAACAACTTGTCGTAAAACACGCCGGTGAATGTTCCAAGGAACATGTCATTCATTGCCTTGTCTTCTAAAGGAGGACAGACCCTGGCAGCCATGTCGCGCCATCTTTGCGCATACTCTTTAAAGCTCTCACCCTTCTTCTGGGACAGCCCTGTCAATTGGACCCGATTGGGTGCCAAGTCGCTATTATACTTATAGTGAGCTACAAATGCCTCTGCTAGCTGCTTCCATGTCTTGATATTAGTTGGCTCCAATCCCATATACCACTCTAGGGAAGGGCCTGACAAACTATCTTGAAAGAAATGCATTAGCATTCTCTCATCAGTGGAGTACGCAGACATCTTTCTGTAATAAGCCCGCACGTGCACTTTCGGACAAGTGTCCCCTTTATACTTATCAAATGCAGGAGCTTTGAATTTGATCGGCACCCTCAAGCCAGGTACCAGACCCATTTTTGCCATGTCCAAGCCCACAACACTTTGGTTCAGGACCCCCCTCATCTGCTCTTCTAGCATTCTGATCTTCTGGGAGTTATCCATCGGCCCTTCAAAGCCTCCGCCGGAGAAAGCGTCCTCCTGCTGATCTTGTTGCCACATACCATTCCCAGCTCCATACCCATCATATTCATTATTGCGGCCAACTCTAATCTGATTCATCACGGGGCCTCGCCCTCTGTTGCCGTATCCCTGAACACCTCCAGCAGGCCCAAAAGTCATTAACCCAGCGCCGTTTCCATTTCCAAAACCTCCGTAACCCTGATTGGCCACACCAAAACCGTCTTGCCCAAAGCCTTGAGCATTGAAACCATACTTCCCAGCATTATCGAATCCCTGATCATTGAACCCGAATCCAGCATTACCGAAGCCGTTGCCTCCCATATTACCACCCCAGTTGATATCACCAAGCCCAACGTTATGGACAGCAGTCTCGTTCCCAACTCCGACGTTACCGTTCCCAGCAGCGGTAGCGTTGTTGATATTAACAACAGGTATATTGACTACAGGTGGAGCCACTGGCGTGGGAGTGCCATCTCCATGAGCAGTGTCGACTCGCACAGACTGATGATCCTCATTACCGTGACCAGCATTTCTGACCAACAGAGGCTGCACCATGGCTTGCAAATTCTCCTGACCTTTTGCAATAGCTTCCATGGTCTGCATAAAGAGAGCTAGCTTCTCGCGCACATCTTGCATCTCGTTCTGCATTTGATCCATGATTCTTCGACAATTGGTGCGAGTGGAGTATCGATGAGAATGTTGGCTAACAATTCTGTAAACACCTGGTGAGGAGCAGGAAATGAGATACAATTTCGAACCAGTACCTGTAATGCAAAATGGATATGCAATATGCTACCAACACATGAATGAAAATGCGAATGCGTATGCACACAGTCAACAGGGATCAAGTGCCCCGGCTGAGAAGCCTGAACCATATCAAGAAGTCTCAGATAGACCCTTCAGAAGTCTTCAAACCCTGGTCTCAGATAGACCTACAACAAAGCTCCAACTCTGGTCTCTGATAGACCCATAACTCTGACTGGTCTCTGATAGACCTCAAACATAACTCTGAATGGTCTTTGACAAACCTCACATCATATCTCCAACTGGTCTCTGACAGCTCTCAGAACTCTCCATAAATACTCAAGCTCTCTGATCAAGGAATAACCGGTATCTGAAGGTCTAGTTACCTGCATATCCCCAAACCCTCTCACAGGTGGATGTCCTAGTAACTGACAAAGGTATGGCATCCTATGCGGTCGTCGGCGTCACAGACTTTCAGGGTTGATGATACGATTCCCAGAAGGAGTGGCATCATCAAATCCTGAAGAGGCCTCACTTAGCCAACTTCCAAATGATCGGTCCCCAGAGTCGATAATTCAACTAACCAGCAACCCACGCCAACCAAAGGAAGGGGCAGGAGGCCAACCAGAGGAACCTCGTCTGAGTGTAGATTTCGCGGGACACCAAGGCAAGCAAAGCAAGCGGGCGCCAACTAATCTCTACTCTAATTCTAGGTGCACTCAAGCCCAGGTCCGGCTTCTCACTCAATATCAGAACACCCGTCACACCCCAAAATACAGCAATAATAATCAATATATATATAAAGCTGAAAATAAAGGTCAGAAATATAAATCCATACAAAATCCTCGACGGGAAAACAAGCGTTAGGATTGACTCTCTTAAGGGACGTTGGATCCCAAATGCATAAGAACTATCGCGGTCCTTAGCAGCCAGGGGACGTTGAATCCCCAGCAGAGTCGCCAGCTGTCGCTACTGCGAAAATCGGCGCCGGCTGAACGGAAGAGTCGCCACCGTGCGTTATTTATCCCACGGGAGGGAAAGGAAACGCTCAGAGTAAACCTCGCACAACACGGGAAAGGTATGGTCGTCGCAACCAAAACCTGGATTCGGGAGTCGGTTACGCAGGGGGAAGGTATTAGCACCCCTCACGTCCGTCGTACTCGACGGGATCCACACTTGTTTTCGGGTATGGATTGTTATTCTATCTAAACTAAGGGTTAAGGGTTAAAAGGAAAAGAAAATAATAAAATGACTCGGCAAAGTATCGCACTTTATGCCTACGTATTCCCGTCTGGAACGAGAAATCAGAGTCAACGTAGTTCGCCTACCTACGGGAAAGGAGGGGAAGGTTGCTCACTAGGATATCGCACCCTATGCCTACGTACTTTCATACAGCATGAAAGATCAGAGCAAACGTAGTTCGGGCCACGTACGACACAAGTCTGTCTTGGTTGATTTTATTCCTTCTGAAAAAGGTTTTTCTGATTAGCAGTCCAAGCGGACAAAAATGACGTCTTGATGAGTTCACCTTCTTTTACGGAAGAAGTGCCTTTTATTGAGTTTGAAATTTTATTGTGTTTTTCTGTTTGTTTTGAGAAAGAAGAGACAGAACTCTAACTTACGGTTGCGAAGGGAATCAAACTAACCTAATGTTATCATGCATGGGTTAAGACCTAGTGTCTATCATGCTCCTCTCTTGCACAGAGAGAAACAGAGATCCTACGGGAATAGACGGAAACAGAAACAATAGCAGATATATACAGTAAAGCGGTAAAATGCATGAATGCAACAATACAAGCGAGGCAAGGGAGTCCCACTCAACCTCGAACCTAGAAAACAATAGGCAAAAGTGAACAGACTTCACTTTCAACCCAACAGGGTAAACAGCAAACAATACAGTCCAGAAAACCAATCAATACATCAGAATGAAATATAGCAGAAAAGAATAAACAGCATCAGCAGCTCTGAAACAACATCTGACTTCAAGCTTCAGCAAGCATCCATCTCCATCTCCACAACCTTCAAGCAAGGTCTTTGTCATCAATCTTCAGTCTACAATGGCTTTTCTTCAAGTCTCATCCTCCAAGCTGAGGGATCAATCACAAGAGTGAATTGGGTGTCAAGCACTTAGCTGACCACCAAGGGTGGCAAACCAACTGCTATTAACACATAAGATATTTTCTCTCAAGAGTTCTATCCCTCATACAGTAGCACCAAGCCTTCCAAAGGAAGGGGGTGAGTGTCTTAGAGAGACTCTGCATCACAGAGAGGAATGGAGGCAGTCAAGGCCTTCCATGTTTGAGAATCAAGCTTTCTAATCTAGAGCTCTGCCTAGCTCCTAAACCCTAACCTCCTCAACAGCTGCTAGCAGGAATCTCCTCTTCAACTCTGGAAGTTGGTCTTCAAGCTCTGGATCTCCAATGGTCTTCATCTTCTCAAGTCTTCAGCTCTCCCAATCCCCAAGCAATCCCAATACCCACACAAACAAACAATAATCCCCAGAGGGCACACCACACCAATCAATCAAATATAGCAGTAATATACTAATAGCAGTAGGGGAATCCTAGTGATTTCTAAGGGATCTAATAACTACCCATAGTCCCTATAGTCCCATAGCTAAAGTATTCAATCTCTAAGTCCTAAGGGAAAAGAACTAATTCACCTAAATCATCACTTAAACCCTAATTTTATTCATGTTGTTCCCACCTAAACTAAACACCTAAAATTAAGTCCTAAAAATGGGAACTAAATTGTATGTACAAGTTGAATGTCTAAACTAAACAACCTAAAAAGAATGGACAAAAAATATTAGAGAAACTATGCAAACTAAAATTATCAAATCCATGTATCAAACAAAATATTAACAAAATGCTATTTACCAAAAAATGCATGAAAAATATTAAATCAAAATAAAATGCCAATTTTATTTTTCTATATTTTTCTAGGCAGAATAATGAACCTATAGCAAAAAGAAGGAATTAAAAATCTCAATTTTCCTATTTTTTATGATTTTTTAAAGATGAGAAAACATTAAAGAAATTAAAATAACAAAATAGGAAATAAAAGGAGAGGGGGTGAGAACATCATTTGCGCCCAGTTGTTTTTCACCATTGGGCCATGAACGTGGGGTGCATATAGCAGTATGGCAAGGCCCAGTCACTAATCGGAAACAAAAAGAGAGAAATACACGCGGGGGTGTGCCTGAGTAAGTTTTCACGTTCAATTTCCAATTGGGCCTGATGGTGGGTGTGTGAATAACAATCAGACTTAAGCCCAGGATTTTCTACTAATTGAAACGGTGCGTTGCACCTTGCAGCTTCCTTCCGTTTTTTACTTTTAATCTGGGCCGTTGGATGGAGAGAATTAGTCAAGGTTTTCATGCTGATCCAAGGGCTCATGCGTTTCTTCTTCCTTAGATCAGCTAGGGTTTCATGGATTTCACTTTCACACGCAAATCTTCTACTCCCTCTTTCTCTCTCACCTGACCATGAATGCTCACGACACAAAAAGCAAAAACACTCTACTCATTGCCCTCTACACAGCCATGGTCCTAGGTTTTCCTAAAACTCACTCCACATAGGGATACGAAGCATGGAAGTTCTGGGCACACTTATTTACACCTGGTTTGCATGGAAATTATACGTGCTCATACTATGCTATCATGATCTACATGTTATGGGGAGTATACTACGCTAAAGAACTAGCATTATAGTGCCCTAGGTTATGTGTTCTTGATCAAGAAACAGAAATGGCCATGGAACCAACCTTCATGTAATGCCTTCAAACTCTTCACAACACATCCCTTAATGGTCTCTATCATATATATCCTAACAACATGATCTAACTATGCATAAACAAGGAGATTCGAAGGAAAATGCATACCTTGCAAGTGATGATGGCAATGGTAGTTAGCTTTCAATTCAGGCCTTGATGCTTGCTTCAAGTGATCTTCAATGGTTATATGTGCTTCTGTTTGCAATGGTTCTTGCTTACACCTCTTGAATCATTCTATCCAAACCTTCATGCAACTTGGAGTGAAGCTTTGGATCACACAAACCAGCCACGAGTTCCTCTCAACTTTCTTTGCCAATTACTCTATGATGATGGTGGATGATGATGATAACAGAAATTAAGATGATTGATGAAGTTTCAATGGAGTTTGAAGAGAAAATGCAAATGGGAGTGAAGGAATCAAAATGGTGTTTGCAAGCTCAAAGAATCACCAACCCAGCTTTGGACCCACTCTAGGGTTTATATACACACCAATGGGAGCATCTAGAACCTTTGAGAAAGCTCCATGAAGTTTCTAGAACTTCTCATGCAATGAGATCTTTAATTTTTCTATTCTTAGTAAATCCCATGAGATCTCATGATAATCATGAAATTCTCCTTAAAATACCCTTACATGAGATGGTAATAAGGAAACAAGGCATTTCAAGTCATTTTAAGGCTTTGGCAAACTTTTCCTTTAGGTGCCTTAAAATGCAAGAATCAAATTTACAAAGGAAGTCCAATTTTTATGCCTAAAATCAAAAATGTGGCTGAACCATTGTTTTTAGAATGATGTTGGGAATCAATTTGGTATATTGGATGACCCATATTGGATTTGTAGATCTCTCAAACCAATTTTTCATTTCAACTTTTTCAACTTATAAGCCATTTTCAAGTCATTTGCACTACTTTTAAACTTCCATGCTCTAAGCTTTTCCAAACTTTCACACCTTCTTTTCTAGCCTTAAAATCCCATTTTGAACAACTTTGATGTTGTGAAGTTTTTCATTTGAAGCTTCCTTGTATGATTTTTAGGCATATGCTAAGAATGACCTGTAATCCTCAGATGACCAAAATACCCTTTTCTTGCCAAGACCATAAGTAGAGTTACACAAATCATATGAAGGCATACTATACCATTCTAGAAAGCTAAGACAATGAGGAACAATTCTTATGTTGACCAGAAATTCATTTGAAATCTCCTTGAGGGGTAAAAATAGCTTGGAAGTCAAGTCACTTTCACAGACAAAAGTTCAGATACCTCAGATGACCTGTAACTTGCAAGGACCATAACTTGAGTTCTATAAATCTCCTTGATGTCTTCCACCACTAAAATTAAAGGTCTTGAGATCCTCTACAAGTTCCATGTTGGCCAAGGATCCATTTGAAGCTTGCATTTTGACTTATCTTGCTTGGAAATTTGACCTAAATTAGGGGATTTTACACAGAAACCCTAATTTAGAAACTCCTCTTCTCCTTGATTTCTCTTGATTTCTTCTTAGCATAACAGCATATACTTATTCTTGTGTCAAATGATGAACCCCACATCTCTCCAATAGCCTTTAATGCCTTTCAATCAGTCAATTGACCTAGAGTTGACCCAAGGTTGACCCAGATGAAACCCTAGTTGACTGTCTTCAACTGCAATACTTGTGACTTCACCAATGACTTATTTCCTTCTCCAAATGACTTTATAAGTCCTCAAAGATGTCTAGATACTCTCCATGCTCAATTCACAGCCCACAACTTGCTTTGTTGATCCTCAGATATCCTCAGTTAGGAGATAGATGAACTGCCTGATCCACTGACTTCTCAGCTCTCCAATTCTTTCTGATGACTTGAATAAGATTAAATTAGAATAATAACCTCTTGATATGCTCATAGAGATGAGAATAATGCCTGGTCCCCTGTTGGATGACTTGCTATGCTTATGCTATGCAGATGAGTAGACTATGTACATGACTCTATATGCAAATGCTAATGATATTGAAACATAAACCAAGTGAATAAGGTTGAGCAAATTTTAGGGTGCAACAATGGTCAGAGGACAACTTACACACACCAAAGAAGTAGTTACTGACCCTGAAGCAGGAGTCTCAATAACCATCTCACCACCCCCAAGAAGTCACACACAAGTTCAAACGCTTAGCGCACTCATGAGAAATGAATGAATGAGTCGCTCCCGTATCAATAATAGCAATTAAAGGCGTACTATTAATAAAGCATATACCTTTAATCAGACGATCTGCACTGGTAGTATCATTTCCAGTTAAAGCAAACACTTTACCACCTGCCTGAGCTTTCTTCGGCTTAGTACACTTAGTACTAATATGTCCCACTTCTCCGCAATTAAAACATTTCACCATATTCCTTCTACAATCCGTTGTAGCATGACCAATACCTCCACAGTTAGAACACTTTGCAACGGTATTTCCGCAATCAAAAGACTTATGACCCAATTCACCACACTTGTAGCACTTAATGGGACCAGAACTCCCTCCTCCAGATCTCCTATCAAAGTTTCCCCTATGTTTCCCCTTATCAACAGGCGTCACATAAGGTCCACTCCTTACTTGATTCTTTCCTTTCCTCTCATTCACACTCTTATAATGTATGGAACTAGCTTTGCTATCTTCCTCAAAAATTCTACAACATTCGATCAAATCCGAAAACCTTCGAATTCTTTGATATCCCACCGCTTGCTTAATCCCAGGGCGCAAGCCATTCTCATACTTAATACACTTAGAGAATTCCGCCATAACCGCAGCATAATGAGGATGAAATTAAACCAATTCCACAAACTTAGCCGTGTATTCTACCACGGACATATTGCCTTGCTTCAACTCAAGAAATTCCATTTTCTTTTTCCCCTTCACACTCTCAGGGTAATACTTCCTCAAGAATTCCGTACGAAACAAATCCCAAGTGATTGTTTCCTCATTCACCTCAATAACTTGTCGCATACCGACCCATCAGTCGCCAGCTTCTTACCTCAGCATGTGAGTCCCAAGTCTCAGCTTATTTCCTTCAGCACAATTCATAACTCTGAAAATTCTTTCGATTTCTTTCATCCAAATCTGAGCACCGTCAGGAACGAATCTTCCTTTAAAAATCGGCAGTTGATTCTTCCTAAACTCATCATTCTCATTCGCATTCGGCGCACCCTACACCGCTCTAGCCATTGCTTCCATGGCAGCAGCCATCACAACATCATTTCTACCAGCCATATTCTGATCAACCCAGAAACAACAACAAGGTTAAACCACAGCTTAACCGTTAACAGCAATAAGACAGACACAACTGACTCAACACTGGCTCTGATACCACTTAATTTAACACCCCCTTTCTATACCCCAAAATAATACAAATAATCACTTAGGCACATAATATAAATTCCATCAGAGTATAATTGCATCATGGCATAAAAGAGGTATGTCACATTATTCATGAAATAAAAACATAACATACAACACCTGCTCGACATATGATATGCAACCGTGGGGTAACTTTAAAAGCATATGAACTTAGTCCTCACACCCAAATTTCAATATTTAGAATAAAAGCGGAAAATCTAAACATTGAATCACAATCGGCATGTATTTACATATATACATATTCACATCATCCACTGTAATTCATCAACAACATTCATGTTTACATAAACATGCATCACTAAAAATACATATACAAATGTATTCATCAAAAAGAGCCAAAGGCTTCCTAGCTACCCGGTGTTACATATCAGAGCCATCTGACCAAAACAATGAAGACGCTCTTCACAAAAAGGGATCACCAGCATACCTAATCTGCAATGCCTCATAGAGCATCATAAAACAACAGAAGGGTGAGAAATACTATCATAATCATCAATTCATATAATCATATATATATATATATATATATATATATATATATATATATATATATATATATATATATATATATATATATATATATATATATATATATATATATATATATATATATATATATATATATATATATATATACACACACACACACACACACAAACATAGAATACACATATTCCTCATTTCTCACCACAATTCATCATCCCTCATCATATACACCGCAATGTATAAATAAACAAATAATGGATAGTCACCAAACATATTTATCACGCACATATCCATAATTCCAATCAATCTATATAAACATACACAATATGTTCATTTCATCACCAATTCACATAAACATCTACATTCATGTTTATTTCACCAATGCATCATATAACGATGATAAATGCAACTCATAGAGACCGACTCCCGACTCTATGCAGATGCAAATGCGGTACCAACTCATTCAGCAGGTTCAATTGAAGAACCAAAATGGAACCATCGCTCGTTACTGAAGTAACTCCCCGTCGGCCCTACGATGTTCACCCATCGCTCACACCCCACATCGGCACACGATATTTCAGGATTGCTCACACCCCACACGGGCATATAATCTGATTGCTCACACCCCACATGGGCACACAATTGTTCTGCAGATTCTACGCGGAATCAATTATAAACCATCGCTCACACCCCACATGGGCACACGAGGTTTCTGCAGATCCTACGCGGGATCAATCAACACAAGAATGCATATCACGATGCTTCACATGCAAAATGACTCATGACATTCTTGAAATGCATACATATTCGCAAATATATTTTTCATGCATTCTTCACATATTAACACATACAATCATCATAAATTCACCATGTATATTGTATTCATCGTTCATCACATTCTATTGCATACAATCAATATGCATTCAAAATCATGCCAAACGGCAACAAACTCCATCAATATCATCATGCATTTTTAATCAATTTTCAACAATGCATATAATTTGCCCAACGACCATAATTCCCAATCAATTCATAATCTAGGATTCACGCCATATGGCTACCCACATCATAACAATCATCAACACACAAGTTACTCATTCAAGAAGAGGTCGATCGCAACCGAACACTCTAACTATTTAAGCCTCACTTACTTAAAACAATTAATCTCGATTAATCGGTAAAATTGGCTAAAATTCGGCTAAAAATAATATTTCTTTTCACCAAGTTATAGAACATATTATTAGCTTCAGTTTGATATAAAGAACGAAAAAATCCGATAAATGGTGAAGAAGTTATGAATTTTCAAAGTTTTGAAAAATAATATTTTAATCGGTTAACGTATATGGTTAACCGGTTAACACTTCTAAAAACTCAGTTTTTAGCCCCCCCAACACTATGTTAATCGGTTAACGTATATGGTTAACCGGTTAACACTTGAAAAACTCAGAAAAACAGCTACGGGTTTGCACCAAAGACCCCCTAAAAACCCGACCGATTTAATTATATTCTCCCGATTAAATACCTACTCATCATTACCAATCATATAGGAACAAACTAAGATCATAAAACACGAATTTTACGACTTCCGATTTTCATCCAAAATCTTAACTTCAAATTATCCAAAAATGGTAAAACTCACAATATCACTCGATTTTCACCAAACTAGTTTCAATAGTCTTAGTCTAACATCCCCGACTAAACTACGTAAGTTACTCCCGATTCTAACTGTTCAAACATTGGGTTCTATCAATTTTTCCTAATTCGACCTAAATGGAAAAAGATGTGAAAACAACCAAACAAAACCAAACACATACATACATGATTCATACACAATGATAAGATGATAGAATTTCACACCCTTACCCGATTATCCGATTCCTAGCAAGCGTTCTTGATGATTTCCCAAATTTTCCTCTTTTTCTTCTCTTCCTCCTTCTTTCTCTTCTCTTTCCCTCTATTTCTCGTTTCTTTCTTTTTCTTTCCTTTCTTCTATTTTTCTCTCTTATTTCATCTTATAACTTTTTCCTTCTATTTTTATTTCTATTATACTACTTTTCTTACTATTAAATGTTAAATGACCAAAATACCCTCCAATCTAATTTTACCCGAAACTCTCCGAAACGGTAAAATATCAAAACACACTATATTAACACATCAATTCACAATTAAAACAATTATTACTCAAATCAAACAAAACACTCAATAAAATGCAATAATCAAAATCGGGGCGTTACATTATTATTAAGGTTATCTTCAAGATGCTAGCTTTCAGATTGAGCAAGGTTATTCACAAACTTATTTCTCTGTCCCAAACAACTTTCATCCCGGGACGACAAATTTACGACGAGGTTCTGTTGGCCAATGAATTAGCAGACTATGCTAAGAGGTTTAACAAGGACTGTCTGTTTTTCAAAATCGACTTCGCTAAAGCCTACGACTGTGTCAACTGGTCTTACCTTGACGATATGCTTGCCAAGATGGGTTTCGGTTCTAATTGGATGAAATGGATTCAAGGCTCTATTTTTAATAGCTATGTTTCGATTCTTATTAACGGAAGTCCTTCGAAGGATTTAAGGTTGGTAGAGGGCTGAAGCAGGGCGATCCGTTGGTGCTGTTTCTGTTCACCATAGTTGCAGAAAGTCTGTCATGTTTAGTTAGAGCAGCGGTTGTCGGTAACTTGTTATCAGAATTCAAGATCAATGATCAAGCCATTGTGAACTTGCTCCAGTTCTCCGATGAAACTCTACTTATAGGAGATGGATCGGTTACTAATATTTGGATTTTCAAGGTGATTCTGCGTGCGTTTGAATTGAGTTCTGGTCTGAAGATTAATTTCTCAAAAAGCTGTCTTTATGGGATAGGTGTAGAATTTGCTTTTCTCGTTGTAGCTAAAGATTTTATGCACTGTAAATCTGGTAGGCTGCCTCTCAACTTCCTTGGTCTTTCCGTAGGAGGTAATCATCGTCGAGAATCCTTCTGGAACCCGGTTCTGTCTCGGTTGAGGAGTAAAATTTTTAATTGGGATGGGAGAAATGTGTCGATGGGAGGTAAAGTATCCCTCATTAACTCGGTTTTAGTTAACATGCCTATTCATTCCTTGGTTTTTTTCAAGGTTCCCAAGAAAATTGTGAACGATATTATTGCAATCCAACGGCGTTTTCTTTGGGATGGGAATTCCAATAAAAAATTCATCTCTTGGGTATCGTGGAACTCTATCTGCAAATCGAAGAAGCACGGAGGCCTTGGTATTAAACACATTGGTCATTTTAGTAGTGCCCTTATAGCAAAATGGTTGTGGAGATTTCAAAGCGGCGGTAATGAAATTTGGAGAAGAACACTAAATCTCAGATATGGTAACTTGAGTGTGAAGGTGCAGACTTATGCCGATGTCGGTGGCTCGAAATTCGACTTAATTTGGATGAAGGATATTCTATCTAGTTCTATCAACGGCTCCCATGTGGACTTCTGTAAGTTCAAGGCTTGCACTATTGGTGATGGTCGTGACACGACGTTCTGGCAGTCTATTTGGATCGAAGATTTGCCGCTTAAAAGTAGATTTCAGCGTCTTTTTCAGGGCTGTTCCAGGAAAGTCTTGACTGTTAGTGTGATGGGAGCTTGGGAGGACGGTCAATGGGTTTGGAATTTGATAGAAACGTTGATAGATGTGGAATCCAATTATGAACCAGAGTGGACTGAGTGTAGCATTTTATTGGATCAGATTGCAGCTAACATTAATGTCGCTGATAATTGGAAATGGCTACTTGATGATTCTTATTCGTACAAGGTTAGTTATTTCTATTCCGCTTTAACTTCTTCTACCTCTGTTTATGATTTTCAAAGAGATAGCGCAATCCTCCTGGAGATCCTTTGGAAAACGGTGATACCGGAAAGAATTCAAACTTTTATTTGGAGGATGGTGCTTGATAGGCTGCCTACTAAATCAAACTTGTTGAAAAGAAGGGTGATTATTGATCCCCAATATATGGATTGCGCGCTCTGTTCGTCAAGATTCAAGGACATTTCTCATCTCTTCTTCTCGTGCTCTAAATTCTTGATGGTTTGGAATAAGATCTGCGATTGGATAGATATAGGGTTTATCTCGGAGGATAGTTGTTATCTTCATGCGAAGGTATGGAACTCGAGAATTTCGGGCCGGTGCAAAGAGAACAAGATCAACTCAATTTGGTTTATTTCTTGCTGGATTTTATGGAGGGTTAGAAATAACATTATTTTCAATAATGAAACTATTGATGTAGACGACATTGTTTTCGATATTAAAGTTTCATCGTGGAATTGGTTGATTCTAGGTAGGAAGAAAAGTAAGCATTGTAGTCTGTACGATTGGTTTAAATTCTCGTTCGATTTTTTTGTAATAGTCCTGACTTTGGTGGTGTTGTTCTCTTGTTGACTTGAGATTTTCTTAATCTCTGTTTAATAATACTTACTTATAAAAAGTTAAAAATAAAAAGACATTTCTGACTATGTGAGCTGTCACAATTTTGTATATAGTTAATATGTTGCAACAAACCTTCTAAAACAAAATATTAAATAAAGTTAATGATAGTTAAAACCTTCACAATTATTCTTCATAGATAGATTAAGAACCTTCAAAATGTGCTACGACAACATATTGTCATAGAACATGCTCATGTTGTAAGATTTTGCAATAGTTTAGAAACAGTTGCACAACATTCTTAACAACAATTAGAACCGCTAAGACAACAAAACAATTTTCAAATTCCTATTTGTCTTTATTTGAACCTTACTTTTTGTTCGTTTTGTTTATTCGAGGTCTCACAAGCATAATTATTCCATTTTTTTAAATTGAGAAGAGATGACTGAGTGGAGTTAAGAGTCGGATTGCTAACCCGTTGTACGTTTTTTTTACTGAGGGTTTGAATCCTCTCTTTCTGTTTATGGATGATTTGGCAATTTTTATTTTGAACTGATGGAATTTTTTTATTTTCTGTTTGTTTTATTTTTTACTAATTAAAAATTTAAAATACGTAGAAAAACAAAAAATAGTTCAAAATCCAGTACAAGTAAGGAAAAGAAAAAATATTTTTTTAATCTTCACGTCCAAGAGTACGTTCGAAATCATTAGATAGAAATTCGAAGATAAATAAAGAAATAAAGAATATCACTATCTTGTAAACAAACTCTTTTAGCGTAAGCATTACAAAATATCCAAGATAATTAAAAAAAAACGGCAGAGAAAGAGAATAGATTCTCTTCTATTTCATATTACGTTTCCTTTGTGACTCGGTTTATGAAAAATGAAGTTACTTAAGAAATTGGTTTTTAGTAAGAGTTGAGCCTTTTATTTCATATCCACAATAAAGATCCATGTATTTGTGGTAGACTCAAATCGAATAATAGACTTTTTATTTTGGAATGGAAAAAAAGGAAATGATGAGATGATCCATATTTTTATTGTTTATTCAAAAATTGCAAGATATGTAATCATATATTCACATTATAAGACTTATCTGATCTTTAAAAATGTTCAAATTTGAATTTTCTAATAAATTTTGACTTTTTTTAGAATATCATTCAAATTAAAGATTTTATCGAAAACTTATAGCAGTTTGTCAAACAAAACTAAGAGAAAAAAATAAGGGTATTATTGACATAAAATCTAAAATTAGATTAAAAAAAGCATAAGCTTGAGGTAATTTTCTCATAAAAAAAACTACTTGGTAAAGGGCAGAGTTAATACATATCAAACTAAAGTTATTAAGTATAACAAAAATGTTGTTCTTTAAAAAAAAATTGTATTTTTGCTTTTTTTAATTCTAATTTTTTTATTATCTTATTATTATTATTATATATAATATTATATATACGATCTGATATATATATATATATATATATATATATATATATATATATATATATATATATATATATATATATATATATATATATATATATATATATATATATATATATATATATATATATATATATATATATATATATATATATATATATATATATATATATATATATATATAGATAGATAGATATATATATATACACACATATATATATATATATATATATATATATATATATATATATATATATATATATATATATATATATATATATATATATATATATATATATATATATATATATATATAATTTTGTTATTATCCATTTTTTTTATTATACTTTTATATTCACAATGAAATATAAAAAAAAAAGAAAAAAAAAGACTGACTTGACTATTATATTACAATAGAATAGAATAGAATACAAAATGGCATGGGGTGTGGTCAAGTAGTAAGGCAGCGAGTTTTGGTCTCGTCATTTGTAGGTTCGAATCCTTCCGTCCAAAATGATATTGATTCATGACATTGACATTAATCGATATAATTGATTTTTATCATAAACCATAAGAAAGGATTTTCTCAGGGCGGTGGACTATGATGTCGTATTGATGAGAAAGTGGGTTATGGTGCCTTGAAAGAATGTTTGAATCCTTCTGCCCAATTGTTAGATGCCAAATTTCACATATTTGATCTATCATATATTGGCACCTTTCACTCATTTTTGTCATAAAAGTGTTGAAAACCACTCTTGTTTAGTTTAGTTTGCAATATATTATGAAAATCTCTTGGTACCTTTGATTTGCGTGCTATTGTGCAGGAATCAGGCACAAAACAAATGGAAAAGTAAGACACAAGAAATGGGCAAAGGAACCAAGGAAACAAGCAAACAAACAGCAAGCTCG
Source organism: Lathyrus sativus (assembly GCA_963859935.3). Classification (NCBI taxonomy): domain Eukaryota; kingdom Viridiplantae; phylum Streptophyta; class Magnoliopsida; order Fabales; family Fabaceae; genus Lathyrus; species Lathyrus sativus. Next base: position 21,273,049 of record OZ012736.1, read on the forward strand.
CTAGGCGAAGATGCAACGAGGAAAGGTAGCGAAGCACTCGCTAGGCGAAGGCGCAGCGAGTCTCCAGCGAACACTTCCAGTAGCAAAATGTTGTCAGTTCGCTAGCAGCTCGCCTAGCGAGCAGGTAGCGAACGAGCTCAGAATTGAACAAATCTGAAAGTGCCAAAAGTTCGCGTTCGCTAGTTGTTCGCCTAGTGAACTTGATAGATCCTGAACGTGTATTTAAGTGATTTTCTTGTATTTTTACGTCATAACTCCATTTTTGCGAGAGAACTTGGTATTGTAACATTTTGGAACATCAGAACTCATCTCTCTTCATTTCTTGAGAGAGAAACACAAAACCCTAAGAGGGAGGAGGTAAGATCTTCGATCTCTTGTTGGGGTTTGGATTATAATCTTTTGATACCACTACTAAAAATAAGACATTTGGTTAAATGATTTTACATCAAATTTTTAGATATATGATGTGAAAAATATTTGTTATAGGATTTTACATCAGATTTATAAACAATATGATGTGAGAAATATTTGATTTAAAGATTTTACATCAGACATACATTTCCACTGATGTAAAAATAACGCGGTGGCATTGTCGTAAATAATAAGAAATTTTGTTATAAAGGATTTTACATCGGACCATTTATCCCAACCGATGTAAAAAGTTCTCAATAAAAAATAAATAAAGTGGGTGAAATATTTTACATCGGACCATGTACCCCATCTGATGTAAAAAATAATGCGGTGGCAGTGTCACAAATAATAAGAAATTTTGTTATAAAGGATGTTACATCGGGTTGTTTATCCCAACCGATGTAAAAGTCCTCAATAAATAAATAAATAAAATAGATTAAGATTTTACATCAGGCCAATTTGCCCAACTGATGTAATAAGATTTTAAATAAAAATTTAAATAAAATTGATTAAATATTTTACATCAGGCCTATTTGTCCAACTGATGTAAAATCTTTCTTAAAATCCCAAAACCCTATCTGAAAATTTAAGATTCTCCAACTCCCAAAAATCTCTTATCATTCTTTTTCCACCGTCTCCGTCTCCATTTTTTTCTTCTTCGCTTCCACCATCATTGTTTTTCTTCTTCCTCCACCGCCACCGTCCGTCATTCTTTTTTTTTTTTTCCGCCACCACCCATCCCTTCGCCGAAGATGAGGTGAATCCCTTTTCCGTAAGTTTCTCGTCGTATTTTCTCTAATTAATTATTTTCTCTATAGTTTCTCTATTTTTATTCAAAATAGGATTGATACTCGTACATGTATATCATAAGTTGTTCTTAATTAAAATAATAAATAATAAATAAAAGATATTAGTGATGCTACTCATAATAAAAAATTTTGTTATAAAATTTTTTACATCGGGCCATTTACCCCAACCGATGTAAAAGTCCTCAATAAATAAATAAATAAAATAGATTAAGTCATTTTAATTGAAATTTTTTTAAGTGATTTATATTTAACTCATAATAATTGCATGATATTTTAATTTTGTAACATAAAAGGATTAAACAAAAATTTCAATTCTTTAGTATATATCATCTAGATTATATTTTTTAAAAATTCATATAAAATGTGATCACATGCACTAATTATGAAATTGTATAAAGAATACAGATCTTATAAGATGCTTCTTCATCTATAACTATATATAAAGGGGATACAAGTTTTCGGTGTGGCTTATTTTTGTTCCAAAATTACCCTTCATCTTTTTTATCAACAAGAAAATACTTTAATTTAAAATCTTGAGTGGTTAATAACTTTTGTTGGTTACCAATTGAAAAAGTAACTTCCATCTCTCACAAAAAATGTCTCACACCTATAACTTTCATTAACTACTAAGTGGTGATAGAAGTTAAAAATTCTCTTCTATTTCTTTATGTAAATTTTATCTCTTTTTCAATGAAAATACTATTTTTTTTAAAATTTCATTCTATAATATTTTCATTTATTCAATTTTAATTAGTGATCTTTTGATTTTTGGAAAATAGATAAAGCTTATTTCCTGTCAAGATCGCTTCATCACCCTGGTAGAAGAAGTCGTTCTCATTATGTCTGAAAATTGATTGTTGTATGTAGATTTTTTTTGTAATTGCTTTTGTATTAATTGTTTTTGTATGACTTTTGTAATTGAGTCTTTTTTAGAATTTTACCATTTACAAAACTTTTTTTTCAAAGTAGAGTTATTAACTATGGAGTAAAAAAAGATCATGTGATACTTGAAGAAATTTTATACTCTAAAATTCAATAAAATTCAAGTATTTAATGCAACCACAATGGGTATGAGTGGTTTAATTTCTACTTCACTATTTTTTCTTACAAAAATTATATCTTACTTTTGTTGCAAAATATTATTCATTAATACTATAGTTTTAACTTTTTGCTTTTGTTGTTATTATGTTTTATTTCTTAATGACACTTATTTGTATTTTGTGAGTATATAAACACATCATAAAATATGTAATTTAGATTTTCATAATACAAACAATTATTTCATCAGTATTATTTTTTGAAATGACATGGTTTTTAATTGTGTTAGTTCTTTCGTTTTAAATTTTTATTTCTATCTTACTTTTGATTTGCTATTTGCTATTGTAATTATCTATTTGTGTGGTAATTTAATTATGTTTTGGAGATGGTTTGTATTTTTTTCATATTAAAAAATCATTAATTTAGTTAACATTATTTGACATTTAGAATAAAAGGAGAGATGAGAAGAGGATATAAGAGTGTTACATATCAATTTCTCATATTAACATTTTTTTTGTTAAATTTTTTAATGAGACACGCATAAAAATATAAATGAATAAAAAATTCAACAAATTATTATCATCTCATTTTTAGATCTACATTTCATTTTTTAATCTATCGTCTCATTTCTCTTCTCTTTTCTTTTTGAAATATTATGGATGACTTTAACGGAAGGTTGTAATATAAAGGTATAAAATGAAATCTTTTTGAAAATCTTTCACAAACTTAATTGGTACACACAATTTTAATATTCCATATATTGTTAACTTTCATATGTACTATAGAAATAAAAAACATTTCCTCAAAAAATTATATATCTTGATAAAACAGTTTTAAAAAAATTGTAACATTTATTAATACTTAATATATTGTTCAAATATACAATGACAGTTGCAAAAATATATAACTTCCATTATTTTATCTTTTATGTCTATATGTGTGACCTTGCTATTGAACAAAACTTTAAGTATGAAAAAACAAAATAAAAATATTAACAAAAAAATTTATTGTGAATTATTTAAAATTTGAAACACTGACCATTCACTTTCTTAAATTAGTTGAATTTTGTTGTTAATTTTTTATTTACGATTTTTATTTTTGACGTTAAAGAGAGATGCGCAATAAATATGATATTACTTATAAATTTAATTTGAAAAATAATTTAACTTTTAATTAATTAAATAAATGACATTTTAAAATTTCTTACAAACATAAGGATGCATATCAGAAAATTTAGCATTCAAATAATTTAAATTTAAACCATACTTAAATAAATAAAAAATATTCGTTTATATTTTGACGTGTATGTTCATTAAAAAAAAGACAAGCACGAGAAGAGTCATGTGTGGAGCATACATGTTCGCAGGGGATGTATGTGTTGTTCAGTTTACTCTGCAAACTCCTCTCTAAACACTTTCATCAAATTTATAAGAGAGTGAGAGGGGGAGGGGGAGAGGAATGCATATTACAAAGTTTATTATACAAATAATTTAAATTAAAATCAAAATTAAATAAATAATATTTGTTCGTATTTTGACGCGTGTGTCGTGCCCGTTTGGACGCTATCAAAACTATGTGCTACAAGGTAATACCTGAGAGATGTTCCTCCTCAGGTATTATCTTTCGTATTAACACACATAAATTAATATAGTTAACCAATAAAAAGATGCAATAAAATCTGAGAGATCAAAGACAACAAATGCTCCACACACGGTCAAAGAAAGAAATACATTCAAATATTAATTTTAAAGATGTATTTCTAATCCACCCAGGCCTGGTCAAAAATTAAAATCTGCGGGTTAAGATGGTTCCCATTGAGTAAGCACAACACAAGGAGATTCATTCAAAACATGTGACTTATTTGAATGTATTCCTTTGTTGATATCCGCAATTAGAAGTTTTTCGTGCCCGAATCAATTCTGAAAAGCATTTCATAAGTCACATGTGAAAGCATTTCTTTGATATGGCCTGAGTGGACTGACTTATACAGAGACACTCTTAGAAGGCGGTTAAAGTTACAATGCTCAACATGTGACTGGATCGTGTTTCGAAAGTGTAAATTGTAGGTTTTTTTTTGTTTATAAGCTGATTATCATGTTTTGACTGGATCGTGTAGGCTTCTATATGCCCTTTATCTTTGCTTGATTTCACCGCCTTTTTTATTGAACCTGTGTTTTTTTTAATGTGAGTGTGTAACGAGTTTTGTAGCTCACGGTGAGTAATATGAAAGATCGAACAAGATGCATATACAACAAAATAGTCTTCCAATTAACCGTTTGGTAACAATTTGCATATGCTGAGATGTCCAATCAATTCATTTTATGATGGAATATATATAAACTCGCATAGACTCGGATAGTTCTTAATTCTCAAGATAAAGATCTCAGTTCTTAATCCTCATATTTGTGATGATATCTCTCTTGTGTCCGTCTGTCTGCTTATTTTCCTATGTTGTGTGCATTAAGAAAATATGCAAGTATAATATGCAAGTGAATTCACACATAATATACACACGTTTATTTTCATATGTTGTGCGCATTAAAAAAGCGAACAGACGGACACGGGAGTGCCCGTCTGAACGCTAGTATTAATAAAAAATATAGATTAAGTCATTTTACATCGGGTTGTTTATCCCAACCGATGTAAAAAGTTTTTCAATAAAAAAATAAATAGATTAAACGTTTTACATCGGGTCATTTTGCCCAACTGATGTAAAAAGTTTTTTAATAAAAAAATAAATGGATTAAACGTTTTACATCGGGTCATTTTTCCCAACTGATGTAATAAGTTTCTCAATAAAAAATTAAATAAGATTTATTAAACCTTTTACATCAGGCCAATTAGCCCAACTGATGTAATAAGATTCTAAAAAAAAATTTAAATAAAATTGATTAAACCTTTTACATCAGGCCTATTTGCCAACCGATAAAAATGTTTCTTAAAATCGCAAAACCCTATCTAAAAACTTAAGATTCTCCAACTCTCAAAAATATCTTATCGTTCTTCTTTTTCGCTTCCCCGTCTCCATCTCCATTTTTCTTCTTCTTCTCTTCCACCATCATTGTTTTTCTTCTTCCTCTGCCGCCACCGTCTACCATTCTTCTTCCGACGCCACCGTCCGTCATTCTTCTTCTTTTTTTTCCGCCGCCACCAATCCCTTCGCAGAAGATGAGGTAAATCCCTTTTACGTAAGTTTCTCATCATATTTTCTCTTATTAATTATTTTCTCTCATCATATTTACATAATATTGATGAATTAGTTAGCCATATACTGACACAACTGACACAAGAATACAAAAACCAAATATGTTTATCGTGTACTGCTACTTATTTTTAATCCCCAATTTATAAAATACAAAAAAATAAATATGTTTATTCAAAATAGGATTGATACTCGTACTCGTACATGTATATCATATGTTTGATACTGGGACTCACATAAAGACAAACCTATAATATACATACAAACTAGGATTGACACTGGGACTCACATAGAGACAAATGAACATTTCAACTAGATCTGGGAGGAATAACATTTCATGCAGTAAAATTATTTTGGATCTTTCACATGTACATTAGTTATGTATATACATACATATAAAGGTTATAATATTCGATACAATGATTTTTTTTCATGTTGAAGTGTTTATATAAAAGTGACCACTCTTTTGTGAAATACTAACTGCACTGTACACTTACACTTGTATACCATACGCATAACCTCATCTTTCTTTCATTTTTTATGCTAAAAGACATAACCTTAAAAACCACATTTTTCTCACATGACAACACATACGCACTTTAATATAACATTCTCTCTGGACTGTTGAAATAGGAAAAAAAAAAGAACATAGAATACACTTCTTCTTTTCTCCCACATACACTATTCATAAATCATTCCACCATTTTCTTCCAAACTCATGAACAAGAATTTTTCACCTCATATGATGAAGTCTATGATAGCTTTGATGCTATGGGAGCTGTAGGAAAATATTCTCCGAATATTTGCTTACGGTATGTACTGGAAGGTTAATCCTCTTATATTAGGTGTTCTTTTCTTTTAAGTTGCAATGTTTTTTTAGTAAGCACTATCCAAGTGTATGTTTATGCTCCATTTTCTTCACATAAGTCATAGAAATAACACAAATAATATATCATTTGACCGCCATAACCACCACCTTGTTTTTCATACAAACACCGCTTGATATTTTTTCTCTCATACTCAATACTACCACATCTCCATCTCATATTTCATTCTCTCACAAATTAACAACCCTCTCATAAACATAACCAGGAAACACTCTTTCAACTATCCAAGATTCACTTTTTTTCAACTTTTTCTTCTCCTATTATACCCATTTCTTTTTCTACACAATATAACATTTCCACTTATCAACCCAAAACCTCCCTCCTACATGATTTTGGCACCATACACTCATTCACATTACCACCTATGTATAAATTTTTAATCCTTTTAGATTGGCAATTTGAATAGTACTGGTTGCTTTCAATATATATATATATATATATATATATATATATATATATATATATATATATATATATATATATATATATATATATATATATATATATATATATATATATATATATATATATATATATATATATATATATATATATATATATATATATATATATATATATATATATATATATATATATATATATATATATATATATATATATATATATATATATGAGCGCGATGATGTTATTCTTCAAAATGTATACATGTTGATGTGATGCTTTTTCCAAATGTATATATATGGTACTATTAGCCATACTCTTGTTCATAGTAGTGCCATTTAATTTTAAATTGTATATACATAATTTTTGTTAGTTTTTTTAAATATATATATATATATATATATATATATATATATATATATATATATAATTTCTTTACTCTAGGTTTTATATATATATATATATATATATATATATATATATATATATATATATATATATATATATATATATATATATATATATATATATATATATATATATATATATATATATATATATATATATATATATATATATATATATATATATATATATATATATATATATATATATATATATATATATATATATATATAAAACACTTGGCAAAGTCAGATTGATTTTAAATATATTTTTTTTTATCATAAATAATAGAACCAAACTCAGTGAGCTCTAATCCTTTTCGTAAATAACTAGAATTGTTAACTAATCGGTGTATTCAAAATAAAATTTTTTATTCAAAATAAAATAAAATTGTTAACTAACCTTGCATTACTTATTTTTATTATTTATGTTTGGTTTGTTGTTCATCTCATGTGTATTCTTCTAATAGGTTGTTTTTGCTTTCAGTTTGGTTGAATTTTAAGGTGCTGTCACCGCCGCCACCGTCCGTCATTCTTCTTCTTTTTTTTCCGCCGCCACCAATCCCTTCGCCGAAGATGAGGTGAATCGCTTTTACGTAAGTTTCTCATCATATTTTCTCTGATTAATTATTTTCTCTCATCATATTTACATAATGTTGATGAATTAGTTAGCCATATACGTACGGACACAAGAATACAAAAACCAAATATGTTTATCGTGTACTTCTACTTATTTTTAATCCCCAATTTATAAAATACAAAAAATATGTTTATTCAAAAGCGTACATGTATATCATAGGTTGTTCTTAATTAAAATAATAAATAATAAGTAAAAGATACTGGTGATGCGACTCATAATAGTAGAGAAACTAAATCCATGCGTTGCTTATTTTTATTATTCCGTTGGGCAAAATGTTTCTTTGAGTTATATAAAAATTAAGCTTTATATGGTGAGTTATATAGAATTGTCTATGTATACCTGATTTGAGTTTCTTGATTTTGGTATTGTCTGCTGATGTTTATTGTTATTATTATGTATTGTCAGCAAATGTGATTTTGGCGTTCTCTACTGAAGCTAGCTACGACATATTTCTTGTAGATTGCATGTTAGTATTCAAGTGTGGTAAAGGACTTATAAATGGTTGAATATTGAAGAATATGTGTATCCTAGCTATTTGGTGCAATGAAACTAAAAGGTTAGTTGAAAAAATATTAAAAATTGCATACCAAATAGGGACTAAAATTTGGTATGTGTGATGTTGGAAACATATGAAAAATTAGGTACCAACTAAATTACAGAGATTCCATATCGATTCGGATAAAAATTAGTCTAAATATTTAAGAAAAACAACCTACATTTTACATCGCGTGGGTGTGCCTAAAAACTGATGTAAAAACATTAGTTTTGAAGACACGTAGCACACCTTTTACATCGGGTCAAAAAGGAAACTAATGTAAAAAAACATACCTATGACACCTTTTACATCGGGTCAAAAAGGAAACCGATGTAAAAAAAACACACCTATGACACCTTTTACATCGGTTCTACTGACCAACCGATGTAAAAAATCACCTATGACACATTTTACATCGGTTCTGAATAACAACCGATGTAAAAAGTACTTTTTTTTTATAAAAAAAAATTAATAATAATATATTTCACATCAGTCTTAACTGTCAACCGATGTAGTAGATGCATTTTTTACATGGTTCTATGACCCGATGTAAAATGTCTTTGATTTACTACATCGCTTGGCTTTACATCGGACCCAGACCCGATGTAAAATGTGTTTTTGCCCCGATGTAAAAAGTCATTTATGCACTAGTGTACCTTATGTATTTCATCTAATATATGTTTGTGAACTTATTTTAGATTGTCTATTGATTGAATATCTTTGATTATGTATTTGTGGGTCTTGACAAAACGTTTTCACATCTTTGATCTTAGATCTTCTTCTATCAATGAACAAACTTTTGACATGGTTTTGAAGTTGATATTCATTTTATCTTCTATGGTGTTGTGTTGATTAAGTAGCATGGGTAGGATCAATATGATATTGTGTGGGTATGTAATAATAGTGATGAAGAATGATATTCACAATCATTTGGCGGATTATATGAATACATGTAAAAAGGGTTAAGCGTGTGTATGTATTCTGATCATTGTATTTTATGCAAAACAATTGTTTATCTCTGATATGGGTTTCATTCTTGTTTACTTGTTAACCTTTGATTTGAATCGTGATAGAGATATACTTTTCGGATCTGGATCCAGGATGATTATCGGTTAGGTCCTAAACGCTAGAGATAGATTTAGCCTTAGCATTTGCGTGAGTATCAGATCTTAATGCTCTGTGTTGTGTTTTTGTTGGGTGAGAGATCACCAATGAGACAACATGGTTTTTCTCTTGACGCCGCGTTAGAGATAAGCTTTTTTGTGAGTGATACGTAAGGATATTAGACGAATGATTGCATTGTGTTTAATTTGTTCAGAAGAATGCATGTGTTATCAATTGATGAAATCCAATCCCAACAAGGCTCCGTTTATATTTCAGTCTTTATTTTATATTTTCTGTTTTTATCTATGGTTCTTTGAACATTTAAAACCAAACCTTTTGAAACGTAGAAATCGTTGAACGACGTTCATAGCGCACTAATCCCTGTGGAGACGACAAAACTGGGTATTTAATATTTTTTGCTTGCTGCTTTACCGCACCAACAAAATGGCGCCGTTGCCGGGGATTGGTGTTGAGATTTTGAAGTGCATTGCAACAGTTCTATATTTTTAGGCTTTGTATATTTTGTATATATTTGTTTTTTTTAATGTTTTTTCTAGTGTGTTCAGGAATAACGAAAACGCCTTCTAGAGTGGTTGCTATCGGTATAAAATCATTCAATGAAGCTTCGACCGAGTTTTGATGGCGGTGATAGTATGAAACAAGTGAATATTGTCAAGGTACATGTTTTCCTTTGTTTAGAATTTTAGAATGTTTAAGAACTTAAGTCTTTGTGCAAATGAAATTTATTCTTTTGGCAACTCGTTTGAATGATTGTTTCACTTAGGACCAAAAACCACAATTTGTGAGAAAGCTTCCATTGTTTACTAAATGCTGGATTTCTGATAAACTTTGTTGATTCATATGATTCATGCTTTATCTTGTTATCATTGTGAATTTATGGAAGCATTAGAAATGATCAAGGCACTTGTTTTTATTGAGCATAACCAGTTCCAAATGCAACTTACCCGTGAGTAGAGAGAATTCGTTAATCCCTTTGAGCCTAAACAATGTGAATCTCATTCTTAATTTTGAGAGATTCTAAAAATTTTCTTGAACCCTTGAATTTGTTTTAATTGTCTTCTTTGCCATAAAAAGTTAAGAGCATCCACGTGAGGGTTGAGTAAAAGTTAAGTTGAGAAGAATGAAAAAAGAAGATAGTAGGTTGTTACAACTATATATTAATGCTACTATTATTTTAAACATACCGAATTAAATAAAATTTAGATAAAAAAATATGTAGTCTAAACATGCTAATAATATTATTATATTTTGAAAATGATAAACAAATATATTCTAAATATATTAAATAATCGAATAATACGAAGTACTATTTATACTGTATAATTAATAACGTTCTTTAATAGGAAGGCCGAACATTAAATCTTTATTCTAAGAAGTTTCTTTTTTCTGCCATTGTTTTGCGTATTAAATAAAAAATGTAAGAGTCTCATATTAGAATTTTTTTAGAGAAAAAAATAGTGAAATTAATAGTAATTAGTGTAATATAGTATTTTTTTTATCCGTTAAAGATTTGAATTAATTATTCTTACATCCTTTTATCAATGTGCTATTAAGCTTTAAAAAACTACAAATACATCCTGAAATATCTCTCTATAAAATACTTTTTTTCTATTTTAAATGAAATATTTAATATCTTATTAATCATACATTTGATTTCAAAATTTATTTTGGTTCATTAGCTTTAAAAAAATCCTTATTGCTCTATTAGTTCTTCAAAAAGTATATTAGACGAAATGATATATCATTTCAGCTAAGAGAGAGTATTTATAATTTGGTTATGACATAAAACATAGATGTTAATATATATTTTTAGGGTTTAAAAATAGTACACTGTCAGTACATTTTCTTTTTTCTCATATTTTAATCATAGAGACCAAACATTGATATAAATTGAATTTGAAATCTATAAAACCTTAATACTTTAATTTTAGGTCTCTTGTTTTCCTATTTTATCAGTTATACCATAAAATGTTCCTCAATCATATAAATATTTCGTAAACAAAAAATATAAATATATGTTACATTTTTTATCATATAAATAATTAATATTAAAATTAAAATTAAACAAAATATATTGTTTATAATTAAAAAAAAAAGTGGCAAAGTGCTGGTGGCACTATAAAAACCCTCTCATTTGAGAGGGTCAGGTATTCAATATTCATCCTAATACACACATACTCTGTAATTGCACTCTTTTTCCCAATTCTTACTTTAGCATCAGATTGCGTTGTAGCTAGACCCTCTTCATCATCTCTCACACTCAGTATTACAGACGTTGTCTCTGACCCACTTCAGGTTCTAATCAGCCGTCAAAATCAAAAATTATTTTGTATCTTTTTGTATCTAGGAGAATATAATATATGATGAACTTTGTAAATGGGTTAGGATATCCCTAATACCTTTATGAATAATATTACTTTATTTATTAAAAAAACATATGTTTTCTATAGATACTGATATTATTTAGACTCTAGCTCCATCTCTCTCACATATAAATATTCTTATATGTCTCTAAAATAAATATTCATGTATATGTACTTATAAAAGGAAATATTTCTAAAAAGTTTGTTTTAGACCTGAAAATATTAGATTAACATTGACTATATACATTAAATATACAAAACCTTTAGTGAAGGATGATTTGGTTAAAAAATCCTAGTCTTTATCTTTATACTATTTCAATCTTGTCAATTAAAACTTTAATATAATTGTTAAAGAAAAAAAAAGATTGTTATAAAAAAAATATTACTACAATGAAATATTGTCATTATTTTGTAGTTATGATTAGCACATAAATGACTTATTTTTTAATCTTTATTATATGATGATGGTTATTATTTTGTACTAATGATCACCTCACATTTTGAACTTCTTTTTCTATTCTAACATGATTAAACTAATTTTAATCTCATAAATGAAAGGAAATCTCAAATTTAAAATTCAACTTCATGAAAATTGCATCACAATTCTTAAATTCCTAAAGAATCTGGAAACTTCCCTCTCTTCCTCATTATTGTATAAACTATAAAAGTATATAGTTAAAAAAAAAGACAAAACAAAAGAATTGAAATACACAATAGTAAAAAAATTTTAAAAAAAATATAATAGATAGAGGGTAAAAAAATGTATTGAAAAAAATAATTAATAGAATAAAAAGTACAGTAAAAATAATAGAAGTTTTAAAAACTAATAATAATATACCATAAAGACAACTGATGATAATTAAACTACGAAAATATTATTGTCTACTGAGCAAGAATAAGAAAGTTTCTAATATTTTCTAAATTTTTCGCTCTCTTCTTAAATGATTAATAGATATAAAAGGATATAATGAACCATTTTACCTCTGTCTTTTTGATATAATACAAAACATACTTGCAACTACTACTAGTACTTGTAGGAAAAAATAGTGAGGGTCTTATGTAATAACTACTATTGTTAAGGGTAGCAAGCAAAAACTTACCTTTTTTCTTAATAAATACCATTAAGGATAACAAAAGCATACTTTCTTTTTTCCTCGTAACCTTCGATATCGGTAAATTGAAGGTCTTATTTTAATAAATAGTTGTAGCAATTTCTATAATTAAAAGGAAACTGTATGAGAAGACATAATACAACTCCTTTCATTTTGTGTATATTGTAGACACATAATTCAATGCAACAAATATAATCAATTATCTCTATATTATATATATTTTTTTACATTTTCCCAGTGGTATTGTGGTTAAATTGGGTATCCATAAACTATCATTACAAAAATAATTCATCAAAAACTGATATATCTTCAGAAGACGGTTTCTCATAAATTTTCTTCTTCAATCACTTCCTGTAATATCAAATCAAAACTATTTTATGCAAAGCAATTCAATTTAATTTAATTCACCTCATAGACATCAATGTAAATGGTTAGTTCTCATATCATACGTTGGTGAATATAGCATCCAAATTGACACAGACCACACCTAATCTATAGATAAACAAACATGACTTACATGTGTGGAGAAGGAAAGCACAAATAATTTGAACAATGCAGAATATATAATTTATGCCTTCAGTTGATGTGAAATTGAAAAAATATATATAGCATCCAAACATCCAAAAATGATTTACAGTGGCATTAAGTTACTATTATCATGGGTCTGGAAATGAAAGACATGGAAACAAATGTCGTGCATCTGAAATGGTAGAGTTATGCAGTTTAAGTTTCAACCGTTAACAATGTTAGAAGCAGTTATAATTTGTAAGGGAAATTTAAAAAAAAAAAAATTAGAAAAATGCATTCAATTTCATAAAAAGATTTTAATGGTCAATTCTAATACTATTTAATGCATGCTAACATATCAAAATATATTACCATGTTCACCAAAACAAATATTAACTTCACTCATGTCCACAAATTAATCATCAACCTTTTTGATCCTTGCCATGATTTTATTGTGACATTATCCGCTTATCCTACAAAATGAAAATGCATAAAACTAAGCATAACAGAGATTGACACTGAGTAATTGTGAAAACTGAAAGAAAAATGCAGAAGGAGAAAAGGTAGAGATTGACCAAGAAAGAAACTAAGTAATTGTGAAAATGGTGAAAATATATGTATGATTATTAAATTAACACTAAAATGGTGAGAATATATATGATTTCCTAAATTAACACTAAAATGGTGAAAATATATATGATTCCTAAATTAGCACTAAAATGATGAAAATATATATGATTCTTAAATTATTAGTCACAGAAAAATGACAATCTCATCAAAACAAGTAAAATTAGAGCAATGTATTTTTACTCAGACACTAAAATCAAAAGCTACACATTAGAACAAAACAAAATTAAACTAAATTGAATAAACCAATAAAACATAAATGAACATATACAAAAGTGATAATATTAAATGATTTATATATTTTGACCTTATCATTTTTAAGAACATATCTAAAAGAAAATTAAAAAGTGAAAACATGAAAAAATAGATTAGAGGGATGGAGAAAGGAAAGGATAATATGTAGATAAGAAAAAAAGAAAAAAAAACGATAAGAGTCTACTCCATTATTATTCAGGATTCTCTACCAAGTTTTGTAATTACTTTTGTTTTGCTATTGAAATAAAGAGCAGTTGTTTCACACTTAAATGTCTGTGTACGGCGATTTTTGTTTTGGTTGAGTGGTTGAGATTCTTGCTCATACATGGTGGTAATTAAAACAAACTATATAGATAATTATGGAAATATTACAATTAAATAAGGGTAATTTTGGAACAAAAATAAGCCACACCAAAAACTTGTATCCCCTTTATATATTGTTATAGATTACTAGCATTCAGACGGACACTCTCGTGCCCGTCTGTCCGCTTTTTTTAATGCGCACAACATAGGAAAATAAACATGTATATATTTTGTATGAAGTATTTATCATACTTACGATTAATTAAAAATAATATTTTTAAATACCCCCAAGCAGTCTTAAAATCAGGATGATAAATGTATATATACTAAAAATACTTTAGTGACTTAACTATATATTAATGCTACTATTATTTTAAACATACCGAATTAAATAAAATTTAGATAAAAAGATATGTAGTCTAAACATGCTAATAATATTATTACATTTTGAAAATGATAAACAAAGTTATTCTAAATATATTAAATAACCGAATAATACAAAGTACTATTTATACTGTATAATCAATAACGCTCTTTAATAGGAAGGCCGAACATTAAATCTTTATTCTAAGAAGTTTCTTTTTTCTGCCATTGTTTTGCGTATTAAATAAAAAATGTAAGAGTCTCATACTAGAATTTTTTTAGAGTAAAAAATAGTGAAATTAATAGTAATTAGTGTAATATAGTATTTTTTTTATCCGTTAGAGATTTGAATTAATTATTCATACATCCTTTTATCAATGTTCTATTAAGCTTTAAAAAACTACAAATACATCCTGAAATATCTCTCTATAAAATACTTTTTTTCTATTTTAAACGAAATATTTAATATCTTTTTAATCATACATTTGATTTCAAAATTTATTTTGGTTCATTAGCTTTAAAAAGAATCCTTATTGCTCTATTAGTTCTTCAAAAAGTATATTAGACGAAAATGATATCTCATTTCAGGTAAGAGAGAGTATTTATAATTTGGTTATGACATAAAACATAGATGTTAATATATATTTTTAGGGTTTAAAAATAGTTCACTGTCAGTACATTTTCTTTTTTCTCATATTTTAATCATAGAGACCAAACATTGATATAAATAAATTGGAAATCTATAAAACCTTAATACTTTAATTTTAGGTCTCTTGTTTTCCTATTTTATCAGTTATACCATAAAATGTTCCTCAATCATATAAATATTTCGAAAACAAAAAATATAAATATATGTTACATTTTTTATCATATAAATAATTAATATTGAAATTAAAGTTAAACAAAATATATTGTTTATAATTAAAAAAAAAAGTGGCAAAGTGCTGGTGTCACTATAAAAACCCTCTCATTTCAGAGGGTCAAGTATTCAATATTCATCCTAATACACACATACTCTGTCTTTTTTCCCAATTCTTACTTTAGCATCAGATTGCGTTGTAGCTACACCATCTTCATCATCTCTCACACTCAGTATTACAGACGTTGTCTCTGACCCACTTCAGGTTCTGATCAGCCGTCAAAATCAAAAATTATTTTGTATCTTTTTGTATCTAGGAGAATATAATATATGATGAACTTTGTAAATGGGTTAGGATATCCCTAATACCTTTATGAATAATATTACTTTATTTATTAAAAAAACATATGTTTTCTATAGATACTGATATTATTTAGATTCTAGCTCCATCTCTCTCACATATAAATATTCATATATGTCTCTAAAATAAATATTCATGTATATGTACTTGTAAAAGGAAATATTTCTAAAAAGTTTGTTTTAGAGCTGAAAATATTAGATTAACATTGACTATATACATTAAATATACAAAACCTTTAGTGAAGGATGATTTGGTTAAAAAATCCTAGTCTTTATCTTTATACTATTTCAATCTTGTCAATTAAAACTTTAATATAATTGTTAAAGAAAAAAAAAAGATTGTTATAAAAAAAATATTACTACAATGAAACATTGTCATTATTTTGTAGTTATGATTAGCACATAAATGACTTATTTTTTAATCTTTATTATATGATGATGGTTATTATTTTGTACTAATGATCACCTCACATTTTGAACTTCTTTTTCTATTCTAACATGATTAAACTAATTTTAATCTCATAAATGAAAGGAAATCTCAAATTTAAAATTCAACTTCATGAAAATTGCATCACAATTCTTAAATTCCTAAAGAATCTGGAAACTTCCCTCTCTTCCTCATTATTGTATAAACTATAAAAGTATATAGTTAAAAAAAAGACAAAACAAAAGAATTGAAATACACAATAGTAAAAAAATTTTAAAAAAAATATAATAGATAGAGGGTAAAAAAATGTATTGAAAAAAATAATTAATAGAATAAAAAGTACAGTAAAAATAATAGAAGTTTTAAAAACTAATAATAATATACCATAAAGACAACTGATGATAATTAAACTACGAAAATATTATTGTCTACTGAGCAAGAATAAGAAAGTTTCTAATATTTTCTAAATTTTTCGCTCTCTTCTTAAATGATTAATAGATATAAAAGGATATAATGAACCATTTTACCTCTGTCTTTTTGATATAATACAAAACATACTTGCAACTACTACTAGTACTTGTAGGAAAAAATAGTGAGGGTCTTATGTAATAACTACTATTGTTAAGGGTAGCAAGCAAAAGCTTACCTTTTTTCTTAATAAATACCATTAAGGATAACAAAAGCATACTTTCTTTTTTCCTCGTAACCTTCGATATCGGTAAATTGAAGGTCTTATTTTAATAAATAGTTGTAGCAATTCCTATAATTAAAAGGAAACTGTATGAGAAGACATAATACAACTCCTTTCATTTTGTGTATATTGTAGACACATAATTCAATGCAACAAATATAATCAATTATCTCTATATTATATATATTTTTTTACATTTTCCCAGTGGTATTGTGGTTAAATTGGGTATCCATAAACTATCATTACAAAAATAATTCATCAAAAACTGATATATCATCAGAAGACGGTTTCTCATAAATTTTCTTCTTCAATCACTTCCTGTAATATCAAATCAAAACTATTTTATGCAAAGCAATTCAATTTAATTTAATTCACCTCATAGACATCAATGTAAATGGTTAGTTCTCATATCATACGTTGGTGAATATAGCATCCAAATTGACACAGACCACACCTAATCTATAGATAAACAAACATGACTTACATGTGTGGAGAAGGAAAGCACAAATAATTTGAACAATGCAGAATATATAATTTATGCCTTCAGTTGATGTGAAATTGAAAAAATATATATAGCATCCAAACATCCAAAAATGATTTACAGTGGCATTAAGTTACTATTATCATGGGTCTGGAAATGAAAGACATGGAAACAAATGTCGTGCATCTGAAATGGTAGAGTTATACAGTATAAGTTTCAACAGTTAACAATGTTAGAAGCAGTTACAATTTGTAAGGGAAATTAAAAAAAAAACAAAATTAGAAAAATGCATTCAATTTCATAAAAATATTTTAATGGTCAATTCTAATACTATTTAATGCATGCTAACATATCAAAATATATTACCATGTTCACCAAAACAAATATTAACTTCACTCATGTCCAAAAATTAATCATCAACCTTTTTGATCCTTGCCATGATTTTATTGTGACATTATCCGCTTATCCTACAAAATGAAAATGCATAAAACTAAGCATAACAGAGATTGACACTGAGTAATTGTGAAAACTGAAAGAAAAATGCAGAAGGAGAAAAGGTAGAGATTGACCAAGAAAGAAACTGAGTAATTGTGAAAATGGTGAAAATATATGTATGATTATTAAATTAACACTAAAATGGTGACAATATATATGATTTCCTAAATTAACACTAAAATGGTGAAAATATATATGATTCCTAAATTAACACTAAAATGATGAAAATATATATGATTCTTAAATTATTAGTCACAGAAAAATGACAATCTCATCAAAACATGTAAAATTAGAGCAATGTATTTTTACTCAGACACTAAAATCAAAAGCTACACATTAGAATAAAACAAAATTAAACTAAATTGAATAAACCAATAAAACATACATGAACATATACAAAAGTGATAATATTAAATGATTTATATATTGTGACCTTATCATTTTTAAGAACATATCTAAAAGAAAACTAAAAAGTGAAAACATGAAAAAATAGATTAGAGGGATGGAGAAAGGAAAGGATAATATGTAGATAAGAAAAAAAGAAAAAAAAACGATAAGAGTCTACTCCATTATTATTCAGGATTCTCTACCAAGTTTTGTAATTACTTTTGTTTTGCTATTGAAATAAAGAGCAGTTGTTTCACACTTAAATGTCTGTGTACGGCGGTTTTTGTTTGGGTTGAGCGGTTGAGATTCTTGCTCATACATGGTGGTAATTAAAACAAACTGTATAGATAATTATGGAAATATTACAATTAAATAAGGGTAATTTTGGAACAAAAATAAGGCACATCAAAAACTTGTATCCCCTTTATATATAGTTATAGATTACTAGCGTTCAGACGGACACTCCTGTGCCCGTCTGTCCGCTTTTTTTTAATGCGCACAACATAGGAAAATAAACGTGTATATATTTTGTATGAAGTATTTATCATACTTACGATTAATTAAAAATAATATTTTTAAATACCCCCAAGCAGTCTTAAAATCAGGATGATAAATGTATATATACTAAAAATACTTTAGTGACTTAACTATATATTAATGCTACTATTATTTTAAACATACCGAATTAAATAAAATTTAGATAAAAAAATATGTAGTCTAAACATGCTAATAATATTATTACATTTTGAAAATGATAAACAAATTTATTCTAAATATATTAAATAATCGAATAATACAAAGTACTATTTATACCGTATAATCAATAACGCTCTTTAATAGGAAGGCCGAACATTAAATCTTTATTCTAAGAAGTTTCTTTTTTCTGCCATTGTTTTGCGTATTAAATAAAAAATGTAAGAGTCTCATATTAAAATTTTTTTAGAGTAAAAAATAGTGAAATTAATAGTAATTAGTGTAATATAGTATTTTTTTATCCGTTAGAGATTTGAATTAATTATTCATACATCCTTTTATCAATGTTCTATTAAGCTTTAAAAAACTACAAATACATCCTGAAATATCTCTCTATAAAATACTTTTTTTCTATTTTAAACGAAATATTTAATATCTTTTTAATCATACATTTGATTTCAAAATTTATTTTGGTTCATTAGCTTTAAAAAGAATCCTTATTGCTCTATTAGTTCTTCAAAAAGTATATTAGACGAAAATGATATCTCATTTCAGCTAAGAGAGAGTATTTATAATTTGGTTATGACATAAAACATAGATGTTAATATATATTTTTAGGGTTTAAAAATAGTACACTGTCAGTACATTTTCTTTTTTCTCATATTTTAATCATAGAGACCAAACATTGATATAAATTAAATTGGAAATCTATAAAATCTTAATACTTTAATTTTAGGTCTCTTGTTTTCCTATTTTATCAGTTATACCATAAAATGTTCCTCAATCATATAAATATTTCGAAAACAAAAAATATAAATATATGTTACATTTTTTATCATATAAATAAATAATATTGAAATTAAAGTTAAACAAAATATATTGTTTATAATTAAAAAAAAAAAAGTGGCAAAGTGCTGGTGTCACTATAAAAACCCTCTCATTTCAGAGGGTCGGGTATTCAATATTCATCCTAATACACACATACTCTGTAATTGCACTCTTTTTTCCCAATTCTTACTTTAGCATCAGATTGCGTTGTAGCTACACCCTCTTCATCATCTCTCACACTCAGTATTACAGACGTTGTCTCTGACCCACTTCAGGTTCTGATCAGCCGTCAAAATAAAAAATTATTTTGTATCTTTTTGTATCTAGGAGAATATAATATATGATGAACTTTGTAAATGGGTTAGGATATCCCTAATACCTTTATGAATAATATTACTTTATTTATAAAAAAAACATATGTTTTCTATAGATACTGATATTATTTAGACTCTAGCTCCATCTCTCTCACATATAAATATTCATATATGTCTCTAAAATAAATATTCATGTATATGTACTTGTAAAAGGAAATATTTCTAAAAAGTTTGTTTTAGACATGAAAATATTAAATTAACATTGACTCTATACATTAAATATACAAAACCTTTAGTGAAGAATGATTTGGTTAAAAAATCCTAGTCTTTATCTTTATACTATTTCAATCTTGTCAATTAAAATTTTTAATATAATTGTTAAAGAAAAAAATAGGATTGTTATAAAAAAAATATTACTACAATGAAACATTGTCATTATTTTGTAGTTATGATTAGCACATAAATGACTTATTTTTTAATCTTTATTATATGATGATGGTTATTATTTTGTACTAATGATCACCTCACATTTTGAACTTCTTTTTCTATTCTAACATGATTAAACTAATTTTAATCTCATAAATGAAAGGAAATCTCAAATTTAAAATTCAACTTCATGAAAATTGCATCACAATTCTTAAATTCCTAAAGAATCTGGAAATTTCCCTCTCTTCCTCATTATTGTATAAACTATAAAAATATATAGTTAAAAAGAAAGACAAAACAAAAGAATTGAAATACACAATAGTAAAAAAGTTTTTAAAAAAATATAATAGATAGAGGGTAAAAAAATGTATTGAAAAAAATAATTAATAGAATAAAAAGTACAGTAAAAATAATAGAAGTTTTAAAAACTAATAATAATATACCATAAAGACAACTGATGATAATTAAACTACGAAAATATTATTGTCTACTGAGCAAGAATAAGAAAGTTTCTAATATTTTCTAAATTTTCGCTCTCTTCTTAAATGATTAATAGATATAAAAGGATATAATGAACCATTTTACCTTTGTCTTTTTGATATAATACAAAACATACTTGCAACTACTACTTGTACTTGTAGGAAAAAATAGTGAGGGTCTTATGTAATAACTACTATTGTTAAGGGTAGCAAGGAAAAGCTTACCTTTTTTCTTAATAAATACCATTAAGGATAACAAAAGCATACTTTCTTTTTTCCTCGTAACCTTCGATATCGGTAAATTGAAGGTCTTATTTTAATAAATAGTTGTAGCAATTCCTATAATTAAAAGGAAACTGTATGAGAAGACATAATACAACTCCTTTCATTTTGTGTATATTGTAGACACATAATTCAATGCAACAAATATAATCAATTATCTCTATATTATATATATTTTTTTATATTTTCCCAGTGGTATTGTGGTTAAATTGGGTATCCATAAACTATCATTACAAAAATAATTCATCAAAAACTGATATATCATCAGAAGACGGTTTCTCATAAATTTTCTTCTTCAATCACTTCCTGTAATATCAAATCAAAACTATTTTATGCAAAGCAATTCAATTTAATTTAATTCACCTCATAGACATCAATGTAAATGGTTAGTTCTCATATCATACGTTGGTGAATATAGCATCCAAATTGACACAGACCACACCTAATCTATAGATAAACAAACATGACTTACATGTGTGGAGAAGGAAAGCACAAATAATTTGAACAATGCAGAATATATAATTTATGCCTTCAGTTGATGTGAAATATAAAAAATATATATAGCATCCAAACATCCAAAAATGATTTACAGTGGCATTAAGTTACTATTATCATGGGTTTGGAAATGAAAGACATGGAAACAAATGTCGTGCATCTGAAATGGTAGAGTTATACAGTTTAAGTTTCAACAGTTAACAATGTTAGAAGAAGTTACAATTTGTAAGGGAAATTAAAAAAAACAAAATTAGAAAAATGCATTCAATTTCATAAAAATATTTTAATGGTCAATTCTAATACTATTTAATGCATGCTAACATATCAAAATATATTACCATGTTCACCAAAACAAATATTAACTTCACTCATGTCCACAAATTAATCATCAACCTTTTTGATCCTTGCCATGATTTTATTGTGACATTATCCGCTTATCCTACAAAATGAAAATGCATAAAACTAAGCATAACAGAGATTGACACTGAGTAATTGTGAAAACTGAACGAAAAATGCAGAAGGAGAAAAGGTAGAGATTTACCAAGAAAGAAACTGAGTAATTGTGAAAATGGTGAAAATATATGTATGATTATTAAATTAACACTAAAATGGTGAGAATATATATGATTTCCTAAATTAACACTAAAATGGTGAAAATATATATGATTCCTAAATTAGCACTAAAATGATGAAGATATATATGATTCTTAAATTATTAGTCACAGAAAAATGACAATCTCATCAAAACAAGTAAAATTAGAGCAATGTATTTTTACTCAGACACTAAAATCAAAAGCTACACATTAGAACAAAACAAAATTAAACTAAATTGAATAAACCAATAAAACATAAATGAACATATACAAAAGTGATAATATTAAATGATTTATATATTTTGACCTTATCATTTTTAAGAACATATCTAAAAGAAAATTAAAAAGTGAAAACATGAAAAAATAGATTAGAGGGATGGAGAAAGGAAAGGATAATATGTAGATAAGAAAAAAAGAAAAAAAAAACGATAAGAGTCTACTCCATTATTATTCAGGATTCTCTACCAAGTTTTGTAATTACTTTTGTTTTGCTATTGAAATAAAGAGCAGTTGTTTCACACTTAAATGTCTGTGTACGGCGGTTTTTGTTTGGGTTGAGCGGTTGAGATTCTTGCTCATACATGGTGGTAATTAAAACAAACTGTATAGATAATTATGGAAATATTACAATTAAATAAGGGTAATTTTGGAACAAAAATAAGGCACATCAAAAACTTGTATCCCCTTTATATATAGTTATAGATTACTAGCGTTCAGACGGACACTCCTGTGCCCGTCTGTCCGCTTTTTTTAATGCGCACAACATAGGAAAATAAACGTGTATATATTTTGTATGAAGTATTTATCATACTTACGATTAATTAAAAATAATATTTTTAAATACCCCCAAGCAGTCTTAAAATCAGGATGATAAATGTATATATACTAAAAATACTTTAGTGACTTAACTATATATTAATGCTACTATTATTTTAAACATACCGAATTAAATAAAATTTAGATAAAAAAATATGTAGTCTAAACATGCTAATAATATTATTACATTTTGAAAATGATAAACAAATTTATTCTAAATATATTAAATAACCGAATAATACAAAGTACTATTTATACCGTATAATCAATAACGCTCTTTAATAGGAAGGCCGAACATTAAATCTTTATTCTAAGAAGTTTCTTTTTTCTGCCATTGTTTTGCGTATTAAATAAAAAATGTAAGAGTCTCATATTAGAATTTTTTTAGAGTAAAAAATAGTGAAATTAATAGTAATTAGTGTAATATAGTATTTTTTTATCCGTTAGAGATTTGAATTAATTATTCATACATCCTTTTATCAATGTTCTATTAAGCTTTAAAAAACTACAAATACATCCTGAAATATCTCTCTATAAAATACTTTTTTTCTATTTTAAACGAAATATTTAATATCTTTTTAATCATACATTTGATTTCAAAATTTATTTTGGTTCATTAGCTTTAAAAAGAATCCTTATTGCTCTATTAGTTCTTCAAAAAGTATATTAGACGAAAATGATATCTCATTTCAGCTAAGAGAGAGTATTTATAATTTGGTTATGACATAAAACATAGATGTTAATATATATTTTTAGGGTTTAAAAATAGTACACTGTCAGTACATTTTCTTTTTTCTCATATTTTAATCATAGAGACCAAACATTGATATAAATTAAATTGGAAATCTATAAAATCTTAATACTTTAATTTTAGGTCTCTTGTTTTCCTATTTTATCAGTTATACCATAAAATGTTCCTCAATCATATAAATATTTCGAAAACAAAAAATATAAATATATGTTACATTTTTTATCATATAAATAAATAATATTGAAATTAAAGTTAAACAAAATATATTGTTTATAATTAAAAAAAAAAAGTGGCAAAGTGCTGGTGTCACTATAAAAACCCTCTCATTTCAGAGGGTCGGGTATTCAATATTCATCCTAATACACACATACTCTGTAATTGCACTCTTTTTTCCCAATTCTTACTTTAGCATCAGATTGCGTTGTAGCTACACCCTCTTCATCATCTCTCACACTCAGTATTACAGACGTTGTCTCTGACCCACTTCAGGTTCTGATCAGCCGTCAAAATAAAAAATTATTTTGTATCCATTTGTATCTAGGAGAATATAATATATGATGAACTTTGTAAATGGGTTAGGATATCCCTAATACCTTTATGAATAATATTACTTTATTTATTAAAAAACATATGTTTTCTATAGATACTGATATTATTTAGACTCTAGCTCCATCTCTCTCACATATAAATATTCATATATGTCTCTAAAATAAATATTCATGTATATGTACTTGTAAAAGGAAATATTTCTAAAAAGTTTGTTTTAGACATGAAAATATTAAATTAACATTGACTCTATACATTAAATATACAAAACCTTTAGTGAAGGATGATTTGGTTAAAAAATCCTAGTCTTTATCTTTATACTATTTCAATCTTGTCAATTAAAACTTTAATATAATTGTTAAAGAAAAAAAAAAGGATTGTTATAAAAAAAATATTACTACAATGAAACATTGTCATTATTTTGTAGTTATGATTAGCACATAAATGACTTATTTTTTAATCTTTATTATATGATGATGGTTATTATTTTGTACTAATGATCACCTCACATTTTGAACTTCTTTTTCTATTCTAACATGATTAAACTAATTTTAATCTCACAAATGAAAGGAAATCTCAAATTTAAAATTCAACTTCATGAAAATTGCATCACAATTCTTAAATTCCTAAAGAATCTGGAAATTTCCCTCTCTTCCTCATTATTGTATAAACTATAAAAATATATAGTTAAAAAAAAAAGACAAAACCAAAGAATTGAAATACACAATAGTAAAAAAGTTTTAAAAAAAATATAATAGATAGAGGGTAAAAAAATGTATTGAAAAAAATAATTAATAGAATAAAAAGTACAGTAAAAATAATAGAAGTTTTAAAAACTAATAATAATATACCATAAAGACAACTGATGATAATTAAACTACAAAAATATTATTGTCTACTGAGCAAGAATAAGAAAGTTTCTAATATTTTCTAAATTTTCGCTCTCTTCTTAAATGATTAATAGATATAAAAGGATATAATGAACCATTTTACCTTTGTCTTTTTGATATAATACAAAACATACTTGCAACTACTACTTGTACTTGTAGGAAAAAATAGTGAGGGTCTTATGTAATAACTACTATTGTTAAGGGTAGCAAGCAAAAGCTTACCTTTTTTCTTAATAAATACCATTAAGGATAACAAAAGCATACTTTCTTTTTTACTCGTAACCTTCGATATTGGTAAATTGAAGGTCTTATTTTAATAAATAGTTGTAGCAATTCCTATAATTAAAAGGAAACTGTATGAGAAGACATAATACAACTCCTTTCATTTTGTGTATATCGTAGACACATAATTCAATGCAACAAATATAATCAATTATCTCTATATTATATATATTTTTTTTTATATTTTCCCAGTGGTATTGTGGTTAAATTGGGTATCCATAAACTATCATTACAAAAATAATTCATCAAAAACCGATATATCATCAGAAGACGATTTCTCATAAATTTTCTTCTTCAATCACTTCCTACAATATCAAATCAAAACTATTTTATGCAAAGCAATTCAATTTAATTTAATTCACCTCATAGAGATCAATGTAAATGGTTAGTTCTCATATCATACGTTGGTGAATATAGCATCCAAATTGACACAGACCACACCTAATCTATAGATAAACAAACATGACTTACATGTGTGGAGAAGGAAAGCACAAATAATTTGAACAATGCAGAATATATAATTTATGCCTTCAGTTGATGTGAAATATAAAAAATATATATAGCATCCAAACATCCAAAAATGATTTACAGTGGCATTAAGTTACTATTATCATGGGTTTGGAAATGAAAGACATGGAAACAAATGTCGTGCATCTGAAATGGTAGAGTTATACAGTATAAGTTTCAACAGTTAACAATGTTAGAAGCAGTTACAATTTGTAAGGGAAATTAAAAAAAAAAACAAAATTAGAAAAATGCATTCAATTTCATAAAAATATTTTAATGGTCAATTCTAATACTATTTAATGCATGCTAACATATCAAAATATATTACCATGTTCACCAAAACAAATATTAACTTCACTCATGTCCACAAATTAATCATCAACCTTTTTGATCCTTGCCATGATTTTATTGTGACATTATCCGCTTATCCTACAAAATGAAAATGCATAAAACTAAGCATAACAGAGATTAACACTGAGTAATTGTGAAAACTGAAAGAAAAATGCAGAAGGAGAAAAGGTAGAGATTGACCAAGAAAGAAACTGAGTAATTGTGAAAATGGTGAAAATATATGTATGATTATTAAATTAACACTAAAATGGTGACAATATATATGATTTCCTAAATTAACACTAAAATGGTGAAAATATATATGATTCCTAAATTAACACTAAAATGATGAAAATATATATGATTCTTAAATTATTAGTCACAGAAAAATGACAATCTCATCAAAACATGTAAAATTAGAGCAATGTATTTTTACTCAGACACTAAAATCAAAAGCTACACATTAGAATAAAACAAAATTAAACTAAATTGAATAAACCAATAAAACATACATGAACATATACAAAAGTGATAATATTAAATGATTTATATATTGTGACCTTATCATTTTTAAGAACATATCTAAAAGAAAACTAAAAAGTGAAAACATGAAAAAATAGATTAGAGGGATGGAGAAAGGAAAGGATAATATGTAGATAAGAAAAAAAGAAAAAAAAAACGATAAGAGTCTACTCCATTATTATTCAGGATTCTCTACCAAGTTTTGTAATTACTTTTGTTTTGCTATTGAAATAAAGAGCAGTTGTTTCACACTTAAATGTCTGTGTACGGCGGTTTTTGTTTGGGTTGAGCGGTTGAGATTCTTGCTCATACATGGTGGTAATTAAAACAAACTGTATAGATAATTATGGAAATATTACAATTAAATAAGGGTAATTTTGGAACAAAAATAAGGCACATCAAAAACTTGTATCCCCTTTATATATAGTTATAGATTACTAGCGTTCAGACGGACACTCCTGTGCCCGTCTGTCCGCTTTTTTTAATGCGCACAACATAGGAAAATAAACGTGTATATATTTTGTATGAAGTATTTATCATACTTACGATTAATTAAAAATAATATTTTTAAATACCCCCAAGCAGTCTTAAAATCAGGATGATAAATGTATATATACTAAAAATACTTTAGTGACTTAACTATATATTAATGCTACTATTATTTTAAACATACCGAATTAAATAAAATTTAGATAAAAAAATATGTAGTCTAAACATGCTAATAATATTATTACATTTTGAAAATGATAAACAAATTTATTCTAAATATATTAAATAACCGAATAATACAAAGTACTATTTATACCGTATAATCAATAACGCTCTTTAATAGGAAGGTCGAACATTAAATCTTTATTCTAAGAAGTTTCTTTTTTCTGCCATTGTTTTGCGTATTAAATAAAAAATGTAAGAGTCTCATATTAGAATTTTTTTAGAGTAAAAAATAGTGAAATTAATAGTAATTAGTGTAATATAGTATTTTTTTATCCGTTAGAGATTTGAATTAATTATTCATACATCCTTTTATCAATGTTCTATTAAGCTTTAAAAAACTACAAATACATCCTGAAATATCTCTCTATAAAATACTTTTTTTCTATTTTAAACGAAATATTTAATATCTTTTTAATCATACATTTGATTTCAAAATTTATTTTGGTTCATTAGCTTTAAAAAGAATCCTTATTGCTCTATTAGTTCTTCAAAAAGTATATTAGACGAAAATGATATCTCATTTCAGCTAAGAGAGAGTATTTATAATTTGGTTATGACATAAAACATAGATGTTAATATATATTTTTAGGGTTTAAAAATAGTACACTGTCAGTACATTTTCTTTTTTCTCATATTTTAATCATAGAGACCAAACATTGATATAAATTAAATTGGAAATCTATAAAATCTTAATACTTTAATTTTAGGTCTCTTGTTTTCCTATTTTATCAGTTATACCATAAAATGTTCCTCAATCATATAAATATTTCGAAAACAAAAAATATAAATATATGTTACATTTTTTATCATATAAATAAATAATATTGAAATTAAAGTTAAACAAAATATATTGTTTATAATTAAAAAAAAAAAAGTGGCAAAGTGCTGGTGTCACTATAAAAACCCTCTCATTTCAGAGGGTCGGGTATTCAATATTCATCCTAATACACACATACTCTGTAATTGCACTCTTTTTTCCCAATTCTTACTTTAGCATCAGATTGCGTTGTAGCTACACCCTCTTCATCATCTCTCACACTCAGTATTACAGACGTTGTCTCTGACCCACTTCAGGTTCTGATCAGCCGTCAAAATAAAAAATTATTTTGTATCCATTTGTATCTAGGAGAATATAATATATGATGAACTTTGTAAATGGGTTAGGATATCCCTAATACCTTTATGAATAATATTACTTTATTTATTAAAAAACATATGTTTTCTATAGATACTGATATTATTTAGACTCTAGCTCCATCTCTCACATATAAATATTCATATATGTCTCTAAAATAAATATTCATGTATATGTACTTGTAAAAGGAAATATTTCTAAAAAGTTTGTTTTAGACATGAAAATATTAAATTAACATTGACTCTATACATTAAATATACAAAACCTTTAGTGAAGGATGATTTGGTTAAAAAATCCTAGTCTTTATCTTTATACTATTTCAATCTTGTCAATTAAAACTTTAATATAATTGTTAAAGAAAAAAAAAAGGATTGTTATAAAATAAATATTACTACAATGAAACATTGTCATTATTTTGTAGTTATGATTAGCACATAAATGACTTATTTTTTAATCTTTATTATATGATGATGGTTATTATTTTGTACTAATGATCACCTCACATTTTGAACTTCTTTTTCTATTCTAACATGATTAAACTAATTTTAATCTCACAAATGAAAGGAAATCTCAAATTTAAAATTCAACTTCATGAAAATTGCATCACAATTCTTAAATTCCTAAAGAATCTGGAAATTTCCCTCTCTTCCTCATTATTGTATAAACTATAAAAATATATAGTTAAAAAAAAAAGACAAAACCAAAGAATTGAAATACACAATAGTAAAAAAGTTTTAAAAAAAATATAATAGATAGAGGGTAAAAAAATGTATTGAAAAAAATAATTAATAGAATAAAAAGTACAGTAAAAATAATAGAAGTTTTAAAAACTAATAATAATATACCATAAAGACAACTGATGATAATTAAACTACAAAAATATTATTGTCTACTGAGCAAGAATAAGAAAGTTTCTAATATTTTCTAAATTTTCGCTCTCTTCTTAAATGATTAATAGATATAAAAGGATATAATGAACCATTTTACCTTTGTCTTTTTGATATAATACAAAACATACTTGCAACTACTACTTGTACTTGTAGGAAAAAATAGTGAGGGTCTTATGTAATAACTACTATTGTTAAGGGTAGCAAGCAAAAGCTTACCTTTTTTCTTAATAAATACCATTAAGGATAACAAAAGCATACTTTCTTTTTTACTCGTAACCTTCGATATTGGTAAATTGAAGGTCTTATTTTAATAAATAGTTGTAGCAATTCCTATAATTAAAAGGAAACTGTATGAGAAGACATAATACAACTCCTTTCATTTTGTGTATATCGTAGACACATAATTCAATGCAACAAATATAATCAATTATCTCTATATTATATATTTTTTTTTATATTTTCCCAGTGGTATTGTGGTTAAATTGGGTATCCATAAACTATCATTACAAAAATAATTCATCAAAAACCGATATATCATCAGAAGACGATTTCTCATAAATTTTCTTCTTCAATCACTTCCTATAATATCAAATCAAAACTATTTTATGCAAAGCAATTCAATTTAATTTAATTCACCTCATAGAGATCAATGTAAATGGTTAGTTCTCATATCATACGTTGGTGAATATAGCATCCAAATTGACACAGACCACACCTAATCTATAGATAAACAAACATGACTTACATGTGTGGAGAAGGAAAGCACAAATAATTTGAACAATGCAGAATATATAATTTATGCCTTCAGTTGATGTGAAATTGAAAAAATATATATAGCATCCAAACATCCAAAAATGATTTACAGTGGCATTAAGTTACTATTATCATGGGTTTGGAAATGAAAGACATGGAAACAAATGTCGTGCATCTGAAATGGTAGAGTTATACAGTATAAGTTTCAACAGTTAACAATGTTAGAAGCAGTTATAATTTGTAAGGGAAATTAAAAAAAAAAAAAATTAGAAAAATGCATTCAATTTCATAAAAAGATTTTAATGGTCAATTCTAATACTATTTAATGCATGCTAACATATCAAAATATATTACCATGTTCACCAAAACAAATATTAACTTCACTCATGTCCACAAATTAATCATCAACCTTTTTGATCCTTGCCATGATTTTATTGTGACATTATCCGCTTATCCTACAAAATGAAAATGCATAAAACTAAGCATAACAGAGATTGACACTGAGTAATTGTGAAAACTGAACGAAAAATGCAGAAGGAGAAAAGGTAGAGATTTACCAAGAAAGAAACTGAGTAATTGTGAAAATGGTGAAAATATATGTATGATTATTAAATTAACACTAAAATGGTGACAATATATATGATTTCCTAAATTAACACTAAAATGGTGAAAATATATATGATTCCTAAATTAACACTAAAATGATGAAAATATATATGATTCTTAAATTATTAGTCACAGAAAAATGACAATCTCATCAAAACATGTAAAATTAGAGCAATGTATTTTTACTCAGACACTAAAATCAAAAGCTACACATTAGAATAAAACAAAATTAAACTAAATTGAATAAACCAATAAAACATACATGAACATATACAAAAGTGATAATATTAAATGATTTATATATTGTGACCTTATCATTTTTAAGAACATATCTAAAAGAAAACTAAAAAGTGAAAACATGAAAAAATAGATTAGAGGGATGGAGAAAGGAAAGGATAATATGTAGATAAGAAAAAAAGAAAAAAAAACGATAAGAGTCTACTCCATTATTATTCAGGATTCTCTACCAAGTTTTGTAATTACTTTTGTTTTGCTATTGAAATAAAGAGCAGTTGTTTCACACTTAAATGTCTGTGTACGGCGGTTTTTGTTTGGGTTGAGCGGTTGAGATTCTTGCTCATACATGGTGGTAATTAAAACAAACTGTATAGATAATTATGGAAATATTACAATTAAATAAGGGTAATTTTGGAACAAAAATAAGGCACATCAAAAACTTGTATCCCCTTTATATATAGTTATAGATTACTAGCGTTCAGACGGACACTCCTGTGCCCGTCTGTCCGCTTTTTTTAATGCGCACAACATAGGAAAATAAACGTGTATATATTTTGTATGAAGTATTTATCATACTTACGATTAATTAAAAATAATATTTTTAAATACCCCCAAGCAGTCTTAAAATCAGGATGATAAATGTATATATACTAAAAATACTTTAGTGACTTAACTATATATTAATGCTACTATTATTTTAAACATACCGAATTAAATAAAATTTAGATAAAAAGATATGTAGTCTAAACATGCTAATAATATTATTACATTTTGAAAATGATAAACAAATTTATTCTAAATATATTAAATAACCGAATAATACAAAGTACTATTTATACTGTATAATCAATAAAGCTCTTTAATAGGAAGGCCGAACATTAAATCTTTATTCTAAGAAGTTTCTTTTTTCTGCCATTGTTTTGCGTATTAAATAAAAAATGTAAGAGTCTCATATTAGAATTTTTTTAGAGTAAAAAATAGTGAAATTAATAGTAATTAGTGTAATATAGTATTTTTTTATCCGTTAGAGATTTGAATTAATTATTCATACATCCTTTTATCAATGTTCTATTAAGCTTTAAAAAACTACAAATACATCCTGAAATATCTCTCTATAAAATACTTTTTTTCTATTTTAAACGAAATATTTAATATCTTTTTAATCATACATTTGATTTCAAAATTTATTTTGGTTCATTAGCTTTAAAAAGAATCCTTATTGCTCTATTAGTTCTTCAAAAAGTATATTAGACGAAAATGATATCTCATTTCAGGTAAGAGAGAGTATTTATAATTTGGTTATGACATAAAACATAGATGTTAATATATATTTTTAGGGTTTAAAAATAGTTCACTGTCAGTACATTTTCTTTTTTCTCATATTTTAATCATAGAGACCAAACATTGATATAAATAAATTGGAAATCTATAAAACCTTAATACTTTAATTTTAGGTCTCTTGTTTTCCTATTTTATCAGTTATACCATAAAATGTTCCTCAATCATATAAATATTTCGAAAACAAAAAATATAAATATATGTTACATTTTTTATCATATAAATAATTAATATTGAAATTAAAGTTAAACAAAATATATTGTTTATAATTAAAAAAAAAAAGTGGCAAAGTGCTGGTGTCACTATAAAAACCCTCTCATTTCAGAGGGTCAAGTATTCAATATTCATCCTAATACACACATACTCTGTAATTGCACTCTTTTTTCCCAATTCTTACTTTAGCATCAGATTGCGTTGTAGCTACACCATCTTCATCATCTCTCACACTCAGTATTACAGACGTTGTCTCTGACCCACTTCAGGTTCTGATCAGCCGTCAAAATCAAAAATTATTTTGTATCTTTTTGTATCTAGGAGAATATAATATATGATGAACTTTGTAAATGGGTTAGGATATCCCTAATACCTTTATGAATAATATTACTTTATTTAATAAAAAAACATATGTTTTCTATAGATACTGATATTATTTAGACTCTAGCTCCATCTCTCTCACATATAAATATTCATATATGTCTCTAAAATAAATATTCATGTATATGTACTTGTAAAAGGAAATATTTCTAAAAAGTTTGTTTTAGAGCTGAAAATATTAGATTAACATTGACTATATACATTAAATATACAAAACCTTTAGTGAAGGATGATTTGGTTAAAAAATCCTAGTCTTTATCTTTATACTATTTCAATCTTGTCAATTAAAACTTTAATATAATTGTTAAAGAAAAAAAAAAGATTGTTATAAAAAAAATATTACTACAATGAAACATTGTCATTATTTTGTAGTTATGATTAGCACATAAATGACTTATTTTTTAATCTTTATTATATGATGATTGTTATTATTTTGTACTAATGATCACCTCACATTTTGAACTTCTTTTTCTATTCTAACATGATTAAACTAATTTTAATCTCATAAATGAAAGGAAATCTCAAATTTAAAATTCAACTTCATGAAAATTGCATCACAATTCTTAAATTCCTAAAGAATCTGGAAATTTCCCTCTCTTCTTCATTATTGTATAAACTATAAAAATATATAGTTAAAAAGAAAGACAAAACAAAAGAATTGAAATACACAATAGTAAAAAAGTTTTTAAAAAAATATAATAGATAGAGGGTAAAAAAATGTATTGAAAAAAATAATTAATAGAATAAAAAGTACAGTAAAAATAATAGAAGTTTTAAAAACTAATAATAATATACCATAAAGACAACTGATGATAATTAAACTACGAAAATATTATTGTCTACTGAGCAAGAATAAGAAAGTTTCTAATATTTTCTAAATTTTTGCTCTCTTCTTAAATGATTAATAGATATAAAAGGATATAATGAACCATTTTACCTTTGTCTTTTTGATATAATACAAAACATACTTGCAACTACTACTTGTACTTGTAGGAAAAAATAGTGAGGGTCTTATGTAATAACTACTATTGTTAAGGGTAGCAAGGAAAAGCTTACCTTTTTTCTTAATAAATACCATTAAGGATAACAAAAGCATACTTTCTTTTTTCCTCGTAACCTTCGATATCGGTAAATTGAAGGTCTTATTTTAATAAATAGTTGTAGCAATTCCTATAATTAAAAGGAAACTGTATGAGAAGACATAATACAACTCCTTTCATTTTGTGTATATCGTAGACACATAATTCAATGCAACAAATATAATCAATTATCTCTATATTATATATTTTTTTTTATATTTTCCCAGTGGTATTGTGGTTAAATTGGGTATCCATAAACTATCATTACAAAAATAATTCATCAAAAACCGATATATCATCAGAAGACGATTTCTCATAAATTTTCTTCTTCAATCACTTCCTATAATATCAAATCAAAACTATTTTATGCAAAGCAATTCAATTTAATTTAATTCACCTCATAGAGATCAATGTAAATGGTTAGTTCTCATATCATACGTTGGTGAATATAGCATCCAAATTGACACAGACCACACCTAATCTATAGATAAACAAACATGACTTACATGTGTGGAGAAGGAAAGCACAAATAATTTGAACAATGCAGAATATATAATTTATGCCTTCAGTTGATGTGAAATTGAAAAAATATATATAGCATCCAAACATCCAAAAATGATTTACAGTGGCATTAAGTTACTATTATCATGGGTTTGGAAATGAAAGACATGGAAACAAATGTCGTGCATCTGAAATGGTAGAGTTATACAGTATAAGTTTCAACAGTTAACAATGTTAGAAGCAGTTATAATTTGTAAGGGAAATTAAAAAAAAAAAAATTAGAAAAATGCATTCAATTTCATAAAAAGATTTTAATGGTCAATTCTAATACTATTTAATGCATGCTAACATATCAAAATATATTACCATGTTCACCAAAACAAATATTAACTTCACTCATGTCCACAAATTAATCATCAACCTTTTTGATCCTTGCCATGATTTTATTGTGACATTATCCGCTTATCCTACAAAATGAAAATGCATAAAACTAAGCATAACAGAGATTGACACTGAGTAATTGTGAAAACTGAACGAAAAATGCAGAAGGAGAAAAGGTAGAGATTTACCAAGAAAGAAACTGAGTAATTGTGAAAATGGTGAAAATATATGTATGATTATTAAATTAACACTAAAATGGTGACAATATATATGATTTCCTAAATTAACACTAAAATGGTGAAAATATATATGATTCCTAAATTAACACTAAAATGATGAAAATATATATGATTCTTAAATTATTAGTCACAGAAAAATGACAATCTCATCAAAACATGTAAAATTAGAGCAATGTATTTTTACTCAGACACTAAAATCAAAAGCTACACATTAGAATAAAACAAAATTAAACTAAATTGAATAAACCAATAAAACATACATGAACATATACAAAAGTGATAATATTAAATGATTTATATATTGTGACCTTATCATTTTTAAGAACATATCTAAAAGAAAACTAAAAAGTGAAAACATGAAAAAATAGATTAGAGGGATGGAGAAAGGAAAGGATAATATGTAGATAAGAAAAAAAGAAAAAAAAACGATAAGAGTCTACTCCATTATTATTCAGGATTCTCTACCAAGTTTTGTAATTACTTTTGTTTTGCTATTGAAATAAAGAGCAGTTGTTTCACACTTAAATGTCTGTGTACGGCGGTTTTTGTTTGGGTTGAGCGGTTGAGATTCTTGCTCATACATGGTGGTAATTAAAACAAACTGTATAGATAATTATGGAAATATTACAATTAAATAAGGGTAATTTTGGAACAAAAATAAGGCACATCAAAAACTTGTATCCCCTTTATATATAGTTATAGATTACTAGCGTTCAGACGGACACTCCTGTGCCCGTCTGTCCGCTTTTTTTAATGCGCACAACATAGGAAAATAAACGTGTATATATTTTGTATGAAGTATTTATCATACTTACGATTAATTAAAAATAATATTTTTAAATACCCCCAAGCAGTCTTAAAATCAGGATGATAAATGTATATATACTAAAAATACTTTAGTGACTTAACTATATATTAATGCTACTATTATTTTAAACATACCGAATTAAATAAAATTTAGATAAAAAGATATGTAGTCTAAACATGCTAATAATATTATTACATTTTGAAAATGATAAACAAATTTATTCTAAATATATTAAATAACCGAATAATACAAAGTACTATTTATACTGTATAATCAATAAAGCTCTTTAATAGGAAGGCCGAACATTAAATCTTTATTCTAAGAAGTTTCTTTTTTCTGCCATTGTTTTGCGTATTAAATAAAAAATGTAAGAGTCTCATATTAGAATTTTTTTAGAGTAAAAAATAGTGAAATTAATAGTAATTAGTGTAATATAGTATTTTTTTATCCGTTAGAGATTTGAATTAATTATTCATACATCCTTTTATCAATGTTCTATTAAGCTTTAAAAAACTACAAATACATCCTGAAATATCTCTCTATAAAATACTTTTTTTCTATTTTAAACGAAATATTTAATATCTTTTTAATCATACATTTGATTTCAAAATTTATTTTGGTTCATTAGCTTTAAAAAGAATCCTTATTGCTCTATTAGTTCTTCAAAAAGTATATTAGACGAAAATGATATCTCATTTCAGGTAAGAGAGAGTATTTATAATTTGGTTATGACATAAAACATAGATGTTAATATATATTTTTAGGGTTTAAAAATAGTTCACTGTCAGTACATTTTCTTTTTTCTCATATTTTAATCATAGAGACCAAACATTGATATAAATAAATTGGAAATCTATAAAACCTTAATACTTTAATTTTAGGTCTCTTGTTTTCCTATTTTATCAGTTATACCATAAAATGTTCCTCAATCATATAAATATTTCGAAAACAAAAAATATAAATATATGTTACATTTTTTATCATATAAATAATTAATATTGAAATTAAAGTTAAACAAAATATATTGTTTATAATTAAAAAAAAAAAGTGGCAAAGTGCTGGTGTCACTATAAAAACCCTCTCATTTCAGAGGGTCAAGTATTCAATATTCATCCTAATACACACATACTCTGTAATTGCACTCTTTTTTCCCAATTCTTACTTTAGCATCAGATTGCGTTGTAGCTACACCATCTTCATCATCTCTCACACTCAGTATTACAGACGTTGTCTCTGACCCACTTCAGGTTCTGATCAGCCGTCAAAATCAAAAATTATTTTGTATCTTTTTGTATCTAGGAGAATATAATATATGATGAACTTTGTAAATGGGTTAGGATATCCCTAATACCTTTATGAATAATATTACTTTATTTAATAAAAAAACATATGTTTTCTATAGATACTGATATTATTTAGACTCTAGCTCCATCTCTCTCACATATAAATATTCATATATGTCTCTAAAATAAATATTCATGTATATGTACTTGTAAAAGGAAATATTTCTAAAAAGTTTGTTTTAGAGCTGAAAATATTAGATTAACATTGACTATATACATTAAATATACAAAACCTTTAGTGAAGGATGATTTGGTTAAAAAATCCTAGTCTTTATCTTTATACTATTTCAATCTTGTCAATTAAAACTTTAATATAATTGTTAAAGAAAAAAAAAAGATTGTTATAAAAAAAATATTACTACAATGAAACATTGTCATTATTTTGTAGTTATGATTAGCACATAAATGACTTATTTTTTAATCTTTATTATATGATGATTGTTATTATTTTGTACTAATGATCACCTCACATTTTGAACTTCTTTTTCTATTCTAACATGATTAAACTAATTTTAATCTCATAAATGAAAGGAAATCTCAAATTTAAAATTCAACTTCATGAAAATTGCATCACAATTCTTAAATTCCTAAAGAATCTGGAAATTTCCCTCTCTTCTTCATTATTGTATAAACTATAAAAATATATAGTTAAAAAGAAAGACAAAACAAAAGAATTGAAATACACAATAGTAAAAAAGTTTTTAAAAAAATATAATAGATAGAGGGTAAAAAAATGTATTGAAAAAAATAATTAATAGAATAAAAAGTACAGTAAAAATAATAGAAGTTTTAAAAACTAATAATAATATACCATAAAGACAACTGATGATAATTAAACTACGAAAATATTATTGTCTACTGAGCAAGAATAAGAAAGTTTCTAATATTTTCTAAATTTTTGCTCTCTTCTTAAATGATTAATAGATATAAAAGGATATAATGAACCATTTTACCTTTGTCTTTTTGATATAATACAAAACATACTTGCAACTACTACTTGTACTTGTAGGAAAAAATAGTGAGGGTCTTATGTAATAACTACTATTGTTAAGGGTAGCAAGGAAAAGCTTACCTTTTTTCTTAATAAATACCATTAAGGATAACAAAAGCATACTTTCTTTTTTCCTCGTAACCTTCGATATCGGTAAATTGAAGGTCTTATTTTAATAAATAGTTGTAGCAATTCCTATAATTAAAAGGAAACTGTATGAGAAGACATAATACAACTCCTTTCATTTTGTGTATATTGTAGACACATAATTCAATGCAACAAATATAATCAATTATCTCTATATTATATATATTTTTTTACATTTTCCCAGTGGTATTGTGGTTAAATTGGGTATCCATAAACTATCATTACAAAAATAATTCATCAAAAACTGATATATCATCAGAAGACGGTTTCTCATAAATTTTCTTCTTCAATCACTTCCTGTAATATCAAATCAAAACTATTTTATGCAAAGCAATTCAATTTAATTTAATTCACCTCATAGACATCAATGTAAATGGTTAGTTCTCATATCATACGTTGGTGAATATAGCATCCAAATTGACACAGACCACACCTAATCTATAGATAAACAAACATGACTTACATGTGTGGAGAAGGAAAGCACAAATAATTTGAACAATGCAGAATATATAATTTATGCCTTCAGTTGATGTGAAATATAAAAAATATATATAGCATCCAAACATCCAAAAATGATTTACAGTGGCATTAAGTTACTATTATCATGGGTTTGGAAATGAAAGACATGGAAACAAATGTCGTGCATCTGAAATGGTAGAGTTATACAGTTTAAGTTTCAACAGTTAACAATGTTAGAAGAAGTTATAATTTGTAAGGGAAATTAAAAAAAAAAAAAATTAGAAAAATGCATTCAATTTCATAAAAAGATTTTAATGGTCAATTCTAATACTATTTAATGCATGCTAACATATCAAAATATATTACCATGTTCACCAAAACAAATATTAACTTCACTCATGTCCACAAATTAATCATCAACCTTTTTGATCCTTGCCATGATTTTATTGTGACATTATCCGCTTATCCTACAAAATGAAAATGCATAAAACTAAGCATA
This sequence comes from Lathyrus sativus, assembly GCA_963859935.3. NCBI lineage: Eukaryota > Viridiplantae > Streptophyta > Magnoliopsida > Fabales > Fabaceae > Lathyrus > Lathyrus sativus. Next base: position 21,313,200 of record OZ012736.1, read on the forward strand.
ACAGAGATTGACACTGAGTAATTGTGAAAACTGAACGAAAAATGCAGAAGGAGAAAAGGTAGAGATTTACCAAGAAAGAAACTGAGTAATTGTGAAAATGGTGAAAATATATGTATGATTATTAAATTAACACTAAAATGGTGAGAATATATATGATTTCCTAAATTAACACTAAAATGGTGAAAATATATATGATTCCTAAATTAGCACTAAAATGATGAAGATATATATGATTCTTAAATTATTAGTCACAGAAAAATGACAATCTTATCAAAACAAGTAAAATTAGAGCAATGTATTTTTACTCAGACACTAAAATCAAAAGCTACACATTAGAACAAAACAAAATTAAACTAAATTGAATAAACCAATAAAACATAAATGAACATATACAAAAGTGATAATATTAAATGATTTATATATTTTGACCTTATCATTTTTAAGAACATATCTAAAAGAAAATTAAAAAGTGAAAACATGAAAAAATAGATTAGAGGGATGGAGAAAGGAAAGGATAATATGTAGATAAGAAAAAAAGAAAAAAAAAACGATAAGAGTCTACTCCATTATTATTCAGGATTCTCTACCAAGTTTTGTAATTACTTTTGTTTTGCTATTGAAATAAAGAGCAGTTGTTTCACACTTAAATGTCTGTGTACGGCGGTTTTTGTTTGGGTTGAGCGGTTGAGATTCTTGCTCATACATGGTGGTAATTAAAACAAACTGTATAGATAATTATGGAAATATTAAAATTAAATAAGGGTAATTTTGGAACAAAAATAAGGCACATCAAAAACTTGTATCCCCTTTATATATAGTTATAGATTACTAGCGTTCAGACGGACACTCCTGTGCCCGTCTGTCCGCTTTTTTTAATGCGCACAACATAGGAAAATAAACGTGTATATATTTTGTATGAAGTATTTATCATACTTACGATTAATTAAAAATAATATTTTTAAATACCCCCAAGCAGTCTTAAAATCAGGATGATAAATGTATATATACTAAAAATACTTTAGTGACTTAACTATATATTAATGCTACTATTATTTTAAACATACCGAATTAAATAAAATTTAGATAAAAAAATATGTAGTCTAAACATGCTAATAATATTATTACATTTTGAAAATGATAAACAAATTTATTCTAAATATATTAAATAACCGAATAATACAAAGTACTATTTATACCGTATAATCAATAACGCTCTTTAATAGGAAGGCCGAACATTAAATCTTTATTCTAAGAAGTTTCTTTTTTCTGCCATTGTTTTGCGTATTAAATAAAAAATGTAAGAGTCTCATATTAGAATTTTTTTAGAGTAAAAAATAGTGAAATTAATAGTAATTAGTGTAATATAGTATTTTTTTATCCGTTAGAGATTTGAATTAATTATTCATACATCCTTTTATCAATGTTCTATTAAGCTTTAAAAAACTACAAATACATCCTGAAATATCTCTCTATAAAATACTTTTTTTCTATTTTAAACGAAATATTTAATATCTTTTTAATCATACATTTGATTTCAAAATTTATTTTGGTTCATTAGCTTTAAAAAGAATCCTTATTGCTCTATTAGTTCTTCAAAAAGTATATTAGACGAAAATGATATCTCATTTCAGCTAAGAGAGAGTATTTATAATTTGGTTATGACATAAAACATAGATGTTAATATATATTTTTAGGGTTTAAAAATAGTACACTGTCAGTACATTTTCTTTTTTCTCATATTTTAATCATAGAGACCAAACATTGATATAAATTAAATTGGAAATCTATAAAATCTTAATACTTTAATTTTAGGTCTCTTGTTTTCCTATTTTATCAGTTATACCATAAAATGTTCCTCAATCATATAAATATTTCGAAAACAAAAAATATAAATATATGTTACATTTTTTATCATATAAATAAATAATATTGAAATTAAAGTTAAACAAAATATATTGTTTATAATTAAAAAAAAAAAAGTGGCAAAGTGCTGGTGTCACTATAAAAACCCTCTCATTTCAGAGGGTCGGGTATTCAATATTCATCCTAATACACACATACTCTGTAATTGCACTCTTTTTTCCCAATTCTTACTTTAGCATCAGATTGCGTTGTAGCTACACCCTCTTCATCATCTCTCACACTCAGTATTACAGACGTTGTCTCTGACCCACTTCAGGTTCTGATCAGCTGTCAAAATAAAAAATTATTTTGTATCCATTTGTATCTAGGAGAATATAATATATGATGAACTTTGTAAATGGGTTAGGATATCCCTAATACCTTTATGAATAATATTACTTTATTTATTAAAAAACATATGTTTTCTATAGATACTGATATTATTTAGACTCTAGCTCCATCTCTCTCACATATAAATATTCATATATGTCTCTAAAATAAATATTCATGTATATGTACTTGTAAAAGGAAATATTTCTAAAAAGTTTGTTTTAGACATGAAAATATTAAATTAACATTGACTCTATACATTAAATATACAAAACCTTTAGTGAAGGATGATTTGGTTAAAAAATCCTAGTCTTTATCTTTATACTATTTCAATCTTGTCAATTAAAACTTTAATATAATTGTTAAAGAAAAAAAAAAGGATTGTTATAAAAAAAATATTACTACAATGAAACATTGTCATTATTTTGTAGTTATGATTAGCACATAAATGACTTATTTTTTAATCTTTATTATATGATGATGGTTATTATTTTGTACTAATGATCACCTCACATTTTGAACTTCTTTTTCTATTCTAACATGATTAAACTAATTTTAATCTCACAAATGAAAGGAAATCTCAAATTTAAAATTCAACTTCATGAAAATTGCATCACAATTCTTAAATTCCTAAAGAATCTGGAAATTTCCCTCTCTTCCTCATTATTGTATAAACTATAAAAATATATAGTTAAAAAGAAAGACAAAACCAAAGAATTGAAATACACAATAGTAAAAAAGTTTTAAAAAAAATATAATAGATAGAGGGTAAAAAAATGTATTGAAAAAAATAATTAATAGAATAAAAAGTACAGTAAAAATAATAGAAGTTTTAAAAACTAATAATAATATACCATAAAGACAACTGATGATAATTAAACTACGAAAATATTATTGTCTACTGAGCAAGAATAAGAAAGTTTCTAATATTTTCTAAATTTTCGCTCTCTTCTTAAATGATTAATAGATATAAAAGGATATAATGAACCATTTTACCTTTGTCTTTTTGATATAATACAAAACATACTTGCAACTACTACTTGTACTTGTAGGAAAAAATAGTGAGGGTCTTATGTAATAACTACTATTGTTAAGGGTAGCAAGCAAAAGCTTACCTTTTTTCTTCATAAATACCATTAAGGATAACAAAAGCATACTTTCTTTTTTACTCGTAACCTTCGATATTGGTAAATTGAAGGTCTTATTTTAATAAATAGTTGTAGCAATTCCTATAATTAAAAGGAAACTGTATGAGAAGACATAATACAACTCCTTTCATTTTGTGTATATCGTAGACACATAATTCAATGCAACAAATATAATCAATTATCTCTATATTATATATTTTTTTTTATATTTTCCCAGTGGTATTGTGGTTAAATTGGGTATCCATAAACTATCATTACAAAAATAATTCATCAAAAACCGATATATCATCAGAAGACGATTTCTCATAAATTTTCTTCTTCAATCACTTCCTATAATATCAAATCAAAACTATTTTATGCAAAGCAATTCAATTTAATTTAATTCACCTCATAGAGATCAATGTAAATGGTTAGTTCTCATATCATACGTTGGTGAATATAGCATCCAAATTGACACAGACCACACCTAATCTATAGATAAACAAACATGACTTACATGTGTGGAGAAGGAAAGCACAAATAATTTGAACAATGCAGAATATATAATTTATGCCTTCAGTTGATGTGAAATTGAAAAAATATATATAGCATCCAAACATCCAAAAATGATTTACAGTGGCATTAAGTTACTATTATCATGGGTTTGGAAATGAAAGACATGGAAACAAATGTCGTGCATCTGAAATGGTAGAGTTATACAGTATAAGTTTCAACAGTTAACAATGTTAGAAGCAGTTACAATTTGTAAGGGAAATTAAAAAAAAAAACAAAATTAGAAAAATGCATTCAATTTCATAAAAATATTTTAATGGTCAATTCTAATACTATTTAATGCATGCTAACATATCAAAATATATTACCATGTTCACCAAAACAAATATTAACTTCACTCATGTCCACAAATTAATCATCAACCTTTTTGATCCTTGCCATGATTTTATTGTGACATTATCGGCTTATCCTACAAAATGAAAATGCATAAAACTAAGCATAACAGAGATTGACACTGAGTAATTGTGAAAACTGAAAGAAAAATGCAGAAGGAGAAAAGGTAGAGATTGACCAAGAAAGAAACTGAGTAATTGTGAAAATGGTGAAAATATATGTATGATTATTAAATTAACACTAAAATGGTGACAATATATATGATTTCCTAAATTAACACTAAAATGGTGAAAATATATATGATTCCTAAATTAACACTAAAATGATGAAAATATATATGATTCTTAAATTATTAGTCACAGAAAAATGACAATCTCATCAAAACATGTAAAATTAGAGCAATGTATTTTTACTCAGACACTAAAATCAAAAGCTACACATTAGAATAAAACAAAATTAAACTAAATTGAATAAACCAATAAAACATACATGAACATATACAAAAGTGATAATATTAAATGATTTATATATTGTGACCTTATCATTTTTAAGAACATATCTAAAAGAAAACTAAAAAGTGAAAACATGAAAAAATAGATTAGAGGGATGTAGAAAGGAAAGGATAATATGTAGATAAGAAAAAAAGAAAAAAAAACGATAAGAGTCTACTCCATTATTATTCAGGATTCTCTACCAAGTTTTGTAATTACTTTTGTTTTGCTATTGAAATAAAGAGCAGTTGTTTCACACTTAAATGTCTGTGTACGGCGGTTTTTGTTTTGGTTGAGCGGTTGAGATTCTTGCTCATACATGGTGGTAATTAAAACAAACTGTATAGATAATTATGGAAATATTACAATTAAATAAGGGTAATTTTGGAACAAAAATAAGGCACATCAAAAACTTGTATCCCCTTTATATATAGTTATAGATTACTAGCGTTCAGACGGACACTCCTGTGCCCGTCTGTCCGCTTGTTTTAATGCGCACAACATAGGAAAATAAACGTGTATATATTTTGTATGAAGTATTTATCATACTTACGATTAATTAAAAATAATATTTTTAAATACCCCCAAGCAGTCTTAAAATCAGGATGATAAATGTATATATACTAAAAATACTTTAGTGACTTAACTATATATTAATGCTACTATTATTTTAAACATACCGAATTAAATAAAATTTAGATAAAAAAATATGTAGTCTAAACATGCTAATAATATTATTACATTTTGAAAATGATAAACAAAGTTATTCTAAATATATTAAATAACCGAATAATACAAAGTACTATTTATACTGTATAATCAATAACGCTCTTTAATAGGAAGGCCGAACATTAAATCTTTATTCTAAGAAGTTTTTTTTTCTGCCATTGTTTTGCGTATTAAATAAAAAATGTAAGAGTCTCATATTAGAATTTTTTTAGAGAAAAAAATAGTGAAATTAATAGTAATTAGTGTAATATAGTATTTTTTTATCCGTTAGAGATTTGAATTAATTATTCATACATCCTTTTATCAATGTTCTATTAAGCTTTAAAAAACTACAAATACATCCTGAAATATCTCTCTATAAAATAATTTTTTTCTATTTTAAATGAAATATTTAATATCTTTTTAATCATACATTTGATTTCAAAATTTATTTTGGTTCATTAGCTTTAAAAAAAATCCTTATTGCTCTATTAGTTCTTCAAAAAGTATATTAGACGAAAATGATATATCATTTCAGCTAAGAGAGAGTATTTATAATTTGGTTATGACATAAAACATAGATGTTAATATATATTTTTAGGGTTTAAAAATAGTACACTGTCAGTACATTTTCTTTTTTCTCATATTTTAATCATAGAGACCAAACATTGATATAAATTGAATTGGAAATCTATAAAACCTTAATACTTTAATTTTAGGTCTCTTGTTTTCCTATTTTATCAGTTATACCATAAAATGTTCCTCAATCATATAAATATTTCGAAAACAAAAAATATAAATATATGTTACATTTTTTATCATATAAATAATTAATATTGAAATTAAAGTTAAACAAAATATATTGTTTATAATTAAAAAAAAAGTGGCAAAGTGCTGGTGTCACTATAAAAACCCTCTCATTTCAGAGGGTCGGGTATTCAATATTCATCCTAATACACACATACTCTGTAATTGCACTCTTTTTTCCCAATTCTTACTTTAGCATCAGATTGTGTTGTAGCTACACCCTCTTCATCATCTCTCACACTCAGTATTACAGACGTTGTCTCTGACCCACTTCAGGTTCTGATCAGCCGTCAAAATCAAAAATTATTTTGTATCTTTTTGTATCTAGGAGGATATAGTATATGATGAACTTTGTAAATGGGTTAGGATATCCCTAAGACCTTTATGAATAATATTACTTTATTTATTAAAAAAACATATGTTTTCTAAAGATACTGATATTATTTAGACTCTATCTCTATCTCTCTCACATATAAATATTCATATATGTCTCTAAAATAAATATTCATGTATATGTACTTGTAAAAGGAAATATTTCTAAAAAGTTTGTTTTAGACCTGAAAATATTAGATTAACATTGACTCTATACATTAAATATACAAAACCATTAGTGAAGGATGATTTGGTTAAAAAATCCTAGTCTTTATCTTTATACTATTTCAATCTTGTCAATTAAAATTTTAATATAATTGTTAAAGAAAAAAATAGGATTGTTATAAAAAAAATATTACTACAATGAAACATTGTCATTATTTTGTAGTTATGATTAGCACATAAATGACTTATTTTTTAATCTTTATTATATGATAATGGTTATTATTTTGTACTAATGATCACCTCACATTTTGAACTTCTTTTTCTATTCTAACATGATTAAACTAATTTTAATCTCACAAATGAAAGGAAATCTCAAATTTAAAATTCAACTTCATGAAAATTGCATCACAATTCTTAAATTCCTAAAGAATCTGGAAATTTCCCTCTCTTCCTCATTATTGTATAAACTATAAAAATATATAGTTAAAAAAATGACAAAACAAAAGAATTGAAATACACAATAGTAAAAAAGTTTTTAAAAAAATATAATAGATAGAGGGTAAAAAAATGTGTTGAAAAAAATAATTAATAGAATAAAAAGTACAATAAAAATAATAGAAGTTTTAAAAACTAATAATAATATACCATAAAGACAACTGATGATAATTAAACTACGAAAATATTATTGTCTACTGAGCAAGAATAAGAAAGTTTCTAATATTTTCTAAGTTTTCGCTCTCTTCTTAAATGATTAATAGATATAAAAGGATATAATGAACCATTTTACCTTTGTCTTTTTGATATAATACAAAACATACTTGCAACTACTACTTGTACTTGTAGGAAAAAATAGTGAGGGTCTTATGTAATAACTACTATTGTTAAGGGTAGCAAGCAAAAGCTTACCTTTTTTCTTAATAAATACCATTAAGGATAACAAAAGCATACTTTCTTTTTTCCTCGTAACCTTCGATATTGGTAAATTGAAGGTCTTATTTTAATAAATAGTTGTAGCAATTCCTATAATTAAAAGGAAACTGTATGAGAAGACATAATACAACTCCTTTCATTTTGTGTATATCGTAGACACATAATTCAATGCAACAAATATAATCAATTATCTCTATATTATATATTTTTTTTTTATATTTTCCCAGTGGTATTGTGGTTAAATTGGGTATCCATAAACTATCATTACAAAAATAATTCATCAAAAACCGATATATCATCAGAAGACGATTTCTCATAAATTTTCTTCTTCAATCACTTCCTGTAATATCAAATCAAAACTATTTTATGCAAAGCAATTCAATTTAATTTAATTCACCTCATAGACATCAATGTAAATGGTTAGTTCTCATATCATACGTTGGTGAATATAGCATCCAAATTGACACAGACCACACCTAATTTATAGATAAACAAACATGACTTACATGTGTGGAGAAGGAAAGCACAAATAATTTGAACAATGCAGAATATATAATCTATGCCTTCAGTTGATGTGAAATTGAAAAAATATATATAGCATCGAAACATCCAAAAATAATTTACAGTGGCATTAAGTTACTATTATCATGGGTTTGGAAATGAAAGGCATGGAAACAAATGTCGTGCATCTGAAATGGTAGAGTTATGCAGTTTAAGTTTCAACAGTTAACAATGTTAGAAGGAGTTACAATTTGTAAGGGAAATTTAAAAAAAAAAAAAATTAGAAAAATGCATTCAATTTCATAAAAAGATTTTAATGGTAATTTCTAATACTATTTAATGCATGCTAACATATCAAAATATATTACCATGTTCACCAAAACAAATATTAACTTCACTCATGTCCATAAATTAATCATCAACCTTTTTTATCCTTGCCATGATTTTATTGTGACATTATCCGCTTATCCTACAAAATGAAAATGCATAAAACTAAGCATAACAGAGATTGACACTGAGTAATTGTGAAAACTGAAAGAAAAATGCAGAAGGAGAAAAGGTAGAGATTGACAAAGAAAGAAACTGAGTAATTGTGAAAATGGTGAAAATATATGTATGATTATTAAATTAACACTAAAATGGTGAGAATATATATGATTTCCTAAATTAACACTAAAATGGTGAAAATATATATGATTCCTAAATTAGCACTAAAATGTTGAATATATATATGATTATTAAATTATTAGTCACATAAAAAATGACAATCTCATCAAAACATGTAAAATTAGAGCAATGTAATTTTACTCAGACACTAAAATCAAAAGCTACACATTAGAACAAAACAAAATTAAAGTAAATTGAATAAACCAATAAAACATACATGAACATATACAAAAGTGATAATATTAAATGATTTATATATTTTGACCTTATCATGTTTAAGAACATATCTAAAAGAAAATTAAAAAGTGAAAACATGAAAAAATACATTAGAGGCATGGAGAAAGGAAAGGATAATATGTAGATAAGAAAAAAAGAAAAAAAAACGATAAGAGTCTACTCCATTGTTATTCAGGATTCTCTACCAAGTTTTGTAATTACTTTTGTTTTGCTATTGAAATGAAGAGCAGTTGTTTCACACTTAAATGTCTGTGTACGGTGGTTTTCGTTTTGGTTGAGCGATTGAGATTCTTTCTCACACATGGTTGTAATTAAAACAAACTGCCTAGATAATTATGGAAATATTATAATTAAATAAGGGTAATTATGGAACAAAAATAAGTCACACCAAAAACTTGTATCCCCTTTATATATAGTTATAGATTTATATATTTTGACCTTATCATGTTTAAGAACATATCTAAAAGAAAATTAAAAAGTGAATACATGAAAAAACACATTAGAGGCATGAAGAAAGGAAAGGATAATATGTAGATAAGAAAAAAAGAAAAAAAAACGATAAGAGTCTACTCCATTGTTATTCAGGATTCTCTACCAAGTTTTGTAATTACTTTTGTTTTGCTATTGAAATGAAGAGCAGTTGTTTCACACTTAAATGTCTGTGTACGACGGTTTTCGTTTTGGTTGAGCGGTTGAGATTCTTTCTCACACATGGTTGTAATTAAAACAAACTGCATAGATAATTATGGAAATATTACAATTAAATAAGGGTAATTATGGAACAAAAATAAGCCACACGAAAAACTTGTATCCCATTTATATATAGTTATAGATACCCTAAGTCTCAAAAACCATAACAACAACAATGACGATAACGACAACAATAATAATAATATTACCAGTATAATCATGGAGAAAGTTTTACATACAAGAAACGTGATGAGAGACTCAAATAAATGTGTTGGTTTGAGGTTTGTGTTCCTTATTCGAGCTTCCTTCCTCCCCTGTTTACTTCGTTCGACTTAGAAAACATGAAGAATGGTGTTTCAGTTTGTTAGGTGGAGAAGATGAAGAATGGTGTTTCTTTCGTTCGTTAGGGCGCAAAAAGTTTATGAGAAAAAAGAAAAAGTGAATGAGACTTAACATTATGATATTGGAATAAAATATTGTTTAGAGTTTATATCTCGGTTGGTAGAAAAAACCAAGGGAAAGCAAAGGGATAAATTTAATTTTAAAAAATTTTAAATGGAGTGTTTCAGGTTATTTGCCTTCTATTTTTTATTGATTGGGGTGAAAGTTTCGTTATAAAATATATTATTTTTAGTAGTGTATCTTATCTTATCTTAAGGTTGTTCCTGATTTAGTTGCATTTTTGTTGAGTTTTATTCTATTGCTCCCTTGCACCTATATTCACTTTATTTCAATGTAAGTTCGATTAGGAATGCTCATGGACAGTTAATTTTCATAATCAACCTATTACCATAAATAATTTATATGTTATAATTGATTATTAAAACCAATTGTCATAACAATTTTTATTATTCTAAAACGGTTATAAGCTAGATATTAATCGGTTATGTCCATAAACTAGTTTTGAAAAAAGAAAACTATTTTTTTTTATTTAATGAAAAAATATTAAAATATTATTCTAAAAATTTTATATATATATATATATATATATATATATATATATATATATATATATATATATATATATATATATATATATATATATATATATATATATATATATATATATATATATATATATATATATATATATATATATATATATATATATATGAGAAGGTTATTCTTACTCTAAAAATAGGTTATTAAAACTTGTTCCACGTCTTGACCATTCGTTCATTATAAATTTATGGCTAAAAGTAATATGTTATTTATTGACATTTTACCAAATAATTTTTTTCTCTTCTTATTTAATTATTATTCGTTATTAGTCATGGATTAAAAATAAATAAATGTTAATTACATATCTAAAATACATAGATTTTGTTAAACCATACTAATAATTAACCAATTGTTAATAATTAGATTTAGATTTAAGTATGGATAATTTAAATAATCGGTTAATGTAAACACTCCTAAGTTTAAGATTTATTTTCTTCTTTTTATTTTGATATTTGATTAATTTAATTTAATTCATTAAATTTACTATTATTTTAATAACATTATATCTATAACTATATATAAAGGGAATACACCTTTTTGGTGTGGCCTATTTTTGTTCCACAATTATCCTTCATTAATGCTTACTTTCATATTTTTATTCCATATTTACCCTTTACCTTAATGCTTAATTTTTCACTTGATTTTATTTAATAATAATACTAAATAATAACTGTAACAAATAACTTTCCACTATTTCCATAGTCCTTCCTATCATTAACGTTCATACTAACTCCTCTATGCAAAGTGAGTCTCTCTCCAAGCCATTTACAAACTATTTCCCTCAATTTGTCAGGCTATTTGCAAATTAATCATATCCCTCTCTCCCTTTCTTTGTCAAACCGTGCATACCTCTATTAGTATAGATCAAGGCTCTCAACAAACTCATTCTGATATTATTTTTGTCAGGTATATTTTTTAAAATATAATTGAATGAATTTATTAAACATTCATCGCATCTTTGTTATAGGCACTTAATGATATATATTTGTTACAGGCACTTGTGCTGGTTGTTTGAAACAAGAAACGTGCCTGCCAGTTTCACATATGAATTGTCCTTAAAAGTGAAAGGTGAGTATGTACTTTATTTTGTTATCTTGTTTTTCTGTTTAACTGTTTTACAAGTCATGTTTTGCAAATGGATATAGGCAAATGGATTATAGAAGGGAATAAGAAGTTGGTTCGGGGGCATATAGATGTTCCAGAGATCTCATTTAGGGAACTGGATGACTTGCAGGTACCTCTTATTAATGCGTAATATAGTTCCATATAGCCTTCATGTAATGTCCTCTTAAAGTCTGTAACATTCAGGGAGGTTAAAAATAGAGAGTTTTAAGATGTCGTTATACTAATTGTGTATGATAGATCACTATCTAATTGTTAATTCTTAATTCTTAATTATCCAAAAAAATTTATAAACAACTTCATGTTTATACGGTTTCACAGCTAATTGTTAGTTCATAGTTATCATTATCATTTAACATAAATCATAATTATAGTCCAATAAGCTTTAAGTCTAGTAACAAAAAAAGGCATATATGTTTTAAATCAAAATCCAAGGTAAATCAAATTAACTCCAAGTTTCTGTAAAAAAATTAGTCATAACACATCCAATAAAGCGAATGAAGCGAGTGGAATGAACATCTGTTACAAAACATAAACCAAAATTTAACATAAAACAAAAACTAATTGAATGAGGGAGAGAAGTTGTAAGTAAGTTTTGGATTTTATTGTTTTGTTTTGTTTGTAATTGCAATGCCACATGTTGGGTTTTCATTAGCTTTTATTTTGTTTTGAAAAAGTAAAAAACAAAGAAATTAAACGTTCCCCAAATTTACTTTTTCTGTTTCCATTTTGTAACCTTTATTATTATTTTTATAATTATTATTGATAATAAATTAAAATTACTAATCAATTATTCATTATTGAATCAATTAAGAATAGTTTTTTTTCTTCTTTCTTCATCAAATCAATACTTAATATTTTTGGTTCTAAAATAATTAGAATTAAATGATATCCTTAATATATTTAAGGTTTAATTAAAATAATAATTGAATCAATAAAAATATATTTGGTTGAAAAAGTCATAAAATCATCTTAATTATCAATTGAATTAGTTAATTTTTTTAATTTAATGTTTATCACACTTTTAGAAAAATGGGGTGGCTTTCCACGTTTTTCCTTTTTTTTCTTCTTCTACTTTCCTAATGCGTATAAAAATATAAACGATATTTTTTTTAAATAATTTTTTTCAAAAATATATTGTATGGAAGTTAATAATAAAAAATTACGTAGAAGTCAAAAATAATAAATTATGTGGAAGTTAATAATAAAAAATTACGTAGAAGTTAAAAATAATAAATTATGTGGAAGTTAATAATAAGAAGTTATTAAGTAAATTATAAAATAAAATAAGGATAGGAAGGGTAAAAAAATAAGTCACACCAAAAAAAAGTATTCCCTGTATATATTGTACAGAAATCAATTTTAAATATTGAACTGAATAGTTTATTTACTTTCTTTTAAATGGCACATTTGTAACAAGGTTAAAGCTTGTGAGGGAGCCTTAGAAGATACAAAAATATGTTACAATATCTTGATATCATTTTGGAATATCTCATAGGATTTGTTTCATCTTAGATAATTTCTTGATATTAGTTACCGTGTTTCTTTACTATTATCATGATTTGTTTCTCTATTTGATTTAGATTTGAACTCTTAGCAAAATAAATAATGGTTAGTTAGCATTTAGTTTTTTGGTGTCAAATTCCATTAATCAGTCATACCAAATAATATTCATGATTAAAAGTCATATTTGTTGGACTGTGGCTAAACTTGAGATTTAAGAGCTTTTCACTAATTTTTGAACCTTATCTTTATTGATAATGGAATTGAAAATTTTCTTGAACCTATATGCAAAATAAGATTATATGAAGTGCAATCATTCTATGTTCAGAGAACAAATATATAACAAAATCTTGATGCAAAAAATAATTTGGGATTTGAAAATTTTGATCCATGTAACATATTTCTTATAATGGATTGATTATATCTATTCAAATGAGAGAAATTTTCACTTACCAAAACCAGATTTGTAAGTGTAAGAACGTTAATGAAAAAGATAGAGAACACACAAAGATTTACGTTGGTTAAGCCAGCTAACATAAATCTTTGACTTGAAAACTGTGGCTTTCACCAAGTTTTTAAGACATTTTTTGAGATAATTCACTATTCAAAGTTTCATATGAGTTACTATAACACTATCTTTTCTCATTATTTTTTTAATAATATATCTTTTATCTATAACTTAAATTAACTCAGATTTTCATATAATTAAGTTACACTAATTTCATTTCTTACCCCATTTTATATTTTAAAGTTTAGTTAATATGCAATCTTTTCATCTATTTGTCCAACATAATTTATGTTTCTTTTTATTGATTGCCCATTTCTTCTTCGTCTTTTTTATATTTTAGTTTTGATTTATATTTTTAACATATGTTTTACAAATAATACTTTTTGGTGTAAACTTCTTTTTTCCAAAAACAAATATATTTATTTTAAATCCCATCTATATTTACCAATATTTTTCAAAATAATTAGTGAAATTATGTTGCTTATAAATTGCATATGTGTTTGGCAGTTACATTAACAAAATGGAAAATAATACCTGTCAGATATCAAGTCAACAACAAAGGGCAAGAATGGCCGAAAATGAGAAGATTAGGAGACAAAATATGAACCTCGAACAAAGAGAAACTTATTTATCATTACGACATGATAATTATAGGCGGCGAAAAGAGCAAGATAAAAAAGTTCAAACATCTCGCACTATGAACAGTCGGAGAAGGGTTTCATTTCAAAATTTTACAAATATGAGATCTCCAATATCACACTTTCAAGGAACTCATGACAATGAAGCCGACCCAAGTAGAATTGCACATGTTAATGATGTTGCACTTGGTTGGCGATGATCAATATAGATATTATAATCGTACTTTGTATAATATTGTTTATTTGTCATCTCTCGTTTTATGTATTTAAACTCGCAGATTATAATGTCACATCACCTAACCAACGTATCAACAATAGTCACTCTGCTACAGGTATACAAGATATTTTTCTACATATACGAGCGGTAATTTCAACATATATATATATATATATATATATATATATATATATATATATATATATATATATATATATATATATATATATATATATATATATATATATATATATATATAGTTATAGATATATATATCTATATATAAATATGTTAAATATTATTTTTATATCAGGCGCTATGGATGTTAATGAAGCTTTGGAGGATGTAGTAATATCAGATGTTAACATGGAATCAATAAATGATCGTGCATCATGTCGTCCTCAAGGTATGTTCATAAACATTTCTCTGCCAAATAATGTAGCTTATACTCAAGTGCCATAAAACTGAAAATTATGCAATGCTAAATCTTATAATCTAGGAATATTGCGTTAATTATTTATTTGTATTATAGATTTTAAATAATATTTAGTAATCAATATCAAACTCCTTCCTGTAGAATCAGGACGCGCTTTTCGAGCCAGACACAATATTGCTCGAAATTTCAAAAATAATTCTATGATAGCAAAATCCCGGTTGCCTAATCGAATTTCCTGTAGATATTGCAATGCAAAATTGTTTCATCATGAATCACGTGATATGTGTTGTACTGGTGGAAAGGTATCATTTTCACGAGTTAATGATCCTATAGAATTACAACAATTATTTTTGGATGGTTTAGTAGAAGGAAGGCATTTTAGGCAACATATTCGAAGTTACAACCATGTGCTCTCATTCACTTCAATTGGTGTTCACGTTGATGAGAATATTCTTGCATCTGGTCGTGGTATATATACATTTCGTTCTCAAGGTGCTTTTTACCATAACATAAGAGGTTTCTATCAAAATGAGGGTGCCAGACCGCGTTTCTTACAGCTATACATCTATGACACAGATAATGAGCTACATAATAGAATGCAGGAAAATCCACAACTTCACCAAAATGTAGTTCAAAATTTACAAAAAATGCTCCATCAGTTTAATCCCTTTGTAATTAGGTTCAAACAACTGTCACAACTTCCAAATATCGGTGAATGTAGCTTCATACTTAAAGAGCGTCCAAGTAATCACCATCAATATAATCTTCCAACTGCAGAACAAGTTGCGGCAATTATTGTTGGAGGAGATTCAGATTCTATGGAATATGGAAGGGATATTAATGTCATTCGTCGTGATGGAAATCTAAAGAAAGTTCAAGAGACAAAGGGATATTATGATCCGCTGCAGTATCCTATATTATTTCCTTTTGGGACACATGGTTGGGACGTTAACACAACAAATTGTAATGGACGAAGATTGTCATGTCGAGCATATTACAGTTACATGCTTCAGGTAAATTTAGATTAATTTTAGTAAATAGTATACTTAGATAAGCGTAGTTTAAAACACATCACTTTTAACACCGACATGTTTTTCAATCAATTGTAGATTTGCCCAAATGATCAATCAATATTGTTAAATGCGGGTCGACTATTGCAACAATATGTTGTAGACAATTATGTCAAAATTGAATCAGGGAGGTTAAGGTGGATTAGAGAGCACCAACGTGATATACGTGTTGAAGTGTACCAAGGTTTACAGGATGCTTTGCATGTCGGTGAAACTAATGCAGGTACTAAATAATGTAGCATAAATATATATTTTTAGATTACTAATTAGTTTTTGTACTTATAATGATAATCTTTCATGTATTCTGAAACTAATACATTTCATGAATCACCAGAGAAAACATTGGAAAAAGAACAATATTGCCATCATCATTTATTGGAGGTCGTCGAGACATGATACGACACTACGAAGATGGCATGGCTATTGTTCTTCATGGCGGTAAACCATATGTTTTTCTGACAATGACATGCAATCCTTCTCGGAGTGAGATAACATCAAAACTTTTGCCTTTTCAAACACCACAAGATCGTCCAGATATGCTAATAAGAATATTTCATTCGAAATTCGAGCAATTAAAGGATGATGTTATTAATAAAGGAGTCTTAGGAAAGGTTAAAAGCTACATGTACATCACTGAATTTCAAAAACGAGGATTGCCGCATGTGCATATGTTGTTGGTCTTAGAAAGTAACGACAAATTGCGTGGCTCAGAAGAGTATGATAGTGTGGTAAGAGCAGAAATACCTAAGCTAGAATGTGAACCACAGTTGCATGAAGCGGTTCTAAAACATATGATCCACGGACCTTGCGGCGTTATGAACTGGAAGTCCCCATGTATGAAAGACGGACATTGTAAAAAAATATACCCAAAACAATTCTTGGATGAAACACGTCAAGGCACTGACTCATATCCTGAGTACAGAAGAAGGTTTGATGAACCTATATCGTTAGGTAGAGGCAGGTCTGTCGACAATAGATGGGTGGTTCCTTACAACCCTTGGTTACTTTTAAAGTACGACTGCCACATCAATGTAGAGATTTGTAGTAGCATTAAAAGTATCAAGTATCTATACAAATATGTGTACAAGGGCCCTGATCGTGTGGCTATGGAGGTTCACAAAGGATCATACATGGATGAAGTTCAACAATATGTTGATGCAAGATGGATTTATGCTCCCGAGGCATTATGGAAAATATTTCGCTTCACTCTTTACCGATTATATCCTTCTGTTGAAAGATTACAGATCCACTTGCCGAACCGCCATCAAGTGCGCTTTTATGATCATCAGCGAATTGTGGATTTGTTAAATAATGAACGCAATTCCAAAACAATGCTCACACAATTCTTTACTTTAAACCTAAGAGATCCAGAATAGGGAGAAGGAATGGCATCGCAGACGGTCACTAAGAAAGGTTATCGGGAGAATCTATACGGTATCACCTTCGGAGGGAGAGAAGTTTTACTTGCGAGTACTGTTATCTCATGTCAGAGGTCCAACCAGTTGGGAATATCTTCTTACAAGTAATGGCACTTCTTTCAGTACATTCAAAAAATAGCCGAGGATAGAGGATTCCTAGAGACTGATCATAATATTCATGATTGTTTGGTTGAAGCGGCGAGTCTCCGAATTCCATATGCTTTAAGGAGGTTATTCGTGACGATTCTCATATTTTGTGAACCTACTGATGTTAGAAGCCTTTGGAATGAGTTTTTTACACATATGACAGAGGATTATCAAACAACTAACGTTGTTGTGGAACCGATCTTGACTAATATGTTGTTGAAGGACTTGAATGAACTCTTAAACATGCACGGTAAAAAGATTGAAGATTATGATCTCCCATCTTTACCCCTTGATACAGTACAAGGAGATTCGATTCCAAGTGTCATACAGGAGGAGTTAGCGGTCGATATCCCCAATGAAGATATTGAATCAGTTGCGAAGTTAAATAATGACCAAGTGATTGCATTCAAAATCATTATGAATGTAATTGATCAAAAACACATTGGGGAATTTTTTGTTGATGGTCCAGGAGGAACAGGTAAAACATTCCTTTATAGAGAATTAATGGCAAGTTTAAGAAGTAGAGGAGAAATTGTTTTGGCAACTGCATCATCTGGTATAGCTGCAACATTGTTACGCGGTGGTAGAACTGCACACTCTCGATTTAAGATACCTATCGATATACAACCGAGTTCTATTTTTGGTACTCAAAAGCAAAACGATCTTGCAAATCTCATTAGGGTTTCTACTGCAATAATTTGGGATGAAGCCCCAATGATAAACAAAAATTGTTTGGAAGCCTTAGATCGATCATTACGAGACATTTGTAGCAACAATGCTCCATTTGGAGGAAAAGTTATGATCATAGGGGGGAGACTTCCGACAAGTTCTTCCTGTTGTAAGAAAAGGTACTAAGGCACAAATGATTTTTGCGTGTATTCTTCAGTCTCATTTATGGGCTCATACCAAAATTTTGCGATTGCGTCAAAATATGCGATCATTGCATGATCAAGAGTTTGCAGAATTTCTTATGCGCATTGGTGATGATGTTGAACCTACCAAACTAGATGACATGGTGAGGTTGCCTTCACAGATTGTAGTCCCATGGGAAGGTGAACATTTCATACAAGTGCTTATACAACATATTTTTCCTGATTTAAAATTGCATGGTTGGGATGCCCTTTATATGGTACGAAGAGCTATTTTGACCCCAACAAACGATGATGTCCAAAAATTGAATGATATAATTATTGACCAATTTTCAGGAGAAGAACATAATTTGTTGTCAGTTGACGAGGTTGAATGGGATAATAATAATAATTTATACCAGCAAGAATTCTTAAACTCAATTGCACAAGGTAGTTTGCCCCCGCATATTCTAAAGATAAAAAAAGGGTGCACCATTGATGTTGTTGCGAAATCTAGATCCTAGATATGGGCTGTGTAACGGGACACGGTTATTATGTCGTGGGTTATATATGAATATGTTGGATGTGGAAATCTTGACATGAAACAACGCAGGAAGACGAGCTTTCTTGCCCAGAATTAAAATGAAAACATCGGCCAGTGATGGGTTGCCCTTTGTCCATAGTAGAAAGCAGTTTCTTGTGCGACTAAGCTTTGCAATTACAATAAATAAGTCACAAGGACAAACCATCCTAAATGTTGGAATATATCTTCCACGACATGTTTTCAGTCATGGACAGTTATATGTGGCTTTATTCAGAGGTGTTTCACGGATTACAACAAAAGTTTTATCCAAGGAAGGAAAATTGGAAGGAGAAGGTGGTGACTACACAAAAAATTTAGTCTTTAAACAAATTCTTTTATCGCACCCTGTTGCGGTGGAAATAGGATCACAAACTATTAATGAGTTTGAATCGCAATTCAATTCACAACCGCTCTTTGATTTATCTGAACGAAAAGGTCAAAAGAGGGAAAACCTATTTTTGCATCGTAAACACAATGCGGGGAAAGATCTAGGGTTCGGGGGTTGGTTAAATTTAGGGAAGGTATTAGCACCCTAAACTTCTGTAGTACTCTACAGGAACCTTTTGTTCAAATGTTTACTATTTGCTTTATTTATTTGCTTAAGGTATATGTACAAAGAATTAAAAGTGAGAAAGGAGACCTAAGGGGTTAATACTAAGTTTACTCGGCAAGACATCGCATCTTGTGCCTACGTATCCTTACGGGAGTGGAATCAGAGTAATCGTAGTTCCCCTCAAAAGGGAGGTTAGAGACTTCTTGACTGTGGTCAAGGTCTCAAGGGGAATAAACGCATCTTAAGGACACGCTTACGTGGAGTGTAGGAACTCCAAATCTCTACGTTGAATTGTTAAGTTGTAATTAGGGTTAAATTAGGTTAGGGATTCCGCGGCGGGAAACCCTAAAATGAGCGCGGCGGCTCTTTGACCTAATGATAGGGGTAAAATTGTAATCTTGCCTGCGGCGAGGCATTTGTGAGAATTAGGGTTTGTAGTTTGTAAGGGTTTGGAGTTGAGGACTATTGGCGCGGCGACCAAAAGCTAGACCTAACCTTCGGATGTGTGTAATGTGACAGAATAATTGATGAATGTGTGAGATAACTGAATGATGCAAACAGAAAATAATGACCTAATTTAACTACGCAAGCAGAAATTTAAAGGGCAGTAATTAAAGCGCGATTATTAGGATTCGCGAGGTTACAACCGAGAAACATATACAATATAATAATGAACTTTGAGTGAAAAAATAAGATGAAATAAATAACGGTAAACGTAATGAGCTGCAAAATGAACAAACGACGTTAGTGGGCAGAGTTAGGCGGCAATCAAATGAATTATGAGACAATGAGGAAAAAAATGCAAATCTGAGATTTTTATTATTGTTTTATTAAATAAAAGAAATCTTGATTTAAGTTTTTTTTAAAAAAAGGAATTTGATATTAATTTGCAAAAAAAGATTTAATTTTAAAAATGTTTTAATAATAATTTTTTTTTTAAAAAAAGAGTTTTATTTTTTAATATTTTTAAGAAAGGTTTTCTTATTTTTAAAAAAAGTTTTTTTGTTTATTCTCTTAAAAAAAGGGTTTTAGTTTTATATTTAAAAAAAGTTTTTAATTTTTATTTTAAAAATGTTAGTTCATTTAATTTATACAAAAAAATAGGAGTTAGTGTTACAAGAAAAACAAAATAAATAAAAACAATTTTAAAAAAAAGATGGGTTGGTCCGGTAACCACACCCGGACCCAACCCGGCCTGCGAACGAAATGAAAGGGGGTCATTAGGGTTTGGAGCCCTTGATCCCATCAGCGGCGCTCCTCATTTTTCTTCGCGTTCTCTTCGTGTTCTCTTCGTCTTCTCTTCGTGTTCTCTTCATCTGGAAATAGAACATAAAAAATCATGAGAAAAAAACACGTGGTGGCTTACATTTATGGTTCTACGGTGGGTTTTCGGTGATCGTTGACGATGATGAAGGCGATGATGATGTTATAATCTGAGCCTCGAAGTTGATTGCCCGTCGTTTCGATGAACGGCGGTGGTGGTCTCCTTCGGCTTGTTCGCTCGTGGTTTTACGATGAGCTTCGTTTGATATCTTGTTCGTCGATGAACGGACCCTTACGGTTTGGGTTTTCTGCTTGCGCCGTTGATTGTCCCTCTTCGCTAGGGTTTCACCATGGTGAGATTGTCCCTTTTATAACTCTCTTCTGACTCGCTTTTGGGCCTTTGGGATGTTGGATTTACTCTTTCACTGAGATATAATTTCGTATGATTTTGTCTGATTTGATTTTATCTGGATTTGTTTGGTTTTTCAGATACTGATTGGATTCCAATTGGATGCTTTCTGATACGGATTGGATTCATCTGATACTGATTGAATCCTGTTTCCTCTTTTAGGATTTGATTGGGGGTTTTTGATTTCCAGCTGATATGATTTTTCTGATTTGATTTGAAGCTTTCCATTTTTGGGGTTTCTTGATTGAATATTACTTGACCCTATTTCGGATATGGATTCGCTCGGATTTCATCTGATTTGTTTTGATTTCGAACTGATTTGTTTTGATTCTTGATGCAGTTCGGATTTTCGTTGGATATCTGCTTCTGATTTCTGGATTTCGGTTTTGAAACCTACATTAACTTTTCCTCTTCTTCTTTCAGGATAGGTACTCCGGCTTCGGTCGCGTCAAACGCTGCCGAGGAAGGTATACGGCAATGATGACAATGTTCTGAGCCTTCGAGGGATATTTTTCGATGATGTCGCGGTTCAGAACAGGAGTTCTGGGCTTGTTGCGATTTCCTGCTTTTTCTGCTATGGTTTTGTGAACTCATCGAACTGATACGTTTGATCTGAACCTTTTTCCATTATTTCTGATGTGGTTTTGTGAACTTGTTTCACTTTCTGATACAGATTTTGTTTTGGATATCTATCTGGTTTGATCTTCACGACTTTTCAGAATCGCTACTATGCTTTGGTCGAGTTAAATGCCGCCGACGATGATGATGATATTCTGAGCCTGCTGGTGCTACAGTTGCTGTGTTCTGTTGAAATTGGTTCAAAACAGGGTTTCTGGGCTTATGAACTGATATGGTTTTGTGAACTTGCCCTTTGTATTGAACTCGTTCTCCTATTTTGAAATGAGTCGCCGCTCCTTGTTTTTGAACTTAATCCACCTTCTGTTCTTACTCTTCGCTTTTCCATTTTGAGCTGTTTTGGCCGTAAGTGAATTAACCTGCCATTAGCCTGTGATGAACTTTGCTGATGCTATTCGATTCTTGCGTTTCAGGGCTGGGATTTTGGATGTGTGATTTTCTGATGGATGTTGCCGTCAGCTGCGAATTTCATTGGGCCGTGATGTTTCTAAACTGAGCCCACCTGGTGGCTGTCTTGCTACTTTGAATTTTCAATTACCTTTGGCTGCAACTTATAAACCGTCTTGGCTTTGAGCTCTGTTACCAGTTTTGTACTGATGCTGTTGAACTTTTTGATACATTGCTTGATGCAGTTCAACACAGTTTGGTTTGTATTTCATTTTTCCATTCTGTTCGAACTTGACTTTCGTGGACTCACTTATGTGTTGCAGAGTTGATGCAGCTTATGCATTGCTTTGGTTTTGAGTTCTGAATTCTGAATCTGGTACTGATGCTGTTGTGAATTTTCAGGTGTTGGAAATTTCGAAAACGACTCAGACCTGCCGGCATCCGGGTCTGAGTCCAAATTTGCCTTTGTATCAGTTTGGAAATCCAAGTCCCGCTTCTTTTATCACTTCTATCTCTCGGATGTCCCGTAATGATAAGAACAGGTGTTACCTGATCTGACGCCAACGGCGCGGATCGGTAACGGGGGTAGGACGCAGCTTCGGTTGTGCCACTCTCGGCACTCGATGATGACGATGTTCTGAGAGTGTCAAACAATTTCTAACCCTTTCTTTTCTGTTCTGTTTTGTTTTGTATTTGTTTTTCTTTGACGTGCAGGTTGATCGAAGATTTTGCGGAGAAGCTCAAGGGACATCATGAAGGACACTTAGAAATTTTTAGGACTTAGGACGTTTTTTTAGAGTGAATGTAACATCTGTAACAGCAATTCAGGATGTGAAACAATTTCCTCCTTTTTGTATAATGATATCTTTTATGAAATAAAAATGTCAGAACTTCATTTATATATTCACGACCTGCTCAATTTTGGATTTATTTATATTTATTTCTAGTTATAAATTATAAACGTTTGTGAATAAATCCACAAATATTTAAATTCATTAACATAGTCATAAACCATAAATATTCATGAGTGATATTCTTGTCTATGTATTTGTCCCATTTGTATTCCCAATCCCATCACCTGACTACATTCCAACTTAGATTCTAGCCAACAATTTTATAACCAAACGCGGATGCACGCCGTAATCACCACAGATTCAACGATGATATTGCCCGTAATTGAATCCCACTGACCAAATGCTATAAGCAACAATCCAATAATACCCCATTAAACTGCGCCTTATCAACAGAAACGGAAGTGCTCTGGAAATAAACCATGAGCGATGAAATGGATCCTAAATCCAGTTGTGTCCAACAAATTTCGATACCAAACACATGGAATTGGCGCCTTGATATAATCAAACTAGGTGATAAATAAATGCCTCAGAAATATTGTCTCAAGTGCCTCAAAGCTCAGTAACAGCCCGTCTTCGAATAATCAGCGGAGTCCACGTAAAATGACCAAAATACCCCTAGAACCAATCCTGCAAAACAAACACCTCCATGACTCGATAATGGTTAACAAATGCACAAATGAGATGCTATGCGAAACGACTGACTAAATGTAAGGGTAAAATTTGGGGTATTACACACCCGCATGTATCATTAAGTACACTAAACAAATAATCTCACACATCGATTCCCATTTGTACACGAAATACCAATATTATATTGTATTCTTTATATGATAAAACTAAATATAACTAAGTATAAAATTGCATCGCTTTGATATACAGCCAAACTAGAACACAATGAAGTCTTCCAATTATGTAAGGAGCTGAGACGGAAAAATGTTGAAACTTGCTTCGACATAAAGGTAAGTTAGACTTAATCATTTATTTTATACTTTTAATTATAATCAATTAATTGGATCATACTTAAGATTAATTAAATGCATTTGTTTTTAAATATCCTCAAGCAGTCTTAAAATCAAGATGATAAATATATATATATACTAAAAATATTTTAGTGAATTAACTATAAAGCAGTCTTGTTCCAAACAACCACCACAAGTGCCTGTAACAAATATATATCATTAAGTGCCTATAACAAAGATGTGATGAATGCTTAATAAATTCATTCAATTATATTTTAAAAAATATACCTGACAAAAATAATATCAGAATGAGTTTGTTGAGAGCCTTGATCTACACTAATAGAGGTATGCACGGTTTGACAAAGAAAGGGAGAGAGGGATATGATTAATTTGCAAATAGCTTGACAAATTGAGGGAAATAGTTTGTAAATGGCTTGGAGAGAGACTCACTTTGCATAGAGGAGTTAGTATGAACGTTAATGATAGGAAGGACTATGGAAATAGTGGGAAGTTATTTGTTACAGTTATTATTTAGTATTATTATTAAATAAAATCAAGTAAAAAATTAAGCATTAAGGTAAGAGGTAAATATGAAATAAATATATGAAAGTAAGCATTAATGAAGGGTAATTGTGGAACAAAATAGGTCACACCAAAAAGGTGTATCCCTTTTATATATAGTTATAGATAAAATAAAAAACAAATCCAAAATAAATTGCATAGTTACTTTTTTTTAAACGGAAAAATCGGTTATTGTAAAAAGAAACATTTGAAATAGTATGCAAATTGCAAAGTTAGTGAACCTAGAAAAAATAATGGACAATAGGGAACTCGCAGCATAAGAATAGTCTAAAAACATCCGATATCGAGCAGCAACATTCTATTATTGCTATGTTTATGCTATCTCCTCTGTTTTAATTAGCTTTATTATCAGCATATATTCAAGTGTTCAAGACTATTTCCTCACTCAAATAAACCATTTTTCAGTCAATGTTATTATTCCCTATAAATAATGACTATTTATCATGGAATATATATCTAAAGGCTTGGACATACGTGTAATTTTTGTGAACTTTCCTTTTCACATTTTAGTACAATAGAGGAGGGACCTTTTATGAGATTTGGATATATTTTACTCGCTTTTATGTCAATTTGCACTACAAAAAGAATATTTCTTCCATTTCTCAAAATAACTACAATACATATGGACTTTAGTAACCTTTAAAAAAATATAGTAAATCAAGAAAAATAGAACTATTTAGATTTAGTAACATCTGAATACATTTTAATTAAATTCAATATTACTATATACTTTTAGTAACATTATACAGTAATATTAGTAACATTTAAGAAGGCTTTCACAGGCGATGTAGTTGGTAGAAAAATGAGAGGACTTCTATAAAAAAAACACTTGATATCCTAAAAAATGGCACCGCTTTTTCCTAAAACACTCTTCATTTCACAGGCAGTTTTTATTTTGTCTACACCGAAGATTATAATGTTTTAATTAAAAAGTGTTGCTAAAACATTCAAATTGTAGTAGAGTTTTTTTTTTTAATAAATAAACACTATTGACATATGAATAACTTATTAAATATAATGTAATATTTAAAGATTTATATCTATTTTGTTTCTATTGAATTGATTATTTTTGAAAAATCTTTATGTCATCTCATTATATTTTATGATAAAATTTTTAAGAGAGCAAAATAAGAGAATTTTCATATGACATGGACGAATTCAAGCTTTTTTTTTTTACAGGATGTTCAAAACATGCCTAAAAATATGAAAATGCTTCTAAAAAATAATGTTATACCATAAGATCATTTGTCACATCCTAGAATATATAATATACATTACACACACAAAACAGCAATGCTATGTTGACACCAAAAGCTATAGTACTATATCGTATGCACTGTTCACTAATATGGTGAACAATACATGAACAGTGCGGAACAGTGTCACAACAATGTATGAACAGTATCAGAATAGTGCATGAACAGTATTCGTGAACAGTATTCGTGAACAGTTTTTTAAGTTATGAAACAAAGTTGGTTAATGAAGTATAAAAAGTTGGTTAATGAAGTGATGAAATTGGTTAATAAACGCCTAGAATTAAAAATAATTTTTAACAGTAAATAAAGTTGGTTAATAATATGTAAAATGTTGGTGAATGGAGTTATGAAGTTGGTTAATCACACAATTTCATATCAGTATCATTTAGTTTAAAAATAAAAAAAAAATTAATTTCTTATATTTTCTTAAAAATATATATTTAATTTTATAATATTTCACTGTTCACCGTATTGGTAAATACTGAAATACGGTGTATGTGTAAAGGATGGTGTAAGAATATCATTTCTCCACACAAAAATAGTCATTATATGTATTGGATAAAAATACAATGAGTATATGAACCCCAAATAGATTAGGGTTGTCAGATATTTTGGGAATATTGTTGAAAGTTGGAGCTAGCTCGCACTTGGCGAAATGAGAAGCTCTTTATGAGTGGTTTCTTTGTGTGTTAGATATTGATCCTTTGATATCATAGTTTTGGTGTATTTATAGCCTCACGGAGGCCTTAGATCAAACGAATCATGTTTTGCCTTCTTCCCCATGATTTCCGAAGGAGTAGGTGGTTAATATCTAAAAATCCCCGTGTATTTATAGTCTCACGGTGGGCATTGTTTATTGGCTTATTACACATTACACCTAAAATTGAATGTTATCAACTGAGAAATGGGAAGTGGGCGACATATTTGGTCAAGGGGCGATCATACCATGTGAAAGGCGCTTGAATTGATAGAAGGGTGACTCGGAAAGGGTGGTGTGTATGCCACACATCCTTGCCTCAAGGACATCCTCAATTATTCCACTACATTATACATATTTATAAAGCAGCATTGCTAATTCTACACCATACTTACACCTACATCATATATATTATTCACAAATACGGTGAAAGTAAAACCGTACATAAACAATATCGTGAACAGTGTATGAATAGTGTCATGTAAACAGTGTACGTGCACAGTGCGTGAATAGTAATCTTTTATAGTAAAATAAAGTTGGTTAATGAAATGTAAAAAATTGGTTAATGAAGTGATGAAATTGGTTAATAAACATTCAGATATTAAAAATAATTTTTAATAATAAAACAAAGTTGGTTAATGAAATGTAAAAAGTTGGTTAATGAAGTTATAAACTTGGTTAATAAACGTTCAGATATAAAAGAATAATTAATTTTTATATTTATATATATATTTTTTAAAATATTTTATTATTATAATATTTTACTGTTCACCGTATTGGTGAACAGTAAAATACGGTGTAGTATATATGTTGGTGTAGCAATAACATTTCTCATTATAAAGTTACTAGTATTTTTTCTAGTTTCTTGTGACACTTTTTTATACTAACTTTACTTTGATTTTTTATTTACACGGAATACTTGATTGATCTAAATCTTCTCACCGATCACTTTTCATATAGAGAATTTCATTTATATTTGGATCAATATCAAGTGATGTTTGAATGAAAGAATAATCCTCGCTATTAACATTTTCACATTTGTAATTGTCATGATCATTAAATTTAGTCAGTTATACACCAATTTATGTTAGTAGGTTCAATGACATAAAATACTTGAAGATCATGTAATGCTAATATATAAAGCTTGTCATTATATAAAACTCTATTAAGATCCACCTACAAGAACCTAAAACCATTAATCTGAACGCCATTGTTGTTTTCGGCCTACTTGCAACCAAACATCGGTATTTAAAATAATGTGTATTCAACCTCAAGTATACATTAAATAACCCAAAAATATGACATGTGGAAAAATGATGATTTTTTGTTATTAGAAACTGACATATGCGTTGATTAGCTTACAGGTGCCATTCCACTGTTTTTCACAATGCTATGATAATCATATTCCTTCATTTAGAAGATATGCCTAATGATTACATATACTATTAAAAAATTATAATATCATCTTATTAGGGTTATTTAGTCCAGCGTAGGAATAACTCATTTTAAAAATATTTCTTTATTATTTACTAAAAGACATTTCATCAGGGTAAAACCTAACAACCATAATAAAAAGTACCTGAAGTGAGAAGCTTCCAATCTCAACACTAGCAATTTCTTTTTTTTATTACAAAATAGGTGTGTCACTTATGATCTTATATTTATATTTAAATTAAAATAAATTTCACCACGGTCTAAGATTGAAACCATTGTGAAACATACCGATATTTCATCACGGTCGTTTTTATCAACCATGGTAAAAAGTATTACCTATATATAAGCGAAAGTTCTCTCATTTTAGTACAAAACAATCATCTCTCTCATAAAACAAAACCCTAACATATCTCTCTCACGCCTTATCCTAATCTCCATTAACGTTTGCACACAATTTCTTCACAAAACACCAACATATCTTCTCCAACTTGTATGCATCAAGGAAATGTGTTACATAATATGCATGACAAAAACACCAAACTCATTTCTTTGATTTCCTCTTCACATTTCAAGTACCTGATAAGTTTCTACCCTTTATATTACGAGTTGTGATATTTTTGTTGGGATATTTTAATATTTTTGTTAAGTTATGTTATTGTTTGTGTTATTGTTAATGTTATTGTTTAGGTATATTAATGTTTTTTCTTAACTTATATAAGTTGTTGTTTGTGTAATTGTGGATGTTATTGTTTAGGTATGTTGATGTTTTTATTAATTTACGTTGTTATTTTGGTTAAGGTATGTTTTTGTTTTTGTTGATAAAAGTTGTTTGTGTTATTATCTTTATGTTGAAGTATGTTGATCTTTTTGTTGTGGTACCTTTTTGTTTTGTTAAGGTAAGTTTTTGATTTTATTTGTAAAGGTAAATCTTTGTGTTATTGTTGATATTTTTGTTGAGGTATGCTATAAATGTTATGTTATTGTTGATGTTTTTGTTGTGGTGTGTTGTAAATGTTTGAGTTATTATGGATGTTTTTGTTATTTTTAGTGTTATACCTTGTACATTGCAGTTTTCATTGTGTTCAAGCAACATGTCATAGAAGATAAGTTTATTATATCGTATGTGATTTGAGTTTTTTTTTCCCAATCCCTTACTGAATATACATAATCTTTCGAATTAAATTCGAAAATTATAATATGAGATATTAAGTTATATTATAAAATAACTTACGCATATCAATGTTTTACAAGTTTTTTGCAGCCTATATTATTCATATCTTGCTATTTATTAGTTAAAACATGATTCAATGTTTCTAGTTCTCCTGCTATGACTTCCTTCACCTCTAATTTTGTCTACAAAGTAAATAATACTTTGCAAAATGAACTAGATGTGAAGGAAATGTTAGTAGAAGAATTAGAAGCATTTAAATAAGTATTAATCTTTAAAGAGAAAAATATGGATAATAGGTTGTATAAAGCTTGTACGACATTGATTAGTGTATCTTGTTCTTATAATATAACTTCTTTTGTCATATTACTGATTTCTAATCTGATTGAAAGATTATATCTTTAGTGAGCAGTTGGTGAAATAAGCATTCCACATAAGTTATAATAAAATTAAGTAAACATATCACCACGGTTAAAATATAGGACTATGGAAAAATGCTGTGTGTTAAGTCTTTCAATACGGTTGAAATCTAGAATCATGATGAAATGTATTAAAATAGGAAAATATGCAGGACTTGGATATTGAACCTTTGACCTCAACCTTTTACTACATTTGTTTTATACAACCGTACGTTGGGTTTGGGCCCCCTTCCTGTGTGGAGAAAGGATCAAATATGATTAACTCGTTTGTCTCACTTATTTAATTAGAGAGAATCGATTTATGATTGAGAAATAGAAAGAAAATAAGGATTCAAAAGAGACAAAAGAGGAGAGAAACTCATTCCCTTTTTTCTGCAACCAATCTCACTAAATCGAAGATCTCCGATTTGTTGTTGGGTCGTGCTAAAATTTTGGAAGGCAGTTTTGCAACACATTTAGCTAACCTTTGACTGTTCAAAATTTCAAAATAATGTTAGAGGTGAAAGTTATCTGCTTCACACTGAAGTTGTAGATTTGAACTTTATTCCAGCTTTTTTATTCTTATTTGTAAGCTAGTTTGATTTGTGATTTATGGTTATTAGTACTAGTTTGTGAATCAATTTAAGACTCTCTTGTACCCTTAATTGATTATAGTGGAGTTATTTCTTTGTTTTGGATGACTAGGGGTTTTTAATCTCATATTGAGGGGGTTTTTCACATTAAAAGTATCAGTGTTGTTTTGTGCCTTTATTTGTTCGATTTTGTCGTCTTATATTTGTTGTTGATCCTCAATGTTCCTACAAATCTAAGGAATTTAATATCTCCTACGTATTGGTCTATTTTTGTGTCTTAATTTTCCATCAAAGTGGCATAAGTGCTCTTAGTTAAGGGCTATTTTACTTTTATGAATGATGGAGTCAAATACATAGATAAAGATGGTATTGTTGAATGGTTCTAATTATCATTTATTGAAGAGAAAGATGAAAGACTTACTATTTATGAAGAAATTGTATTTATTGGTTTTAAGTTCCACAAAGCCAAATTTTGTGTCTAATGAAGAATAGGAGTTTGAACATCAACGGGTATGTGGTTTCATTCGAAAATATGTAGAAGATAATATATATAATCATATTACTAATGAAATACATGCAAAAACTTTGTGGGAGAAGATAGAGTACTTATATGCCTCTAAATCAGGGAATAATTCATTGCTCTTGTTGGATAGCTTCATAAGTTTGAAGTATTAGGAAGGGACTTCTATTTCAGATGACTTGAGTGAATTTCTAGGGCTCCTTGATCAGATTCCAGGAATGAGTATCAAATTTGATGATGAACTTTAGGGACTATTCCTATTGTTATCTTTACTAGTGTCTTGGGAGACGTTTAGGGTTTCTATCACAAGTTCTGCTCCTAGAGATGTTGTTTCTTTAGAAACGGCTAAGAGTGGTTTTCTTAATAAGTTGATGAGAAGGAAGGCACAAGCTTTTTCATCTTAACCTGAGGTACTTGTCACTGAAAATAGGGGAGAAGTCATAAAAAGAAACCGAAGGGTGGTAGAGAGAATAGAAGAAGCAAGTCCAAGCCATGATACAAGAATCTGGAGTGTCATTATTGTTACAAAACAGGACACGTACAAAAGTATTGTGTAGCGGTAAAATTTTAGATTAAGCTATTGATTAACTTAATACATAAAACAAGGGTCGCCACCACGCTTTTACTTATCTAAAGGAAAGGAAAAAGAGCGAAAAAAACATAAGGAGTTCTAAAACAAGAACAAATAAACAGAGATAAGGTAAGGGGTTGGTTACGCAAAGGGAAATTGTTAGCACCCAAACATCTATAGTACTCTATAGGAACCTCTTTGAAAAATCTACGTTTTTTTTGGTTTGAAATATTTGCTTGAAATGAGATTGGGGAGATGAGAAAAGAAATTGTTTTTAAGATTTTTGTGTTTGGGGATACATTTTTAGCCTCATGCCTACGTACCCACAAAGTTCAATATAAGATCAAAACGACGTAGTTAATGGTACAAATGACAATATTGGTTTGATTGGTTCATTTTAAATTAAAATTCAAGTTGTCATTTTAAGGAGAAAACTACAACTAGTCACCCACAAGTATAAGAAAATAACATTTGCATCATCTTAAGATGGAGGATTTTTTGCTTTGATTAAAGTCAACAAGTCTATCACTTAACATCTAAGTGGAAAATGTAAACATCTTTAATACTATAGGGAATATGAGATTTACATCTCACCTATGAAAATGACTCATGTCTAAACTTTATGAAATTTTTTAAAATAAAAAGTGCATAAAAGCATAAAAATGATTGAATGAATTTTTGTATGTTTTATGTCTTTTGAAAATGAGTCAAAGTATGCTTAAAGTTTATTATCATTTATTAAAGAAAATATTTTGAAAATGCACTTGACAAAGTCAAATTTTTATTTATGAAAGAGGTTATAGTTAGAAAACAAGCGGGTTTTGAAAAAGGGAGAAGATTTTGAAAATTGAAGAAAGGGAGGAGATGAAGTGACTATCCTAAAGCATAAAAGTAAGAGTTAAGGAAAAAGAAAGATCTAACCAAACAAAACTAGTAAGCTCCCATAACATAAGTCAATCAAGAATTCTCTCCTTTTGGATTTAAGCCTCAAAAAAGGCAAATAAACAATTGGAAATCCAAGCATCAGATGAAATCATAATAACCAAGATAGGTCTTCAAGAGAATCATTTAGCCGAGGGTACCATATGAATCCAAACAATTCTCAAGGTATACTTCCAAGCAAAGATCAAGTTCCCTACTTCTAAGTCTAAGGTCCAAGTCCAAACACAAGATCACAAGAGTCAGGGATTAAGAGAACCAAGTTTTTTAAGTGTTTTGATATTTATTAATATCTTAAGAGAAATTTCAAAAGGACTAAACAAAAAGAGCATAAGCATAAACATAGGTCCAAGTGGACAAAAAGAAAAGCAAGATGATAATATGATATGAAATGCTAAAAGTAAAAGCATAAAATAAATGACAAGAAATAAAGAGTAATAATTAAATAGCACAAAGTAAAGTTGGTGCAATAATATAATTAATAGGTTAGTGTTAGTGACGAAGAACATTTTGTCATTTTTCGGAGAACACTCGACTAGTCATCCATAAGCATGAAAACATGAATCTATACATCATTAAGAGAATGGCTCCAACTTGGATTAAATCAAAAAGTATGCCACTAGCTTTCTTAAATGACAAAGGGACAATCTATTTCACACCACACTATGGAGAGTAGGAGGCTAACAATCTCGCTTACAAAAATGACTTAGTTTCCGATTCGGGACAAATATATCTCTATGTTAAGCAATCATAGCACAAACTATAAAGAAGGTCATACTATGGGAGGCCGATCAATAACAATATTTGTGATAATGCAAGCTAAAGAAATGACATACAAGTCACTTTTCTAAAGCTTTCCACACTAAAAGAAAAAGAGGAATGGTATCATCTTAATCAAAAACTTCAAAGAAGTTCTATGATGTTTAATATTTTCATTGACCAAAAAGAAAAAGAAAGATGGGAGGAAGAGGAACCAAATTGAATCACATCATTTGGATCATTCCATATTCAATTTCAACCACTCTTCTTGGTGGATTAAACTACTAAACCTATCATTAATTTAAAGCACCTAAAATGAATCAAATGATTCACTTAAAGATAGATTTGAATCAATGAAGGTTTATCCAACTTCATCAAACACTCAAAGTCCATAGAAATTGAAGAGAAAATTTGATCAACAAAGCTATAATCCAAAGTAAAATAAAGGAGAAAGGGAAGAAAGAAGAAAACGAAACAAAGTTGTGCCAAAAAAGAAATCATTTGCTGCCAACAACATAGGTGCAATCGATTATACCAATTTTTTTAATTGATTACACCATGAAGAAAAATAACAATTAGGTGCAGAACAAAGAGGTATAATCAATTACACCAATTGTGTTAACCGATTACACCTGTAAAAACAGCAGAAACAAAGTTTTAAAAAGCACCTTTCCATCATCACTTATACATTCAATCACCAAAGGATAATGTGAGCAATTGAGCATGAAAATCGCAACAATGCTCATCAAATAAACACCAATGCAATCCAATATATATAAAGAAAATCGATCAAGAAACACATAAATCACAAGAGATTACATGGTGAGGGATGCAAATTAAGCTAAAAAAATGTTAGATCCGAGAATTACCAACCAAATCTGAATTTGCTCCAAACCGTGCTCAGTAGGCTGCTACCGCGCATAGCGCGTTTTATGGGAAATTGAATGTATTTTTGCTGACCGCACTTCATGCATTCCTGATGGCGCTTAGCGCGGTGCCACTTACTGCACTTTGTGCACTTGCTATAAATATCTTCTTTTGGAGATATTTTCACCAACTCTTGTACTTTTACACTTTTCAGCATTTTTTGAAGATAGAAAGAGTTTTCTAGGTCAAGAACCTTAGGAACTCAAAGAGAAGTGAGAATAAAACATTTGGAGCATCAGTCCTCAATTCTACGACTTTGATACTAGCAAACATTCTTTTCTTACTTGTTGATCAAGCTACCGTGGTGATGGGTAGCTAAACACTTTTGTGTCAAGATTAGAGGTAGTTAATCTTACTTTTATGTATTTCTTTTGATATTTTGTATGTGAATACGGTTTATGATCAATAGATGATGAAGATGTTTTCTTTTAATGATGTACTTATGGTTTGAATCACTCTAGACATAAATTTTCCAAGTCTTGATCTAATTTCTTCATCTATTAACCAATAAACTCTAGACATAGATTTGAAAGTTAATATTTGCTTTGTATCGATCTTTATGTTAATTGTTTCGATTACTATTTCAAGAAATCATCTACCGATTAAAACAATAATATTCATGGAGCCGCTTTAAAAATGAACGGATTCGCGAGGATACCCGATTGTATTGGTCGAAACTAAGTTCACATGCTTGATTAATCGAATACGTTTGAAAAGGATTAACGAACTCTAATATTGACATGCTTTTCTTTAAACAAAACATATTTTCCCTAATTTACTCTTTGCAATAAACTTATGTTACAAAACAAAAAATCTTTTGAAAACTCTTTACTTATAATGTTAAACTATTGAATGGCGAGCATCCATATATCTAACGCACAATCCCTATGGATACGATAAAAGACCCACCAAAAATACTTATCAACAAGATGGTGCCGTTGACGGGGATTGTTAAATAGAGTATTGCAAGCATTGCAATAGTTTAGTGATTTTAAGATATTTGTATTATGAATCTCTTACCTCTGTAGTTCTCTTGTACTTTTTAATTTGTTTGGATAGTTTGTAGAATCTGTTTATGCGAGGGAGTTTACCTGCAGAAGAACTTCTTTTTTATCATGAGATTGAAAGAACTACTCGTAGACTCAATAGCAGAACAAGGCGGAGACAACAACGTGTAGAGAAAGGCAAGAGCAAGGAGAATCCTCTTCATCCGAACCAATTTTAACGCCAATCATGGCAGCTCCACCACCTCCACCACTTCCTGCTTCAACACCATGTACCAACTGTCCAAGGCATCATGCTCAGTTTGCGCGTAACGCCCATAATGGGAGCCATTCTAAGATGAAAACCAGAATTCTTGCACTTCTATACTAAAATCCTTTCACCGGTATATATCACGAGTATCCTTTCACCCATCTCACAAAATTCTTTGAAATTACGGGTGCAACGGGGGCGCCGAAAGCTGAAGAAGAATCATTATTCAAGAGACTATTTCTGCATTCCTTAATTGGGAAGGAAAATGAATGGTATCTTGATCAATCAATGTGGTTATGACGGATTGGAATGTGTTAGAAAAAGAGTTCCTTGAATGATTTTTTCCATACAATCGATTCATGGAAGCAAAGACGACAATTGTGGTATTCTCTCAAGGCGGAAATGAATCTCTCAATGAATCTTGGGAGAGGTTCAAATCCATGTTACAGAAATGCAAGGGTCACGGTTTTGATGAACTTACTCAAGTACACATCTTTAAAAATGGTCTTCAACTGGTCCAAAAGACTTTATTGGATGCTACTTCAGGTGGATCGTTAATGTCTAAGAGTGCCGAAGAAGAAATTGCTATTATTGATAAGATGACACTCAATGATCACCAAGGAAATCATAATCGTGGAACAACGCAAAGGAAGCCGGGCATGATCGAGTTGGGAACAAATGATGTGATTCTTGCTCAAAACAAGTTACTTTCAAAACAAGTAGAGTTGTTGACGCAACAAATGTCAAAACTTCCACACAAACCAAAGAAATGCGAGAAGTTCCCAACAACAACAAACAAGTGGCGAGTTGTGAGCTTTGTAAGGGAGATCACCATATCGGATATTGCCCTCTAGTTGTGGAAGAGGAGAATTATGCGAGAAATCAAAACCAAGGATATCAACCTCGACCACCTTACCAACAAGGTTACCAACAAAGAGGAAATCAAGGTTATCAATAACAATGAAGGCCTCAAGATGCTGGAACTTTTAATCATCAACAACAATATCAAAATTAAACTCAACCTCCGCAAGCTCCAAGTGGAAATTTAAAGATGGAAGACACCCTCACTTAATTTATGCAAATTACAATGTCTAATCAAAAGAACACCAATGCGGCTTATAAAGAACCTTGAGACGCAAGTGGGGCAATTATCAAAATAATTGGCCGACCATCACAAAGGGCCATTTCTGGCTAACACTCAAGCCAATCCTAAAGAACATTGCAAGACTATTCTTACAAGAAGTGGTAGAGAAATTGATATGGGCATAGATGAGGAGGAAGTGGAAAGAGAGGGAGTAGTTTAAAAAGAAAAAGACATTCATGAGAAAGAAGTAGGACAAAATGTTAAGGGAGAATTAGTTGAAAAATTGAAAAATACTAGGAAGGGGAAGGAACAAGTTAGCACTATTTAGATTAAATATTTTTCCATAGCCACGTGCTCCATCAAAGAAAGATAGTGCGAGGTAATATGCTCGGTTTATGGATATTTTTAAACAGTTGCAAATAAATATTCCATTTTCCGAAGCATTGGAGGAAATGCCAAAATACGTAAAATTCATGAAGGATATTTTCATGAAAAAGAAAAGGTATATGGATCAAGAAATTATCATGGTTGATGCTAGTTGTAGTGCTATCATTCAATGGAATCTCCCGCGGAAAGAAAGTGATCTGGGACAAGTTATGTTGCCGGTTACAGTAGGAAATATTTATGTTGGCAATAGGCTGATCGATTTGGGCTCTAGTATCAATTTGATACAGTCGTCCATTGTGAAAAGGTTGAGACATATGCAATTGAGAGCTACTCAAATGACATTTCAACTTGCCGATAAATCCACTACCCGCCCTCACGGTGTAGTGGAAGATGTATTGGTTAAGGTAGACAAGTTCTTGTTTCCCATCGACTTTGTGGTGATTGATATGGAAGAAGATGAGGATGCTCTATTGATCCTTGGAAGAGCTTTTATGAAGACCGCTAGAATGGCCATTGATATGGATGACGGTCTCATGAAAGTGAGAGTACAAGATGAGGAGATTTGTTTTAATCTATTTGAAGTCATGAATCATTCAAAGGACAAATGTGATTGTTTTAGAATCTATGCAACGAAGAAGGTGATTGAAGAAGTAAAATGGAAATTACAAGTTCCCACCCTATTACAAAAATTTCATACAAGTGCTCTTCAAAGTATCAATGAAAATGAAGAAAGTGATATTCAAAAGTGTTTTCCAGAACTTGAAGAATTGGATGAAATTCCTCCCTTGAAAGAAAGGGTGGAAATTTTGAAAAAGGAAAATAATGAAGAGATTAAGTTTGGATTGAAGATGTTGCCCTCGCATCTTAAATATGTCTTTTTTGATGATGAGGGGCATAAACCGGTGATCATAAGCAAGGAGCTAACCAAACAAGAGGAGGAAAAATTGATTTGTGTATTGAAAAAGAATCAAGATGTGATGGGGTGGACTCTTTCTGATTTAAAAGGAATAAGTCATTCTTATTGTATGCATCAGATATTCATGATAGATGATTTGAAATCGGTTGCTCAACCGCAACGTCACTTAAATCCTACCATGAAAGAGGTGGTTAGGAAGGAAGTGGTGAAAATGTTGGATGCCAGAATGATTTACCCAATTTCTAATAATCTATGGGTTAGCCCGATGCAAGTGGTACTGAAGAAAGAAGGGATGACGGTTACTCGAAACGAGAAAAATGAGTTGATCCCTAAAAGAACCGTGATCAGGTGGAGAATTTGCATTGACTATTTTAGGCTAAACTAAGCTATGATGAAAGATCATTTCCCTCTTCTGTTCATGGATCAAATGCTCGAGAGACTTTCTGGTCAAGAACTTTATTGTTTTTTGGATGGTTATTTGGGTTACAATCAAATTATTGTGAACCCGAAGGATCATGAGAAAACTGATTTCACTTTCCCTTTTGGAATCTTCGCTAATAGAAGGATGTCGTTTGGGTTGTGTAATGCATCGACAACTTTTTAACGGTGTATGCAAGCAACATTTTCGGACTTGATTGAAAAGTCAATTGAGGCTTTTATGACCGACTTCTCAGTTTTTTGACCATCTTTTGATCTTTATTTGAAAAACTTGGATGTGGTATTGGAAAGGTATGTGGAAACCAACTTGATACTTAATTGGGAAATATGGAACTTCATGGTAACCGAAGGATTGTGCTCAACCACAAAGTTTCTTCAAAGGGCTTTGAAGTGGATCATGCCAAATTGGACGTTATTGAAAAATTGCCACCACCGTTGAATGTGAAGGATATAAGGAGCTTCCTTGGTCATGCGGTATTTTATTGAAGGTTCATCAAGGATTTCGCAAAAATCACAAAGCCTTTGAGCAATTTTCTAAACAAAGATAAGTCCTTTTAATTTGATGAGTCTTGCATGATTGCTTTTAATTATTTAAAACAAAGTTTGACTACCGCACCCATAATCATTGCTCCAAATTGGAAAATAGATTTTGAATGTGTGACGCGAGTGATTATGCGGTAGGTTCGGTATTGGGTCAATGGAGAATAAAATTTTTTCATGTTTTACACTATGCGAGAAAAGTCTTAAATGAAGCTCAAATAAGCTATGCAACAACCGAAAAAGAGTTGCATGCGATAATGTATGAATTGGAGAAATTTCGGTCATATTTAACTGGGTCTAGAGTTGCGGTTTAGACAGATCATGTAGCAATTAAGTATTTTCTTACTAGGTCGAATTCAAAACAAAGGCTAATTCGCTGGGTCCTTTTGTTACAATAATTTGATTCGGAAATTCATGACAAAAAGGGATCCAAGAATTTGGTAGCGGATCACTTATCCTACCTTGTTAATGTTGAGGTTACTAAGAACGAAAAAGAGGTCAAGGACGAATTTTCTGATGAAAAGTTGTTTATGGTGCAAGTTAGACCTAGGTTTTCCGACATGGAAAATCACAAAGCTGCCAGATTAATACCGGAAGGTCTAACTCGTAACCAGAAAAAGAAATTTTTATCTGACGCCAAATACTTTGTTTGGGATGAACCATATTTGTTTAAGCTTGGTGTCGATAACAATTTAAGAAGGTGTGTGTCGAAAGAAGAGGCCAATAACATACTTTGGCATTGTCATAAATCTCCGTATGGAGGGTATTTTAACGGTATAAGAACGACAATGAAAGTTCTCCAATCGGGATTTTATTGGCCTTCTTTGTTCAAAGATGCGCAGCGCATACACAAAGTTGTGACAAGTGTCAAAGGAGTGGTGGAATTTCGAAACAGAATGAAATGCTATTACAAAACATGTTGGAAGTTGAGTTGTTTGATTGTTGGGGCATAGACTTTGTTGGCCCATTTCCATCATCATTTTCCAATTAGTACATTTTGGTTGCAGTTGACTATGTACCCAAGTGGGTAGAAGCGATAACATGTGCTAAAGCAGATGGAAAAACTGATATAAGATTCTTAAAGAAAAACATTTTTTCTCGATTTGGTACTCCGAGAGTGTTGATAAGTGACAAAGGAACCCACTTTTGTAACACTTAGCTAGAAAAAGCCTTGGAGCCTTGTAACATTCAACAAACCCACAGAGAAGAGCATGATAACTAATGTTTGTGATCTTTTTTGTATGCATAGATGCAAATGACATGTGCAATCTTAGGGGTAAAAATTAGGGTATTACATATTACTATCAATGAAAAGAGATAACAAAGGCAAGAAGGGAAAGTCTAAATAAAGAGACCTTGAAGATCATGATGATAATCGTGTTACTATTGCTACTAGTGATGCTCTTGTTGTTCTTCGTGATCATGAGTTTGTTAACCTTGTATCAGATGAGAGCATATGGATAGTTGGCAGTGGTGCTACATTGCATGTTACACCAAGGAAGATTTTTTCACATCTTATACTTGTGACTTTGGAGTGTTGAAGATGGGTAAAGATGGTATATCTAAGGTAATTAGTGTTGATGATGTATAGGAATTCAATTTTTGCTTATAGGTGTCATACATGTTCCATATGCTAGATGATTGTGGTTATGATAATCATTTTGATTCTGGAAAGTGGAAACTCAACAAAGGTAACTTGGTTGTGGCTAGAGGGGAACATATTTATAGACTCTATTGGACAAAAGCTTTGATTTATAGGGACAATGTGAATTCTATCGACATGGAAGCATCTTTGTGGCACCGAAGACTTAGTCATATTAGTGAAAAGGGGATGAATGTTTTGGCCAAAAAGGATGTTCTTCCTATATTAAAGAATGTATATTTGGAGAAGTGTTCTCATTGCATGGTTGATAAACACACTCAAGTATCTTTCAAGAGAAATCCTCCCTCAAAGAAGTCAAAGTTGCTTCAATTGGTACATTCTAATGTTTGTGGTTCATTAAAGGTAAAATCCTTTAGTGGTGCACTTTATTTTGTTACCTTTATTGATGATTGCTCCAAGAAACTATGGGTTTATGCCTTGAAAACAAAAACACCAAGTGTTTGAAAAGTTCCAAGAATTCCATGCTTTTTGGTAAGAGGCAGACAGGCGAGAAGATAAAATGTGTTCGTTCAGACAATGATGGAGAGTATTGTGGATCATTTGATTCCTATTGCAAGAAGCATGGTATTGTACATGAAAAGACTCTCATAAAACTACTCAATTGAATGGTTTAGCAGAGAGAATCAATCCAACACTAATTGAGAGAATAAGGTGTATACTTTCTGAAGCTAAGTTGCCTAATCATTATTGGGGCGAGGCACTTTACATGGCAATACATGTTCTTAATCTCACTTCTATTATTGCTTTGAGCAGTGAAGTTCTAGAAAACATTTGGTTTGGAAAGAATGTCAAGTATGATCATTTGAGAGTCTTTGGTTGTAAGGCTTTTGTGCATATTGCAAATGATGAAAGATTCAAGTTGAATGCAAAATCAAAACAATGTATCTTCATCGCACTATGACAAATAACATTTTCTATGACAAATATTTCACCTTGAACATGCCAAAATCAAGCGTATAGGTCATAGGAGCAACATGTTTGATTAATTTATAAAAAAAACAACTTTTTCATATAGCTATAAGCGCCAAATTTTTTCCATAAAAAAATAAACCTATTACTTGGTGTTTTTGAAAACCAATTGAATATAACTACACGGGAACTCGCTTCGAATCCCTGTAACTGCATTTAAGGTATTTTTCAACGATTTCTCACTTGGCCCCTTCCAATCTTCCCTTTTTTTCTTAGTTAATTTTTTTGTTTAATTTTTTTTTGTTAATTAGTATTTCTTAAAATTTTTGTTATCAATAAAAACGAATATGCAATAATATGAAAGGAAATATTTCATTAATTAAAAAAGTACAACAAATAATTATTCCACATATTCAAATTTCTGACTCCACTCAACTTCACTAATATCACTATTAATTATCTCTAACTAAGAGAAAAGTTCAGAAAGAACTCTTTCATATGGTATGAGGAAAGTTATTTCCTCCTTAGAGATGATTATCATTTTATTTAAGAAGTTAAAAATGGTAAGAGGAAGATTAACTCTGATGTTTTTAGTAAGGAATAACAAGAGATGCTTGTCATCCCAAGTAAGCGTTTCTAGTTGTTTCTCTTTTGGACGAAGATTTGACACTAGAAGTTGATACAAAAAATTTCAAATTGGTCGTAGAGTAGCAGGAATGCTGAGAATATCATTGTTGGCATAAATTAGGGGAAGATGATATGAGTAGGCATTGTTGAATCTATAATGTTTAACACAACATTGATCTTCACAATTTATTATCTATGAAATAACTGACTATGTAATTGTGATAGGAGAGACATTGACATAGGACTCGATTTGCTCAACATCATGACCAGATGGCCCAACAGAGACATTTAACCAAAACCCTTTAACGAGATTAATGTAGATGGGTCCATGAAGAATGTCAAAGTAACCATTAAAATTTTGTTCGCGAATAGTTTTCCTTAGATCAAAATATTTATCTTTCAAATCATTGAAATCAGCAAACTTTTCATTTATAACGAACAAAAGATTTTTATCTAAGTTTGTTGAAGACATTTTTGAAGAAAAGAAAAGACTTTGAAACTAGGTTTGAAGACACGGAGTTAGAAATGAGACGTTGAAACTAGGAACAATCACTACTACGAGAAACCCATATCACAATGGTTGGAAAAGAGATACCATCATACAGGTCCAACTGTTTTAATGTATGGTGTGATTGTATGTATAATAATTTCAATCACGGGCGTACGACCTTGTTGTATCTATGTAGCGCACTACCTACCACAACTATTACTTTAAACGACCTATGTGGTATATTAAAATCCAACATATTTAACAACGGTTGTTCTAGACAACCGTTGTTGTATATAGCCCTGAATTTATTATAAATTATGTGGATATATATTTTTATAGATAACGTTCTAGACAACCGTTGAAAAATATTATATATATTTTTTATTTTATCCTCTTAAGCGGACAATTTAAATACTGAATTTAGGGTAAACCAAAATATATTACTGAGGTAACTTTGACATTTATGAAATAAAATACATAAAATTTTAACATTTCAAGAAAAATTCAAATTTTTTTAAAGAGAATAAATTGAAACTAATAAATAATGTTGTATATTAGACTCTAATATTTTTTACAATATGCACGACAATAAAGAAATGTCTTACCTAAAATAATTCTAATAGGCCGGTTCAAAGAAAATTGATGTTTTTCTCTTCATCCACTTGTCACAAGTTCTCTTACAGAGTGATTTCTTATGCTTCACTTTTTGTTAAAATTGATCTCACGTAAAAAATAAATAAAAAAATTCTACTTTCTACCTATTCAGTATTCACCAATAATTTATTTTTTTCCTCTTTCGGTAACAATGTTTGAAATTAAAAAATCTATGATTTACAAGACATACATTTTTCTTGCCTTTCTACAACTGTATTATATATATATATATATATATATATATATATATATATATATATATATATATATATATATATATATATATATATATATATATATATATATATATATATATATATATATATATATATATATATATATATATATATATATATATATATTAAAAATTAAATTACATATAGTCTTGTCTTAAAATCAAATGTGGAAACCACAGTTCTAATACCCTAACTATTAAAAGACATAAAAGGCATCACATGAAAGTTCCCTTTA
This sequence comes from Lathyrus sativus, assembly GCA_963859935.3. NCBI lineage: Eukaryota > Viridiplantae > Streptophyta > Magnoliopsida > Fabales > Fabaceae > Lathyrus > Lathyrus sativus. The sequence goes on from OZ012736.1 coordinate 21,356,862, forward strand.
GACCACTTATAGTGATGGGCATAAAATTGGACATACATAAGCAAAAAATGAACCTGGACGACACATTGAACAAAATAAATGAGATATCCACTAGTATCAAGTAGCCACACTCTGTTGTTCCATGTTTTTTCTTTGACTTCTGTTTGAGATGCAAAATATCACAAAGTGGAACCAAATACGTTCAAGTGTGTGACCTCGTGCATTTGGAGGAACTTTTCATTCTTACAGTGACAGGACAGGACCATAAGTTTTCTTAAAGTGATATGAATATATTTTTCCACAAATATCATATCGTTGTTTCATCTTGCCAATCATCCTGACCATGTTCATTGTGCAATGATAGAAAATTAACTTCATGAATGCCCACACATATTTTCACATTTATTTGTCATTTGAACACAACCTCTCTATACTACTATATATAAAGCATTAGCTAAGGCATTGTCATAACCAAATTAATTATTTGTTGATTGAAACTTAGAGTTCCTTTGAACGCTTCATGCATGAGACTTTCTATTTGGTCTGAAATCCATTAGAAAAGATAGTCCCTTTTTCAATGAAGTGTTTGGGGGAACTCTTAGATTCATCCAACACTACTACACATCATTGAATACCATCAAGTGAGTAATGTGTTTAGTGAAATTCCAGAGTTTAACTAAGAAAATATTGGTAAACAAATGTTTATGTTGGTTTTGAAATTTGAATTATAGATCTTTTAATTAGAATTTCTTTAACACGGTTCAACTCACTTATCTGATCAGTTATTTAATTTCTTATTTTTGTTTCTGCTTTTTTCATCCATAAAAAAATTGCAAATTTCAAACTACTCGTATTTTTCATAATAAATAAATTGGCGTTGATGGAGATATTTTTGTAGTCTTGCAATACTTTCAAACCCCAACTTTGGCAACGCCTAAAAGACATTACTTGTTTTTTTTTTGTTTTTTTATTTTTTTTATTTTTATTTTAAAAATTTTTTTAATTGAAGAAAATGCATTAAAGTAGTAATACAAGAAATATTCCGCACCGTAGATACAAAATACACCTACACTACGAAATTAAAATAAACCTTTTAAAAAAATCAAAAGGCCGGTTATACCATTCATAAAAATTACATGTAATTTTAGAGTTGAACAACTCTAAGAGATAGCAATAATTTTGTTAACAATATCCTCTCCTGATCCGAAACCATCTTTAAAAATGATTTGGTTAACTTTGACTCTAAATGCACTAACATATATATACACATCCAAATTAAACAAACCGTCTTTTTTGAAGACTTGCCTACGACTTTCGCAAACCAATGAAGCAAGTGACCACAACAATTAACCAAAGCACCTCACTACACCCATGCTCATTGATAAGTTGCTTTTTAAACCAACTGCATTTTTGGACAAAAAGCAAAAACGTGAACCAAAGATTCAAAACTGTGAAAGTAAAATACACATACCAAATCGTGGGCATTACTTGTTATTAATGTAGATATTGTAAATGAGTATTTTTATTTGTTGAATCAAATTTAGTTTTGAAAATAATAGCATTTATTCGTAGAGCTTTGACGATAACAATATAATTAAAATTTGATATTTTTAATGTGTTTGTTTTTATGTGTAGAACAATTTGCAATTATCTACCAAAAATAGAATTGTGTGATAATAAAGTTGCATTTTTAATGGTTTTTAAGGATTTGATATTAGTGTTTATCCTAGTACTTTTGTTCCATTTTTGATATGGTTTACTTCTGTTTCCTTGTTTTTTATGTGTTTCAAAAGTTTTAAAGGTGTAAAATCATGATGAAGTGGATATAAGGTGAATCAAAAACGATACAAGACATTACGGCTTGGCCGCAATGGGCATTACAACCGTAATGGCCCAAACGAAAACTTCCTAATTTTAGTATTTGGCACAAGAATGTTGAGGACATTATGACTCTAATAGTTCCAACGACCTTTGGATTTTCTATGTTTTGATGTTTAGTTCTTAGCCTTCCATTTCTCAAACTTTTACACTTTGACATTTAACCTCCTAAATTGTGAATTATTAGAGTTTAATTTTTACACTGTTAGTTAATCATAGTCATTAGATATTTATAAGAGTTTAATTTTTATTTTAATCACTTATAAAATAAGACAAACGAATGATGGTAATGAATCAACAGTGTAAAACTTTTTACATTAACAGTGTATAGTAATTAATCTTTATTTTTAATAGGTTTAGGCTATAAAAATACCTTATAACCTTAGATTACACTCCATCACAAATTCTATTTTTCCGCACACTTTAAGTTACTGGAGTTTTATTCTTTGCATTCTTTTTTCTTGCAAAAGTTTCCATTGCAGCAACACATACTCGTATGTATTTCCAATTATGTTGTTCATCTTTTATTTTCATGATGTTGAGAAAAATATAATGAGTTGGAGTTTCATATTGATTATAATTGTGGGGAGTTGAGCATTTATAAGGGGCATAATCCATACACTCATCACTTTACGGTTTTGGGTGAATATATGAGATGTCTCTCAAAAAAGTGTTGCACTATAAAGGAAGCCTTACAATGATCAATGCTCCTTATTAAAAAGCTCCTCTAACAAATGGTATCATGAGCCTTTGAAAGAGACTGACTTACTTGTATCAAAATACCCAAGAACAAGTGTCCTGTTGAAATCAAAATGCCCAAGAAAAAGTGTATCGAATTGTCCAGGAAAGAGGTGTCAACGGCGATACAAATGCATGTGGACAAGAGTTTCCACCTGAGAGGGAGCATTGTGGACTCACACTTGAGGGGAAGTGTTGAGAATAATATAACAAATGTGAGTTGGAGTTCTACATTGATTATAATTGTAAAAAGTTGAACTTTTATTAGTGGGAGAACCCATTCACCCATCATGACGTAACACATCATTGCTTCATAATTTAGTTGCTTTTATTTTTTTTCCATGCCTATTTTTATAAATAAGATTATGTCAGTGTTTATCTTTAATATGTGTGAATAGACTCTTTTAGATTTATGACCATGAAGACTACCTAAACAATCAATCTCATGTAGGATTTCAATTTGATTTCTATTAACAAGAAATTATGTGATTATTTTTGTTGTTTAGGACTTAATATATAAGCCTTAATAAAATTAGAGATGGTATAAGATATCAATTGTATACTTAAAAGGTATCACTAATATCCAAGCTAAAAAGATCAGATAGTTAAAACGAGGTTACCAAAGTGTCTTAACTAATCAAGAAAAACTATATTAAATTATTTTTGCTTAAATGATCCTCAATAGATGCATTACACTACAAAAATTGGCGATTCATTATTTTAGGATAAGATCATACGATGTCGAATGGTGGTATGATCATTTCTATCTATTTATTTTTGTAAGAACGTGAATTATCATAACAGAGTGATAAACAAAAGAGTTTATAATAGATGACAAAATAGAAAGGAGTTAATTATTAGTTAGTTATTAGTTAGTTACATTTTGTTATGCAGTTAGTTATCTTTCTCTTCCTACTATATAATTTATGTAATTTTCATACAATGAATAAGAGAGCATTGTTCTGCTTTTTACCTTCTCCCTCTTCACTTTAAGCTTTCTTGCCATTCTTCAATGGCTTCCATATGAGAAGCATAATATGGTATCATCGTCTTCGATCATTTTTCCACATTTCTGCACCATTTTTTTCTCTTCCACTCGTGCGATCTCTCCACTTGTGTGATCTTTCCTTTGATTTCAGCATGCCTCCGCGTAATGATCCTACTGCAAATCGAATCACAAATTGTGATGTTGATTCCGTTTACTACGTTCATCCTAATGAAGGTCCCAATTCTGTTAGCATTCAACCTCAATTGAATGGTTCGAACTACATTTCGTGGTCAAGATCCATGGAAAGAGCTCTTGACAGCTAAGAATAAGATTGCGTTCATCAACAGATCCATTCGTGTTCCAAGTATCAACGATCTTAACCGATCTGCGTGGGAACGATGCAATTGCCTTGTTCACTCATGGATTCTCAACTCTGTAAGTCCTGCTATCGCACAAACAATCATTTTCTTGGAAAATGCTCTTGATGTTTGGATTGATCTCAAAGAAAGATTTTCTAAAACTTATAGAATTCGCGTATCTAATTTGCGTGCTAAAATTAACAATCTCAAACAAGGAAACAAATATGTTCTTGATTATTTCACTGAGCTTCATGGACTATGGGAAGAATTGAATTCTCATAGAGAAAACCCCACATGTACTTGTGCTCAACAATGCAGATGTGATGTTATGCGTAGTGCTAGAGAATTTCGTCTTGAAGATTAGATTATGCAATTCTTAACAAGATTGAATGATAAATTTTCCGTTATCAAAACTCAGGTTTTGTTACTTGATCCTTTACCATCCATCAACAAAGTATACTCTATTGTTGTTCAAGAAGAGAGTAACAATATTTCTTTATTGAGTCAACCTGATTCTAATTCTACTATTAATGAAGCCAATAGCCTTGTTAATGCATATGATTCAAGGAAATTCGCTGGTAAACCTTCCAACTCTTATGGTGGAGCATCTAACAATAAGAAAGATTGTAGAATATGTACTTTTTGTCACAGGACTGGCCATACAATTGATGTTTGTTATCGCAAACATGGATTCCCTCCCAATTTTACCAAAAATCAAGCATCAGCAAATGCTTCTAATGCTGCCGATACACAAGCTGTGATGAATACTAGAACAGAAGGTTCTCTCAATAATTCAAGTGCCAACATCACTCAAGAACAATATGCTCAATTGATTGGTTTGTTACAACAAACAAATTTGCTGCCTTCCAGCCCTACCCCAAATCCATGTGCCAACCATATTTCCACTCATCTTGGTCATACACCAAATGAGAATTCAGGTAAATTTTTTGTTTCTACAGTTTCCTGCTCCACTTACATAAAACCTGATTTTTGGATTTTAGATTCTGGTGCCAATGACCATGTTTGCTCATCTCTTAAATTGTTTAGTTGTTACCATAAAATTCAGCCTGTCAATGTTTGTCTACCTAATGGATCTGTTGTTCTAGCTAAACATGCAGGAACAATTCAATTTCCCCCTCACTTACAGCTTCATAATGTGTTATACACACCTGATTTTTCCTTAAACCTTCTGTCTGTTTCCAAACTTTGTCATTCCACTAATTGCAATTTTATTTTTTCTGCTAATGATTGTTTTATTCAGGATGTGAAAACGAAGAAGATGATTGGTTTGGCTAATCAAGTGGAAGGGTTGTACAGACTCAGGACATATATGAATTCCTTTCCTACAGAAACTAGTATTTCAAGTATTTCCTCATCCAAACCAAATGTAGAAACTTCAATTTCCAATAATTGTAAAATGATCCCTAAACAAGCTTTGTGGCATTTTAGATTGGGTCATTTATCTCATGATAGACTTTCCGAAATGGCTCAAATGTATCCTGATATTTTCAATGACAACAAAGTTGTCTGTGATGTGTGTCACTATGCTAGACATAAGAAACTACCTCACACTTTGAGTCATTCTAAAGCTTCTCAAGAGAGCATTGTTCTGCTTTTTACCTTCTCCCTCTTCACTTTAAGCTTTCTTGCCATTCTTCAATGGCTTTCATATGAGAAGCATAATAGTTTACATGAACATGTAATAGGCATAAATCATAGTCCTAAGTATATCTCTATTCAAATTTAAATAAATCAAAATCATTTCAAACCAATTTTATCAACACTTTAGCTAATTACAAAATCAAAATAAGAAAGAAAATTCAGTACTTCAGACCGTTCTCAGCAGAACGATACTTATTTTATTACTATGATGGAACCGTACACTTGCGACCTATCAAATTTTTGAAATCTTTGTTAAAGACTTGTTTTATATATGGATTTTTCTATTAATTATTTTTATACAAATGTTTTTCGCTTTTGGTTGAATTCAATGAATCTAAAGTCTTGGAAATCTCATTGATCTGAAATCCAACAATATTTGCACTTAGCCATAGACAAAAACAACAAGGGATGGTTGAATCTAGACACACCTTAAAAAATATCAACCCCTACTAACGGAGAACCTCGTTCTAACAATGTGTGTTTTCATGTAGAGAATAATTTTGAATTAAAACCATATTTGTTGTCCATAGTACTAGTTTTCTATTTTTGTAGTTCTTCGAATTGCCAGCGAAGCGACACAATTAATACTTTTTTTATTTTAAATCATGGATAGAGTTAGGGCATTGCTAGTGCCCTTACCTTTTGTGATTCTATTACGACATAGAATGAGTTGAAGATAACACTTCTATCTTGGTATTTTCCACCAAGAAAGTTTTCTCAGTAGAGAAATTATATTTCTTGTTTTACTTAGCAGGATGAGGAATCGTTGTACGAAGCATGTGAGTGATTTAAAGAAATTCTCAAGTTATGCCCTTATTGTGAATTGGAAAAGATTTTATAGTTCATAATTTTTATAATGGTCTATTGAGTTGCACGTGAATAGACGCAGTTGTGATCGAGATATTAAGAAATAAAAATATCTATGAAGTCTACGTGCTCATAGATGATATGACGCGTAACCATTTTCAATGAAGCAGTTATCCTGAGCGAGCACCTCAAAAGGAAGACCTATATGAGGTAAACGTTTTAGAATTTCTTAATGCTAAAGTTGATGTATTATTCCAAAAGTTTTATAAAATAGGTGTGAGACTCCTCCTCCCCCATTTTGATTGCAATGGAAGAACCCAAATCATAAATAACTAATTACATTAATAATTTTCAAGAAAAAACCTTTATTCTAATACTTATAATAAATTTTGGCTGAGAGACCACCCCAATATTTCTTACAAAAATAACTCTTCTAAAATAAATAAAATATTGAAAAAAAATAATTATAGAAGAGTTCAAAATATAAAATCGATTTATAAATGCAAACTAATTATAATTAAGTTTATAAATAGAAATCGGTTCAAAAGTGTTTTTAAACTGAACTAAAACTAATTTAACAGTTAATTGTATTTTTATATAAGTGGTTATTGAAAACTAAATTGAACCATTAAAGTGGTTTGATTCATTGCAGGTGATGAACCAAGAAGAGCCTTAAAAAAAATAAAAGGATTAGAAATAACACACAAAGCAATTCCAAAGGTGAAACCACTACTATAAAAAAAAAAAAACACATTTTAAAACAAATTCTTACTACAACTATTTAATAAACTGGAGTAGTTTATGTTCATTAGGCGCATTTCATTTTTTATTTTTAAATCAAATATATAACCACGATTCATTTAAACAACCATGGTGATATGTAAAGTAATAGCCCAATATGAATCCTCACGGATGCAATTTAAAGTTTTTTTCATCAAGAAAGGGGTGTGTTTCCCTAATTTCAATTTTTAAATAAAAATTAAACACTTTTCAAACGATCCACTTTAACAACCATAGTTAAAAATATTGACATTCCATAGTGGTTATTTTTATCAACCGTGATGAAATATATTACTTATAAAAACTAATTTATATAAGTTCGTAATAGACTGCGCTCAAAAGAAACCCTGACTTCTCTTATCTTATCACAATCTCTCAAACCACTAACATAACTTCTTTAACTATTATGAATCATGGAAATGTTTCACGAATCTTTGCAAGACGAAACAAGTAGCTCAATTCTTTAATTTCATTCTCAATGAATCTTTTTCAATGAAAGATACGTATGTGAAATATTTTGAGTTGGTTTTGTTGATTTTAAAAATATTTGTCTTGTTTTTCTTGTTCAAAATATACTTGAAACATATGAATTATTATTTTATTATTACTAAGATGAGATTATAATTATTATAATATTTTTGTTGAGATAAATAAATGATTTAAGTTATTGCTGAGGTATGTTGTTGTTTTGTTAAGGTAACTTTTATTTATGTTAAAGTAAATTGTTATTGTTGTTGATAAATGTTGTTTTATGTGTTATTGTAGATTTATTTATTTATTTTGTTGTTTTGGTTGAGATACGTTGATGTTTTGTTAAGTTAGTTTGTTGTTTATGTTAAGATAAGTTGTCGTTTTGTCGACAAATGGTGTTTTGTATTATTGTAAATATTTTTTTTTATGTATGCTGTTACTTTTGTGTAACTTTTGTGTAAGTATATTATTGTTTTGTTAAGATAAGTTGTTGTTTATGTTAATGTAGATTGTTGTCTTAATTATCCGTTGTTATTTAATTATCTTAAAACTAATCTAAAATAAATTACATTAAATTTGATTGGGAAATTTTTTTTTTAAAACTAATTAGTAAAAATTATACCTTATATAATTTTTACTTTAAATCAAATGCAAAAAACAACATTGCAAATACACATTGTTAAAAAAATTGTAATATAAATGGATATACATATGCAAAGAAATGAACCTAGACGACACTTTGAACAAAATAAATGAGATATCCACTAATCAAGTAGCCACATTCTGTTGTTCCATGTTATTGCTTTGACCTCTGTTTGAGATGCAAAATATCACAATATGCTAAATGGAATCAAATACAATGAAGTGTGTGACTTCTTACATTTAGAGATATCTTTCATTCTTACACTGACAGGACAGCACAGGACCATAAGATTTCTTAAACTGACATAAATAAATTGAGAGGTATCTTTTGCAAGAATTCCTAAAAGATCGTATCCTCATTTTCTCTTGCCAAACATCCTGGCCATGTTCATTGTGCAATGGTAGCAAATTAACTTGATGAATGTCCACACATATTTTCACATTTATTTGTCTTTTTAACACAACCTCTCTATACTACTATATATAGAGAGCATTAGGAAGTGAATTTGACATGAGCAAATTAATTATTTGTTGATTGTATCTTAGAGTTCCTTTGAACGCTTCATGCACGAGACTATCTATTTGGTCTAAAATCCATTAGAAAAGATAGTTCCTTCTTTAATGAAGTGTTTGGGGGAACTCTAGGATTCATTCAACACTACTACACCTCATTGAATACCAACCAGTGAATAATGTGTTTAGTTAAATTCCAAAATTCAATTAAGAAATCAAAGTTTTTCCTAAAATACTCTTAAATTTAGATTGTCTCAAAATTAATCAAGCAACATCAAAACTTCTTCACTTATCATCAGACAAAATCAAAGAGTCCATTCAATTACATCAACTTCAAAAGTTTTTCACTTTTTGTAAGTTTTTTATTTTTGCAAATTTTTTTAAATTTTTGTATAAATTTGTAGAAATTGATGATTAGGTATTGAAATACATAGATTATGCATGTTTGATAGTTGACATAGTATGAGAAATGTGTTTCATAGTTAAAAGTAACTGTCAATGTATTATTTTTGGGGGTTTGGTGGTCTGCATTATGTGAAGACAAATTTCTCAAAGTATTTTGATGAAGACAAATCTACAAACAGTGAGTTTGACAAAAAGAAATGGTGCAAGACTAACAAGTACAATTCAAGTTTCAAATGATAGAGATCAAGTCTTGAAGAACTCATATTGGATTGATCATGAACTTTTAAAGTATAAAGCTTTAAACATCGCTCTTTATGTTTATTAAGTGCTCAAAATTATCCATACATGCCATGAATCATCAAAGTCTTTTGTGCATTAAAACTTTAGCCTCACTATTGTTTTCCAAGGCGTTTTTTGATTTTGCACTGCTGGTAATCAGTTACCATGTGTCTAGTAACTGATTACGACCTTGTTGCGTTTCATTCTGTGGGCTTTTCCAAAGGGTGTAATCGGTTACCCTAATCTGTGTAACCGGTTACATAGTGTTATTTTTCAAAAAAATTAACGTTGGCCCAGTTGTAGCCAGTTACATCATTTTGAGTATCGGTTACCACTGAACCAGAAGCTGCAAAACATGCATTTTTCAATTCAAATTATTTTTTAAAATAGTTCTTGAAGCATGACATCTATTCATTCATTTTCACTCACTTAGAGAGGTGTCTAGAGGCTATAAATACATTAATCTTCAGATTTTCTTACTCACCTCTTTCATCTATAATTCAAATCAATTTTTCTCTTCATCTTTCAAATTTCTCAAATGTTCTAGATCATAATTTTTGGAGAAACTTTATGCTCATAATTTTCTTTGAAAATATTCATAAGTTTCATCCACATACATACTTGAGCACTTGTATTACATAAAGGGAATTGTATGCTTGAAGGAGAAGATCAATCAAGTGATTGATACATTGTACACTACATTTTAAAACTCTTGTAAAACTCATAATATTGTTGTAATCATTGTTGTCAAGGATTGATAGAAATAAGAGAGTCATTAAGGGAGGATTGTTCTCTTAATGTACTTAGTGAATATCCAAAAAGATTGTTCTTGGTGATTGAGTTAGAGTTTGTATAAAAAGACTATGATTGTCTTGTCCATAAGATCTAACAATAGCAAAAATCTCTTACTGTGTAAAGGGACTGATGTTCTCTTGGATTGCAAGGGAACCAAGATATATTGTTGTGTCTTATATCTTTATGCACTTTATAGATTTCATCACTTAGAAACTAAATAGAAAAAATTATAAGACTCAAGTTAAAACCAGAAAAATAATTCTAAGTACCTAATTCATCCCTCCCTCTTAGGTGCATACTCTACTTACACATTAGCGCCATTGACAAAAATGAAAGTTGCAGGAAATTTCGAAGATGCATCTCCGCAATTTTTTAAATTTTGGATTCCTAGGACTAGAGATACATCTCGGTATTTTATATGTCTGATTTTTTTTTTTTTATATTTTCTTGCATGTAGAATTGCTTGTTGTAATTGTGTGACACTTGTCTGATTTACTTACATGCATTATAGTTGATAGAGACGACACATTGAGGCACGAGAGGATTGCATAAAATGCATCTATCCGGAGGGAAAAGTGTCAAGTTTTGGAGGCTTCTATTTCCTCTAGCCCATTTGATAGCGAAGCGTCGACTCTTTGGGCTCATATATATCCACCTTTTTCTTCTTATAGGAGATGAGTGTCACCTAGTGATGCATCACTGCCTTCGTCTTCCCAGAGGCAACATGTTTCACCTATTTAAGTACCTGAGGTGCTTGAGGTACTCGAGTCACCAGAGGTACCTGGGGAATCAATTCCATTGGAGGGACCTCAGACTAATGAGCCAGTTCCACCTCAGGCTAATGTGCCAGTGCCACCTCAGATATTCAAAGGAGTCCCGTTAGAGTTTTCGTTGTTGCCTATTTACTTATACCATACTTCCAGACATATATGGGACGAAGAGGTAAAACTAGTTGGATTCATTTTTTTTAAAATTACGTTTATTATTATATTACAAGTTTCAAACGATGATTTATTTTTCTGCAGGACCGTGATCTGGTGAAATTCATTAACCATAGACAAAAGATTAATGGCTTACATCAGCCTAATGATGAGTGGTTACAAGCTGCTTTGTCCTTATCTGGGATGAAAGACTTATCCAAGAACGATTATGTTACGGTGAACAACGAGATGCTTAATGCATTCGTGGAAACATGGAATACTGAGGCCTCATCATATCATCTACCACTTAGAGAGACGTCTATCACACTCGACGATGTGTCGTGTCTGCTGCATCTTTCAATTAAGAGGAAGCGCTTAGATCATGGAAGGATTAGCAAGATAACACGCTTAATTTATGGTATACTATATGGGGGTTGACCTAGAAGCTTCCTTCAGAGAGTTTGAAAAAAATCAGAGGTGCTCATGCTAGGTTTGAATTCATGAAAAAAGGTAGATACATGTGAGCTGCTTAGAGCAGAAAAGGTAAAGGGTGATGCGGAGCAGTGGGGTTGTATATAGCACATGCTATTAGAGCTTACCTGTTATATTTGGTTGACAATGTCATTTTTGTGGGCAAGAGTGTCACTTATGTTGATGTCGTCTACCTATGATACTTTGAGTACTTTGAACAGATCCATGAGTACAACTAGGGAGCGCTTGTATGGTCTACTTGTAATCTAAGTTATTTGAAGGTTGTAGGTGGAAGACGAAGCAGATGACAGGAAGCATCACACTTTTGACGGTAATTTTTGTTAGTCTTTTAGTGTTTGTGTATCATTTTTATTACATTTTTGCAACACCCTTACTAATGATTAGTGTGTTCCAACATTTTTCAGGCTTGGATCCTCCAAAAATTCCCATGAATCTTCGGCTGGTTGTGTGTTCCGACATATATGAAGAATATGTTGTATGCTTCTACATTTGTCCCACTCAGAGGGAACCATACAACAGAGCCATTTCAAGTGTATCTTGACAGCTCAGTAGAAGAAGGTATGCACTTTAACAACTATGTCGATCAGCGTGAGACGTGGCTATTTGACGACATAATGTCATACTCGAGATGTGGCATTTCCTCATCTGCTTGAGCTCCTTGTTGTGTCTACTTATCTTTCTATGAGACATAGAGATATGGATGTCATGTTTGATGATTATCCTAGTCATCAAGTACCAGAAGAGGCACGAAGTACAATGGCTGAGAGCGACTGGAGCTATGTAAATAGGTACATCAGGTGGTTCTTCAAGGTTTCACATCCATATATGGTGCAGGCTGCTCCAGAAGATCCACTAAGGCCAACTCATCAAGAGATGCTAGAGGAGGAGAAGACTAGGTTAAATTATGCTCATGATGTGTTTCCTAGATGCCATTGTATTGTGGAGATTGAGTAGGTCAACATTCACAGATGTATCTTTCTTGATGATTCTGAGGTGATGGAGGTCATAGATGCCATTATGATAGAGGCACAAGAGACACTGGTGTACTACAGAAAGTGTCAGAGAACTTGAAGGCATTGTCCTAATTCAAAAGGAATTCTAGTAAAGGAGATTGATGCATTAGAGGAGACTTAAATTAATTTACAAATAGGAAAGAAAGAAAGGGTATTAGTACCCAAAAAAAAAATTGAGATATCCAAGAATTCAGATATTTCATTGATACTCTCATACTGTTGGATTTTCCACTAATAGAGAATAAATATACTTGGTTCAATATTGATTGAAGTGCCATGAGCAAATTGGATTGATTATACTATCCGAATTCTTAATTGAGAGGTATAATGTTGTCAGGCATGGTTACACATCGAAGACACTTCTAGTCACTTTCTTGGGTCAAAGTGAGCAAAGTAAGTTGGAGACTAGAACCTTTAAAAATGAATAATTGTTGGTTTGACCACAAAGAGTTTGTACCATTTGTAGAAAAATCCAAGAATTTGTTTGAAGTTGTTGGAAAGCATGCCTACGTGCTAAAGGAGAAACTTAGATTACCTAAAGAAAGATTAAGAATTAGTAACAAAGAGATTTTTGGGTGTGTTGACCTAAAGGTGGAAAACACTGTCAAATAATTGAATGGTTTGGACTCATTGGTGGCTAGGAGTGTTGAGATCATCATACCTTATGTAGCAGAAAAGCGCAAAACTTCAAACAACGTGTGAGAGTATCAAGGAGGGTCATCAAACTCAAGATTAGGGGTGTGCAAAAAAAGAAAAAACCAGTTATACTTAATTAAATTGATATTCATATTGTCTACTTTTAGAAATTTAAATCAAATGTTAAAATATAAATATAGGTATCCATTTTATTATCCAAATATAAATCCGTACCCATAACAATAATGTGATTTAGTTGTTGAATACTCAAATTTTATTATGTGTTAAATTTATACATTTGTCATTTTTTTTATGTTTTATCATTTTATATATATATATATATATATATATATATATATATATATATATATATATATATATATATATATATATATATATATATATATATATATATATATATATATATATATATATATATATATATATATATATATATATATATTAAAAATTATCAAAAATCAAATATAAAAATTTAAAAATAAGCTATTGAATCTTATCACTAGGCTTTTATATATATATATATATATATATATATATATATATATATATATATATATATATATATATATATATATATATATATATATATATATATATATATATATATATATATATATATATATATATATATATATATATTTGCTGAAGCCTAATGATAAGGTTCAATAGCTTGTTTTTAAATTTTTATATTTGATTTTTGATAATTTTTAATTTGTGTACTATGTATGCTGATACGTACCAATAACTTTTAATACGTGTATGCTGATTATTTGTAATTAGTTTATGATTGGTTTTTAATTATTGGTGGGGTGGTTGTTGTTCTTGTAATGAATGGGGTGGTTGTTGTTCTTGTGATGAGGCTGTTGTAGCTATTGTGACTATATTAGCTATTATTTTAATCTCATATTTTTCTTGGAATTCTATGTTCTTAAAATGGCAAGTGTAGTTTATTGTTATTAATGATATATTTTTCATTTGTCTTTTAAAATAATGTAATATGCTCATCAAAAAATGTTAGTGGGGGAAGGCCGTTTAGATAAGTATCACCAATATATATATTCCGCTGGCCTAAATAAAAAGTATTCAGTAGTAGTATTGTAAGCTATTTTAAAGATATATTTCTTTTTATAATTTTTAAATATTGTCAAAAATTAAGTATTTAAATTTAAAAATTAATATAAACTTAAATAAAATAAAATTTAAATTTAATTAAATAATTTGAATTAAAATCAAATTTTATTTAGAACTGGTTTTAAACCGATTCAAAAATGGTTATGAATATCAAACTGGTTTTTGTTAACCGTGGTTTTGTTTATAAATTATACCTATAAAAATAGATTGATTTATATTAAATGGTTATCCACGCACACCCCTACTTAAGGAGGTAAAAATTATTTCCAATAAAGATTGGAAGAAACTAACTTCAATAAGCCGGTGCTTGAAGATATAGAGTTTAACCAACGTTTACTGGAACACAGAGAAAATTGGAGGATCTATTCTCTTTTGATGAAATTCTAGAAACCATGTGGTCAAGAACGGAAAAAAAATCCCAAGATTAACAAATATAACTTTGGATTTCACAAGACATTTGAGAGAATGTGAAGAATGGCATTTTTTATTTTGTGAATGAATTCTATTGTAGTGTGGTTTTTCCTATAGCTATTAAAGCACCGGTCATAATTGTAGTCCCAAATACAGATAACCCTTAAGAATTAAACAAATATATAACAATTTGTTTAGTTGTGTGTTTGTATACAATTCTTTCTAATAATCTAACTGATCGTACCTGATCAGAAAGGAGTCAGTAGTCTGCCACACGTCGTGAGTTGCTGCCCTCACCGATGTTGTGTAGGAGAAAAGGGGTGTACTTGTAAGATACTCTAATGCTTGAGTGAGTAACGGAACTAGAGAGAGCAAGTACAGAGAGAAGGTGTAGTGAATAAGATATTTGACCCTCTTGTGAAAGAGGGTATTTATAATGTTCCCCCAGCGCAGAGCCAACGTATACATTGCCTTGGGCCGGATTGTCAAGCCCAACACAAGTAACTGCCAAGGCTTACGTGGCGTAGGAAAGACTAGCACGTTGTCTTCACCCTAGATCAATTGCCCTGTGATCTTCGGAAGGTGGGATGACCAACTCATTTGGAAGTGGGTAGTTTCCTGATGACGTGTCCCCGTGTGGGGGATACGTAGAGAACGTGGGGAAAACGCATGGGCTTCCCCGTCAAGAGAGTCCTCTGCCCGACAGAGGGGATTTGGGCCTTGTTGGGCCTCATCAGTATAATACTGGGTTGGGCCTGCCCGGCTGAGGGGTAGGTCTCGGCCCAGTCCAGAACAGGAGCCCCTTAAGTCGTTGCTCCTAGGTGGAGGAGTAATGACTTAAGGGTAGGTCAAAATATCGAGGACCTCTTTGGAAGATGGTATTTGCCCGACGCATATAATTGGAAGTCGTGTACCAGGTCGGGAGCGGAGGATGATCGACGGGACAACATGTCGGGGAGGTGGACAGCGTGAAGGATGTACTCGCTCTCTGAGCCCAAAAGGGAGACGAATGGTTGTGAAGCTTCTAGTGCTGCCATGTGTCAAACAATCATTGCTTAGCTAGGGCAGCTATGGGTATGGGCGTTTGAGTGCCTAGTGTCATACCCCAAATTTGTCCTCAGGCTATCTGTGTATGAATTTTGTTTTCAGACTGTACCAAAGTAGGCTTCATGTTTGAAGTTTCGCTTAAGGTTTTTTGCGCCAAGTCAGGAAAATTGTGAATGGATCAGGATATTAGGCTATGTTTTTAGGTGATACTAAGGTATCAGGGTCATACTTAGACTTATCCAATCCAAGTTTGAATTAGTTCAAAAGGAAACAGTGATTTTAAGGTCTTTTAAGGTCAAGTTGTTCCAAACTTAAGGCATGATCCACTCAAGTTAGAATGCAAAGCCATGGTTAGAGTTTACGCAAGTCATGATTAAGCCATTTAGGAGTGACCTTTGAGAATGAATGATAATTTTATGGTGAAGCATCATTTCATCTGTGTGGGCTTTATTTTAAAAGACAATATCATTAATTCTACTTGGAGATTCAGCCATGGAGATGTACTTTTCCAAGACATGCTTTGCAAATTATAAGGAATGTTCTATCAAGCCATTTTAAGTTGAATTTTTTTTTTGAAGAAAACACGTCATGTGAAAAGTTAACTTGATTGTTTAGAATACAAAATCATTAAGTAAAGCTATTACATTATGATACCATCACAAGTGCACAACCAAAATAGGGCATTGCAATGACTCATGGATACACATCACCTACAACGTTCATCTAGCCATCCATCACTACACAAAATAATGACCAAAAGGTTGCATACACAAGCTAACATACAATTTAAACCATACACTACAAACAAAAAGAAATTCTTCAAAATTATCACGCATAACTTCACACACCCAAAACTAATAACATTAGCAGCAACAAAAATAATTTGTCACCCAAAATAATAGTACATGCGTTATAACAACAACAACAATAAATCGAAGCCTTGAAAACTATCACCACTGCTATAACTCATGTGACTTGTAGGAATTGAAAAGAAAAAACGGACACGCAACGCTACCGCAACCTCAACCTGTACGACCAAAACGCAAAAATCATTTCCAAAATAGGACCATTGCAACAAGCCTACACCCAATTAAAGAAGGTACTTATGGTGTTAAGGAAAAGAGATTTGACCGTGTATGCTTTCTGTTGTTTTTCTTTATTGTCAAAGTGGTATTGTCTTTTTTTTTTCTCTCTGGATCCATGGCCTTATGATTTTGGGCTAATGGGCTCAAAGCTTATGAACTATTTTCTTGTCGCACCCCAAGGATCTTAAGCGCACCACCCCTTTTTTTGAAGCTTGAACTAGTTTTTTGATGTGTGGATGATAGGCTGGGCCCAACAACCCCCCCTTTTTTTCCATTCCTTTTTTTTCTTCCAACAACCCCCCTTTTCTTTTGACACTAATTCTACTCCATTTCTACACACCCCTTTAGTTTTTTTTATCATTTATTTTCATTTTTTTGTTTTATTTTTATTATTTATTTTTTAAAAGTATTTTAATAAGATATTTGTTCTTTATTTATGGTTTAAGAATTTATTCCATTGGGTTTTTGATTTTTTTTTTTTAAATTTATTCTCCTTTGGTCGATGAATATCTAAATAGTCGTGGATTATCTATTCATCGATGAAAATCCACGACTAAGATTAGACCACCTTCTTTTCTTATCCATTTCAATTCTACTTTCATTTTCTTTTCCATCTCTTTTCGATTTCAATTTTGGTCCATCAAGTATTTCTATTCATAAACATTGATTTGTTAGCGCTACATTTTATCACGATTCATTCGATATCGACTAACAACTAACTTTAATTTCCATCAATATATTCTTATTTTAATTTCAGTCAATATATCTTGATTATATTATATTGTTTATATACTTGTTAATATTATCTTGATTATACTATTGTGGATATTATCTTGATTATATTGTTATATATTTTGTCATATTATTCACCTTGTTCATATCATATTCATATTGTCATATCTTGCTCACATTATCGAAAACACAATAATAACGATCAAAACCTAAAAGTCTAAATTGGTGGACTATGGTTACTTTTTCGAGCAACAAATTATTGGACTTTATCAGAAACCCTAACTTGGAGTTTTTGTCCGATTCTTGCTTAAGGCATAGTTTAGGACACCTCTTACAGACATGACCTCCTCTTGGGCTACCTTACAATGACCCCTTTTATTTTGTGCAATTCCATGTAACTTACATGTACCCCGCTCCCATTCTGATGTACACATTCATATTTGTTTTGATTGTGGTTTATCTTCTAAACCGTTTTCGAACTAATTCTCAATTCAACGTCGGGCCATTCTCAAACACCCTCCTCCGTAAGTCGATTCCTCATAAGCACTTTCCATTAACCTACCGTAGACACTCGCATATTTCGCCATGGTTTCGATATTAAAGAGCACCCCTAGGGACTAGTATCGATTGTCACAACCAAATCCTTGATTCGTCGTCGAGCCGGTTCTATTTTCATCAACCACTTTTCCAACACGTATTTGCACACTAATACAATTAAACCCTTGATCCAACGTCAAGATGTATTTTATTCAAATTCGTAAGTCGAGTGCCTTTTTCCTTGCAGTCCACCTCTTTTCCCAACCAATTCGATTCAATAATTTTCAAACTTTTTTCTTAAACAAATAACGACAGAAGAAGATTCTTGGAGTATAGCATTCCTTGGATCTTTAAATGAATGGCTCTTGAGGCGCACGCTTTGGATTTTCATTCATTCACCCTTTCGTGTCAAAACACATAATCTTTATTCAAACATTTTCGTAAGCTAACTTACGAAAGAAGGAGATTCTTGGAGTCTAGAATTCCTTGAATCTTTGAATGATTAGATCTCGAGGCACGCCCCTTGAGTTTTTATTCATTCAGTCTTTCAACTTCAAAACATTCAATCTTTCTAAACCTTTTCAATCAACTCCCGAAAGAACTGAGTTCTCAAAATCTCGCATTCCTTGGATTCTTAAGTGACAACTCTCGAGGAAATCCCCTTGGTTTATTTGTCATTCAATCTTTCATTTCCAAACCAACTTCAACAATTCAACCCCTCTATTTTCATGGTCATCTCCACGAACTACAGACGCTCTGATTCTTCATTCTTGTCTGAATGTAAGATACGTAGGCACAAGATTGTGATAATCTTGGCGAGCACACTTCCATATTTTTCCTTCATTTCGAGCTACCTTCTATCCATCTTGGTTTTCCCTCTAACCTTTCCCGTAGTCGAACTACGAAAGCTATAATTTCTCATTCTCGTCCGAATGAACATACCTTGGCACAAGGGTCTCAATCCTTGGTGATCACCCTATCCTATAACCATCCATTTTCCCTAGCATTATTTTCCTTTTATCTTACCATTTCACATTTATCATTGAGAAGAAAACAAGCAAGCTTAGATAACACTCATCTCAAATCGAACTAATAGGTTTCTGTTGAGTACAACGGACGTGAGGGGTGCTAATATCTTCCCCTTGCATAACTGACTCCCGAACCCGGAATGTGGTTGCTACGAATATTGTTCTTGTATTCTCTTTTAAAAGGTTTTCTTGATATTTTCCTTTCCCATCTTTTTGGGATAAATAAAGTTCAGCGGCGACTCTGTCGAACTGCATTTTCGCGCCTTTCGCGCGAGGGTCGTATATTTGAATTAAAGTTTTTCGAGGTGCGACAGCTAGGGGAGCCTCGAGTCCTGTGCTACGATTATAAATTGGATCGAGTCCGCTTCATTTCTCACTTTTTGCTTCTACTGTTCAAGACACTTCATCTTCTTCTCGTCGCACTTCTCAAACATCATCACCGATACGTTCGTTGTCCGCCACCGTATCGTCCTCTCAAAACTGTCGTACCAAGTAAGTCTTTGCTTCCTTACTTTCGTTCTTCCTATTTTCCGATGGTTTCTCCGGTGGACTTGATGAATTCCCTGGCGAGACCGTGAAGTTTCTGACAAATATGCCGAAACTTCTTTACATTAGTGTAGATTTAGGATGAAGCTCTCGGGGACAAGCGATAAAGCCCTCGTGGACGTAGGATAGTTTTGGATGAATCTCTCGGGGACAAGCGATGAAGTCCCTGGGGACGTAGGATAGTTTTGGATGAAACTCTAAGGGACAAGCGATGAAGTCCTCGGGGACGTAGGGTAGTTTTTAATGAACCTCACGAGGACAATCAATGAAAGTCTCGGGGGTCCTCTCTCGTCTGTCGAGGCAGGAGAGGCCTTGTCCCTAGAGATCTCCCCTCTTCGCCTTTTCAATTGATCTGCAGTGGAAGGATGAATTTGATCTGGAATGTCGAATTCACAAATTTCCTCTGCTTTTAAGGTGTAAACGGCTGCTTGGGTACAAGGGGTTATTGAAACCGATGATAAGCTTGATTCCCCGATGGCGCAGGCCATATAAGAGCAAAGAAGGTCTACCACAGATTGGGCCGAGGAAGAGCCCCTGAGTGTCTCTTATCACTTTGTTGTGGAAGAGTCTGATGCCTATGCTAATGTCGAGGACTATTGTGAGGGTTCCCCCGTGAACTGGTAGGTGTACAAACCACGAGCAAACCATCAGATATGCTAGAGTTATGAGGGGATGAGGTTCCCCATGTATGAGTTTACCTTCCGGGAAGCGGGATTGCGTCTGCCCTTCACCAACTTCTAACTAGGAGTTTTTGACTGGCTTCAACCGGCATCCTCGCAACTACATCCTAACGCGGTTGTGTTTGTGCTGGCGTATGAGCTAGTCTGTCGAAATCTCAAAGTCAGGGCCACTCTCACTCTTTTCTTCCGCATCTTTCACCTTCAAAGACAAATGCTTGATGGTCGACATAACTAGGTGTCCTTGAAGCAACCGAGGAGGCTTTTTCAGGCATACATGGATTCCATCCAAACTTTCAAGGACCAGTATTACGTTGTCAAACCCGTCACTCACACGATCATGGACTCGCTTTTCAACCTCAAGTTTTGGGAAAAAGACGACCAGCCAGAGGAAGTCTTAGTGCCGAATATTCTGCTGATTTGGACGGAGGAAAATTTCGACAAGGGCACAGACAACTACATAGTGTGGGCAGGCTCGTTGGATGCCGACGACCAGGTGGCCTACCAAAAGTTGGTCGCATTTGTGGCTAGTTTCATCCCTGCAACGTGCGTGATGCCGAACGGGAATTTTATCCTCGACTCGAACGGGGAGATTCATAGGGAGTCGCGATTGATCAATACGAGGGCCCTCCTCGAGCGTGCGTCTGATGAAGAAGCCCTGCATCTTTTAGATAGTGGGTACACTTTCCACTTGAGCCTTGTCTATGCATTCATTGTTGGTTTGTGTTTTGCTGACTTTATTTATTTTTCTTTTGTAGGAGAGACGTCGAGCATGCACGAGCGTTGAAGAGATTGGCGGCCAGGAGGGGCGTGAAGAATTATGGTAAGGGGAAGATTTCCCAGGTACAACAGATGCCTGGTCCCGACTAGAGGTCTGGTGGGTTTTCCTCTTCCCCCCAGGGAAGCAAGTCCCCTTCCTGACAGGGAACATCTAAGAGGGTGCGGGTTAATGAGCCCAAGACCGTCGAACTCACCGAGGGTAGTTCCGGTAAGAGGTTCTTGCTCCTACCCTGTCATCTACAACCCGCATTCTTTTATGGGGCCAACTCCCCAGTAGTAGGTGTCGTAGAGACCAAAGCCATCTTGGGCGCTAAACGGAAGACGAGGAAGAAGGCTTTGACGGAAGACCTGGCCGCGGTGGCGCGGGTCTTCCAGATGGACATGGTCCTTAATGATGAAGCTTGCTCTTCTACCGACCAATCCAAATTGCGGGTTGAAATTTCGACCGTCGAGACAGAGAGGAACAAGATGGCGATTGATCTCGATCAGGCCAAAGAAAAGAGTGTTTCCCATCTTAAGCTCCACGGTGAGGTGGAAAGGCAGTTGAAGGCCACAGGTGAAGAGAGGACGAGGCTCTTGGCGCGGATTGCAGAATTGGAGGCGGCTTCCCAGCCTAAGGAGAACGAGATTGCTGAGGAGAAACTCATGGCGTCTCGGGCGGCTCTGGTTTCGAGGATCCGGTAGCTCGAGCAGGACTGCATGGCGGCTCTCGAGGTGGGCTATGAAAATGCTATGGAGCAGCTCTGGATCGTGAACCCGGACGTTTCGTTTATCACCGAAGGGACGGGGTCCTTCCATCAGGTCATTGAGGGTCACGTGGTCGCGCCGGGAACCGAGGAGGAAGACGACGACCCAATCGAGGTAGGCGATGAGCAAGAGGAGAATGAAGCCTCTTAGTTTTTTCTTTGTCTTTCTAGCGTGCGTGCCTATGTTATTTTCCTGGCATGTGTGCCTACCATTGATGTATCTGTTTCTGGCCTGCTTGTTATTCTTGTAATTTTTGAACAATGGGCTTTTGCCATTATTTTGGGAATGTAGTAACTTTATTTTTATGTTGTGGGTGATTTATTTTCTATGTTTCCTTGTTTTATATGTATGTATTGCATTTCTGTTTGTTTTCTTGCTCGACCTGTTTGGTGACCGACTATGCAAAGAACTGGTAGGGTGATCAGAATCGATATCCCATCGATGATGGGGCCAAGATCTAGGTCGAGGTCTTTTTCCCAGGCGTGAACTTTCTATCGCGAGCTGTGTGTTCTACCCCAACGGTACGACAACGGTGAGGCTCAGTTGAGGGGTCCCCGTTGGATCAAGGGTCTTGCCCGCAGACGCAAGAGGATGACTCTTGTCTTTTTATTTTTAAAATTAGGAGTCGCATTTGTACCGTGTCGCGCCCCTGTGGTCGCGACACCAACGGGTCACGGGCAGTGTCTAATTATAGTATTGCTTGATTTTTTCTGCGTTCCGTGGTCGAGCAAGTTCTTCCCTGTGTAGGCTTTTAAGGTAATAGGCCCCATTGCCCTTCTGGTATGGTGATCTAGATGAAACAATCTTGATGAGGCAACTTAAAGGGTATGCAGAAAAAGGAAAGGAATATTATGTGTGCAACCTGAATAGGTCTTTGAATGGCCTGAAACAATCTTTTTGATAATGGAATAGGATATTCGACAAGTTCATGGCACACATAGGTTTCACTAGGATCTAGTTCGACTATTGTGTTTACTTCAGATTTTGACCTGGAAATTCACATGAAAATTTGTTGCTTTATATGGACGACATCCTAAAAACAAGCAACAACGTCGAATATGTTATGAAGGTGAAGGCTGAACTAGAGAAGGAGTTCGACATGAAGGATCTGGGAGCTACCACCAGGATTCTTAGGATTGACATCCGGAGATATAGAAAGCAATCAAAATTATTCTTATCTCAAAATTCATACTTGAAGAAGATTCTCGATAAGTTTGATATGTTAAATTCAAAGCTTGTTCTAACACAGACTAATCCTCAATACAAGATGGGTATGACTCAAAATCCTAGTAATGAAGTCGAAAGAGCCTAAATGAATAGCATTCTATATGCTAGTATAGTAGGTTCATTGATGTATGTAATGGTCTGTACAAGGCCAAACATAGCGTACAGATTAAGCCTTGTAAGCAGGTATATGTCCAATCGTGGGAAGGCGCATTGACAAGCATTAAAGTGGAATTCGTGGTACAATCAATGCACCATTGAATAGAGTCCTGATTTATGGTGGAGCTTATGGTGATGGTAGCAAATTTGAAATTGAAGGATTTGTTGACTCTAATTATGCAGGTAGTATGGATTCTAGAAAATATATTTCTAGATATGTGTTCACTATGTTTGACAAAACAATCAGTTGAAAAGTAACACTTTAGAAGATTGTTTCCTTATCAACCACTGAAGCGGAGTATATTTCCCTGATATATATTGTGAAAGAAGCATTATGGCTTGAAGGTTTTGCTAAGGAGCTGAAACTTAAAGTTCGAGTTATCATTGTTAAATGTGACAGTTAAAGTACAATACACCTGTCAAAGAATTCAGCTTATCATGAGAGAAACAAGCATATTGATGTGCGATTGCACTTCCTCAAAGATATAATCAAGTTTGGATAAGTCCAAGTGTTGAAGGTTTGGACTGATGACAATGCTACTGATATGATCACCATGACATTTCCAAGTAGCAAGTTTATCTACTGTATGCAGTTGATAAAACTACATGATGAAAGAAAGTTCATTCCCTTGTTAGTATAGATTTTGTTCCAAAGTGGAGATTTGTGAAAATTTGGATCGAACTCTTGGGTCGACAAGGTTAGCTTCTTGGTTCGACAAAAGTCATGCATGTTGTAGTCGATGACTGTTCACATGCATTTGTAGTCGAAGTCGAAATATGCTTTGTTTAAAGCATGTTGAATTGGACCCTACTTGTAATTCCAATTCTTAAGTTAGCTTAGTAGTCTATATATAGACTAGTTCTCTTAGGTTGTTGAGAGATATGTCAATTGTTGTTATTCATTTGTAATCTTTGAACCCTTATTAAGTAAGTGAATAGAAAAGCAGTTTTAACCAATTCTGATTCTCTTCTTCTTCCTTCTTATTTCTCTTTCGTAAAACCTAATAGGATTACTTGCATTTATTAAAAAAACTCAATCGTTCTCATATTTTGATTTGTTCTTGATAACATCGGTTCACAACAACACATCATGAGTTTTCAAGCTATGTGTACAAAATGGGTGAAGGATTGCATCTTTATAAGAAGCATGTATATCCTTGTGAACAACAACTCAAAAAAGGTTTTCAAATTAAGTTTGGAGGGGGATCAGGCAAGGAGACTCGCTCTCACCATTTTTATTCTTGAGTTCAACAAAGAGATTAGAATGTTTAGTTTGAATTTTAGTCAATATGGGAGAAATTCAAGGTATTTAGTGTGGATGAAAATATTAAATTTGTGTCCTCCAATTTGTCAATGATGAAGGTGAGAAAATACTTAGAAGGGGGGGGGGGGTTGAATAAGTATGAAGATAAAACCTAGAAATAAAAACTCAAGAATTTTTATCCTGGTTCGTTGAACTCAACTACTCCAGTCCACCCTATCAAGAGTGATTTGCGTTTCTCAAACAAGGACTTAATCCATTATTTAATCAACTGATTACAATAGTAAGCACTAAGAACAACTGTTCAAAGTCTTCTCAAGAACTACTGATCCTAACTGGATCTTCTTAAGGTTCTCTTACAATCAAATGTAATAATAATACAAGTGTTAAAAATGCTTCTAATAAAGCTTTATCACAATTCACTTAAGATGAAGAACAATGAAATAAATTCAGCAAAAGAGTATAAGTTGTATGAGAGCTTGTAATGAATTTTTTCAAGTATTTCGTCAACTGAAGAAGATGAATGGAGTCTTGCTTTTATAGGCACAGAGGTCCATGAAGTCTTTCACGTTGAGAGTTGTGTACCAAAAAGGTCTGAGCCTTTTTGTCTTCACATCACATGACTTTTCCTAAAAGTAGAATGCACAGAAAAATCCTTTTTGTCTGTGTTCTTTGTGTCTGGCATAAATAAGGAAAGAGTCGTTTGGTCATTCCAACTGACATAACTTTGAATTCCTCTTCAATAAGTTTCAGCAAAGTATTAGAGCCTTGACTGATCAGAGCCTTCTAATATTCATCAGAGTTTGCTGAATCAGAGTCTTTGCAGCAAGTGTGCTTTCAGCGTGTAAATGTTCAGAGCAGAGTTAGTACTATCAGAGTCTTCTGAAATAACTGTGCTTGAAACTCTTCATACAGAATTCCTCAATGCTTCAGATGCTTCTGGCTTCTGCTTCAGATTCTTCTATAGCTTCTGCTTCAGATTCTTCTGTAGACAGTGCTCAGAATCTTCTGGAGGCAGCGTTCAGAATCTTCTAAGAGATGCTTCTGACGCTTCAGAGCCTTGCATATTTCTCATGTTCAGATCTAATTTGCTTCTAGAGTAATATTCATTTTAACATCTGCAACAAACATTTTCAAGCAAATTTTAGAGTATATAATTCTTTAATACAAAATTTCATAAGAGGTATCATCAAAACATAGAGATATTATTAAGAACCAATCTGTGTTCTAACAATCTCCCCCTTTTTGGTGATGACAAAAACATCAGAAATTTTGTTCAATAGAAAAGAAACTAATTATAACTCCCCTGAGATGATGAATCTCCCCCTGAATTGAATACTAAGAAGGAATAGAAACTTCCTTTTTTGCTTGAGTATTCTTTTCAGCATCAGAGCCTGAATGTTTCAATCATCTTGCAAGTTTTAGAGTCAGAGTCTGATAGGTTAAATATGATTTGGGAGTCTCAGAGTTTCTTTTAAGGAATATGTCAGAGTTATCAAATGCTCTGAAATACTAAGAATTTACGTTAGTTATAAGTGATATGTCTGAAGTTTTATTTAGGTGTAGTTTATTTAAACACTCAGATGATCCATTTTCTCCCCCTTTTTGTCATAATCAAAAAGTAAAAGCTTTTAAAAGACAAATAAAAGGAAATACAGAAAAGATAAATCATGGAGAAAACACTGAGTCATTCATTCATTCAGAGCAAAAGATACAAAACATCAGAGAAAAATCAAGTACATGTGCACAAACATCAGATGCATAAAAAAACATAAACTAGGTTTGTTTGGACATAATCATCTTCAACAGGTTAGTGATCTCAGATGAAGACTGTTCTTGCTTTGTCATCCACTTAGCCATGTTTTCATTCTTCTGATCTTGTTTGGACATCCATTGAGCCATGTCTTCAGACTTCTGGTCTTGCTTGACCATCCATGACTTAATCTCAGATTGTCCAGCTTCCAGAACTGCAATCTTATCTTCAAGATCTGGATACTCTTTCTTGACCTCATATGAAGAAGGTGGGGCAGAGTCTGAAGCAGGAACAGAGTCAATTTCCATAGGAGATGCAAAGTCAGGAGCAACAGATCCAGAGGGATGTTCCACAAGAGTCATAGCCAGGGGGTTTTCTTCAGATGCAGATTCATCAGTCACTTCTGTAGCAAATACTACAGAGGATGAAGGAACATCTTCAAGAAGCAAAGGTTCAGATCTTTTAACAGTCCAGAGCAAGCTTCTAGCAGTCTCAGCAAATCTGAGCTTCGCATCATCAGAACATACATTCTTCAGATTTGAGGCTACATAATTGAATCTGTTAATGAAGCTATTCCATATAGCATCAGATTCATTTGCATCCATTGTTGATAAGCACCTCTTCTGAACAGAGCCTAAATGCATCTTTATTTCTTTCATAAAACTTGTAAATAAATTATCAACATTCAGCCTAGGTTTTGGTTTCAGAAGGGTTTCCAAGGTGAATGGTTTAGGTTGAGGTGAAGGTGGAATGGTAAATTCTGGAATGATGATCAGAGGACGAGGGTAGAAGGGAATGGATGGAGAGTCAGATGAAGTGATAGATTTTGATCTGATTAAGGCATTCAGCAAAAATGGTTTTGTATTTGATGCATAGGAAACAACACCAAATGAGGTGAAGGTGTAAGGAATGAAAGCAGATTTATCAGATAAAAGAGGTTCTGATGAAACCATGTTTGGCAGTTCTTTTATATATGTTTGGAGAACAAATGGTAGAATGATGGAAAGCCTAGGTTTAAAAGGGGTGATAGAGTTAGATGGTTCAATTCTGTGATAGAAATTTTTGAACTTGAAACCAGAGGGAAGTGTAGCAGAGGGAAATGGTTTACAAGAAGCAAAGGATACAAACTCAGATGTCCTTGGCTTAGGTTTTGAAATGGTGTTGGGAATGAGAACTTCATATGAAACAGGTGGTTCTGGGTGGTTAGTTTCAAATACTCTGAGAGAGGGAGGTGAAATGAAATCTGGATGGATATCAGATTCAGATGAATTTGAAGATGTGGTTGGGGTACAAGACGTAGAAGACACTTCAAATACAGTCTTGAGAGGTGTAACGTTTAGAACCTCAGTCTCAAGTATATTTGTTTCAGGAGGATTGGTTGGTTCTGGTTGAATCTCAGAAGGCTTGGATGGAGGTTCAGATACAGGTGGTTCAGAAACAGGTGGTTCAGAAACAACTGGATCAGATGCAACTGGATCAGATTGAATGGGTTCAGATGCAGTTGGTTGTTGAATTTCTGGTGGTTGTTGTGTTGTAGGTTGTTCTGTTGGTTTTGTTATAGGTGTTGGAATTTGATTTGCTGGTGTTGTTGTTGTTGGTTCAGATGGTGGAGTAACCGAGGTTTTTAGTGGAGTAGTGGAAATAGGATCAAATGATTTTTGTGGGGAAGGAATTTTTGATGGTTCAGATTTTTGGGATGGAGCAGGAATATATTGTTTTTGAGTGGGAGGGGGTTTAGGAATAGAACTAAATGTTGATTCATTTAAAACAATTTTAGAAAAAGAAGATATAGATGATTTAGTACCTTTAGTCTTTATACGCTTGGTGGGAACAGAGGGAACTTCTCCAGAAGCTTTTCTCTTGATCTGCTTCTGTGGCTTGTCAGCAACTTTTGGCTTTTTCTGCCTCTGATTGACTTCTTTTCCTCGTGTTCTCATTATATACATCTGGCATTGGTTCTCTTGCTCTTTTCAGAATATCTGCAGGAATAGGCGTTCCATCTGCTTTGCATGAATCAATATACCTAACAATGATATCCCTTGGTTCTTCAACACCAAAAACTGGAAAATTATCAACAGGAATTCTCTTCTGACTGATTTCAGAAATATTCAACTTCTTGGGTGCAACTGCGAGTTCATCTACAATCTTTAGTCTCTGAAGACTTTTTGCATTTAGTGGTTTCCAACAATGGATTCAAGTTCATCCTTAACTCCAGCTTCATACAGAGCAGTTACCAGACCATTCTCTGTCAGAATGTCTGAAATTAATCTTCCAAAGGGAATCTATGTCCTGATCTTCTGTCCCTTATCCTTTACAGATTCTCTTGAAGCATTGATATGGTTCCACAGATGCATAAAGAGGATGTAAGGAAGATCTACCTTTGTACTCTGGCTTAAACAATACATGAAGTAGAGTTGTTCATTATTCACATAATCTGGAGAATTGGTAGATTTTCTGTGATGGATGCATCCCAGAAAAATCTTCTCCCAGATTTTGTAGTCAGGCTTCAGATCCTTAAATTTGTTAGAGTCATGTCCAGATGTAATGACTTCCTCATAAACTTCCTTCATGTCCACACGCCCAGCTGGCAGATGACATACTCCATCAGTCTCCTCATACCCTATGAGTTTCCTGATGAGATCTTCAGTTATGATGATCTCCTTTCCCAGAACAGAAGATAAAATGAATTTTGGATAAACAGAAGCATGTATCCAGAATTCCTTCACCAGATGAGGGTAAATTGGTCCGAACAATTTGTCAAAATATTTTACCCAGCCTTGTGCATCAATTATAGAACGAAATTCAAACCCATTTTCAGCTAAAGAATCAAACTCCACCATGGATTCACAGAGAACTTCAAGTTTGTCTACAGGGGTTAACAATGTCCTCTTAGGTACCGTGAATGGAGTCACACCCATATTTGCTGACGTAACTGCAGCCATAGTTGATTGAAATTAAGCTGCTGTAGAGGATAAGGTTGCCATTGATTAAGATGAAGATGATTTGGACGAGGGTTTAGGGTTTTTGTGAAGAGAGAAGAGAAGACAGAAATGCATAAAATGTTTGTGAAATGAAAAGTGTGAAATTGGTGTAAAATGTGGTATTTATAGAGAAAGCAATTAGGGCAATCAACAGACACACATATCACATTC
Source organism: Lathyrus sativus (assembly GCA_963859935.3). Taxonomy (NCBI): domain Eukaryota; kingdom Viridiplantae; phylum Streptophyta; class Magnoliopsida; order Fabales; family Fabaceae; genus Lathyrus; species Lathyrus sativus. Next base: position 21,386,510 of record OZ012736.1, read on the forward strand.
TCACATAGCATTAAATGACAATTAATGAAAGAGAAAAAAATCATTTCAAACATTAATTGATTCTAACAAATTGGGGGGAAAATCATGATTTCCACTATTCAAACCATACCACAAATGTCTCTTCAGTAGTGTACATGCAATCTTTTCAGATTCAGAGTGACACGTGTTTGCTTGCATGTGCTTCTGAATTCTCTTGAGAAATGAAACGTTAGCCAACGTTCAGATCCTCTAAGATTGATTAGTTCAGATACACACAAATAATAATAATTAAATAAATCAAATAAATAACAGATGAAATACTTCAGAGTTTAAACATTTTGCATCTGAGAAATTTGCTTCTGATAAATATCATTCTGGACAGAAATCCATACCAATATTTTTCAGAATAAATTTAAACCTATCTTCAGCAAGGGGTTTTATGAAAATATCTGCCCATTGATGATCTGTATCAACAAAGGCTATGTTTATAATTCCCTTCTGAACATAGTCTTTGATGAAATGATGTTTAATTTCTATATGTTTTGCCTTAGAGTGTAAAATAGGGTTTTTAGACAAACATATAGCAGAAGTATTATCACAGAATATAGAAATGTTACTTTCAAATATCTGATAGTCTTCTAGCTGACTTTTCATCCAAAGCATCTGCGTGCTACATCCAGCAGCAGCAATATATTCTACCTCTGTAGTTGACAGTGCAATTGTGGGTTGCTTCTTGCTGTACCAAGAGATTAGATTTCTTCCTAGAAATTGACAACTTCCAGAAGTACTTTTTCTTTCCACTCTGTCTCCAACGTAATCAACATCACAGAATCCAACTAATTTGAAATCATCAGATTTTCTGTAACACAAACCCACATTAGAAGTACCTTTCAGATACCTTAGAATCCTCTTAACAGCTGTTAAGTGTGATTCTCTGGGATTTGATTAGAATCTTGTACACAAGCATACACTGAACAAAATGTCAAGTCTAGAAGCAGTTAAGTAGAGAAGAGATCCTATCATACCTCTGTAGAGTTTCTGATCTACTTTCTTACTTACCTCTTCCTTACCAAGTGTACTAGTTGGATGCATGAGAGTCTTTGCCATCTTACTATCAATCATGTTAAACTTCTTCAGAAGCTCTTTAACATATTTGGTCTGATGAATGTAAGTGCACTCTGTAGTTTGGTTGACTTGAATTCCTAGAAAGAATCTCAATTCTCCCATCATGCTCATTTCAAATTCTGCCTGCATACATTGAGCAAACTCCTTTCCCAGCATAACATTGGTAGATCCAAATATAATATCATCTACATATATTTGACAAATTAAAAGATCTTTCTTAAATGTTTTACAAAAGTGTGTTGTGTCCACTTTGCCTCTGATGAAATTTTTCTTCAGAAGAAAATTGCTTAATCTCTCATACCAAGCTCTGGGAGCTTGTTTTAAACCATAAAGAAATTTCTTTAGTTTGAAAACATGTTCTGGAAAGTTTTCACTCTCAAAACTAGGAGGTTGGTGAACATAAACTTCTTCTTCTATGAAACCATTTAGAAAGGCACTTTTAACATCCATCTGATATAGAGTGATGTTATTTTGTGCAGCAAAAGAAATGAGTAAACGAATAGACTCTAACCTTGCTACAGGAGCATAAGTCTCTGTATAATCAATTCCTTCTTGCTGACTATACCCTTGAGCAACAAGCCTTGCCTTATTTCTTCCAACTTCTCCTTTCTCATTAACCTTGTTTCTGAAGACCCATTTAGTTCCAATTATGTTGAATCCTTTTGGTCTTGGAACTAAATCCCACACATCATTTCTTGTGAATTGATTGAGCTCTTCTTGCATGGCAATAATCCAGTCATTGTCTTGCAGAGCTTCATCCACAGAAGTTGGTTCAATAATTGACACCAATCCAAATAATGATGCTTCAGAAGATCTGAGGAAGGATCTTGTTCTAATGGGGTCATCCTTCTTTCCAATGATCACATCCTCTGGGTGAGAGGCCTTGATTCTAGAAGATGATCCTCTAACAGTTGATTCTTCAGAAATGTTCAAGTTGTTCATCTGAGAAGCTAAAGGAATTGCATCTGGCGTTGCTTCAGGTTCCTTCACTTGAGCTTTGTCTGCCTCTGAGCCTTCAGAGTCTGTGAGAATTACTTCTCTATCTGCAGAACTTTCGGACTGCTTTGGCTTTTCAATGCCAAGCTTATCATCAAATCTAACATGAATAGATTCTTCCACAATTTGTGTTTCACTATTGTATACTCTGTAGCCTTTAGAGCGTTCAGAATACCCAAGTATGAAACACTTATGTGCTTTAGAATCAAACTTGTTAAGATTCTCTTTAGTATTCAGCATATAACAAATACATCCAAAAGGATGAAAATATGAAATGTTGGGCTTTCTGTTCCTCCACAATTCATAGGGAGTCTTTTCTAGAAGAGGTCTTACAGACACTCTGTTCTGAATGTAACAGGCTGTGTTGATTGCTTCTGCCCAAAAATGCTTTGCCAGATTAGTCTCGTTGATCGTGGTTCTGGCCATTTCTTGCAGAGTTCTATTTTTCCTCTCTACAACCCCATTTTGTTGTGGAGTTCTAGGGCAGGATAAATCCTGAGCAATGCCATTTTCATTAAAATATTTTTCAAAATATTTGTTTTCAAATTCACCACCATGATCACTTTTGACTTTAATAATTTTGAAATCTTTTTCAATGTGAAGTAATTCTAATGGTCTTGAGGTTGAAACAACATTTTTAGATTTAAAAGAAGATTTTGAAAACTTTCCTTTTTGACATGCTTCACAAAGAGCATCTGAGTTGAACTTCAGCTTAGGAAGTCCTCTGACCAGATTGAGTTTATTAATCTGAGATATACGTCTCATATTAATATGCCCCAATCTTCTGTGCCAGACCCATTGCTCATCATTAACAGACAAGAGGCATTTAACATTTTGAACTTTAAGTTCTGAAAGATTTATTTTGTAAATGTTGTTCTTCCTCTTTCCATTAAATAGGATTGAACCATCCTTCTGACTAACAGCTTTACAATATTGTTGATTAAAGATTATATCATAACCATTGTCACTTAATTGACTTATGGATAATAGATTATGCTTTAATCCTTCTACAAGAAGAACATTAGATATAGAGGGAAGGTTACCATTACCAATAGTACCAGAGCCAATGATCTTGCCCTTCTGATTCCCTCCAAACTTCACTTCTCCTCCAGATTTAAGCTCCAGGATTTGGAACATAAGCCTTTCTCCCGTCATGTGACATGAGCAACCAGAGTCTAGGTACCATTACTGACGTCTTAACTTTTCTGCTAAAAACATCTGCAACAGGGATAATCTTATCCTTCGGTACCCATATCTTTTTGGGTCCTTTTTGCTTTGTTGCCTTGAAAGTTGGTATGAACTTCTGTATTTTTACAACAGTATTGTTCTGACTTACTTTTGGCTTAAACACGGGAACATTCTGATCAGAACGTGTGTGTTTAATGTCATTCAGATGACCAAACTTGAAATGAGAGTACAAGGGAGTTTTCTTGATAACAAGTTTATCAACAGGCATTGGATTTAAATCCTTTCCAAAGGAGGATTCATATCCAATTCCTTTCTTGTTATTTCTGCTAACCCCATTGATCATAGAAGCTATCTTGCTTCTGTCTATGCTTTTAGCAAGAAATTTCTGAAAGATAAAGTCATATTCTTCTAAAATGTTTTTGCATTTAGACTTGCTTTCAGATTCAGAGTTTTGTTGAGCTATTTCAAAATCAGCTTTCATTTTTAAATTGTTTTCTTTTAGCTCAGCAATTTCTGATTTTAACAGATTATTCTCAGAGCCAAGATTGCACTTAAGCTTCTTGCATTTGAGCTTAATCTGATTATAATTTTTCAGGACTTCAGATAAGACTTTAATAAGCTTTTCCCTAGTGAGATCAGAAAGTACCTCTTCAGAGTCAGATTCAGAATTAGACTCAGATCCAGATGATTCTTCATTTTGATCTTCAATGCCTACCATCAGAGCCATGTTGGCGCATTCATCTTCAGATTCTGATGAGGATCCAGATTCATCAGAGTCATCCCAAGTTGCCATTAGAACCTTCTTCTTTTTGTCAAACTTTCTCTTTGACTTTTCTTTAAGAAGCTTTAGACATTCACTATTGTAATGGCCAGGTTCTTTGTATTCAAAGCATACAACTTCCTTCTTTCCAGATCTTTTTGGTCTAGAGGACTCCTTGCGCTGATCTGGTCTTTTGAAGTTCTTGAACTTCCTTTGCTTGTGCTTCCAGAGTCTGTTGATTCTTCTAGACAACAAGGATAGTTCATCTTCTTCTTCAGAAGAAGATTCTTCGGAGCTTTCCTCTAACACCTGCAAAGCTTTCACATATTTGTTAGATTTTAAGGCAATAGACTTACCTTTATTTTGAGGCTCATCTTCCTCAAGTTCAATTTCATGACTCCTTAGTGAGCTGATTAGCTCCTCCAGAGTGATCTTGTTCAGATCCTTGGCAAGCTTCAGAGCAGTGACCATAGGTCTCCATCTGATAGGCAAGCTTCTGATGATCTTCTTCACATGATCAGCAGTTGAGTAGCCTTTATCCAGAACTTTTAGACCAGCTGTAAGAATCTGGAATCTAGAGAACATAGTTTCTATGGACTCAGATTCTTCCATTTTGAACGCTTCATACTTCTGTATTAACGCCAGAGCCTTGGTCTCTTTTACTTGAAGGTTTCCTTCATGAGTCATTTTCAAAGACTCAAACATGTCAAATACAGTTTCTCTATTTGTGATCTCTTTATACTCAGTGTGAGATATTGCATTTAACAAAATTGTTCTAGCCTTGTGGTGATTTCTAAACTCCTTCTTTTGGGCTTCTGTCATAGATTTTCTGTCTACTGTCTTTCCATTCCGACCAGTGGGATGAACATGCCCATCTATGACCAAGTCCCACAAATCAGCATCATAACCAAGGAAAAAACTTTCAATCCTGTCTTTCCAATAATCAAATTTCTCCCCATCAAACATAGGGGGTTTTGTACTGATTCTGCCTCTTTCTTCATATCTGTTGGATGTTGAAGCATAAGCCATAATAACAACCAAATATATATCAAAGTTTTTCTCACTGGATCTTTTCTGTCACTGTGAAGTGGTAGCACACACAGAACCGAAGCTTTGATGCCAACTGAAGGTTAGAAAATACTTAGAAGAAACTTAGAAATAAAAACTCAAGGATTTTTATCCTGGTTCGTTGAACTCAACTACTCCAGTCCACCCTATCAAGAGTGATTTGCCTTTCTCAAACAAAGACTTAATCCACTATTTAATCAACTGATTACAATAGTAAGCACTAAGAACAACTGTTCAAAGTCTTCTCAAGAACTATTGATCCTAACTAGATCTTCTTAAGGTTCTCTTACAATCAAATGTAATAATAATACAAGTGTTAAAAATGCTTTTAATAAAGCTTTATCACAATTGTGATTTTTCACTTAAGATGAAGAACAATGAAATAAATTCAGCAAAAAAGTATAAGTTGTATGAGAGCTTGTAATGAATTTTTTCAAGTATTTCGTCAACTGAAGAAGATGAATGGAGTCTTGCTTTTATAGGCACAGAGGTCCATGAAGTCTTTCACGTTGAGAGTTGTGTACCAAAAAGGTCTGAGCCTTTTTGTCTTCACATCACATGACTTTTCCTAAAAGTAGAATGCACAGAAAAATCCTTTTTGTCTGTGTTCTTTGTGTCTGGCATAAATAAGGAAAGAGTCGTTTGGTCATTCCAATGGACATAACTTTGAATTCTTCTTCAATAAGTTTCAGCAAAGTATTAGAGCCTTGACTGATCAGAGCCTTCTAATATTCATCAGAGTTTGCTGAATCAGAGTCTTTGCAGCAAGTGTGCTTTCAGCGTGTAAATGTTCAGAGCAGAGTTAGTACTATTAGTCTTCTGAAATAACTGTGCTTGAAACTCTTCATACAGAATTCCTCAATGCTTCAGATGCTTTTGGCTTCTGCTTCAGATTCTTCTGTAGCTTCTGCTTCAGATTCTTCTGCAAACAACGCTCAGAATCTTCTGGAGGCAGCGTTCAGAATCTTCTAAGAGATGCTTCTGACGCTTCAGAGCCTTGCATATTTCTCATGTTCAGATCTAATTTGCTTCTAGAGTAATATTCATTTTAACATCTGCAGCAAACATTCTCAATCAAATTTTAGAGTATATAATTCTTTAATACAAAATTTCATAAGAGTTATCATCAAAACATAGAGATATTATTAAGAACCAATATGTGTTCTAACAAATGACACTATTTGGTTGGGGAGAGAAAATAGAGAAACTTATTATGCTTCAAAGCTATCTGGCATGGTTTGGAACTAGTTTCGAGTTTGAGAATCAACTTATTTAAGAGAAAATTGTCTTGAAATAAACCTAAAGGATGATTTTATTCAGGTAACATCTTATTTTCTCTCATCACTACGCCAAAAAATACCTAAGGCAATGTTTTTTTTTTGCTTTAGCAGCGCTTAAATGCACTGGATAAAGTAGTGTTGCTGTAGGTAAAGGGAACTTTTTTTTTAAATGCAAAAGCGCTGCCTTATGTCCCCTTTTAAATGCAAAAGTGCTCTCTAATGTCACCTTTAGCCAACTCTTTTTCATGGAAAGCGCTTTCTTTTGCTCCCCTTTAGGCAGCGCTTTTAAAACCGTTGTCTAATATATATTTTCTCTCTATTTTAGGCAGTACTTTTTCATGGAAAGCACTTTCTTTTCCCCCCCTTTAGGTAGCGCTTTCTTTGGTTCACTTTAGGCAGCACTTGTTTTAGAAAGGGCTTTCTTTTCCCCACGTAAATAGTACTTTTTAAAAGCATTTTTTTAAAAATCACTTTTTTAGGAAGTGTTTTTTTTATAAGCGTTGTATATTGTGTACTTTTTTAGGAAACATTTTTTGTTAAAAGCGTTGGCATAAGTCTTATTTTTTAATTATAAAATGACAGCACAAACCATTAGAGTTCAAATTTTTATCATAACTTATCACAATTTTATAATTCAACACAAGCCTTAATTTCAACACATATGCTTATATACCATTATAATTCAACATATATATATCATTATAATTCAACACATAAATCTTATAACCACTATAATTCAACACATAAACCTTATAACGATTATAATTCACCACAAACCTCATACACCAAGAAAACATCCATAATTCTATCCACTTCCAAAACCTTTAGCTTATAAAAGATTCACCAAACATAATTACAAACATCAATCCTCAATTCACAAAAACTACGAGAACTATACAACAACTTCCAAAACTATACAACATGACTTCCAAAACTATTCCTATTCAGTACATAACATCACAACAACAAAAATCTCTAAGGACCATAAACTTCACACAAAAGAAAGAAAGACAATATACCTTATATAATTCTCGTCTCAAGAATGTATTGACACCATTCCTCCTTAATTTCTTCCAGTTTATCTTTCAAGTAAGTAGTACACTTGAATTCATCAAAGTACTACATAATATAACATAATATGCATGATTTAGTAAAAATTAATTAATTAGATGAAATATTCGTTAAATATTAAAATAAATCATAACTTATAAATTCATACCATGTTTGGAATCTCTATTTGATCCAAATGAATAGTTTCTTTCATAAACCTCAGTACGAAATAACCGCAATCTATACCATTACGCTGACGAGGAAACTACACATAGAAAAACATATGAATATATATATATATATATATATATATATATATATATATATATATATATATATATATATATATATATATATATATATATATATATATATCAGGATACATGGTTTAACTTGTTTTATCAAGTAGCATCATTATTATAATCAAAATTGTGAAAATATACCAGCACTCTGATCCATGCTATGTTGTTTGCTTTAGTCTTTGATACTCGAGCTTGTCTTTGTGATCATAATATTTGTATGGCTCTAACATAATATAAACGAATATTTAGAACAATCTCACATAAATGAATAAAATAATTCACACGAATATTTAGAACAATCTCATCCCTTACGTATCAATCATCTTCTTCATACCTGGGTATTTTATTTGATTACCATCTAACGAATTAGATAATATACTATTTCTTTCATCGGATTAATCGCAACCAACAACCAGTGTCCACTGTAAAATGAAACAAAAGTTTAGATGGACATTTTCTAAGCATATATATCAATTTACCTCTTTTTTGATGCAACTGACTCGGCGTGCCACACAATCCCCTTATCTTTTGATTTAAATTTTGTAGGAGTCTAACATTACCATGTAAATAAAATGTACGTAAATGTAAGAATAACTTACATGGCTCGTAAAATATTTTAATACTAAAAGGTTCATAATAGTTTTCGACATACCTCATTATCTATGAAAATGAGGTTTGACGCCCATGCAACATACGATCCTATTGCGTCTCTGATAACACGAAATCGTATATATATTTTGATGCATAATTCAACTAAAGTTTAACTGTTTTCGATCCGATTTCGGGTTATTTCCGTGTTATTTGTCTGATGTTTTGCAGATATTTGATGATCACGTCTAAACAAGGCAATATGAAGAAAAGAAGCAATCTCAGATGAAATATGGACGAAAACCAGGTGAAAATATCATGAAAAGCGCAGAATGCTGATTTTGCTGCTGTGACGACCGTCACAGCTCCATGACGACCGTCACACCTTGTGACGACCGTCATGCAGGAAAAAACGCCCCACTTCAGTTTCACGTAAAAGAAGCAGTTCCAAGTCTCAAATAGTGGACCACTACTCCATGATTATTCTGCCTCAAAGTCCACCCTCTTCAATTATAACCGTTAGAATTCCATTTCTATAAAAAGGGAAGAAGGGGACCTCAGAAAGGGAGCCGCATTCATACAACGAAGTACTGCCAATTTATTTCCAGAGCAACCTTTCCAGTTTTTATTCTTATTTGTTTCTCCTTTTCTTTTTTCTGCATTCCTTTCATTCTTCTGTAATTTCTATTTCCGTTGTACGATCAAATTGGCACAAAGACCAGAATCCTGCCAACATCTGTGGAGGATCTGCCCAAAGGCCAATTGGGATATTTACAGGTTTCTCATTTCAATCGTAATTCCAGTTTTATTATGATGTATGCTATTATTTATTGTTTTTATTTATATTTTACCTTTCCCAAATCCATGTCTAGCTAAATTTAAGTAATCAATATGTAGTAATAATTCAAAAGGGATTTGATAATAGCTGGTTGAAAATTCTCTTTTCAAAAGTAATTTATGGTCTGAGTGTTTAAAATTAATTTACTGAATAAACGTCGTCGCGAAAGCGAGAACTTATTTAAAAGTAGTTTTGCCACGAAAGTGGGAAATTAATTAAGATACGAACCAACAAGCGAAAGCTGCGGCAAGATCAGATAGTAAACACTAGTCACTCATTTTAATAACAGCGAAAGCACTTTAAAATGAATTAGAACTTAGAGATTTCCAAAAAATAATTTTAACCCCGAATGGGATACGAAAGTGTACGTTTGGCCCTTAGAATTATGATTAGAGTCAATAACCATCGTGAGGAGAGAGTCTTCAAATCACCATTTTCTGCTTAAATAAACTCTGAAAATTATTTCATACACTAGTAACTTGTCAAATCCCTGAAGAACACAATTACTGCATATCGATTCAATTAATTATAACCTAAGTAACATTCTTAGTTCCCTTTAGTGACAATCTTATTCCCTTAAACATATTCTACCTAGCTAAACATAGTAACTCCCGAGAACACTAGTTTGATTACGAGTCCCTGTGGGATCGATATCTATTATTACTACGCGATAGACTGTGCACTTGCAGTTAGGTTGTATTAGACATAGAAAGTCGCGATCAAGTTTTTGGCGCCATTGCCGGGGACCCGTTTAGTCAATAGTGTAACCTTCTGTTACGCCGTATAGACTAGGTTAACAATTTTCATTTTTCCTTTACTAGTGCTGTCGATTGTATGCCAAGTGATCGCTCACAAGGCGATATCTTGAAACCTTCAGTCGCAGAACTAGAACGCTTCTTACATCTAAGAAGCCGAATCATTGAGTACCAACTCAAACATAACATTCCCGATCCTCTCACTCCCATTCCCAAATCCGAAGAAGAATCAAACATGGCTGAAGGACCTCCAAACAAACTGCTGAAGGCATTCGCTACACCCTCTCAGATGGAGCCTAGAAGTAGCATTGTTGCCCAATCTATTACCCGAAATGATTTTGAGCTGAAACCATCATTGCTGTCAGCTGTACAACAAAACCAATTCTCAGGAAACGCAACTGAGGATCCGAACGAACATCTAACGAAGTTTGTACAATACGCAGACACGGTGAAAGCAAATGGAGTAACTCCAGACGCGATAAGATTTCGTCTTTTCCCATTCTCTCTTAGAGACAGAGCGTGGACATGGTTACAATCTTTACCATCCAACTCCGTTACGACGTGGGAACAATTGAAGAACGTCTTCTTAGTGAGATATTTTCCGCCAAGCAAAACTGTTATGCTTAGAGCTCAAATCAACGGATTTCGACAAAAAGATACTGAATCTCTTTACGAAGCATGGGAACGATTCAAAGATATGATGAGAACATGTCCTCACCACGTTCTAGAAGACTGGGTGACAATCCATACTTTTTATAATGGGCTTTTATACAATACTAGATTGACAATAGACGCTGCCGCGGGCGGTGCACTTATGGATAAGACATACGACGAAGCCTATCAATTAATCGAAAACATGTCTCAAAACCATTGCCAATGGGGAGGTGAACGCACTCCAACAGAGAAAACCACCGCGAAAGGTGGGATGTACGAGATCAGCAGTCTTGAAAAGTTCAACGCTAAAGTAGATGCTCTAGCACAGAAGATTGACAGTCTGACCGTCAACCCCACTGCAACCGTCGCTGCCGTAACTCCAAATTGCGAGTTATGCGGAAACACCACTCATAATGCGCCCGAATGCCCATTGCTAGCCGGAATCCCACCAGACCAAGTAAATTATGTTCAAGGAAATCCGTACGCAAATACCTACAACCCAGGTTGGCGAAATCATCCAAACTTTTCTTACAAAAGCGAAAATGCATTGCAAATGCCTACTGCTCCACCAGGATATCAGAAACCAGCTGCTGCTCAGACTGCACCTAGGAAATCAAACCTCGAGTTGATGATGGAAAAATTCATAGCTACTCAAGCACAAACAAACAAAGAATTCCTGAATCTAAACATACACACTAGCGAGCAAATTAAACAGTTGACCGGAAAAGTAGACGCTTTAGCCACCCACAACAAAATGCTAGAAACACAGATATCACAAGTGGCTCAACAACAAGCCTCTGCTGCCGCACCCGCTGACACATTTCCTGGACAACCCGAACAGAATCCAAAAGGCCAAGCAAATGCTGTAATACTAAGAAGTGGAAAAGAATTGGACGAACCGATCGATCCGAGGACCGAAAACTCAGCCATGCAACAAAAACCAACTGAACAAGCAGAAAGGGAATCCAAGTTAAAGAAGAAGGAAGACAACGAAAAGGAGGATACCGCAAGTGAAAAAACTCAAGCACCTCCAGTGCAATATAAACCACCTATCCCTTATCCTCAAAGACTAATAAACTCCAAAACTTCAGGACAGTTTAAGAAATTTGTAGAGCTCCTTAAACAGCTGAATATTACTATTCCTTTTACAGAAGCGATAACTCAAATGCCGTCATACGCTAAATTTCTCAAAGAAATCCTGTCGAATAAGAGAAAGATCGAGGATAACGAAACAGTTACACTTACTGCAGAGTGTAGCGCTATTATTCAAAACCACATGCCTCCTAAATTAAAAGACCCAGGTAGTTTCTCCATACCCTGCGTCATAGGAAAGTTCGTGATAGACAAAGCTCTATGCGATTTAGGAGCCAGTATCAGTGTTATGCCTTTATCTATATGCAAAAAGCTGAATATGGGAGACCTCAGATCAACCAAAATGTCCGTACAATTAGCTGACCGATCAGTAAAATACCCCGTCGGAATACTGGAAAACGTTCCAGTACGCATAGGAAAATTCTACATCCCAACCGACTTCATAATCATGGACATCAAGGAGGACACTGTTACCCCGATTATTCTAGGAAGACCGTTCCTAGCTACAGCCGGAGCTATTATAGACGTGAAGAAAGGAAGGCTAACATTCGAAGTAGGAGAAGAAAAGATAGAGTTCATTCTCATCAAGTTCTTACAAGTACCAGCCATAGATGATACCTGCTATTTAGTAGATGAAATTGACGAATGTATAAGAGAACTTGAAAATGAAGAGACCACGTATTCAAAAATAATAAAGATTCAAATACCCGATATTTCTGAAGATGATGATTGGCGTAAACCGTATAAAGACGACAGCCTAAGAGAAAGCTTAGCACTGACCCCAAACCATATGCCAGGTCTGAAGAACCCATCTTTAGAACTTAAAACACTACCCAAAAACCTTAGATATGAATTTCTAGACGATGAACTAAAAAGACCAGTGATAGTCAACGCCGACTTAGGACGACCAGAAACCGAAAAGCTATTAGAAGTCCTAAAGAAGTACCCCACCACGTTAGGCTATAACATAAGCGATCTAAAAGGTATAAGCCCTTCAATCTGTATGCATCGAATTACAATAGAGGAAGACTCTAAAACCTCTAGAGAGCATCAGAGAAGACTGAACCCCATCCTGAGCACTGTAGTCAGAGATGAAGTAAAGAAATTGCTAGATGCAGGAATCATCTATCCAATCTCCGATAGTGAGTGGGTTAGCCCAGTTCATGTCGTACCGAAGAAAGGAGGAGTCACAGTAGTTAAAAACGAAAAAGGCGAATCAATAACAAAAAGAGTCGTGACTGGAAGCAGGATGTGTATTGATTATAGGAAGCTTAACAAAGCCACACGAAAAGATCACTTCCCGTTACCCTTCATAGACCAAATGTTGGAGAGATTTGCCAAACATTCATATTTCTGCTATCTAGATGGTTATTCAGGATTCTTCCAAATTCCCATTCATTCGGATGACCAAGAAAAGACTACATTCACATGTCCTTATGGTACTTTTGCTTACCGCCGAATGCCGTTCGGACTCTGTAATGCTCCAGCAACCTTCCAAAGATGCATGATGGCAATCTTCGCAGATTTCATAGACGACATCATGGAAGTATTTATGGACGATTTCTCAGTATGCGGACAAAGTTTCGAAGGATGCCTACAAAACTTAGAAATGGTATTAGAACGTTGTGTAAAAGTGAACCTCGTCCTAAATTGGGAAAAATGCCATTTTATGGTCCGACAAGGAATAGTTCTAGGACATGTCATATCAGATAAAGGAATTGAGGTCGACAAAGCTAAAATAGAGATTATAAAAGATCTCCAACCTCCAAAATCCGTACGAGAGATACGGAGTTTTCTAGGACATGCCGGTTTCTACAGAAGATTTATAAAAGATTTTTCAAAAATCACAAAACCTCTGACCGGCCTGTTGATGAAAGATGCTGAGTTTGTCTTCGACGACGACTGTCTAAAAGCATTCGAAATATTAAAATCAGCCCTTATCACCGCACCGATTATGCAACCACCCGATTGGCGACTACCGTTCGAAATCATGTGTGATGCGAGTGATTATGCCGTGGGCGCAGTTCTAGGACAAAGGAAGGACAAGAAACTCCATGCCATCTACTATGCCAGTAGAACCTTAGATCCTGCCTAGATGAACTACGCTACCACAGAGAAGGAACTTCTAACAGTTATATTTGCGCTTGACAAATTCCGTTCTTACTTAGTAGGAGCAAAAATTATCATATATACAGACCACGCTGCCATTAGGTACCTAATAAGCAAAAAGGATGCCAAACCAAGACTATTGAGATGGATCCTGTTATTACAAGAGTTTTACTTAGAAATCAAAGATAAGAAAGGAACCGAGAACGTTGTTGCAGATCACTTATCCCGAATAGAAGGCATCAGACACGAACCAGTACCGATAAATGACGATTTCCCGTACGAACGTCTGATAGCCAAATTAGAAAGTGACATGCCCAACTCAATCTCAGAAGATCCAGAATTCGAAAAAGCCGTAGAAGCCGTCTATGCCCAAGTCACATTACCTTGGTATGCTGACATCGTTAATTACCTCGCTGCAGGCGTGCTTCCACCGGATCTCACTTATCAGCAAAAGAAGAAATTCTTCCATGATCTGAAAGACTATTATTGGGACGAACCTCTACTCTTCAAGAGAGGGGCCGACAACATATATCGTCGCTGTGTCCCAGAGGAAGAAATAGAAAATATCATTTCCCAATGCCATTCAGCACCATATGATGGTCATGCTAGTACATCCAAGACGTGCGCTAAGATTCTCCAAGCCGACTTATTCTAGCCTAACCTCTGGAAAGACGTTCACATCGCTGTGCTAAAATGTGATCGATGCCAACGAACTGGCAACATCTGACGACGCGATGAAATGCCTCAGAAAGGAATCTTAGAGGTAGAAATCTTTGACGTATGGGGGATAGATTTCATGGGACCATTCCCACCTTCTTTTGGTAATAACTACATACTCGTCGTTGTAGACTATGTGTCTAAATGGATAGAAGCCATTGCTGCTCCAACAAAGGACGCACGAGTAGTAATAAAACTCTTCAAAAACACAATCTTTCCTAGATTCGGTGTACCCAGACTCGTCATTAGTGACGGCGGATCTCACTTCATATCGCGAATATTTGATAAACTTCTTTCTAAATATGGAGTCCGACACCGAGTAGCTACACCTTATCATCCGTAAACTAGCGGACAAGTAGAGGTCTCGAACAGGGAAATAAAACAGATATTGGAAAAGACTGTCGCTACCTCAAGGAAAGATTGGTCATCAAAGCTACAAGAAGCTTTATGGGCTTATAGGACCGCTTTTAATACACCAATAGGTACTACACCCTACAAATTAGTTTACGGTAAATCCTGCCATCTCCCTGTAGAATTAGAGCATAAGGCCTTCTGGGCCATTAAGACACTCAATTTCAACTACACCGAGGCAGGAGAAAAGCGAATCTTGAACTTACACGAATTGGAAGAACTTCGATTAGACGCTTACGAAAATGCCCGTATCTACAAAGAACGAACTAAAAAGTGGCATGATAAACGTTCAGTCAAGAAACAATTCAGTGTGGGAGACATCGTATTGCTATTTATTTCAAGATTAAAACTCTTCCCAGGTAAACTAAAATCTAGGTGGTCTGGACCTTATGAAGTGACTAAAGTACTTCAGAGCGGAGCTGTTGAAATTACCGATAAGACGAATGCACCGTTTATCGTAAACGGGCAACGTCTAAAACAATATAATAAGAACGAAAACAGCCCTCAAGTCTGCAGTATAGCATTGCTTGAGCTTCCGGCTCAAACACCCGAATAGCTTGTCACCAAGCTATCGTCAGGCTTTAGACGTTAAAAACAGCGCTTACTGGGAGGCAATCCAACTTTTCCCGCATTTTTCCTCGTTACTGTATTTCATTTTTATTTAAAATTTTACTTTGAAAATTTAACAAAAATTCTAAACTTATAATTACTACTATTTTCTACTTTCGTTTGTTTTCATATTTTTATTTTTATTATTTTTCTCTTTTTGTCCTTTGTTTTTACCGCTTTTTGTTTTTAAAAATCCTGACTTCAAACTTCTGTTTTAAACTTTTCAGGATTTTAAAAGTCTTCAAAACATTCCTTTTGTTTCCTCCGCATTACAACACCTATCCTGAGCCTATCCCTGAGGAGACCACCGAAAAAATGGATACTGTTCTACTCCGATTGGACAACATTGATGCAGCTCTGACTACTGTAAAAGACGACATCACAGGCATACACAGCGAACTGGTAGTCTTCATGGAATTAGTCTGTGACCAGCTCGACTACTACGCACGGAAATTCGATGAGTTGAAGGCACGAAAAGACTAGATACTAGTTTTAGCATCAGATTTAGTTTAGTTTGGTTTAGTTTAGTTTCATTTAATCATTTGGATTTTTCGCATTGTTAATTTCTTTATGTACTACATACAATCATTTCAATTTCTGGTTATTTCAATTTTAGTCTTTATTCAATTATTCTGTTTTTACGTTATTCTTTGTTTATTGGCTGCTATAATACATTGCCATATCAATACTAGGCCTAAAAGTCACTGCAAGAACACCCTCAGAGCAAAATTCTGCGTTCTGCAGATTTTGCTGCTGTGACGACCGTCACAGGATCCTGACGAGCGTCACGCGGGTGACGACCGTCACACATACGTGACAACCGTCACGAACCCAAAACTGCTATCTGATATAACAGGGGTTGCATTTTCTCTCCCACTACCCTCCTTTCAACTTCCAATCATCAGCACTCCCACCCCACTCCAATTTTTCGTCTTCCCCACATTGCACCATATATTTCAACTCCCATCTGCACTTCCTACCACACTTCTGTCATTTCTTTCCACTTTGCAGAACAACCCCAATCCTCAGAACCCTCTCAATCTTCCAACAATGGCGAGAACTACCGAAACCCCAGACATCAGTAACATTGTATTCAGCGAAGGTGACTTGGGCGACAGACAGCGGGCCAACTACATCGCATTCCATCAAAGGTCGCTCCAGCCGACTCATTATCCACACATTCCATCGCTCACGGAGCTCGGACTCCTTGAAGGCGTCACTTGGATGCTTCAAAGAGCCGGTATCTGGAACCTATGCACCAATCCACTGCCGACGTACGAACAACTCACTCTCGAGTTCCTGAGTTCGTTTACCTACGTCACATCCAGCGGCGACATCAGCCAACACTCTGGTGCCGCATGTTTCCGGATGTTCGGCACAAACTATCAGGTGAACCAGAACCAGATTGCCGCCATCTTACAACTCCCTCGCGGCGACAATGCTCACCGTCGCCTCACCGATCAGTTCCAGCACGAAGCCTTCGCGTTGTGGTACCAGTTGACCGGCATCAATGCCGATGGTTGGGACTCTCTGCACGCCACGCATATCCATAACTCGACCATCCGGTACTTCTACCGAGCATTGAGCAACACAATCTTTGCCAGGGACAGCAACCATAAGGTGAACTCGAAAGAGCTCTTCTTCCTCCATTGCGTCTTCAACAACGAGCCTATCAACGCCGCTCCGTTCCTCCTGGCCCACATTCAGGCCAACTGCAACCGTGGCTCCAAGCCATTTTACTTTGGCGGGATTGTCACTGCCATTGCACTTGGGCTGAACCTAGGCGACCGCCTCCAGCACCTCCATGCCATTCCCTCGGTGTTCCATGACACCGACCACTGCAGAGCCTCCCACCTTATCCGTTCCAGAGCCGACGGCAAGTACCATCGGGTAGTGCGTGGCAAAACCGTCTGAAGCATCATCCTTCCATCACGCACTCAGACACACCCAGAGGATCGTACCAACTGGTTATTTGACCTCACTGCCCCTCCCGCTGCCGCTGCTCCAACTCAGGACCACACCCAAGGTTCTGACGACGAAATCCAAGCTGAGTTGGACAGGCCGGAGCAACCGGAGGCATCGCAGCCTCCTCCTTCCGAAGGTACATCCTCTCGCCGCCGCTGCCATCATCCAGTGCCCGACTATACAGAAGAGGACCTCCGCCGCTCTCTCGACCAGCAGGCCCTGATACTCGCTATGCTGCAGCAGCAGAATCAGCGAGCAGAGCAGTTCGAAGCTTGGCATCGGACCCAAATGCACCAACTTCAAACCGGCCAAGCAACCATTACTGAGAACTTGACAAATCTGACTTTGCAGGTCGAAGGACTCCGGGACACCGTCTACCACACCGGAGCTATGAGTTATGAGGACCGAGTCGCCCTGGCCAGAGTCAGAGGACGCCAGCGCGGACGTGACCGAGGCAGCGGACGTGATTAGTTATCATTTTCCTTATTTGTTTACTATATTTCCAGTTTATTTGTACTTTCATTTCTGTTGTATCTCCCTCTCGCATGCTTCCAAATCAGTAGGGATACTGATTGAGTTAGTGTGGGAGTGGAGCGTTTATTTCCCATTCCATTGTACTTTGAATTTCGTAATTTCTATTTAAACATTTTCTATTTTTAGCAAATAAAGCTCGTTTATATATCCTTTTTCCGCTACGCAAACATCCCCACGTTATTCGACGTAAACAACAAATTTTTTCGTTCGTTCCTCAAAAGCAAAAGCATCACGAGAATGCGCCCAAGTTCAAACCAAGTTTTGAAACTCCGAGGAGACGACAATTCTAACAAAACCAGTACCGTCTTGACACCTTAGATCTCCGATTTATGCGAGTCGGTTTCACTACCTACGTGTACCAAAGTCTCAAGTGTCTACGCAAACTCAGCCCCAAGTAGTTTATACTAGCAGTCATCACCATCCTAAAACACTTCTAAGCGAGCGACCGATGCAAATAGGTGTATGATCTCCAAAAAGATGAAAAATCATGAAAAGAAAGCTAGATAGCCCAAAATTATAAAGACACGTTTCCTTCTAAGTTAGGTGCTCTTCACCCGAGCATTTAGCCCAACGGCACGAAAACTCATTGGAAAATCAATGATACAAGCTTATGATCAATGAAGAAGATCAAAACAGAAATGAGATCATATTCACTAACAGGTCGACTTGCCATGAAAGTGTATGGACAACGGGCTTAATGTGATTGCGCTAGAACGAAGAGGGTGAACTTGCCGCGAGAACCTTGACACCAAGCTACAGTAGCATGACTGGGACCGATTTGCATAAAAAGGAGACCTCCGAAGACTTGTAGTCCAGTGTCGTCATGGTACTCGTTTTGTTCTTACCAAGAATCCCGGTTTTTCCCAACTTTGCGAACGAAGAAGCTGCCTCGTGCTTGCCGACTTATTCATGTTTTACTTGAGGACAAGCAAAGATTCAAGCTTAGGGGAGTTTGATAACACGAAATCGTATATATATTTTTATGCATAATTCAACTAAAGTTTAACTGTTTTCGATCCGATTTCGGGTTATTTCCGTGTTATTTGTCTGATGTTTTGCAGATATTTGATGATCACGTCTAAACAAGGCAATATGAAGAAAAGAAGCAATCTCAGATGAAATATGGACGAAAACCAGGTGAAAATATCATGAAAAGCGCAGAATGCTGATTTTGCTGTTGTGACGACCGTCACAACTCCATGACGACCGTCACACGGGTGACGACCGTCATGCAGGCAAAAACGCCCCACTTCAGTTTCACGTAAAAGAAGCAGTTCCAAGTCCCAAATAGTGGACCACTACTCCCTGATTATTCTGCCTCAAAGTCCACCCTCTTCAATTATAACCGTTAGAATTCCATTTCTATAAAAAGGCAAGAAGGGGACCTCAAAAAGGGAGCCGCATTCATACAACGAATTGCTGCCAATTTATTTCTAGAGCAACCTTTCCAGTTTTTATTCTTATTTGTTTCTCCTTTTCTTTTTTCTGCATTCCTTTCATTCTTCTGTAATTTCTATTTCCGTTGTACGATCAAATTGGCACAAAGACCAGAATCCTGCCAACATCTGTGGAGGATCTGCCCAAAGGCCAATTAGGATATTTACAGGTTTCTCATTTCAATCGTAATTCCAGTTTTATTATGATGCATGCTATTATTTATTGTTTTTATTTATATTTTACCTTTCCAAAATCCATGTCTTGCTAAATTTAAGTAATCGATATGTAGTAATAATTCGAAAGGGACTTGATAATAGCTGGTTGAAAATTCTCTTTTCAAAAGTAATTTATGGTCTGAGTGTTTAACATTAATTTACTGAATAAACTTCGTCGCGAAAGCGAGAACTTATTTAAAAGTAGTTTTGCCACGAAAGTGGGAAATTAATTAAGATACGAACCAACAAGAGAAAGCTGCGGCAAGATCAGATAGTAAACACTAGTCACTCATTTTAATAACAGCGAAAGCACTTTAAAATGAATTAGAACTTAGAGATTTTCAAAAAATAATTTTAACCCCGAATGGGATACGAAAGTGTATGTTTGCCCCTTAGAATTATGATTAGCGTCAATAACCATTGTGAGGCGAGAGTCTTCAAATCACCATTTTCTGCTTAAATAAACTCTGAAAATTATTTCATACACCAGTAACTTGTCAAATCCCCGAAGAACACAATTACTGCATATCGATTCAATTAATTATAATCTAAGTAACATTCTTAGTTCCCTTTAGTGACAATCTTATTCCCTTAAACATATTCTACCTAGCTAAACATAGTAACTCCCGAGAACACTAGTTTGATTACGAGTCCCTGTGGGATCGATATCTATTATTACTACGCGATAGACTGTGCACTTGCAGTTAGGTTGTATTAGACATAGAAAGTCGCGATCAGTCTCCCACCATTGTTGTATCTGAAACATCGTCTGGTATAGGTAATAGCACATTCCCCTCTAAATCAATATCATTGATACTTTTCAAAATTTAGCAGGGAGCGGTTTATGGTGAAGTACATCTCCAAAAGTGTTATGCACTCTTACCTTGCCAACCATGCGATATGTCAGTGACGATAAATAGAGCTGACAAGGTGAAATGCCCTAAAACAATAATAAATATGAAATTGTTAATGTGTATATATGTCAATTAAAAAAATTGTGCTAATTTAATTTCATAATAATATATATAATTACCTCGGGAATTTTCTGTTGAAAATTACAATTGATACTATATTTGTCACTAGTATCTTTAAACTCTGAACTGCGCCTTTCTGACATATATCTTTCTTTATACTTTTGCAATTCACGAATTTGAGCTTCTAATTCCTCCAACGATTCCATCACTTATTTATTGCTCGGACTTTTACTTTTTGGATGTTTATACAAGCTTGTTGGAGTGACCCCAAATCCCTTACCCCTCACATGACCAAAATACTCAAGAACATTTAATACTCGACTTAGTATGCTCCTGCAATCATGGTATTCAGCTAGAGTTAAAGACTGAGATAGATTCTCCTGAAATTCATATGCATATCGAAAAATATTAGTGAGGATTAAAACCAAAGTCACTTAACTTAATTAAACTTAAAATATTTTTATATAAATTGATGAAAAATGACTAGTTAGGCGTATGCTTATCTTTTCTCCGAGTACTTGGACGTCTGCTGTATAGCTTGTCTTCCAAGTACTTGTCATTTTTAAAAGATTCTAATCTGTTTCATGTCAAAATCCATTCGCAATAAAAATGCATGAAAAGGGACTAGTTAGGCATATGCCTCTCTTGCCCGAATACTTGGGCGCCTGTTGTATAACATGTCCTTCAAGTGCTTGTCATCTTTAAAGGATTCTTATTCATAATTAAATACTTTTCACAAATAATTTGGATGAAAATGGACTATTTAAGTGTATGCCCCTCTTTTCCTCGAATATTTGGATACCTGTTGTATAGTTTGACTATCTGAATATCCGTCTCCGCTTAAAAACAAATTGAACCAATCAAACACTTTTTTCTCATCCCCGCGCGATGGAAAACCTTTTCACAAGCGGACAATGTTTTATCCATTTTATTGCGATACAAACAAAAGTCTTTGTGCAAGCAGACAAGCAACGTTTAACTGATAGAAAGAGACCTAAACATTCTTTCACTAAAATCAACCAGCAAATACAAGGTTTTCTACCAAAAACTACGTAGCTTTGAGTTTCACATTACACTGAGGATACATACGTAGGAGCGAAATTTAATGTCTAGTCAAACACTATAACAAAAAATCCAAAAATACCTTTGTCTTGCCCAAAACTTCGTAGCTATAAATTTTTCATCGCACCTAATGATACGTAGCAACAACACTAGCAATCTTGTCAAACACCCTGATAAAAAAATTATTTTTACTCATTTTCTTTTTCTTTTCAAACTTCTAATAACTAGAAGAAAACAAATAACGAATACTAACATTCTATTCGCAAAGCTAACTACATTGTTTTCGTTGAGTGCAACAGATATGAGAGATGCTAATATCTTTCCCTCGCATAACCGATTCCCGAATTTGAATTTGGTTGTGAAGATCATTTTCTTTATTTTTTTAAAGTTTTATCGATATTTTCCCTTTTCTTTTAGAATAAATAAATTTCGATAACGACTCTATTATCATCCCAAGTGTGCGAACGCCCGTAATAATTTTTTGTGCTGCAAAAGTATTATTAAAAGACATAAAAAGTCTCACATTGAAATTCGGTTTAGAAAAGAACTTGAACGAATCATTGGCAAAATGAATGAGCATCCAATATCGAGTAGCCACACTATGTTCTTCCATGTTCTTGCTCCGTCTTCTGTTTGAGAGGTAAAATATCATACAAGTGCAAAATGGAATCATATACGTTGAAGTGTATGACCTCACACATTTAGAGGAATTTTTCATTCTTACAGTAACAGGACAGGACCATAAGAATATTGAGGAGGTATCTTTTGTAAGAATTCTTAAAGTGACATGAATATATTTTTCCATAAATATCTTATCCTCATTTGCTCTTGCCAAACATCCTGACCATATTCATTGTGCAATGATAGAAAATTAACTTCATGAGTGCCCACACATATTTTCACATTTATTTGTCTTTTCAACACAGCCTCTCTATACTACTATATATATCGAGCATTAGGAAGACATTGACATGAGCAAATTAATTATTTGTTGATTGAAACTTAGAGTTCCTTTGAACGCTTCATGCATCAGACTTTCTATTTGGTCTTTATTCCATTAGAAAAGAAAGTCCTTTCTTCAATGAAGTGTTTGGGGGAACTCTTGAATTCATCCAACACTACTACACCTCATTGAATTCCAACAAGTAAACAATGTGTTTAGTGAAATTCCAGAGTTTAATTAAAAAAATGTTAGTAAAATAATGGTTCAACTCATCTATCTGATCATTTCTTTATTTTCGTTTTCTTGTTAGAATATCATCAACCTTTTTCCAAGGATATCTTTGATACTCTTGCTTTTGAAAACATCAATCATTAACCACTAGAGTTGTTTTGCTGCTAGTACAACCCTCACAAGTAGTTGAAATCCTTGAATAGGCATAAGACTTTTATAGTAGCAACGAAACCCTTAAAGTACAATATAAAATTGCGGAAATGGAAAGAAGATTCCCTGAGATGGTTCAATGTGGACATGATTTACATGGTTAACCTAATCCGGTAGATGTTGTGTTGGTATGAGCTTTTCAAAATTTACAGGAGAAGAAAACAATCATAAAAGCGAGCCAAATATAATATGTAATTCAGGGGCGCCCTTTGCAAAACTTTTCTCCAAGGTGTTTAGAAAAAACTCGGTGTTGTTGTTTTTGCAATTCATATACTATCACAAATAATACATTTTATGTTAAAGGTATAACTTTTAAGGGCGTCACGTTTTAAATTTTTTGAAAAACAAATACAATTTGTTCAATCAGTTGGGAGCTCAACTGAGAGAAAATGTGACTGAGGGATTAAGCCTTAAAACTCACCTTTTGTATTTTTAATTTTAACTCTTTTTAAATTGTAGTCTTTTTTATTTTTTTTTTAATTTATAATTTATCTACTTTTTTTGGGTTAGGATTTACAATTTATAATTTATCTAATTTATAATTCTAACATTTTGTATTTTTGTTTTAATTTTTTTTCAATTGACGTTTTTCTTATTTTTTATTTATAATTTATCTTTTTATTTATAATTTATCTAATCACTTGATACTTTCAACCGAGACGAGATATTAACTATCTATTTCAGACAAAACCTTTTCTCTCTTTCTTTTTTTGATTTATCTATTTCTTTGATTTAATTGTCCAACAGATACGAAATCTCCATTACATATATTTCTCTGAATTATAGTTAAACTTTTAGTTTACTTTTCAATATTCATTTTATCTTGATTCTTCTGCAAAACCAAACGGTCTCTTGAAAAAATCATACCTAGGCGATTTTCATCTTCACACTCATTATACAAAGGTGATTTCACCTTTGTTAGAAAAAGGTTTTAAGTTATATTTGGTTGGTGAGGTAAAGCAACGTGTCATGGAAAGTATGTTAATTTTCCACTCAGTTGAGCTTTCATCTGAACGAAAATGTTTAATTGATTATGGGTTTGATACCGAAGAAAAAGATTTAACTGATCATGTAAAAATACATGAGGTGGTATATATATATATATATATATATATATATATATATATATATATATATATATATATATATATATATATATATATATATATATATATATATATATATATATATATATATATATATATATATATATATATATATATATATATATATATATATATATATATATATATATATATATATATATTCCTTTCTTTAATAAAATTCAAGTTTTCTTAATTTTATATTATTTTTGTTTCAATCTATAAGTATATATTTGTTGAAATGTTAAGCTTCTTGATCATCAACCTTCTAAGTCATGTTGAAGATCAAATGTTAGATTTTGTTGAATATCCCTATACATATACATGTAATATGTTATCAATGACTTTGCATGAATTTGTCTATGATACAACATTAACAAATTTAGATAAGGAAAATAATATATGATGTTACAAAACAAGAGATTATATAAAAAACACCAACATTAAACCAATACTATTTCTTACTCATACAATTCATTATAGAGATTGTTTACACGCTTCTATAAGTTTCACTGTTATCAATAAAAATGTTGTCATTGTTAATATTTATTTTTCATAATGTAGCATCCAAAATATATAGTTGTGACATTCACATTGAGATTGAATGGCGTGAGGATTTCATGTAAATTACTTATGTTTCTTATTGATTTATGTGTTGGGAAAGTCTAAAGCATTTATACTTTATAAATTGACGACAACAATTCGATTAAAACAAAATTGAGTCACTTTTCTCTCTGAAATTTTATGAACACCGATGTAATAGACACTACAAGAAAAACTGTCTCCAGCCACGTGATTTAGTGAAGTGAAAATCACGTGGCAAAATATTGACAGTTGTGAAGTGATTTTCACGTCACTAACATGTTTACTATTAAAATAATATGAAACAAATATAGCACATGGGCTGTCAGATTTAAAAATTAAAAAAAATGTTAGTGACGTGAAAATCACGTCGCAACATGTAAAATAAAAAAAATAATAACTAAAATGACAGAAATATTGAAGCGGGAAGGGGAAAATTTTTAAAATTTGGTTTGCCACGTGATTATCACGTCGCAACCATTTAAGAGGGAAAAATATCTGACTTAGAAGTGATGGTTGACTGTGCTACAGGTTGTAAAAATGACCGTTGGAACTTTTGTGACGTGAATATCACGTGGCAAAGTTGCGAAGTGATATTCACGTCGCTAACCAATTAATGTGAATAATTAATTATTAGCCGTTATATGTTGCGAAGTGAATTTCACGTGGCAAATTAGTGAAGTGAAAATCACGTCACTAATGTTTTATTTATGGCACGCGTGAAAATTCCTAAGACCACATCTATTACACTTCTTTTTCTTTCTCTCTCTCAGATGCCTTCTTCTTCTTCTTCTTCTACCATTTTCTTCTCCTAATTGTTCATCTTCTGCCCAAAAATTTCTTTGGTTTTCTCAAGTGGTTTCTTGATTTTCCTTGTACAGGTAATATATTTTTTCTTTCATTAGTTATTGTTGAATTTTGTTTTAATTAATTTAGTTTAAAATGTCATTTTATATGGGTTTAATATTTGATTTTTTTGTTGTCAAATTTTTATTGTTAGTGAGAAAAGGAAACAAGAAGGAGGTTGAAGAAGATTGAAGTAGTGTGAAGGAGAGGTATTTTTGCTATTTTATTTTTTATTTTAGTTTGATTTAATAATGTTGGATTGTTGTTAATATTTTTTTGTATGTTTATGTCATTATTATTATTTATTATTAAAAAACGAATTTTGTAGAAATATTATTAACAATAAAACAAATTTTTGTTTATAAATGAGAGAAGTGAGAAAAGGAAAGAAATTTTTATATATAGTAACAATATTAAAAATTGAATATTTATAGAAAACTGAATATTAAAAAAGAATTTTGTAAAAATATTATTAACAATAAAATGAATTTTTGTTTATAAATGAGAGGAGTGAGAAAAGGAAAGAAATTTTTAATTTTTATGTGTTATTAAATTCAATTATGTTTAGTTACTTTAAAAACTAAATATTAAAAATTAAATATCTTATTTTTAATCTTTTATAGAAATAATATTATATTTATATTATTATTAATATTTGTTATTAAAAACAGATTTGTGTTATTAAAAATAGAATAATATATTTAGAAATAAAATACTAAAAACAGAAATATATTATTTTTAATACATTATTTATTTTTTAATTATAAAATATTAAAAACAGAATATTAATAAAATATAAAAACAGAATATTAAATTTTTTTTTAATTTTTTATTATTTTAATATTTATGTGTACTAAAACCAAATTTTTATATATAGTAACAATATTAAAAACTGAATATTAACAATATTTTTAATTTTTATGTGTTATTAAATTCATTTATGTTTTATTACTTTAAAAACTGAATATTAAAAACTAAATATCTTATTTTTAATCTTTTATAGAAATAATATTATATTTGTATTATTATTATTATTATTATTTGTTATTAAAAGCAGATTTTTGTTATTAATTAGAAATAGAATAATATATTTAGAAATAAAATATTAAAAACAGAAATATATTATTTTTAATGTTTTATTTATTTTTTGGTTATAAACTATTAAAAACAGAATATTAATAAAATATAAAAACAGAATATTAAATTTATTTTTAATGTTTTATTATTTTAATACTTAGGTGTACTAAAAACAAATTTTTATATATAGTAACAATATTAAAAACTGAATATTAACAATATTTTTAATTTTTATGTGTTATTAAATTTATTTATGTTTTATTACTTTAAAAACTAAATATTAAAAGCTAAATATCTTATATTTAATGTTTTATAGAAACAATATTATATTTATATTATTATTATTATTTGTTATTAAAAACAGATTTTTTTTTATTAAAAACAAATTTTTATATATAGTATAAAATTATATATTAAAAACTGAATATTAAATATAATTTAATTATAATTAAAAATCAAATTTATTTATTAAATTGAGTGGATAAACTATAATTATAATTTTAAATATAAATTAATTTTAAACCTATCAAAAAATTAATTAATTTTAAAAAACTAAAAAAAAACTCTTAGCCACGTGATATTCACGTCACAAGTTGTGAAGTGAAAATTACTTCGCAAGTTGTGAAGTGAAAATCACGTCACAAGTTGTGAAGTGAAAATCACGTCACAACTTTCTTACACACCTGCTACGCCTGCTGGGGCTGAAATATTGTTTTATTTGTTGCGACGTGAAAATCACGTGGCAAAGTTGTGACGTGATTTTCACGTGGCAACAGAGTTGCCACACGTCCTCCTGCCACGTGAATGGTCACGTCGCTAATATCAGTTTGTGAAGTGATTTTCCATGTTGTGAAGTGAATTTCACGTGGCAGGATCCAATTTTTTTTGTAGTGAGATTCTTTATTTTTTAAATAAAAAATAAAATAAAATAAATATTTTTTTCCTCAATTGTCAGCTCACACTACTACAAAATGGAGATTTGTAACGGACTTTAACCTCAACCATAGTGTCCATCATAGTAAAATTTATTCATTTAGGAACTTTTATGTTGTTTTTAACTTTCAGACACATTTAACATCGATGACATAACAACGGCGGTGAAATGTGGCATGTTTATATTTTATTTATTTTAAAATCAAAATTAAATAACATTTCACCATGGTCAAATTTTTCAATAAGCAAATGTCCTTTTTAGAGACATGCTTCGAATTCCAGTGCATACAATTTAATTTTTTATTCATTTTTAAGAAACTTTTCTGTTGCAATATCTTCATTTATTTTTACCATTTTGAAAATTTTGGCATTGAAGATTAATGTTAAGGTTCAAGAATGTTGTTACTTGATAAAGTGAAACTTGACATTAATCTTCAAACTAAGTTTTTCTATATACTATTTTATCATCTTTTAAGCCTAAGCCTTCTGGGTCAACGATACAACAACACAACAAGAATAGAATAAGAAGTTTGGAGGTAAAATGAATAGGTTTAATGAAAAGGTGAAAGAACGTGTTAAGCCTTTTTATAGACAAATATGTAGAATCTTTTCTCACGGTTGGTAAAAATAATTGTGGTGAAATGTTTTAAGATATCACCACACTAGTTAAAATTAACGTAGTGAAAAGTATTCTTTTTAAGTTAAAACATAATGACCTAAAGTTTATTTCCCTCATCATTAAACATCTCCCTAGAAAAAACCCTTCAAAAAAGGACAAATCCATAGCGAAAAACATTCTTCACTAATCTTTTTTTTTTTTTTAATTCACCTCCATTATATTTGGTATGAGTCAAGGAAAGGAAAGACAAAACTCACAATAAGGGATCATGAAACTCATTTCTTTGACTCTTCTTCATCATTTTTATGGTACATAAAATATTTCACCACTATTCATGTTACATTAGTTTTGATGTTGTTATTGAAACACTAAACCCAAGAGTTTTAATGTAGGATGTGTCGTACCTCGAAAAATACAATCCTTCGCGAAGAACATCACGTGCTCACGCAAAATGATTCGAACAGAGTCGCCATTAAACTTTAGTTATTCCAATGAAGAAAAAGGAGAATATCGATAAAACCCTTAAAAAGGAAAACAGTCGTTGCAACCAAATTCGAGTTCGGAAGACGATTACGCAAGGGGAAGGTATTAACACTTCTCACGTCTGTTGTACTCAACGCGAATCTTTTTACTTAAATTTGCAATTGAATTTTAGCTTATGTCATTTATTTTCTTCAAATGCTTAAAAGGGAAAAGAGAAAAAGCAAAAGGTTCGCAAAAAGGTTTTTATTAATGTGCCTAACGAGATTGCGAGTCTCGCTCTTACGTATCTCTAAGTGCAATGGATAACTCAAGGCTACGCAGTTCTGGGTCACAACCGTAAAGCAAAAGGTTTTTATTAATGTTACATTTGTTTTCTATGTTACTCAATAGAAATTTATGGGTCACAACCGATATGAAATCAATGCACATGAAATCAAATGCACATTAAACATGATACAATGAGTGCTGCATATAGAAAACTTCATCAGTAACCACAAAATTGACACAAGTTAATACCAACGTCATAGCCTAACAAAATCAAACACTAAGATTGAAACGAAAATTAGTAACATTGTCAGTACATTCGAAGATCAAAACTGCAACATACATATCAAATCAATAAAGAGAATGAAATTGAAAATGACGCAAGAAGCAAGTTAAAATGTAATCGGAACACAATGCAAAGCTTAATCGAAACACGGCAACAGTTGAACCTCCATGAATGGTGTTGATCTTGTCACAGACTCTGTTACCTTGTGTACTAAACTTGTACTGAGCTTGAAGATGTTTAGATGTTGAATGTTATTGCGAATTGGAGATGTTGAACTCAATGCCAGAAACAAGGAATTGTTTATTGCAACCTCTGTTGAGTTGTGTTCGTGATGTTAACTGAATCGTTGTGAAATCGAAATGGAGGTTATGAATTGTAGTCGTTTTAAAGTGGTAAAGTAGCATCGGTGAAACTTGATGTGTTGTACTTCATGACTGCCGATGGTGATAGAGTTGCAAGGTTATTGACAATGATGGTCCTGTGAAACAAAACTGAAGAGTAGAAGATGATGTTAATGATGGTGACAACGTTGGAAATGGGTTTGACGGTGGTTTATCCGTGATCTGGGTGGTAGCAAGAAGGTTCGTGTCACTGCTTGCATGAATGTGTTTATGAAGTTTTGTAAGTTGTTGAGGGGAAAAAATAGCAAGGTAATGTGGTTTTGGTGGAAAAGTTGGAGGAAGGACAAGATCAATTAGGGAGTTTCTAGTGGGCGTTCGTGACGAGGGAGATTCTTTTTGCAGAAGGTGAGATGGGATTTTGAATGGAGTTATTTATCAGTGTGAGAGCAGAGGTTCTCCACCCCCAAAATCAGTGAGAGAGAAGACGTTTTTTTTATTAATGAATATGCGTCTACCACAATCATTCTCGTGAGAGAGGGTAAAAAAGTGAGTTGGGATTCTCCTTTTTCATTTTTTATGAATTGAGCTCTTATTGGTGGATTGGACATGTGTCATTCTCCTAGTGGAGAATTTGGGAGATGTTTGTTGAAAGAGAGAGGTAGAGATATCCATTATTGGTCCCCATGTGTTGCATTTTGATTTTCTTCCCTGATTTGATGATGAGCATACCATGTGGCTTGAGAGAGTTATTGGATTCTATTTCTTGTTTTTATTTATTTAATTTTCAATTTTATGATTGGATGATAAAAATACACATGGATTGCAAACATGAGTCTTTGATTAACCTGAGTTTGATGGATAAAATTAAATCAAAGAAACACAAATGTTAACCAATTTAAAATAAGTCTAGAATGTCCTTTCTAGAAGCTTTAATTGATAAAATCAAATTAAATCAATTAAATCAACTAAAAATCACACTTTTTAAAATAAAAACAATAAAAATTAAATGAAGACATGGACAATTCTATTTAATTTTTTTTGAATATTTTGACAAAAAAATAAAAATAAAAGGACTCAAAATGTATAAAAGATGAGTGCAAAAGTGCTCGAAATATTAAACTGAATGCACCAAAATGATCAGCGTGAAATAAACTTGAAAACATACGTGTTTTGATCAAATTTTGAAATAAAAAATGTACGGTTAAAAGGCTCAAGCTTATCAAAATGCGACCGGAAAAGTATTCAAAAAATAAAACGGACACGCCAGGTTAACTTACGTGAACCTTAGATTAATAATACTGACGTCTGCAAGCTGGATTTCAAAACTTTCTGTGCGTTAATTTAATGTATATTTGAAAATTGATTCAACAGGTCTGTCTGTAGATCCAAAAATTTATTCTGGTCGATATTTTAGGCATTATGCATGATGAAAGACATGTTAGGTTATTAAGATAATGCAAAGTGAAGTAAAGTCAAATGTATGAAAGTTTTTTTTAAATTCCTTGGCAAAACTGTGGTACGACAACACATTATTATGTTTTTTGTATTGTTGTTGTTAGTGGAGGTGTCCTTTAGTTGTTGTAACTTAATAAAGATTTTAATGTTATATGTTGTTGTGACTGAGACTGATATTGAGATTGTTTTTGTGTTATTGAGAATGTTATATGTTGTTGTTGTTGTAGTTTTTGTATTGTTGTGAATCAGCAATGTTTTGTTTTTAAAAATGTGACTTAGTAAAGTTTTAGTACTTTGCAAAGTTTAAATTCCAGATGCATGATTATACAAGCAACTGATTTAAATTTAAGAATGTATTATGCATTGTAGTTTGATGAAAGTTGGTAGATTAAGTTTGGTGTTTGAGGAAGGAGTTCTTGAATTTATTGAATTGGCAGGAAAAAACTTTGTGATAGTAATGGAATCTTTTATTGTTCTTGTGTTATATGCGGGAATATTGAAAAATTTGAAAAGAAAGTATTATTCAATCACCAATGTTGTGATGGAAGTAGTCAAAATTATACAACATGGACGTGGAATGGTGAAGTGGATAAAACCCAAAATGTGACGTTACAAAGACATGAAGTTGATGTAGATATGGACTATTGACTAGAAGATATGATTCGTAATATTGGCGAAGATTATTTTATGATATACTATATGTATGATACTTTTGTAGTGACAAGGACGAGTCATTATATAAGGGGAATTGAAATTTTACACGATTTTTTGGGGCGTTATAATTATTTAATGTGAAAGTAAAAAGTAAGTGGACGGATAAAAATTTCATATATTTGCTTGAGTTGCTGAAAGAAATGCTGCTTCCATAAGGTAACAAGTTGTCTGGCCGTAGTTATGAGGCAAAAAAGATATTGTTTCCAATGAGTTCGGATTATATAAAAATATATGTATGCCATAACGATTGCATATTATGCCGAAAAGAATGTGAAAAACTAAATCAATACCCAAAGTGTGGGGAGTCGAGTTACAAGGTGGAGGGCATTTGTGGTGATGATGATGATGATGTAAACAAGAAGTGTCCTCCTGCCAAAGTGTTATGGTATATGTCAATAATTCCAAGGTTTAAGAGACTCTTTGCTAATGTAAATGACAAAAAGAATTTTAGATGGTCTACAGATGAAAGAAAATGTGATGGAAAAATTTGCAATATAGCCAATTCTTTGCAATGGAAGAAAAGTGATTTGTTGTATCTGTATTTTGCACATGAACCAAGAAGCCTTAGGATTGGACTTGGAACTAATGGAATGAACCCCTTCAGTAATTTGAGTACTAACCATTGTTCGTGGCCTTTTCTTCTCATGATTTACAATCTATCTACTTGGTTTTGCATGAAGTGAAAATATATGTTGTTATCTATGATAATTTTGCAAGTTCTCTACTATCACTTTGTTTATCTAAGATAATGATAAAGTTTTTGATTGATAAAAGCGAAAATTATATCAACGTGACTGGTATCGAATTTTATATGTATAAATGCCTGCTTTCGCATTTCCACTTATACTCTTAAAACCGCCTTTTTGAAAACTGAATTTTTCCTAATTAATAAAAAAGTGCTTTCGCAATGTTTAGAATCAATTACTAGATTTTTCTACAGTCAGATAAAGATTTTATTCTTTCAAATTGAAAACGACATCTTTACGTTTCTCCTTTCACAAAAAACTTAATCCTAAAAAACAAAAATTATTCAGACCCAAAACAACTCTCATTAGAGCACCTTCAGTACGACGTCATCACATTTCCGACTTGACCAAATTAAAACATATTGTATGTGATTATCATGTTCATGTGCATAAAGATAATAATATTAAATAATATACATTAAATCTGCAATAAAGTCAAGAGAAAAGAAAGCAACCTCAAAAATAAAATTTGAAAAAAAAAATAATGAACTTCACCTAGTAGTGACTTTAATTCCGGTACAAAATGCAGGAATTAAAAGCTGATAAAAATTCCGGCAAGATTAAAAATAAAGTAGCAACTATAGTTCTTGCAGAAAAAAAATTCCAAGCTTTTAAAATGCATAGTTGTGATTTCCCTCACAATTATGAATTATATGGCTCTTACATTAAGCTTGGATAAAAATTAGCGATCCTAAAAGTCCTATTTATAGGCTAAATATTGTGCTAGAAACTAATTATGCAATTGTAGTGGAGTGAAAATAGAAAGTGGAGGAAACTGAAGTCATGTTGGTAACGGGCCGTTTTTCACGAGCCTAAGAGTGGTGATGATCATCATGACCATTGATAACACTGAATCATACCATGTATTTGAGTCAGATTGCACATGTTTCTGAGGATTTTATCGCTATTTTCTTGTGTTACGCTTTTGTTTTGTTTTGTTTTCACGATTTTGTATTCCCAGAGCTCCTCGTGAGGAAATGAAGAAAAACGGGCAAGAAAGACCAGTTTTTGAGGAAATTGTACACATGACATCCACCATGGCGGGCGCCATAGGGTAGGCCATGACTTGGATAAGAGTTCAGCTGCTGTCAACTGCCACGATCCCCACTTCCTTCTCCTCTAGTTCACATGGCGGGCGCCACCCTTGTCGTATGTTTTCCCTCCCAAAAGAAGTTGGGGGGCACTTTAGTCTTTCCTTGTAGTTTTCCTAGGCTATAAATAGATGAGTTCTTGTTCATTTCTAGGCATCCAAGCTTAGTTACAGAACTCAAGCCATATATTTTCAGTATTGTAAAGTGATAAACTTCTCACATCGGGGAGTTATTGTTAGATGCCAAACTTTGCTTATTTGACATATCAAATGTTGACATCTTTCATTCTTTTTGTAGGTGAATTGAATTGAATCACCTATGTTTTCAATGATATGTTTCATTGTTTGAAAATGTCTTGATTGCTTTGATTTGTGTGCTATTGTGCAGGAATTAGGCACAAAACAAGTGAAGAGTAAGACACAAGAAATTAGGCAAGGAAACTAAGACAGCAGAAAAACATCATAAAACTCGTTGTGTGAAGCTCCCAGCGAACTTCCCCAAAAAATAATCACCAACTTCGCACAACGAACTTGTCAGCGAAGACCCTTAGGAGACTGGGTACTGTTCACTCAGAGAGAAAAGTAACTAAAACTTGTTGTGCGAAGAAGCTAGCGAAGGCTTCGTAGTGCAAAGAATTGCTCGCACAACGAACTTCAGATATTTCTCAAGGGTGATTTACCTATTAAGAGGCACCTCAGGTGCCTAATTTGATGTTCGCTAGGCGAAGGATCTGTTCGCAGTGCGAACAAGACAGATCCTGAATGTACTATGTAAGTGCTTTTCTTTCTTTTTAGAAAAGATATATATATATATATATATATATATATATATATATATATATATATATATATATATATATATATATATATATATATATATATATATATATATATATATATATATATATATATATATATATATATATATATATATATATATATATATATATATATATATATATATATATATATATATATATATATATATATATATATATATATATATATATATATATATATATATATATATATATATATATATATATATATATTTTACATCAGAACTTATCTCTCTTCATTTCAAGTTTATTTTAGAGAGAGAAATATAAAACCCTAAGAGGGAGGAGGTAAGATCTTTGATCTCTTATTGGGGTTTAGATGTAATCTTTTGATACTTTATGTATTTCATCTAATATATGTTTGTGAACTAGTTTTGATTCTCTATTGATTGATTGTCTTTGGTTTCTTTTATGGGTCTTGACAAAACCTTTTCACATCTTTGATCTAAGATTTTCATCTATCAATGAACAAACTTTTGACATGGCTTTGTAAGTTAATATTCATTGTATCTTCTATTTTATTGTGTTGAATAAGTAGCATGAGTAGGATCAATACGATATTATGCGGGTGTGTGATAATAGTGATGAAGAACGATGTTGACAACCATTTGGCAGATTAGGTGAATACATGTAAAAAGGGTTAAGCGTTTATACGTATTCTGATCATTGTGTTTTATTCAAAACAATCGTTTATCCAATATGGGTGTCGTCTTTGTTTTATCTGTTTATCTTTGATTTGAACCGCTATAGACATATACTCTTCAGATATGGATATAGGATGATTACCTATTAGGTCCTAAACTGTAGACATAGATTTAGGCTTAGCATTTGCGTGAGTATCAATTCTTAATGCTCTGTGTTGTGTTTTTGTTACGCGAGACATCACCAATAAGACAACACAATTGTTCTCTCGACGTTGCGTTAGAGATTACCTCTGTCGTGGGTGATACATGAAGATATTAGATGAATGATTGAGTTGTGTTTAACATGTTCAGGAGAATGCATATGTTATCAATTGATGAGATCCAATCCCAACAAGGCTCCGTTTATATTTCAGTCCTTACTTTATATTTTTTGTTTTTATTTATGGTTCCTTGAACCTTTTGAACAACAAGCGTAGAAATGTAGAGATTTTTGGATGGAATTCTTTCATCACACCAATCCCTGTGGAGACGACAAAAATTGGGTACTTAATATTTTTGCCTGCTGCTTTACCGCTTCAACAAAATGGCGTCGTTGCCGGGGATTGGTGTTGAGATATTAAAGTGCATTGCAACTGTTTCTATATTTTTAACCTTTGTATATTTGTTTATATTGTATATATTTATTTCCTTTTATGTTTTCTCTAGTGTGATTAGGAATGATGAGAACTCCTTCTAGAGTGGTTTCTATTGGTATTAAAGCATTCAACGAAGATTCGACCGAGTTTGGACGGTGATGACAGTATGGAACAAGTGAATGTTGTCAAGGTACATAGTTACTTTTGTTTGGAATTTTAGAATGCTTAAGAACTTAAGTCTTTGTGCAAATGAAATTTGTTCTTTTAGCAACTTGTTTGAATGATTGTTTCACTTAGGACCAAAACCACAATTTGTGAGAAAGCTTCCATTGTTCACTAAATGTTGGATTTCTAATAAAATTTGTTGATTCGTTTGATGCATGCTTTATCTTATTATTATTGTGAATTTGTGGAAGCATTAGAAATGATCAAGGAACTTTTTTATATTGAGCACAACCATGTCCAAATGAAACTTACCCGTGAGCAAAGAGAATTCGTTAACCCCCTTTTATATTGAGAATTTTGTGAGATTCTAAAATTTTTCTTGAACCCTTGAATTTTGTTTTAATTGTCCTCTTTTCCATAAAAAGCCAAGAGCATTCACATGAGGGTTGAGTAAAAGTCAAGTTGTGCAGAATGAAAAAGAAGAATGGTAGGTTGCTACAACTTTTGAAAAATTCAAGCACGCATAAGAAAAATTGTGTGAATATGAAAAAAGAAAAAGAATGCTTGCTTGGAAAAGAAAAATAGTGAAAGAATAAGTTGTGAAATAAGAGTTGGGAAGGTTTTCAATTGAGAAACAAATGGAATGAAGTTGGGATGTGTAAATAACTTGTACAATGAATGTCTCTTTTGGATCGGCAATTTCGTTTCAATGGCCTTAGAAATGTCCCTTGTTTGTAAACCCGACCAAGCTACAACCTTAAAGATCTTAGTGATCTTCTTGCTTCCATATTTTCATTTTTGATTATTAGATATTGTATGAATTAGATTGATATTGACATTGTTTGTTAGGTGAGTGAAATTTTTCCCGCGGTTGCAAACGCGTAATTTCTTCAATCCTTATGCGAAGAGAAGAGATAGAGTGATTCATTCACGAAAAACATAGTTGTTAATTGATGCATGGCTTGATATTTTCTTTAAGAATTTAGTTCTTGTGCATTGTTTGATTCTCAACATTTTAAACCATTGCTTGTTTGCATTGTTTGTGTTTGAGCCATTTTGTCCATTCTTGGGTGAATTTTAGTCTTGAGAAAATCCTCTTATTATGAAATGAGAGGCATACGTTGCTTGAGGACAAAAAAAAATCTAGTTGGGGAGAGTTGTTAGATGCCAAACTTTGCTTATTTGACATATCAAATGTTGGCATCTTTCATTCTTTTTGTAGGTGAATTGAATTGAATCACCTATGTTTTTGATGATATGCTTCATTGTTTGAAAATGTCTTGGTTGCTTTGATTTGTGTGCTATTGTGCAAGAGTTAGGCACAAAACAATTGAAGAGTAAGACACAAGAAATTGGGGGGCACTTTAGTCTTTCCTTGTACTTTTCCTAGGCTATAAATAGATGAGTTCTTGTTAATTTCTAGGCATCCAAGCTTAGTTACAGAACTCAAGCCATATATTTTTAGTATTGTAAAGTGATAAACTTCTCACGTCGAGGAGTTATCGCATTGTCCGATCGAGTCTGTAATCGAGTTTGGAGCACTCTGGTGGAAGTTAATCATGCAGCTATTTTCTTTCCAGTCCTTTATTTCCAATTGTACCAGATTTAAAACCTCCCATTTGGAGCAGGTTTCTTATTTATTTTCCCGCACTATTTACTTTCCCGCATTATTTAACATGTCTATTTACATTTCCATGTCCGGCTAAATTTCAAAGGTTAGAATGTAAGGATCATAGTGAAAGTAGTATTCCATACAAGCTGTCAATAGAAACACTTAGGGGTTGTTCTGATTTTTAACGCAAGTTTTCTCCACTTCATTTCTGTTGGGTAAGATCGAAAGTCGTCCAACCTTTAGTTAAACTTAGTTAGTCTTAACTATTCAAAGGAAGCGAAAGCGCTTTGTCCAGTTAAGTAGGAGTTTTTAATACTTTAGAAAAACTATTTTAAAACTATTTTTGGACGCATATATGGGTTTAAAATCCGGTTCGCATGAACCTCTTTTGGTTAAAAGTTCCAAGTCAAAATACTTTTCAACTGAGTCAAGAAACTATATTTCTTAAAAATAGGTTTATTACTTTAACGCAATGCGCGCCTTTTTATAAGTGACAATAAGAGGGATCGATTAAGGGATAAACTCGGTTCTGAATACGTGAAAGTGACAATTCCCGTTAAATTAGTTCTTTGCATAAGTAGAAGACATTACCCATTAGAAGTTCTATTTACACGTATTTGGAATACTACCCGGCTGTGTGAATTACATGCAAACCTGTTGTCTTAAATTGAATTTTATATTCTCGTACTTTACTTTTACATTGCACTCACGAACTACCGATTGATTTGCCTTAGATAAACATCGTAACAATAGAAACGATAGATTGACGTTTGGTATCTGTGGGATCAATAATCTTTTATATTACTCTGACGCTATTCATATAATTGCAAAAATAGAGCATCAACCATGACGGGCCATCATTCATCCAACCTAAGAGAAATCCTTCACTTTTTTGAATTTTTCATGATGGTTTGACCTCCCAAAGGGTGACGACCATCATGCAGATGGGCCAGGTTGTCATGACATCAAAAAACTTGGTTTTTCTTCCCGTTTACACTATTTTTTTTAGCATTTTTTTGCGCGGAGACTTCAAACCACTTAGTACCTGAAAAATACACATACTACTAACATAATACTATAAAAGGACATAAAAAAGATGCTAAAATGCATGTAAATTGAGTAAAAAATATGATATATTTTTGAGTCATCAAATACCGCACTTACACTGATTGCATGGGATACACCCTCATCTCAGCTTCCAAAAAAGTGTCTGAGATGAAGAACCATTTTCTCCCCCGAAAGAATGCTCTCCTAAGAAAACTCCTCTTTTGCCAGACGATGCTTTAGGGGAAATCACTCATTTCTTGTGGATGCTGAATGTTTTCTCTACCAGGATTGCTCTCACTCCCGAGGAATTTTTTGCTACCATGTTGACATCGAACCTGTATTTCATCCAGAATCTCTCCGAGGGGCAGGAAATGAAGCTTATTTTCGAGGTCACTCGTAGCATATATCAGTTTGCATTTGTCTACCCTTGTTGCTTCTAGAAGAGAAGACGTTATGGCTTTTGGAAACTCCTCCAAGGAAAGAGACACTTAGAAGGGGAATGCAAAGCTATGGAGCAGAACTATTTTTCTTTTTAAAAGGATTTGGTTTAAGCTGCAAAAGAAGGTTGAGCTTGCTTGCTTTTTGTAAGAAAAGGCTAAGATCTATGGCTCCCCTTCTAATCTAGCCACTCGAATAACCCAACTAGAGGACGCCCTTAAGGAAGAGGAGAAGCGATGTTAGGATGCTTCTAAGCCAATTGCTGAGATGACCCATCATGTAGAGGAGGATCATAACACTCTTCATCAGGAAACTAATGCTCATGTCAAGGCCATTTAGACTCTAAAAGATGAGGTGGCCGGGATGAAGGCAACATTTCATGACTCCCTCCAAAGAACTATGCAAGTCGTGTTTACACTACAAGAAAATTAGAGTTTTACGACACAAAAATTGCGACAGTTACTTGATAACTGTCGTAACTCTAACATAGAGACGCGTTTCATGACAGTATACACCTATTGTCCTTATATTTTTAAAAGATTATTAAATATTACGACTGTTATCATTAAGCCGTCCTACAAATAAGTTCATGAATGTCTCAAGTGCCGCCCTAAATTTTATGTCCCGGCAGTAGAACAATTGTCGCCCCTTAAACCCAGTAACACAAACTATAACCAATGGCGGATCTAAATAAGTCTATGTATTTTAAATAAATAAATGACTAAAATTATTTATAAAATATAATTATAGTAATAAATTAAACTTAAAATACATAAAAATGAAAATATTATATATACTCAAAATAAAACTTTAATTTTAAAAACATTTTTTATAGTAAAAATTAAATTCAAAATATTATATCCAAAATTAAACTATTAAAATTAAACTATATATCAAAATTTTAGAAACAATTTTTATAATAAAAATTAAATATAAAATTAAACTATATATACTCATAATCATAATATTATAAAATATCAAATAAACAAAATAATTCAATCAAAATAGAGAAATAAAAAAATTTATTAAAATAAAACTGTATTATGACTGGGAAGCTACCGTCGTTAGTTCAAAATTGTCAAAATTTCATCTGTGACGGTGATATCCACCCGTCGTGCTCCAAAATTTCATCTTCCCGCAAAAACTGAGAATTCTTTCCACGTATTTTTCACTTCTTATTAAGAATTTACCGCTCACGTCCTTGGAGAAAGAGGGAAACTGAACTTTTTCTCAACCGTTGACGTTGTCATTGCGAATCGCTGTCAAAGCAACCACCATCAATTTGAATCTTTACAGGTTTTTCTTCTCAAACCCTGAATCGGATCCTGGTTTGGATTTTACTCTGAATTTTGTATTTAATTGGTTTGGATTTTAAGCATTATGTGTTAGATTTCTTTGTTTGAGAGTTAAAATTGTGTAAGAAAAATGGATTATTTATCTGTGTGGATGTGTCGGATCGAGTTTCTTGATGTTGAAGGGTTGCGGTAGCAAATTCTGGTATAGGACCTTTATTTGAAATCTTGTGTGCTGTTAATTCAATGGTTTTGTCCTGAATTGATGTCAGGCTCGATTTTGTTTTTGGTGATCATGTCTAGCTGCGGCGGTTGCTTTCTCTATTGTGCTTGTTGTTTGATTGAGTCCTTTGCTTGTTTAGGAGTTTAAACTATATTTTTCATACATTGTTTATAATTCAGAACAAGCTTCATAATATACTTTCGATTTAAATCGAAATATCGGGTTGTGTTAGTTTAGACTAGATCTTTTATAGAATTTTTCTGAGAAAGATATAATTGTTCATAGTAGCCAAATTAGTGTTGAGATAGAAAAATGGTAAAGTGAGAATCACTGAATTCAACTACATCACAGTGTTGAAATAACGCCTTCCTTGGTTATCCCAAACTCCCTGTATATTTTTCATCCTGGAGCATTAAGTAGTAAGCTCAACAAAACAAAACACTGCCAATTCTAACCATTAAGTAGTAAGCTCCATAAAACAAAACACTGCCAATTCTAAGCATTAAGTAGTAAGCTCCATAATGGCAGCAACAATGTCTCCATTGGCAACTTTGAGAGCTTTAACAGCTCTTGATCTTGGCACACTAGCTTGAGTCACCACCAACTCGATATCCTTGGGATCAACGTCAGTCTTGTCTACATCTTCCTCTTCCGGAGAAATACCAGAGGATTCTGGCTTCGCTCCAACATTTCTGAAATTAGGAGCTTTGAATTGTTCAGATGCCTGAGTTGGTATCTATGAACTCAAGTCCTCAATCTTAGCTTTCACCAAAAATAATGTAGGTGTTAGAAGTTGGGCTTTTGGGCATTTGCAGTATCAATCTTAGCTTCGATAAATGTTATTCGTCGGTTATTGGCAGTATCATACACCTTCACTCCTGCATCATTCGCCCAAGCAACAAGATTTGCTCTCCACTTTATATTTTGAGAAACTGGCCATTTTAAGACAGCTGTGACCTTGTCTTTATCCATAGAAACACCCTCCTCATTCATAATGTGACCCAAGTACTCGATTTCTCTAAATCAAAATGAGCACTTGGGTAGCTTGACAAATAAGGTATTATCTTGTAATACTTTGAGAATTGTCGCTAGATGTCTTAAGTGTTCCATCTAATTGGTGCTATAAACCAATATATCATCAAAAAACACCAAGACATTTTCTTAAGGCATGTTGGAAGATGTGATTCATTAAACTCTGGAATGTTGCAGGACCATTTGTCAATCCAAATGGCATGACCAACCACTCATAGTGGCCATGATGTGTTCTAAAAGATGTTTTGTACCTGTGTTCTGGCTGAACCAATATCTGATGGTAGCCTGATCTGAGATCCAATTTGGAAAAATATTTCGCTCCAAAAAGTTCATCTAACAAGCTCATCCACTGTTGGAATCGGAAAATAATCTTAGATTGATAGAGCATTAAAAGCTCTATAATCAGTACAAAACCTCCTAGTTCCATCATTCTTTTTCACTAAAATAATTGGTGATGAGAATGGACTAGTGCAGGGTTGAATGATCCCTTGCTGCAACATTTCCTAAACCATGTTCTCAATCTGATTTTTCTGACTATGAGGGTACTTGTAAGGTTTAACCTTAACAGGATTTGAGCCTTACAATAATGGTATAGTGTGATTTTGTGCTCTGACAGTGGGCAGAGATGATGGAGCTTGAAAAATATCTTTATAGGTGTGTAACATCACTGCAACTTCAGGTTCAGTATCAGTTGGCAACTCTATGAAAATATCTTCCTTCTCATGAGATTTCAACCATTGGATGGTGAAGAATTCTGCAATTGCATCAACAGTGTGAAGTCTCCTAAAATGATGGAGTTGAGCTGTAGCAGGTGTAACTGTAGTCTCTCTTGTCAATGTCACAAATTTCCCATTTAAGAAAAAACTTGAGTGTCAATGTTGAATAGTCAGCAACATAAAACGTGTGAACAAAACAAATGAGAGTCTTGGCAAGAACATTCTCTTGATGAAATCTGAGTGAAATGAGAGAAGAATGAATGAAGAATGTAGAAATAAAGAAAAGGTATTTATAGCCACGTCATCTCCGTCCAGGTTAATGTTTACGCCGCCACGTAGGCAAGCCGGAGGAAATAATACATTTGGACGGACGTATACGGATTTAATGGACGTATAAGGATTCAAAGATCTAATTTCAATTGGTATTTTTCCCATTAGATTGTTGTGTCCCAAATACAAGTCTGTGAGGTTGAAGCAATATGTCAAATTTGGAGGAATCTCACCATCAAAAAAATTAATGTTGAGACAAAGTTGTTGCAAGTGTAGCAACCGACCTAATTCATGTGGAATTTTTCCAAAGAAACTGTTGTTTCTAAGGTTGAGACTTATCATAAAAGTAAGATTACCAAGATGGGGAGATAAAGATCCATTTAACTGATATCCTTGTAAGTTCAACTCTATAACTCTTTGATGCATGGGGCTGCATTTGATTCCAAACCATTTGCAGAAATGAATGGAAGAATTCCAAGATTCAAGAGTTGTATATGGATCATTGGTTATCGATGCTTTGAATTTAAGCAATGCCAAATGATCTGTTTGGCTTCCTGATGTCACTGATACGATTTTGTTAGGACCAAAGCATATTAAAGTTAAGGTAAAGAGAAAAAACACATGAAGGTATATAAGTGTAGGTGACGAGAGAGAACCGAAGAGAAAGGCTAAGAAATTATAAGGCTTAGAAGTCAGTGGTTTTGCTATGGATGTGATTTATAATAGAATATCATGATGTCATTTGATCCATGTTAATTACCAGATGTGATCATAGTACCCAGGCAGGCAATATATTTAGGAGATACTTTTTCTTTCCTTTTTGCAACATTTGCAACAATCCTACAGGAAGATAACCGAAGAGAAAGGCTAAGAAATTATAAGGCTTAGAAGTCAGTGGTTTTGCTATGGATGTGATTTATAATAGAATATCATGATGTCATTTGATCCATGTTAGTTACCATATATGATCATAGTACCCGGGCAGGCAATATATTTAGGAGATACTTTTTCTTTCCTTTTTGCAACATTGCCAACAATCCTACAGGAAGATAACCGAAGAGAAAGGATAAGAAATTATAAGGCTTAGAAGTTAGTGGTTTTGCTATGGATGTGATTTATAATAGAATATCATGATGTCATTTGATCCATGTTAATTACCATATGTGATCATAGTACCCAGGCAAGCAATATATTTAGGAGATACTTTTTCTTTCCTTTTTGCAACATTGTAAACAATCCTACAGGAAGATAACCGAATCTGGAAATGTTTCAATCCCCGTCCATTTTGAAAAAATATATATTTTCTGCCTAAGTATTAACTAGAACGCCATCAACAATCAATAAAAAAATGGAAACACCAATGGACTCATAATATGAGTGAGTAGATTCCTTTATCACCAATACTATAATAGAACAAAGCTAATACTTTACTTCATCATAGATTAAGAGAAGTGGATAAATTTTACATACCAAAGAGCACCACATGTTGTAATCACACTTGAATGGTTTTCTTCAATACTTACATTGATATCCTATTTAAAATTAAATGTATGTCTTAGGTTCATTTTGGTTAGTTTGTGATTATGAGGCTAGAGTGTAACTTTTGTCTTTTAATGGCATCTGATTCTACTGTTGTAAATATTTGTATTTAGAGTGTTTGCTTTTTTTTATAGGATTTTCTTTGAACTTTAATGTTGTATCTATCTATGTCTATTTTTTGAAGAAATAGATAAGTCATGGATTACTAAGCCACAATCATCGATTGCATATCAGTAAGGGATAAAAGAATTTATTCATTTTGCATTTAAAGGTGCAAAAGAAAATGACGTAGTAATATGCCCTTGCAAACACTGCAGTTTCAAAAAATCAAAGAGTAGGAGTGACATGTTCGACCACGTAATGTGGTCACCATTTCCGCAGGGATACACCATGTGGATTCATCATGGAGAGTCCTTTGTTGTACCTAGTACTATCTCCCCTAGTACTACTCAAAATATGGTTGAAGATACTATCATTTTCAAAGATCCTATTCATAACATGATCAATGATGCATTTGGAGTTGATATGTAT
Organism: Lathyrus sativus; assembly: GCA_963859935.3. Classification (NCBI taxonomy): domain Eukaryota; kingdom Viridiplantae; phylum Streptophyta; class Magnoliopsida; order Fabales; family Fabaceae; genus Lathyrus; species Lathyrus sativus. The sequence goes on from OZ012736.1 coordinate 21,431,124, forward strand.
CATGCTAATGAAATACCATCTGCGTCAAATTTAGAGATTGGCCAAGAAGATTATGTGATGCTAAGTGCAACTCAGGAAAGAAACGAAGCCAAGGAGTACTATGAATTGACTAGAGATGGAGAACAACCTTTGTATGAAGGGTGTATACGATATTCAAGACTATCTTTTTTGGTTAAGTTGTACCATATAAAGTGTTTATGTGGATTGAGTGAGAAGGCAATGACAATGATTTTAGAGTTAATTAAAGATGCATTTGAATATGCAAACATTCCAGGTTTGTTCCATGAAGCCAAGAAATCAATCACAAAACTTGGTTTGAATTATGTAAAGATACCTTCATGTCCAAACGGTTGTATGCTTTATTGGGGAGAAGATGAAGAAAGGGAGACTTGCAAAAATTACAACACTTCAAAATGGGAAAAAAAATGAAGCGGTCTTTGTTAACAAGAAAAAGAAAAAAATTCCTGCCAAGGTTCTTCGTTATTTTCCATTAAAGCCTCGATTACAGAGATTATTTTTGTCATCAAATACGGCCGAGGATATGAGATGGCACGCAACAGATGCTAACAACGATGGAATGTTGAGGCATCCTAGAGATTCAGAAGCTTGGAAGAAATTTGACTTGACACATACTTGGTTTTCATCAGATCCGCGAAATGTGCGTCTTACATTGGCTAGTGATGGTTTTAATCCTTTTGGTGTGATGAGTACAAATAATAGTATTTGGCTAGTTGTTCTCATTCCATATAACACTCCTCCATGGGTTTGCATGAAACAGACATCATTTATAATGTCAATGATAATTCCCGGAAAAGAAGCACCAGGAAATAATATTGATGTTTACTTATAACCCTTAGTCAAAGAGCTGAAAGAGTTATGGACAAATGGTGTGGATACATACGATTCTTTCAAGAAAGATATGTTCAAGTTTCATGCAAATTTGATGTGGACGATTAGTGACTTTCCAGGTATGGGCGCACTTTCTGGGTGGAACACATACACAGGGCTTGCTTGCCCATCGTGTAACTTTCAAACTACACCTCTCCATCTTAAAGCTAGCCATAAATGGTGTTTTACGGGTCATCGTCGTTTCCTTGATCGGAGACACAAATTTAGATTGAACAGGATCCGCTTTAATGGTGAACAAGAAATACGGAGTCCACCGAGAACATTATCTGGACATGAAGTTTTTGAACAGGTTAAAGATATTGAAGTCATCTTTGGTAAAAAGCCAGTGAAAGAAAAATCGCTAAAAAGAACATTTGAGGGACAACCTATAGAAGGTGATAGTACACAGTGTGATCCTACACTAGGTCATCCTCAACAATGGAGAAAAAAGAGCATATTTTTTGAACTTCCGTATTGGAAGGATAATCTTCTGCACCATAATCTTGATCCAATGCATATTGAGAAAAATGTGTGTGATAATGTCCTATTTACTTTACTAAATGATAGGCAAAAGAGTAAAGACAATTCTAAAGCTAGAGATGACCTTTAAAACATGGGTATAAGACCTGATCTTTGGCCTGATGAAAATGGTAGAATTTCTCCGCCAGCCTTTAGTTTAATGGGTAAAGATAAAAGGAATTTTTTAACAACTTTAAGGAATATTAGGGTGCCTGATGGTTATTCGAGCAACATTTCTAGATGCATTGACTTAGTAAATCTCAAGGTGAATGGAATGATGAAGAGTCATGATTGTCATATATTAGTGGAACAACTCCTACCATTAGCCATTCGCAACACATTACCTCATGAGATTTCAACAGTTTTGATTGAGTTGTGCTCATTCTTTAGACAATTATGTGCCAAGGTATTGAAAATTGAAGAATTGGAGAAATTGCAAAACCAAATTGTCCTTAATTTATGCCACATGGAAATGTTATTTCCTCCATCGTTCTTCACAGTTATGGTTCACTTGGTTGTTCACCTTGTTGAAGAAGTTAAACTTGGAGGTCCTGTTCATTATCGATGGATGTATCCTGTTGAAAGGTAAACTATGTGATTTTATTTTATTGTTACTAACTTAGAAAGTAGAAAGATTTTTTTAACCGATAGTATTGTGGTTCAATAATAGATACTTGGGAAAACTTAAATCGCATGTACGTAATAAGGAAAAACCAGAAGGGTCTATTGCAGAAGGATACCATTTTGAAGAGATTCTTACATTTTGTTCAAGATATCTAGAAAATATTGAAACTAGATAGAATCAACCTGGACGTGTAGATGATGACCCTATTGGTGATATCCAAACAGGATCACGTGTAGCCGAATTATTTCCTATATTTGGAAAACCCGTGGGTGGATGTTCTTATTACACCCTAACACCAATTGAAAAGTTGCAGGCTCATAGACACATTTTAACAAATTTTCCAATAGTTGACGACTATCTAAAGTAAGTAGTTTTATGCCATATAAGTAGTTTCATTTGCACTATTAATATTATTTTTACATCTAATATCAAATAACCAAATAGGCAGTTCTGAAGTATTACTCAGAATCAAATGAAGCGCAGTCAAAGAAGTGCTGCTGAGATAGATAAGAAGGCTCATAGAGAATTTGCTCAGTGGTTCCGCAATCGTGTGAGTTTTTGTACAAAAATAGATGTTTTAATTGAATTGGATTTTAATAATAACAAGACTAATTGGATGTTGTATCGTGTATAGATTTGCAACAATCTTGACAACATTCATGGACCAGATAAAGATGTTCTCATTAGCCTTGCTTATGGCCCTTTTGATAAAGTTAAAAGATTTACTGCGTTCAATGTCAATGGATTCAAATTTCGAACATTGGAACGAGATAATCTTTTAAAAAATCAAAATAGTGGCGTTTTTGGCTTGTTTGGGACGCGAAGTTATTCAAGCAATAGTGATACCCAAATGAGATTTGGAGAGGTCCCTTACTATGGAAGATTGGTAGACATTATTGTGCTTTCCTACGATGGCTTCACAGTGCCCATGTTTAAATGTGAATGGGCTAATACCACAAACCCAAGAGGCATTAAGATAGATAATTTGGGTTTTACTTCTATAAACTTTACAAAACTACTACATTCTGGGGAACATGAAGATAATGAGCCGTACATTCAAGCGTCAGAAGCTCAGATGGTTTTTTATGTGGATGATGAGAATGAACAAGGGTGGAGCATACATGTTCATTTGAAGCCAAGAGACTTGAATGACATGGGTGGAAATGATGAAATTATGTCACCCATTGAGCCATATCCATCATAAAATTTGGAACAATTTTTTTTGAATGATGATATTGGAACTTCATCAGCAAATGATAACAATAATTAACATATAGTTTTTTATTGATAAGAAATTTAGTTTGTTGGTATAATTAATATTATTGTGTGAGACTTATGATTTTTGTTTTTCATCCCTAGATAATGTATGAGATGACATTATTACTTTATGCTTTTTGTTGTTTATCCATAATTAATGCGTGAGATGACATTACCACTCTATATTTTATTGCATAAATTATCCTTTTAATTTATTGTGTTTGAATTATGTTTATTAAATTTATAGTCACTAATATAAAATTTTGATGTTTACTATTATTAGTGTACTGTCTTTTTAATACATATACTTGCAGCTGAAGCCTTTTGTGAGACAATGATTTCATCATATGAGCGCCTCAAAAGGATTGCAGAGAATAAGAAAAGGCTTGAGGCTCTCAATCTTCCAAAGCTCTCTCAATCCCTTCACAAAACATCTTCGTCTTCTTCCAAACCATCACCGGTTAGTAATAAATTCTCAATACTAGTCTATAAAAATTAATTGTATTAATTGTTGATTGATATTCACCGATGTATTTTATTTAGTCTGTGAAGGGTCGTCTGAGGTTTGTACAACCTGGAGAGCTTAAAGTAAACAAGAAGCGCCTATGTTCAACTAAAATGTGCAAATCATCAATAATCCCTCCGCCAATCAAAACTACAATAACTCTTCCGCCAATCCAAACTAAAATTACCCCTCTGCCAATTGAAAATACAATAACCCATTTGCCAATCCAAACTGCAAAAGATGTTGTGGTAGAAGGTGAGGATGAAGATGTTGTGGTAGGAGATGAGACCGAAGATGATGTGGTAGGAGATGAGGATGAAGATGTTGTGGTAGGAGATGAGGCTGAAGATGTTGTGGTAGAAGATGTGACTTAAGATGTTGTAAAAGTGGCTAAATCTGTGTATTGGGATGTAAATGTCATTAGTAAGTAATTTAAGGTTAAAGTATTCGTAAATAATTTAATTTTTTTTACATAGTTGGGTTATGACATTAATTTGTTTACTTGCTTATGTGATAGATGAGGAAGGTTATGTTTCGAACACACGCTTATGTGTGAAAGACTTGGTTGTAAAATCAAAGTCTGATGGAACATGGATAATACTTGAATTTGATAAGGATCATTGTGCAATAGGACCAACTTCTTGTTTGTTAGCAGGGTATTTGGGTATAATTATTAGAATGTTTAAAGACTTTCCCATAATGTTCGAGAGTTGGAAGGATATTCCAGCGGATACAAAAACAAAGTTTTATGATTCAAAGATAAAGGTATCATTAATAAACAATTACATATTATTTAAATTAATTTCAAGGTGATTATTATTTGCTTTGTTAACTAATTTTTTTTATGGTTAGCTCCACTTTCTTGTTGATGATGGCCGTGACAAAGAATTCATACTTTCTTCTGCTGCAAAGAAATGGAAGAATGGCCGACATCAATTGTTTCGCCAATTTTATAGATGGGATCTCACTTTGGGAGAAAATCTTCAAAATTATCCAATATGCAGAGGCATTCTGGAAAATGATTGGGCTGTTTTTGTTCAATATAGGCGGAAAGAAAAAACACAGGTAATATTAGTGCTTTTATTTGCTAGATTTATCTGGTTTGTATGTTATCCCTATCTATGACACATGTTTTTAATTGTTAACTATGTAGAGAATAGCTCAAAAAAATGCCCAAAATAGAGCAAAATTGAAGACTCCACATACACTCGGATCTAAGTCGCTTGCAAGGAAGAAACATGATTTGGTATGTAAATTTATATAGAGTTGAATATGTTACTGATGGTAAAAATAATTAATATATTTTCTTATTTGTAGGAATCGAGAGATGGACGAACATACAGTAGAGGAGAAATGTATGTAGTTTCTCATAAAAAGTCGGACAGGTCTTTTGTCAGTGAAGATGCATACAATAATAATGTAAGTACAAGTTAATTCTTTTTAAATATTTGTTAGTCTCCTTAAGGTATGAGAAAAAATCAAACCTTTTGGCATCTCTTAAAGGTGGGGAGAGCGCGTTTGAAAACGGATTAAATTAGATTGAGAATTGTGATTATTTGAGTTAATTAATTAGTCTTGTAACAATAGATTGTGCTCTTTATAAAGTCAACTAATTATTCAGACAAATAGAAATAAAATATAAAATTAAGACAAGATTACATTTTATATATGATGTGAAAACATTTAATTCTACTAGTTACATACTTGTGTGCCTTAGATGAGAATAGTTGGTAACATATAGTAGCAAGATGAAAGTCTAACATGTATACAAATTTTACATAATCAAATATGTTATTGGAATTGAAATTTACCATCACAAATGCATACTGGAATTGTAATTTTAAATAATTTGAGCAGCCAATAAAACTTATTGGAATTGAAATTTACCATCACAAATAGATTAACTACCTAAACCAAGTTTTAAATTACTAAACATCTTTTTCATCAATACAAATTTATCAGTTTTTGCTTATAATCATTGTTTGTTTCCCCTTAAGACGTATAAATTTTTTTATTAGATAGATTAAAAAGTTAAGTTAAGTTTGCTTGCTCAATTTACTCTTTTTCATGTGCAAGAAAAGTTACAAGCCGCAATTAAGGATTCTGTGTCTGAAAATGAGACATTTCAGAAAGAATTTGGAAAATAACAACATCGATATGTTTGTAGTATGGGACTTGGAGTTACGCCATCTCATATTAATATATCTACAAGATCGACATCTTCTTATGCAGAAAATGAAAACATAAAGGAAATGCAGCAAGAAATTATTGCACTTAAAGAAAAAAATTCAAAAATTGATGAATTGATGGAGGCAATCAAATTCTTAAAGCAAAGAGACAATGCTATGAAAGAAGAAATTGAAATCTTAATGCAAATGAAAAATTCTAGTGGAAGACAAGTATATTATTTTGATGAATTTAAAGTTAAAGCTTCGGAGTATTATTTTAAAGAATATTATTTTAATACAATTTTTTTCCAGGGATTGGAATCACCTACTGATGGTAGACGCTCATCGGAGTCTAGCTACCGAATTCCATAATGACATACTTTCTAGATTATGAACCTTCTTATTCATTTTTGGCACAATGATACTTATTGTTATAAGATTATGTTTTGATATGTTTTCGGATTTTTGTATTACATGACATGACACTACTACAAAAAAGTTTTTTAATAGCGCTTTTTTTGTTTTTTAATAGCGCTTTAAAGCGCTATTAATCAAGGCGCTATTGTAAAACAAAATTTTTAATAGCGCTTTAAAAGCGCTATTATAGTTCTGGTAATTAATAGCGCTTTTTCAAAAGCGCTATTATAGGACCTGTATTTAATAGCGCTTTTACAAAACCGCTAATATAAGTCACATATTTGATAGCGCTTTCAAACAAAGCGCTATTATAGCACCGGTAATTTGCTTTAATTTTGATAGCACTTTCAGACAAAGCGCTATTATAGTACACATATTTAATAGCGCTTTCCAATAAAGCGCTATTATAAGACACATATTTAATAGCACTTTCAAACAAAGCGCTATTATAATCCACATATTCGATAGCACTTCCAAACAAAGCGCTATTGAAATACCGGTAAATTGCTTTAATTTTGATAGCACTTTCTAACAAAGCGCTATTATAGCACGCTCTCTTCAAAACGCTATTCTAATACACTTTTTTTTTACACCAAATCATTATATATATATATATATATATATATATATATATATATATATATATATATATATATATATATATATATATATATATATATATATATATATATATATATATATATATATATATATATATATATATATATATATATATATATATATATATATATATATATATATATATATATATATATATATATATCTATATATATATATATATATATATATATATATATATATATGGCATTTCCATTTTACAACATTAGAATTCATAAAATAATTATAACTAAGTAGCTAAAATACTTGAAATTAAAATAATAATGACAAATGTGATACCATTAATTTGGCTTAAGAGTACTTCAAACCAAAATATTTTATAAACACAACTAAAGTATTTTGTCAGGTAGTTATTAATTTGGCTAAGAGTACTTCAAACCAAATTCCAAACAAAAAGTACAATCACTTAGCTAGGCATATTCTCTAAACTAATGGAAAAAACATCTAAAAAAACAAGAAAAGGACAACAAAAACAAGGAATCGAGCACGCTACCAATGTATGCTTACAAGTATTCCACCCTTGATACATCGTCGAGTGATGCATTGCTTAATGTCCTTTGGCCTAAAAAGACAAGCATTATGAATGGAAAACACTTGAAAATCATCATATGCAACAACATAGTGATAAAGTTATTTGGCAAGTATTCAATATCAATTAAGATCCAAAGACGATTTCTTAAAAGAGACTCATTGAAATCAATGTAATCATGAATGAAGGGTAAACATACTATTTTCATGAATGAACATAGGTGGATTGCCATAAAGGGTCTTGAATGTTTCCAGCACTTCTTGTAAAGCCTGTGGTGCCATAGGGTACTGAGTCAAGTCAAGCAAGATAGTTGTATAGAAAATTAATCTAGTGATTGAACCAATTATTTATTAAGATGATAATTGTAATTAGTTTTTCAACCCTTACCTCTGCATCTCTAAGTATATCCTCTGTAGCTGCAAAACCATAGAAAATAAGGAAGGAATGATTCATTTTGCTCCACCAATAATTCAACAAGTGATAGACATTGTTGTGTGCACTTATTAAAAGGATTCAGATGCCAAATGATGTTCAGTTCAACAAGTTGAAAACATCCAAATCATAATGAAAAAGATGAAGTGAATGCAATCAGTACAGCAAGTTTATATAACTTTAGTCGTTAAAATCCACTGTGCTTAAACATAAGTACAACAAATACCTAGTTTTGCACCCGAGTCTGCACTGAAATCTCTTAGTTTTTTCTTCAGGGCATCAGAATTGTCTGATACATTAAATTTGCTGTAGTGAATTATGCCAATAAAGTCGTAGGATCCCTTAACTTGTTCAGACTCACGAACTATGAATGCCGGTATTCTTGCGCCTGCAGTTTCTTTCATCAAATTGGGATAGTCTCCGTGCAACAAGGGTTCCATAAACCTGTGATAAAATAGGCTTATAAGACTTAAATGTTTAAAGTTACAACAAAAAATGTTACAACCAGTTTTAATGTCGGTAACTCACCAACCCAACAAAAATGTACAGATTCGTTCACATGCTGCCCTATCTTTCTCTGTATTTGTCTGAGGAACTGTCCCAAATGTATATAGAGAGATACCAACAAATCCATGTTGTTGCTCCTGCAATGTAATTAGTCTCTATGGAATCATGAATATTACTTGCCAAAAAAGCTAATATTACAAAAGATTAGGCAATATATACCCTGTACTTTCTTCTATACAATCTCACAGCTGAAGAATGAGCTAACAGTATATGATGTACAACGAGGTACGGTTCAAATGTTGAGTTTCCCTTAGAGCTTGTTATAACACAAAACGGAGGAGAACATCGTTGAGGTGGGGTAATTCCCTGATCGTAACTACCCATGGCAAAAATATTGGGCTCGTTCACAGTTGTCCAATATTTGACTCTATCTCCAAACTCTCTAAAACACACGTCTGCATAGTTCGTGAAGTCTTTTCTGCATTGACATTCAAAACATAATTCTCAGTTCTGTCAAAAAAAGTTGCAATCTAAGAACATTTCTTCTTAAGCATAATAAATACATTTTTTAGAATAAGAAATCTTCACAGGATTGAAGCAAGGAACATACATGACATCTCGACTATAATTAAGGCGTATACGGGAAAATGTTTTTCGGGAAAGGTCAATCGCGGTTATGACATCCTCTAAGTTGCTCTTCATTAGGACAATATCAGCTGCCTCAATAGCAATGTCTGTGCCAGTGCCTATTGCCATTCCAACGTCTGCTGCTACAAGTGCAGGTGAATCATTGATGCCATCCCCTACCATAGCCACTGTGTACCCAGAAGCCTGAAAAATAAACGGAAACAATAAGTGATTTATCCCTCAGACTTTTATAAATATGTATTGTCTAAACCTGTTAAGAATCAATATAAGTATCACAATATTTTACAACACCTGCAAGTTTTTCAGTTTATCTGCTTTCTGATCAGGTTTCGCCTCAGCAATAACATCTTCAATCCCAACTTCCCGGGCAATAGAATTAGCAGTTCCCCAGTTGTCTCCGGTCACCATGATGCTCTTAATGTTCATAGACTTGAGAATGGAAATAACTTCTTGAGCACCTGATTTCAATGGATCAGATACTGCTAAAACCCCATCTACTTCCCCATTTATAGATACTACAATTCCTGTTTAGGCCAAATTTTCAGCTTCAGCAAATAGATCTTCAGCAATGGCGGGAATTGCAATATTGTGGTCAGTAAACAAGCTCTTATTACCCACCATTATTTCCTTGTTACGAACAGTGGCCTTTACTCCATGTCCAGTAATGGAAACAAAATCACGTGCTTCTGGCCAAGAAGGGTTCTCCTCATCTTTAAATTTTTTGGCATACTCAACAACAGCCTTAGTTAGAGGATGCTCACTGTTAACCTGAGATAGAAAAATTACAGAACTAACGATCAATTGGAATCATTTATGACATGCATATGCACCTATAATTCATGAATTGTAAAATAACTTGAGCAATTAACCCATTAAATTGTAGGAATCATAAGAACTAAAACATTTTCTTAACTGCAAGTCAACTCCCGGAGTACCATTTTTATCATTAGTTTTGTATTTACTATCACTGGCTTCCCAATAGTGAGAGTACCCGTCTTGTCAAAAACAATGCAGTTTACCTACAACAACACAATCATAGGCATATTCAAATGTAAATCCAAATCCACTGTTGGAACACTTTCTTCATTTTAATATTATACAAAGTTGTAAAAGATAGAATGAACATATCGATATCCAATGACACCATCCTTTCATGGAGCATAGCAAACATTGTATAAACTATAAACATATTTGATAGATGCACTAATTAGCAACATTGGCAATCATTGTTCAATTATAAGCCAACCAACATTGACAAATTGGTCACACACAATGACACAAAAAACATTGACAAAGAAATTCAATAATTTAAGGAGATAATCTATTTCTAAAGACAAATGCTGACCTTATGTGCACTTTCCAGAGCTTGTCCCCCTTTGATCAAAACACCCTGAGATGCGCCAACTCCAGTACCAACCATAACAGCAGTAGGTGTAGCTAAACCCAAAGCACAAGGGCAGGCAATAACCATCACAGATATTTCAAACTGCAGAGCTAGCTCAAAGCTGTCCATGGAAGACGGTATCCAGGATTTCGGGTAAGCATGATATTTTCCAGCTAAAAACCAGGCAAGCCAAGTTGAAAATGAGATCAAAATCACCTACAAAGAGGTAGAAGGCATATATTAAATTTTAATATAACATACCATAGAGCAAGCTGATATGCCTCCACAGCATTGTCTTGCATGAAATGGAACAACAAGAACTCCAAAAGAACTGCACGTCTACTCTGCTTTCCAAGTAAAAATACACAATAAATTTGAATGCTTAACAATCAACCTAGCAGAATCAACTCGTAACAATTCTTCAATTGCAAGTATAATTATTTATCAACTAGAACTGAAGTAATTGTCAAAACAAAACGAGAATATGTGTTTCCAATTAAATTACATTATTGTTTAGAACACAATAGAGTGCTGCTTATTATAGCAAGCGTTTATACTTGCACCAAGTAATGGCAACCACATACAAGAATATGGTTCCAGCAGTGCCACCACCAACAGTCCACATAAACTCTCTTGTCCCGTACTTGTCACTATCAAATAGTTCAATATGAATATTCATGCCAAAAACACCAGCCACAACAACAAAGGTACTCACTACCAGAGTTGCCATGGTCAACATGACTCCCATTTGGAGGAGATGGTTCTGTTTGTCATCCAGCATAATATTGATGTAATCCTCTGTGTCATCGACATACTCCGTCAGCTTCAACACAACAACCGACAAATAACAAGGTGTCAGCAACAGACAAGTCAATTCTATATCTAAAGTAAACTATATTCTTTCAAACAAACATATATGATAACCATATCAGATAGAAAATCAGTAGCATTTATATAAACTAGGTATCTTAAATCCCATAATATTAATTTATTCCTGTGTGGAATATTTAGGACCTCTGCCAACAATGTGTCATGCTCAAGGTCAAGTGTTTAGGGTAAAATATGAATGAATGACTTAGGTTTAGCTCCTCGGTTCTTTCTCCTTATAGGCCCCCCTTCTGTTCCCCTAGCTATACAACTATATTTTAGCAGAATTTTTAGGTTGTTCGGCTAAGGTAGGGTAAGGAATATTTGGCCCCAATATTGTGTGTTTACGACATATTCATTAAGCTACTCTACCCAACTAGATCAAAAGGCACAAAAATGTAACTACTGCATTTGCATTTGTGTTTTAACTTGTTGAATTGAACTATTGAATTTGTATCTGTTATTTTGTTAACAAAACAAAGAGATAAAGCTAAGTATAAAACAAGGAACTGGAACATAGCAAGGATACCGTGGAAAGCTTGTTGAGAGTTCCATCAATTTAAACAAAGTATGCTTCCAAAAGCATCTCAAGCTCCTCAACAACAAGCTTATTGGTGAAGACACTACTAAAAGATGGTTTTCTCTAAGGCATTTATCGAACATCTAACATACATATCAATTATAAGAGCAAAAAAGATGGTTCCTTTAACATCAATTCTTTTATTTCCAACAGAGCATTGTAGGTAGAATAATATTTGTGAGTCTGTCGATGCTTTCCCTGTACAATGGCAAATACCAAGGGCTTTCTATAATAATTAGAACCAGAAATATGGTTGAGAAAGATTTAACAGTAAACAATGTCATCATTTTTTCACTTTTCTCTCCCTCACAAAAACTCATTCTATCAAAAGAATTTACGAACCTAGATTTGAGCATACAGTTCTGAGAGCCGATTTTCATACCTGCATAAACATGAATGAAAAATATCCAATAAATATTCCAGACAACCAGGTTTCATATTCTTATCGAATCCGCCCTTGGCATAGATGCATGCTATTGCTTTCACCTGATCGATGTACATATTCTATTTCATCTAATCAAGGATACATTCGTACCAGGAAGATAACTCCAGCATGAATACAAATATTTAAGAGACTTGTAGGGATAGATAAAAAGTAATTGAATCACTTCATATTGTAAGATTGAATCACCTCCAATCTACCTGCAGCATATTGTAAGATATTAACTCTTTTGTTATAGCTTATATAAATTGCACTAAACTTCTCTTGATTGATTGCAGCTGAAGAAAACATCACAGTTTGTATTCTCACAAGCAATTGGTTGATAAAAAGAGGTGAACTTCCTTAACAACAAAAATGACTTGAATTCTCATAGTTTTGGATGTATAACTTTCACGTCCAAGTCGATCAACACCGCACCGCATCGATTAACAGCACAACTAAACAACAATGGTGTACTAGTTATCAAGCAAGAGGAGCCAAATTTAAGAATAAATACTTTAATGACCTCCACTACTACATAGAGAGCCAAATCAAGTGATCATCAGTCTCTTTCGTTAATTTATGCTTCATTATTCTTTTATTTGATAACCGAAAACACCCCGCAATCCGCAATGGGCACAACACAACTAGTGTAGATCATTAAAATATTTATGCCCAAATCAGTACACTGCACAATTTTTCATATATAAACAAACAATGCTGTGTTATCTCGACAGGGTCACAGAAACAACAATGACGAACTTAGTGAGCAGTAGCATAGGCACAAGATGGTCCCTCAAGGGAACCACTGCTCTAGTTACCGGTGAAACTCGTGGAATCGGTCACGTTGTAGTGGAGGAACTTGCCGAGTTTGGTGCCACAGTGTACACTTGTTCTAGGAACCAAAAGGATCTTAATAAATGCATAAATGAATCATTATGCAGTTATACGTATTTCATTCATTGTATAACATAATGTTTCATATACATTTTGGAGGCAAATTATTTAAGATTACATATGTATGTATATTGTAAGCGTGAATATCTAAAATTTGTATTTTATCTTATTTCATTAGTTTAAATTGAATGGAGTTATACAAACTAAATTTTAATAACACAAATTGTCAACAAAAATGTAAATTGGTCTATTTAATGCTCTTTTCATTGGCTGGTTCTTTAGGAAGTGCTAAGAAAGTTGTTACTAGTAAGGTTGCTATAGGAGTGGAAAGGTCATGGAAACTTGAGTATGTCACCACAGATGAAGACATTGATAGCAGTGAAGATACTTCAAGTTTGTCACTCACCTAGATTGTTCGATGGTTTGTGGAGACATCAGTCTGCATATGAATCAACACTCCCAAACACCATCCAATATGGTTCTAAAACTTATCATTTGAGCATGTGAGCTAGTTGTTCAAGTCCCAAAAAGTATGGTGGAGACTCTGATATTAAATGGAAAACATCAAAACATTTTAAAGGTACAGTTTTGGGATGGAGGATGCAAGTGATTTTCACCGTCATCAGAAACCACCCTGTAGGATCTAAAACTTATCACTTGAGCATGTGAGCTAGTTGTTCAAGTCCCAAAAAGTATGGTGGAGACTCTGATGTTAAATGGAAAACATCAAAACATTCTGAAGGTACCCACCCTGTAGGATCAGAGGGCTTAATTAACTATTAACACACAAACATGGTGAGAGAACTCAAACGAACATTGGAACTAGGCAAATTCAAAAAATTCACTGTTTCATAAACCTTTTATTGCAAATAAAATTCTGATGCCTCGGTAGAAGACAGCAATTTTGATCCCTTACTCTTAATTTCACCATTTAAGCCATAAAAGCAAATGGTAATAGACACAGTTTCAACATCACGGACTGTAAAATCTATAAAACATATCCCACAGAGAAAGGATGTATCAACAAGGTTGGCCCTGGCTATATCCTTAAAATACAGAAACAATTTACAATGAAAAATAAGTATGCTTCAAGCAATACTCTAGTTCCCAAACTATAAAATGTATTGTTGCCCTTTTCCCATATTATATGGGACAAACCAACCACTTGTGAACTATAAAATGTATTGTTGCCCTTTTCCCATATTATATGAAAAACAACGACGCTGTTACAGTCTAACTGCTTGTGAACTTTGTTACAGCTTTGGTACCCTCAGAAACTAAAGAAACTATATATGATACCAAACATATATGATACCTCATATCAATACAAAGCAAGGATAGAAACTAAATTATCTTCAAATTCAAATCCCTAATTTTAAAATTTACAACACAAAGCAATAATCTGAGAAAAGAAAGATTACCGGATATCAATAAAGAGAAGGGTGACGGTGGTGAACTGATGACGGCGGCTGAGATCGACGGAGAAGGATGACGGTGGTGAGCTGATGACGGCGGCTGAGATCGACGGAGAAGGATGACGATGGTGAGCTGTCTTAGGGTTCCTCTTTTTATTCCAGTGAAGTGAGTCGATGAAGAAGATGGTTGTGAATCGATGAAGAAGTGGTGAATCGATGAAGAAGCGGTGAAGATGTGCTTTTTTGCGTGGATAGAATGATTTTTGCGCCAAAACGAAAAAACATTTGGGCCAGGATATGTTTTCATATTTTAATTAATTTAATTTAGTAGAATATTTTAATAGCGCTTTTTATAAAAGCGCTATCTTAAAACACAATGATAGAAACGATATCGGTTTCTTAGAAAGCGCTATTGTAGTTACATATTTTAATAGCGATTTTTAAAAAACGCTATCGTAGTGTTTTTAATAATAGCGCTTTTATAAAAGTGCTATTGTAATACAACATTTTAATAGCGCTTTTTAGAAAAGCGCTATCTTAGTGAATATCTATAATAGCGCTTTTTTACAAAGTGCTATCAAAATCATATTTTCTGTACTCTTTAATAGCGCTTTACTATAAAACGCTATTATAAATATGTTTGTTTCCTTTTTAATAGCGCTTATTTTAAAAGCGCTATTAAAGTAGGCGATACAAAAAAGCAATTTTGGCGTAGTGTGATTATGGAACTTTCATTTTACATGATTATGAAACTCATGTTTTTTCAATATTATAAAGTTTATTTGATATTAAGTTTTGGAATTAATTTTACTACGCTAAAAAGCAATAGAAAAAAATAAAAAAAAATAAAAATAAAAATATTATTGTATAAATAATTTAAAGAAAAATTAATATAACTATTTTATTAGATAATAATTTAAATAAAACAATATATTATAAAACAATATAATACAATACATCAAAATTAATAATGAACCGTCAAGATATCACATTCACGACAGTTTTACACCGTCACAATCAACAATGGTAACAAAAATCAAAAGGATATTCACGACAGTATTTAACTGTTGTCATTTCCAATTTATGTCAGTTCCAACCAGTCGTGAAATAGAGTTCACGACAGTTTTAAACCGTCACAATCAACAATGAAAATAAAAATGAAAAGGCTAGTAACGACGGTCTTTAACCGTCGCTACCTCCAATTTAGGTCAGTTCAAGCCCGTTGTGAAATATAACGACGGTTGTGTGTGACGGTTTTTTCAACCGTCGCTAAACAGCCTAGGGACACACGTTTCTGCGACGGTACTACAACCGTCGTAGAATGTAATTGGTGGTGGTTTTAACCGTCGTAACCTGCCAAAATAATCGTCACAATCCATCGTTTTTCTTGTAGTGTTAGGGTTTGCGATAGGGTGATGGAATAGGCGAAAAGGTTTCTCTCCTCTTCCGAGATTCCTATTGAAGGGATAAACCACCTCCAAGCTGCTCCCGAGGGTGCACGAGATGGTAGTCCTGGTAACTCGGCTCCAGAGGCTACATCTTGATCTCTTTTTCTAATTTTTCTATTTTTCTTTGTACTATATTTGTCCTTGTAACATTTCCATGCCATTCTGCCTTAGATATAACAATTGACATTTATAAAAGTATGTTTACCTTAGACATTTGAGCATTATTTAGCTTTGAGATATGTACTTGTCTATATTTTGTTGTTTTTTCTCTATTGCATATTTAGTTGCTAGTAACTTGTTGTAACGCCAATATTCACTTGGTATCCCTGCAATGAAAGATTTATGGACCACCGGATTTTCCATTGTTCACCAGTAAGTTGCAAGTTTGCGCCTTTGCATCTACGAAGGCTTTTCTGCTTAGGGTGTGAGAACCCTGATTGCTTTCCTTTATGATGGAAATAGGTGTCTCTTTGTTTGCTACATTCGTCTATTGTATTTAATGTTCATTGAAGTAACGCCTCTATTAATGCATTGTATTGAGCGTGTTGCTGGTGTTTTCCTCGACGGGGCTATGATAGGTAAGGCCAATGAGATTCATTTTTCTTTTTGTACCACACTTACTACTACAAAAAGCGATTTTTACCTCGGACTTGAAATGAATAATATCTTGGATATAGAAGCGAGGTAACAAAGGTCGACATGAAAACTCGCCACTTATCACCTTAGTGGTATTAAAACCGAGAGGTAAAGTTAAATGCACATGAGTTTGAACCCCAACAATAACACTTTTATTATTTTTAGAACTAGAATATCTTTCATCTCGGTTAATCTTGAAAATCGAGGGGTAAGATTATTATTTGTTTTTTAATTTTTACATTGTTTACCCAGAATATTATATTTTTTACCCATGAATTATATTGTTTACGCAGAATATTAAAATAAAAATCAAATTTCCTATGGATCTAGATAAAAATCAAATTCCCTGAAGATCTAGGTTTTATATCTTTGAATTATTGAATCTTGCATGCATTTGATTCTGAAGCAAAACAAAGTAAGGGTTACATAAATAAAATAAATATTCAAATATATAATTTTGTGCTCAAATAAATATTTAAGAAAACAAACCTTAAAGCCAAGTAATTTTCTGCTCTTGCAATCCATCTTAGAGAACTTTTTCAAATGTCTTTATGTTTCAAGCACTTCATATTTTATTTAGGTTAGATCTTCAATATTCAGCATGCTTTTATAATGAACGCCCTTTAGGTTTCACGTGAATCACAAATGGAAAATTCACGAGTGTTGAAAAACATTAAATGGACAACAAATATTAGTTTATGGGAGTTGAATATAGTAAAAAAAACGTTTAATTATCCACTCGACCACAAACAAAACAAATATGAATAAGCTATTTTTTTTAAATAGACTATTTACACATAATATTTAAAATACATTGCAAAATCTATTTCCCAATGAGATATTTTATTTCACATGTCCAGGTCCCATACAAGATGCTAGAGATTTGTTTCGCAATACAAATTTTTATTTTCTGCACTTGCAATCCATCCCAGAGATCCGTAGTAACAACTCATGATAGAAATGGACGATCACTACTAGAAAACTTCATTTTAGCTGTGAATTTAGCCTCGGCCACCGACACCGAGGCTAAATAGCCTCGACAAAACCGAGGCTACTTAAACGCAAAAAAGCCATTCTACAGTTTTTCTTTTACCATTATTTTTATTTAGTTATTTAGACACGACTTGGCCGAGGCTAAGTTTGTTTTAAAGTATTAGACACAGTCTGACCGAGGTTATTTAAACGAAATAAACTCCATTTAAGAGTTTTTCTATTTTTTAAGTATTAGACACGGGCCAGCCGAGGCTAATATTTTAAATATTTTTCAAATATTTATTTAATTTATCTGGTAGACACGGATTAGCCGAGGCTAAAGTTTTTAATATTTTTCGAATATATATTTAATTTATCTGGTAGACACGGATCAGCCGAGGCTAACATGTTTTATTTTTTTATTTTATCTAGTAGACACGGATGAGCCGAGGCTAAGTATTTCCCACTTTGTTTTTCATGTTTCCCTCTTAATTCCTTTCATAGAAGACGAATCCTAAAATTGAAGAGATACATTTTCAGAAGAAAAAACCCCCCAAAATCAATGTAGTGAGTTTTATCTCTTCGTTTTCATCTTCAACATCATTGATTCTTATGAGTGGGTTTATTGGTCTCTGATTCTTATGAGTGGGTTTATTGGTCTCTGATTCTTCTTCTGCTTTTTTTTAACCTTAAACTATATTCTCTGATTCTTCTTCTGCTTTTTTTCAATGTAGTGAGTTTTAGTCAAGCTGCAAGTGCTTCCAAGAAGATAAAGCTGTTGAAGTAAGTTTAGAAGGTAAGGCTGCAAGTGCTTCCAAGAAGATAAAGTTGTTGAAGTGCTTCCAAGAAGATAAAGCTGTTGAAGTAAGTTTAGAAGATCAAGCAGAGAAAAGGTTAGATTCTTGTCTGTGTTGCTGTTAGGTTTAATGGTTGCTGCTGTCTAGATTACGGATAGAATAGAAACCAGATTGAATGACCATGTTTTTCTCTTTATTTCATACTTTATTTGTTCTTATATTTGTTTATTATTATAATGATTCCTTTTGTTGGTTTTGTCTCTATAGTTAAAAAAAATCTGATTGACTGATAAATGATAATAGATGCAGAAGATAGAGATAACAAATTTCTAACAAAAGCTGTTGAAGAAGTATATAAAGGTGTTAAATGTGGTGATGGACGCCCATTTGGTGTAGTCATTGTTCAAAATGATGAACTTGTTGTTAGCTGTCATAACATGGTTTTAAGAAACAAAGATCCTACTGCTCATGTTGAGGTTATCGCTATAAGAGAGGTCAAATTAATTTTCATCTTATTTTTGTTCTGTTTGTGTGTTTGTGTCTGTGTCGGTGTCTGTGTTGTGTCTGGTGTTAGGGCTTCATAGAATCTATATAATTGAAAGATATTATCTGCAGGCTTATCAAAAGCTGGATCAAATTTCCCTTGCTGACTGTGAGATCTATGCGTCTTGTGAGCCGTGTCCAATGTGCTTTGCTGCCATTCATTTTTCAAAAATTAAGGCAGGCCTTTTCAACCCCTTTCATTTTCTCTTCACATTACACGTTTCTCTAACCTCTTTTAAATTGATCTCTAATTTGTTCATTCTCATCCAGCAGAGATTGGTTTACGGAGCCAAAGCAGAAGCTGCGGTAGCTATCAGATTTGATAGTTTTATTGCGGATGCACAGAAGGATACTAGTTCTCCTCAGAAGCCTCAGTTGGAGATCAAGAAGATAGATGGTACTGCTGATGTAATTGTGGAACAAGTATTTGAGAAGACAAATGGCAAGTATGCTCTCTACTGATTGCAATAAAGAGGCATTTGCTATTACTATTTCTATGGCATTATAAAATAATCATTGATATGTTTCTGATTCATGTAATATATAACCCAATGAAGAAGTTGAGATCTTGCTTCTTTGCCATGTAGCACGCTTAGATCAGTTTCGTAAACAAACATTACTCATTGTGAACATTGCAACTACATCTGCATCTCAAGCTAATCTTAGTCAAATACATGAGCACAATTATAAACCTAATGTGCCACCTTATGGTGGCCAATACTGACCCTAAAAACCCAGTCTGCCGATATCCTGACTCTGGTGCTTCTCACAATGTATGGGTAAATCACATAGACTACCGTTACATTCATCCACACAAACATATTCTAGTCCTCTAGAAATTGTTTACAGTAATTCATGGAGACCTACATCTTTTATTTCAAGCACTGGTTTTTCTTATTATATTTCATTTGTTGATGCCTTTACCAAATTCACTTTGTTATACCTTCTAAATAAAAGTACAAAATTAATATTTGCTGCTATCCTTACAGATGTAGTAGTCCTCATCACTTCATAGGCGGTGATATTTACCTTCCAAGTATTTGAACTCATGCATAATATTGGAAAAATAGTGTTTTCTATATTTTACATTAAAAACATTGTGTTATTTGAGCATAAGAATTCTTTTTTTAGTAAACCCTGGTGTTGTGTTCTCTTCTATATTGTCCATGATGGTAAAATAGCACAATAATACTAAGGAAATTGTGTAAGGCATACTGTATAATTGCACAGAAACTCTTCTTGGCTTCTTATACAGGTTGTTGTCTTAAAAAATATTATGTTGTATAGGACTTTAATTGGCAACTTTGTTGATGCAGGCAATGGTGCAACTTGTTATTCAGAGATATACGAGGGAAGCTGGTGTTCAAAGTTTGGAAAGGAATCTAGCTGCCCTTGCTCGTGCTGCTGCAGTGAGAGTAGCAGAGCAAGAAGTAGTTCCACTTAGCAAAGGAGTAGAGGGACTTATGACAACACTTCTGGAAAACAGACTTGTCGATAGCGCTGAAGTGGAAATGGAAGTGATACCAATGGGAAGGGTGAATTGCATCTTACTGGACAACTTGGTGATGTGATCAAAGAATCAGCTCAAATTGCACTAACATGGGTAACCAACTACATCTAAATAAGTTTCAACCAGCTTCTATTTCTTTTATGCTCACTAGAATGATATGTTTCATCTTATACCTGTCCAAAAAATTTGTTTCATGTTACATGTATTAGGCTAATAACCATGTATATGTGCATGGACAACCGTACACATGTAAGTGTGCAGTTGCAGATGTGAACTTGATAATCTCAAACATGTGTTGATGAATAATTTATCTAAGAATTCCATATGCTAATATTGAAAAATTGTTAATTCTATTATTTTTGTGATGACTAAAATCACTGGTATCTGTGATTCTCAGGATGAAATGAAGCAACTAGCAAAAACTGAAAGACTAGCAGTTAATGTGTCGAATGCAGTTAACGAAATGAAGCTTGCATTGGGGAGACTCTTGAGCAGCGGGAAGCTGGTACTACTATTGCTGTTGAGTTTCAAGACAACGGCAGAAACATCTCAATTCATTTCGTTTCTCATAAACTCAGTTGTGGTCCTCATTATTTAATAACACAGACAAATCTTCGGTCTCTGCGGCAGCTCGTTTTGAAGCCATTAACTTGGAATGTATAGCAGCAATGTTAAGCCACAACAGAGGCTTTCAGCTCATAACAACTTAGGACAACTGCAGTCGACAACCAACTCGATGCAGACTGCAAATGTATGCTGTTGTGTGAAGGTTCTCTATCAGATGATGAAACGTATGCTGTTGGAGGTTCCAGTGAAACATATGCTGGGTTGGAGGTTCTAGTGAAACGTATGCTGTTGTGTGAAGGTTCTCTATCAGATGATGAAAAGCAGACCAAGGTCGGATATCTATATAAACCTCCCGGTACTGCAGAAGCTGGAAATATTGGAATCTTTTAAGGATACTGAGTTCTGGTATGCAGAGAATATATCAGCAACTTCACCTCGTTTGCGCGCAACCTCTTTTCGAAAGATTGCTCCAAGGAAAGACGAGAAATGGTGGTTGCCAGTTCCTTGTGTTCTCCCTGGTGGCCTCTCGGAGAAGTCAAGGAAGCATCTAACTGAGAAATGGGACTGTGCTAATCGAATTCATAAAGCCGCAATGGCAATAAATAGCAACATTCTCACAGAAATAGATATTCCAGAAACATATATAGACGATCTTCCAAAGGTTAGTTAGTCCTCATTGTGAAAACTATATTATTGTCCTATTTCTACTAGGTTTTGTTAAATAGAAGGTCTAACGGTGCTATTGCGTGGCAGAGTTTGAACAATTTGCTATTGTTCTATGATACACTAATTAGTACAAAATGTTGTTAATTGGTGGCTATACCGCGTTATAACACTGTTGTGTAGCAACATATGAACAGGCGGCTTTTCCGTTTTCTGCAATTGGCCAAACTGTCTCTTCTATAGCTGTCTGGGAATTTATCTTTTCTTTTCTGTTTTGCCAATCAAATTGTGTTGCCTTTTTTAAATAAACAAGCTTACATGCTTTTTCTCTATTTCTTTTTTCAGGAATGCCCAACTGTCATCAGTTTAGGTATGCCTTTAGCTACGGAGACTGGAAAAATTAGAGTAGTTTAATTTGATATGATTGTTCCAGGATAATTGTTCTCTAACTTCCAAATGATATATTTATTCATATTGGTTACAAGGTTATATTACTTATCCTTTTACTTATCCTTCCATTTCATTGCCTCCAACAATCCATACAATTTTAGAACAATTTCCAGATACCGCTGGTACCATTATTTCCATTCATGTTGATTCTGATGTGATGTCTTTGGATGGAAGACAGTGTTTGGAAACAGAAGCTGAAGTTAAAGAAGATGGGAAGCTTCATGTTACAGTAAGAAAATCAAACGCTTCAAGATCAGATATATATTCAAGAAGATCTCATAATTCTCATTCTCATGCAAATACCACACCCTGTGCTTCAAATCTGACAAATGCAGAGATATACTCTTTGCAATCTTCTTGGAATCCAACTCCAAGAGGGTCAAGTTTCAACCACACAGATTTTTATTCAATGATGGGTCGTAATTCGAACTTCGGTGCTTCGGATTTGAAGGGAACAACGCCGAGAAGTTCTAACTATGACCTTCCAACAACAGGGAATTATCCTGCACCAAATCCTGGAATGTTCTCTCCCAAGAATGTTGCTGCTAAGAAGGCTAATAATAATAATAACAGTAATAGTAATGGTCAAGTTGCTGTGAAAACAAATCATCTTCATATGTTTGTTTGGAGCTCAAGTGGTTCACCGATTTCTGATGTGTTCGATTCTCATCTTGAATATGGAGGTACAACAACTGGAACTGGTAATGCCGTTCAAGTTCATCAAGATCAGAAACAAGTCAAGCTGAATCTCTCTCCCAAAAAAGGTTTTTGATTTTTGTTCTTCCATTAGTTTGATGACAATAATTTCAAATAAATAAGATGTCAAGGGTTCGAATCTGCGACTATGCATTCAGGCTTATCAGATAATGGTTTGGAGAAAAGGCTAATATTGATAATGCTTTGGAGAAAACTTATCAGAAATCCAAACACATATTCCAACATTATGGGCTTAACTTGATCACTAGTTTCATTCAGGTACTACTATACTAATTTTCCACCATTTATTTACAACAATTTTTATGAGTTAATTAATTGATAAGAACAATAGTAATAATGTTTGGTGTTTTGTTTTCCATTGCAATATTGCAGGTGGAATATTGAAATGCCTCTTATCATAGGAAAGTCTATTTCTATATTATTAGATGCAGGACTTGGCATGGCCATGTTCAGTCTTGGTTAGTATACACATGTAGATCAGTGCCAAGTGAATGAAGATGGAATTCTCTTGTTATGATGTAGTGTTTATCTCATATATTTCAATCAATGTTTTAGGTTCTAGTGTTGCACGTATGCTATTATCATATTTAATAACTTTCAAACATGTTTTGCAGCTTCCCCGACCCCTCCCAAAAAACTGGATTTTTAGTGGAACTTGATAATCTTTGGATTTTTATAATCTCATTTAAGATATCTAGAGCAGAATTTTTTGTTTCCTTCTGACTAAATTTTGTGTTAATGTTTCTCCAACAGAAAAGCCTTTAATTTGTTACAATGTGACTCTAGCACTCTCGGTTTTACCTAATTGCTAAGACTGTACACCACTAATTCAGCTCTAATTTTTAGTGTGAAGAAGTTTTCCGACTGGCATTGAAGAGACGCTACCGCCTTATCCCCTTTATCTATACACTTTTATTTTGCACATACAAGGGGCACTCCAGTGGCAACCCCTACCTTCTTTGCTGGTGAGTTCTTGTTCTGTTGATTACTTCTAGTGTCTTTGGTTTCATGAATGATATTTGAACTTTCTTCTTATGCATCATGAATCTTTCTTTATTCTTTTGCAGATCCAAAAGATCCTAGCTTGAGGAAACTTGAAAATTCATTTTTGCTTGGTCCAATTTTAGTATATGCAAGGTTATTCTACTTTCTAACGCTTACTGCTATCTTATGAGAGATGTCTTTGCACAAATTAGGCTTGCTTTTCCTTATACTATTATGCATTTTAATGGGAGAAAATGATATAGCTTTTAGTCATTGAGAAAGGGGGAATGATAGGAAAAGAAAATTACAATTCATCAGTTCTAGCTGTAAAATAAGAGTCATTTTTGTCAGTGAATCATCTGTTAGACCATACAATGTCCAGCCTTCCTTTTCATTTATAAGCAATATCAACAATGATGAAGGTGCTGCACCTGGTGGTGGTGGGGGTGGCCACTGGAAAATGATTAGTGTTACCGCTACTGATATGGCTACTACTGCTATAGGTACAAGTGGTAGTGTTCTTGGTGGTAGTGTTCTTGCTAGTGTAAGTTCTAGGGAAATTGTTCCAAAAAGAGATACTGCTAGTGTTAGTGTTACCGCTACTGCTATGGCTACTACTGCTATAGATACAGGTGGTAGTGTTGCAGAGTAGTTTAAACATGTTAGTTGGTGAGTTGCTGTTTAAAATAGGTTGTTATGCTGCTGTCAAAGCATGGTTTACACATTTGAGACCACACAAGACATTTTTACAATCTTAATCAAATGCGGGTTTATATTTGCTTATAAGCCATTCTTTAATTATTGTTCATGTATTAAGAGCACTGATATTGATTGGAAGAGGATACTAATGTGTAAACCAACTGATGGTAAATGTTGGTGCAATTTGACTTTAGCCTCGGTTAGACCAAAGCTAAATATTTTGTTGACTTATAAAATTTGAACTTAGTCTCGAAAAAGTCGAGGCAAAATGTTCCTTTAGCCTCGACCAGGACCAAGGCTAAATAGCACATGAGCTTATGGAGTTTGACTTTAGCCTCGGTCAGGCCCAGACTATTTTTTTGTTTTTTGACACGGCTTCACCGAGGCTAAAGTAGACACGGCTAAACCGAGGCTAAAGTAGACACGGCTAGAACGAGGCTACATTTAGACACGGCTCTTCTTGCCGAGGCTAAAAGTTAGCTTCGATCGTTTTAGCCTATCCTCGATACCGACGCTACGCCGAGGCTAATTGGCTAGTAGCGGCGGTTTTTTGCCTTATAGCCTCGGAAAGTGGCCGAGGCTAAATACAACATTTCTAGTAGTGGATGGTGAATATTTCTTCTCTTTGCGGCGGCTACATATTAGTTAGTATTAGAGTAAAATCTATTTAACGAGTGTTTTTATAGTAAAATATTATTACTAACCACCTCGATTTTACAATAAAAATCGAGGTTTTATATATTCTCCTTTTAATTATCACCTCGGTGATAAAGAAAACTGAGGTGACTATTTCTTTTTTTGTAAATACATTGTTTATACAGAATATTAAAAAACATTAGTTACAACAAATCTTCGGTGATATCCAAAATTTAATTGCATACCCATTAAAATAATTTTTTTTGAAACAATAATGATTTTTTGCACTTGCAATATATCAACTGAGTACTCTTCCAAGATTGAGCTTCATTCTGTGTTGGTTAAGCTTCATTCTTTGTTTAACTTGAAACAAGAATGATGTTCTGCACTTACAATCTATCAACTAAGTACTTTTCAAAGGTTGAACTCCCTTCATTGTTGGTTAAGCTCCATTATATGATTAACTTGAAGCAAGAATGATTTTCTGCACATGCAATCTATCAACTGAGTATCCTTCTTTAACTGAGGGTAATTCCAAAAAATACAACAATAAAACATCAACACCATTATGCTAGGATGGATAACAAGGGGAGAAAAAAGTATTTTGTTCAAGATAAAAGAACATTGAAGATTTTTTCTGTCTTGCAATCCACTCCAAAGAATGATGCTTGGGTGGCTTCATATGAGTAAGAATTAAGGTCAAATCTATTTATCAAATGATTTTATAGTAAAAAATTATTATTGTATGTCTCGGTTAAATATAAAATCGAAGGGTTAGAACATTTTTCTTACACTTATAAACAAATAGAATAATAAATTGCGATAGTTAGGAATCGAAGCTTGTACTGAGTAGTTTTTCACCTAGGTTTTATGAAAAACCAAGGGAATTTATGTTTTTTTTTATATAATAAAAATTAGCACGATGTGGCTTTATAACTGAGTTTTCTATTGTTCCAGGAGAAAGCTTAGTCATGACAAGATTTATTTATTGTAGTGGCTATGCGTCATAAAAGGTTATTCCCATGCTAAGGGTAGGATCCTCGTCCCTGCCCCCGAGGCCTGGCTCGGTTCAGCATAGATGTCTATAAGTTCCACTGCCTACACCTATGGATTAGCTAGATACGAAGGGAGGTACACCAACTAAGCAAGAATGAGTTTAAGTTGTGTTATATACATATAAATGTGTGTAGTATGTATCGGGTACGTAGTCATGCGAAAAATGTATTTAAGCCCTATAAGATCAGTATTAATGTGCTTAGCTTATATCGAACTTGCTAAGATGCGCTTAAGCCGTATAAAAAAGAAAATATTCTTTTAGTTTGTATCATACACGCTGATATGCGTTTAAGTCGAATCAAATACACAAAAACCATTTTACTCTGTATCAGACACGCTAAGATGTGAGAGACGTGTTTTAGTATCAGATACACATAAATGCATTGAGTCTATTTCAGATATCGAACTTGCTAAGATGCGCTTAAGCCGTATAAAAAAGAAAATATTCTTTTAGTTTGTATCATACACGCTGATATGCGTTTAAGTCGAATCAAATACACAAAAACCATTTTACTCTGTATCAGACACGCTAAGATGTGAGAGACGTGTTTTAGTATCAGATACACATAAATGCATTGAGTCTATTTCAGACACACATAATTATGTGTAATCTTTATTTTCGCTACCTTCAACGCTCTAAAAGAAAATTACACAAGAAACCACACAACAAAAGAATGAATAAATTAATATTTTTATTTATAATAAAATAAATTTGTTACAGTGAAATAATAAAATAACTAGATAAGTAAATCTTCATCTATACACCACTTTCTGGGTTTCGAACGGATTCTCTCGAGACCTATAGTATGGTCGGACAAAGGTGAAGTCCTTTGAGAGGCTCGTCCTTTGGTCTTTGTAAAATTTGATTGGCCTGCTCATTTCATCTAGTCACCTTTCTAAGGGTAGTTGATAAGTGCTAAATTGTATTGATTTTTAGTGTAAATAATTGGCATTTATTGGTTTAATTCATCCAATAAACCTCAACTTTTATGCATATGTTGTATAGTTTACGTTATAATGTATATATTGTGTATCATGTAAATATCACTGAGTTTAATTGTTTTTCTATCATTTTTGTAGGTATACAAGCAATGATATTTTGTTATTGTCTTATAAAGAATTGAATAAGATTTCCAACGCTCCCGACCGTGCATAAAACGCAGTTACAGTTCAAAAGTTATGGTCGAAACAAGTGTTGGTCTACTGTCATGTTCGTTGTGCGAACTGGAGGCGAGCAAACTCGCCAAGAGTTTGCACTGCAAACTCAAGGCGAATAAAAATTTCCCGAAAGCATGGAAAACACTGTTTTGGCTGTAGCTAAGGTGGAATATATTCGCTGGGCGAACGGGAGTTCGCAATGCGAACATGAGAACTCATTTTTGCCTATTTAAGTCACTTTTAAGCATTTTTAGGTTATGTTGTTGGGAAGTTTTTACCCCAACTTCATCAAAAACATTCTTGAGTATATTTAGCTAAGAAACAACATTAGAGTGTGCATCTTAACGATCCAAAGTCGAATCCACTTCTATCGGATTTGACAGACCGTGAGATTTGTGTTCTTCTTCTCTCTTCTCTTTGTACTCTCTATTTGTTGGAGTTTTGTATATAAGTTTATCTTTATTGTATGTATATTTATGGATCTTTGTATAAAATCTCTTTTTCAACTCTTTATCAATGGTTATCTTCAATTTTTACTTAATGGGTTTGGATTGCTATAGACATATACGGTTCGAACTCGATCTAAGATGAACATCTGTTAGATTCTGAACTCTAGACATAGATTTAGGACTAATATTCACGTGGGTATCGATTCTTAATGCTCTGTGTTATCGAGTTGCGTGAGACATCACCGATGAGAAGATACGGTTGATATTGTTTGAAGTTGGTACTTTGCAAGGTACTCGTTTATCATTTTCTTGAACATAACATGATTATGAGACTTTTCATTTGTACAAATTTCACTTCATTCATTCTTTTGCCATACTTTTTCAGTTTTGAATCACTTTAGAACAAAATCTTTTTGTGAGGAACTTTCCATTGTATACTATATGCAGGAGACCAACATTCTTGTTTAACTCGTTTTTACTATGTTTAATCTTGTATTTGTGTTGATTTGTATGATAGTACTAAAATGATCAAGGAATTTTGTTCGATTTTGAGCATACCCACTTGACCAAATAGTCAATCTACCTTGTGAGTGAGTGAGAATTTGCTTACCCCCTTTGAGCCTTTGTTAGAATCCATGTTGGTGTTAAGTTCATTTTTGTATGGATTCTAATACTTTTTCTTGAATTATAACCATGACTTATTATTTGAGTTTTTTACCCTTGTCTAATAAGTTTGAGAGCATTCATGTCACTATGTGTGGTTGTATTCAAGTTGGGGAGAAGAGGTTGGTTGCTAAGAGGTTGAGAAAAAGAAAAAGTTTGAAAAAGAAAGAAAAGAAAAAAAGAAAAAAGAAAAAGAAAAAAAAAAGAATTGTAAAAAAAAGAATAATGTTATGCTAATAAGTTGTGTGAAATGGTGTAACAATTTGGAAAAGAGAAAAAGGTGATTAAAACATATATATGCTAATACCCTTGCCCAATAAAAGATAATATTATTATTATAACATTTTAAAAAAAATATTATAACATATATATGATATAAATTAATATTTATAATCTATTAGTAGTTTCAACAATAGTCAAATTACATTGAACCAAACTAAAAATACAAGAATCATTGCATTAAAAATATATTTAATTTGGTGTTATTTAATAGGTTTTGTATATATGGTGCACTAGTTATTTTTGTTTTGATGAATTCATTGTAATAATAAAGTATTCGGTGCAATGTTTTAAAAATCAGACTGAACCGGCCCGTTCAACTGGTTGGACTAGGAACCGGAGATGAATTCGATTGCGTCAAATTTTCAAAATCGCTAGTGGATCAAAATCGGAGTTAAACCAGAAAAACCGGATTAAAACATACAGAATCATTCGAACCAAAGAATCGGAGCCGGTTTTATAAAACTGCCCGATTCAAAAAATTCATCAAAATAACCATTTTTATAAACTTTTTAAAAAAATTTAATATGTTAATTTCAAAACTTAACATACATTCTCCAATCACAAAAACGAATTCCGAGTGTTTTTTACAACCATACAAACTTCTAAGTTTTGTCACTTCATTATAAGACACTCCATCATCAATATGTTGTCTCTTTCAAACATAGTCACGATGTCCATCTCTATTGATTGTCGTTCAAGTCAATATTGTTTGTCTATTAAGACTTGTTTATCGTAACTCAACTCAAATTCTATTTTTTGTTGTTTAATGAAGTATATTGTATTATTTATATTTTGGTATTCTATCTTATTTAATTTAAGTATTCTTAATTATTTGAACTTTTATTTTAGTTATTATATTCTATTATTTTAATCTTGATTTGAATTAGCTTAATTTATTTTGTGGTGATTCTTTAGTTTGGTCAAAATATTCTTAAATGATGGTTGAAATGAAATGTAGAAGTATATATGTTAATGTTATGTATTATTGATATTGTTATACTAAATTTGTAATGGATTTTTGAAATATTTATTTTATTAAGTTGAGAACATATAATAATATGTGACATATCTATGAAATTTAGTTTTATATTATTAGTTTATTTAATTAACGGTTCGACAGTAGGTTTAATCTTCAGTTCAGCTTTTAAAACATTGATTCGGTGGTAAAACAATTTGCATGTTTTCTTATAGAAAACAACACGTAGGGAGAAGCACAATCATGTATACATAAATATTAGATTTTAGCATATAGAATTGAAACATTAGTGGAGGCCTATTCCCACATAATGATACATGTTACTCCGTCCATATATATATATATATATATATATATATATATATATATATATATATATATATATATATATATATATATATATATATATATATATATATATATATATATATATATATATATATATATATATATATATATATATATATATATATATATATTCACACGCACGCGCGCACACACTCACACACACACACACACACACACACACACACACACACACACACACACACACACACACACACACACACACACACACACACACACACACACACACACACACATATATATATATATATATATATATATATATATATATATATATATATATATATATATATCGTAAATGTGGCTTAAAACTTTTGTTGATAAAGAGAAAGAAAATATATTTTGGAGATTGCATTTACTGCGAAAATCAAAAGTTTTAGAAAGTCTGACGAAAAGTCGGAAAAAATCGGTCGGTGAATAGTTTTATCCGTACAGATGAATAGTGATGTTCGTATGGTGAATAGCGTTGTCCGTACGGTGAATCATGTTTTCGAGTTGTTGGGCTTTTATCGATTCGGTCCATGGATCCATGTGATTTTGGGCTTTGTTTGTTGGGTATTTGCTATTATAAATATGTATCTATTATATGCTTGGTGTATGACAATCTTAGAGTTTACACAAACAAGGGAGAGCAAGGGTTTAAAGACATAACATAGGATTTCAGTTATTCAAAAGGAAAACCTTAGAAAAGCAAAGGTTTAGGTAAACCTTTGTAGTTGTTTAAGGTTCTTGTGAAACACTGTTACACATTGGATTTGAGTGATTCATATATTGAGAGTTGGAGAGGTTTGGAAACACTTGGGTAGAAAATAGGGTTGTTCTTGGAAAATTGAAGGTGAAGGCTATTTTCTTGTGACTCATCTGTAATCTCTTGTAACAACTTTCTGAGTATAGTGAATTAGAGAGCTACTCTCTCCTCCATAGTAGACCGTTTGATCGAACTGGGTAAATAAAGTTTCGGTTTTTTCTTACCTTATCATGTTATATTATCTGTGTACGGATTCTTATTGATGAAGACCATTTATTTTGGTTTCTATTGTTCTTTTCCTCACAAATTGATATTGAATTTTGTCGTAATTCCCAACAAGATTCATAACAAGTAGTGCAGTGCGCATGGAGCAAAGATATATTGTTGACAAGTGAGCACTATAACACCCCACTTCCCAAATTAAAATAAAATGTGATTAAGTCAAATAATTATCAGAGTCTCCATTCCGAAAGTGGGATATTACATTCAACAAAATTCTACAAAACATTTCATTATGTGATTTTCAAAATAAAGCAACGAAAAATTGTCATTAATATATATGCACGGCCATCCGCCAATTTACATAAAATATTCATTAAGAGAATTCATCAAAATAAGATACGCCACGGAAATACAAAAAATCTAGTCATAACAAGAATAAACACCCAAGTCCTGGGTTGCGTATCAGAGCATCCTAGAACTCGACTCGCACACCACTATCCAAGCTAGCTATGCACCTGGATTATCTGTACTTCCGAAGAAGCACAGACCACAACAACAACAGAGGGGTGAGAAAACATGATCAAAATTATCGGTAATAAAATACATGAATAAAAAGGCAGTAAATAATCATTCATCACCCCCACCAACATCAAACAGGACCTACTGTCCAATCATCAACACAATATATCATAATGCAAGAATGCAACCCAACACATGCATGCGGTACCGACTCATCATCACTGATGGACACTGGGTCATCAATCCTCCACAAAGGAGCACATCATCACTGATGAACACCGGACCATCAACCCTCCACAAAGGAGCACACCATAAACAGGATAGATCACTTACGCTCCTCCTGAGACATGATCTATCCCCACAATTCTCCACAAAGGAGTACGGGTGAATCACTTACGCTCCTCCTGAGACATGATTCAACTCCGCAATCACTGATGGACACTGGGCCATCAACCCTCCACAATGGAGCACCTCATCAACATCATATGGGAGTATGGTTGAATCACTTACGCTCCTCCTGAGACATGATTCGACCATACCAAGACACCATGCCATGCACAACACCAAATGCACAACACACAAACATCAAGCACACTAAGTGCACACGATCCTACTGACCATATCACCATACATATACATATGTATGTATGTATGTATGTATGTATGTATATATATATATATATATATATATATATATATATATATATATATATATATATATATATATATATATATATATATATATATATATATATATATATATACACACACACACACACACACACACACCAATCAATTATATCAATCAAGTTAAACAATAGAGAAATCACATTCGAACACCAAGTACACATGATCCTTCCGATCACCTCACTATGCATCATATACATATTACATATATATATATCTTACCCACCAATTAATCATGTCAATTAAATTCAATATTTCATAATGCACCTTTCCACATCAAGTATACTCTCTTTACCTCTAAACAACATCTCTCGACCTATCACAACCCAAGGAATCCTACAAAATGAATCACAAGGCAAGACAACACAAAAATCACATTTTTTCACGCTCGCTGGCTCACTCACCTAGAGAGGCCTCAGCGAACGCTCGCTGCCTCATTCGCCTAGCGAACCTGCTAGCGAGTGCAGACAGTGGCTACTGGAAGTGTTCGCTACCCAACTCGCCTAGCGAATTCCTAGCAAATGCTCGCTACTAGCTCGCTCAGCGAAGGTGCTGGTGAATGCCTGCGATTTCACAAAATCCCCACTGTTAAGAATTTCATCAGAAGCTCAAAAATCGTCCGGTTCTCACCACACCAGTACCAGTAGTCTTAGCCTAGTATTCTACGACTAAACCACATTGTTTATTCCAGACCTTACCCGATAAAACACCAACGCTACCGATTAAATCATTTTCAACCTAAATGGTAAACTACTCAAAACACCCAACAATCCCTACATAGTCACATGCAAGGCTGGAATAACAGAATTTCACCAATTCCTAACAACATAAACACAATTCATCCATGGAAACAACAATCAGAACACAACATCATCTTAATCATAATCATCGAATCCCTATTAGGGTTAAAGAATCCCCAACTACCCCATTCATGCAACTACCAATTTTAACCTATTTCTCCCCCTTACCTCGACTAGTTGCTTTGATCGATGAAAAACTTCCAAGAATCCGACAACCTAGCCTTCTTCTTCTTCTTCTTGTTCTTGTTCTTCTTCCTTACTCTTCTCCCAAATAGACCGTGTTCCTCTTTTCTTTTCTTTCCCCAACTCACTAAGACCCCCTTAAAACACTTATTCCTCATTTCTATATTCCAATAATATTAATAATAATGATATTATACTATTAATTATCAATTATTATCATTATCAATTTTATTATACTAATATTACAGGCTATAGCTTCTTAAATAGTCCCCACAAAAGACACGCCGAAATAAAATAACACCGGAAAGATTAAATAATTAAAATGGGTGTTACAAGCACCATGGTTAGTAGATTGCAGATCGATAAATTTTCTGGTAACAACGACTTTGGGTAGTGGAAAATTAAGATGCAAGCAATTATAATTCAAGAGAAGTGTATCGATGTGTTGAAGAGTGAATCATTGATGCCTGCAGGGCTTACACAGGTAAAAAAGAGCGAGATGGTGGATAAGGCCAAGAGTGCCATTATCTTGTGCCTCAGGGATAAAGTTCTAAGAGAAGTCTCCAGGGAGCAAAATGCGGTTGCTATGTGGGAAAAACTTGAATCATTATATATGACAAAGTCTTTGGCTCACAGGTTATATCTGAAACAACAACTATATTCATTCTGAATGGTGGAGAACAAATCCATAGTTGAGCAGCTCATAGAATTTCACAAGATTATCATGATCTTGAGAATATTTAAGTGAAGATTGATGATGAGGACAAGGCTTTGCTCCTGTTGATTTCATTATCCAGATCCTTTGAGCACTTTAAAGATGCCCTTCTTTATGGTAAGGAAGGTACTATTACTTTGGATGCACTACGCCAAAATTGATATTTTGTATCGCCTAATTTAATAGCGCTTTTAAAAAAAGTGCTATTAAAAAGGACACAAACACATCTATGATAGCATTTTATAGTAAAGCGCTATTATAGAGTAGAGAGAATGTGATTTTAATAGCACTTTGTAAAAAACCGCTATTATAGATCTTCACTAAAATAGCGCTTTTTGAAAAAGCGCTATTAAAATTTGCACTACAATAGCACTTTTATAAAAGCGCTATTATTAAACTATCCTATGTTCACTAAGATAGCGCTTTTTAAAAAAACGCTATTAAAATATTTCACTAAAATAGACTAAGATAGCGCTTTTAAAAAAGCGCTACTAAAACATTTCACTAAAATTTTAAACTATCCTTTGTTAGCATTACTAAGATGAATTAAAAAACCAAAGTCCTTTTTTTGTTTTGGCTCAAACTTTTTGATTCACCGCTAAAAACAAAACATATCATCACCGTCACTCATCTTCTTCATGATTCACCGTCGTCACTCATCTTCTTCATCGATTCACCGTCACTCATCTTCTTCAGGTGTATTTTGGGTTTAACTTTTGATCTTCTCGCTAAATGATATGATTTCCCCTTTCGTTTGTGAATACCTCATTTCTACTTCTTTCTGCAAATGTGTGAATCTCTGCGTGTACCTGCTTATCTATTGTAGTGTATTTGTGATTGGTGATAGCCGCATGAATTCGACCTCCTCATTGAGCGTGTGAAATTCTCCTTTTCACTTCGAAGAGTTCGACAAAGATTCCGATGCGGAAAATCGACGTCGACAATTTCACAGGTATTGTCTATTGTATTGTATTGTTGTCGTTTCCATCGTTTTGCAACTTGCACACTAAGTGTTCGGTAAATTGCCTCAACCAAATTTCTTTTCCTTTTTCGTTTCTGTTTCTTACTTTTGATTTCATCATGATGTGTTGGCTTGGAAAGTGATATAACACGACTTGTTTTGGCTTTGACTCGCACGACTTGTTTCAAAGGCTTGGAGGGTCTGCTTTGGGTATTGTAAATGGCCATCAAGTGCCATAACTTGGGCAAGCTTATGCAACCTTTATCTGGGGGAAAAGTTACTTCAGGCAGTAGTGATGAATTTGTATAATTAGGTTTTCATTTTTTCACAACTCTGCCTTAATTTCAACTTCATTGCAAACTTGACAGGATGAAACATCATTACTTCGATACCAATTATGAAGATTAAGGAATGATTTTACACACCAAGTTTAACATCACCATTTGTGGTTAAGTTAAGCCACGAGTCCCTCACAAATTCATTTAGAGTGTTTCCTTTTGAGACAAATTAAAACTCTTAAATGCATATGGCACCTGTGGTTGGCTTCCTTGAGATTGTTGTTGCTGCTATTGAGATTGTCGTTGCTGCTAATGAGAGAGAGAGAAAGGGGATTTCATGTGACATTGTTAGTACTGCTTCATTTGTTTATTTATGTATGAATAAGATTGGTTTGAGAGTTGTTTATGTTTTGTTATAGGGTCATAATGGAAACTCTGCAGGCACCGTCACTGCTTACTATGTAAGAACAAATAACTCTTGCTATTTTAATGATTATTATATGCTACAATAATACTAATAAGTGATATTTCAAAATTCGTTATTATTTATTTTTAATATGGCATGTTGCAGTTGTCATCAAAAGGATCAAACTAGTGTGTGATCCAATTTCTGGACAAACATGGATGGTTTGTTATTCTACCTGATCAGCAAAAACATTGAAACAGAATAACCCAGTGGATCATGATGTATCTTTAGATGGTTTGATAATTTTCCTCTTTCTTCCCTTTCTTTTCTTAGGTTTCGAATTGCCTTTCGACTCGTGACATCTATGATTTGGTAAGACAAAAACTGTGATATTGTCAAGGCTATCTTGGTTGGAGAAACATGATTGCTACATCATTTGAATACCCTGCACAGTAAGTGTTATGGCTTTCATCCTTAATGCATGAATTTGGCTAACAGTGATGCATATTACTGGTTTTTTGGTAGTCTCTTCAAAATTGAATTTACACTGCCTTTTAGATTGGTACGCTTAGGTTTCTGTTTTAATGGTTCTTGGTCCTGGATAACGTATTTGTATCCTAGGGAAATTTCTCCTGCAGGTTACTTCGCTGGCATTCATCGCCTAAACAAATTGGACGGGTATGCTTT
This sequence comes from Lathyrus sativus, assembly GCA_963859935.3. Lineage (NCBI taxonomy): Eukaryota > Viridiplantae > Streptophyta > Magnoliopsida > Fabales > Fabaceae > Lathyrus > Lathyrus sativus. The sequence goes on from OZ012736.1 coordinate 21,467,600, forward strand.
GTTGCATACTCCTTTCCTTTGCGACGAGAAGTTACAGTTCTAACTCGTGTTTTTCATCTTTGTCTTCTATTTTGAACCTATACTGGTGGGTAACTAGGAGAAGTCTGAGCTCAAGTCACAACAGAGGCAAATGTAAATGGTAGCTAGAGAAGGTACTGCTAAAGTAACTTCTAAAGGCTCGTTGATCCTGTCGTTGACAGTACCGTTAAGTGCAGGAGGTAACATCATAGCCTGTTCCTTAAGCATTTCTGTTGCATTCAATTGATATCCTCTTTTTAAGAAATTAGAATGGGGTGATAAACTTGTAACATAAATTTCTTGGATGGATCAGTTTACATTTCGTCTTGTAAGTTGTATTAGGTTTGCATGGAAAAGCCATCGGTATTCCAAGCTAGAGCTGCTTTGAGAGACTGCTTCTAATCCTGGACAAGCAAGAGCAAGGTTTTGTTGTGGTGGGATCAAGCATTTGCGCTAATGGTGAACACAATATTAACACCAGTAACAGCTCGCGTGATTAGAAGTCAAGAACAAAACTGTCTTCTTCCAACCGTCGTCGCATTGAAGTTTAACAGCTCGCGTGATTAAAAGTCAAGAACAAAACCGTGAATCCGACGAGAGTGTGTGGATTCAAATGAAGGAAATTATAAAGCTTTTTTTAGTAGTGATGAAGTTCAGATAACGGTGAAATCCAAAGAATTTTCAAAGTCGAAAGATTTGAAGATTGAAGATAGTGGTGAAGGCTAAATGTGTCAAGAGGAGGAGGTGAGCGTAAAGAGATGTCCAAATAAAAGAGATCTGACAAGTCAAAGGTAAAATATTTTAATTTTCATAACATTGGTCACTTTAAAAGGGATTGTCCTGAAAGAAAGGTCAATGAAGATTTTGTTCAAGTTGTAGTTGCACTGGGTAAGGAAAGTTATGAGGATGCTGAAGCACTAGTAGTATCGATTTTGGAAACTGAAGATAGTTGGGTCATTGACTCAAGTTGCTCTTGTCATATGTGTCCAAGAATAGAATACTTTGAAACTTTGAAGATGGTGCAAGGTGTAATAGTTCGCCTTGGTAATAATAAGGCATGCAGGGTTCAAGTTATTGGTATGATCAGATTTAAAAATTTTAATGATCATGAACTTCTTATTCACAATGTGAGGTACGTTCCAGAACTCAAGCGAGATTTGTTATTTATAAGTATGTTTGATGATCTAGGCTATTGTACTAGAGTTGAACGTGGACTGTTGAAGATTTCGCGTGATGAATTAATTATTGCTAAAAGGTCTAAAACATGAGGTCTATTTTTTCTAGAAGGTTCAAATGTTATTATTCATTCATCGTTAACTAGTGGATGCTTTCATGACAAGGAAGAGCTATGGGATTTGAATTTAAGACGTTATGAATGCCTTGAGAAATTTTCAGAGAAGTACAATAAATTTAGCAGAAATCAAGGGATAAAAATGCATGTTACCGCTGAGCTGTTATTGAGCTTTTGGGGAAGAGCTGAGGTTAAAACCTCTTGCTTGGTTGGTAGAGAAGTTCTTTAGAAAAATAATAGTGAAAACCAAGGGAGAAACCTGTGAGAAACTATAACGGATAAAACTCAATTTGAGGTGGAGTTTCCTATTATGGATGCTAGCAGTAGTGAGAGAACGATTACAGAGATCTCTAATTATCATTTGATTAATGATAAGATAAGATAGGGTTATTGTAGCATCTCAAAGGGATGATTATGCTAACCTTAGATATTATATTTTTAATGTGGCTGAAGGATTGCAAAATAAAAGAAGAAAAACCTTAAGGGAGACATTTGAAAATAGGTGGAATCAAAGGTGGTTGAAAAATCATATTTGTAGGTTTGTTAAATTACCTAAGATAAAAAGGGTAATTGGGAACAAGTGGATTCAAGTTGCAAGATCAAGATTCAAGAGTTGCTTGAATTTGATCAAAGTTATTGATTAAAGGTTCAACTTGGTAGAGAGCAACAATGTTGTTGATTGTTAAATTGGTATAAACACGGTTTAAAGTCAATGTGGAGATTGTTGTAAATGTGCCTTAAAACCTTTGTTGATGAAGAGAAAGAAAACATATTTGGAGATTGCATTTACCGTGAAAATTTAAAATTTTAGAAAGTCGGATGAAAAATCGGATGAAAAGAAAACATATTTTGGAGATTACAAAGACACTAACTCATGCATGGTATGTCCAAGATTAATATTTTTTAAAATAACCTAACAGTTCTTACACTACCATAAATTTGACTATTAAATTACCACATAGTAATTTTTCTCATTAAATCTTTTGTTCATGTAGTTTGCTTGGAGGCCGTATGAGGATCTTGACCATCAATCCAACGCCGATGACGCTGTCGTGTGGACAGCTAAAATACCGGTAATTCGGTTCACTACAGTGGAGATTCACCAAAGTGATCGCGTGAAACTGCAGTTCGGCCAACCATACCATCCACACACACCCCTTCCCCCCGCGTCCCAACTACGAAAAAATGGGCATGAAACTGAATTACGGAAGCGCTGTTGGCAACAAACCGCCCGGCTATTGGGGACAGATGCTTCAACAAAATTTTGATACGCCGAGACCATATCAACAAATACCTCTTCCACAGGTCAACGTGCAAAGGCGAGAAACACCTCAACAAAATTGTAGTAGACCTCGACGCCGCGCAAATGCACCGGGATATGGAATCGGTGGACGTTTTGATAGGACCGGTCATTGAATTTTATTTTCATTTGTACGCTTTTTTATATTGCAAATATTGTTAGTTAATTTTTCTTTGGATTAATTTAGTTTTTTTCCATTTAATTTCCTAATTTCCTAATTAAAATAATAATTAAAAAAAAGGGAATAAACTAAGACACCATATCATATGACGCCTCCTCTGAAATATTAGGGCACATTTTAGTGGTGCCGCCATATCTTATGGCGCATCAGTTCTTTCCATTTTCAATTTTAATAGTGTCACCATATCATATGACGCGTCAAAGTTGAAAGTATGTTACTTTTGAAATTTTTTAAAAAATTAAGTTATTTTAATATTTTAATTGAATTATTAGGCTATTTTTTTAAAAAAATCGTCCAAGAGCACTTTTTATATAGTTACGACTTTGCACTTTCCTACTAATTAAATTAGCAGATTCTTCATGTAGAAGTGGAGATACATATGCAACCACTGAACCTGGACGAATAAATAAACAAAGAGGAAAAGAGACATGCGATATCGAGTAGCCACAAAATTCAAAGATCATGCAAGTCTTGAGTGGAATCAAATATGTCAAAGTGTATATGACTTCATGATATTACAACAATAGTGCACTTGTAGATATGATATCTTCATTATGCTTTTCCTTGGAATAAAATTAATGCTGCATTTGTCGACTACTTTTACAGGAATTTTAATCATTCAATGACAGGACCTTTTGATAAATTATGAAGAATTTTAATTGCTTTAGCATGACGTGACACTACAAGTACAACTTACAAGAAGAATAAATTTTTTTCCATAACATCATATTGCCAAACATTCTGACTACGTTCATCGGTCAGTATTATAAAAACTAATTTTCACTTTTTTTGTCTTTTGATTTTTCAACACAAAGTCTCAGTACTATATATAGATAATTAGCAATTCGTTGTTTAGCCATAGCAACAATATCTAGCATTCCACCTTTTTATTCATTTGTTGATTGAATCTTAGAGTTCCTTTGAACGCTTCATGCACGAGACTATCAAATTGGTCTAATGTTCATTTAGAAAATATAGTCTCTTTTTGAATGAAGTGTTTGGGGGAACTCTTGGGTGCAGCCAACACTACTACACACCATTGAACAAGTACACTAATCTAAGAGATCCATTCGAAACAGTATTTCCCTATTATTCGATCAAGAGAATCAGAAATGTTCGTGATAACATTCTTTCATGACTTGTATGTTCATAACAACAGTTGATAGAGAGACTTCTTGCGGTCTTGCTTTACTTGCAAACTCCAACTTTCACAAGTTACTTAAACACCCCACTTGTTATTGAGGTAAATGTTATAGATGAACATTTATTGACTTGCAACTGTTAACAAAATTTGATTAAAGACTTTGATATCATTATTGATTTGTATTATTATTATTATTAACAGAGTTATTTATTAAATATATAATATATTGTGCAGGTTACTTATAATTTGCCAATATAAACAATAGATGAAAATAACATAAAGCCAATTAATAATAATAATCTTTATTTGTTGTGAAACGATGTCAAAGAAAACATAATATAATTGGTTTTTTATCAACAAGAAAATTAGTAAAGAAAAAGAGAAAAGAGATGAGAAAGACAATTTAAAAAGGTTAAAAAATTGAATTCTTTATTCAATTACATATTAGGAAATAATGTTTACAATTGAATCTCAACTTAACTACACCACTTTCTCCCTCTAATTAGGATTATCAACGATTCTTAGAGAAGTGATAACTAATATGCTATTTATAAGAATGGACTTCGACTACAACATGCACATCTTCGACTACTATCAAACCATGAAGCTAACCTTATCGAGGCTAGAGTTCAATCTAAAATAACACAAATTTCCACATTGGAATAAACTCTACACTAATAAGGGAACAAACTAGTTTTAAACATGCAGCCTTATCAACTGCATACAGTGGAAGAACTTGCTACTTGACAATGTCTTAATGATCATATCAACAACATTGTCATCAGTTGAAACCTTCAGCATTTAGACTTCTTCACGCTCGATTATCTCTCTAACAAAATGCAGCATCACATCGATGTGCTTGATTCACTCATGAAAGGTTGAATCCTTGACAGATGTATTGCACTTTGACTGTCATATTTAACAGTGATAAATCGACCTTGAAGTTTAAGCTCTTTAGAAAAATCTTCAAGGCATAATGCTTCTTTCACAGCTTAACTAAGGGAAATATACTCCACTTCAGTGGTTGATAAGACAACAACCTTCTAATTAAAGTGTTGCTTTCCAACAGATTGTTGTGCCAAACATACTGAATACATACATATCTAGAAATAGATTTTCTAGAATTCATACAACCTATATAATCAGAATCTTCAAATCCTTCAATTTCAAATTTTCTATCATCACCACAGACCCCACCATAAATCCAAACTCTGCTCAGAGACCCATTTATGTACCTTAGAATCCACTTCAATGCTAGACATATACTTGATTACAATGCTCACTCCATAAGCTATGTCTGGCCTAGTACAGACCATAACATACATCAAATAACCTATTATTCTAGCATATGGATTGTTATTCATATAGGCATTTTCGACTTCAGTACAAGGACTTTTAGTCGAACTCAAATTAAATCGAGGATTAGTCGGTCTTAGAACATGCTTTGAATTCGACATATCAAACTTGTCGAGAACCTTCAGTAGATATGTCTCTTGAGATAAGCATAACCTCAATTGCTTTCTATCTCTCCGGATATCAATCCTATGAATCCTGGATGTAGCTCATATATCCATCATGTCGAACTTTTTATCGAGTTCAATTTTCACCTTCATAACATCCCTAAAATGGTTGCTTGCTATGAGGATGCCATCCATATAAAGTAATAAAATAATAAGTGAATTTCCAGGTCGAAATCTAATGTAAACATAGTGGTCGAGCTGGCTCCTGGTGAAACCTATGTGTTCCATAAACTTGTTGAATCTCCTATTTCATTGTCGAGAAGATTGTTTCAAGCCATACAAAGTCATATTCAACTTGCACACATAATCTTCCTTTCCATTTTCTACAAACCCTTTAGGTTACCTGTCATACCCCAAATTTTGAACCCTAGATTCCATTATCATTTTAGGTGCATCAAGCACATATTATCTAACCCTAACCTCTTTCAAGTTAGTCTTTGTCAAGATGCAGATGAATTAGGGTTTCACACTGTTAAAATCTAGAATCCTGTGGACTGATCAGTCGAGGTTTTGGATTGGTCTTTTACATATCACTTCTTCAAATCATCAAGAGGTTCGTATCTTACCAAGAACAAGTGCTATTTGAGGTTGTTACCAAGACAATTGAAGTAGTTCTGTGCAAAAACCTAATTAGGGTTTCTATTTAAAAAAGTCAATTGTAGTTTGACTTTTGGTGTAAATGGGTTTCCAAAGCTTGAACCATGGTCCATCATGTTTCTATGTCTTATTGAAGTCCCCTAAAGAAGTATGAAAGGTTCAAAAAACCCCAGAACACTAAGGATCGATCATGAAGATTTCAATTGTTCGGCTCGTCTGTCTGAAAAGGCAACTCTTTGACTTTTACAGTTTTAACCCCAAATTGAAGAAATCAAGGTTTCAAACATCATTTTATGCCTAACTAGTAATTTTGGTGAAGATTTAATCAAGAATTGATGGATAACTTGTGAATCAAGAAATTAAGGTTTATGAAAAACCCTAATTACAAGTTTATTCGGAATTGTCATAACTCTCAAACAACACATCCAAATTGAGTGGTCCAAAGCTGGTTGGAAAGCTCTTGAGAAATCCTACAAAAGTGTCATAGAGGATTGATGTCCAAAAATGCATGGATTTTTAGTTATGAGCTTATCAAGTTGTGAAGGATTTCCACTCTTAGAAATATTTCTTGTTTTTTTGACTTGTAAGTCAAGTTTTGCAGCCAACTTCATGAAGATTTTTGACCTAGTTCCCTTTGGAATTTGAACTTTGGACAAACATGAACATTTTAGATCATATTTAGGGATTTTTAAATAGTACAATAGAATTTTCACAACCTTTGTGGTTAGGGAGAATCGAAGAGAGCAAGTTAGGAATTTTTCATGTCACAAAACCAAGTTCAGCACTTGCATTTTGATGCATAAACCACTCAAACCTCTTCTAATCACTTGTTTAACTCATTCTATAATGTTTAGGGATTTAATTGGTGAGATTACAATGGATTACCACGAGCAAAAACCAGACATTGGATTATTTGATTTGTTTATTCAAGCAAGTGGATGCAAGTGGCAATGAGAGAGAAACTTTTTGCATTTTCTGCTACACCTCAGCTACTGCATCAGCTACTCTATTTCCTTTACTTCATGTCAATTATTTGCAGGCTATTGGTGATGTTGAAATACATAGGAAGGTTGCTCATGCTCAAAAAAGAAATCCCAAGTTGGATTTGCTCATTTTTCCTCCAAAAAGGGCAAACATGGCAAGTTGGCACAATCTGCCCATACCTCTCATTCTCCAAGCTTACCTATAAATAGAACACACTCCTAACATTCCAACCGCACCATAATCAACTAGAAACCAAGTTGAATCTCTCTCATTTCTCTGATCACCATTTGCTTGCAAGTGGTAGAAGTTGCTTCCTTGTGAAGAAAAATTTGCCTTGCAAAAACTCTGCCACAACTCAATAAAACCACCAAACACTTGAACCAACACCTCAAAAATATCACATATAATGCATTGAAGCTGTCCAAACTGTCACATTCACCAGAAAACCTCACATTCCAAAAGACAACTCTCATACCTTGAAAATTTGACTTTTTTGCATCTTCATAGACGAGAACTAAACCAGCCCTTTTCCAATCATTCTAACACTTCAAACACTATTCATATAAGTTGCTTAAATTGTCCATGGCATCATAAAATTTTTGTAACACCATTTCCTAGACTTTCACTTTGAAGCTTTTGGTGTTTTCTTGCATAAGAAGGCATTTTGTCAAGACAATAATCTTGGAGGAGTTCTCATCATTTGAACATCTTATTTGAAACATATTGGAGCTGCTTCGATCATTATCCATCAACTAGTTTTCTTATTTGGTGCATTGACTTGAAAAAGCTACAAGAGGTAAGCGTTCCAATTTGCTACTTTTAAGATCATGCTGAATAATGATGTACACTGATTATGAACATGCTAGATACACTTTATAGATCATGTTTGAACCATTTCTTGCTCATAAACTTTGGTATTCATGATTGTCCCTTTGGTTTGTCTTGTTAGCTTACTTTTAGTGTCATTTTAATATGCAACTTGTTGATTCTGGTTAGGCATAGATGATTTGTGTTTGTAAACATCATTTATAGGTCATATGTGATATGTTTGATCATTTAGTTGATGCCAAATCGATACATTTTTGTCTGTTGCTTTGCTCTTGCACAAGCTTGCTATTTTTGGCACTACACATGTCATCTGTTTAATTAGCTTTTATATTGATGTATGATTCTTGTAAGCACTCTCTATATGTCTCATATGTTGTGTATGAATCATTACTTGCTGCTTAGAACATGTACATTGGATTGTCACATTGCTCTTGCACATAACATGTCTTTTTCAATGATGCTATCAAGTTTTTCACATGGTGCATGACCTGAGAAAACCAACACCATTGGATTCCTAGTGAAAAATACACAATTTTATTTTTTATTTCATCCAATTTGATTAAGTTTTGAGTGAGTTATGACCCTTCTTGCAAAATCTGCCTTGCCTTGGTTTTGCTTGCCTTGTTTTTTACCCTAGTTGCTTAGTTTCCAAATCTGCATAACTTCTTTAATTTTTATCATTTTTATGCCACTTGTTTTTCACTATGCTCCTTAATATGTATATTTTCAATGTGTGAAGAAAGAATTCAAAAAAATTTATTTTTGAAACACTTTGGTCTACTTGAATGACATGGTCCTTTTTAGGGTTTTCTTTGGTTTTCATGAACTTTCTTGACATAGTACTTGATTTTTCTTGTAAGATTGATCTTGTATGAATCATTGTTGAATGTCTAACATGTTTATATGTTCGAAAACACTTGGCTTTTTTGCTTTACCATGATTATACTTGCCTTTGTGAATGCATGAATATGAAAAGTATGCCTTGAAACTTCTTTGTGAACCATGATATGTTTCTTGATATTGTATCCTCAGGAACATGATACTTCACCCCCATCTTGCTTTTTAATGTGTCTTGTTACAACCATAACATGTTTAGGGTTGTTTCTTGCCTTGAAAGTTACCATGAATCTTGTTTATCTTTCCTTTTGTGAAGTTTCAATCCATGCTTGAACTGTTGTTACTTTTCTTGCCTATCCATGATTGATTGTCATCAATATGTCTTGAATATGATTAAATGTGTTACGTTTGTCCTTAATTGATTCATATACCATGTTTTATTCAAGTTGTAACTTGTTTTCATGAGTTTTATTTGAATACCCTTGATAAAAATGTTGTTGTTACACATGTTTCATGCTTGCCCTTGTTGGTTGTTACCTTCATGATCTTTGAAAATTGTAATGTTAAATCATAAAACTTTGGTTGTTACCATGATTTTTGTGTTCAATTTGTTAATTGATCCTAATTTTTTTTATCTTTATCTTTATCAAGTTTGTTTCTCCATTGATGGAACTTGTTAGTTCTCATCAAGTTGCCTTGTTATCATCTTTGCTTAATGTTGTCACAGGCTTGCCCTTATCTTTCTTAGTTGTTACCATGACTTTATATCTTCATCATGTTTGAATGAATGCATGTGTGTGTTTAGGCTTTTTTAAGTTTCCCCAAGTGATGTAGCTTGTTAGCTCTCATCCAGTTGCCTTGTTATCCCTTATTCTAAAGGAAAGTCTCTCTATTGACTTCATTGTCATAGATAGCTCATTACCCCTCCCCTTGACTTGGTTAAGTCATTAGGTCCTTTAACTTAGTTAAGTTAGAACCTATATCCATTAGACTTTGCTTTAAGTATAAAGACCTACCCCTTGTTAGGAGTATCCTTTAATTAGAACTTTAAGATAGAGTTTGTTAACTCTATGTAAGGATCATTGTAATGATTACTTACTCCCCTCTTGGCTTTTGTCAAAGTCAATCCTCTTGAGTGTTAAACTTATATCTAGAGAGTTTTGTCAAACTCTATACAAACATTGTTATGTTTGTTCCCCCTAGGAGTCTTGACCATATTCAAGTATTCCTCCACCTTAGTGAGGTGAACTATGGTTTCTCTGAATCCATCCTAGTAAGGATACGTAGGCATAAGATGTGATATCTTTGTGAGAAAACTTAGAACTACCCTTAGGTATTTACCTCAAACATTACCTTAAACTTGATCCCATGACCCTAGCAAACAACTACTTAGATAAATTAGCATACATATACACAAAAGGTTCTTGTAGAGTACTACAGATGTTTGGGATGTGAATAACTACCTTAGGCATAACCAACCCCCGATCCCCGAAACTCTAGCATTATTGTTAAATCACGCAAAATGTTTTTCTTTCTTTAACATTTCCTTATGATAAATCAAAGCTCAATGGTGAATTTAAATGAATTAAGATTCAAATTAATCAATAGCTTGATATCCGATTTTCACTGCAACAGAAATGGCGATTTCACTGGGGATAGATTGAGGGTTTAACCCATCTTGTATGCTATGTTTGCCTATACATGTATATTTGTGAATATGTAACTGTATGTTTTCATTGGGTCATTTGGGTGATATCTTGAGTGGTGAGATAAGTCCTAACCCGGACTTGAGCGTACACATATGATAGGACGTGGTATGATCAATAGTTGATTGTTGGGAGTAGTCCTAACATGTTCTAAATATGATGTAATCATGCTCTGTTGAGACCTCTTTAAGATAATTAATGGTGTATGAGTATTCATGCATTTCATTAGTTGTTTCAACCTGAGAGTCTGTGAAACTGAGGACCTTTTGTTACCCACTTGGCTTTTTTAGTAAGTAGTGCGGTGACTATGAAGGAGTAGTCCCGAAATAGTTGTGACGCGATACTACACTCAGACGAGTTTATCCCGAGAATATTTTTGACCCACGTGAGTAGTCATGTTGGTTGATAATATCCGAAGGATTTATCTATGACTCTGGGAACTTTGTAGAACCTGTTATACCGGAACATACCCATCGTACATACCTTTTGGGTTGGGTTAGACCATGACTCCCAGCTCGTGATCTTCAAACCTAGGCTCCTGTTTGTTTGCCTGTACATATCTGTATATGCGGATGTATAAATACGTGAATATGTGTGTATACGTGTGTTTTATGCATCACATCCATTCATGCATTCATAAATAACCCTTTGGTTTCAAGGAATTCAATTGTTCTTTCCTTTGCGAAAATCAATAGAGATCATGGATTATAAGATGAAACTTTTCAGTTTTTCCCAAAATGTTTGCAACTAGCTTTTGAGTTCCTTGAAACCATTTGGCTTGCATTTACATTGCATGAGCATGTTGTTACATTTGCAATTGAATTGGCATTTGTAAGCCTTGAGTCTCATCTTCTTATTCCATTATGTGAAAATATCTTGGTTCCTTTGATTTGTGTGTTATTGTGTAGGAATTAGGCATGAAAAAGTGATGAGTAAGACACAAGAAAGATAACAAAGAAACCAAGTTAGCATGCAAACATAAACAAGTTTGCACATCGAACATGCTAGCAAAGCTTGCCATAAAACTTCACAAAGTTCGCACAGCGAACTTGCCAGCGAAGGCCAGGAATCCAAAACGGAAAGAAAAGGGCCCTAAGCTCGCTGTGCGAAGGAGGCAGCAAACAACTCGCTGGAGCGAAGAAGTAGCGAACACCCCTAGACTTGAGGCGGTAGGTATTTGGATAAGAATTCGCTGTGCGAAGTTCTCAGCGAAGGATTCGCACTGGGAAGAATTCTTTGCACAGCGAACATGTGGAATTCTATCTGGGAGTTTTCTCAGGACATAGGCACTTCAAGTGCCATTTTGGTTGTTCGCTAGGCGAACACTTTGTTCACATTGTGAACATGACAGCTCAGCAGCCCTTCTATAAGTAGTATGGGATACTTTTTGAGAAAAATATCTTCTACTTTGTACTTTCTTTTGAGAGGATTTTCAGACCTAAAAAGCTCGTCTCTCCATTTCTCATCATGTCTTAGCAATATTTCACAAAAAGAAGGTGGATTCCCATCAAATCTCAATTATTCAACTCTGATGTTAATCAACCTTCTTCCGAAACTTGTTGCTCAAGTTATCATGGAAATGAGTGGCTAAATCCCTCTCTTGTCAAAGCTAGAGGTAGTTAGTTCAGATTTTATGTATTCTTCTTAATCTTTTGTATGTGAACAATGTTGTGATCAATATAAATGAAGTTATTTGCTACTCTTTGTACATTTATGGTTTGGATTTCTTTAGACATGAACTTTCCAAGTCTTGACCTAATTTCTTCATCTATCAACTATACAAATTCTAGACATAGGTTTGAAAGTTGATATCCGCTTTGTATTGATCTTAATGATTATTTTTTCGAGTGTTATTTAGAGAGATCATTTAACGGTCGAAACAATAACATTCAGGAAATCGCTTTAGAAGTGAACGTTTTTGTGAGGATACGCGGTTATGTTGGTTAACACTTTGTTCATATATTTGATCGGTTAGATACGTTTAGGACGGATTACCGAACCCTAATCTTGACATGCTTTTATCAAACTTAGACCGAATTTTATCCGTTTTAATTCTTGCAAACTCTTGTTACGAAAATAGAAAATATTTTAAAAATCCCCTTTCTTAAATCATTAAACTATTGAACGACAAACATCTATATTCTTATCAATCCCTGTGGATACGATAAAACACTACCCCAAAATACTTTCTAACAAATTGGCGCCGTTGTCGGGGATTGTTAGTAGAATATTGCAAGCATTGCAATAGTTTAGTGATTTTAAGATTTTTTGTATTGTGAATTTATCATCTTTGTAATTCTTTGTGCTTTTTAATCTGTTTAGTTCGAGTGCAGAATTTGTTTATGCGAGGATAGGTTCGGCCTGGAAACCTTCTTTTCGATCCTGAGATTGAGAGAACTGCTCGCCATACTAATAGTCGCACAAGGTGAAGAGAACAACAAGCTATTCAAAGACAAGAGCGCGGAGAATCTTCTTCATCCACTCCACCTAATTCACCAATTATGGCATCACCGCCACCACCTCCACCTCCAGTTTTAGTTCCATGTACAAACAGTCTAAGACATACCGCTCAGTTTGGGCATAATCTCCAAAATGGGAGACAAGCCGAGATGAAAACGGGAATTCTTGCACTCATTTATCAAAATCCTTTCACGAGGTTAGATCATGAGGATCCGTTTACACATCTTACCAAATTCTATGAGTTTGTGGGTGTAACGGGAGCAACAGAAGCTGATGAAGAGTCAATGTTCAGGAGGCTATTTCCTCATTCTTTGATTGGGAAAGCAAAGGAATGGTATCTTGATCAGTCTACGATAGTTATGACGGATTGGAATTTATTGGAAGAGAAGTTTCTTGAATGATTTATTCCCACATAATCGTTTCATGGAAGCAAAAAACTGCGATAACTGTGTTTTCACAAGGAGGAAACGAATCCTTAAATAATGCTTGGGAGAGATTTAAGTTTATGCTGAGGAAATACAAATGGCACGGTTTCGATGAACTTACGTAAGTTCACATTTTCCGCAATTGTCTCCTCTCGGTTCACAAAACCTTGTCGGATGCTACGGCAGGGTTCTTTGATGTCTAAAAGCGCTGAAGATGCAATATAAATTATTGACAAGATGACACTTAATGATCACCAAGGAAATCATAATCGTGGAGTAGTTCAACAAAAACCAGGCGTGTTAGAGTTAGGTACTAATGATGTTATTCTTGTTCAAAACAAACTTCTTTTAAAACAAGTGGAGCTTTTAACTCAACAAATGTCGAAACTTCCACAACAAATCAAAGAAATGCAAGAAGTTCCTACCAAAGATCAAGTGGCAAGTTGTGAATTGTGTAAAGGTGACCATCCTACCGGATATTATCCTCCGGTTTTGGAAGAAGTCAACTATGCCGGAAATCAAAATCAAGGATACCAACAAAGACCACCTTATCAACAAGCAAATCAAGGTTATCAAAGACCAAATCAAGGGTACCAACAACCTTGGAGGCCGCAAGAAGCCGAAACTTCAAATCGTCAATAATATCAAAATTACACTCAACCTCAACAAACTCAAAGTGCACCATCAAAGATGGAGGAAACTCTTACTCAATTTATGCAAATGTCAATGTCAAATCAAAAGAACACCGGTGCGGCTATAAAGAATTTGGAGACACAAGTGGGCCAATTATCAAAACAATTGGCCGATCAACAAAAAGGGCCTTTCACGGATACCGCTCTTCCAAATCCTAAGGAGCATTGAAAGGAGATTCTCACAAGAAGTGGTAGAGAAATTGAAACGGGCGTAGGTGAGGAGATAGTGGCGGAAGAAGTTGTAGTTGAAAAAGAAAATGAAAATGTTGAGAAAGAAGTAGAAAAAAATGTTGAGGGAGATTTAGTTGAAAATGAGAGAGTGTAAAAGAGTGAGGAAGAAGAGAAAAATAAGAGAGAAGAAAGAGTGAAAAAGTCTAGGAAAGGAAAAGAGCAAGTGAGCACTATCCCGATTCAAAATTTGCCTTACCCACATGCTCCGACATGGAAAGATAATGCGAGACACTATGCTCGGTTTATGGACATATTCAAGCAATTGAAAATCAATATTCTATTTTCCGAAGCATTTGAACAAATGCCCAAGTATGCAAAATTCATGAAGGACGTCGTTACGAAGAAGAAGAGGTATACAAATCAAGAAACCATCATGGTGGATGCTAGTTGTAGCGCAATCATTCGACGTACTCTCCCGAGAAAAGGAAGTGATCCGGGATGTGTCATTTTGCCCATCACAATTGGAAACACTTACATTGGCAAAGGGTTGATCGATTTGGGCTCTAGTATCAATTTGATACCCTTATCTATTGTGAGGCAGTTGGGATACATGGAGTTGAAATCTACTCAAATGACATTGCAACTTGCCGATAAATCTACCACTCGCCCTCACGGTGTAGCCGAAGATGTGTTGGTAACGGTTGACAAATTTTTGTTCCCAACTGACTTTGTGGTAATTGATATAGAAGAAGATAAAGACTCTCCCTTGATTCTTGGTCAACCTTTTATGAAGACCGCACGCATGGCAATTGATATAGATGATGATCTAATGAAGGTTAGAATTCTAGACGAGGAGATTTATTTTAATCTTTTTGAAGCCATGAAGCTTTCAAAGGACAAAACCGATTATTTTAGAATTAATGCAATGGAAATGGCGACCGAAGAAGTCAAGGAGTTGTTGCAAGTTCCCACACCATTACAACAAGTTCTTACTGATGCTCTTTCAAACGTCAATGAAGAGGAAGAAAGAAAGATTGAAAAGTGTTTGCGGGAGCTTGAAGAATTAGAGGAAATTCCAACTTTGAAAGAAAGGATGGACATTTTGAAAAAAGAGAACAATGAGGAAGTCAAACTTGAGTTGAAGTTGTTACCATCTCATCTTAAGTATGTTTTCCTTGATGAAGAGAAAAACAAGTCGGTGATTATAAGTTCGGATTTGACCATGGATGAAGAAAGGAAATTAATTGTTGTTTTGAAGAAAAATCAAGAGGCAATGGGTTGGACTCTTTCTGACTTGAAAGGTATAAGTCCTTCCTATTGTATGCATCGAATATTCATGGAGGAAGATTTCAAGCCGGTAGCTCAACCACAAAGAAGATTGAATCCTACTATGAAAGAAGTGGTGAGGAAAGAAGTTGTCAAAATGTTGGATGTCGGCATGATTTATCCTATTTCCAATAGTCCGTGGGTTAGTCCAGTTCAAGTGGTGCCGGAGAAAGGTGGAATGACGGTTGTTCGCAATGAGAAGAATGAGTTGATTCCAGCAAAAATTGTTATGGGATGGAGGATGTGTATCAATTACCGTAGGCTCAATCAAGCTACAAGAAAAGATCACTTCCCTCTTCCTTTCATGGATCAAATGCTTGAGAGACTTTTCGGTCAAGAATATTGTTGCTTTTTGATGGATACTCAAGGTATAATCAAATCATTTTCAACCCAGAGGATCATGAAAAAACAACTTTCACTTGTCCTTTATGAATCTTTGCTTATAAGAGGATGCTGTTTGGTTTCTGTAATGCACTGGCGACTTTTCAAAGGTGTATGCAAGCTATATTCTCGGACTTGATTGAGAAGATGATCGAGGTGTTTATGGATGATTTCTTAGTTTTTGGACGGTCATTTGATCTTTGTTTGAAAAATCTTGATGTTGTCTTGGAGAGGTGTGTGGATACTAGTTTGGTGCTTAATTGGGAGAAATGCAACTTCGTGGTTAGGGAAGGCATTGTGCTTGGGCACAAGGTTTCTTCAAAGGGACTGGAAGTTGATAAGGCTAAAGTGGAAGTGATTAAAAAGTTGCTGCCACCTCTGAATGTGAAGGGAATTCGAAGTTTTCTAGGTCATGCAGGATTTTACCGAAGATTCATCAAAGACTATGCGAAGATAGCAAAACCATTGAGCAACCTGCTCAATAAAGATAATTCTTTTCTTTTTGATGATTCTTGTATAACAACTTTTGATTCTTTGAAACAAAGCCTAATAACTGCACTCATAATCGTCGCACTGAACTGGAAATATCATTTTGAACTCATGTGCGATGCGAGTGATTATGCGGTTGGCACAGTGTTAGGCAAAAGAAAAACCAAAATTTTCCATGCGATACATTATGAAAGCAAGGTTCTTAATGATGCTCAAGTTAATTATGCACCAACTGAAAAGGAATTGCTTGCTATAGTGTATACATTAGAAAAATTTAGGTTTTATTTGATCGGATCCAAAGTTACGGTGTACGCAGATCATGCGGCGATCAAGTATCTGCTTACCAAACCGAATTCCAAGCAATGGTTAATTCATTGGATTCTTTTACTACAAGAATTTGATCTAAAAATTCGTGATAAAAATGGATCTGAGAATTTGGTAGCGGATCACTTGTCCCGACTTGTGAATGATGAAGTCACAAAACATGAAAAAGAGGTGAGGGAAGACTTCCCTGATGAAAAGTTGTATATGGTGAAGGTTAGACCTTGGTTCGCTGACATGGCTAACGACAAAGCCACCAGATTATTTACAAAAGGTGTAACTAGTCACCAGAGGAAAAAAAATTGTCTGATGCCGAGTACTTTGTATGGGATGAACCACATCTGTTCAAACTTGGTGTCGACAATGTTTTAAGAAGATGTGTATCTGAGGAGGAAGCCAAAGACATCTTGTGGCATTGTCACAACTCTCTGTATGGAGGTCATTTTAACAACACAAGAACAACCGCTAAAGTCCTCCAATCGGGACATTATTGGTCGTCCTTGTTCAAAGATGTGCATGCGTACACAAAAGCTTGTGACAAATGTCAGAGGATTGGTGGAATATCGCAACAAAATGAAATTCCACTACAAAGCATGATAAAAGTCGAGGTTTTCGCTTGTTGGGGCATTGATTTTGTTGGTCCATTCCCACCTTCGTTTGGAAACGAGTACATTCTTGTTGCGGTTGACTACGTCTCCAAATGGGTGGAAGTCATAGCTAGCGCCAAGGAAGACGGGTAAATCGTAATAAAATTTTTGAAAAAATTATATTTTCTCGCTTTGGTACTCCGAGAGTGTTAATAAGTGACGGAGGATCGCACTTTTGTAACACTCAGTTAGCAAAAGCTTTGGAATAGTATGGTGTGCAGCACAAAGTTGCAACACCATACCATCTGCAAGTTAACAGACAGGCGGAGGTATCAAACCGAGAAATTAAAAATATTTTGAAAAAACTGTGTCTACCTCGAGGAAGGATTGGTCAATCAGGCTCGACGGCCCCTTGTGGGCCTATCGGACAACTTTCAAGGCTCCGATTGGTCTCACACCTTTCAAAATGGTCTACGGTAAAAATTGTCACCTTCCGGTTGAATTGGAGCACAAAGCCTTTTGGGCATTGAAGTTGCTAAATTTTGATCAGAACTTGAGTGACGGAAAAAGAAAAAGCCAACTTCATGAGTTGGAAGAAATACGCCTTTAAGCTTATGAGTCGAACAAAATCTACAAAGACCGAGTGAATGGGTATCATGACAAAAAGATTGTGACCAAGAAATTTGAGTTTGGGAAAATGGTGTTACTATTCAATTCTAGGTTGAGATTGTTTCCCGGTAAGTTAAAGTCCAAGTGGTCGGGTCCTTTTCGAGCGGGACACCACCTCTGTGTCTTTTTGCGATCTGTGATCGACTCGGACCGTCGAGCTCCAACGACGTTAAACAAAGCGCTTGTTGGGAGGCACCCCAACATTATAAGTATTTACTGCTTTTTAATGTGTAAATATTGTGCTTGATGTGGTGGACCTTTGCTAAAAATGATGTGAATTGATAAGTTAAAAAAACCAAAACATGTCATGTTCACTAGCACCTTCGCTAGGCAAAGCTCTCAGCGAACATGTTCGCTAGGACGTTCGTAGTGCGAAGAGAGCGAAACATGTTGTGTTATTTTAAATTCAGTGGGCCACCTAGTTGGGCCCAAACCGTTTTTTTTGTTATGAAGGACTTTAGGTCATTCCATTTCACTCTCACGGTTACCACACTTCACTCTCACTCACTTCACAATTGTGCCTCCATTGCAGACCCTAATTTCTCTTCTCATAGCCTCAATCAAGCTACTCAATCAGGTATGTTTCTCTTTCTCAATTCTTCTATGATTAGGCTGCTTTAGTTTGCAATAGAACATACCATTTGGGTTGTATAGGGTTACTAACAGAACTGTTAAATTTGTGGTTGCATGTGTGTTTAGAACTGTCCCAAGCATGACAAATGTTGATATTCATGAATTGTTTTTATTAAGATTGGACTGTCTTGCTTTTGGGTTGAAAACAGTGGGAAAATTTAAAAACGTGCAGCCTTCGCTGGCACCTTCGCAGTGCGAACCTGGGGCGAGTATTCGCCAGGTCTTCGCACAGCGAAGTTTGCAGCGAACGTGACAGCATTTTGTTTTTTTATTCTGACTACTGAACCGATCTGTTATATGGATGTTTTTGTTCTTCTCCTGTGTTTTGTTTACAGATGGCTTCCAGGTCAATATCGTCTAAAAAGCGAAAAGTCGGTAGCACCTCACAACCTCAACCCATCCAGTATGATACTGAGAGATTTATGGATCCTAAGCAAGCCGCTCGATACGTGGCTTTGGAAAAGCGAAAGATTCTGCCAGAGAAAATGTTTCTAATTCATCCGGAAGGATCATACAGAATTTTTGCAGGACTCATAAATAACAAGAAATGGTACGTGTTGGTGACGCTAACAGACAACTATAACATAGAGGTAGTACGAGAGTTCTATGCCAGTGCACTTCCAAACGACGACGAACCATTCACTTGGACCACAAGGGTATCAGGCAGACCGGTGAGCTTTGACAAAGATTCCATCAATAGGGTACTTGGAAGACCGCTTAGCTTGGGTGAAGTTGAAATTGATGATTATCATCGAGATCTGAGACTTCACAGAAATACAGATCTGATTTCCGATGCTATATTGATAGAGGGCAAAACTGTAGAATTGAACCCATCTGGGGTTCCAAGGAGGTACCATAGAGAAGATATGAAGCCTTTGCCTTAGTTAGTGCTGCTTTTGATTTTGACGAACATTAAGCCAAAGTCACACACATCGACTGTGCCGATCCCAGTGGCACATTTGGTCCACTCTATTCTTACTAATGTCCATATTGATATGGCCCGGATCATTGCCGATGAGATGCGAGCCGTGATGGAGAATGGATTGAAAGCGGGGGCGAAAGTTAATTGTCCCCTTGCTTTTCCGTGTCTCATCATGGCATTGTGTGTTCAGTTGAGGGTGAGACTACCTTCTCGTCGACAGGCGACTATTCCGACCGCTATTGATGACAGATATGTGGAAAAGTACTGCCGACCCAAAGGTTTCAAAGGGAGTTCAGCTGCTTCAGACATCGGGGCTACTGATGGCCCTGGTGTTGCATTTTCACGGACTTTTGATCCATTCCAGCAGGTTTTCTGCAATTATAAATGGGATTAGATGGTGGCGACTCAGTGCGCCATGGTTGATATACATGATTCTATGCAGGTGCTTCAACTGCAATGTCGTGACCCCTCCGTGGAGCGTAGTATGATGACTCGTGAGGAGTTCTTGGAGCACATGAGCTGGCCTAAGGTCAGGCCTATTTTTGGAGAGGTGGAGGGTGCCTCTGGTCCTGATGGTGGTAGCGCTGAGGTGGAGGATGATGATGATGGTGATGAGTATGCTGATGTAGATTCTGGTTCAGGTTCTGAGAGCGTGGAGGAGACCGTGTTCGAGGAGGACTGATTTTGTAATATTTTGATTTTGTGAGCTTGAATTCGAGCAACTACCTTGGGTCGTCAAAGTGAAGTATTTATGTGCTTGAATCATTGCTTTTGCTTTTTTATTGTATTGTTATTTCAGATATTGGTTCTTGTACTATTTTGGGGTGTTTTTTCACCCATGCACATTTTTATTAAGTTTAAGTAATGTTAAGTTTTTATGTTTAAAATATTTTGTTTCTCTTTTCAAGTGGTTGTTAGTATTTTCTGGCTGTTGAGCTTTCTAAACTTCTAGATTGGTTGTTCTCTGGAAAGAAGTATCCAATGAAGATGCATCCGAGTTTGGATGGCAATGATAATATTAAATAAGCGAATAAGGTCAAGGTACATGGTTACCTTTGGTTAGAATTAGAATGCATTAAGAACTCTAATCTTGTTGTAAATGAATATTGTTCTTTTGGCAACATTGTTGAATGAATGTTTCACTTAGGACTTAGAACCACAAACTGTGAGGAAACCTCCATTGTGCACTAAATGCTAGATTCTAATAAACTTTGTTGATTCATTTGATTCATGCTTTATCTTTTATTATTATGAATTTGTGGAAGCAATTAGAAATGATCAAGGCACTTGTTTTTATCGAGCACAACCAGTTCCAATGCAACTTACCCGTGAGCAGAGAGTATTCATAAACCCCTTGAGGCTAAACAGTGCGAATCTCAGCCTGGAATTGTGCGATATTCCAAAAACGTTTTTCTTGAGCCCTTGAATTTTGTGTTAATTATTCTCTTTGCCTTAAAAATTTAGGAGCATTCACTTGAGGGTTGAGTAAAAGCTAAGTTGGGGAGAGCGAAAAAGAAGTATGGTAGGTTGCTACAACTCTTGAAAAATCAAGCAAGCATTATAAAAAAATTGTTATGTGAATATGAATGTAAAAAAAAAAGAGAAAAAGAATGCTTGCTTGAAAAAAATATAAAAAAAATAAGTTGTGAAATAAGAGTTAGGAAGGTTTTCAAATGAGAAACAAGTGGAATGAAGTTGGGATGTGTGAATAACTTGTACAGTGAATGTCTCTTTTGCATCGAAAATTTCGTTTCAATGGCCTTAGAAATGTCCCTTGTTTGTAAACCTGACCAGCTACAAATGTAAAATACCTTAGTGATCTTCTTGCTTCCATATTTTTATTTATGATTGTTAGATATTGTATGAATTAGATTGATTTTGGCATTGTTTGTTAGGTGAGTGAAATTGTCCCCGCGGTTGTAAACGCGTAATTTCTTCAATCCTTATTCGAAGAGGAGAGATAGGGTGATTCATTCAAGATGACATTGTTGTTGATTGATATATGTTTTGCATTGCTTTAAGACTTTAGTTCTTGTGTGTTGTTTGATTCTCACCATTGGGAACCTGTATCTGGTTGCATTCCTTGTGTTTGGGCCATTTAATCCATTTTCAGAGAAATATTTTTCTTGAGCAAATCCTCTTGTTTTATCAAGAGGCATACTTTTCTTGAGGGCAAGCAAAGATATAGTTGGGAAGAGTTGTTAGATGCCTAACTTGGCTTATTTCATCTATCAAATGTGGGCATCTTTCACTCCTTTTTGTAAAAAAAGTGCTAGACTCACTCTTGCTTTAGTTGATTTGCACCATTATGTGAAAATATCTTGGCTCCTTTGATTTGTGTGTTATTGTGCAGGAATTAGGCACGAAAAAGAGAAGAGTAAGACACAAGAAAGATAACAAAGAAACCAAGTCAGCATGCAAACAACAACAAGTTCGCACAGCGAACTTGCTAGCGAAGCTTGCCAGAAAACTTCAAAAAGTTTGCACAGCAAACTTGCCAGCGAAGGCCAGGAATCCAAAACAGAAAGAAAAGGGCCCTAAGTTCGTTGTGCGAAGGAGGCAGTGAATAACTCGCTGGAGCGAAGAGGTAGCAAAGAGCTAGCGAACACCCCCGACTTGAGGCAGTAGGTATTTGGATAAGAATTCGTGTGCGTAGTTCTTAGCGAAGGATTCGCACTGCGAACAATTCTTCGCACAACGAACATGTGGAATTCTGTCTGGGGAGTTTTCTCAAGACATAGGCACTTCAGGTGCCATTTTGGTTGTTCGCTAGGCAAACACTTTGTTCGCACTGCGAACATGATAGCTCAACAACCCTTCTATAAGTAGTATGAGCTACTTTTTGAGAAAAATATCTTTTATTTTATACTTTCTTTTGAGAGGATTTTCAGACCTAAAAAGCCCGTCTCTCCATTTCTTATCATGTCTTAGCAATATTTCACAAAAAGAAGGTGGATTCCCATCCAATCTCGATTATTCGACTCGGATATTGATCAACCTTCTTCCGAAACTTGTTGCTCAAGATATCATGAAAATGAATGGCTAAATCCCTCTCTTATCAAGGTTAGAGGTATTTAGTTCAGATTTTATGTATTCTTCTTGATCTTTTGTATGTGAACAATGTTGTGATCAATATAGATGAAGTTATTTGCTACTCTTTGTACATTTATGGTTTGGATTGCTTTAGACATGAACTTTCCGAGTCTTGACCTAATTTCTTCATCTATCAACTATACAAATTCTAGACATAGGTTTGAAAGTTGATATCCGCTTTGTATTGATGTTAATGATTATTGTTTCGATTGTTATTTAGAGAGATCATTTAACGGTCGAAACAATAACATTCAGGAAATCGCTTTAGAAATGAACGTTTTTACGAGGATACGCGATTATGTTGGTTAAAACTTCGTTCACATATTCGATCGATTGGATACGTTTAGGACGGATAAGCCAACCCTATTCTTGACATTCTTTTATCAAACTTAGACCGAATTTTATTCCGTTTTAATTCTTGCAAACTCTTGTTACGAAAATAGAAACCATATTAAAAACCCCATTTCTTAAATCATTAAATCGTTGAACGACAAGCATCTATATTCTCATCAATCCATGTGGATACGATAAAATACTACCCCAAAATACTTTCTAACAACGATGCAAATACAATCCAATTCATACATTCATCTAATCAATCATCAAAGAATTCATGGAAGAAAGAAGATCACTAAGGTCTTTAAAGGTTGTAGCTTGGTTAGGTTCACAACAAAGAGACATTTATAAGGCCATTGAATCAAAGTTTCCAATACAAAAGAAACATTCACTATACAAGGTTATGTATATACTACAACTTCATTCAACATTTTATTTTCTCAATTGGTCACCCTTCCGACGCCCTTTATGCACATTATTCATTTTCTATCTTTTTCTTATTCAAACAAACATGTTTTTTCTTTTTCTTTTTCACAATTCATATTCACAAATTTTTTTTTCAATACTTGTTTAAAATATTTCAAAATTTTTGAATTATCAATGTTTTGTTTTTAAAAATTTTACTTAGTAAAGTTTTAGTACTTTACATATTTTAAAATTCAAGATGCATGATTTTACAAAAAATCTATTTATATATATTAAATCTAATGCATCAAACTATTTTGCGACACCTAATACTAACTTCTTCAAAACTAATCCACGTATTCCTATTAGCTTATGTGTGCAGCTTTTACTAAACTATCCTCTTTTCAGCTTCCTTAATTCTCCAATACCACGTTACAAGTGACAATATCACATTACAAGTGACAATATCACGATACAAGTGACAAAAATAATCGCTCCTTCTGTTTCCAATATCTCAGTAAGTGTGGTTGTTCAATGATTACGACGGTTCAAGTTATTTACAAATACCAAGGTCATCACTAAACTAGAATCTAACTATTAAGCTCAAAGGGGTTAGAAAATTCTCACTACCCACGGGGAAGTTACTTTTTGGGATATGGTTGTACTCATTATCAATAAATGCCTTGATTATATCTAATGCTTCCACAAAATCAAAATAATTATAAGATTAAGTATGAATCAAATGTATTCAACAAGATTTATTAGTTATCCTATGCATTTAGTAAACAATGGAGGTTTCTCACAAATTTGTGGGTATTGGAACCTAAGTGATATAAGCATTCAAAAAAAGTTGCAAAATGAAACAAAATTACATTTGCACAAAGAAAAAAATTCTTAAACATTCTTGCATCCTAGAAAGAGGTAACCATGTACCTTGTCAGCATTTACATGATCAAATACTATCATCACCATCCAAACTTGAGATAATATTTATTGGATACTTTTAGAAAATAGAAATCAATCTAGAAGTTCTCACATTTAATCACCAAAAAGGGAAACATTAAATTCAAAGCAAGCAAACTACCAACAATTATAGAAAACTATATTTCTCCCCCCTCCCCTTCAAAAAGGCCTGCCCTCAGATCCACTACAGAAAAGGTAATGCAACAATACTACACAAAAAATTAAAAAGTGTTGTAGCATAAACTTTTCACCATTCTGGAAGTTGTCATTACAAAAGGTAGAATAAGTTCATTCGCCCCAGGTTTGCATAGTGAACTCGGGGTGAACATGACAGTAATTCAAAAATTTTGATTTTTCTATTCGTTGGTTTATTACAACATTTTCACAATAACAGGCTAACAAATGCAGTAAGAAAAATAGGAAAACTCACAATGTTGGGGTGGCTCCCAACAAGCGCTTTGTTTAACGTCGTTTGAGCTCGACATTCGACAGCGACTCAAGGATCGCCAAAAGAAATTTTTCCCGCATCATTAACTACTTCACCACAAAGGTGCAATTTCAACCTTTTCCCATTAATTGTGAAAATTTCTTTCTATGAAGGGTCTTCAATTACAATTTCTCTATAGTGCTTTATCTTCCTAATCTGAAACAGACCAGACCATTTTGACTTTAACTTGCTCAGAAACAATTTTAATCGCGAATTGAACAATAAGACCATTTGTCTTTCATGAAATTCTTTCCTCACAATTTTCTTGTCATGATACTTTTTCACCTTCTCCTTGTAAATTTTGTTGGAATCATAAACTTGGAGTCGCAATTCATCCAATTCAAGAAGTAGCTTTTTCTTCTTTTCACCACTTAAAATGGGATCAAAGTTTAAGAATTTTAAGGCCCAAAAAGCCTTATGCTCAAACTCTACCGAAATATGACAAGTTTTTCTGTAGATCATCTTAAATAGTGTGAGACTTATCAGAGACTTAAATGCAGTTTGATAAGCCCACAAAGCCTCATCAAGCTTGTGTCCCTAATCCTTCCTAGAAGAAGACACTGTTTTCTCAAGAATCCTCTTGATCTCACAATTTGGTACTTCAGCCTTCCCATTAGCATGAGGATGATATGGCGATGTCACTTTGTGTTTCACACCATAGTGCTCCAAGGATTTTTCTAAAGGGGCGTTGCAAAAGTGGGATCCTCCGTCACTTATCAACATTCAAGGCATACCAAACTGCAAAATCTTCAGGAATTTTATCATTCTTTTACCATCTGCATTAGCATAAGCTATCGCTTCTACCCACTTTGACACGTAGTCCACAACAACAAAAATGTACTCACAAGAAAATGAAGGTGGAAATGGACCAACAAAATCCATTCCCCAACAGTCAAACACTTCCACCTCCAACATACTTTGTAACGGCATTTCATTCAGTTTTGTAATTCCTCCACTCTGTTGGAAGTTGTAACAACTTTGGGCATGCACATGAGCATCTTTATACAAAGAAGGCCAATAAAAGCCCGATTGAAGGATTTTCATTGCCGTTCTTAGACCGTTAAAATGACTACCATAAGGTGAGTTGTGACAATGCCAAAGAATGATCTTTGACTCCTCAATTGTAACACACCTAATACTTGCTATGTTAGAAGTAAAACTATATTTGTTAAGACTAGTGATCAATCCACCAAAGAGAAAGTAAACAAAGCCAAAGTTGTTCATGCTTATCCTAAAAAGAAAATATTTATTAAAACGAAATCATAACTTTCGAGATATAGAAATAATTTTGTTCCGACTTGCTTTTACTGTGGAATAGTTGGTCACACACCTAATGCTTGCTATGATATAAATTTTAGTGTGGCTAGTGGACATTAAGAATAAAGTACCCAAGGAAATTTGGGTACCTAACAAAACTTAATTTGTTTTATAGGTATGCTTGAAGACCATTTCTAATATATGGTATCTTGATAGTGGCTGTTCTAAGCATATGATGGGAGATATTAAAAAGTTTTCAAAATCTAATGCTTAAGGCCAAGGGATATGTCACTTGTGAGGTGAACAGCAAAGGAAAAATTATTGGCATTGGCAAAGTTGGAACACCACCTTTCACATTCATTAAAGATGTTCTTTATGATGAAGTACTAAAGCACAATCTTCTAAGTATTAGCCAACTTTGTAATAAAGTCTTCAAGATCAAGTTCACCAAGGAAGAATGCTTGATTGAAGATAAAGTCACACATGAGGTAAAACTCAGAGGTAAAAGAATTAAAAATTATATCTATGATTTTCCTAGATGATCTATCTTTGTATGTAAAATGTCTAATAATGAATAACAATGACTCATGGCTTTGGCATAAAAGAGTTGCTCATATTCATATGAAACATTTTAATAAACTAGTGAAGCATGATCTAGTCATTGGGTTGCCTAAGATAAACTTTGTCAAATATAAATTGTGTGATGCTTGTCAAAAGGTAAAACAAACTAAATCAATTTTCAAACCTAATAATATGGTGTCCACTTCAAGATCACTATAATTGTTGCATATCGACTTATTTGGTCCATCAAGAACAAGAAGTTTCAAAGGTAATGTATATGATTTAGTTATTGTTGATGATTTTTCTATATATTCTTAGACATTGTTTTTAGTGCAGAAAAGTGATGCATTCAAGGCGTTCAAGAAGTATGCAAAGCAAATTCAAAATGAAAAATCCCTAAAGATTGCCTCCATAAGAAGTGATCATGGTGCAGAATTCCAAAATGCTTCTTTTGAAGATTTCTATGAAGAACATGGAATCCTACATAACTTTTCAGCACCAATAACTCCTCAACCAAACAGAGTGGTGGAGAGAAAAAATAGGTCTCTTGTTGAGCTTGCGAGGATGATACTTAGTGATTCAAATATTCCAAAATGATTTTGGGCGGATGCGGTAAGCACAACATGCTACATAAGTAATAGAGTTATTATTAGACCTATTTTGAAAAAGACCCCCTATGAACTCTTCAAGGGTAGGAAACCAAACATTTCTCATTTTTACATATTTGGTTGTAAATAATCTGTCCTATACAATGAAAAAAATAATCTCGCTAAATTCGATGAAGTAATTTTTCTTGGATATTCTCTTACTAGTAAAGCATATAGAATATATAATAAAAGAACTTTAACAATTGAAGAATCTATGCATGTCTCATTTGATGAATCTAACCCCTCAAAGGAGGATATTATTTTGTATGGTGATGATGATGATTTTGTAGAAGTTCCTAAGAAAGGTACTCCAAAAATTAACAATGATGATCATCTGAAAAACAAAGAAGAACCAATTCAACAAGAATTAAAAGATAGTAATTTACATAAGGAATGGAGAACCCACCGAGATCATCCAATTGATAGAGTCATTGGTGATATAAGTCAAGGCGTTGCAACAAGATTGAATATTAAAGATGCATATTTCAATATGTAGTTTGTCTCACAAATTGAACCTTCTAAAGTCAAAGATGCCCTTGATGATGATCAATGGATTCTAGCCATGCAAGACGAGCTAAATCAGTTTGAAAGAAATCAGGTTTGGGACTTAGTTCCTAGACCAAAACGTAAACATATTATATAAACTAAATGGATCTTTAAAAATAAGCTAGATGAAAATGGTATCATTATTAGGAACAAGGTTAGATTAGTAGCCCAAGGCTATAATCAAGAGGAAGGTATAGATTTTGAGGAAACATTTTCCCCTGTTGCTAGACTAGAAGCAATTACATTATTGTTAGCATATGCTTGTTCTTTGAATTTTCAGTTGTACCAAATGGACGTTAAAAGTGATTTCCTAAATGGATACATACTTGAAGAAGTTTTTGTAAGTCAACCTCTAGGATCTGAAGACTTCAAACATCCTGATCATATGTACGAACTCAAAAAGGCCTTGTAGGGATTGAAGCAAGAACCAAGGGCGTGGTATTAGAGGTTAAGTAATTTTATTTGTGAACACGATTTCGAAAAAGGTAATGTTGATACTACTCAGTTTATTAAATGAATTAACCATCATACTATCTTAGTGCAAATTTATGTAGATGGCATCATATTTGGAATAACAAATGAATCCTTATGTGAATAATTCTCATCAATCATGCAACGAGTATTTGATATGTCTGTGATTGGTAAGTTGAACTAATTCCTTGGGTTTTAAATTAAACAAACATATAATGTGATATTCATCAATCAATTAAATATTGCAAAGAGCTTCTCAAAAAATTTGACATGGACAGTTGCAAGGCAATGACTACTCCTATGAGATCCGGAACTTACATTGATCAAGATGAAGCTAGTATTTCAATTGATGTCACAAAATAATGAGGTATGATAGGGTCTTTATTATATTTTACGACAAGTCATCCTGACATAATGTTTAGTGTATGTCTTTGTGCTCAGTTTCAAGCCAACCCAAAGGAATCACATCTTGCCTTAGTGAAGAGAATCATGAAGTATCTCAAAGGAATTATGAATGTCGGCTTATGGTATCCTAAAGGTAGTGTGTGTGACTTAATTAGTTTTTCTAACTCATATTATACAGGCTGTCAAACAGATAAAAAAAAGCACAAGCGGAACATGTCATATTCTTGGAAATGCTCTTATGTCGTGGTCCTGCAAAAAGAAAGCATGTGTGGCTTTAAGTACGGCTGAAGCAAAGTACATTTCTGCATGAAGTTGTTGCGCTCAAATTCTTTGGTTAATACAACAACTTAGCGACTACGGCGTGAACCTTCGATGCATTACGTTAAAGTTTGACAATACAAGTGTCATAAACATAACAAAAAATCCAGTCATGCACTCAATAAGAAAACATATAGGCATTAAAAATCATTTTCTCTGTGATCATGTGCTTAAAGGCGGTGTTGAATTCTCATTCATGGATAATCATAATCAACTCATGGACATATTCAAAAAACAACTTGCAAAGGAATCGTTTTACAAAATTTTAAGGGAACTTGGTATATTAGATGAGTTCGACATTTGATTCTTCAAAAGTGTTTGTCAATAATCGGTTAAAAATCTTAGGTACATTCAAAGTTTCAAATTTTTTTAATTCACAGTTTCAATGTGTGAATTATTTACAAGCTATTGTAAAAATTTCATTTTTTATGATTTTAACAAATCTTATAAGACATGAATGCATGATACAAAGATGTTATTTTTACTGCCTTTCATGCATGTTATTCCATTGCTTGATTATGTTTTTAGGCATGTTGTAACCGGGTATAGCTTTTGGGGTAATCAGTTACATGTTCTGTCTGTAGTGTTAATAGTACCATTTCGTTTACTGTAACCGGTTACCCTATTTCTAGTAACCAATTACAGTTGCTTTAATTGCTGAAAAAAGATACTTTATTTCAGTTGCCTTGTACATTCAATTTTCTTTAGTTTAGTCAAAAGTTCTTTTATACATATTTTTACTTTTAGTCAAAATAGATTATCACTTTCCAACCACTTCTTGGAACTCTTCAAAATTTTCAACCCTATTCTTCCACCTTCTTCTTTTCCCATTAAATTCTATAACTCCAAAAACTAAAACCCCATTACTCCCCACTCATAATACTTCTCTATATTACATTGCTCTCATAAACCCACATCTCTCAAATATAATCAAATATGATTTTCCTCTCACAATACCCTAACTTTTTTTAACCTTTAAGCTCTCACAAACTCTCACATCGCTCCCATAAGAAAAGAAAGAGGAAAGGAAATGTTGGTGAAGGAAGCTCATAGCCAGCTTCTGATGTTGAAACAATTATCCTAGAACCTACTCTCAAGGTAATGAGGCTCACCTTCAACGTTTCGAATTATTCTCTAATGCCGGATAAATACTGTAATATGGAATCTTTTCCAACTCACAACTTTGATTTTCATGAAACCCTTAAGTTCCAAGAAGTAGTGTCACTTATCTCTGACTCTGGATCATATTACTTTGATCTTGTTCAAAAGTTATATACAAACATGTCTATAGGTTCTGGTTGTGTCTTATCATCTGTTGTTAAGAACAAAAATATTGTGTTGTGTCTGGATGTTTTTGGATAGTGTTTAGATGTTCCTCGTGTAGGTTAAGCAATCCAGTATGGGTTTATTCCATAATAGCCCGGGTACAACAAGATGGATTACTACTTCAGCATCTCATGTCTCTCTCAATAAGACATCCTAAGTAAGAAAAATCCAACAACCTCTCACTTTACCTTATTTGGAAAATAATATTTTTGTTAGTGATAAGATGCTCCATTATCTTATTGCTTATGTCTTGCTTCTGAAACATTCGAATCACTCTCAAATCGGTCATGTTAAAGTTCAATTGATCTATGCCATAAAGAATAAAGTGAAACTGAATTGGGATTATGTCATTATGTTTCATATGTTGCATCAACAAGGCTTAAGTAGAGGCTTACCATATGCTAGATTAGTAACCAAAATTTTAGAATTTATTGAGATTGATATGAAAAGAGAACCTAAGAAAAGGATGAATCCTAAGGAATGTGAAATTAATTATGGAACTTCTTTAAGGAATACCAGAATCATTATAGACAAAGATGGAATTTTTAGGTACAAGGATGATCCTTCAACCAACGTTCCTCCATTGTCTCTGGAAGGCGGTTACACTAATGAAGCTATTTACAACAAATTGTGCTCCGTTAAGTCCTATATTACTAATGGTTTTAGAGAACTTAAACTTGAAGTTGCTTCCATTAAGCACCTTATGCAAAACCAAAACCAAAATCAAAATGATAGTAGTGAAGAGGGAAGTGAGGAAGAGGTTGATATGGAGGAAAATGACTAGGATGTCATTGTACTTCTTATGCTACTATGTGTTTTTCTTTGTTTAACTAAGTTTTAGTTTATGGTATTTTATATTATGGTTTTCTAGTTTAAGTTGGATAAGTTTATGTATTGTGTTGCATTAAGTCAAGTTATTTGTGCTTCCGTTTCTATTTCTAATGTATGAAATTAAGACAGGCTATGTTATGAAGTGTGTTATATTATTCTATTGTTATGTCTTCTTTTTCAACTTGTATGTTATGTAGTATGCTATATTCTTGATACACGCAAATTGTATGATTAAATTGTTAATTCTTTTCACATCTTTTTTGTTAATGACAAAGGGGGAGAAAATGCTATGTTGTTGCAGTGTATATCTCAAACAATTTACATCAAGCATATACTTTTAAATTCTTTCAAACATGGATCAATGGGGAGCAATGATCAAGGGGAAGCTACATTGTTAGAGAAAGCAAATTGCATCAAACTTTTAAAATATTGTCATCATCAAAAACGGGGAGATTGTGAAGACAAGCTTCTTAAAGAGTTGTTTTGATGAAGACAAATCTACAAGCAAGTGTGTATGACAAAAAACAATGGTTCAAGACTAACAAAAATTTCAAGTCAATATTTATATGATAAACATTAAGTCTTTGATTGCATATATTGGATTGATCATGAAATATTAAGGTATAAGCTTTCAACCTCTCTATGATATTGTCAAGTGCTCAAATCATACATTCCAATAATGACCATATTTCATTTTTCACTTTTGGTGCATCAATATTGGCATTATGCAGTTTTCTTGAGTATTTTTTTCCTCTGTCAGCACATGTAACCGGTTTTTCAAAAGGCTGTAACCGGTTACCTCACCTGAACCTTGCCTCTTATGGCCTTTTACGCTTGGTGTAATCGGTCACTAAGATTTATGTAACTGATTACACATGAACATTTTTCAAATTTTTTTAACGTTCCTTCAAGTGTAACTGGTTACATGGTAATCAATTACCACTGAAGGAGTGGCAGTGGTTCATGCATTTTTAGTAGAAACGAATTTTTAATTTGATTTTTGAATCATGACATTCATTCATTCATTGGTACTCATTTAAAGAGGTGTTCATGCCTTATATATACCTTAACCTTCAAATTTTCATACTCACTACTTTCATCTACAATTCAAAACATTTTTCTCTCATCTTTCAAATTCTCAAATATGTCTTGTACCATCTTTATAATGGGTCTAAGTTTGCCTTGTCCCCAATTAATTTATATTATTTATAGTAAATCTCACAATTATTTTTTTCTTCTTTCAAGTAAAATGTATTTTTTATTTATTTGTGATTAGTTTATAACATTGTTTCAATCATAATTTACCATAAATTATTATAATATAAATTTATTGATTGTGTTTATTAAGAAAGTAAATATAATTAAAATTTAATATAAAAATAAAATCAAATCAAATAATACGCGCTTGAGTAATAATCTAGTCGTTTTTTTTATAAATTTATTTTGACTGAAATTTCTCCTTCTAAAAGGATTAGCCATGGCGATACTTGAATTATAAGTTATTGAAAACTTGACTCGAATTAGTTTTCCAAACATAAAAGAAATCACAAATAATATTTATAAATTATTTCAAAAGTGATTCAAACTGAAACATCCTTGTATTATTAAAAGACATAAATAGTCACACATTGAAATTCGTTTTACAAAATGAATGAGCCTCCAATATCGAGTAGCCACACTATGTTCTTGCTCCGTCTTCTGTTTGATAGGTAAAATATCATACAAGTGCTAAATGGAATCATATACGTTAAGTGTATGACCTCACACATTTAGAGCAATTTTTCATTCTTACAGTAACAGGACAGGACCATAAGAATATTTGGCTTTTCTGTTTAAGTTATAGATCATTTAATCAGTATTTCTTCACTATGGTTCAACTCACCTATCGGATCATTTCTTTCTTTTTCTTTTTCTTGTGCCTCCATGAAAATTTGAAATGTGAAAGTGTTCATAGCCAAATTTCACCTCTGTTAGAAAAGGGTTTTAAGCTATATTTTAGTATTTTCTTAAAAAATACTACATTTTCTCTCGGTTATAAAAATTCCTGAGGTGGTAATTGATCAATGATTTGATTATAACAAAAGTGACTACTTTTTCTGATGTAATAGGTTCTTTATTTTTCAAATAAAAAATAAAATAAAATAAAGACTTTTTTTCGTCAGTTGTCAGCCCACACACTACAAAATAAAATGGAGATTTGTAACAGACTTTAACCTCAACCATAATGTCCATCATAGTAAAACTTATTCATTTAGTTACTTTTCTTTTTTCTTAACTTTCAAAAAACATTTCACTTTGGTTAGGCATAACAACGGTGGTGAAATGTCGAATGTTTATATTTTATTTATTTTAAAATCTAAATTAAATAACATTTTACCATGGTCAAATTTTTGAATTGTGAAGAAATGTCCTTCCTAGAGACATTATTCGAATTCAAGTGCATACAATTTAATTTTGTATTTATTTTAAAGACACTTTTATGTTGCAATATCTTCACTTATTTTTATTATTTTGAAAATTTTGGTATTGAAGATTAATGTCAAGGTTTAAGAATGTCATTTACTTGATAAAGTAAAACTTGACATTAATCTTCAAATCAAGTTTTTCTATATACTATTTTATCATCTTTGAAACCTAAACTTTTTGGGTCAATGATATAACAAAACAACAAGAATAGAATAAGAAGTTTGGAGGTAGAATGAATTAGGTTTAATGAAAAGTTGAATGAACGTTTTCCCACAGTTGGTAAAAGTATGTAGAACATTTTCCCACAGTTGAAAAAAGTAATTGTGGTAAAATGTTTTAAGATATCACGATAGTTAAAATTAACCTAGTGAAAAGTATTCCTTTTAAGTTAAAACATAATGACCTAAAGTTTATTTCCTTCACAATAAAACATCGCTCTAGCAAAAACTCTTCAAAAAAGGACAAATCCCTAGTGAAAACCATCTTCACTAATCTTTTTATTTTAATTAACATCCATTGTATTTGGTATGAATCAAAGAAAGGAAAGACAAAACTCACAATAAGAGATCACGAAACTTGTTTCTTTGACTCTTCTTCTTCACTTTTATGGTACATAAAATACTTCACCACTATTCATGTTACATTAGTTTTGTTGTTGTTATTGAGACACTAAACCCAAGAGTTTTAATGTTGGATCTTTCGTACCTCAAAAATTACCATCCTTCATGAAGCACATCACGTGCTCACAGAAAATGATTCGAACAGAGTCGCCATCGAATTTTAGTTATTCCAATGAAGGAAAGGAAAAATATCGATAAAACCCTAAAAAAGGAAAATAGTCGTCGCAACCAAATTCGGGTTCGGGAGACGATTACGCAAGAGAAAGGTATTAGCACTTTTCACGTCCTTTGTGCTGAACGGGAACCTTTTTACTTAAGTTTTGATTGAATTTTAGCTTATGTCATTTATTTTCTTCGAATGGTTAAAACAGAAAAGAGAAAAACTAAAAGGTTCGCAAAAAGGTTTTTATTGATGTGCCTGACGAGATTTTGGGTCTCGCTCCTACGTATCTCCGGGTACGATAGAGAACTAAAGGCTATACATTTTTGGATAGCAAATGTTTGTGTGCTAGTTGATTTTAGCAAAATATTTTTTGAGTCGCATTCGAACGAAAAAAATTTCTATCCAAAATATGGATAATTGAACATTTGCATCACTTCAAGAATGGATGACTTAATCTAGATCAGCATAAATTTATGCCATCATCACATTCAAGTGAAAAATATTTGATATTCTCATGGGGAAGCGCAATTTGCATCGTCACATAATGAATGAAGTGTCTTTCATTTTTGAAAAGGTTTTGAATTGAAAGCCAAAAGAAAAAAGGTTTGAATGTGTTGAAATTGATAGTTAGATGACAATTAGTCGAACAGGGATCTCTACAATAGTGTCCTAAAAATCGAAGACTAAGCAAGATTTAAACCCAATCAGATCCTTTTCTTCTAAATTTTAATGAAAATGTGCGACGAATTTCATTCAAGGTTTGTTAATGGAAGGCAATTATTCGCACGGAGAGCTCTACAGTAATGTCCAAATAACCGGAGACTAAGAAAGGTCTAAAACTAATCAGTCCTTTTCCTTCTATAAGGGAACTAGTTGAATTCAATTAATTGTTGTGTTTTAGTACATAAGACGAACATTCAGACATAGAGCTATACAACATTGTTCAAATATTTGGGGAAAGAGAAAAATCTACACCCATCATTCAGACAACAGAAATTGAAGTGTGTATATAAGGGAGTAAAACGCAACAAAATCGTATCAATATATCAAATGAAAATCCAGCGGCGTAACAACATAAAAATGTCGAATCCGTGAATTTTAAAATTTGACTCACACAACACAACTCAATGGAAAAACAACAAAAACAACCAATATTTACATACAAAAATTTTATAAAGGTCACACTATATACCAAACGTGAACAAATCAAAATAACTAGGCAAAATGCAAATCGACATCGGACATGTGAAAAAAACAGACATCATTATTACATTATTATATCAGTTACAACAAGTTTATCATAATCGACTTTTAATAGTACTCAACATCTAAACAGCTTAGGTACAACTCAATACAAAGTTACAATTCACGACCGATCTGAAATCAATGCACATGAAATCAAATGCACATAAAACATGATATAATGAGCGCTGCATATAGAAAACTTAATAAGTAACCATAAAACTGACAGAAATTAATACCAACGTCTCAGCCTAACAAAATCAAACACTAAGATTGAAACAAAATTTAGTAACATTGTAATATGTACATTCGAAGATCAAAACTGCGACATATATATCGAATCAATGAAGAGAATGAAATTGAAAATGATGCAAGAAGCCTGTTAAAATGAAATTGGAACACGACGCAAAGCTTAGTCGAAACATAACAATAGTTGAACCTCCATGAATGGTGTTGATCTTGTCACATACTTTATTGCCTTGTATACTGAGCTTGAAGATGTTGGACGTTATTGTGAATCGAGGCTGTCAAACTCAATGCCAGAAACAAGAAATTTTTTACTGCAACCTCTATTGAGTTGTGTTTGTGATGTTAACTGAATCATTGTGAAATTGAAACTAAGCTTATGAATTACATTCGTTTTAAAGTGGTAAAGAAACATCCATGAAGCTTGAGATGTTGTACTTCATGACTTCTGGCAGTGATTTAGTTGCAAGATTATTGACAGTGGTGGTCCTGTGAAACACAAATGGAGAGTAGAAGATGATGGTGGAAACTTAGGAAATGGGTTTAAAGGTGGTTTGTCCTCGATATAGGTGGTAGTAAGAAGGTTCATGTCACTGCTTGCATGGATGTGTTTATGAAGTGTTGTAAGTTGCGGATGGGAAAAAAAGCAAGGTTGTGTGGTTTCAGTGGAAGTTGAAGGTTGAAAAGTTGGAGGAAGGAGAAGATTAAGTAGGGCGTTTCTAGTGGGCGTTCACGATGAGGGAGATTCCTATTGCAGAAGTTAAGATGGGTTTTTGAATGGAATTATTTATGAGTGTGAGAGTAGAGGTTCTCCGCCCCTAAATCAATGAGAGAGAGAGAACGTCTTTTTACTAATCAATGTGAGTTTGCCACAATCATTTTCTTGAGAGAGAGGTGTTGCAGTGAGAATTATATATCAAGCCATTAATTAACTTGAATCATAAATCATGAAGCTTACCATCGAACTTTGATTTATCCAAAGGAAAGGGTAAAGATCGAAGAAAATCTTAAGTGTGCTACGTATCAACGAAACTAGAGATCTAAGGTTCGGGGGTTGGTTATAACTAGGGAATGTGTTAGCATCCTATGTATATGTAGTACTATACAGGAACCTCTTGTTAGTATTTGTGTTATGCTAAGGTTTTCTTGCTAAGGGAAAATTGCCAAGGTAGAGATCTAGGGTATATACAAAGTATGATCGCCAAGACTTCGCATCTCGTGCCTACGTATCCTAACTAGGATGGAATCAGAGCATTTGTAGTTCACCTAACTATGGATGAAGAACTCTTGATAATGATCAAGGTTCCAAAGGGAAGTAAGTATTCATAACCATGATACTTACATAGAGTTAACAAACTCTCTAAGTCTAAGTTGAAAAACCTAACTAGGGTTGACTTTAACAAAAGTCAAAGGGGGGGAATGAGTACACATTACCATGCTACCCACATAGAGTTTACAAACTCTAAACTTAAATCAAAGTTGTAAAACAAAATGGCTCTAACAAGGCCAAGGGAGGGTGATCCTAACAAGGTCACGAAATGGGTAGGAAAGAAATTAAACTATCCTAAAGGTATGACATACAAGTCAACAATGAATCCTTTCCTTTGGGAATTAAGACAACAATGATACTTAAATGAGACAACAATTCAACAATTAAGGTTAAAGACAAAAACATGTATCAAATATCAAGCACCATAAATATTTATGCCTACCAAGAAAACAAATGAACTAAACCAAGAAATTCAAAATAAAAGACCAACAAAACCTAGAATAAAAGTCTCATTTTTTTCTTTTAGCTTTTTAACATTTGAGATAAAATATATTTTGGACTTTTGTATAATGCTTATGAAATAAACATATTTTATATTTTTATTTAATCGAAAAGAAATTAAACTAAATAATTTAAGTAATTACTAAAATAAGAAAATATATTTCTAACAATAATTAAAATAAATTAACAAAATCTAGAAGGAAACCCTAAGATTAAATTCTAAAATTAATTTTTAGATAAAAAAATAAAAAAATGAAACTAAGTTAACAAGAAAAACTAACAAGGTCAAGAAAATAAACTAACAATGTCATAGAATCAAACATGGGGTTGTGGTGAGAAATTCACCACTGGCTCAAAAGCCCAAACGAGATAGAAAAACAAAAAACAATGAAGGATATGACTTTGAACATGGTTGGAGATGAAAGTTAGAAAATGGGTTGTATCATTGATAAGTCACTTCAGATTATGGAGTTTTGTGGATTGATACGTTACAAGTCAAGCTTGTAACAGGCTGGTAGTAGTGTGTAGGTTTATTATTTTGTTCTGCAAAATATTAACATGCCTTAATTTGGTATAAGTTTATTTTGAGGTTTTGGAATGTAGTGCAGAGGATGTAACAAAATCTTGTATTTTACCAATTTTGGAGAGTATCAATTCTTGCCTCACATATTTGGTATATTTTTTTTTATGAATTTTATAAATGGGCTTATGGCCTTTAGTGAAAATGTGAGTTTGGATATATATATATATATATATATATATATATATATATATATATATATATATATATATATATATATATATATATATATATATATATATATATATATATATATATATATATATATATATATATATATATATATATATATATATATATATATATATATATATATATATATATATATATATATATATATATATATATATATATATATATATATATATATATATATATATATATATATATATATATATATATATATATATATATATATATATATATATATATATATATATATATATATATATATATATATATATATATATTAGACTTCTTTTGTATGAATGATATTGGTTTAAATGGATACATGGAGGTCAAAAATGGATATACGAATGTTGGATTTTAAATTAAATAGAAAGAATGGATTTTTATATGGATAATAAAATAAAATAAAAAAATGGATAATAATGAAAACAGATAAATCGATAAAAATAGAAAATGGAATATGGATGGGTTTAAAGGCTTAAAAAAATGGACAATTAAAAATTAATTGCAGTACGAAATTGATTATGAATGGATATTGAAAATATGAATGGGTAAAATTGGTTTTAACATGGATTAATGAAGTATGGATAATTGAATCGAATTGGATTAGAATGTGGACTAAGAAAGTGGTTTGGAAACGAAAATTGAAAATTGGATTGAAATATGGATAATGGTTATTGAAATAGATGAATAGCAAAGGGGATAAAATGGTTCAGGGATTGATATGGGTTTTGTAACGCGCCACCAAAACACTTAAAATCTTAACTGCAACAAATCTTGAGTCATATGACTAGGACCCTGCAACCTGACTTCACCAGATGATTTAAATCTGACATTGACCATGATCTGGTCATCCTCAGATATGCATCACTGATCTAAACCACACTCAACTTAAGAATGAAAACAATCATCTTTCTTGGCTCAGATCAACTCAACGTCCATAGAACTAATTAACACACACATTTAGCCTGCTTGCATCAGAAGAAACTCAATTGAACGACATTTTCCTGACTTAAACATGAAGGTGAGAAACCCTAATATTCGCCTTGAGTGTATACTAATACAAGAATTGATGAGAACAAAAATCCTGATTCAAAGTCTTTCCATCCAAACTACTGATGAAACCCTAAATGAATGACACTCTTGTGGCAACTCAGAAAAACTGATGTTATGTCTTGATAAACCTCTGATAGGAACTGATCATGACAATTGAAAATCCAACACCTCTGTCTCGAACTTGAGTACCATAACTGAAAGAAACAACCTCTGAACAATGGAACTCAAACTCAAAAGAAAACCTCCTTTTCAACCCTAATTCGTAAGTGAAACAAAACAAACAAAAGCTGAAAATGGGTTAACTGTGCAACCTGATTGACCTAGAACGATATGCAAAAGATCAAATAATATGAGGATAAAATTTGGCGTATGACAAGAGGGTAAACAAAGTGATTTGGGATTCTCCTTTTTATTTTTTTATGAAGTGAGCTCTTATTGGTGGATTGAACACGTGTCCTTCTCCTAGTGGAGAATTTGGGAGATGTTTTTTTTAAAGAGAGAGAAAAAGATACTCGTTATTGATCCCCCCCATTTGTTGCATTTAGATTTTCTTCCCTAATTTGATGATGAGCACCACGTGGCTACCGTGGATTTTTGAGAGCGTCACTGGATTCCATTTCTTGTTTTTATTTATTCAATTGTCTATTTATGATTGGATGATAAAAATACACATGGATTATAAACATGGGCCTTTGATTAACCTGAGTTTGATGGTGAAGATTAATCAAAAAAACACAAATGTTAACCAATTTAAAATAAGTCTAGAATGCCCTTTCTATAAGCTTTAGTTGATAAAATCAAATTAAATCAACTAAAAATCACACTTTTTAAAATAAAAACAATAAAAATAAAATGAAGACAAGGAAAATTCTATTTAATTTTTTTTGAATATTTTGACAAAAAATATAAATAAAAGGACTCAAATGAATAAAAGACGAGTGCAAAAGTGCTAGAAAAATTAAACTGAATGCACCAAAATGATCACTGTGAAATAAACTTCTCGTAAACATACATGTTTTGATTAAATTTTGAAATAAAGAATGTATGTTTAAAAGGCTAAAACTAATCAAAATGTGACCGAAAAAGGATTCAAAAAATAAAATGAGCATTTCAGGCTAAGTTACGCAAACCTTAAATTAATAATACTGACGTCTGCAAGCTTGATTTTGAAATATTTTTCCCGTTAATTTAATGTATATTTGAAAATTGATTCAACTGATCTGTTTGTAGATCCGAAAGTTTATTTTGGTCGACATTTCAGGCATTATGCATGATGAAAGACATGTTATGTTATTAAGATGATGCAAAGTGAAGTAAAGTCAGATGTATAAAAGTTTTTTAAAATGCTCAGGCAAAATTGGTGTACGACAACACATTATTATTTTTTTGTATTGTTGTTGTTGTTAGTGGTGGTGTCCTTTAGTCGTTGTAACTTAACAAAGTTTTTAATGTTATATGTTATTTTGATTGAGAGTGATATTGAGATTGTTTTTATGTTGTTGAGAATGTTATATGTTGTTGTTATAATTTTTGTATTGTTGTTGTAATTTTTGTATTGTTGTTGTGAATTAGCAATGTTTTGTTTTTAAAAGTTTGACTTATTAAAGTTTGAGTACTTTACAAATTTTAAATTCATGATGCATGATTTTAGAAGAAATCTATTTATATATATATATATATATATATATATATATATATATATATATATATATATATATATATATATATATATATATATATATATATATATATATATATATATATATATATATATATATATATATATATATATATATATATATATATATATATATATATATATATATATATATATATATATATATATATATATATATATATATATATATATATATATATATATATATATATATATATATATATATATATATAAATAAAATCTAATGCATCAAACTATTTTGCGACACCTAACACTAACTTCTTCAAAAATAATCCACATCATCCTATTAGCTTATGTGTGTACCTTTTACTAAACTACCAATAAAAACACCACAATTTGCCAACACAATTATTTGAATATTTCCCTACCAATACCCTCTTTTGACTTTTCCTAAAAGTAACGATACCACGTTACAAGTGACAAAAATAATTGCTCCTCATATTTCCAATATCTCAAGAAGCTTGAGTTTCCCCTGCCTACAATTTCCAGTAAATTGAAAGTTCGAGTTTCCCCTTTCTACCGTTTATGACAAATCGATTTATAATTATTTGACTATTTCCCTAATAAAATCCTTTTTTATTTTTCCTAATTATTCAATACCACGTTACAAGTGACAATATCACGTTACAAGTGACAATATCACGATACAAGTGACAAAAATAATCGCTCCTCATGTTTTCAATATCTCAATAAGCGTGGTTGTTCGACGCGAGGATTCGAGTTTCTCCTTTCTACAATTTCCAACAAATCGACGGTTCGAGTTTCCGCTTTGTGCAATTTCTGAAAAATCAATTTAATTAAAATTGCAACATTCGCTATTTGTGCGGCGGTTCAGAATTCAATATTGGACATCTCTGATTCAGGTTAGATTTTCCCTTTCCGTAAATCTTCAAATAGTTGATTATGATTTTCGATAAATATAATGATTTTGATTTTCCCGTTCAGTAAATTTCCAATTTTATTATTTGTGTTATCAATCTTATAGAAAAATATAATTTTATACAATTTTTCTGGTGAATATTATTTTTTGTACAAATAATAAATATACTATTTTATTCCACTCAATTTTTTAAAAACATAAAACATATAATATTTTTATCCCAAATATTAATAGAATCACAAAGGACAATAACAAAAAATTACTAAAATAAAGAATTTAATTATATATTAATATTATTATAAATACTCATTTAAATATTTTAGATATAACATAGGAAAAAATCAATTTAAAAATAAATAAAAGAGATCATTTTATACATTATTTTATCATGTTAATAATTAGTTAAATTTATTAGTTTTAATAATCAAAATAATTTTAAAAACTATAATTAAAATTATAATAAAACAATTACACTACACTTTCCTTTAACCATTAATATTATCACTTTAATATACTATTTTATTTATTAAAAAAATTATAAATAAAATATTATTTACGAGCACGAAATGGTCATAAATGATTGTTAAAAATTAATGTTATAAAACTAATTCCATCATTAAATAATGAATATAAAAAATGATTAAATTTTGTAATATTAATATTATTATTGAAAATTAAAAAATACATATGAATAATAAATATATTATTATATTAATAAAAATTAAAAAAAATTAATACGTATACTATTTTATTCCACATAATTTTTTTATTCCAAATATTATAACTCACAACTCATTCATTTAAAACTGATTGGTATGATTGTTTACTTACCTGTTAAATAATTGACTAATTCAATTTTACCGTAATTAAGAATTAATTGGATTCTAAATGCATTATTATTTTGAAATAATATTTGTTTATTAATATGGTAATCATATTTTAGATGTTTAATATTAAAAATTTACATGTTTAATAATTAATTTTATGATAATTAACAATTAATTTGATTCTAATTGCATTATAATTTATAATTAATAATCGATATATATAGTTTACTTATTATTATATTTATTATTATTATTATTATGATTATTATTATTATTATTATTATTATTATTATTATTATTATTATATTATTATTATTATTATTATTTATATAAATATTTTAAAATATAACATTGTTCATAATCAATATAAGATAGATCATTTTGTACATCATTTTATTCATCTTTATAATTAATTATATTTATTACTTTTAATAATCAAATTAATATTCTTGAATTTATTGTTAAATTCTAAATAATAAATATAGATATTAAATTACTAATTAATTTATATACAATCAAATGTTATTTTAAAATTAATTAAAATATCAAAATAAGATTCATTTGAGTCATAAAAAAAAATTTATCTCTCTAAAAACTTATTTATTTGTGATACTAATAAAAGAAACCGAATCTGATAAAATATTTACAATAAACTATATTTAAAATTGTTCATAGTTAAATTCATTTCTAGAAATAATAAATATTTAAATTTTGGGTTACTACTGAAAATTGAAAAATAAATATAAATACTAAATATGCTATTTTATTTTACTTGAACATTAATAAATATAAGTCATATAATATTTTATCCTAAATATTAATAAAGCATAATAAAATGTTACAAAAAATAATTTCATTCTCTTTAATTTTTAATTTTAGTACTGAACAATAAAATCACATCAAATTTACAACTATTTATTTCATAATGACGATAATAAATTATCAATTTCACTTGTGAACTAATTTGAAATATTTTTATCATTTAAAATATATAGACTATTTTTTAGATCATGAGAGAAATTCGAGGAATTGATGGGCTTGAGTTACATATTGTGGTGATATAATAATAAAATTTTATACTGAATTATTGCGCATTATAACTCATAACTCATAAGGTTTATAATTGATTGAAGATTGTTTTCTTACATATTAAATAATTGAATAATTCAATTTTATCATAATTAAAATTTAATTGAATTCTAATTGTGTTATCTTATAAAAAATAGTTTAGTTTTTTTATTGTCATTAATTCACGTGTTATATTATTAAAATTAAATATTTATAATAATAACATACGTCTTTATAAAGTATTTATAAAAAGAAAATATTTTATTTTTGTAATATTTTATTATATATGATATTAATATTTGGGATAAAATATTATATATAAGTTATAACGCAATTTTATCCCAAATATTAATACCATATATAATAAAATATTACAAAAATAAAATATTTTCTTTTTATAAATACTTTATAAAGACGTATGTTATTATTATAAGTATTTAATTTTAAAAATATAACACATGAAATAATGACAATAAAAAAACTAAATTATTTTTTAAATCATGAAAGATAATGGATGAATTTATGGACTTGGTTGATTTACGTATTTAATTATTGATAATTTCAATTTTATTATAATTATGAATCAATTGGATTTGAGTTTTATAATCAGTGGTTAACAGTTATATAGAATATACATTTATTATTATCACAATTACATTCATTTAGTTATTTAAACACTATAAACATAGAAAAACACATAGGTTACCGTCATAGGAACATATTGTCCTATATAAACACAATCTGCTAACTTTTTTAATACCACACTATAAAAACGATCATATTCACTACATATCCATATTACCATACAATCAACAATGAAATTTTTTATCTTAGATCTTAACACCGATCGTGATGATTGACTACTTCGAGTCAGAGTCGTTCGATTGTAAGAAGTTTATAATATGTGAAACGATGAAGAACAAACATTTTCAAAAATGATTTTGTTATATGAGAAGTTATTAACTCTTTATCCAAAATATTGTATTAGTTAACAAAAT
Organism: Lathyrus sativus; assembly: GCA_963859935.3. Taxonomy (NCBI): domain Eukaryota; kingdom Viridiplantae; phylum Streptophyta; class Magnoliopsida; order Fabales; family Fabaceae; genus Lathyrus; species Lathyrus sativus. The sequence continues at coordinate 21,512,533 of OZ012736.1, forward strand.
ATACTTTTATATTCTAAATATTAAATATTATTATTTTTTCTTTATAAAATTATTGATTTCAATATTTTATTGCTACATTTTTTTCTTCAGGGAACTCCTTTACATCTAACGATAAACAAATATCTTATACCATATTTTAGAGAATGGATACAAGAGGCAAAATTTATATACCATTAAAAACATAAAAGTAGTTCTGACAAATGAAACATATAAATCAGTCAAAGGCTTAAAAGAAGCTTGGTTTTTGCGAAGTACTGCAGTAACAAATATTCAAGACTTAGAATCCATAATTTCATGTCATTATTATGAATTTGTTACCATAGAAACAATTCCAGAAAGAGTTGGAGACAACAATGTCTCTCTGGTAGTGTTATACATAAGTTACCCTACAATAATAAAAATTATATTATATAACTATATTCATGTTTCTTTTCAGACATAATTTGAGTGCTTCATGCTATTGGACATGAAGAACACGTTTACGTACAAGGAAAACCTACAAAAATTATCAGACTTAAGTTTAGGCTACAAGTAAGATTTCAACTATGCATGTTGTCTTATTCACATATTCATATATAAATTAAGTATATTAAATTAAAATTAATCTAATTATTCTAAATATAATTTATTCATAGGAATAAACTTGTTAAGATCACAAACTTTTGTACCAACCACTATTCTACAAAAACCAATTCGAAAAACACCTATTAAACAAGTAATTAAATATGTATTACAATTATACAAATATACTACAAACTTTATGAATACTAAGAATATACTTATTACATATAGGAGTCCATAACACCTCCAATGATTCAAAATAAAGAAGGTCACCAAGAAGAAGAAGAAGAAGAAGAAGAATAACATGAAAGAGGAATTGATGACAGACAACATTAATGGTAAATCATACAAGAAAAAAAAAAACTTGCAATGCTAAACGAAGGCTAATTATAACATCATCAGATAGTGAAACACATATCAAAGAGAATTCAAAAAACAATAGTAGCAACAATGAACTTCAAATATTATCCTCTGACGACGAGTCACTTCTCACCTTGCATTTCCATTATTTTTAAATGTATCACTTTTTAATTAAAATTAGAGTATTTTCTCTTGTTATGTTAATAGTATTGTCTATGTTATAGAGTTTTCATAAGAAATAATATCTACCATAAATAAAGTCTAATTTTATTTTAACAACTTCAATTTACTACCTGCACAAACCTTTTACCACCCGCGCATCGCGCAGGTCCTATTCTAGTTGATTTAAACTTAATAGTGCAATATGCATTGTAGTTTGATGAAAGGTGGTATATTAATTTTTGTGTATGAGGAAGGAGTACTTGAATTTATTAAATTGGCAGGAAAAACCTTCGTGATAATAACAAAATCTTTTATTGTCCTTGTGTTATATGCGGGAATATTGAAAAATTTAAAAAGAACGTATTATTCAATCACGGATGTTGTGATAGAAGTAGTCAAAATTATACAACATGGACTTGGAATGGTAAAGTGGATAAAATTCAAAATACGATGTCACAAAGACATGAAGTTGATATAGATATGGACTATCAACTAGAAGATATGATTCATGATATTAGCGATGATTTTTTTAGGAATCCTATATGTATGATAGTTTTTGTAGTGATAAGGATGAGTCGTTATATAAGGGGAACACAAATTTTACATGTATTTTTGCAGTGTTAAGTTTTTTTAATGTGAAGGTAAAAAGTGAGTAGATGGATAAAAGTTTCATCTAATTGCTTGAATTACTGAAATAAATGCTTCCATAAGGTAACAAGTTGTCTGACTATAGTTATGAGGCAAAAAAGATATTGTTTCCAATAGGTTTATATTATATCAACATATAGGTATGTCATAATATTGCATATTATGGAGGAAAGAATGTGAAAAACTAAATCAATACCTAAAGTGTGGGGAGTCAAGTTACACGTTGGAAGGCATCAGTGGTGATGATGATGATGTAAACAAGAAGTGTCCTCTTGCCAAAGAGTTATGGTACATGTCAATAATTCCACGGTTCAAGAGGCTCTTTGCTAATGTTAATGACAAAAATAATATTAGGTGGTCTGCAGAAGAAAGAAAATGTGATGGAAAAATTTACAATATAGCCGATTATTTGCAATGGAAGAAAAGTGATTTGTTGTATCTGTATTTTGTACATGAGCCAAGAAGTCTTAGGCTTCGACTTGGAACTAATGGAATGAACCCCTTTAGTAAATTGAGTACTAACTATTGTTTGTGGCCTTTTCTTCTCATGATTTACAACCTATCTACTTGGTTGTGTATGAAGCGCAAAGATATGTTGTTATCTATGATAATTTTGCAAGTTCTTTATTATACTTTGTTTATCTAAGACAATGATAAAGGTTTTGATTGATAAAAGCGAAAATTATATCAACATGATTGATATCGGATTTTATGTGTATAAACGCCCGCTTTTGCGTTTCCACTTTTACTCTTAAAATCGCCTTTTTGAAAACTGAATTTTTCCTAATTAATAAAAAAGTGCTTTCACAATGTTTATAATCAATTACTGAATTTTTCAATAGTCAGATAAAAGTTTCATTCTTTTGAGTTGAAAATGGCATCTTTACATTTCTCCTTTCATAGCAAACTTAATTCTTAAAAACATAAATTATTCAGATCCAAAACAACTCTCATTATAATCAGAATTTTAACGACTCATTAGAGCACCTTCGGTACGATGGTCCTCACATTTCAGACTCGACCAAATTAAAACATATTGTATGTGATTATCATGCTCATGTGCATAAAGATAATAATATTAAATAACATACAGTAAATCTGCAATAAAGTAAAGTGAAAAGAAAGCAACCTCAAAAATAAAAGTTGAATATAATAATGAACTGCTCCAAGTAGAGACTTTAATTGCGGTACAAAATGCGGGAAATAAAAGCTGATAAAACTTTTGGTAGGATTAAAAATAACGTAACAACTATAGTACTTGCAGAAAATAAATTCCAAGCTCTTAAAATGCAAAGTTGCGATTTCCCTCAATGTGAGAAGATAGTCGCTTTTACAATTACGAATTACATGGCTCTTACAATAAGTTTGGATAAAAATTAGGAGTCCTGAAAGTCCTATTTATAGGCTAAAAATTATGCTAGAAACTAATAAAATCATGCAATTGTAGTGGAGTGAAAATAGGAAGTGGCAAAAATTCTGGGTTGATCAAGCATGACGGGGTCATGCTGGTAACAAGCCGTCTTTCATAAGCCTAAAAGTGGTGACGATCATCTTGACCATGACGGGCCACTAGTCATCTAACCCAAGATAAATCCTTCACTTTTTTTGAATTTTTCATGATGGTTTGACCTCCTAAAGGGTGATGACCGTCATGTAGCTAGGGTAGGTCGTCATGACATCAGAAAACTTGGTTTTTCTTCTAGTTTACACAGTTTTTTTATCATTTCTTCGTGCGGAGACTTCAAACCACTTACTTACCTGAAAAATACACATACTACCAACATAATACTATAAAAATGATGCTAAATTGTATGTAAATTGAGTCAAAAATATGATATATTTCAAAGTCATCAAATACCGCAACTATATTGACTGCATGGGATACACCGTCATCTCGGCTTCCAAAAAAAGAGCCTGAGATGAAGAACCATTTTCTCCCTAGAAAGAATGCTCTCCTAAGCGAACTCCTCTTTCGCGGGACGATGCTTCAGGGGAAATCACTCCTTTCTTATGTATGCCAGATGTTTTCTCTACCAGGATTTCTCTCACTCCCGAGGAATTTGTTGCTACGGTGTTGACATCGGACTTGTATTTCATTCAAAATCTCTCTGATGGGCAGCAAATGAAGCTTATTTTTGAGGTCACTCATAGCATATATCAGTTTGCTTCTATGTCTTCCCTTGCTGCTACTAGAAGAAAAGATGTTCTGGCTTTTGGAAACTCCTCCAAGGAAAGAGACACTAGGAAGGCGAATGCAAAGCTATGGAAAATAACTGTTTTTCTTTTCAAAAGGATCTGGTTGAGCTACTAAAGAAGGTTGATCTTGTTAGATTTTTTCAAGATAAGGCTAAGATATATGGCTCTCCTGCTACTCTAGCAACCTGAATAACCCAACTAGAGGACGCCTTTAAGGCAGAGGAGAAGAGATGTCAGGATGCTTCTAAGCTGGTTGCTGAGATAACCTGTCATGTAGAGGAGGATCAAAACACTCTTTGTTAGGAAACTGATGCCCATGTCAAGGCCCTTTATACATTAAAAGATGAGGTGGCCGGGATGAAGGCGGTATTTCATGACTCCCTCCAAAGAACTATGCAAGTCGTGTTCAGGGTTTGTGACAGGGTGATGGAACAGGCGAAAAGGTTTTTCTCCTCTGTCGAGATTCCTATTGAAGGGATAAACCCCCTTCAAGATGCTCCCGAGGGTGCTCGAGATGGTAGTCCTGGTACCTCGGCTCCAGAGACTACAACTTGATCGCTTTTTCTATTTTGCTTTGTATTATATTTGTCCTTGTAACATTTCCATACCATTAATCCTCCGATATAAAAATTAATATTTATAAAAGTATGTTTACCTTAGACATTTGAGCATTATTTATCTTTGAGATATGTACTTATCACTATTTTATTGTTGTTTCTCTGTTTCATATTTAGTTGCTAGTAAGTTGTTGTAACACCAAGATTCACTTGGTATCACTACAATGAAAGATTTATGGACCACCTGACTTTTCCATTGTTCACAAGTAAGTTGTAAGTTTGTGCCTTTACATCTACGAAGGATTGTCTTTTAGAGTGTGAGAACCCTGATTGCTTTCCTTTAGAAGGGAAATATGTGTCTCTTTGTTTGATACATTCGTCTATTGTATTTAATGTTCATTGAAGTAACGTCTCTATTAGTGCACTGTATTAAGAGTGTTGTTGGTGTTTTTCTCGACGTGGCTATGATCGGTAAGGCCAATGAGATGCATTTCTCTTTTTGTACTACGCTCGCTACTACAAAAAGCACTTTTTACCTCAGACGTGAAATGCATACTACCTTGGCTATAGAAGTGAGGTAGCAAAGGGTGACATGAAAACTCATCACTTATCACCTCAGTGGTATTAAAATCGAGATCTAAAGTTAAATGCACATGGATTTGAACCCCAACAACAACACTTTTATTATTTTCAAAACTAGCGTATCTTTCATCTCGGTTAATCTTGAAAATCGAGGGGTGAGATTATTTCTATTTTATTAAATTTTTACATTGTTTACCTAGAATATTACATTGTTTATATATAATATTAAAATATAAATCAAATTCCCTAGGGATATAGATAGAAATCAAATTCTCGGAAGTCTAGGTTTTAGATCTTTGATTTATTGAATCTTGGGGAAAATCAAATGTTGTGTGCAATATTATTCTCTACGGATCTTGCATGCATTTGATTCTGAAGCAAAACAAAATAAGGGTTAGATAAATAAAACAAATACTCAAATATATAATTTTGTGCTCAAATAAATATTTAAGAAAACAAACCTTAAACCTAAGTAATTTTCTGCTCGTGCAATCCATCTTAGAGAACTTTTCCAAACGTCTTTATGTTTCAAGCGGTTCATATTTCATATAGGTTAGATTTTCAATATTCAATATGCTTTTATAATGGATGTCTCTTAGGTTTCACGCAGATCACTAATGGTAGATTCATGAACCTTGATAAATATTAAATGGACAACAAATATTTGTTTATGGGAGTTGAATATTGTAAAAAACATTTAATTATCCTCTCAACCACAAACAAAACAGAGGAGAATAAAATGTTTTTTTAAAATACATTGTTTACATAGAATATTAAAAATATATTCTAAAATCTATTTCCTAATGAGATATTTTATTTTACATGTCCAGATTCCATGCAAGATGTTAAAGATCTGTTTCTCAATGAGAATTTTTATTTTCTACACTTGCCATACATCTTAGAGATCTGTACTAACAAATCATGATAGAAATGGATGTTGGTGAATATTTGCTCTCTTTGGGGCAGCTACATATAAGTTAGTATTAGGGTAAAGTCTATTTAATGAGTGCTTTTATAGTAAAATATTATTACCAACCACCTCGATTTTACTATAAAATCGAGGTTTTATATCTTCTCCTTTTAACTATCACCTCGGTGATGAAGAAAACTGAGGTGACTATTTATTTATTTTTAAATACATTATTTACAGAGAATATTAAAAAACATTGCTTACAACAAATCTTCGGTGACATCCAAAATTTATTGCATACCCATTAAAACTTTTTTTTTTTGAAACAATAATGATGTTTTGCACTTGCAATCTATCAAGTGAGTACCCTTCAAAAGTCGAGCTTCATTCTTTGTTGTTTAAGCTCCATTCTTTGTTTAACTTGAAGCAAGAATGATGTTTTTCACTTGCAATCTATCAACTGAGTATCCTTCTTTAACTGAGGATAATTCCAAAATATACAACAAAAACATCAACACCATCATGCTACGATGGTTAGCAAGGGAAAAAAATATTTTGTTCAAGATAAAAGAACATTGAAGAATTTTCTGTCTTGCAATCCATCCCAAAAAATGGTGCTTAGGTGACTTCATATTAGTAAGGATCACTACGCCAAAAGTGCTTTTTGGAAGCACTACAAAGACATCACTTTTTCTCAAAAGCGTTGCTAAAAGTTTTAAAATATATATATATATATATATATATATATATATATATATATATATATATATATATATATATATATATATATATATATATATATATATATATATATATATATATATATATATATATATATATATATATATATATATATATATATATATATATATATATATATATATATATATATATATATATATATATATATATATATATATATATATATATATATATATATATATATATATATATATATATATATATATATATATATATATATATATATATAATAAGGGAAAAAAGCGTTGCTAAAGTATGCCTTTAGAAAGCGCTTATGAAAAGCGCTGCTAAAGGTCATACGTAGAGTAAACAATAGAAAGCGTTGCTAAAGGCCTACATTAGAAAGCGCCTCACGAGAGCGCTGCTATATGGGGTGTGTAGGTCACACCTTAGACAACACTTTACAAAAGCGCTGCTATAGGGGGTGTCTATGTCACACCTTAGACAATGCCTTTTAAAAGCACTGCTAAAGGTCTAGCATATGAAAGTGCTTTTTAAGAAAAAACGCTGCTATAGGTATAGGAAAAGCTCTTTCAAAAGCGCTGTTATAGGTCATTAAATTCTAAAACTAAAATAGAACTCTTATGTTTTTGCAACCATTATGTCTCTCTCACTCTCAGACGTACCTTTTTCCAACCCTATCAAACCTCCATCCGCCGTGTCTTCCTCTGACCAGCCGTATTTCAGTAGCGCCATTCTCTCTGTCGTAGCACCCTCTGTCTACAGTTATCTCCTTCTCCCTCTGTTCGCCTCTACAACCGCGCTCCACCATTTTTAAAGGTATTTCTTCATTTTCTTAATTTTCAAAGTTATTTGCATGGTATTTCTTTATTCTTTATTTTTTGATTCCCAAACCATGAAATACATTGTGATGTTGTTGTTATTTGAATTCAATAGAAGTTTGAATAACATTGTTGTAGTAAGGTTCAAGATGATGAATAGTGATATTTGTGGTGAATTTCTTTTGAGTTTTGGTGTTAATTTTGTAAGTTAACGTTGAATATTGGTGATGAAGTTGTTGAAAATAATTGACGATAATAACATTGTTGATGGATAATTGTTGAATGTTAGTGATTACTTTGTTGAATGTTAGTGATTTCTTTGTTTTGATAGAACTTTTTTTTATCTATATAAATGTTGATTGAAAATGTTAATTAGTGATAATTACTTTGTTTTGATTGAAATGTTGATTGAAAATGATAATGAAATTAATTGTTAATGGTTAAGGTTGAAGATGGTGAATAGAGATGGCATTGTAAATTTATTTTTTATAATCATTGGTGATGTTGTTGATTGAAACTTGAATGACATTCGTGAATTAATTATTGAATATTGTGATGTTGTTGATTGTTTGAACTTAAGTGATGAAGTTATTATATTTGGTAATTTAAATGTGGATTTGATAATTTTGGTGATTGATTTATGCTCGAATTGATGATCTTTTGTGACTTACATGAGTTAAAACATTAAGTGTGATTGAATTTGCGCGCTTGCTATACTTGTTCGTTAGCTATAGTTGCATGAATAATTAGTGTTTTTGTTTAGCTATATAGTAAAAACAATGGATAAGAAATGGATGTCTTGCAATCGATTGTCAAAGGAGTACGAGAATGGGGTATCAAAATTCGTTAAGTTTGTTGTTGAACATGCCAAAGACCCCAGTCGGATCACATGTCCTTGCTTAGATTGTTACTATGGGCGTCAGATTGACGCAGTTCAGTAGGAATCACATTTAAAGAGGCATGGAATTGATCGAAGTTATACATTTTGGATATTATATGGTGAGATAAGCAACGCGAATGTTGAATTGGGGGATAATATGATTTATGCTTCAAAGGACAATGGTACTGATACATACGACTGTGATCGAGTCGAAGAGATTGAAGAAGCACTTGAAGAAGATCTTCAGGATTGTCCTAAAATGTTTGAGAGGTTGGTAAAAGATGCAGAGAAACCTTTGTATATAGGCCAAAAAGAGGTTGGACAATAGATAGTCGGATAAAATTTTCACAGTTATTAGCCCTTATGAAAGAGATGCTTCCAGATGATAATGTTCTTCCCAATCGAACCTATGAGGCCAAAAAAATGTTGTGCTCCATTGGTATGAGCTATGATAAGATACATGCTTATCCAAATGATTGGATTTTGTTTCGAAATGAATATGAATTGTTAAATGAGTGCCCTAAATGCAGTGTCTCTTGATATAAGAAAAAAATGTCTCTAGCAAAAGTCTTATGGTATTTTCCTATAATTTCGAGATTTAGACGCATGTTTCATAGTGAAACCGAAGCAAAATACTTGACTTGGCATGTAAATGAAAGAATTATAGATGGAAAGTTTCGACATCCGAAAGATTCACCATAGTGGATGAAAATTGATAATGATTATCCTGATTTTGAAGAAGAAGCAAGAAACCTTCGGTTGGCATTATCTACTGATGGAATGAACCCACATGGTCTGCAAAGTATATTACATTCCACATGGCCTGTGATTATTATGATTTATAACCTACCTCTATAGCTATGTATGAAGCGTAAGTACATGATGTTATCCATGTTAATTTCTGGACCTAAACAACTAGGGAATGACATTGACGTATACTTGACACCTTTAATAAAAAAATTAAAGATTTTGTGGGAGAACGGTGTGGAGCTTTATGATGGATACAGGACAGAAAGTTTCAATTTGAGGGCGATGTTGTTTAGCACAATTAATGATTTTCTAGCATACGGAAACCTATCAGGGTATAACATTAAAGGTAAGCGTGCGTGTCCTATTTGTGAAGTAAACACATATTGAACGCGATTGGAATTTTGTCAGAAGAATGTCTTTCATGGTCATCGTAGATTCTTAAATTCTAATCATCACTATCATGACCAAGGTAGGGCTCCACCTACATTGACAAGTGACCAAATTTTTGAAAAGGTGAAAGATGTGAGTACTCAGTTTGGCAAGCCTTTTGCACATACTATTGTCACACGTGGGTGGAAGAAGAGGTAATTTTTTTTGAATTGCCATATTAGAAGTCATTGTATGTAAGATATTTTCTTGATGTTATGCATATTGAAAAAAATATATTTGATAGTGTTATTGGTACATTACTCAATATACAAGAAAAGTCTAAGGATGGCCTTAAAGCAAGAAAGGACTTGATAGAGTTGGGAATAGGAAATGAATTAGGACCATTAAAGAAAGGAAAACAAATATATCTACTAGAAGTTAAAGAAAGGACCATTGGGAGAAAAAGATATTGTGTAAGTTTCTAAGTGAAGTTAAAGTTCCAGAAGGATACTCTTTGGATATTAGAAGACTTGTGTCTATGAAAGACCTCAAGTTAAAGAGTTTAAAGACACATGATTTCCATGTTATAATGGAATATTTTCTACCAATAGGTATACGTTCTATTTTTCTAGAAAAAGTAAGAAGCGCAATAACTAAATTGTGTTTTTTCTTCAGGTAAATTTGTAGGAAGGTGATTGATATTGCGATCTTACCATCATTGCAAAAAGAAATAGTTATTACCTTATGTCAGCTTAAAATGTATTTTCCTCCCTCATTTTTTGACATAATGGTTCATCTAGTTGTTCATCTTGTGAAAGAGACACAACTGTGTGGACCAACTTATATGAGATGGATGTACCCTGTTGAACGTTATATGAAAATATTAAAAGGGTATGTGAAAAACCGAAGTCGACCAGAGGGATGTATTGTTGAACGATACATTGTTGAAAAAGCGATTGAGTTTTGTACTAAATATTTGCCTAATGTTCAATTCATTGGACTCCCCAAATATCATGTTGTCGAAAAAAAAGAAGGAAACCAATTAATTGGATATAAAATTATGACAATATCAAGGGCTGAACGTGAGAAAGTGCATTTGTACGTTCTACACAATGACAACGAGGTCGAGCCATATGTTGAAATGCACAAGGATGAACTCCGAGGTTTAAATCCGAATAGAAATGAAAAATGGAGAGTACAAGAGCACAATCAAAGTTTTATACCATGGTTCAAGGGTCATATTTATTCAAAGTTTTATTCAGATCCCGCTTTAATAATAGAAAGGTTGAGATGTTTAGCATATGGTCCAAGTTTGCATGTGTTTTCTTATAGCGCATACGCAATTAATGGATACACAATTTATACCAAAGAACAAGATGATAAAAGTACTATGCAAAATAGTGGTGTCACTGTGGTAGCTGAAGCAATGTACATTTCAAGTGTGAAGGACTTAAACCCCAAATATGCAAATTTGTCATATTTTGGGGTTATCGAGCGCATTTGAGTGTTTGATTATGAGAAGTCTCAGATTCCTATATTTGGTTGCAGGTGGGTTGAAAATAATAGTGGCATACGAATGGATAAGTCAGGCTTTTTGCAAGTGGATCTTAATAGGGTGGGGTACAAAGATGAGCCTTTTATTCTAGCCACGGCAGCTAAACAAGTGCTCTATGTCACTGATCCGACAAGTACGAAATGGTCTATAATGCTTTTATCTAACAAAGTAATTGATGATAACATTGGAGATTAAGGTGATATTGATGTTGCGAATGAATTATATATTATAAATGATCAAGATAAGAATACTAGAGCGAATGAATCATATATTAGAAATGATCATAATGAGGGAATTTGGATCAATCCATTCGTCCATGTTGTTAAGAGACAAGTAAACCATATTCCAACCAAGAAAAGAAAGAGATGTTACTAAAAATGGTATTAGTAAAACTGATATATTATATCATTCAATAAAGTTTTATATATTTGTCATTCAATAAAATTATATATTTTTCATTTTATATATTCAATGGATTATGGATTGTCATTTCATATTTATGTTTTTCTCTATTATAGGTTAAATGGCTACCAACAAGGAAAATGCACATGATACTTCTAAAAATGATGGAAACGAATTAGTACATGATGTGGAAGAAGATATTAAATGAGTGTTGTGATAAGAACCGAATGTCAAGCTATTGATTAACTTGAATCTTAATTCATTAAATTCATAACCAGACTTTGATTTATCCAAAGGAAAGTTTAAAGAGAGAAAGACCTTTTGTGCGATGTAACAACAACGCTAAGAGATTCGGGGACCGGGGTTGGTTATGCCTAGGGCATGTATTTCACATCCTAAACATCTGTAGTACTCTACAGGAACCTTTTGTATGTGTGTATGCTAAGTTATCTAAGTGATTGTTTGCTAGGGTCATGGGATTAAGGTTAAGGTAAAGTTAAGGTAAAAACCTAAGGATAGTTCTAAGTTTGCTTGCAAAGATATCGCATCTTCTACCTACGTATCCTAACTAGGATATAATCAAAGCAACCGTAGTTCACCTCACTAGGGATAGATGAACACTTGATTATGATCAAGGTTCAAAGGGGGAAAAACATAACAATGCTTGTATAGAGTTTAACAAAACTCTCTATTCAAAGTTATACACGCAAGATTGAGTTTCACAAAAGGCAAGGGGGAAGTAAGTAATCATGACAATGGTGTAGCACCCCAAAATTTGCGTTTCGTTTTAACCGTAATTGGCTTTTGTTTCTTTGCATTTTGCATATCATATCATTTGTTCTCGGGGCATGGGGTCAAGGTATTCCTGTGGCTCAAGTTCATTTTGGCGCAAAGATTGAACAACGAACAACAGGCTCGGGCATTTATTTTGTCCAGCGGTCAGACGGCCGATTTTATTTTATTTTGCAGGAGAACAACAATTCAAAAATCAGCACTCTGGCTCATGTCAAGAATGTTCACAGCGATAATGTTCAAAAATGAGCTTCAGAAGCTAAAGCTACACAGAGTTCAAGACAGTTGAAACAGGGCAAATGGACAGATTTCCCTCCAAAAGGCGCCAAATTCAAAATTTTGAAGATGTTAATCGGTTAACACATATGGTTAACCGATTAACCATTGGAGAATCAGCCTAGATTTGAAATTTTAACAGTGTTAACCGGTTAACGCATATGGTTAATCGGTTAACCATGGCAGATTTTGCCCTGTACGTGATTTTGCAAGCCGATTGCACTTGGGGTCCAATTTTGATCACTTTGGAATTTAAATTTTCACTTGGGAAGGAGCTAGAACATCTTTAAAATTCAGATTTCCCTCCAAATGCCCACTCCTCATTCCAAACCTTGATTTCCAATCCGAATTCCCAAACCTAGCTTTGGATCCAAACCTAAGTCATACTTAAGTGATTTACTCCAAACCAAACCATCCAATCTCTCATAATTCAATTTATTTTTCAGAATTCACTCTTGAGCTCTCAACTTTCTCTCAAATTCTCCATTCCTAAAACCTCACTCAAAGCTCTTCATCATTTTGATTCATTGATTTTTCATTGAAATCAATGGATTCTTGAGCATAAACCTCCACTTATCATCATCATTGGATAAATTTTCATAATCAATTTTCGTGCAAATTGAGATCTGATTTTGGAACTTGAGTTGGAAGAGCTTATTTGGAGTAATTTAGCTTAAAAGTGTTTGATCTTCGTTCCTCTTGCAAGTATTATTGTGCATCTTGAAGTTTTCCGGATAATCTTGTTTGGATCTACTCAAATTCAGTTGATCAACACTTACCGAAGTAAATCTCTGCTTCGAAGGTTGAAATTCTCGATCTGATTTAATTTTTGAGCTTATCATGTTAATCTTCATATTTGATTGAATTTTGGTTGATTTCGATCCGTTCGGATTGTGATATTGCTGCGTAATTGTGTATCCATGCTGTTGGATCTCTGTTTTTTGTTGTTAATCTCGTGCTTAATTGATAAGTGGATCTGTTGGAACCTTGGATAAGCTGTTTTGGTGCTGGAAGTGATTTTCTGCTGCTGTTTTTAGCTTCTGGTACAGTGTTAATCGGTTAACCTATATGGTTAACCGGTTAACCATTTCAAACTTTCAAATTTTTCAAACGTTAACAGTGTTAATCGGTTAACACATAGGGTTAACCGATTAACCTGTTCAAAATTCCAAATTTTCCAAACTTTTTAAGGTGTTAACCGATTAACGCCAGGGGTTAACCGATTAACACACTACAACATTTGTTCTCTCTGGTAACACTTGAAAAACATTGTCATAACTCTGGAAATTGTTGCCTAAAAGAATAGAGGATGTTTTCTAGGTCTCTCCTATGCGAGCGTTGCCTATAGTCTGAGGGGACGTTTTTTCATGTTCTATGGGCACACTTTTTAAAATGTCGCCTAAACAAAAGGAATAAGGGACGATTATTTGTGGCCTCTGAGGCGACAGTTTTTAAGCGTTGCCATATGCGGCTACAATTAATAATTTTTGCCTTAAATCTGAATCAGGCGGATCATTTTTAAAGTGTAGCCATAACTTATAGGTTGTTCTTTTGGTGTCCCCATAAAATATACAATTTCAAAATTATTTTCTAAATAATATAGTCGATCATGATTGGCTGTAAAAAAATGTCGATTATAACTTAAACAAGATCAAATTTAACCGTAGATCCATAAAAGTTGTAATATTATACCAAAATTGAGTTCAAACATTAATTCAAGATAGTACCCGGTAAACAAAATGCCTAAGGTAACATTAATTATAATACTAAGTTTAATACTTTCAAGTATGATCCTAGTAAAATAACAAAAAACATATAGTTCAGCAAAAGAACAAAAAAACATAGTATAATTTTAATGCTTTCAACTACAAGCCAAAAAAAAAGACATCATCCAACTCATTCAAGTTAGTCTTCTTGGAATTTATCATCCAGATCGTCCTCTTGATATTCATCACATATGTCGTCCTCCATAAATTCTTCATCTACGTAATCCTCTTGAAATTCACCACCTATATCGTCCTCTTGAAATTCATCTTCAAGATCTATATCGTCCTCTTGAAATTCGCCACCTATGACGTCCTCTTGAAATCCATCATCTATGTCGTCCTCTTGAATTTCATCATTTATATCGTCATTTTCAATATCTTCATTGATACCTTGCTGCATAAAAAATAAAACAAAAATACATCAACCATAAATATTTTTAGTCCAATGGAAAATTAAGACATCAACAAGAATTAAACCTTGCACAAATAAAAACTAAAACACAAGCAAAACACACTCAATTATGCATTAACAAACCCTTAAAGGTCACTTCTGCTCGTTCTTCCAAAGTTCTTGCATGAATCTTTTTGCACAAAGTTTTTTCCCACGAGTTTTTCTTTGGGATATTTCTATAAAGTAATCAACAGAGACCCAACACTTTTCCTTTATTCTCTCACAATAATAGTAACTATATATAGCCACTATATAGCAACACTTTTCCTTTATTCTCTCACAATAATGGCAACTATATATAGACACAACCTCCCCTCTTACTAATACATAACATGCCTTACTGTCTCAACCTAATTTCCTTTATTCTCTCATAATAATAGCCACACTAACAGAGACCCAACACTTTTCTAATTCATAAGGCACACATGATTTTAAAGAGTATTTCTCTTTGTTGACTCTGTAACTCTAATTTTATCTGATTGTGTAACCACTCCTCCATCAAAATTTGTGCATTTTGTAATGGGGAATAATTGTAGAATCAAACTTAGCAATCATTATTATCATCAATCATTGATTTAACCTCAATGCTATGTGGAAAACAAAAATGCAGTCAGTTTAATAAACCTCTTTACGAAAAGCTTCTTCTTTATCAGCTACAGTGGAATCGAGCCACAGATTGACAACAACATCACTACCACCAGTTGCAAGCAGCTCTGTTTTGCTGCCTACAGCCAAGGCCCAAACCTGCAGAGTAAAACAAACAGCTTAAGATTAAAAGGGCCAAAAAACTTGAACTAATATTAATATGTCGAGAAAATTTGTGGGAAAGACAATGGGAAGGTCATTAAAACCTTGCAACTACATTTTGAGAAAATGCATCATGATACAAAACACCTTGTAAATATATAGGGTATATTTAACGACCCGCTCTAACTAGTCTTTATATTCAAACCAAATGAAATCTATACTGATATTAAATGTTGATCAAATGTTCAAATTAGTTATATATCATCACCTATATCATACAAACTATCTTATGGAGCATGAAATAAGTTATATATAATCATCTATATTATACAAACTATCTTATGGAGCAAGAAGAAATTCAGAGATGTGTCACTGCCAAAATGTAATCTACAGACTTGAAGTTATATGACTTAGATATGACTTAAATATGACTTTTATATGTTATTCAAGTGATATGGCCATGGTTATTACAGTACGTAGTGATAAGGCCTTTTGATATGGCCTTTTGAAGCATATGGCCTTTTGAATAGCATATGGCCTTTTGAGCATATAACTAAAGTGATATGTTATTCAAGTTGCTACTATATAGAACCATGACTTTTATATGCTAATATATGTTGAATAATAGTAGCATGACAGTAGTTTTATATGCTATATAGAACCATGACAGTAGTTTTATATGCTATATAGAACCATGACTTTTATATGCTAATAGAACCATGACTTTTATATGCTAATAGAACCATGACAGTAGTTTTCGTTTTCAAATAGAATCATGACTTTTATATGCTAATAGAACCATGACTTTTATATGCTAATAGAAACATGTTCGCGAATCGGCGGCGGAAACAACTTAACACCTTTTGAATAGCACATGGCCTTTTGAGCATATAACTAAAGTAATATGTTATTCAAGTTGCTACTATATAGAACCATGACTTTTTTATGCTAATATATGTTGAATAATAGTAGCATGATAGTAGTTTTATATGCTATATAGAACCATGACAGTAGTTTTATATGCTATATAGAACCATGACTTTTATATGCTAATAGAACCATGACAGTAGTTTTTGTTTTCAAATAGAACCGTGACTTTTATATGCTAATAGAAACATGTCTGCGAATCGGCGGCGGAAACAACTTAACACCTTTTGATTCTACTCCAAAAATAGTTGAGTAAAAACAGAATTAAAATTATCCTAGTATCACAGTTTAGTCTGAGTAAATTTTACCCAAAATTCATATATTTCTTCCAATATATATAAGCTAAAATGAATGAAGCATTCATATTCTTATTGTATTCTCTACAATGTCATAAATTATTTCCAGCAAATAGACTATATGTAATATGTATAAACTGTAGAATACGGAAATCGAAAACACCACGTCGACACCATATCTAATACTGATATTAATGGTTTAGACTCTACATTCAGAAATGAAGGTGAACAAGGACTTAATTTCATTACCTAAATACCTTTCAACTTGATTCTAGTAGTAACAGAACCAAAAGCTTCTCGTTAGTCAGAAGTGACTTCAATTTCAACAGAACGTCCTTTTCTACAACAAAAACAACAAAGCTAGTCAATAAAACTACAAAGTTTCTTTCTCAAACCACAATGAAATCAAGGAAATACCTTATTGAGGTTTAACTGAGAAAACAACGACGTTCGTGCGAGCAGATATAATAAAACGCAGAATGAATCACAAAACTATAAAATTAAAATGCAGTTATAATAAAGAGTAAAAGAGATGAAATTGAATACGTCGTTGTTGTAAGAAAGGACGGTGATATCGATGGACTCGGAGGTGGTGCGATGAGCGGGATTACAGTGAGCGGTTACAATGCGGGAAAGGGGTAAGATGCCAGAACGAAAGCCGTCATCGTCAACTGTTGAAGATTTGGGAAATTCGTCGAGGTGGTTGCTGGTTTGGTGGTGGTGAGAGCAGACGACGGATTTTGGATTAGATCGGCGGTGGGATGTTTGAAGAAAGCTGCTAGGAGAACCTCACGTTTTCCTTTTCAATTTTTTTTTCTTTTTTCTTTTTTCAATTTTTTATATATATATATATGTTGTTTTGAAACATGGATATATATGTTTAACTTTTTTTGGAATGACATGTATATAGGTTTTGCATAATATATTATTATATTATATGTTAAATGATTTTTTATATTTAAATTTTTTCTAATAATGTTTAGAGGGAAATATTTATTTTTTAGTGTATATGTTTGGAGGGAAAATTGCCACTAAAAATTTGATGTGTCTAAAATTTTATGCAACATTGAAGGAATGTAGCGTTTTATAAGAACTAATGTAACAATCTAAAAATGTCCTCAAAAGTATTTAAGGGGACAATTATCAAACATTGCTAAAAAAATAGTATAATGACGCTCCAAAATCGTCCCTAAAAATATTTAAGGGCACAATTAACAATCATTGCCAAAAAAAATAAAAGAGTGATGCTCCAAAAACGTCCCCAAAAGTATTTTAGGTAACGATTATCAAGGGTTGTAAATTGATTTTTGTCAACAACCATAAATCGTTGCCTATACGAATTTTAGACAACAATTTTTACATGTTACCTAAAAAAGTGTTGCCAGAGACAACAATTGTTGTAGTGACATTGTGCCAGAATGTCATATTTGCTCTTTTGCTTGTTTGTTTGCATACCGTTTTGATTCGAATCATCATAGATCAGTGTGATGCATTAGGATTGAAATGTTTTGGATATTTGTCACTATTTGTGGTTGGTTAATCATGATTTTGTTAACATGTGTGTTCATTTTTCACTTGGTTGCATGCTTGTGTATGTGGTTCGAAGTGAGCATTTGTTTGCATGTTTATTTGCTTTCATCTCTTGTTTTTCTCCACATGATTGCATCATTTTGCATCGCTGTTGAGGTCGAGACGCGCTTGTGACGGCTGCTGCCCCACACATTTTTTCCTCCCTCCCACCATTCTAAGTGTTGCATTTTTATGTTTGCATTATTTACTTGTGATTGATCCTTCCTTTGTTCTTCTTGTGCTTCTTGCCATGATCCCCATAGGGTTCCTAGTCCCTCCGTTTAGGATGGGAGTAGGAGACACATTAGGTGTTCAATCCAAGCATGCTAACATTAGGGTAGATGTTCCCCCTTTTCATCCAAACTTTAGGACCACTTTGCATGACAACGTTAGGGCCGAGTTTCTCTTAGACCTTCTGTGCGTCCCTCTTCTCATCTCAAAACAATTCTAACTCATCTAATAAAGGTGATAAATGTTGCGCGCTACGAGCTTTAAGCCACATGGGGAATGATGAGTGAGGGGTATCCTCTCGCTTATCTAGAGTGTTTAGTATACGTCCCGTTTGGGAGCGATATACGACGCATTCGCCTCCATGTCATAGTCTTTAGTGCAACGTGAATCACAAACCGGATTAATTCGCTTCACTAAAAAACACAAAACAAAATTCAAACCTTTTTCCTTCGGGATTAATCGGAAACCTTTTTTCAGAAAAGAGTGTTGTTAAGCTTCGGTTCTACCGCAAACAGGCTTTGTCCCTAACTGCTGGAACGTATGTTTAACCCTACTCGGTTAAAACACTTAATCAACCCGTGGTTTCGTATGGCCCGAATTACGTTTGCTCTGATCTTTCATACCAGATGAAAGTACGTAGGCACAAGACGCGATGTCTTGGCGAGCAACCTCCCCCGTTTTCTCCCGTATTTAGCCGAACTACGTTGACTCTGACTTTCCCATTGCATGAGGGAATACGTAGGCACAGAGCGGCGATGCTCTGCCAAGTCTCTCTTTTTCTTTTCTTTTGTCCCGCAAGCCTGTAGCGTAGATAGTTTAAACACACCCTTAGATAGACAACAAGCATGGATCCCGTCGAGTACGATGGACGTGAGGGGTGCTCATACCTTCCCCTTGCGTAACCGACTCCCGAATCTAGGACTTGGTTGCGATGACCTTGTCTTTCCCTTTTCGTCAGGTTTTTCCGATCGTTTCCTTTCCCTCTCTTTGGGATAAATAACGAAAGATGGCGACTCTTCTGTTCTCTGCCGGGTGTTTTTCGCAGTTGCGACAGCTGGCGACTCTACTGGGGACTCTGGTTCCCTATGCGAGTCACTCCTAGCGCTTGTCTATTGCGTCTTTGGGTGTTTATTTTCGTACATTTTTTGCTTTATGTACATTACCTATTGTATATTATTGCATTTGCATTTTATCATCATATTATGTTGCTGCTGTGTTGTGGGTTGGGTTGCATTTACATGTTTATGCGTGTTACAGACTCTCGTCTTTCCCTTGATTCTGGTACTGGTCTTCTGCAGAAATAGAAGTTAGCAGAAAGAGGATTGTTGTGTACAAGTTTCTGGCACCTGAGGTTGGACCTTTATTTAGTCTGATTTCCTTGGCTGATCCTGGTGTTCTTGCAGCTTTCAGAGAACAGTATGGTGGAATTCTGAAGTTTGTCCGTAAGCTCACGACCTATGAGCATGGAGCTATTCATACCCTGTTGCAGTTTTATGATCCTCCACTGAGGTGCTTCACATTTCTGGACTATGTGTTGGTTCCGACTTTGGAGGAATTTGCATACATCTTGGGTGTTCCGATTTTGAGCAAAGTGCCTTTCTTAAGCTCCGAAGAAGAACCTAATCTCGAGAAGTTGTTCGCCGCTCTTTATTTGAGCGCCTCTCACTTGGATGGTCATGTTATCAGTAGAAACAAAGTTTCCGGATTTACTCTACCCTTCCTGGTCGGTAAATCCCGAGAGTATACTGACAAGGGGTGTTGGGTGGTTTTCAGTGCTATCTTGACTCTGTGTGTCTATGGTATTGTGTTGTTCCCCAATGTACCGGACTTTGTGGATTTTGATGCTTTTCATATCTTCGCTTCCAAGAATCTCGTACCTACTCTTCTGGGAGACTTGTATCATTCAGTGCATTACAAGAACGAGAAAATAAGAGGAAAGATGGTTTCATGTTGTGCACCGTTGTTGCATAAGTGGTTTGTTGATCACCTTCCTCGTTCTGGAGCTTTTGTGGCTTTTGCGAACTCATCTGAATGGTCGAAGAGTCTTATGGGTTTAACGAAGAAGAATATCGTCTGGTTCAATCGAGACTTGCTGGGTCGTGAGCTTATCTTCAGTTGTGGTAGCTTTCTTAATGTGCCCTTGAAAGGGAGGAAAGGCGGTATCAATTATAATCCTTCTCTTGCTGTGAGACAATTCGAGTATGCTTTGAAAGGACCTCCAAAAGAAGAGGAAGTGCAGGAATCTCTGTACTTCACAGGTGTAGTTGATCCTTGTATCTCGGCCCGATTCGTGGACGCTTGGGGTAAGATTCACAAGAAGGGAAAGCTTTCTTTAGGAAAAGGAGATTGTAGAGTCTATGATCCATACTCGGATTGGATTCGGAAGAGGGTTGAAGAGGTATTGGTGTCGTTTCCTGTTAAAGCACCATTGTATCCTTTAGTCATTAAGCCGCCGACGACCATTGATATCCTGAGATATACCAAGCTTTGGGCAGAGAAGGAAGAGCTGCACAAAGAGAATGAAGAGTTGAAGCAGGAAATCAGTCAGCTGAAACATGATAAGGGTGAAGTTGTGTATTTGGCCAAGACGAATGCGAAACTGTTGGTTAAGTTGAAGGAAGAACTTGCTGATCAGGTACAAGCACAGAAGCAAGTCGGTCTTGATCTGAAAAGCACTTGTGATGTTCTGAGGAGTAAGAAGGAGGATTTAGATAGAGCCTATCTGAAGATATCCAAATTCTATGAGCAATGGAATGCTACCTTGACTGCCAACAAGAATAGGGACGACCAGCTTTGTGTTCAGGTCGATAAACTGAAGGCGCAATTCAAGGCTAAGGAGAGAGAGGTATTTCTAGAAACGTTCCGCAGAAGTACGATCTAGCAGAAATACCAAGAGACTTTGTCAGCACTTGAAGAGTTCAAGATTCGGGCAGAGGTGAAGAAACCCAGGCTTGAAGAAGCCTTTGGCGAAGATGCCTGGGAGGACCATTGTCATTATATCTAGGATGTGATACGCAAGAGGGATGTCCTTATCTGAGAGTTGATAGAGAGGCCAGACCATCCCGACACAAGGGAGATGCTTGAGGAGTCTCAGGAGTGGCGTAGAGATCATGGCTACTAGAAGTTTTATCTTTTATAGTTTCATTTGCTCTTGTATCTTGATCATCATCAGAGATGTTGGATGAGATCAATACCTCTTTGTATGCGTATATTTCTCATTTGGTTGTATTGTTTCAGTTTTACTGGATATATGAGAAGAGTTATTGTGGTGTTCTTATCCATCTCTGTTGTTCTTGTTTATTGAAACTGGAATCAAGGGGAAGATCTCCCTGTGCATACATAGACATGTTTTCATTTTACATCTTGCATTCTCATTTGCATCGCAGGTTATTCTTGGTGGCCTTGTATTCTTATCTCTGCTTGGTTTTCTTCAGTTTAGGATTGAGGAGTTCAGTTTCCACAGGTATTCTACTCGAGGGAATCAGCAAAAGGTGATGGATTAGGTTGAGGCAGAATTGCAGGAGGTCAGGGCTCGCATGGCCTAGTTCATGGAACTAATGCAGACTGTTGCTAGTGGACAAGAATAGTTGAGAACGCTAGTCCAGCCGTTGATAGCACGGGTTGATGAAGACGGTGTTTTGCACAGAGGAGTCGGTGTTATTTATCCTCCGATTGGTGGGTCTATTCCTCAAGGCATTCCTACTGTTGTTGTACCTTCGGGCAGAGGAGCTGCTGGTGAGAATGGTAATATTGCTGGTAATGGCAGCGTGTGCACTGTGCACGGGGTTGCTGGGCCTCATTGGGAGGATAATTAGGATGATATATGTTTTGTGAAAGATCTAGAGGGTGGTTTGTTGACTGAAGCTGACCGAAGGTTCAAACTGATTGAGGAGAAGATGAAATCATTTGAGAACCAGAACTCTTTGGGCCAAAATATTGGCTGATCTTGGTTTGGTTCCTGGGGTCAGGATTCCCCCCAAATTTAAGGTGCCCGATTTTGATAAGTACAAAGGGACGACTTGTTCCAGAGTACACATTCGAGCTTACTTCAGGAAAATGTCTGCTTATTCTAGTGATGAAAAGTTGTTGATGCATTTCTTCCAGGATAGTCTGGCAGGGGCTTCGTTGGAGTGGTATATGGGGCTCGAGAGAACCCATATCCGTAGCTAGAAAGAATTGGCCGAGGCTTTTGTGCGTCATTATCAATATAATAGTGATCTGGCACCGAATCAGGTACAATTGCAGAGCTTGTCGCAGAAAAATTCTGAGAGTTTCAAGGAATACGCCCAAAGGTGGCGGGATCTGGCTGCAAGAGTGCAACCTCCTTTGGTTGAAAGGGAGTTGATAGACTTGTTCATGGCTTCGTTACCTGACGTGTATTTTGAGAAGTTGATAGGCTGCATGTCTGCAGGGTTTTCTGATCTGGTAATCGCTGGCGAGAGATTGGAGAGTGGAATCAAGTCTGGTAAGATTTTGAATGGTGGTGGATCCTCACCGGGAGGAATGAAGAAGCCATATTCTACAAACCCCAAGATAATGGAGTGGGATGCAAATTCTATCTCGCACAAGGGTAAGGGTAGAGCTCAGTCCTGTTATCCTCAACAAGTCGCTACAGTAGATATCCCGGCTGCAACTCATCAGCAAGGCAATGTTCAACGACCTTATGCTGCCAAACAAAGAACGACTAATAGACAATTTGTGAATCCTCCTATGCCATATTCTCAGTTGTTACAACGGTTGCTGCAATTACAGTTAGTTTAGAAGAGGACCTTGGCTCCTCTCACTGGTCCGCCACCTACTGGGTAAGATGCAAACGTTCATTGTGATTTTCATTCGGGTGCTCCAGGGCACGATATTGAACATTGCAAAGCTTTCAAGCATAAAGTACAGGACTTGCTTGATTCCAAAGCTATCAATTTCACCAATGAGGGGCCTAATGTAACTCAGAACCCGATGCCGAATCATGGTGTGGCCGGAGCCAATGCCATTATTGAGGGGGAGAAATTGAATCTGATAACGGATGTTAAAGATTTGAAGACTCCACTGGGTTTTGTGAAGGGTTGTCTGTTGAAGAAGGGGGTGTTTCCTGGTTGTTCTGCTGACTGCTCAGAATGTGAAGCGCAGCCTGCAGGTTGTGATCTTTTGGAGAGAGGTATTCAGAGAATGATTGATAAGGGTTGTTTTCAATTTGATAAAGTCGTGAAAGAAGATGTCGTGAAAGAAGTGAGTGATGGCGGAAACAAAGTTGCCACGATTTCCATCCCATACCGGACTATCAATATTTCAGCGCCTGCTAGGCCAGCTCTGGTGACCATTACTGTACCGGGACCCATGTCGTACGAGAGCACTAGAGCTATCCCATGGAATTAGGGGGAGAGGTGTTCTGTAATGGGCAGAAGCAAGAATGGACTGAGTCTGCAAGCGGAAGTTCGTCGGTTGAGAACATAGTTGGTGTCGCAGGTATCACTAGAAGTGGTAGGGTCTTTTCTCCACTGGAGGTTAATGCCGATAAGGATGGCAAGGGTAAGCGTAAGGCTGTGGTTGAGGAGAATATCTATCCCCAGTTTGTTACAGATGATCTTTCAAAAGATGCAGAGGAATTTATGAGACTAATCCAGAAGAGTGACTACAAAATTGTGGATCACTTGAATCAAACTCCTTCGAAAATTTCTATCCTGTCATTATTGATGAGTTCGGAGGCGTATCGCAATGCTCTGTTGAAAGTTTTGAATGCAGGGTGCATACCCTAGGAGATATTTGTTCATTAGTTGGAGGGGGTAGTCGCTCATGTGAATGCCGGTAATGGCCTCGGCTTTACTGATTTGGATCTGACTCCTGCTCGGAGGAACCATAACCGTGCTTTGCATATATCCTTGGAGTGTAGAGGATCTTTGATGTCGCATGTCTTGGTTGATACAGGATCATCCCTTAATGTGCTTCTGAAGAAGGCATTGATGAAATTAGACATTCAAGGTTTGTTGTGCACGCCCAGTGATCTGGTCGTGAGGGCTTTCGATGGATATAAGAGATCAGTGTTTGGAGAAATCACGTTGCCTATTCAGATAGGACCAGAGGTCTTTGATGGAACTTTCTATATTATGGATATCCATCCAGCATACAACTGTTTGCTTGGCCGACCTTGGATACATGCTGCTGTGGCAGTTACCTCAACGTTGCATCAAAAGCTGAAATATATGGTGGAAGGGAAAATAGTCACCGTGTGCGGAGAAAAGGACATTATGGTTAGCCATCTGTTATCCTTTAAGTATGTAGAAGTGGATGGTGAGATCCACGAAATACTCTGCCAGGCATTTGAAACAGTTCAGATTCAGGGGAAGTCTCCTGTAGAAGCTAGGGGCCCAGAGGTTTCGATGTCGTCGCTCAAGGAAGCCTGTGCTATCGTAGAATCCAACTCGTCTCAGATATGGGGTCAAGTTCTCGATGTTCCTGTCAAGCAGGACAAGTTTGGCCTAGGATACAAACCCTCCAGTTCTTCTCAGATTCCGAGATATAGGGGACCGGTACTGTTCACCAGCAGTGGTGTGATATTTGGCTGGATTAATACCGTTCAAGACGATGAAAGTGACAGTGACTGCGACATGGATGCGTGCATTCGTCCATGTACTTCCGGCCAGAAGTTGTGCAACTGGACTACCGAAGAAGTCATTCATGTTACTACTGCAGAGTAATGTTCATTGTTTTGATTATGTTTAGTCCTGCGTTCTGCCCAAGATGTAGCGACCCATTTGTGGGGCCTTCTTGTTATTTGCAATTTATCATTAAATAAAGGACGTTTCGCATTCAAATTTTGTGATCCCTGTTTTTCTTGTTTTTGTTTTGCATTTATACTTAACAGAAAAATGGCAATATGTTTTGTTTGTTGCATCGCATAATAAACATAACATCCTCATGCAGGTCTTTTCTATCAGATGCCATCGATTCAGGTTCAGCTATGACTTCGTATGACTTTGATAATCCCATTTATCAAGCTGAAGATGAGACTGACGAAGACTGTAAACTACCCGAAGAGTTAGCCAGACTTCTCAAGCAGGAGGAAAGGGTCATTGTGCCTCATCAGGAGGATATTGAGATTATCAATCTGGGTACCGAGGATGATAAGAAAGAGGTTAAAGTGGGGGTTGCATTGGAAGACAGTGTCAAGAGAAGATTGATTGAAATGCTCCGTGAGTATAAGGATATCTTCGCTTGGTCTTACCAAGACATGCCTGGGCTGGATACAGATATTGTGGTACACCGGCTACCTCTCACAGAAGAATGCTCGCCAGTCAAGCAGAAGTTGAGACGGACAAGGCCTGACATGGCAGTCAAGATCAAAGAAGAAGTTCAGAAACAGTTGAATGCTGGTTTTCTTGCTGTCACGAATTACCCTCCGTGGGTCGCTAATATTGTTCTGGTGCCTAAGAAGGATGCAAAAGTCAGGATGTGCGTTGATTATCGAGATCTGAATAAAGCGAGCCCGAAAGATGATTTTCCGTTCCCTCATATCGATGTGTTGGTTGATAACACTGCTCAGTATTATGTGTTTTCGTTCAAGGATGGCTTCTCTGGGTATAACCAAATTAAGATGGCCCTAGAGGACATGGAGAAAACTACTTTCATCACACCGTGGGGAACGTTTTGCTATAAGGTGATGCCCTTTGGATTGAAAAATGCAGGGCAACTTATCAGCGGGTGATGGTCACTTTGTTTCATGACATGATTCATCATGAGGTGGAAGTCTATGTTGATGACATGATTGCAAAGTCACAGACGGAGGAGGGACATCTGGTCGATCTTCTGAAATTGTTTGAAAGGCTGAGGAAGTTCAAGCTGAGGCTGAATCCTAAAAAGTGCACCTTCGGGGTGAGATCTAGAAAGTTATTGGGTTTCATTGTCAGTGAAAAGGGTATTGAGGTAGATCCTGCCAAAATAAAAGCTATATAAGAAATACCTGAGCCGAGAATGGAAAAAGAGGTTCGTGATTTCCTGGGGAGATTAAACTACATTGCAAGGATTATATCTCATCTTACAGCCACTTGTGAACCAATATTCAAATTGCTGAGAAAGGATCAAACAGACAGGTGGAATGAAAATTGGCAGAAGGCATTTGAAAGAATAAAAGAGTATTTGCAGGAACCTCCAATACTCATGCCTCCAGTTGCAGGGAGACCACTGATCATGTATCTCACAGTTCTTGAGAATTCAATGGGATGTGTGCTCGGTCAACAGGACAAGTCGGGTAGAAAAGAGCAGGCCATCTACTACCTGACTAAGAAATTCACCGATTGTGAGTCGAGGTACTCGATGCTGGAAAAAACATGTTGTGCACTCGCTTGGGCCGTAGAGCGTTTGAGACAGTACATGTTGAACCACACAACCATATTGATTTCGAAGATGGATCCAATCAAGTACGTCTTTGAAAAACAAGAACTCTCTGGAAGGATTGCTCGATGGAAAATGGTGTTAACAGAGTATGATATTCAGTACGTTTCCCAGAAAGCCATTAACGGAAGCGTTCTATCGGAATATCTCGTGGAACAGCCGATTGAGGATTATTAGCCGATGAAGTTTGACTTCCCAGATGAAGACATCATGTTTTTGAGGATGAAAGACTGTGATGAGCCTTTACCTAACGAGGGTCCTGAGAGAGAATCTCAGTGGAAATTGGTTTTCGACGGAGCAGTTAATTCATATGGTAATGGAATTGGTGCGATCATTACTACTCCTCACGGTTCTCATATACTGTTCACCGCCCGATTGACATTCGCCTGCACTAATAATGAAGCCGAGTATGAAGCTTGTATTATGGGTTTAGAAGAGGCCGTTGATATGAGGATTAAGAATATGAATGTATACGGTGACTCAACGTTAGTCGTTAACCAAATCAAAGGAGAGTGGGAAACTCGTCAGGCCAACCTGGTGTCTTATAGAGATTATGCAAGGAGACTGCTACCTTTCTTCGATAGAGTTGATTTCCATCATATGCCGAGGGATAAGAATCTGATGGCGGATGCCTTGGACACGCTAGCTTCGATGTACAAAGTGAATTTCTGGAATGAAACTCCTGTTATCACCATCATGCGTCTTGATAGACCTGCTTTTGTGTTTGCCGTTGAGAAAGCATCTGATGGAAAGCCTTGGTATTTCGATATCAAGCATTTTCTCAAAACTCAGGAGTACCCATCTGGGGCATCCAGCAAGGATAAGAAGACTCTGAGGAGGTTAGCTGGAAATTTTTATCTGAACAAGGACGATGTGCTCTACAGGAGAAACTTTGACATGGTTGCTGCATTGTGTGGATGAGCTTGAAGCAAACCTGTTGATGGAGGAAGTCCATGAGGGTTCTTTTGGCACTCATGCCAATGGACATGCAATGGTTAAAAAATTGTTGAGAGTTGGGTATTATTGGATGACTATGGAATCTGATTGTTTCAAATATGCCAGAAAATGCCATAAATGCCAGATTTATGCCGACAAGGTGCATGTGCAACCGGCCCCTCTGAATGTGTTGACATCTCCTTGGCCTTTTGCCATATGGGAAATCGATGTGATCGGAAAGATTGAGCCGAATGCTTCTAATGGACATCGCTTCATTCTGGTCGCGATTGATTACTTTATGAAGTGGGTAGAAGCAACGTCCTTCGCCAATGTAACGAACAGGTGGTCGCCTGATTCATAAAGAAGGACATCATTTTCCGTTATGGAATTCCTGAGAGAATTATTACTGATAATGGTTCGAATTTGAATAACAAAATGATGAAGGAACTGTGTCAGAGTTTCAAGATTGAGCATCACAATTCTTCTCCATATCGTCCAAAGATGAATGGCGCTGTTGAGGCAGCTAATAAGAATATCAAAAAGATTGTGCAAAATATGGTTGTGACCTACAAAGACTTGCACGAGATGTTGCCTTTTGCTCTTCACGATTATCATACTTCGGTGTGTACGTCAACCGGGGCAACTCCTTTCTCACTGGTGTATGGTACGGAAGCGGTCCTGCCATTAGAAGTTGAGATTCCTTCTTTAAGGGTATTGTCGGATGTAAAGCTTGACGAAGCTGAGTGGGTGCGAACCAGGTTGAATAAGTTGAGTTTTATTGATGAGAAGAGATTGGCAGCCATTGCGCATGGCCGTTTGTACCAGAGTAGAATGAAGAAAGCCTTTGGTCAGAAAGTGCGTCTTCGGTGCTTCCAGATGGGTAATTTGGTGTTGAAAAGGATCCTTCCTCCTCAGACAGATCATAGGGGAAAATGGATTCCTAACTATGAAGATCCGTATGTGGTAAGAAAGGTTTTCTCTGGCGGAGCCTTATTGCTATCTACCATGGATGGTGAAGATTTTTCGTCCCCTGTGAACGCAGACGTGGTTAAAAAATAATTTTCTTAAAAGAGACCCGCTGGACACAAAAAGAAAAGTCCAGGAAAAAATGAGGCATCCCGGCGAACCATAAAAAGAAAAGTTTTGGGCAAAAATTAGGGATAAAAGAAAAAGAATGAACCTGCAAAGTTAAAAATCTGAAAAGGCAACTTTGGCAAAAATGGGTATCCCGATTGATTGAAAATCTGAAAGGGAGATCCAGGCAAAATTTAGGGATTAAAAAGCAAATGATCACGGTCTGCGTTCGATCTGTAAGCTTATGAGCAGTTATCCCGAAGGAAAGGAATCAGTCCAGTCAGTCTTGTCAGAAGACGAAGCATGGGGAACATCAAAGACATACAGGTCATAGCCGAATCGACACATGGTGGTTGTTTGTTTCCACATTGCCGACATTTGTATTTTATTTGTTTTCTTGTTTTTGAGCAATTACCTCTTTTCAGGAATTGCATCTGAATTGTAATCCACCTATTTACAGGCATTTCATCAATAAAGTATTCACTTCAGTCAAAGAGCTTTCTTTTTCTTGTCCATTTTACTGTTTTGTTTGTGAAATATCTGTTATTTTGGTAAACATTGCAGGTAAAATCAAGAGGTTGTACAGAGCACAAAGAAAGTGCTGACTTTGCTTGATCGGGTAACTGAGGTAACCATTTCGCATGTAGAACATTTCAGGTGTTTTTCTTTGTTGCAGGTCAACAGGGTTATTTCAGCCGAGTGAGATTCCTTTATCCTCAGCAGTTCAAAATCGCAGCAAATGGTAGTTGTCGTCAGCCGGGGATTATCAACAAATGCAGTCAGGCAGGAACAATGAAAAGGTTTGCATCCCATAGTTGAGATTTTTGCTTCCCCGGTGAAGTGGTCGTCCCCTCTCTCCGGCAGAGCTGTGTCCTCTCCCCGGCAGAGTCCGATTATCATGTTTGAAGTGTTGTATCTCCAACAGAACAAAACTTTGTCTTCATGAGAAAGTGAGTCCCCAGCAGGGTGAAGTTTATTCTCAGCAGAGCAAGATAGAAGTGGTTCCCTCAGCGGCAGGGTGATTTGTAAACCAGTGTTCTTCTCCAGCGAAGGCAACGTCGGTGACACCCTTTCCCAATGGAGTCGGTATTCAGGATTTTCTCCAGCAGAGTGCAGTGCTGATTCCCTCGACAGAGTAAGTGGTGAAACGGGAGTGTGGAATTTCCCCCAGTAGAATGGAGTTCCTAATAGGAGTATCTGACATTCCTTGGCAAGACAGGTTGATACTTGATGTAATCCCAAGCAGAGTGGATTTTCTCCCCAAGCAGGATGGAGTTTCTGGAATGCCATTCAGGGCTGGTTTCCTGAGCAGAGTAAAGTCAATCCTCGGCGGTTGATTGTTTTTCCCCCGCAGGGACAGTTTCATTAACGGAAGGGGTTTGATTTAAACAGAAGGTTGCTTGTGTCCCAGCCAAGCTTTTCAATTTCCCAGAAGAGTTGTATTTTGGGGGGCCATCTAGGGCATTTCCTCGACAGGATATGATTTGATCCCCAGCGGAGTGGATGTTGTTCCAGGAGGCTATTCAGGGCTTGTTTTCCCAGTAAGTCCAGTTTGTCGGCAGGTGTCAACTCTCCCCGGTAGGGTTGTTCTCTCTCCCCGGCTGAGTTGGTATCTTTTCTCCATAGCATTTATTTTGCTAGGGTGGTTCTTTTGCATTTGCATTAGCATCCTACCAAATGCGTAGCATTTCCATTTCGTATGGAGCATTACGCCATTTTCAAACATACGCATGTGAAACATAAGCCAGGTTGTTATCTCTTTGTTTCAGGTGTATTCCCCAGATAATTGATCTTCTTGCCTTTGATATCCAGATCATAGTAGCTTTTGGTTAGCCTGCGTGGTATCCAGACCTCGGCTTACGTTATTCCCCAGCAGTATCATCGGATTTCAGCTGATTATGTTATTTTGGGACTCATTAGGTAGTCAAATCAGGATGAGTGTTTGCGATGTATATTTCTGTCCGTCGAGTACCCAGACTCTGGTCTGTCCTCAGTTGTTGATATTCTTCTCCTTCCGTCGAGTGCCCAGACTCCGGTAAAGACAGGTGTGGTGTTCAGACCACGTTGATGTCAAGCATATTTTCTTTGTGCGTTGAGTATTCAGATTCCGATCAATCTTTGTCGAGTAATCAGGCTCCGGTCTTTTTGTCGAGCAGTCAGACTCTAGTTATTTTGTTGAGTGTTCAGGCTCCGGTCAATATTCGTTGAGCAATCAGGCTCCGATCTTTTTGTTGAGCAGTCAGGCTCTGGTCAATCTTCGTCGAGCGTCCCAGCTCCGGTTATTTTCGTTGAGCGTTCTGGCTCCGGTCAATTTTTGTTGAGTATTCATGCTCCGACTTCTCCGTTGAATTTCCAATTCGGGTTGCATTGCTTTCTCCATTGAGTAATCAGGCTCCAGTCAACTTTCGTCGAGTACTCAGGCTCCGGTAAACCCCCAGTGAAGTCGCCAATCCCGTTGAGTATCCAGGCTCTAGTTGTCGCGTTGAGCATCCAGGCTCCAGTCTTCGTTCGTCGAGCGTCCAGGATCCGGTTCCTTTATACGTCGAGTGTTCAGACTCCGGTTATTGCGTTGAGCAGCCAGGATCCGGTTTTTGTTCGTTGAGTATCCAGACTCCGGTCAGTTTCGTTGAGTGTTCAGGCTCCGGTAAATATTGTTGGTTATTTCGTCCGTTGAGTACGCAGACTCCGGTTATTGCATCGAGCATCCAGGCTCCGGTTCCTTTATTCATCGAGCATCCAGACTGCAGTCACTGCGTTGAGTGTTCAGACTCCGACAAATTTCGTTGATTTATTCTGTTCGTTGAATATCCAGATTCCGACAATTTGAAGTGTTACCTGTAACACCCCGTTTCCCAAAATAAAATAAAACGATTAAAATAAGCACATATCAGAGTTTCTCCCACTTACGGGATGTCACAATTTTTCCACAAGATTCCACATAACATTTCTCAAAATCATCTTCAGTAATATTGCAGTGGAAAAATAAAATTAATTTGCCATAAACCACATAACATGTGTATATACATCATCATATATACAGAAATCGGCCATCTGCCCAAAATATACATATATATATATATATATATATATATATATATATATATATATATATATATATATATATATATATATATATATATATATATATATATATATGTATGTATGTATGTATGTATGTATGTATGTATGTATGTATGTATGTATGTATGTATGTATGTATGTATGTATATATGTATGTATGTATGTATGTATGTATGTATGTATATATATATATATATATATATATATATATATATATATATATATATATATATATATATATATATATATCCATCAAACATCATCACACATCCCACAAAAGAACAGATACGCCACAAGGGCACACATAAACAACAAATGACAACAAACTCCCAAAAGCCCCGGTGTTAC
Organism: Lathyrus sativus; assembly: GCA_963859935.3. Lineage (NCBI taxonomy): Eukaryota > Viridiplantae > Streptophyta > Magnoliopsida > Fabales > Fabaceae > Lathyrus > Lathyrus sativus. The sequence goes on from OZ012736.1 coordinate 21,544,885, forward strand.
GTATCAGAGCATGTCCTACAACGACGCCACAATCCAAGCTAGTTAAACACCTGGATTGTCTATACTTCCGAAGAAGCACAGACCACAACAACAACAAAAGAGTGAGAATCTCGATCAAATATTAATGGTATAAACATACATGAAAAAAAGGCAGAAAGCAATAAATCATTTATTTCATATACCACATATCCGAACCTACTGTCCCATCATCAACAATCACAACACATACACAAATCACTATGCAACACATGCTTTGGACTCCACAAAATGCGGTACCGACTCAACTCAGGATAGATCGCATACACTCCCTCTGAGCAACGATCTATCCCTACCACGCTCCCCCTGAGCTCATATAATCAAATATCAACGTCCCCCACTTGGGACACGGGGGGTCGCATACGCTCCAAATTCCCGTCCACGCTCCCCACTGGAGCACGCAAGTAACTCATACACCGTGTCCACTTTCCCCATTTGGAGCACGTGAGCCACACAGGCCTCACGTCCACACGCTCCCCATTTGGAGCACGTGAGTGAATCGCATACGCTCCACCGAGCAACGATTCACCACGTCCACATACCATGCAAGACGCTATGCATAACCACACGGCATACACAGTGCACACGATCCTACGGATCCATTCATCATAATATGCATACATACACAAGCACACAAAATGCATCGATCCTACCGATCGACTCACCACACAACATATCACACACTATGCACATAAGGCATACCGATCCTACCGATCCAATCATATATCACATACATATTAAGCACACAAGTGCATCCGATCCTACCGATCCAATCGTCACACAACATCACATAATCACAACGCATATAAAGCGTCTCGGTCCTACGGACCCACTTACCACAACACATCAGTACAACATACTCAATGCGTAACGATCCTACTGATCCGCATATTTCGCACATTGTGCATACATCTCACATACGCATCCACACATATTCATTCCTAGTCGAAGGATACATAGCCACTTTAGGAATCACAGCGTACTTCAGTTCAATCGTTCGTATCAACGAGTATTTAAGCACACGCCCTCTACATCACCTACATGCTCTCAACCGATCAACAATAACCACGTACTCGCTCACGACCAACAAGGGTCCAACCACGCGAGAACGAAACAGCACAACTGAAAAATCACAAAATGTTGTCATGTTCGCTGCCTTTCGCCTGGCGAAGCCCCGCAGCGAACACTCGTTGGGACTCGCCCGTCGAAACCCCTAGCGAAGCCAAACAGAAGAAAAAGGCAGCATTCGCTGCCCAGTTCGCCTGGCGAAGGCTCGCCCCTATTCGCCCAGCGAATGCACGCGAATTCTGCAGAAAAACTGCTGTTCAGAAACAGCCCCACACTCCGATTTCGTCCGATTAAATCCCACGAAATCCTACACTATACCAGTACAGTACTATCCCATAAGACTACACCGATTATCCTAGTTCATACTCGATAAATCTTCAGTTCTACTTAATTCTCCAACTTCCGGCATTAACTCCGAATTTACCGGAAACCCCAAAATCATCAAAAAACCATTCCATAGCACATGCAATAAACTCAAACACAATAATCACAATTACAACAGAAATCAACAACATGCAACAACATAATTTCATCATTCATCTATGGGGTTTAGGGAATCCCCCGTTCTACCAATTTTTCATGCAATATCGAATTTAACCGATCAATTCCCCCCCTTACCTCGAAATGCAGCTTGATAATGATGAAGCTTCACGAATTCCACACAGCCTTGATGTTCTGCTCAAGCTTGCTGAACCGTGTTCTTCTCCTCTTGATCGCTCGTCCTCTTTTTCTTTCTTCCAAGCGTGTTCTTCTCTTCTCCTTTTCCAATATCTCCAAAATGCCCTTAATTCCAAAAATAACTCTTATTTTCTTTTATTCCAAATAAATATTATCCTCCATATTTCTTAATTCCATAATTTAAAAATCTTATTCCTTTTAATCCCAAAAATCCAATAATAATATTTTGGCTCATATATATTAATATTAGTAATAACAATAATAATGATTAATAGCATTATTAACATTACTACTAATTATCACATTTTATCACTATATATTAATATTATGATTTCTTGATTCTCCAAATTAATTTCTCAAAACACATCTGCGAATTAAATATTTCTGAAACCAAAAATAATTAAAATGGGCGTTACAACTCTCCCCCACTTTAATTATTTTCGTCCCCGAAAATACCTGATGGAAGCAGCTTTGGATACGCTTCCCGCATCCTGCTTTCCGATTCCCAAGTCACACTGCCACCTGCAGCACCTCCCCAAGCCACTCTCACCAACAGTATCTCTTTTCCTCTAAGTCGCTTCATCTTGTGATCTTCGATCCTCAACGACAATGTCTCCACAGTTAGATTCTCTCTAACTTGGACTTCATCCCTCTGAATCACATGAGACGGATCGTGCACATACTTCCGAAGTTGCGACACATGGAACACGTCATGCAAGTTCGAAAGCTCCGGCGGCAACACCACCCTATAAGCCACAACACCAATCCTCTGCAAAATCTGATACGGCCCGATAATCTTCGGATCCAACTTCTTGGACTTCAAAGCACGTACAACACCCGTCACTGGGTTAACCCTCAAGAATACATGGTCCCCCTCACTGAATTCCAACTCTTTCCTGCGGTTATCATAATAACTCTTCTGCCGATCCTGAGATGCTTTCATCTTCTCACGGATCATCTGTACTGTCTCAGTAGTCTACTGCACCAACTCTGGTCCCAACACCATATTCTCCCCTGACTCATACCAACACAAAGGAGTCCTACACCTCCTGCCGTAAAGAACTTCAAACGGCGCCATCCCGATACTGGAATGGTAACTGTTGTTGTACGTGAACTCAACCAAAGGCAAATGAGTATCCCACGTACCACCTTTCTCTAACACACAAGCCCGCAACAAGTCCTCTAAAGTCTGAATAGTCCTCTCCAACTGCCCATCCGTCTGCGGATGATAAGCTGAACTCAGCTTCAACTCAGTGCCCAAAGCCTCTTGCAAACTCTTCCAAAACACAGAAGTGAACCTCAGATCTCTATCCGACACAATACTCAACAGCACACCATGCAGCTTCACAATTACCCGAATGTAGATCTCTGCTAGCTTCTCCAATGGAAAACTGATACTAATCGGCACAAAGTGTGCAGACTTAGTAAGCCGATCCACAATCACCCAAATCGCATCAAATCCTCTCGCCGTATTCGGAAAACCGGTAACAAAATCCATGGTGATACAGTCCCACTTCCAAACCGGAATCTCTAACGGTTGCATCATCCCAGAAGGTCTCTGATGCTCCACCTTCGATTTCTGACATACCAAACAAGCATACACATAACGAGCAATGTCCTTCTTCATGCCCGACCACCAAAACAACTTTTTCAAATCCTGATACATCTTCGTAGCTCCTGGATGAACACTCAGGCTACTACGATGTCCTTCGCCCAAAATCGACTTCTTCAACTCATCATTATCCTGCACACAAATTCGGCCCCGAAACCTCAACACATCCGCATTATCCAACTTGAAATCACTACCGGAGTCGCTTCCGGCCTCACGCATCAAATCTACAAGTTTCACATCTAAATTTTGATGTCCCCTTACCATATCCAAGAAATCATTCTTCATCTGCAGTAAACTCACAAATCATGCTCAAACCTCGAAACTGCTCAATAAGCGCCATCTCTTTTACCATCAAAGCCGACATATGAATCGTCTTCCTGCTCAATGCATCTGCAACAACATTCACCTTCCCTGGGTGATAACTCAAACTGAATCATAGTCTTTCAAAAATTCCAATCATCTTCTCTGCCTCATATTCAACTCTTTCTGATCAAACAGGTACTTCAAACTTTTGTGATCACTGAACACCTCGAATCTTGAACCATACAAATAATGTCTCGAGATTTTCAAAACAAAAACAACTGCAACCAATTCAAGGTCATGAGTAGGATAATTACGCTCATGCACCCTCAATTGCCGTGAAGCATAGGCTACCACTTTTCCATTCTGCATAAGAACTCCTCGCAATCCCATTTTGGACGCATCACAATATACCACAAAAGGCTCACACGGATTCGGTAACACCAACACCGACGCTGAAGTCAATCTCTTTTTCAGCTCCTCAAAACTCTCTTCACAAGTAGCATCCCACACAAACACTTGATCTTTCCTTGTCAACTGAGTCAATGGCAAAGCCAATCTAGAAAAACCCTCAATAAATCTTCGGTAATAACCAGCTAAACCCAAGAAGCTTCTAACTTTAGTTACCGTCTTCGGCGGTTCCCATTGTAACACCGCGCTCACCTTAGACGGATCCACAGAAACACCATTACCCGAAATAACATGCCCCAAGAAACTCACCGTCCTCAACCAAAACTTACACTTCGATAACTTAGCAAACAACTTGTTATCCTTCAACACTTGCAAAGCGATCCTCAAATGTTCCACATGCTCTTCCTCACACTTAGAATAAATCAGTATGTCATTAATGAACACGACAATGAACTGATCCAAATAAGAATGGAAGATACGGTTCATATATTCCATAAACACACCCGGCGCATTAGACACTCCGAAAGGCATTACTGCATACTCGTAATGTCCATATCGAGTCCTAAACGATGTCTTCTGAATATCACCTTCCTTAACTCTTATCTGATGATAACCCGACCTCAAGTCGATCTTACTAAACACACGGTCTCCCACTAACTGATCCATCAAATCATCAATCCTTGGAATAGGATACTTGTTCTTGATGGTCACTTTGTTCAACTGACGGTAATCGATGCACAACTGCATGCTACCGTCCTTCTTCTTCACTAACAACACTGGAGCTCCCCACGGTGACAGACTTGGTCTAATAAACTTTCTGTCCAACAACTCTCCAATCTGAGTCTTCAACTTGGCTAGCTCCACTGCCGACATCCTGTACGGCGCCATAGAAATAGGCCTCGTACCAGGAATAAGATCAATGTTAAACTCAACCTCTCTCTTCAGAGGCAACTCTGTAATATCATCCGGGAACACCTCCGGAAACTCATTCACCACAGCTAACTCATCCAACAATGCCTTGTTGTCAATAGACTGTGTTGCAAATAAAGAAAACACGTGCGCTTCATCTTCCAACAAGGTTCTCAATTCCTTACCAGACAAGGAATCTGCCAATGCTTCCTCTTCAGGGGTCAAAAATAATAACACTTTCCGAAAACAATCGATGTACACTTGGTTGAACTCCAACCAGTTCATACCCAGTATAACATCCAAACCACCAAGTGGCAAACAGATCAAATCCACACCGAAGTCTCGGCCAAAGATAGTCAGTGGACACTTCAAACACACTAGCGAAGTAGTCACTGAACCAATCGAGGGAGTTTCAATAGTCATCTGCCGCTTAAGAGTAGTCGGCACCAAACCTAACCTCTTCACACAATCAACAGAGATAAACGAGTGGGTCGCACCCGTGTCAATCATAGCAATCAAAGGAATGTTATTGATAAAACAAGTACCTTTGATCGAACGCTCCTCGTCCGCCGACTGAGTACCCACCACAGCAGACACTTTACCGCTAACCTGAGGCGCTTGCGCCCTCCTCGGCTTCTCACAATGAGTGCTAATATGGCCTTTCTCATCGCAGTTATAGCAAGTAGGCATATTAGTCCTACAATACGCCATCACATGGCCCGACTTCCCACATTTGAAGCACTTCTTAGTCTCCTGAGAACAATAACTGGCACAATGCCCCACGACACTGCACCGATAACATTTCAGATCTGACGATGCCTTCCTCTCTCGGAATCTCTTATCAGACAGAACCTTCTGCTTTCCCTTACCGATCGGCACACTGTAAGGTGTACCACCGAACCTTTGCTTACCCTTGCGGTCACTCACCGCCTTGTAATGTGCAATCCTTGCACGGTTGTCATTATCATAAATGCGACTTCTACTCACCAACTCAGGATAACTCCGAATTTTCTGACACACAATTCCCATCTTGATCTCCGGCCTCAGCCCATTCTCAAATTTCAGGCACTTAGAAGTCATAGCTTCCTCAGTATTGTAATGAGGACAATACTGAGCCAGCTCCTCAAACTTAGCCGCGTACTCGGCTACTGACATGCTTCCCTGTTTCAACTCCAGAAATTCCACCTCTTTAGCACTTCTGATATCATCTGGAAAATACTTTTCCAGAAATCCATATCGAACCACCTCCCAAGTAATCGGAGTCCCCGAAGCCTCCATCCTCTTACGACAATTATCCCACCAAGCCTCGGCCTCCCCCTCAAGCATGTGAGTACCGAATCTCACCTTCTGCTCGTCATTGCACCCCATGGTCTTGAAGATCTCCTCTATCGCCTTCAGCCATTTCTGTGCAGCTACCGGATCTAAAATCCCACCTTCAAACTTCGGTGGCTTGTTGCTCTGGGACTGCATCAAGTCTCTGAAATGAGCACCCGCATCCAGATTCTGATTGGCCACCACTTGAGCCATAGCCTACATAGCCGCAACCAACGCCGCATCATTCCTCTCAGCCATACTGCTCAACAACAACAACAACAGGTTAACAGAAAACAACCAACTCTATCCTACAGACAGACTCAAAACACTACACTGGCCGGACGGACCGACCTGCTATGATACCAACTTGTAACACCCCATTTCCCAAAATAAAATAAAACGATTAAAATAAGCACATATCAGAGTTTCTCCCACTTACGGGATGTCACAATTTTTCCACAAGATTCCACATAACATTTCTCAAAATCATCTTCAGTAATATTGCAGCGGAAAAATAAAATTAATCTGCCATAAACCACATAACATGTGTATATACATCATCATATATACAGAAATCGGCCATCTGCCCAATATATATATATATATATATATATATATATATATATATATATATATATATATATATATATATATATATATATATATATATATATATATATATATATATATATATATATATATATATATATATATATATATATATATATATATATATATATATATATATATATATATATATATATATATATATATATATATATATATATATATATATATATATATATATATATATCCATCAAACATCATCACACATCCCACAAAAGAACAGATATGCCACAGGGGCACACATAAACAACAAATGACAAGAAATTCCCAAAAGCCCCGGTGTTACGTATCAGAGCATGTCCTACAACGACGCCACAATCCAAGCTAGCTAAACACCTGGATTGTCTGTACTTCCGAAGAAGCACAGACCACAACAACAACAAAGGGGTGAGAATCTCGATCAAATATAATGGTATAAACATACATGAAATAAAAGGAAGAAAGCAATAAATCATTTATTTCATATACCACATATCCGGACCTACTGTCCCATCATCAACAATCACAACACATACACAACTCACTATGCAACACATGCACTGGACTCCATAAAATGCGGTACCGACTCAACTCAGGATAGATCGCATACACTCCCTCTGAGCAACGATCTATCCCTACCACGCTCCCCCTGAGCTCATATAATCAAATATTAACGTCCCCCACTTGGGACACGGGTGGTCGCATACGCTCCATCCGAGCAACGATCCAAATTCCCGTCCATGCTCCCCACTAGAGCACGCGAGTAACTCATACACCGCGTCCACGCTCCCCATTTGGAGCACGTGAGCCACACAGGCCTCACGTCCACACGCTCCCCATTTGGAGCACGTGAGTGAATCACATACGCTCCACCGAGCAACGATTCACCATATCCACATACCATGCAAGATGCTATGCATAACCACACGACACACACAATGCACACAATCCTACGGATCCATTCATCATAATATGCATACATACACAAGCACACAAAGTGCATCATCCTACCGATCGACTCACCACACAACATATCACACACTATGAGCATAAGGCATACCGATCCTACCAATACAATCATATATCACATACATATTAAGCACACAAGTGCATCTGATCCTACCGATCCAATCGTCACACAACAGCACATAATCACAACGCATATAAAACGTCTCGGTCCTACGGACCCACTTACCACAACACATCACTACAACATACTCAATGCGTAACGATCCTATTGATCTACATATTTCGCACACTGTACATACATCTCACATACGCATCCATGCATATTCATTCCTAGTCGAAGGATACATAGCCACTTTAGGCATCACAACCTACTTCAGTTCAATCGTTCGTATCAATGAGTATTCAAGCACACGCCCTCTACATCACCTACATGCTCTCAACTGATCCACAATAACCATGTACTCGCTCATGACCAACAAGGGACCAACCACGCGAGAACGGAACAGCACAACAGAAAAATCACAAAATGCTGTCATGTTCGCTGCCATTCGCCTGGCGAAGCCCCGCAGAGAACACTCGCGGGGTCTCGCCTGACGAAACCCCTAGCGAAGCCAAACAGAAGCAAAAGGCAGCATTTTCTGCCCAGTTCGCCTGGCGAAACCTGGCGAAGGCTCGCCCCCATTCGCCCAGCGAATGCACGCGAATTCTGCAGAAAAGCTGTTGTTCAGAAACAGCCCCCACACTCCGATTTCATCCGATTAAATCCCACGAAATCCTACAGTATACCAGTACAATACTATCCCACAAGACTAAACCGATTATCCTAGTTCATACTCGATAAATCCTCAGTTCTACTTAATTCTCCAACTTCCGGCATTAACTCCGAATTTACCGGAAACCCCAAAATCATCAAATAACCATTCCATAGCACATGCAATGAACTAAAACACAATAATCACAATTACAATAGAAATCAACAACATGCAACAACATAATTTTATCATTCATCTATGGGGTTTAGGGAATCCCCCGTTCTACCAGTTTTTCATGCAATACCGAATTTAACCGATCAATTCCCCCTACCTCGAAATGCAGCTTGATGATGATGAAGCTTCACGAATTCCACACAGCCTTGATGTTCTGCTCAAACTTGCTGAACCGTGTTCTTCTCCTCTTGATCGTTCTTCCTCTTTTTCCTTCTTCCAAGCGTGTTCTTCTCTTCTCCTTTTCCAATATCTCCAAAATGCCCTTAATCCCAAAAATAACTCTTATTTTCTTTTATTCCAAATAAATATTATCCTCCATATTTCTTAATTCCATAATTTAAAAATCTTATTCCTTTTAATCCCAAAAATCCAATAATAATATTTTGGCTCATATATATTAATATTAGTAATAACATTAATAATGATTAATAGCAATATTAACATTACTACTAATTATCACATTTTATCACTATATATTAATATTATGATTTCTTGATTTTCCAAATTAATTTCTCAAAACACATCTGCGAATAAAATATTTCTGAAACCAAAAATAATTAAAATGGGCGTTACATTACTCTTGCAGCCGACATGGTATCCAGACCATGGCACAATTTGTTATGAACGTGTTCCTTTTGTTATGAATTTCCCCACAGAGTTACTTGGTTAAGTTTCTCTTCTTCCCCGTGCAGAGTTATTTGTTTAAATTTCTCTTGTTTCTCCGTCGGAATTGCATGGTTAAGTTTCTCTTCCTCAGCAGAGTATACGGATGTTCTATTAGTTCAGATACTTCCGGAGATTTCTATCCCCAATCAGAGTTTGCAGTTTATTTTTGCGGGTGGCAAATTTCCGGGTTCTTTGGTATTCAATCGTCTTTTACCTTGACTGTTTGAAAGCCGATGCTCTCATCCCTTCAAGCTCAAGTCGATTAAATAGGGGCAGTTGTAGCACCCCAAAATTTGCCTTTCGTTTTAGCCGTAACTGACTTTTGTTTCTTTGCATTTTGCATTTTTGCATATCATAGCATTTGTTCTCGGGGCATGGGGTTAAGGTATTCCTATGGCTCAAGTTCATTTTGGTGCAAAGATTGAACAACTAACAGTGAGCATCCGAGGCTCGGGTATTTATTTTGTCCAGCAGTCAGGCGACCGATTTTATATTATTTTGTAGGAGAACAGCAGTTCAGAAAGCAGCACTCAGACTCATGTCAAGCACTTTCACAGTGATAATGTTCAAAAATGAGGTTCAGAAGCTAAACAGAGTTCAAGATAGTTGAAACAGGACAAATGGACATATTTCCCTCCAAAAGGCGCCAAATTCAAAATTTTGAAGGTGTTAATCGGTTAGCACATATGGTTAACTGATTAACTGTTGGAGAATCATCCCAGATTTGAAAATTTAACAGTGTTAAATGGTTAACGCATATGGTTAACCGGTTAACCATGAAAGATTTTTCCCTGTACGTGATTTTGCAAGCCAATTGCACTTGAGGTCCAATTTTGATCACTTTGGAATTCAAATTTTCACTTGGGAAGGATCTAGAACATCATTAAAATTCATATTTCCCTCCAAATGCCCACTCCTCATTTCAAACCTTGATTTCTAATCCAAATTCACAAGCCTAGCTTTGGATCCAAACCTAAGTCATACTTAAGTGATTTACTCCAAACCAAACCATTCAATCTCTCATAGTTCAATTCATTTTTCAAAATTCACTCTTGAGCTCTCAACTTTCTCTCAAATTCTCCATTCCCAAAACCTCACTCAAAGCTCTTCATCATTTGGATTCATTGATTTTTCATTGAAATCAATGGATACTTGAGCATAAACCTCCACTTATCATCATCATTGGATAAATTTTCATAATCAATTTTCGTGCAAATTGAGATCTGATTTTGGAACATAGTTGGAAGAGCTTATTTGGAGTAATTTGGCTTTAAAGTATTTGATCTTCATTCCTCTTGCAAGAATTATTGTGGATCTTGAAGTTTTCCAGATAATCGTGTTTGGATCTGCTCAAATTCAGTTGATAAACACTTACCGAAGCAAATCGCCGCTTCGAAGGTTGGAATTCTCGATCCGATTTAATTTTTGAACTTATCATGTTAATCTTCATATTTGATTGATTTTTGGTTGATTTCGATCCGTTCAGATTGTGATATTGCTACGTAATTGTGTATCCATGCTGTTGGATCTCTGTTTTCTGTTGTTAATCTCGTGCTTAATTGATAAGTGGATCTGTTGGAACCTTGGATAAGCTGTTTTGGGTGCTAGAAGTGATTTTCTGCTGCTGTTTTTAGCTTCTGGTACAGTTTTAATCGGTTAACCTATATGGTTAACCGGTTAACCATTTCAAACTTTCAAAATTTTTCAAACGTTAACAGTGTTAATTGATTAACGCATAGGTTTAACCGATTAACCTGCTCAAAATTCCAGATTTTCCAAACTTTTTAAGGTGTTAACCGATTAACCCCAGGGGTTAACCGAATGACATTGTGTCAGAATGTCATATTTATTGTTTTGCTTGTTTGTTTGCATATTGTTTCGATTCGAATCATCATAGATCAGTGTGATGCATTAGGATTGAAATGTTTTGGATATTTGTCACTGTTTGTGGTTGGCTAATCATGATTTTGTTGACATGTGTGTTCATTTTTCACTTCGTTGCATGCTTGTGTATGTGTTTCGAAGTGAGCATTTGTTTGCATGTTTATTTGCTTTCATCTCTTGTTTTTCTCCACATGATTGCATCATTTTGCATCACTGTTGAGGTTGAGACACGCTTGTGGCGGCTGCTGCCCCACACATTTTTTCCTCCTTCCCACCATTCTAAGTGTTGCATTTTCATGTTTGCATTCTTTACTTATGATTGATCCTTCCTTTGTTCTTCTTATGCTTCTTGCAATGATCCCCATAGGGTTCCTAGTCCCTCTGTTTAGGATGGGAGTAGGAGAGACATTAGGTGTTCAATCCAAGCATGCTAACATTAGGGTAGATGTTCCCCCTTTTCATCCAAACTTTAGGACCACTTTGCATGACAACGTTAGGACCGAGTTTCTCTTAGACCTTCCGTGCATCCCTCTTCTCATCTCAAAACAATTCTAACTCATCTAATAAAGGCGATAAACATTGCGCGCTACGAGCCTTAAGCCACATGGGGAATGATGAGTGAGGGGTCTCCTCTCACTTATCTAGAGTGGTTAGTATACGTCCCGTTTGGGGGCGATATACGACGCATTCGCCTCCATGTCATAGTCTTTAGTGCAAGGTGAATCACAAACCGGATTAATTCACTTCACTAAAAAACACAAAACAAAATTCAAACCTCTTTCCTTCGGGATTAATCGGAAACCTTTTTTCAGAAAAGAGTGTTATTAAGCTTCAGTTCTACCGCAAACAGGCTTTGTCCCTAACTGCTGGAACGGATGTTTAAGCCTACTCGGTTAAAACACTTAATCAACCTGTGGTTTCGTGTGGCCCGAATTACGTTTGCTATGATCTTTCATACCAGATGAAAGTACGTAGGCACAAGACGCGATGTCTTGGCGAGCAACCTCCCCCCTTCTCTCCCGTAGTTAGCCGAACTACGTGGACTCTGACTTTCCCATTGCATGAGGGAATACGTAGGCACAGAGCAGCGATGCTCTGCCGAGTCTCTCTTTTTCTTTTCTCTTGTCCCGTAAGCCTGTAGCGTAGATAGTTTAAACACACCTTTAGATAGACAACAAGCGTGGATCCCGTCGAGTACGACGGACGTGAGGGGTGCTCATACCTTCCCCTTGCGTAACCGACTCCCGAATCTAGGACTTGGTTGCGATGACCTTGTCTTTCCCTTTTCGTCAGGTTTTTCCGATCGTTTCCTTTTCCTCTTTTTGGGATAAATAACGAAAGGTGGCGACTCTTCTGTTCTCCGCCGGGTGTTTTTCGCAGTTGCGACAAATGGTCCTTACCTAAAGTTGACAAACTCTATCCCAGGGTTCTAGTTGAAGAACAATCCTAGTAAAGGTAGGTATTTTAGACTTAAGCAAAGTCTAATGGCTAGTAGGTGCTAACTTAACAAAGCTAGGGTTCAAAAATGACTTAACAAAGTAAAAGGGAGGGTAATGAGCTATTTATGACCCAAGGGTCGAGAAAGAGACTTTCCTTTGGAATAGAAAATGATGAGGCAACTGGATGAGAACTAACAAGTTCCATCAACTGGGGAGTAACTTAACAAAGTTAAAGAAACAAAGAAAGAACATGTAACAACATGTAAACATAATCAAAATCAAATCTTTAGCATCTTAACAAAGATGAAGAGAAACAAGGTAACAACCATCAAGGCAAGCAAAGAACATGTGTAACAACAACAAGTTCATTTATAAAATTCAAACAAGATTAATGCAAGCAAGTTACAACTTAAAGCAAGCATACTATAGGAATCAAATGAGATCAAATGTAACAACATAAGACCAACTATCATGCATTGATGACAATCAAGCAACCAAGAATACAGGAAATGTTACAATAATTCAAGTATTAGTTCATGACTTCATGGGGGGAAAAGTAAACAAGTTTTATGATGTCAAACAAGACAACAAACAAGCCCTAGCATGTTATGTCTAACAAGAAGTTATAACATCAAGAATCATGTTATGAATCACAAAGAAGTTTGATAACACGAAATCATATAGATATTTTCATGCATAATTCAACTAAAGTCTAACCGTTTTCGATCCGATTTCGGGTTATTTCCGTGTATTTGTCTGATGTTTTTGCAGGTATTCAACGATCACGTCTAAACAAGGCAACATGAAGAAAAGAAGCAATCTCAGATGAAATATGGACGAAAAAGGAGTGAAAATACAATGAAAAGCGCAGCAAGCAGTTTTTGCTGATGTGACGACCGTCACAGCTTCATGACGACCGTCACACAGTTGACGACCGTCATGCAGGCAAAAACGCCCCACTCAGATTACACGTCAAAAGAGCAGTTCCAATTCCCACAGAGTGGACCACTACTCCCTAAATTATCTGCCTCAAGGTCCATCATCTTCAGAGATAACCGTTGGGATTCCACCTCTATAAAAAGGGAAGCAGGGGACTTCAAAAAGGGAGCTGCCTTCATACCACGAAGTGCTGCCGAATTTAATTTCCAGAGCAACTTACTTTCCAGTTTTTATTTGTATGCCTTTCTTTTTACATTTCCTTATTCCCATTTCCGCTCTTTTGTAATTGCTATCATATTGTACAATCAAATTGGCACTAAAGACCAGAATCCTGCCAACATCTGTGGAGGATCTGCCCAAAGGCCAATTGGCATATTTACAGGTTTTCATTTTGATCGACTTCTGTTTTATTATAATGCACTTTATTATTTATTATTCTTATTTATATTTTGTTTTTCCCAATTCCATGTCTAGCTAAACTTAGGTAATCGATATGTAGTAATAATTCGAATGGGATTTGATAACCACTTGTTTGAAAACTTTCTTTTCACAAAAGTAATCTATGGTCTGAGTGTTTAAAATTGATTCACTGAATAAACTTCGTCGCGAAAGCGAGAACTTATTTAAAAGTAGTTTTGCCACGAAAGTGGGAAATTAATTAAGATACGAACCAACAAGCGAAAGCTGCGGTAAGGTCAGATAGTAAACACTAGGCATTTGTTTTAATAACAGCGAAAGCACTTTAAAACGAATTAGAATTTAGAGATTTCCAAAAAATAATTTTAACCCCGAACGGAATACGAAAGTATACGTTTGGCCCTTAGGATTATGATTAGCGTCAATAACCATCGTGAGGCGAGAGTTTTCAAATCTCCATTTTCTGCTTGAATAAACTTTGAAAATTATTTCAGACACCATGATTTATCAAATCCCTGAAGAACACAATTACTACGTATCGATTCAATTAATTAAAATCTAAACAGTAATCTTAGTTCCCTTTTTAGTGACAATCTTATTCCCTTAAACATATTCTACCTATCTAAACATAGTAACTCCCGAGAACATTAGTTTGATTACGAGTCCCTGTGGGATCGATATCTATTATTACTACGCGATAGACTGTGCACTTGCAGTTAGTTGTATTAGACATAGAAAGTCGCGATCAAGTTTTTGGCGCCGTTGTCGGGGACCCGTTTAGTCAATAGTGTAACCTTCTGTTATGCCGTATAAACTAGGTTAACAATTTTCATTTTTCCTTTACTAGTTCTGTCGATTGTATGCCAAGAAATCGCCCGCAAGGCGATATCGTAAAACCTTCAGTCGCAGAACTAGAACGCTTCTTACATTTAAGAAGTAGAATCATTGAGTACCAACTCAAACAACTCAAACATAACACTCCCGAACCTCTCACTCTCATTCCCAAATCAGAAAAAGAAGAACCAGAGATGGCTGAAGGACCTCCGAACAAACCGCTGAAGGCATACGCTACACCATCTCAGATGGAGCCTAGAAGTAGCATTGCTGCCCCAGCTATTACCCGAAATGATTTTGAGCTGAAATCGTCATTGCTGTCGGCTGTACAACAAAACCAATTCTCAGGAAACGCAACTGAGGATCCGAACGAACATCTAACGAAGTTTGTACAATACGCAGACACAGTAAAAGCAAATGGAGTAACTCCAGACGCGATAAGACTTCGTCTTTTCCCATTCTCTCTTAGAGACAGAGCATGGACATGGTTACAATCATTACCATCCAACTCCGTTACGACGTGGGAGCAATTGAAGAACGTCTTCTTAGCGAGATATTTTCCGCTAAGCAAAACTGCTATGCTTAGAGCTCAAATCAACGGATTTCGACAGAAAGATACTGAATCTCTTTACGAAGCATGGGAACGATTCAAAGATATGATGAGAACATGTCCTCACCACGGTCTAGAAGACTGGGTGACAATCCATACCTTCTATAATGGGCTTCTATACAATACTAGATTGACAATAGACGCTGCCGCGGGCGGTGCACTTATGGATAAGCCATACGATGAAGCCTATCAATTAATAGAAAACATGTCACAAAACCATTGCCAATGGGGAAGTGAACGCACTCCAACTGAGAAAACCACAGCGAAAGGTGGGATGTACGAAATCAGCAGCCTTGAAAAGTTCAATGCTAAAGTAGATGCTCTAGCACATAAAATCGATAGTCTGACCGTCAACCCCACTGCAACTGTCGCTGCAGTAACTCCAAATTGCGAGTTATGCGGAAGCACCACTCATAATGCACCCGAATGCCCATTGCTAGCCGGAATCCCGCCAAACCAGGTAAATTATGCTCAAGGAAATCCCTACGCAAATACCTACAACCCAGGTTGGCGAAATCATCCAAACTTTTCTTACAAAAGCGAAAATGCATTGCAAATGCCTACTGCTCCGCAAGGATATAAAAAACCAGCTGCTCAGAATGCACCTAGGAAATCAAACCTCGAATTGATGATGGAAAAGTTCATAGCTACTCAAGCTCAGACGAACAAAGAGTTCCTAAATCAAAACATACACACTAGCGAGCAAATTAAACAGTTGACAGGAAAAGTAGACGCTTTAGCCACCCACAACAAAATGTTAGAAACTCAGATATCACAAGTGGCTCAACAACAAGCATCTGCTGCCGCACCTGCTGGCACATTTCTTGGACAACCCGAACAGAATCCCAAAGGCCAAGCAAATGCTGTGATACTAAGAAGTGGAAAAGAATTGGACGAACCGATCGATCCGAGGACCGAAAACTCAGCCATGCAACAGAAACCAACTGAACAAGCAGAAAAGGAATCTGAGTTAGAGAAGAAGGAGGACAACGAGAAGGAGGATACCGCAAGTGAAAAAACTCAAGCACCTCCAGCGCCATATAAACCACCTATCCCTTATCCGCAAAGACTAATAAACTCTAAAACTTCAGGACAGTTTAAGAAATTTGTAGAGCTCCTTAAACAGCTGAATATTACTATTCCTTTTACAGAAGCGATAACTCAAATGCCGTCATACGCTAAATTTCTCAAAGAGATCCTGTCGAATAAGAGAAAGATCGAGGATAACGAAACAGTTACACTTACTGCAGAGTGTAGCGCTATTATTCAGAACCGCATGCCTCCTAAATTAAAAGACCCAGGTAGTTTCTCCATACCCTGCGTCATAGGAAAGTTCGTAATAGACAAAGCTCTATGCGATTTAGGAGCCAGTATCAGTGTTATGCCCTTATCTATATGCAAAAAGCTGAATATGGGAGACCTCAGGCCAACCAAAATGTCCGTACAATTAGCTGACAGATCAGTAAAATACCCCGTCGGAATACTGGAAAACGTTCCAGTACGCATAGGACAATTCTACATTCCAACCTGTAATACCCCAAATTTTACCCTTTCTTTTTTATTTTTATTTTAAATTCTGATTAACTTAATAAATTAACCTTTTTTTTTAAATCTTGTTTTTTTAACTAATAATAATTTAATTAAATTTTTTTTATAACTTTACTAATGTTTTTTTATTAACTTTTTTTTTCTATTTAGTTTATTTATTTAAATCATTTTAAGCTCTTCTTACTAACTTTTAGGATTTAGATTAAAATTTAATTTTTTTTCTTTTCTTTAAGAGTAAATTTTTTTATAACCTTTTTTAAATTAATTTCTAACACATTTTTTTAATCAAAATTCTATTACCTTTTTAAAATTAAATCTTTTTTCTAACTTTTTTTAAAAGATAAATCCTTTTTCTAACCCTTTTTTAAAGTTAAATCTATTTCTAACTTTTTTAAAGTCAAATCTTTTTTCTAACTCCTTTTTAAAATTAAATCTTTTTTCTAACTCCTTTTTAAAGCTAAATCTTTTTTTTCTAACTTTTTTTAAAGCTAAATCTTTTTTTTCTAACTTTTATAAAGTTAAATCTTTTTTTTCTAACTTTTTAAAAAAAAATTAAATCTTTTTTTTCTCTAACTTCTTTTTAAAATTAAATCTTTTTTTTTCTCTAAATTCTTTTTAAAATTAAATATTTTTTTCTAACTAATTTAAAAATTAAATCTAACCTTTTTTTTATTAAATCTATCCTTTTTTTTTAAAAATTAAATCTAAATCTTTTTGACACCATCCTTTTTCAAATTAAAATTCTAAATTCCTTTTAAAATTAAATTCTAATGCCATTTTATTTTCTTTTTTAAAATTAAGATCTAAATTCCTTTTAAAATTAAATTCTAACAGTTTTCAAAATAATTCTAACATTTTTTAAAATCAACATTCAAATGTTTTTTATTTTAAAATTCTAACTCATTTTTTTTTTAAACTTAAAATTCTAATTTTTATTTAACTTGAAACTCTTATTTTCTTTACTAACTTTTTAAATTTAAATCCAACACTTTTTTAATCAAATTCAATCCCAATGAATTCCAGATGGAGCAAAATCAAATCAATCAGATCATATCATCATCATAAGAAAATCAGATCTAAATATCAACATCACCATCATTGAATCAAATCTGAAATCATCATAAAAATTCATTCAAATCAAATCAGAGATTCAAAAAGATTGAGATATTCAAATCAAATCTGAGATTGAAAAAGATTTAAAAATCAAGTATAAAAGGACCCTCAGAAGCAACAAAACGGGGGATCGACAAGCATAAAAAACTCTTACGGTCTTCATCAAAAGTAACTAACTCTTCTTTTTTTTTAATTTCTAATCTTTTTTATATCTTTTTTTCAAAATTTCTACCATTTTTTCTTAATTAAAATTCTAACATTCTAACTCTTTTTTTATTAAAATTCTAACCTTTTCTCTTTTATTTTCAAACTTTTATTTTTATTTTCTAACCTTTTTTTTAAAAACCAAATTTCGAAGCTCTAATTTTTTTGCTAACTTTTAATTCTAACTTTTAATCTATTTTCTTTTTCTTAATCACATTAAAAACTCTAACTTTTCCAAATCTCACAAAAAAAACCTAATTCCATTCTAACTCTTTTCTTATTACCTAAATTCTCATCGTCTCAAAACGTTCATCACTTAACTTCTAATTATTGTCAATTCCAATTTTCATCCTTCATTCCTAACAGTATTCTTGATTATCCATGAACCTGTTCACTAATATTTATTTATTTATTTTTGTATTTATTTTTATATTTGTACATAATCTGACATCATCGTTGCTATTCCATATTCCATTATCACTTGTATATTATCGCCATCTTCTCTGCATATTAATTTTCATTGTTTATTAATTTTTTGCTAACATCCTCATTTTTAAGATCCAAATTTCTAACTTTTTTCTTGTTTCGTTAATTATAATTTTCTACTTAAATTCCTAACATTCCCGTCTAATTTTTTGTCTAACCCCGCATAATAACAGTCTCGGTTTGTTTTGGTTTTTTGCAGCTGACTAAGTTCAATTGATTTTATTTTCAGTTTAAATATTCAATTATCATATTTGTAACTGCTTATGGGATGTAATTTTGCGAGACAATTGTCGCATTTATCTTTCCGCACTTTATTTTCTGCCGTTGTATGCATATTTAATTTCATCGCATCTTTATAATTAATTTCACTCCTCCGAAGGAATTAGGTCTAGCCGTTTGACCGCCGTGTCAATAGTCCTCAACTTCAAACCCTTACAACTCTCACAAACCCTAATTTTCACAAATGCCTCGCCGCAGGCAAAATTACAATTTTACCCCTAGCATTAGGTCAAAGAGCCTCCGCGCTCATTTTAGGGTTTCCCGCCGTGGAATCCCTAATTTAACCCTAATTACAACTTAACAATTCAACGTAGAGAGTTGGAGTTTCTACACTCCACGTAAGCATGTCCTTAAGATGCGTTTATTCCCCTTGAGACCTTGACCACAGTCAAGAAGTCTCTAACCTCCCTTTTGAGGGGAACTACGATTACTCTGATTCCACTCCCGTAAGGATACGTAGGCACAAGATGCGATGTCTTGCCGAGTAAACTTAGAATTAACCCCTTAGGTTTATTTTCTCACTTTTAGTCCTTTGTACATATACCTTAAGCAAATAAATAAAGCAAGTAGTAAGCATTTGAACAAAAGGTTCCTGTAGAGTACTACAGAAGTTTAGGGTGCTAATACCTTCCCTAAATTTAACCAACCCCCGAACCCTAGATCTTTTCCCGCATTGTGTTTACGATGCAAAAATAGGTTTTCCCTCTTTTGACCTTTTCCTTCGGATAAATCAAAGAGCGGTTGTGAATTGAATTGTGATTCAAACTAATTAATAGTTTGTGATCCTATTTCCACCGCAACAGAAAATGGCGACTTCACTGGGGAATTGCTAAACTTTTGAGGGTTATCCCTAATTTGTTCATATTTATTACTATCTGTGTTATTATTCATTTGCATGTATATATTTGTGCTTTGATTGTGGGACTGTTCCTTGTGCTGTGAGATAAGTCCTACGCCCGGACTAGTGACATTATTATAGGATGGGGATATATTCGATGAGGCTTATAGGGAGTGAATCCCGACCAAGCTGATTCGAGAATCACCGCTCAGTTAAGACCTTTTCGAAAATGGTTCGGTTGAACGAGTAATCGTTGAAAACTTTTTCCATGGTCGATTGGAGTCTGTGATATTGAGGACCGTAGTACCTTAACACCACCTCGGCCTTATTTAGGACGTAGTGCGGGAGCTATGTGGGAGTAATCCTACAACGGCTGCTACGCGATACTACACTCAAAAGAGGTTCTCTTGAGAATATTATTCACCCCCGAGTCAGTCGGAAGGTTGATAATATCCGAAAGATGGGCTGATGACTTTGGGCACTTTGTAGAACCTTGTTCGGCAGATACAACTAACCTATAGTACACTCCTTTTGGGATGGGTAGACCTTGACTCCGCTCACGCTCCTTTAACCTAGGACTTTGTGTGTTTTCATGCATTGCATCCATAAAGCATCTCATTGCATTGTATTTCATGGAGTTCAAATATCATTTATGGATATCGCGGGATACCATAAATAAAAAAATAAAATGAAAAAACAAGAAAAAGATTTCCTTGGTACCCCACGATATTCGTAAATGTTTGAATTCCATGAAATCTTCTTTTGCATTCACATTTTAGCATCATACTTTTGCATTGCATGTGTCTCCCGATTTCTCATACTCGGTTCTCTCACCCTCCAGTTTTGTCACCCTGAGTTCTCTGCATCAATACGACCCTTCAAAAGAATGGAAGATCAAAACCAAGAGATCAACCGTGTCAGCCATGAATTCGAAGATCTTCGAGGAAGTGTATGGCAGATTTTGGAGATGTTACGAGCTCTTAGTGTGAAGGTGGATGCTCAGTCTACTGTTGTTTCTAAGACTAATACCGTTATGGAACCTCAACCAGCTGTTACTGTCGAGAATGTACCTCCTCACGGTCTTCAATCCGGTTTGGTGCCTCCCAGTGCTCAACCAGTTCGACGAGCTACCCCTCCAAAGTGCAAAACTCCTAACTCCGACCATGGTAAAGGACCTACACGTTCAAAGAACCGCAAAAAGGCTACTCCTCAACCTTTACAATATCAGCAGAGTTATGTTCAAGGTTATCCGTTTCTATATGTTCAACAACCCTATGTAGCTACTGTTGCACCTCCTTTCGATCAGCAGTTTCCTGCATGCCAGCCTGTACAGTCAGCTCCGGTATATCAGGCACCAGTTTATCAACAACCTTCCGGTTATTCGCCTATGCAAGTTCCTGTCGACAGTCAACGAGTGCCCAACGCTCCTGTTCACCAGCAATCACAGGATCAGGTTCCTTATCCCCGTAAGAGTCAGTATAAGCCTTGTCCTCCAATTCCGACGACTTTCACTGAGTTATACCCCCATTTGGTACAACAAGGTCTGATTACCACCCGTGCTTTGGGTCCTCCACCTAATCCATTACCTGCAAGTTACAACGCTACCGCTCATTGTTTATTTCATGAGGGTGCGCCCGGCCATGATCTAGAGAATTGCTATGCTCTTAAGAAAGTTGTCAGAGATTTGCTAGAAGCGAAGAAGTTGTCTTTTAGCAATGCTCAGCCGAAGATCGAGACTCCTCTCGGGGTCCCTCACTTGTCGGGTTCGAATTCTGCAAAGCATGCTACTCCTGTGGCAAATCAGCCGAGTCCAGTAATTATTCAAAGGCCTAGCTCGTTTCATTTCAATAACCCTCAAGATGATATGACCGGGATCAACAAAGAATCTGGGAAAGTTATTTTGAAGCAACGACTGAAAACTGTTGAAGATGTGACCAGCGTAACTGGGGCAAGCCATGACGACTCACAGTGATCATAAGCCAGACGTCCTTTCCATTGAGGCTCCGCCAAAGGAAACTGTTACGTTTGAATGCAAGATTTCATAAACATTTTAGAAGGATTTTTCCGACAGTTCATTTGTTTATTTATATGTATTTCTCTTTGATTAAGCATATTTAGCATGTACGAATTTGTTTATCTTTGATTAATTAATGCAACGCATATGTTTGTCTTGAATAAATCCATTCGTTTCACTCATTCAAAATATATTTTTCATAAATTATAATGCCAACTTTACCCGATCTCTTGTTCTGATGGAGAATTGGGGGGAGGATGACGAACCCAAAACGTCAGATTTCTTGTCGTATGCTTTCGATTGAAACCCGCTGATGATGTAAGGCATTGTTTCAAATCCCAAACACTGGAGATATAAGGATGTTAATCCCTAGTCAACCCTTTGAGCCTTGAAGTAGGAGTTTTTCTTTCTTTTTAAGAACCTTCATCCTAACCTGGGGCAGGGTAGGTTTCAGTTAAACCGATCGAGCGCTTAGACTCTTAAAAAGGAAGAGCCAACCTTCGAGAATTTATCCTTAGCATCTTAAGAAGTCCAATACAATGGCTATCCCTCGGTTACCTAAGGAGTGGGGCAGTCACGAGCCTTTCGAAAGATTTACACGACTTGTGCATAAAAGAATATTCAAAAAAAATAATAAAAGCCCGCTAAGTCAAAACCTATGAAGGAGACTTAGGCAAAACTGGGGCATCCCGCTGGACTCCAAAGTCAAATCAATAGACGCTGTCCAGGAAAAAGTTAGGGAATAAGAACAACAAACCAGTAGTTTTTAGAACCCCTATAAAGAACAAGGTCGTGTGACCAATTGCCAAAAGAAATAGGTGAGTGACTGCCATGTCCAAAGCCTTGATAAGTTCTCGACCATAGCAAATCCGCTTGGGATATGAGTGTTCGTATCCGGTTAACTGAATTAGGATTGGAGAACATCACGAAGAATGGGCGGGTACAAATATAACTTTGAGCCTTTATCCTTTGTTTCTTAAACCGTGAAACGAGCCACGATACAACCTTTAAAAGACCTAATTGAAGTAGGACTTCGGTTGAAAGCATACTCGACAAGATCACGTTTCCTGACTCCTACGAGCTATGCTCAGAAAAAATTCATGTTGGCATTATAATTCAAACTTATATCCTAACCAGTAATCTCGGTCACGAGTTGTTGAGGTATCTTTTTCAAAACAAAAAACAAAAAATTCAAGACAAATATATGCGTACATTGACAAGCTCAGGATAGGCATTTCAGGCATGACGACTTTGCTTGATATCTTAGAGATTTACATATGGACATAACCCGTGGAACTTGATGATCCTGCTAAACAGGGGCAGGCAGTTTCCCAGTTCGCTTACCAACGCGAGTCTGACATTCTTAAAGAGTTATTTCTCAAAGATTTCGTCGTAACACGATTAAATTGTGCCAGTTACGTCCAGACCTGACGAATCTCTCAAAGAGTTTGAAAACAGTGGGGCAACCAGACTCCGTGTTCTCTATAAAATCCTCTTGAGATGACCTTACCTCGCAACGCAAGTATCCTGGGGCACCATGTTTTTAAAGGAAACAAATGGCGACTACTATAAGGTCCTTCAAGATCAAGGCCATGTGGTTTCACAACTTTTCTTCATGCACCCGACGGATTTTACTCACGGCGGCCTTCGTTCCCCAGTAAATCTCAGTGTTGCAACAGGCTCCCAAGCTATTGCCTCATCATAGTCCCCAGCGAGACTATAAGCTGACAACTTTTTCTTAGGTAACTCAAAAGTGTCCCTCAAGTTTTCTTCTCCCCATGTGAAGACATGATACTGTGCACCCAAGCAGATTACCTTCTCCCCAGAGAATCCAGAACTTTAAAACCAGAATTGGTTCTACCATTGATCCTTCTCACCCATGATTGACGTATTGGTTGCAGAGAACACAGGGTATCTCCGTCGAGATGTTTATTTCATCTCTCGTCCCGTCTCTAGTCTGTTTCGTCAGCCTACGCAGGGGCATAAGCATCACATGCCTATTTCATTACATACTCATTACATACTCATTACATATTCATTACATATTCATTACATATTCATTACATATTCATTACATATTCATTACATACTCATTTCATAACATCTTGCATATTTAACTACATAGACATTAACATACATTCATATCAACATATTCATTAACATACGCGATAACATGCACAGGTTCATCATTGGTCGTTACCGCCGAGTAACTGGGTTCGTCCATTCTCTTCAAATAGATTGTCAGCCCTAAGCATAAAATACATATGTGTTTCCGAGTTTCCCTACAGAGCTCGATCCTCGTGGATGACGGTTACTTCAGCTATCTTTCCTCACCAGGATAAGATATTTACCCTCCGAGATCATTCCCTCGATGGAGTCTTGATTACCAGTTTTCTTTCTAGCTCGATCCTAGATTGAATCTCAGTCTTGTCGGTCGTCAATCCCAACTGGACGTGCATATATTTTGCACCATCTAAAGATTTTCACCATACCATGACAGATACGCGACTATCTCGCTTGAGAAGTTTATCACTGTACCCGGACGTGCATTTATTTTGCACTATCTTTCAAGAAAATCAACTACAATCCTTTACAGATACACGACAGTTCACGCCTGGAAAATCTATCAGTACAACACTTTACAATCCTACATGTTACAACATCGGTACAACACTTTACATCTTACAACATCGGTATGCGACTGTTCTTGCCTGAGAAGCCTATCGATACAACAACCTTACACAATCAGATACGCACCCGTTCTCGCCTGAGAAGCTTATCATTGATCAGCACCAGTTCTCGCCAGAGAAGCTTATCATCATCTGTTATCACCTCTACAAGCAGTTCTTACATGAGAGGCTTATTATCGCTACTCTTGCAAAAAAAAGCGACATTTCTCACCTAAGAAGCCGACCCTATCTTCGTTATGACTCGCAGCAAATGGCCATCTCCATTGAGAAGTTGGGCTTCCATTTTCCTTGTCGTCTTGAAGTATAGGGAGGTTTGAACCAAATGGTATTCAGGAGAGCACGATCTTGAAATACGGGGAGGTTTAAGCGGAATCATCTTCAGGAGAGCACGATCTTGAAGTATGAAGAAGTTCATTTACCCTTTAGTAAAAGAAGGAGCGGAATCATATTCAGGAGAGCACGATTCTGAAGTATGAAGAATTTCATTTACAAGAAAGAGCCGAATCATATTCAGGAGAGCACGATTCTGAAGTATGAGGATGTTCAGTTCACCCTTTTCATATTTAGGAGAGCACGATTCTGAAGTATGAAGAATTTCATTTACCCGAAGAGCTGAATCATATTCAGGAGAGCACGATTCTGAAGTATGAGGAAGTTCAGTTAGCCCTTTTCATATTCAGGAGAGCACGATTCTGAACTATGAAGAATTTCATTTACCCGAAAGAGCCGAATCATATTCAGGAGAGCACGATTCTGAAGTATGAGGAAGTTCAGTTAGCCCTTTTCATATTCAGGAGAGCACGATTCTGAACTATGAAGAATTTCATTTACCCGAAAGAGCCGAATCATATTCAGGAGAGCACGATTCTGAAGTATGAGGAAGTTCAGTTAGCCCTTTTCATATTCAGGAGAGCACGATTCTGAAGTATGAAGAATTTCAGTTACCCGAAAGAGCCGAATCATATTCAGGAGAGCACGATTCTGAAGTATGAGGAAGTTCAGTTTACCCTTTTCATGTTCAGGAGAGCACGATCTTGAAGCATGAAGAAGTTTATTTATCCTTCAGTAAGAGAAAAATCAGAATCGTATTCCAGGCGCCGACCTTAAATGCGAGAAGATTTATTTATCAGATAAGCAGTAGCCTCTTTATTTGAGTGCTTATCCATTTTGGCACATAAGTCCCTTCCAACGATAAGTGACAGTTCTCCCTCGAGAAGCTTATCAGGGCATTTCCCATTAAAGTCCATTTATTTTGGCATACAGCCGGTCTTTACCCTGTATATTTGATACGGATTTCCGAAAAGTCCATTTGATCCCATCACGAAGGATAGTTTATAGAAGCTTGGATGTTATTCTTTGCTCAATGCTCCAGCAGTCTGTAATCGATCTTGCAAGCCGTGAAGATCCTGTTATTATTAAACATTCCCAAATGGAGGTCATCTCATAGGTGCCATCTCCATTTAAGGATCTTATTCTAAAAGTCCATTTATTTTGGCATACAGCCGGTTCTTTTTATCCCTGTATATTTGCTACGGATTCCCGAAAAGTCCGTTTGATCCTGTCACGAGAGATAGTTTACAGAAGCTCGGATGTTATTCTTTGCTCAATGCTCCAGCATTCTGTAATCGATCTTGCAGTCGTACATGATCCAGTTTTACTTTTAGATTCCCCAGTGGAGGCCGTCTCATAGGTGCCATCTCCATTTGAGAATCTCGTTCCCGGTCTAAAAATGATAATTGGTCGTGTTCGCGCCAGCTGACCATCATTTTAGAATTCCCCAGTGTTGTACTGTGTCCCAGCGCGTCGTTTTCCCCAGTGTGTTCTTCTCGTAGCGTCTGTCCCTGTGTCGTCGTATTCGTCAGCATTTTCGCACTCATCATTCCAGCATACACATCATATCATATTCATGGCATTGTCTGCATTAGTCCTCGTTTTGTCTATAGCATTGCATATCGCCGCATATAAGGGCAAAATTTTCGGTTATCTATATTTAAATCCCTCCACCATGATTCCTCGAGTCTCCGCCACTCAAATCATCCGGTGTAGTTATTTAAATAGGGGCAACTGTAATACCCCAAATTTTACCCTTTCTTTTTTATTTTTATTTTAAATTCTGATTAACTTAATAAATTAACCTTTTTTTTTAAATCTTGTTTTTTTAACTAATAATAATTTAATTAAATTTTTTTTATAACTTTACTAATGTTTTTTTATTAACTTTTTTTTTCTATTTAGTTTATTTATTTAAATCATTTTAAGCTCTTCTTACTAACTTTTAGGATTTAGATTAAAATTTAATTTTTTTTTCTTTTCTTTAAGAGTAAATTTTTTTATAACCTTTTTTAAATTAATTTCTAACACATTTTTTTAATCAAAATTCTATTACCTTTTTAAAATTAAATCTTTTTTCTAACTTTTTTTAAAAGATAAATCCTTTTTCTAACCCTTTTTTAAAGTTAAATCTATTTCTAACTTTTTTAAAGTCAAATCTTTTTTCTAACTCCTTTTTAAAATTAAATCTTTTTTCTAACTCCTTTTTAAAGCTAAATCTTTTTTTTCTAACTTTTTTTAAAGCTAAATCTTTTTTTTCTAACTTTTATAAAGTTAAATCTTTTTTTCTAACTTTTTAAAAAAAAATTAAATCTTTTTTTTCTCTAACTTCTTTTTAAAATTAAATCTTTTTTTTCTCTAAATTCTTTTTAAAATTAAATCTTTTTTTCTAACTATTTTAAAAATTAAATCTAACCTTTTTTTTATTAAATCTATCCTTTTTTTTTAAATTAAATCTAAATCTTTTTGACACCATCCTTTTTCAAATTAAAATTCTAAATTCCTTTTAAAATTAAATTCTAATGCCATTTTATTTTCTTTTTTAAAATTAAGATCTAAATTCCTTTTAAAATTAAATTCTAACAGTTTTCAAAATAATTCTAACATTTTTTAAAATCAACATTCAAATGTTTTTTATTTTAAAATTCTAACTCATTTTTTTTTTAAACTTAAAATTCTAATTTTTATTTAACTTGAAACTCTTATTTTCTTTGCTAACTTTTTAAATTTAAATCCAACACTTTTTTAATCAAATCCAATCCCAATGAATTCCAGATGGAGCAAAATCAAATCAATCAGATCATATCATCATCATAAGAAAATCAGATCTAAATATCAACATCACCATCATTGAATCAAATCTGAAATCATCATAAAAATTCATTCAAATCAAATCAGAGATTGAAAAAGATTGAGATATTCAAATCAAATCTGAGAT
Organism: Lathyrus sativus; assembly: GCA_963859935.3. Classification (NCBI taxonomy): domain Eukaryota; kingdom Viridiplantae; phylum Streptophyta; class Magnoliopsida; order Fabales; family Fabaceae; genus Lathyrus; species Lathyrus sativus. Next base: position 21,573,003 of record OZ012736.1, read on the forward strand.
TGAAAAAGATTTAAAAATCAAGTATAAAAGGACCCTCAGAAGCAACAAAACGGGGGGATCGACAAGCATCAAAAACTCTTACAGTCTTCATCAAAAGTAACTAACTCTTCTTTTTTTTTTAATTTCTAATCTTTTTTATATCTTTTTTTCAAAATTTCTACCATTTTTTCTTAATTAAAATTCTAACATTCTAACTCTTTTTTTTATTAAAATTCTAACCTTTTCTCTTTTATTTTCAAACTTTTATTTTTATTTTCTAACCTTTTTTTTAAAAACCAAATTTCGAAGTTCTAATTTTTTTGCTAACTTTTAATTCTAACTTTTAATCTATTTTCTTTTTCTTAATCACATTAAAAACTCTAACTTTTCCAAATCTCACAAAAAAAACCTAATTCCATTCTAACTCTTTTCTTATTACCTAAATTCTCATCGTCTCAAAACGTTCATCACTTAACTTCTAATTATTGTCAATTCCAATTTTCATCCTTCATTCCTAACAGTATTCTTGATTATCCATGAACCTGTTCACTAATATTTATTTATTTATTTTTGTATTTATTTTTATATTTGTACATAATCTGACATCATCGTTGCTATTCCATATTCCATTATCACTTGTATATTATCGCCATCTTCTCTGCATATTAATTTTCATTGTTTATTAATTTTTTTGCTAACATCCTCATTTTTAAGATCCAAATTTCTAACTTTTTTCTTGTTTTGTTAATTATAATTTTCTACTTAAATTCCTAACATTCCCGTCTAATTTTTTGTCTAACCCCGCATAATAACAGTCTCGGTTTGTTTTGGTTTTTTGCAGCTGACTAAGTTCAATTGATTTTATTTTCAGTTTAAATATTCAATTATCATATTTGTAACTGCTTATGGGATGTAATTTTGCGAGACAATTGTCGCATTTATCTTTCCGCACTTTATTTTCTGCCGTTGTATGCATATTTAATTTCATCGCATCTTTATAATTAATTTCACTCCTCCGAAGGAATTAGGTCTAGCCGTTTGACCGCCGTGTCAATAGTCCTCAACTTCAAACCCTTACAACTCTCACAAACCCTAATTTTCACAAATGCCTCGCCGCAGGCAAAATTGCAATTTTACCCCTAGCATTAGGTCAAAGAGCCGCCGCGCTCATTTTAGGGTTTCCCGCCGTGGAATCCCTAATTTAACCCTAATTACAACTTAACAATTCAACGTAGAGATTTGGAGTTTCTACACTCCACGTAAGCGTGTCCTTAAGATGCGTTTATTCCCCTTGAGACCTTGACCACAGTCAAGAAGTCTCTAACCTCCCTTTTGAGGGGAACTACGATTACTCTGATTCCACTCCCGTAAGGATACGTAGGCACAAGATGCGATGTCTTGCCGAGTAAACTTAGAATTAACCCCTTAGGTTTATTTTCTCACTTTTAGTCCTTTGTACATATACCTTAAGCAAATAAATAAAGCAAGTAGTAAGCATTTGAACAAAAGGTTCCTGTAGAGTACTACAGAAGTTTAGGGTGCTAATACCTTCCCTAAATTTAACCAACCCCCGAACCCTAGATCTTTCCCCGCATTGTGTTTACGATGCAAAAATAGGTTTTCCCTCTTTTGACCTTTTCCTTCGGATAAATCAAAGAGCGGTTGTGAATTGAATTGTGATTCAAACTAATTAATAGTTTGTGATCCTATTTCCACCGCAACACAACCGACTTCATAATCATGGACATTAAGGAGGACACTGTAACCCCAATTATCCTAGGAAGACCATTCCTAGCTACAGCCGGAGCCATTATAGACGTGAAGAAAGGAAGGCTAACATTCGAAGTAGGAGAAGAAAAGATAGAGTTCATTCTCACCAAGTTCCTACAAGCACCAGCAATAGACGATACCTGCTATTTAGTAGATGAAATCGACGAATGCATAAGAGAACTTGAAAATGAAGAGACCACGTATTCAGAAATAATAAAGATTCAAATACCCGACATTTCTGAAGACGACAATTGGCGTAAGCCGTATAAAGACAACAGCCTAAGCGAAAGCTTAGCACTGACCCCAAACCATATGCCAGGTCCGAAGAACCCATCTTTAGAACTTAAAACACTACCCAAAAACCTCAGATATGAATTTCTAGACGATGAACTAAAAAGACCAGTGATAGTCAACGCCGACTTAGGACAACCAGAAACCGAAAAGTTATTAGAAGTCCTAAAGAAGTACCCCACCGCGTTAGGCTATAACATAAGCGATTTAAAAGGTATAAGCCCTTCAATCTGTATGCATCGAATTACAATAGAGGAAGACTCTAAAACTTCTCGAGAGCATCAGAGAAGACTAAACCCCATCCTGAGCACTGTAGTCAGAGATGAAGTAAAGAAATTACTAGATGCAGGAATCATCTATCCGATCTCCGATAGTGAATGGGTTAGCCCAGTTCATGTCATACCAAAGAAAGGAGGAGTCACAGTAGTTAAAAACGAAAAAGGTGAATCGATAACAAAAAGAGTCGTGACTGGAAGCAGGATGTGTATTGATTATAGGAAGCTTAACAAGGCTACGCGCAAAGATCACTTCCGGTTACCCTTCATAGACCAAATGTTGGAAAGACTAGCCAAACATTCGTATTTCTGCTATCTAGATGGTTACTCAGGATTCTTCCCAATTCCCATCCATCCTGATGACCAAGAAAAGACTATATTTACCTGTCCTTACGGTACTTTTGCTTACCGCCGAATGCCGTTCGGACTCTGTAACGCTCCAGCAACCTTCCAAAGATGCATGATGGCAATCTTTGCAGATTTCATAGATGACATTATGGAAGTGTTTATGGACGATTTCTCGGTATGTGGACAAAGATTCGAAGGATGCTTATAAAACTTAGAAATGGTACTAGAACATTGCGTAAAAGTAAACATCGTCCTAAATTGGGAGAAATGCCATTTTATGGTCCGACAAGGAATAGTTCTAGGACATGTCATATCAGATAGAGGGATTGAGGTAGACAAAGCTAAAATAGATATTATAAAGGATCTCCAACCCCCAAAATCCGTACGAGAAATACGGAGTTTTCTAGGACATGCCGGTTTCTACAGAAGATTTATAAAAGATTTCTCGAAAATCACAAAACCTCTGACCGGCCTGTTAATGAAAGATGTTGAGTTCGTCTTCGACGACGACTGTTTAAAAGCATTCGAAACATTGAAATCAGCCCTTATCACCGCACCAATCATGCAACCACCCGATTGGAGACTACCGTTTGAAATCATGTGTGACGCGAGTGATTATGCTGTAGGCGCAGTTCTAGGACAAAGGAAGGACAAGAAACTCCATGCCATCTACTATGCCAGTAGAACCTTAGATCCTACCCAAATGAACTACGCTACCACAGAAAAGGAACTTCTAGCAGTTATATTTGCGCTTGACAAATTCCGTTCTTACTTAGTAGGAGCAAAAATTATAATATACACAGACCACGCTGCCATAAGGTACCTAATAAGCAAAAAGGATGCCAAACCAAGACTATTGAGATGGATCCTGTTATTACAAGAGTTTGACTTAGAAATCAAAGATAAGAAAGGAACCGAGAACGTTGTTGCAGATCACTTATCCCGAATAGAAGGCATCAGACACGAACCAATACCGATAAATGAAGATTTCCCGTACGAACGTCTGATAGCCAAATTAGAAAGTGACATACTCAATTCAATCTCGGAAGATCCAGAATTCGAAAAAGCCGTAGAAGCCGTCTATGCCCAAGTTACATTACCTTGGTATGCTGACATCGTTAATTACCTCGCTGCGGGCGTGCTTCCACCAGATCTTACCTATCAGCAAAAGAAGAAATTCTTCCACGATCTGAAACACTATTATTGGGACGAACCCCTACTCTTCAAGAGAGGGGCCGACAACATATATCTTCGCTGTGTCCCGGAGGAAGAAATAGAAAATATTATTTCCCAATGCCACTCAGCACCATATGGTGGTCATGCTAGTACGTCCAAGACGTGTGCTAAGATTCTCCAAGCCGGCCTATTCTGGCCTAATCTCTGGAAAGACGTTCACATCGCTGTGCAAAAGTGAGATAGATGCCAACGAACTGGCAACATCTCACGACGTGATGAAATGCCACAGAAAGGAATCTTAGAGGTAGAAATCTTCGACGTCTGGGGAATAGACTTCATGGGACCTTTCCCACCTTCTTTTGGAAATAACTACATACTCGTCGCTGTCGATTACGTGTCTAAATGGATAGAAGCCATAGCTGCTCCAACAAACGACGCACGAGTAGTAATCAAACTCTTCAAGAACACAATCTTTCCTAGATTCGGTGTACCCAGACTCGTCATTAGTGACGGAGGATCTCACTTCATATCACGAATATTCGATAAACTTCTCTCTAGATATGGAGTCCGGCACCAAGTAGCTACACCCTATCATCCGCAAACTAGCGGACAAGTAGAGGTCTCGAATAGAGAAATAAAACAGATCTTGGAAAAGACTGTCGCTACCTCGAGAAAAGATTGGTCATCGAAGCTACAAGAAGCTTTATGGGCTTATAGGACCGCATTTAAGACACCAATAGGTACTACCCCCTATAAATTAGTTTACGGTAAATCCTGCCATCTCCCTGTAGAGCTAGAGCACAAGGCCTTTTGGACCATTAAGACACTCAACTTCAACTACACCGAGGCAGGAGAAAAGCGAATCTTGAACTTACACGAGTTGGAAGAACTTCGATTAGACGCTTACGAAAATGCCCGTATCTACAAAGAACGAACTAAAAAGTGGCATGATAAACATTCAATCAGGAAACAATTCAGTATGGGAGACATCGTATTGCTCTTTAACTCACGATTAAAACTCTTCCCAGGTAAACTAAAATCTAGGTGGTCTGGACCCTATGAAGTGACTAAAGTACTTCAGAGTGGAGCTGTTGAAATTACCGATAAGACGAATGCACCATTTATCGTAAACGGGCAACGTCTAAAACATTACAATAAGAACGACGACAGTCCTCAAGTCAGCAATATAACATTGCTCGAGCTTCCAGCTCAGACACCCGAATAGCTTCTCACCAAGCTATTGTCAGGCTTTAGACGTTAAAAACAGCGCTTACTGGGAGGCAACCCAAATTTCCCTCGTTATTGCATTTCATTTTTCTTTAAAATTCTACTTTGAAAAATCCAACAAAAATTCTAAAATTACTACTACTTTCTACTTTCGTTCATTTTCGCACTTTTATTCTTATTTTATTTTTTCTCTTTTGTCTTTTGTTTCTACCACTTTTCGTTTCTAAAAATCCTGACTTCAATTTCCTGTTTCAAACTTTTCAGGATTTTTAAAGTCTTCAAAACATTCCTTCTGTTTTCTCCGAATTACCTGCGAATATGGCCGAGTACGACTTCACAAAGGTTCACTTCCGAGGACTCGCTCAAAAGGCAAGATTCGCAGCACTGACCGAAAGAGAATTCGCCTTAACGTTGTATTATGATAAGGCTACTATGGATAAACTAGGGATCACAGATAGCATTCAATACCTGTTCAATCAACTGGGTTAGGAGAACACTGCTCTGAAAACACGTTTCGCTACCTACAAGGATATTACCTACGAATTCCTTAGTTCTTTCAGATACACACCCAACTATGGTTTTGGATCCAGCACATAGTTGATTACCTTCCGATTGTTTGGAATGGACCAAACCCATAGCCGGATGTCACTAGCTAACCTCCTAGGATTCCCTAGCGGACCGCATGTGTTCATCAGTGCAGAAGATGACGATATTGATTTGCAACTCGATCACTTCTGGGGTAAAATCACAAGCGACTATCACCCTGAACCAGACAAAATGCATAATGATGACATTCATAACCCAACCTTCTGATACTTCCATAAGATACTAGCTCACACCTTGTTTGGAAAAGAAGAAAATATTACTACATTGTCTAAGGAGGAGTTATTCATCATGTTCTGTGCTTCTCAGGGACGGACAGTAAATGCAGTGCCTTTCATGATGAGATCTTTCAAACGCCTCACGCTGGAACCTCAGACACCTATTCTCATAGGAGGCCTAGTAAAAATGATTGCCCACGAGCTTGGCCTTAGATTCCATTTAAATGCCAGCACTCGTTTTGGTACCATCAGACCCATGAACATACAATTCTCTGAGGAGACCACCGACAAAATGGATACCGTGTTACTCAGATTGGACGACGTTGATAAAGCTCTGACTAATGTAAAAGCTGATATCGCAGGCATGCACAGCGAACTGGTAGGCTTCATGGATCTAGTCTGCGACCAATTCGACTACTATTCACAGAAATTCGATGAGTTGAAGGCACGAAAAGATTAGTTATTGGCTCGTAGCAGTAGTTTCAGTTTAGTCTAGTCTAGTTTAGTTTCATTTAATCATTTGGATTTTTCGCATTGTTCGTTTTCATTATGTACTACATACAATTGTTTCAATTTTATGTTATTTCCATTCTAGTTTTTATTCAATTACTCTGTTCTCGCATTAATTGTTATTCAATTTTATGTTATTCAATTACACTGATATGCGAGAGATGCGTTTAAGTTGTATCAAATACGCAAAAAAAATCATTTTAGTCTGTATCAAACACGCAGAGATGTCAGAGACACGTTTAAGTAGTATTAGATACAAGTAAATGCGTTGAGTCTGTATCAAACATGCATAATTATGTGAAATGTTTATTTTCTCTGCCTTAAACGCTCTAAAAGAGAATCAGACAAGAAACCACACAACAAAAGAATGAATAGATTAATATTTTTATTTATAATAAAATAAATTTGTTACAGTGAAACAATAAAATAGTAGATAAGTAAATCTTCATCTATACACTACTTTTGCTTGGTCTCAGGTTTACGAATCACTTCTCACTGGACCTATAGTATGGTCGGACGAAGATGAAACCTTTTGAGAGGTTCGTCCTTCGTTCTTTGCAAAAGTTGTCTGGCCTGCTCATTTCATATAGTCACCTTTCCAAGGGCCGGCGATTTCGGTTCCATATTACCGTAGTCCTATGATCGTTTCTTAGTGGAAACTATCTTACTTGTTGGGCGACCCGTGGCTATATTTTGTTCACCATTTTTGTTCTTCAACCGATTAAGTTACTTGATTCAATAGTCGAGATCATATGAAAGAAGTAATTTTCCAAAAAGCCGCCATCGATTTGGATTAATTTTTTTCCTAACTTAAGTGATGGAGAAAAAATGCATTAGAGTCGGTCTATGCTACCCCAACCTGTAGGATTTGGCTTGAGAAGATCTTCTTTGGTGGTCGGAGATCCTTTAGTACCTATTGGAGGTACTCTGGTACCAGTTCCACATCGGCTACTAGTTATGAACTCGTCGTATCTTCCACGTTGCCATAGGGAGTAACACATCAGAAGCATGAGATAAAAGCAATCTTAGAACGAAAGACATACCATTAACCCCCGACATGATCTTCAATGAAATTGTCCTTGCTTTCTGATGCTTCTAGCGTGGATTTGGATTTGGATCTAGGATTATTTCTTGTTCTTCTTCTTTATGGATTTCCCAAGGGAAATTAGAGATCTGGTGGATCTTCATTAAAACAATAATTGACTGGGTCGAATGCGGCAGATGTCAACCATCATTTCTGAATGCTCTCAATTCAGTGACCTGGGGAAGTTACGAACTGGTAAATCGAAGATTTTATCTAAAATCATAAAAATTGTAGGAATCGAAAGTCAATTTCCATAGACGGCGTCATTGTTCCATTCAAAAATAAAAAAATGGATGTAGTTGAAGAACTGAAACTCTTGAACCGATGATGTAGATCTCAATTCCGACGGCACGTGGTGGACATGCATGGTTAGCACTCTTATGTCCAAATGAGTTCAAGATGCAAGTTGGGTATTATGAAAGTGGAGATAAAAAAACAACCTTATTTCTTATAAATAATGACTTTATATCTTGAGTCGAGTGGAGTGAATTTGAGGTGAATTGAACATTTCATATATATATATATATATATATATATATATATATATATATATATATATATATATATATATATATATATATATATTCCTTTACAAAAACACTAACAGCATGCATGGTATGTCCAATATCACTTTTTATTTAGTTACGAGTTTGCACTTTCCTACTAATTAAATTAGCAGATTCTTCATGTAGAGGTGGAGATAGAGATGCTACCACTGAACTTGGACGAATAAATAAACAAAGGGGATATGAGAAATGCGATATCGCGTAGCCACAAAATTCAAGGATCATGCAAGTCTTGAATGGAATCAAATATGTCAAAGTGTGCATGACTTCATGATATTACAACTTTGCACTTGTAGATATGATATCTTCATTATGCTTTTCCTTGGAATAAAATTAATGCCACATTTGTCGACTACTTTTACATGAATTTTAATCATACAGTGGCAGGACCTTTGGATAAATTATGAAGAATTTTAATTGCTCTAGCATGATGTGACGCTACAAGTACAACTTACAAGAGGAATAAATTTTTTCCATAACATCATATTGCCAAACATCCTGACTACGTTCATCGGTCAGTTATAGAAAACTAATTTTTACTTTTTTTTGTCTTTTGATTTTTCAACACAATGTCTCAGTACTATATATAGATAATTAGCTATTCGTTGTTTAACCATAGCAACAATATCTAGCATTCCACCTTAATCATTTGTTGATTGAATCTTAGAGTTCCTTTGAACGGTTCATGCATGAGACTTTCTATTTGGTCTAAAGTCCATTAGAAAATATACTCTCTTTTTGAATGAAGTGTTTGGGGGAACTCTGGGGTGCAGCCAACACTACTACACAATATTGAAGAAGTACAATAAATTACGAGATCCATTTTTATTTCTATATCAGCTATTTGAAACAGCCTTTTTCTAATTATTTGATCAAGAGAATTAGAAATGTTCATGATAACATTCTTTCATGACTTTTATGTTCATTACAACAGTTAGAGAGAGACTTCATGCGGTCTTACTTAACTTGCAAACTCCAACTTTCAAAAGTAACTTAAACACCCCACTTGTTATTGAGGTAAATGGTCTAGATGAGTAACTTGACTTGCAAATGTTAACAACATTTGATTAAATACTTTGATATCATGATTAAATTTGTATTATTATTATTATTAACAGAATTATTTATTAAATATATAATATATTGTGCATATTTATGGTTAGTTATACTTTGCATATATAAACAATAGGGGAAAATAACATAGAGCCAATTTGTAATAAATAATAATCTTAATTTTTATTCAATCTCTATATTTTTTTCCATTTAAAATTATGTATTTTTTGGCATCTAATGAACATGTGTTAACTGTTAGAATACAAGCATTGTGATGAACACACACAATTAATGTGCAGCAAGATTGTAATTGCAAGATAAAAGTAATAGCACACACACACTCTCTAATGTTTAGACATCTTTGAAGAAATCTTGAAAGAGAAGAAGAGAGAATAGAGATGATTCTCATTGATTGTATCTTCACATTACAAAGTGTTATTTATGTGTGTCACACAATAGCTTGCTAAGCAAGTCATCCATACACAAGGTAACTAACTAACAGACTATTTGTAACAAAAATACTAACTAACAGGTACACCTGACAATTATGAATTAAAACTCAACACTCCCCTTTAATTCATAACTATTAAACACTTATAACACCAATTTCTTTCTTAAAAACTAAAATCTGTCAAACTTTAGAGCCTTTATAAACTCATATGCCAACTGCATTTCAGTTGTACAACATTGCATTTCAATCATTTCATTGTTCACTTGCTATCTAATAAAATGAAACCTTGTATCGGTAAGTTTACTTCTACCATGTGAGATTGGATTTTTAGCAAGGTTAATAGCTGAATTGTTATCAATTCTGAGTACCAGAGGCTTCATCACTTCACACCTCAATTCCTTCATCACTAAATCCAACCACATTGCTTGACAAGTTGTAACTATTCCTGCAATATATTTTTCCTCACAAGATGAAAGTGCAGTCACCGGTTGCTTCTTTGTACACCAAGATATAGTTGTTTCATTAAACTTGAAAACATAGTCAGAGGTACTTCTTCTATTTGTGATGTCTCCACACCAATCACCATCTGAGTATCCAATGAGTTGACTTCTATCACTTTTGCTTCCACTGAGGAATAGCAAACCAAACTCCTTTGTGCCTTTTATATACTTAAGTGTTCTTTTAGCAGCTATCAAGTGAGTCTTTCTTGGATCATGCATGAACTTTCTAATCACATTGACTGAGTAGCAAATGCCAGGCCTACTATTGCACAAGTATCTTAATGAACCAACCATTTTTCTGAACAATGTTGGATCAACTCTTTCTTCCTCACTACACTCATCCAATTTTGAGTTTGTCTCTGATGAATTTTAAATTGAATTGTAGCTATTCATTCAAATTTCTCAAGAAGTTCACCTATATACTTCAGCTGGTGCATAATTGTTTCACACTTCACCTTTAGAAACTGAACTCTTAAGAAGATTGAGAGTTTCACTTGATCAGTCATTTCAAATTCAGATTTTAACTTGTTTTTCACCTTTTCAATCATTGATGTCTTGCTTCCTGTAATGAGCAAATCATCCACATATAGGTAGATTATCATGGTTTCTTCTTCACTTGAACTTTGCACATACACACCAAACTCGACTGAACACCTTTTGAAACCTATTTGAAACAGAAACTGATCAATCCTCTTGTTCCAGGCTCCAGGGGTCTGCTTCAAACCATACAAAGCCTTATGGAGTCTATACACTATATTCTCATTGCATTGCACATCAAAACCAGGAGGCTGTGACACAAACACAACCTCTTCAAGTGGACTATTTAGAAAGGCTGATTTCACATCTAAATGATAAAGTGACCATCTTCTCTTACAAGCTAGAGCCACAACTAACCTTACAGTTTCAAGCCTTTCAACTAGAGCAAACACCTCATTGTAACCAACACCATGTTTTTGTAAGAAACCTCTAGCCACCAACCTTGCCTTATACTTTGAAATTTTTCCATCAGGATTTAATTTCAATTTGAACACCCATTTCACATCTATTTTCTTTTTCTTATTTGGAAAACTAACTAGCTTCCAAGTTTGATTTTTCTCAATTGAATGAAGCTCTTCCATCATATATTTCCTCTATACATCTATCTTCAGTGCTTCTTTATAATTGAAAGGTTCAGAACTACCAACAATGTAAAGTGAATGACATCACCTTTATCATTTACTGTATTATTAGAAATTACTTCATAGTCATTCAACCTTCTTGTAGCTTGTCTGATTCTTTGAGGTCTCACAACTGCTTCCTCTTCTTCTAGTTCATCTGCATCATTATTTTTCACTTCTTCATTATCTGATTCATCACTTGAATCAGGATACATGCAGCTTTGTTGATTCTCTTTACTATATACTGCCTATTCTTCCCATTTCCACTTCTTAGCCTCATTCACAATCGCATATCTATTGACATGTACCTTTTGAGTTAGAGGATTATAAATCTTATAGGGACCTGTTTGACGATAGCCTATAAGTATCATAATCTCACTCTTATCTTCAAGCTTGCTTCTTCTAACATCTGGTACATGTTTATAGCACAAACAGCCAAAAACCTTAAAATGCTTCACACTAGGCTTTCTTCTACACCAGGCTTCTTCTGGTACCTTCAAATTCGGCTTCTTTGTAGGACATTTATTCAGAATGTAAGTAGGTAGTGACTATTTCACCCTAAAACTTGTGTGGTAGGTTTATCTGTTGATCATGCTTCTTGCCATATTCAGTGGAGTTTTATTTCTTCTCTCAGCAAGTCCATTATGCTGAGGTGTATAGGGAACTGTTACCTCATGCATAATACCTTGATTGACACAGAAGGCTTCAAGTTCTTTTGAGGTGTATTTCATCCACCATTAGTTCTGAAGATCTTAATAGATTTATCACTCTCCTTTTCTATGAAGATTTTGAATTTTTTGAATATATCTAAGGCCTCAGTCTTAAGCTTGATTATATACAACTATATCATTCTTGTACATTCATCAATAAATGTGATGAAGTATCTGCTTCCCCCTAGTGAAGATACTTCAAAAGGATGAGATATATCAGAGTGAACCACCTGCAATGCTACATTAGCTCTTTTAGGTGCTTCAAAAGCAAAGGAAAGCTTACTTTGCTTGCTCTTTACACATACTTCACAAATGGCTCTTCTGACCAATGCTCATGAGATTTCCCTTCATCTCAGGAACATACATCACATCTTCAATAATGATTCTTTTTCCATGATTGCTTTTGATCACTATATTTATACTACCTTCAGCTGCAAGTTCTCTACTGTCAACCAATTTGATGCTTGTTTTATTGCTAGCATCAAAACTTGTCAACCATTCTCTATGCGATGTCATGTGATTTGAGCATCCAGAATCAAGAAACCACTATTCATTCTTAATCCTTTCCTCACGTGTAGTAGGCATCATCAACACATTACTAGAATCATCTCCACGAGCCAAATTTGCTTCTTCATCAGTCTTTTGACCTTTCTTGAACTAGCATTCATCAGCAAAGTGCCCATACTTCTCACAATTGAAGCATTGTACTTTACTTATGTCAAAATCCCTCTTCTTGTTCTGACTTCTGCCAAAGTCTACTCTTTTTTAAGATTCAGCTATATCTTCACTCTTTTTCTTTTCATTGTTGGACCCCAATTTTCTTTGCTTTTTCCCTTCTTCTCGAATTTCTTCTAATTTCCATCCTTCTTGGAAGTTTGAACTTGAAATACTTGTTGAACTAATCTCTCAGAACTTATATCAAGCATCAAGAGCTCATGTGCTTCCAATGTATTTTGCAATTCTTCAATTTTCATTGTTTTCACATTCTTTGGTTCTTGGATAATTACAACTATGAAATCAAACTTTGGACTCAAAGATCTCAACACGTTTTCTACTACCATTTGATCTGTAATGCTCTCACTATAAGCTTGCATCTGATTAACAACGGCTGTTAATTTTGACAAGTAATCACTTACTCTCTGATCTTCTTCCATTTGCATCATCTCATACTTTCATCTATGGGATTGTAGATTCACTTGCTTCATCTTTTCTCCACCAGTGTGATAGTTTTCTAAACTTTTCCATGCTTCTTTGGATCTTGTCGCTTTAGAAATCTTCTCAAAGTGTTGATTGTCAACATTCTACTGAATATAGAACAAAGCTTTGCAGTTTTCCTTCTTGGCTTCCTTGAAAGTATTTCTCTGTGCATCAGTTGGATTCGACACCAGATCCTCATAGCCATTTTGCAAAATTTCACTCACTTCTTGTGCTCCAAATAAAGACTCCATCAAAGCACTCCAACAATCCTAGTTCTTGCCATCAAGGACCATAATATTTGATCCAAAACCATTGTTATTCATCTTTCCTTTCAAGAAACTATCATTTAGTGTTTCCATTTTATTGAACCCTTCACTTTTCACTCGTGTTTCCCTTGGATTGAATCAGGCTCTAGATGTCAATTGTTAGAATACAAGCATTGTGATGAACACACACAGTTAATGCGCAACAAGATTATAATTGCAAGATGAAAGTAATATCACACACACACACACATACACACATACACACACACACACACTCTCTCTCTCTCTCTCTCTCTCTCTCTCTCTCTCTCTCTCTCTATCTATCTCTCTATCTCTCTCTCTCTCTCTCTCTCTCTCTCTCTCTCTCTCTCTCTCTCTTTCTCTCTCTCTCTCTCTTCTCTCTTCTCTCTCTCTCTCTCTCTCTCTCTCTCTCTCTCTCTCTCTCTCTCTCTCTCTCTCTCTCTCTCTCTCTCTCTCTCTCTCTCTCTCTCTCTCTCTCTCTCTCTCTCTCTCTCTCTCTCTCTCTCTCTCTCTCTCTCTCTCTCTCTCTCTCTCTAATGTTTAGATATCTTTGAAGGCATCTTAGAATAGAATAAGAGATAATAGAGATGATTCTAATTAATTGTATTTTCACATTACAGAGTGTTATTTATATATGTTACACAATAGCTTGTTAAGTGAGTCATCCATACACAAGTTAACTAAATAACAACCAATTTGTAACAAAAATGCTAACTAACTGGAAGACTTGATAGTTATGAATTAAAACTCAATATTAATAGGGTATCAATAGAATTACACTTCGATATTGTTTTTCACTTTTTTCTCTATCTTGATTTTTTTCACTAGTATTTTCTCCCACTGATTCTTGCTTTTACTACAAGAAAAAAAAGAGATTACAACACAGTTGTTGTGACACTTAGAAAACAACTTACATTTATCAATAATTTACGAGTTTTTTTTAGTCTATAATTCATATCTTGCTTTTTAACATTAGAATTTAATTCAATACTTCTAATTTTTCTGTTGTCACTTCCTTCATTTTTAATTTTTTCTACAGAATAAATAATATTTTACAAAATGAACTAGATGTGAACGAAGTGTAGTAGAAAAATTACAAGCATTGAAACAAGTTCTAATCGTTATAGAACAAAATGCGGATAATGGGTGGTATAAAACTTGTACAACATTGATTAGTGTAACTTCTTCTAATATAATTTAATTTTTCCATATCAATGATTTATAAATTAGATTGAAAGTTTAAATGTTTAGTGAGTAGTTGGTGAAATAAGCATTCCACATAAGTTATAATAAACTCAAGTAAGCATATCACCATGATTAAAATATATGGCCGTGGAGAAATATTGTGCGTGAAGTCTTTCACTACATATAGAATATAGAACCTTGGTGAAATGTATTAAAACCTACAAAATTCTAGACATTGGGTATCAAACCCCTGTCCTCAACCTACTACTATGGTTGTTTTGAACAATCGTAGTGTATGTGCTACTGTATTTTAACCACGACTAGTAGTCTGTGATGTTAAAAAGGGCACATACAACCACACCCTTATTTATCACGGGTCACCATCCATGGTGGAACCCTTTTCTCAAACGTTGTGAAATGTGTATTATGCGGTAGTGTATCATCATATATAAATGGAACACATACACATTCGGGCACGCTTTTTTGATCAAATAATTCACTACTACAAAAAACACATATCACAATGGTTGTGAAAGACATATAATAATTGTTATAGGTCTGTTTTTAGGTAGTGTATGATTGTAAGTGTGTCATGTACAACCACGGTCTATTGTTCATTGTAGTAAACAGGAAAGTGTGCTACCTATAACCACAATTATATTGAACAATTGTATTGAAATATTTATACGGCACGAGTTCGATACCCAATAGCATCATTTTTGGCATTTACTATTTTGGATTGTGCTCTAACTATAACTACAGTTGTATAAAATAAATGTTGTGAAGTTATTAGCTTTTTTAATATATATTTTTTTTATTTTACAGAATTCTCAATTTTTAACCTGAATATTTCATACAACTTATCACACTAAAAACAATAACACACTCATTTGTTAATCATATCAGACAAAAAATGGTATTAAAGCAAAACCAAAATTACATTAAGAAGCAAAAATGGTATATTACACCAAAATTAAAATGACACAAAACAACCTACAATTTACACATCATTACATCAAATAATAGTTCCTTGATATCTTGGTGTCTTAACATGAAATACCTACAATTTTAAATGATAATAATTGTTATTAAATAACCATATAAATTTAACTCACAATAATGTTAATTTTTCCTTATGTCTTTTTCATGATCATTACAAATAGCATGCACATCATCTTTATCAACTTCTTTATATGAAGTAGTCACTTGTGTTGCATAAGAAGAAGTAGAAGAAATATCAAATTTTAAATCATGATATTCATCACTATGAGGAGTTTATTTTTCTTAGAGAACAATTGATCATCTCCTCGATATGTTCAAAGGGTATGTCACATAAAAAACTTGTTTTGCTTGAATAGACATGATAAATAGTTCAGTCATATATGTTTCCTTGCCAAGGTCAACCCATATGAGTACACTATTGTTATTGAAAATCCATCTACGTTTAAATAATGCCAGTTTGAAAATACCATAATCAATATCTCAAATATCCTCAATGACAACATTTAAAACTTGAGTACTTTAGCAGGGAGATCTGTGAATGTAAGTTATTGACTAACTAAAATCAAAATGCAAGAGTCTCCACCACACTTTTATTTTATTCAAAAGAAAAGGAAAATGAGCAAACAAAACTTAAACAAGTTCTAAAACAAGAACAAACAAGAATGGGTAAGGGGGTTGATTACGCTAAGGAAAGGTGTTAGCACCCAAAACATCTATAGTACGTTATAAGAGTCCTTTGAAATATCTACTCTTTTTGGTTTGAAAAGGTTTGTTTGAATGGAGAATGGGAAGATGAGAAGAGAAGTATTTTTTTTAATATTTTTTTGTTTGGAGAGACTTATCGCCACATGCCTACGTACCCACAAAGTGCATAATAGGATCAAAACTCCGTAGTTCGTGGTACAACTAACAAAAAAATGATTTGTTATGATTGCTTTTAAATGTAAAGACAAGTCATCATTTCCTAGCAACTAATTCTACTTAAAGAGATGACTCAAGTCTAAACTTATGAAAAACGTTTTTAAAAAAAAGTGTACAAAAACACAAAAAGTTTGGGTGAGTTTTTTTTTATGTCTTTTTGAAAAAGAGTCAAAGTTGATTGAAATTTATTAAAGAAAACAAAGTTTGAAAAATCACTTGACCAAAGTCAAGGTTTTATTATGGAAGTGGTTTAACTTTGAAAACAATAAGGTTTTGAAAAAGGGAGAAGATTTTGAAAATTAAAGAATGGGTGGAGAAGAAGTGACTACCTTAGAAAGCAAAATAAAAGCTAGAGATAAGAAGGATCTAACAAAAAGATACAAACTCCATAGGAAGCCAACTAAGAATTCATTCCACCTTGAGCATAATTCAAAAATCAAAGCCAAATAAAGGCCAAGATCAAGATCAAGAACTGAAATAGGTAACGACCTCATCTTCATCAAGAACTAAAATAAGTACTAATGATATCAAAGATTTTCATCAATCAAAAGAAAATGAGAAATAGATGAAGAAATGTCAAGTTGAACCACACAAAGATGTAATCCAATGTAAAGAACAAAATAAAAGGGAAGGAAAAGGAAATGAAACCAAAACAGTCACAAAAACAAGCAAAAATCGCATTCTAGACACTGGTAATCAATTAACTGGTTTAAAAGTTCAATTATCGGCGCAGAAACTAATTGTTAATCGATTAGACAGTTTTTGCTTATTTTTGGCTAATCGATTAACACTGTAAAAACATCAAAAAATCAATTTGAAATTTTCAATATCCTTGATCAATCATTTTTTCAAACACCTCATGATCAAGGATGCAATTGTGCACAAAAATTTAAGTAAAACAACAGCAAATAACACCAATAAAATACAATCTGCATGATTCAAAGATCAAGCAACAAGAATCAACAATAGATCACATTGTGGAAGATGGATCAAGCACAACAATGGTGGAATGAGAGTTTACCACTGCAAATCTAAAAATACTTCAAATCAACTTCAAGAACCACACTCCAAAGCCTTAATCTATAGAAATTTATGATAAAAAAGTGATTGGATGAAGGTTTTAGCACAAAGATAAGTTTTAATGAAGAACTTACTAACTTTTAAAGGAAGAAAAAACTTTGGTGAATTTGGTAGTTGAAGAAAATTGGGAGAAAGACAAGGAATTTTGACAAGGTGAATTGGGCTCTCAAATGCTTGAAGAATGAATGAAATGAGGCCTCTATTTATAGAATTTAGGCTTGAAAATTTTGGTAGTTTGGAACCAAAATTAGGCTTGGATCTTGAGTTTGGAGGCAAAATCAAGATTAAATGGTGATTAGTGAAGGTGTATGGTGGAAATCAATTGTGATGAGGTAGGGGAATTAAAATGAAGTGATATAGAACATTCTCATGATGAAATTTTTGAAAATTGGTGCCCAAATGCTGTAGAATTTGAATTTAGATCATTTTCACAAAAAACGCACTAGTTAATTGATTAACCATTTGCATGTACGAATGTTTTAATCGATTAACATAGTGAAAAAGTGTGAAAATTTGTCTTTTTACTGTGTTGTCTTGCCTCTGGCTCGATTTTTCTGACTTTTCAAAGAAGGCATGGAAATAACACATGAACCTTGGAGTCTCTTGAATAATAGTCAATCAAATCTTGGGAAAATTTCTTTATCAAATGATTTTGAATTGTTTGCAGATCAACTTTGACTTTTTCAGATGAATTTCATTGGAGTTGAGGGACTGTTGATATTCTTGATCCAAATTCTTCCTGAAAATGTAAGTAAAGGAAGAACAAACATATTTTTGGATTTTAATTAAGGGTAAGTAAACATAAACATAAATAAACATCAAGCATACAAGAAAACAAGGGTGTCAAATGATCTTCCTCAAAGACAAACCTACAAAGAAAGGCAAGAGAACCAAAGTTAGTGATCTTGCATGTGGTATGAAGTGCAATTGATATATGGGATCTTAGGGGTAAAAATTAAGGTATTACAAGTACATCTACCTCCATATCTATCAGTATAACGAAACTTTGTAATTCCTATAAACTCTACTTCTAATAAACTGTTTGGATAAAACTTAACACATTCTTCTGTGATGTAACTTTCAACGACCGAAGCTTCTGGTCGATGATGATTCTTCACGTATCCTTTAATGATCTTTATGTATCACTCTATTGGATACATCTACTTTAAATAAACTAGACCATAAAATTTGTTTTCTTTGACTAGATGAACAAGTGAAACATAATCTCAAAAACTTATGGATGAAAACACATCTACGATTGACACAAGATTATTGCAGCCCCATCTTCTAATTCATATGATTTTTTTAAATCAAGAAATTTATTACATATAGAATTAAAGAATAAGTGCAATCTGGTTATAGTTTCATTTACATTTTTTTGAAGGATGTCACAAATAACTATTGGTAGAAGTTATTGCATCAAGACATGACAATCATGAGATTTTAAGTCAATTAACTTAAGATATTTCATTGATACAAGTTTCTTGATGTTTGATAAGTAACCTTGAGGAATTTTGATATCATGTAAGCACTAGCAAAAAAATTTCTTTCTCTTTTTAGATAAAGTGTGACATGTAGATAAATTATTTTGGAGCCAGTTGTTTTCATATACCCATCGTCACCATATCTAGACAAGAATCCTTTATATCTTTAGTCGTTCCTAGAATGTTTGGAAGTGTTCCAATCAAAATATCACACATATTTTTATTCACATGCATCATATCAAGACAATGTCTTACATATAAACTAGAACAATATGGAAGGTCAAAGAACACATACCTCTTTTTCCATATAATTTTCTTAACTGGCCCTTTTCCTTTTTCTTTCTTTCCAAAGACAACATTAATGTGGTATTTTTGTTGATAAAATTCAACCTTAGTAAAAGGATCAGAAGCCATATCTAACTTCTGCTATTTGGTAAAAGTCTTTTGTAATCAACGATAAGGATGTTCGTGTGTTAGAAATTTCCGATGCCCTAGGTAAACAGTGTTTTTTCCAAACTCAAGTTAGTGAAAACATGCATTATATTCACATATAGGACACGTTTTATGTCCTTTGTGATTGTATCCAGCCAAATTACCATATGCAGGAAAATTGTTGATTGTGCAAAATTACATTACTCGCATCTTAAACTTTTCACCAGAATATGCATCATAAATGTCAACACCTTCCTCCCACAAATGTCTTAAATCTTCAATTAATGGACTTAGATGATCATCAATGTCGTTTCCAGGTTGTTTTGGTCCAGAAATCATCATACTTAACAACATATACTTGCATTTCATGTGCAAACAAGGAAATAGATTGTAAATCGTGAGAAGAACATGGAACGAAGAATGGTTACTACACATATTACAAAAGAGATTTATTCCATTTGTGGAAAGTCCAAACCTAAGGTTTCTTAGCTCAAATATAAAATTAAAAAACAACAAATCAATTTTCTTCCGTTGCAAAGAATTTGCTACATAGTGAATGTTTCCATCACATTTTCTTTCATTCGCATGCAATATATTATTCTTTGTGTCATTCACATTAGCAAAAAGTCTCTTGAACCTTGAAATTATAGGCAAGTACCATACTTTAGTGGGATGACGCTTCTTACTAACATTGTTATTTTCATCACCATTGTTATCCTTCACATTGTAGCGCGACTCACCACATTCGGAAATTTATCCAAATTTTCATAGTATTTGTTGTATAATAAGCAATCATTAGGGCATGCATGTATATTGATATACTACAATCTCGACAGTAGATTCCTTACAGATTTTAACAGTAAATACTTTGGCAAAAATATTCTCAATTACAGTTAGAAGCCTCGACATTAGACTTCACCAGCTGACATCTTGAAATCATTACATTGGACAAGAGTATCTCTCTTCCAAGTTTCTTCACAACATATTTACAGACACTTTATGATTGTCAATCTTCCCCCGTGGAGTCTCGCTCTGCTGAGCCTGTTCTTCCCATGCGTTGTGTCTAGTTTCCCCCCTGTGGCGCCATTTCTCCACAGGACCTCTATGTCTTGCATTCTCATATCATTGCATATCATTTGCATACGGTGGCCTCTTAGGGCCAAAAATTCGTGCAGTGTTTATATTTAAGTCCCTCCTATCTCGTCGAGACGGAGATTTCAATCTCCATATCTTCGAATAGGAGTAACTTAAATAGGGGCATCTATTGCACCCTAATTTTTGACCATAAGATCCCACCTCTTCTTACATTCTCATGTGTTATTTGACTATATTTTTTTATTTAATATTTATGTGACTAACCAATTTTTTATGCAGACGCGGTAGTATCGAGTGGAGATGGCGTTCATTCTCATAGTCAATCATTATGCATAGCTAACCGTTTAACCCACTTGTTTGTTTTGATTTGTGAAAGGTTGGGTTACTGCTGGAAGTTCAGGGAATCATGAAGTGATACACATAAGGGCTTATTATTCGAAGATTGAGATTTATGCCATTTTATTGTCAAGAGTTGTCTACTATGATCAAATTCATCATCATTCGGCCCAATATTTAAATTCAAACCAGGAGAATAATTTTGGTTTTTACTCAAGCGCAAGAGGTTATGAGGAGATTTTAGTTACAATTTGAGACGGATTGATGAAGTAACATAAAGTGGTCGCGTGAAAATGGAGAAACCATTACAAGAAATTCTGAACAAGCTAAAAGTATGTTTGTTCCAAATGCCATGGAAAATTCGAAGGCTCGTGTCCAATTTTATTTCAAAGAGCTATCGTAATTCAAGTACAAATTTAAATTGATTTACATGGAATTGTTGAAAATGTAACAATCAAGTTCCTGCTATTACAAGTTCAAAACTACCACGTCCCCTTTACACCCACTTTTTACAAGGAGCTCATGTTGTAATAGGATGAAAGAGTTTCCAAAGCCTCCAACGGCGGTTTCGTCCTAGAGCATATTAAAAATTCCTACCCACCTTGATACATCACTTTCCGTTTCAACTACCGATAATACCGCTAACTCAAAGCCTCTTTCCGATTCCGTTTCCGTTTAAGCAACAACAACAAATACTTTATGTGAATTGTCCCTTCAGAGATTGCTCTGTTTCATTGCTCTATAATGGCTTTGAAATTCTCACAAATGCCGAGTGTTGTAATTGTCACAGACCATTCTGTGCTCAGTGTAAGGTTCCATGACATTCAAGACTCACCTGTCAACAATTCCAACTCATGTCATTTACCTATAAAAACACTTATTCACGGAGCCACTGATAACACGAAATCGTATATATATTTTGATGCATAATTCAACTGAAGTTTAACTGTTTTCGATCCGATTTCGGGTTGTTTCCGTGTTATTTGTCTGATGTTTTGCAGGTATTTGATGATCACGTCTAAACATGGCATTATGAAGAAAAGAAGCAATCTCAGATGAAATATGGACAAAAACCGGATGAAAACATCATGAAAAGCGCAGAATGCTGATTTTGCTGCTGTGACGACCGTCACAGCTCCATGACGACCGTCACACCTTGTGACGACCGTCATGCAGGCAAAAACGCTCCACTTCAAATGCACGTGAAAGAAGCAGTTCCAAGTCCCAAATAGTGGACCACTACTCCCTGATAATTCTGCCTCAAAGTCCACCTTCTTCAAGTTATAACCGTTAGAATTCTATTTCTATAAAAGGGGAAGGAGGGGAGCTGAGAAAGGGAGCCGCATTCATACAACGAAGTGCTGCCCAACTCCATTTCCAGAGCAAAAGTTCAGTTTTATTTTCTTTCCTATTTTTTTGTTGCTTTTCATTCCTTCTGTAATTTTTATTTCCATTGTACGGTCAAATTGGGACAAAGACCAGAATCCTGCCAACATCTGTGGAGGATCTGCCCAAAGGTCAATTGGAATATTTACAGGTTTCTCATTTCAATCGTAATTCCAGTTTTTATTATGATGCATGCTATTATTTATTGTTTTTATTTATGTTTTACCTTTCCCAAATCCATGTCTAGCTAAATTTAAGTAATCGATATGTAGTAATAATTCGAAAGGGATTTGATAATAACCGGTTGAAAACTGTCTTTTTCAAAAGTTGTTTATGGTCTGAGTGTTTAAAATTAATTTACTGGATAAACTTCGTTGCGAAAGCGAGAACTTATTTAAAAGTAGTTTTGCCACGAAAGTGGGAAATTAATTAAGGTACGAACCAACAAGCGAAAGCTGCGGCAAGACCAGATAGTAAACACTAGTCATTCATTTTAATAACAGCGAAAGCACTTTAAAATGAATTAGAATTTAGAGATTTCCAAAAAATAATTTTAACCCTGAATGGGACACGAAAGCGTACGTTTGGCCCTTAGAATTATGATTAGCGTCAATAACCATCGTGAGGCGAGAATCTTCAGATCACCATTTTCTGCTTAAATAAACTCTGAAAAATATTTCGTGTACCGGTAACTAGTCAAATCCCCGAAGAACATAATTACTGCATATCGATTCAATTAATTATACTTTAATTTACATTCTTAGTTCCCTTTAGTGACAATCTTATTCCCTCAAACATTATCTACCTAGCTAAACATAGTAACTCCCGAGAACACTAGTTTGATTACGAGTCCCTGTAGGATCGATATCTATTATTACTACGCGATAGACTGTGCACTTGCAGTTAGGTTGTATTAGACATAGAAAGTCGCGATCAGCCACCGCATTTAAGTCAATAGAACATATCCATTTGAAAAAGAATGTGATGAAGAAGAAAGTATAACCACCTGTTTGATGGATTTCCCAAATCAACAAAGTTTCTTAGAATTGAAGCTAGAAGAAAACTTGATGCAGTCTTCTATTGTTTATCACCAAAGTGTTATTGTCCGTTCAGGGATTGCTCGGCTTTGTTGGTGAATGATGGGAAACAAGTTGTTACTACCGCAAAGTGTCCCTCGTGTCGAAGGCTATTTTGTACAATGCAATGTTCCTTGGCATGGAGGAATCAACTATGACGATTTCCAGCATCAACAAAATATTCGGAATTACACGAAGAAAAAAGATACGAAATTCAGAAAAGAACCTTCAAGTTTCCGAAGACTACCATGGAAAGCAATGATCAGCTGCACTCCATCTCAGAGCTAGCATTTATTGCTGAAGAGATTAAATCAGAAGAACACCTATCACTTTCCTACAGAATGGAAGGAGATGCATTACAAATTATAGCATCATAATGCACATTCATCAACACAAAAACATACGATTCACACAACAATGGCAGAAAGTAGCAGCACCACATTCAATTCATATCACTGGCATTACATAGTTGAAGGAAAGACATTAGAAGTTTCAGCATCGCGGTACATGTTCAAAGGAATTGCATAGTGAAATAGGCATAACTTCAAAACCACATATTAATACACAGCAGATATGCAAGAGTACATAGAAACAACTACATCACCAGGAAGAAAACTCGCACACGATTCTACTCAAGAGTGTTCACATCAATTCAAATGCATACAACAATTAGCATTTCACAAATATTGCAAGGAAAACGTAAGAAGGGACAAAGTAAGTACCGATTCAGATGTTCCCAGAATGAGGTTCTACAAGCTGCTTCAATATAAAGGCTGGTGAACGGGAAGGAGTTCTAAGATGGAAGGAACCTCTACACTGGTTGTTCGACGTGATCCTTACGAAGTTTTGTCTGTTTCAAGGGATGCATCCGACTAGGAAATTGAAACCGCTTACAAAAAGCTCGCTCTAAAGTACCATCCTGACAAGAATGCCAACAATCCTGAAGCTTCAGAACTATTCAAAGAGGTTGCGTATTCTTATAATATCTTATCTGACCCAGAGAAGAGAAGGCAGTATGACAGTGCAGGATTTGAGGCACTTGATACTGATAGCATGGACATGGAAATTGATGTTTTCAGCTTTATTCCGCGAGCTGGGTGCCCCTATCAAGACTACCATTTCAGTTAATGTTCTTGAAGAGGCTTTGAATGGCACAATTACAGTCATACCCCATCCAATTGGAACATCAGTTAGTGGAAAAGAAGATAGTGAAAAGACTGGGAAGGTGACATCTGCAGGAATGTATTTCTTACATTTTCAAGTGTACATAATGGATTCAACCGTGAATGCGTTAGCAATGGCCAAGGATCCTGAAGGGGCTTTCTTTAAAAAGGTTGGAAGGTCTTCAACCTTGTGAAGTCTCGGAATTAAATCCTGGCACACATATATTTGTTGTTTATGGAGATAACTTCTTTAAGACTGCTAGCTATACAATTGAAGCAGTATGTGCAGAATCACTTGAAGATACCACCGAAAAACTTAAGGATATTGAGGTTCAAGTTTTAAGAAAGAGTTAGAAGAATCTCTTCTTCTAATTTTCAAACTCAAAATCAAAAGCCTATTCCATTACCACTTCCACCACAAGTTGTTTCTTCTATGTCTAAGAAATCAAGTTTTGGGACGCAAAGTTCAAACACCAAGAAGCCTTTGTTGCCTGGAGGCTATGATCCACGACACTGAGAGCCATCTTATTGCAATGCAGACCGTGTAAGCTGGTGGGAGTTGTTGGTTCTTTCTTCGCATGCACATCCTTCAGTCGCAACCATGGCAAGAACTCTTCTTTCCAGAGCCAACATCATTTATATTGGAAACCCGTTAAATGACCTTTCATTGACAGCTTTCCTAGACAAACTCATGGAGAAAACCAAAATAAAGCACTTGGCAGGGTAGTTCTCAGATTGAACCTGTCAAGCAGCTAGATGTCAACAACCTCCTAATTGGACCAGAAGTTCTCTCACTAGCTGAAGCAGTTGTACCACAAGCAGGATCCACGACAATTCCTGAACCTAGTAAGCTGCAAAGGGTAATGCATCTTGTGACGGCTTCTCGAGATGAGAAGGTGGTTTCTCGAACAACTGAACTAACGAACAACTTCCAAAGTTCTTCCATAACTCTAATCTGCATCCTCCATTAAACCTCAATCCCCTGCAACATCTAACAAATCTACATCAGTCCCATCCAAGGAGGATTACTCAAGTTCAGAATTTACATTGTGAAAAGTACTTATACTGAACTTTGCGTGGATTGTCAAGACTGCATTTCTCCAGGATTGATGCATGAGAAGAATTAAGAACAAGTTAGAACTGCAAGCATATTCCACGGGAAGTTAAAAACAACAGACTGCTACCAACGATCGAGTTTTGGACTCGCTAAATCCCTTTACACCAATTTACTCTGGGCTGCGCATTTCCTCCCTGGCCCAAAACCTTCGCCACCTGTACCTGCCAAGTCAGAAAAATAACTGTTAGAGTATATTCCATTAGGATAGAATATCCTATTCAGAAATCAAATCCACTCCTAATTGAATCACAAAATCAGAAGATTGACAAGTTATTACTACAATCATTTGGAAAGGGAAAGTTTCAATTTGATTCAACCCGAAATAGGAAACCCCAAATCAACCATCAATAAACATTCAAATTGGTTTTTAATCAGAATTTAACACAGAAAATCACAATTGAAGCCTATCTAGAGAGAAGATTGAAAACGAAAAAAGGAGAAAAAAACTATCATACGAAATCGCAGCTACCGCAAAACCTAATTTCGTAACAAAGGAATTGGAGCAAAGTGACTTATCTCTTTAAGCCGACGAAATCACTTCCGACCACCGCAAACACCAAACGACGAAGCATCGCCTCCAACGCCGCTACCCCCAATCTTCGGTAAACTCTCGTTTCCTTGTAAAAAGCAACGAACTTGCTGATTGTTTGTTGTGTTTCAGGTTTTAGAAGAAGAAGGACTCACGAGATGAAGGAGAACGGCTCAAAGAGAGAGAGGCGCGATCGAGACGAAAGTGAGGCGGGGAACGAGAAGGGGGGATCGATTTGGGGGTGAAAGGGGAATTAGGGTTCATTCTTTCTCTCTGTTTGGTTAATCTTTTGTTTATGTTATAATCACACACACACACACACACCACTTAATCATCTGTTACCCACCCTAACTCACCCATTAACCCGTTTTCATTTTATTCTAATTGGTTTCATTAACTTGTTTTTTTTCTAATCAAACCTATAATCTGTTTTTATTTAATTAATTAGTTAATCAGACCTTTTAAAAAAAATAATAGGTTAATAATCTGTTATTAATCAAACCAGCAGTTTTTTTTTATTTTATTTAATCTTTTATAATCTTTTAGTTTTATCCATTAAGTTTATATTAATATTAAAACAATTTTATTTAAAATTAGTCAACTCAATCAAATAATTAATAACTTTAATGTTTTTTTATCTATCACTATTTTGTTTAACTTATAAATCAACCCTTACCCTAAGTAATTAGGTCCCTTTTTTAAAAATACAATAATCTCCCTTTTTTATGGCACTAATTATTAAATTAATATTTTAAAAAATGGTATCTTATTAGAAAAACCTTTTGACAATCTTTTATTATGATAATTTTCTCACATTATATCTTTTATAAACAGATTACACCTTTTGACAATTTATTTAGTTAGTAATAAAATCACTAGTTCTCAATCAATTTTAAAAAAGAAATAATAGTTTCAAAACTCAAACAACCTCTCGCATAAAATCGACTAATTAAAATCAACAGCATAAAATTCAACCTAATTGTGCACACTCACATTCACGACACATTCACTCTCACACACTTCAGCGCTTTCATGCGTATGTGTATGGCTTTACTTTCCGCAATTTATCTTCCGCAATTTAATATTACCGCATCGCATCCGTCCAAAGGAAAAACCTACACATAAGTCAACACTTGTGTGTAGTGCACGTCATTTGCATCATTCTCCCCATGATCCTTGATCCCATTCAAGTCAATCTCTAGGATAGATCCTACCCCATAGGAGGACCCATGTCTTTATTTTTACAACTTAGATATAAACAAACAATCAACTTAATACGACTCAATATAAAATATTCAAACACATTAGAGAAAGATGCCAAATCATCTTAAGCGAGATAGAATCTCCACCCGACAACAATACAATCAATACCGTAGGAACTTTGCCTTAAGAGAGATAAAGGCGTACCTCGTCGATCCCTATCCGAGTACTTGAGCCCTTCTCTTAAGATGATGCAAAGACTACATTCCTACAACTTGTGGCGGTTAAATCTCCCTTAAAATGACAACTCGTCTTTTCTCCTAAAATCAATCAAACAACTACCCTAAACCCGTAGGAACTTTGACCACAGTCAAGGAACTCCTCAAACCCTTTAGGGGAACTACAAATACTCTGATTCCACTCCCGTAAGGATATGTAGGCATAATATGTGATGTCTTATCGAGTATACTTAGAAATAAACCCCTAGGATCTTTCAACCTTTAAGCAGATAAACACTTAGCAATAAACAAACATAAAACAAGAGGTTCCTGTAGAATACTACAGAAACTTAGGATGCTAGTACCTTCCCTAAGTTTAACCAACCCCCGAACCTAAAACTCTCTAGCTTGCATTTGCAGTGCATTGTGGGAATTTCGATCTTTATCCCTTCCTTTGGACAAATCAAAGTTCGGTTGCAAATTGAATTAAAGATTCAAACTAATTAATAGTTTGGTATCCAAATTTCACCGCGACAGAAATGGCGACTTCATTGGAGAATCCTCAGTGGGTTTCCCTACCTTGCTTTATTTGTTTACTGCTTTATATATCTGCTTACTTGCTTAATTATTTATTTGTATA
Source organism: Lathyrus sativus (assembly GCA_963859935.3). Lineage (NCBI taxonomy): Eukaryota > Viridiplantae > Streptophyta > Magnoliopsida > Fabales > Fabaceae > Lathyrus > Lathyrus sativus. Next base: position 21,601,269 of record OZ012736.1, read on the forward strand.
TTTTCTCTTATGTTTATTCTTTTGGGTTGTTATCCTTGAGTGGTGAGACAAAGTCTTACACCTGGACTTGAGAGAAATTAAGATAGGATGGTGATATATTTGATGAGGCTTATAGGGAGTGAGTCCCGACTAAGTTGACTCGAGAATCCCGCTTAGTTGAGACCCTTTTGAAAATGGTTCGGTTGAACGAGTTTAGTCGTGAAAACTTTTACTATTCTCAATTGGAGTCCATGATACTAAGGACCATAGTTACCTTTAACCCAACTTTGGCCTTTATTAGGACGTAGTGCGAGGCTATGAGGGAGTAAGTCCCGAAATAGTGCTACGCGATGCTACACTCAAAAGAAGTTCTCATGAGAATATTATTAATCCTCGAGTTAGTTGGGAAATTGATAATATCTGAAAGATGGGCTGATGACTTTGGGAACCTCTTTAGAACCTTGTTCTGCAGGTACAAACAACCTTTAGTCCATAACCTTTGGGAATGGGTATACCTTGGCTCCATGATCGTTGCAAACCTAGGACCTTTGTTTGTTTATCTTTGTGTGCCCTTATGTGCTTACTTGTGTTTGTTGCATTCCTATAGCATCATACTACATTGGACTTCATGGGATTTACCCTTTATGAACGTTGTAGGACGTTATGGATTCCAATAGACAAAATACTTTAAAATATACTTTTAAGAGTCCCAAATTGGATGACCTAAGGGAGTTGGGAGCTTTGATTGAAGACCAAGAGAAATTCAAGAGTAAAAATGGGAAGTTATTATCTTTGTTGAGACGTAAGGCAAATGAGGACCTCCTTTCCGTTCTATGATCCAATGTATCACTGCTTTACTTTCCCAGATTATCAGTTGTTGCCAACTTTGGAAGAATACTCTTTTTTGTTAGGTCTACCTATTCTAGAAGAATCTCCTTTCCCTTTCTTGGAAAAAGACCCCGAAGAAAGAGACATCGCTAAGGCCCTTTATCTCAAGGTATCTGACGTTAAGGCCAACATGGTTGTTAAAAGTGGGACTTTTTGTTTGACTACAGATTTCTTATTCAAGAAGGCTTCATTTTATACTGATTTTACGAACAAGGCTCCATTCGAGGCAATCTTCGCCTTACTTGTCTATGGGGTGTTTCTATTTCCAAGTTTTGAGGGGTTTATTGACCTTAATGCAATTAAGATCTTCATGAAGAACAATCCAGTGCCGACTCTATTGGGTAACACCTATCACTCTATACATCTCCGAAACCTTCGTGGTGGAGGAATGATTACATGTTGTGTACCCTTATTATACAAATGGTTCCTTATCCACTTGCCCAAGTATGTATCCTTTTGGCATCTTAATGGTAAGCGTTGGTAAGAAAGGATTATGGCTTTGACTCATTCTGACATCGATTGGTATAGCCGTGAGTATGATGGGATCCTAATCATTGACGGATGTAGAGATTTTGCTAATATACCGTTACTCAGCTTTGGGGGAGGGATTAGTTATAATTCGGTTTTAGCTCGCTGACAGTTGGGATATCCGTTGAAGGGGCCACCTAAGAGCCTACAAGTTGAGAGTGTTTTCTTTGAGGATAATTAAGAGCTCCGAGAGAAGATTGTGTAAGCTTGGAAACATTTGCATAAGAAAGATAGGAATAGTTTGGGAAAGCCCAACTGTGTGTCTTTGGAGTCGTATCTTTAGTGGGTAAGGAATAGGACAATCAAGCTAAGGATGCGTTACTCTCGTCAAGATCCTATACCTCCGAGAAGAGAGCCCACTTATGTATTTATGTCCGAAACTGAGAAGTTAGAGGTTTCTTTGAAGAAGTCGCAACATGAGTTAGAGTCATGGAAGAACAAGTATCTAGTGTCTGTTGCAGAGATTGATGAACTCCAGAAAGAGAAAGATGAACTCCAGAAGCAGCTACAGTTGAAGGATGAAGAGTTACTCCCCTGCAAGAAGAGGAAAGTCATGAAGGATTTATTTTTCTCCGACCCACAATGTACTATTTGGAAGCTGATTGTGGACAACCTTATTCGTGAGAAGACCCAGTTGGAAGACCAGCTCAAGCGGCAGAACTCAAAACTTCCTTAGTGTCTTTACTAGCTTTTATTTAGCTTTTATTTGAGACTTTTAAAAGCAATTATTTGTATTCCATTTCAAAATTAAAAAAACATTTTCTTTTACCGCAATGTTTATAAATATTTGGGATCCCATGAAGTCCTACTCATCTTGCATTGCATTCTTTCTTTATTCATTTCAAGAAACTCAATTTTATTTCTCAGGTATTGTAATCATGGACTTCAAGAGAGAAGCATTGGAGTACACTTTTCAGAGTCCTAACATTGAATGCTTGAGAGAACTAGCAGATCTCATCGAGAACAGTTACGCCTTTGCAACAGAATATGGGGAAGTCTTCCATTTTCTCAAACTCAAGATGAAAGGAGGGTTGTTGGAGACTCTTGTTCATTTTTATGATCCGTTGTACCATTGTTTCACTTTTCCGGACTACCAGTTGATGCAGACCCTGGAAGAGTATTCTGACTTCTTGACGATGCCTGTGACGGCCCGACCTATATTCACCGGCCAGGAGGACGTACGCAGTTACCAAGAGATTGCAAACGCTACTCATCTCAGCTTACCAGATGTTCAAGTGCACTTAACCACCAAGGAAGGAGTCTTTGGATTCCCAGCTGATTTCTTGATCGAAAAAGTTCGTTACCATGCTGAAAGGAAGGAGGTCCTTATCGTGGAAGCTACCTTTGCTTTGTTGGTTTATGGGATCTTCTGGTTCCCAAAGGTTGATGATTTTGTTGACATGGATGCAATTAAACTTTTCATACTCAAGAATCCCGTTCCCACCTTGCTAGCTGACACATACTATTCAATCCACTCGAAGAATGCTGAAGGAGGAGGACATATCGTTTGTTGTACCGCTCTGTTGTATTCATGGTTTATTGCTCGCCTGACTCGGCACCCGTCTATTTGGGAAGAGGAAGAGTCGCCCCGTTGGTCCGAGATAGTTATGGCCCTTACTCACTCTGACATTGTGTGGTCCGACCCTACCTATGGAGGTATAGGTATGATTCCTAGCATCGGAGGATTTACTAACATACCGCTTATTGGAAGAGAAGGATGCATAAGTTACAACCCTGCTTTGGCCCGCCTCCAATTTGGGCATCCTATGATCGAAGTACCTGACCAGACTCTGTTAGATAGGATCTTTCTCAAGGAAGGAGAAGATCCAGACCTGAAGACCGTCATAATTTATGCATGGAGATACGTCAACAAAGAACAAAAAGCTGCTTTAGGATACCCCAATTATGCTGTCTCTGAAGAATATCTACATTGGGTGCGAGAAAGATCTCTCGCCTTAAGATGCCATTTCCTTTCCATGAACCTATAGTTTTGGCTTTTCATGATCCTGATTGGTTTGATGTGAGTGAAGTAGATCAATTGAAGGCTGCTTTGGATGAGGCCCGAAAACTGAAAGCCGCTTGGAGGAACAAGTTTTTCACACTCAAGGTAGAGAAAGAGAAGTCCCAGAGGCTGCCAGAAGTAGAGCTTGCAAGGAAAAGGAAGGCGCGAGAGGATTTATTTTCCTCTCACACCTCTTCAAGAGTTGTCACCAGTGGTGATCTTCCCCCAGATACTGTGGCCTGGAAAGAATGTGTAGATCGACTCATCAGTGAGAAGGCCGAATTACAAGAACGCATTAACCAGTTAGAAGAAGAACTTCGCGCACAGAAAGAGCATAGGGAGTAGATCTCTGAGTTTCTCTTTTGCTTTTGGTTCAATGTAATAAACTCTTAAAAGAGTACTATGTTTTGTAATGCTTCGAATATCAAAATAAAATAAATTTTTATCCAACGTTATAATACTGAAAACAACTTGAGTTTCTTGAAGTTTCATCCTGCATTCTGCATAGCATCTAGCATCTTAGCATGTGCATGTGTCTCTTCTCCGCTGCTTCCTCATCCGTCTTTCTGTCTTTGTCTCGTTAGCCGACGTCTCAACCATTTGACCAAGCTCGAAGTATTATTGAAGGATAGCAAAGAGAACGAAGATATGGATCGCATGACTGGCTTCAAAGTAAGAACTGATTCGACATTCGACTATTCCTCCGACGACTTTGTGCAACAAGTGGATGTTCCTGTGCAACTTCAACCTTCGCAAGACAACCTGTTTATTGACCCCCAGAACACTCCTACTGAGAAAGGAGTGGATGATCCTAGATTCATAGCAATGGAGAAAGAACTCCGTGGTCTCAAAGAACAAGTGAAGATGATGAGAGGAGCTAATGCATCAGGTCTTAGTGCTCATGACCTATGTTTAGTTCCAGGTGTACTTATTCCTCTAAAGTTCAAGATGCCTGTCTTCGAAGTTTACAAGGGTATCAGTTGTCCAAAATACCACCTGAAAATGTTTTGTCGAAAGATGACTGCTTAAATTGACAATGACAAACTGATGATTCACTGCTTTCAAGAAAGTTTATGTGGGACATCCTTGATATGGTACATGAAGCTGCAAAGTAACCACATTCAGTCTTGGGAAGACTTAGTTGTTGCTTTTGTGAAGCAATACCATTACAATTTGGGTATAGCCCCAGACAATAGAGATGACAGTGGACCTTCCAGAGAATTCATAGCTTTAGTACCCCATCCTCAACATCAGTTTGCAATGCCCGCTCAGCGCGAACATCAACTACCTCCTAAGCAGAAGTTGGCCTCTCCAGATCAACCATAGAATTGACGGCTTCGGAGAAGGTATCAGAAGATGCCTCTGGATACTCCAAGAGAGGGAATTCAGCGGTTTGATCCCATCCCTGTGAAGTATGCTGATCTATTTCCAATTTTGATTCAGAAAGGTCACATCCAAACAAGAGCTCCACCTAAAGTACCCGAGAAACTCCCGTACTGGTATAAAGCTGACAAATTTTGCCCATATCATCAAGGTGCTCCTGGCCACGACATTGAGAGCTACTATGGTTTGAAGGCAAACGTTCAAGAATTGGTTAAAGGCGGAATTTTATCCTTTGGAGGTCCTAATCCTGACCTCAACATGGTTCATCCTCCGAGAACATGATCCAAGGTTATCAGAAGACTACGCATCAGATGATTTTGCAAGCCTCTCCATTTCAAGGCGTATTAAAGAAGGGCTTGTCCGGCTTTTCACTTTATTTTGCTTGTGTTTTTGTTTCTTTGATTAAAAGTATTTTTGGCATGTAAGAACTTGTTATCTTGAATAAGTAATGCAATAAATGTTTGTCTTGAAGAAATCCATTCGTATTCACTTAAATTGTTTTTTAAAATAATTTATAATGCCGACTTTACTCGATCTCTAGCTCTGACAGAGAATTGAGAGGAGGATGATGAAGTAAAACGTATGATTTCTTGTTGTATGCTTCGAATAAAAACCCTACTGATGATGTAAGGCATTTTTCCAACCATCTAAACACCAAAATAGTTAACCCTTCTTTAAGCCTTGAGGAAAGATCTGTTTTTCTCCCAAACCGAAACCTCGTTTTTAGTCTGGGGCAGGGTAATATCAAAAAATAATGAACATCTTCCAAAAAATTGGGTGGGCACAAATATACTAACCCTTTATTCCTCCGCTTTACAAGTCATAAATTAAGCCCATATACGATCCTCAAAGTCCTAATTGAAGTAAGGTTTAACTCGAAAGCATACTCGATGAGATACTGTTTCTTGACTCCTTGAGCTATGCTCAAATTAAATCGGTTTTATAAATAATTTTTAATTTATATCCTAACTAGTGACTTCAGTCACCAGTTATTGCGATATCTCTTTTCAAAAAAAAAACTTCAAGACAAACGCGTGTTGCATTACCCTTTTCGAAATTAACATTTCTGACTTGCTAAATGCGCTTTACATCTTAGAAAGATTATATACGGACGTTGATGGATTTGAAGACTTTGCTAACTTAGGGCGAGTTATTTTTCAAGAGGTTTGATCTGTACCATTCTTGGCTTCATCTAAAGCACAAATTGGAAGACTCAATTATACCGCCAATCAGAGGCAGTTACGTCGAGATTCGGCGAATCTCTCTGAGAGTTTGAAAACAGTGGGGCATTTGGACATCATGTTTTCTATAAAATCCTCTCGAGATGTTTTCCTCTTAAGCCAGGTAACTTGGGGCATTTGAAACTTTGAAGCGAAGCGGATGTTTATTTCATCCCCAGGAAGCTCAACTCCGACATGATCAACAACCATGATGACCCAAGATATTTATTTTATCCCCTATGAAACTTCAATTTGGGTACCTCCGTCTACAACTTCATACAACCCTTTCAGACTTATCAAGATGTTGATCTCATTTTCCCCAAGAGAATTTTTGAAGCAAGAGTGTGATCCCATATTTGGTTCTCCGTCTATCCCCAGTAGTACTTCTATCTTTGAAGATTGGTCGGATGTTTGTCCCGAGATGTTTACTTCATCCCCGGTCACCTCTTTCTATTTGTTTTGTCAGCATAAGCATACTCATAGCATATAAGTAGACAGCATGACATGTGCATTTGTTTGCATTCTTTGTGTTTATTTTATCACTTTTGCTGTAGTCATCCCTAGGTGTTTGGGTGTGTCTTATCCTTCCAGATAGAGTTGTTAACCTTAGGCAGAAAGAGCACAATGTTTCATTTTTCCCTATGGAGTTCGATCCACATGGAAGATGGTTATTTTAGTACAATCCCACTTGAGTTCATACCTCAACGGTCGAGTCTTGCTTGACAGTTTCTTTTCGGCTACTTCCCGAATCGAACTTCGGTTTCTGGAAATCACATCGTTGACATCTCTAACCTTCAAGCAGGGATTAAGTGTGCATTTATTTTGCACCCTATTCCCCAGGAAGAGTATTCATGAAGACAAACATTTCTTCAACAAATTTTTCTCGAACATCTACAATTGGACTATAACAATCTCTTTATTTGAGCAACTCGCTTTGATCAGGATCTTATTCAAAACGACAAACGACAGTCTTCACAAGACAGATCATTTACCCTTAGTGGGTCCCTCAACATTATTGATTCATCAGAGAAGACAGTTACAGACATTTGTCTTTATTTGAGAAGTCACATATTTTTTTTACAAAAACTAAGACATTCCTCAGAAATGACTTCCCCAGTGAGTTTCATCACACAAGTTTACTTCCATCAGCGACATCTCCCCGAAGAAATCGAAGAAGTTTATCGCAATAGTCTCTCTTTATTTGAGAAGACATACATTACAATTCAACTGGCTCACATTTCTTCTGAAGATCCCCGATAAAGCTTTACATCTACAACTACATCAACATTTACAACTTACAACTACAGTCTACAACGACAACTATAGTCTACAATAACATATATAGTCTACAACGACAACTACAGTCTACAATGACATCTACAGTCTACAACGATAACTACAGTCTACAACGACAATCATTTCCTGGTTAATCTCGACAGTAAATTCCCAGAAGACCTTGGAAGTAGGTAGTTCTATTACCGTTCCTGGTTAATCTCGGCAGTAGATTCCCAGAAGACCTCGGCAGTAGGTAGTTCTATTACGGTTCCTGGTTAATCTTGGGAGTAGATTCCCAGAAGACCTCGGCAGTAGGTAGTTCTATTACGGTTCCTGGTTAATCTCGGCAGTAGATTCCCAGAAGACCTCGGCAGTAGGTAGTTCTATTACGGTTCCTGGTTAATCTCGGCAGTAGATTCCCAGAAGACCTCGGCAGTAGGTAGTTCTATTACAATTCCTGTTTAATCTCGGCAGTAGATTCCCAGAAGACCTCGGCAGTAGGTAGTTCAATTTCAGTTCCTGGTTAATCTCGGCAGTAGATTCCCAGAAGACCTCGACAGTAGGTAGTTCTATTTCAGTTCCTGGTTAATCTTGGCAGTAGATTCCCAGAAGACCTCGACAGTATGTAGTTCTATTTCAGTTTCTGGTTAATCTCGGCAGTAGATTCCCAGAAGACCTCGGCAGTAGGTAGTCCTATTTCATTTCCTGGTTAATCTCGGCAGTAGATTCCCAGAAGACTTCGGCAGTAGGTAGTTCTATTTCAGTTCCTGGTTAATCTCGGCAGTAGATTTCCAGAAGACTTCGTCAGAAGTATTTCTCCAACAGATTTCAACACAGAATCTCGGCAGTAGATTCCTTACAGATTTTAACAGTAAATACTTTGTCAAAAATATTCTCAATTACAGTTAGAAGCCTCGACATTAGACTTCACCAGCTGACATCTTGAAATCATTACATTGGACAAGAGGATCTCTCTTCCAAGTTTCTTCACAACATATTTACAGACACTTTATGATTGTCAATCTTCCCCCGTGGAGTCTCGCTCTACTGAGCCTGTTCTTCCCGTGCATTGTGTCTAGTTTCCCCCCTATGGCGCCATTTCTCCACAGGACCTCTATGTCTTGCATTCTCATATCATTGCATATCATTTTCATATGGTGGCCTCTTAGGGCCAAAAATTCGTGCAGTTTTTATATTTAAGTCCCTCCTATCTCGTCGAGACGGAGATTTCAATCTCCATATCTTCGAATAGGAGTAACTTAAATAGGGGCATCTGTTGCACCCTAATATTTGATCATAAGATCCCACCTCTTCTTACATTCTCATGTGTTATTTGACTATAGTTCTTTATTTAATATTTATGTGACTAACCAATTTTTTATGCAGACGCGGTAGTATCGAGTGGAGATGACGTTCATTCTCATAGTCAATCATTATGCATAGCTAACCGTTTAACCCACTTGTTTGTTTTGATTTGTGAAAGGTTGGGTTACTGCTGGAAGTTCAGGGAATCATGAAGTGATACACATAAGGGCTTATTATTCGAAGATTGAGATTTATGCCATTTTATTGTCAAGAGTTGTCTACTATGATCAAATTCATCATCATTCGGCCCAATATTTAAATTCAAACCAGGAGAATAATTTTGGTTTTTACTCAAGCGCAAGAGGTTATGAGGAGATTTTAGTTACAATTTGAGACGGATTGATGAAGTAACATAAAGTGGTCGCGTGAAAATGGAGAAACCATTACAAGAAATTCTGAACAAGCTAAAAGTATGTTTGTTCCAAATGCCATGGAAAATTCGAAGGCTCGTGTCCAATTTTATTTCAAAGAGCTATCGTAATTCAAGTACAAATTTAAATTGATTTACATGGAATTGTTGAAAATGTAACAATCAAGTTCCTGCTATTACAAGTTCAAAACTACCACGTCCCCTTTACACCCACTTTTTACAAGGAGCTCATGTTGTAATAGGATGAAAGAGTTTCCAAAGCCTCCAACGGCGGTTTCGTCCCAGAGCATATTACAAATTCCTACCCACCTTGATACATCACTTTCCGTTTCAACTACCGATAATACCGCTAACTCAAAGCCTCTTTCCGATTCCGTTTCTGTTTAAGCAACAACAACAAATACTTTATGTGAATTGTCCCTTCAGAGATTGCTCTGTTTCATTGCTCTATAATGGCTTTGAAATTCTCACAAATGCCGAGTGTTGTAATTGTCACAGACCATTCTGTGCTCAGTGTAAGGTTCCATGACATTCAAGACTCACCTGTCAATAATTCCAACTCATGTCATTTACCTATAAAAACACTTATTCACGGAGCCACTGCATTTAAGTCAAGAGAACATATCCATTTGAAAAAGAATGTGATGAAGAAGAAAGTATCACCACCTGTTTGATGGATTGCCCCAATCAACAAAGTTGCTTAGAATTGAAGCTAGAAGAAAACTTGATGCAGTCTTCTATTGTTTATCACCAAAGTGTTATTGTCCGTTCAGGGATTGCTCGGCTTTGTTGGTGAATGATGGGAAATAAGTTGTTACTACCGCAGAGTGTCTCTCGTGTCGAAGGCTATTTTGTACAATGCAATGTTCCTTGGCATGGAGGAATCAACTGTGACGATTTCCAGCATCAACAAAATATTCGGAATTACAAGAAGAAAAAGGATACGAAATTCAGAAAAGAACCTTCAAGTTTCCGAAGACTACCATGGAAAGCAATGATCAGCCGCACTCCATCTAAGAGCTAGCATTTGTTGCTGAAGAGATTAAATCAGAAGAACACCTATCACTTGCCTACAGAATGGAAGGAGATGCATTACAAATTATAGCATCACAATGCACATTCATCAACACAAAAACATACGATTCACACAACAATGGCAGAAAGTAGCAGCATCACATTCAATTCATATCACTGGCATTACATAGTTGAAGGAAAGACATTAGAAGTTGCAGCATCGCGGTACATGTTCAAAGGAATTGCATAGTGAAATAGGCATAACTTCAAAACCACATATTAATACGCAGCAGATATGCAAGAGTACATAGAAACAACTACATCACCAGGAAGAAAACTCGCACACGATTCTACTCAAGAGTGTTCACATCAATTCAAATGCATACAACAATTAGCATTTCACAAATATTGCAAGGAAAACGTAAGAAGGGACAAAGTAAGTACCGATTCAGATGTTCCCAGAATGAGGTTCTACAAGCTGCTTCAAAATAAAGGCTGATGAACGGGAAGGAGTTCTAAGATGGAAGGAACCTCTACACCGGTTGTTCGACGTGATCCTTACGAAGTTTTGTCTGTTTCAAGGGATGCATCCAACCAGGAAATTGAAACCGCTTACAGAAAGCTCGCTCTAAAGTACCATCCTGACAAGAATGCCAGCAATCCTAAAGCTTCAGAACTATTCAAAGAGGTTGTGTATTCTTATAATATCTTATCTGACCCAGAGAAGAGAAGGTAGTATGACAGTGCAGGATTTGAGGCACTTGATGCTGATAGCATGGACATGGAAATTGATGTTTGCAGCTTTATTCCGCGAGCTGGGTGCCCCTATCAAGACTACCATTTCAGCTAATGTTCTTGAAGAGGCTTTGAATGGCACAGTTACAGTCATACCCCGTCCAATTGGAACATCAATTAGTGGAAAGGAAGATAGTGAAAAGACTGGGAAGGTGACATCTGCAGGAATGTATTTCTTGCATTTTCAAGTGTACATAATGGATTCAACCGTCAATGCGTTAGCAATGGACAAGGATCCTGAAGGGGATTTCTTTAAAAAGGTTGGAAGGTCTTCAACCTTGTGAAGTCTCAGAATTAAAGCCTGGCACACATATATTTGTTGTTTATGGAGATAACTTCTTTAAGACTGCTAGCTATACAATTGAAGCAGTATGTGCAGAATCACTTGAAGATACCACCGAAAAACTTAAGGATATTGAGGCTCAAGTTTTAAGAAAGAGTTAGAAGAATCTCTTCTTCTAATTTTCAAACTCAAAATCAAAAGCCTATTCCATTACCACTTCCACCACAAGTTGGTGGGAGTTGTTGGTTCTTTCTTCACATGCACATCCTTCAGTCGCAACCATGGCAAGAACTCTTCTTTCCGGAGCCAACATCGTCTATATTGGAAACCCGTTAAATGAACTTTCGTTGACAGCTTTCCTAGACAAACTCGTGGAGAAAACTAAAACAAAGCACTTGGTAGGGTAGTTATCAGATTGAACCTATCAAGCAGCTGGATGTCAACAACCTCCTAATTGGACCAAAAGTTCTCTCACTAGCTGAAGCAGTTGTACCACAAGCAGGATCCACGACAATTCCTGAACCTAGTAAGCTGCAAAGGGTAATGCATCTTGTGACGGCTTCTCGAAATGAGAAGGCGGTTTCTCGAGCAACTGAACTAACGAACAACTTCCAAAGTTCTTCCATAACTCTAATCCTCATCGTCCATTAAACCTCAATCCCCTGCAACATCCACCAAATCTACATCAGTCCCATCCAAGGAGGATTACTCAAGTTCAGAATTTACATTCTGAAAAGTACTTATACCGAACTTTGCGTGGATTGTCAAGACTGCGTTGCTCTAGGATTGATACATGAGAAGAATTGAGAACATGTTAGAAATGCAAGCATATTCCACGGGAAGTTAAAAACAACAGACTGCTACCAATGATCGAGTTTTGGACTCGCTAAATCCCTTTACACCAATTTACTCTGGGCTGCGCATTTCCTCCCTGGCCCAAAACCTTCGCCACCTGTACCTGCCAAGTCAGAAAAATAATTGTTAGAGTATATTCCATGAGGATAGAATATCCTATTCAGAAATCAAATCCACTCCTAATTGAGTCACAAAATCAGAAGATTGACAAGTTATTACTACAATCATTTGGAAAGAGAAAGTTTCAATTTGATTCAACTCGAAATAGGAAACCCCAAATCAACCATCAATCAGCATTCAAATTGGTTTTTAATCAGACTTTAACACAGAAAATCACAATTGAAGCCTATATAGAGAGAAGATTGAAAATGAAAAAAGGAGAAAAAAACTATCATACGAAATCGCAGCTACCGCAAAACCTAATTTCGTAACAGAGGAATTGGAGCAAAGTGACTTATCTCTTTAAGCCGGAGAAATCACTTCCGACCATCGCAAACACCAAACGACGAAGCATCGCCTCCAACGCTGCTACCCCCAATCTTCGGTAAACTCTCGTTTCCTTGTAAAAAGCATCGAACTTGCTAATTGTTTATTGTGTTTCAGGTTTTAGAAGAAGAAGGACTCACAAGATGAAGGAGAACGGCTCAGAGAGAGAGAGGCGCGATCGAGACGAAAGTGAGTCGGGGAACGAGAAGGGGGGATCGATTTGGGGGTGAAAGGGGAATTAGGGTTCATTCTTTCTCTCTGTTTGGTTAATCTTTCGTTTATGTTATAGTCACACACATACACACACCACTTAATCATCTGTTAACCACCCTAACTCACCCATTAACCCGTTTTCATTTTATTCTAATTGGTTTCATTAACTTGTTTTTTTTTCTAATCAAACCTTTAATCTGTTTTTATTTAATTAATTAGTTAATCAGACCTTTTAAAAAAATAATAGGATAATAATCTGTTATTAATCAAACCAACAATTTTTTTTATTTTATTTAATCTTTTATAACCTTTTAGTTTTATACATTAAGTTTATATTAATATTAAAACAATTTTATTTAAAATTAGTCAACCCAATCAAATAATTAATAACTTTAATGTTTTTTTATCTATCACTATTTTGTTTAACTTATAAATCGACCCTTACCCTAAGTAATTAGGCCCCTTTTTAAAAAATACAATAATCTCCATTTTTTATGGCACTAATTATTAAATTAATCTTTTAAAAAATGGTATCTTATTAGAAAAACCTTTTGACAATCTTTTATTATGATAATTTTCTCACATTAGATCTTTTATAAACAGATTACACATTTTGACAATTTATTTAGTTAGTAATAAAATCACTAGTTCTCAATCAATTTAAAAAAAGATATAACAGTTTCAAAACTCAAACAACCTCTCGCATAAAATCGACTAATTAAAATCAACTGCATAAATTTCAACCTAATTGTGCACACTCACATTCACAACACATTCACTCTCACACACTTCAGCGCTTTCATGCGTATGTGTATGGCTTTACTTTCTGCAATTTATCTTCCGCAATTTAATATTACCGCATTTACATTTCCACATCGCATCCGTCTAAAGGAAAAACCTACACATAAGTCAACACTTGTGTGTAGTGCACGTCATTTGCATCATTCTCCCCATGATCCTTGATCCCATTCAAGTCGATCTCTAGGATAGATCCTACCCCATAGGAGGACCCGTGTCTTTATTTTTACAACTTAGATATAAACAAACAATCAACTCAATACGATTCAATATAAAATATTCAAACACATTAGAGAAAGATGCCAAATCATCTTAAGCGATATAGAATCTCCACCCCACAATAATACAATCAATACCGTAGGAACTTTGCCTTAAGAGAGATAAAGGCGTACCTCGTCGATCCCTATCCGAGTACTTGAGCCCTTCTCTTAAGATGATGCAAAGACTACATTCCTACAACTTGTGGCGGTTAAATCTCCCTTAAAATGACAACTCATCTTTTCTCCTAAAATCAATCAAACAACTACCCTAAACCCGTAGGAACTTTGACCACAGTCAAGGAGCTCCTCAAACCCTTTAGGGGAACTACAAATACTTTAATTCCACTCCCGGAAGGATATGTAGGCATAAGATGTGATGTCTTATCGAGTATACTTAGAAATAAATCCCTAGGGTCTTTCAACCTTTAAGAAGATAAACACTTAGCAATAAACAAACATAAAACAAGAGGTTCCTGTATAATACTACAGAAACTTAGGATGCTAGTACCTTCCCTGAGTTTAACCAACCCCCGAACCTAAAACTCTCTAGCTTGAATTTGCAGTGCATTGTGGGAATTTCGATCTTTATCCCTTCCTTTGGACAAATCAAAGTTTGGTTACAAATTGAATTAAAGATTCAAACTAATTAATAGTTTGGTATCCAAATTTCACCGCGACACTGACCACACACTTTTTGCCTTTAGATTAAATAATTTTACCAATGTAGACAATCTTGTAAAACATGTGCACTCCTTACATAAAGGCACATCCTTATCACTACATAAAATATCATAAATATGAGTTTCATATTCTCCAATATCACTGATCATATCTTCTAGATGATCATCAATATCTTCATCAGCTTCATGCATTTGCAACTTCACACTCCAACTTTTATCAACTTTTACATACCACGTCCATATTGTATAATTTTGACATATTCCATCACAATATATGTGATATAATATTTCTTCCTTTGAAAGTTTTTTGATATTCGCGTGATTATCACATGGACAGTAAAATAGACCATTATTGTCGAGAATATTTTGTTCTCTGAATTCAAGAAATTCATTAAGTCTTTTCTCATATACGAACCTAATCTATCAGCTTTCATCCAACTACAATCATTAATAAATTATGAAATTCATATCAAAAGACTAACGTGATTGGCATACTAATGCTAAACAGACAACATAATAATATGGTTATATGCATATGCACATCTTTCACAACAATATAACATTTAAGAACATCAATACCTGAATCATATGCATAACCACAAATACAAATCATGACATCAATCAACAACCCAACAATTTCATTTGCAAATACACTTTTTTTTTCTTTATTTTATATTAAGACAATAAACAATATTTTTATACAATGTGAGTATTGGTATTTTCAAATAATCATAATCAGAGTATATTTGCAAGGAGTTAATACTGATGGTGAGAAAACACTTAGAAGGGGGGGGGGGGGGGGGTTGAATAAGGGTTTTGAAATAAATATGGCAATAAAAACACAATGATTTTTATCCTTGTTCGTTGAACTCAACTAATCCAGTCCACCCTATCAAGAGTGATTTGCCTTTCTCCACAAGGACTTAATCCACTATAATCAAACAGATTACAATGTCAACCACTAAGAACAAATGTCTTAGTCTTCTCAAGAACTACTGACCACAACTTGGTCTTCTTAAGGAACTTTTACAATCAAATGTAAACTAAACAAGTGTTTAAAATGCTTCTATGAAAGCTATATCATAACTATGATTTATACACTTATGATTAAGAACGAATGAAACTATTCAACAAAGAAATATAATTTGTATGAGAGCTTTAAGAGAGTTTTCAATAGATTCGTCAATATTCGCCAATTGTAGAAAGTTGTTGAAGGCTTGCTTTTATAGACAAAGACGTCCAAGACGTTGCAAGCTTGAAGACCGTGTACTGCAAAGTAGCTGTAGCCTTTTGTCTTCACATGACTTGACCTTTCCTAGAAGTATAACGTTCAGAGAAATCCTTTTTACCCGAGTTCTTGTGTCTAGCATAAAAGAGGAAAGAGTCGTTTGGAATATGCCAACGGATATAATCTTCTTCAACAAGCTTCTATCTCACAGCAATCAACATCAGAGCCTTGAGTGATCAGAGTCTTGACATTATCAGAGTTTGCTGTATCAGAGTGTTGCAGCAGGTGCGCTTCAGCGTGAATAACAATCAGACCAGAGTTTGGAGATCAGATCCTCAGTACTTGCAGCGAACAGTACTATCAGAGTCTTCTGAAAAACAATGCTTGAAACTCTTCATACAAAGTCTTCAGCTACGCTTCATATGCTTCTGTAGCTTCTGCTTCAGAGTCTTTTGTAGGCAGCGCTCAGAGTCTTCTAACGAGATGCTTCTGAAGCTCAGAGCCTCGCGTAGTTTAATGTTCAAATTCATTTTTGCTTTCAGAAGAATATTAAATTTAATATCTGCAACAAAAATACTTAAACAAATTTAGAGTATATAATTTCTTAATACAAAATTTCATCAGTGTTATCATCAAAACATAGAGATATAACTAAGAACCAATCTGTGTTCTAACAATCTCCCCCTTTTTGATGATGACAAAAACATAGGAAATTTTGTTCAATAAAGAGATAAATATAACTCCCCCTGAGATTATGAATCTCCCCCTGAATTGAATACTAAGAAAGAATATAAACTTCCCTTTTTGTATGAGTATTCTTTTTAGAATCAGAGCTTGATTTAGATGAATGTTTCAGAATCAGAGCCTGATTGGTTAAAACTTGATTTGGGGATCTCAGAGTTACTTCAATGAATTTTGTCAGATTTATCATTATAGATCTGAAAGACTAAAAATTCATGTTAGTTATGATTTTATATGTCTGAATTCCATTCAGGTAAACTTTTTAAAGATAAATAAAAGGAAACAGAAAGAAAAGATATAATCATATAAAGAAAACATTCATAGATTCATTCATTAAAATATTCAGATAGAAAAGACATCAGATGAGAAATGCAAACAAGTGCTCAAACATCAGATAAAAAACATAAAGCTAAGATTGTTTAGAGAGAAGCATCTTCAGAAGGTTTATGATCTCAGAAGAAGATTCTTCTTGCTTGGACATCCATTTCTCAATGTTGTCAGTCTTCTGATCTTGCTTTGCCATCTAGGATTTTATCTCAGATTGACCAGCTTCTAGCACAACAATCTTGTCTTCTAAGTCTGGATTCTCTTTCTTAACTTCAGAAGAAGTAGAGGGAGCAGATTCAGAAGCAGGAGTAGGAGTAGAGTCAATATCTATTGCAGTTGCAGATTCTGGAGGCATAGATTCAGATGGTTGGTCCACAAGCATCAGAGCTAAAGGATTTACTTCCAGAATGACTTCAGGAGTAGATCCTTCAATAGTCTCAGAAGTAGTAGACACTCCAAAAGTTAAGGGTGCATCTTCGAGAAGCAATGTTGAAGATTTGTTCACATTCCATAGCATGGTTCTGGAAATCTCAGCGAATCTAATCTTCGCATCATCAGAGCAGATACTCTTCAGATTTGAAGCAACAATGTTGAAACTGGAGATGAAGCTATTCCAAATAGCATCAGAGTCATCTGAATTCATGCTTGAGAGGCATCTCTTCTTCACAGAGTCTAAACTCATCCTTATTTCTTTCTTGAAAGTAGAAAATAAAACATCAACATTTAGCCTAGATTTAGGTTTAAGAAAGGCTTCCAGAGGTGATGGTTTGGATTGATCTGGTCGGGTGGTATGGTAAAGGTTGGGATAATAAACAGAGGATGAGGATATGGTGGTTTTGATTGAGCAGAGGCATGAGGCGAAAGAATGGTTTTATTCTGCGTATGGATGGAATAATAGTTCTGGTATTAAAAGAATATGGAATGAAGGCAGATTTCCTTGGTTTTATCACAAAGTGTTTGAGTTTTAATCCAGAGGGAAGGGGATCAGATGGTAAAGGTTTCAAGGAGGCAAAAGAAACAAAATCGGATGATCTTGGTTCATAGCCACGAAGAGATAGTGGTGAGTTAATTTCTAGTGGTAAGTCAGATTCAGATGAATCAGATGATTCAGATGAATGACAGGATGTGGAAGAAATGTCAAAGAGAGTTGTCAAAGGTTGAATATCTAGGATAACAGAATCAGGTATGAAAGGTTCAGAGGGTTGGATAGGTTCTGGTTCAGGAATTTCTGGTTGAGGAATTCCTGGTTGAGGAACAGAAGATAAAATTTCTTCTGGTTCTGTTTGTTGGGGTTCTGGTTGTTGTGGAGTTGGTTCTTCTGGTGGTGTTTGATCTTGAGGTTCAGATTGGTCTGGTTCAGAGGTTTTTGGTTGTTCAGATTATTCAGAAGTTATGGGTTCACTATTTGTTGGTGGTTCAGATGATTGTAACGGTGTGGTATCAGATGCAGTTTATTTAGAAGAAGGAGGTGGTTGTATAGATGATTGAGATGGTATAGAAGTGGTTTGAGTTTGGGAAGATGGGGGTTCAGGAACAGAGCTAATTGTTGATGATTCTATTGCAATTTCAAAAATAATAGGTAAGGATGATTTAGTACCTATTTTCTTAATGTGTTTGATAGGAGCAGAAGGAGCTTCTCCAGAAGCTTTTCTTTTCTTCTTCTTCTGAGGTTCTTCAGATGTTTTCTGCTTTTTCTGCTGCGTGCCTGCAGCTTCTTCGTCTTCTAACTCCTGTTTTCTCTGTCTCTTATGTTCCTCATAGAAATCTGGCATAGGTGCATGGTTTAGAAATCCTTCTGGAATTGGAATTCCTTGTTCCATACATGAGCCAACATACTTGATCAGAACTTCCTTTGGTTCTTCTGTATAAAACGTTGGAAAATCATCTACAAGAATTCTTCATTTGCTTACTTCTTCTGTATCGAGTTTGTCAGAAATAGAAGTGAGTTCATGTATTACTTTCAGCCTCTGTAAACTTTTAGCATTCAGAACTTTTCCAATAATGGATGTAAGTTCTTCTTTCAGTCCAGCCTCATGCAGATGCGCCACCAGACCATTCTCTGTCAGAATGTCTGAAATCAATCTTCCACAAGGGATCCAATTTCTACCCTTTTCCTGTTTTTCCTTCATGTCTTCTCTGGATGCCTTAACACGATTCCATAGATGAGAGAAAAGCAGATGAGGCAGATCTACCTTTGTGCTCTGACTAAGACAGAACATGAAGTAAATCTGATCATTATTCACATAGTCAGGAGAGTTTGTAGACTTCCCGTGATGAATGCAACCCTTGAATATTTTAGCCCAGACCATGTAATTTGGCTTCAAATCTTTGAACTTGTTAGAGGGTTCTCCAAAAGCAATCACCTTTTCATAAACAACTTCCATATTGACACGCCCAGTTAGACGAGAAACTCCATCAGTTTCTTCATATCCTATGAGTTTCCTTATAAGATCCTCAGTAATCACAATTTCATTTCCCAGAACAGATGAAACAATGAACTTGGGATATGCATTAGCATGAATCCAAAATTCTTTTACCAAAACTGGATAAACTGGCCCAAACAGTCTATCAAAATACTTTGTCCATCCTTGAGCATCAATGATAGAACGCAGATTAAATCCATTAGCAGCCAATGAAGCAAAATCCACCAAGGATTCACACAAAACTTCCAGTTTCTCAACAGGTGTGAGATTTGTTCTAACAGGTTCCTTGAAAGGAACAACACCCAGATTAGAAGATGATACAGCTGCCATGGTAGATTGGAACTGAGCAGAGGTTGATGAAGAAGTAGCCATTGTTGAAGAAGTTGAAGGATTAGGGTTACAAACGGTTTTTGGTTTGGGAGAGAGATGAAAACAATGGAGCAAGCAGAAATGCATACAAGTGTTCATGAGAGTGAAAAGTGTGAAATGTTGTGAGTTGTAGAATTTATAGAGAAAAATCAGGGCACACAAAAGTCACACGTTCAGCACGTTCACATTTAGCATTTAATAGCATTTAATATAAAAAATATAATCATTTCAAGCATTGATGATTCTGACAATTTGGGGGAAAAACGAGAAACCAAATATTCAAAACAGTACCTCAAACGTCTTTTCAGTTTTGTGCACTCCACCTTTTCAGATTCAGAGTTACACGTGTTTGCTTGCATGTGCTTCTGAAAACTCTTTGAGAAATGAAACGTTAGCCAACGTTCAGATCCTCTGAGACTTGTCAGTTCGGACACTCACAGAAATAATAATTCAAGAGTTTAAATAAATGACAGATGTAATACTTCAGAGTTTTAAACATTTTGCATCTGAGAAATCTGCTTCTGATAAATATTATTCTGGACAGAATTCCATACCAATATTTTTCAGAATAAACTTAAACCTATCTTTAGCAAGGGGTTTTGTGAAAATATCAGCCCATTGATGGTTTGTATCAACAAAGTTTAAGCTTAAAATACCCTTCTGAATATAGTCTCTAAAGAAGTGATGTTTAATTTTTATATGCTTAGCTTTAGAGTGTTAAATTGGATTTTTAGACAAGCATATAGCAAAAGTATTATCACAGAATATAGAAATATTACTCTCAAAGATCTGATAATCTTCTAGTTGACTCTTCATCCAGAGCATCTGTGTGCTACATCCAGCAGCAACAATATATTCTTCTTTTGTGGTTGACAGCGCAATTGTAGGTTGCTTCTAGTTGTACCAGGAGATTAAATTTCTTCCCAGAAACTGACAGCTTCCAGAAGTACTCTTTCTTTCAACTCTGTCTCCAACGTAATCAGCATCACAGGATCCAACTAATTTAAATTCATCATATTTTCTGTAACACAAACCCATATTAGAAGTACCTTTCAGATACCTTAGAATCCTCTTAACAGCTGTTAAGTGTGATTCTCTAGGATCTAATTGGAATCTTGCACACAAGCATACACTGAATAGAATGTCAGGTCTAGAAGCAGTTAGCTACATAAGAGATCCAATCATACCTCTGTAGAGTTTCTGATCTACTTTCTTACTTACCTCTTCCTTACCAAGAGTGCTTGTTGGTTGCATTGGAGTCTTTGCTAATTTACTATCAGTCATGTTGAACTTCTTCAGAAGTTCTTTTACATATTTAGTCTGAGGAATGTAAGTGCAATCTAGAGTTTGGTTGACTTGAATTCCCAGAAAGAATCTCAATTCTCCCATCCTGCTCATCTCAAATTCAGCCTGCATACATTGAGCAAACTCCTTTCCAAGCATAATATTGGTAGATCCAAATATAATATCATCTACATATATTTGACAAATTAATAGATCTTTCTTAAATGTTTTACAGAAAAGAGTTGTGTCCACTTTGCCTCTGATAAAATTTTTCTCCAGAAGAAAATTACTTAATCTCTCATACCAAGCTCTAGGAGCTTGTTTTAAACCATAAAGAGATTTCTTAAGTTTAAAAACATGTTCTGGAAATTTATCACTTTCAAAACCAGGAGGTTGATGAGCATAGACTTCCTCTTCTATAATCCCATTTAAGAAGGCACTCTTAACATCCATCTGATATAGAGTGATGTTATTTTATGCAGCAAAAGAAATGAGTAGGCATATAGATTCTAACCTGGCCACAGGAGCATAAGTCTCTGTGTAGTCAATTCCTTCTTGCTGACTATACCCTTGAGCAACTAGTCTTGCCTTGTTTCTTACAACTTTTCCTTGCTCATTAAGTTTGTTTCTGAAGACCCATTTAGTTCCAATTATATTGAATCCTTTTGGTCTTGGAACCAGATCCCAAACTTCATTCCTTATGAATTGATTTAGCTCCTCTTGCATTGAAAGAATCCAATCATTGTCTTCCAGAGCTTCTTCCACAGAAGTTGGTTCAATCACTGATACTAGACAAAATAAGGATGTTCCAGATGATTTGATAAAAGATCTTGTTCTGATAGGGTCATCCTTCTTTCCAATGATCATTTCTTCTAGATGAGAATATTTGATTCTGGATGATCGTTTAACATTTGGTTCTTCAGAAATATTCAAATTATTCATCTGAGTAGCCAAGGGAGTTGCATCTGGCGTTGCTTCTGATTCCTTCACTTGAGCCTTATCTACCTCTGAGTCTTTAGAGCATGTGAGAATTACTTCTCTATCTGCAGAAATATCAAGCTGCTTTGGCTTTTGATTGCCAAGCTTATCATCAAATCTAACATGTATAGATTCCTCCATAATCTGTGTCTCACTGTTGTATACTCTGTAGTCTTTAGAGCGTTCAGAATAGCCAAGCATGAAACACTTCTGTGCTTTAGAATCAAACTTGTTTAGATTCTCTTTAGTATTCAACATAAAACATACACATCCAAAAGGATGAAAATAAGCAATGTTGGACTTTCTATTCCTCCACAATTCATAGGGAGTCTTCTCCAGAAGAGGTCGTACAGACACTCTGTTCTGAATATAGCAAGATGTGTTTATTGCTTCTGCCCAAAAATGCATTGCCAGATTAGTCTCGTTGATCATGGTTCTGGCCATTTCTTGCAATGTTCTATTTTTCCTCTCTACAACTCCATTCTGTTGTGGAGTTCTAGGGCAGGAGAAATCATGAGCAATGCCATTTTCATTAAAATATTTTTCAAAATATTTGTTTTCAAATTCGCCTCCATGATCACTTCTGACTTTAACAATTTTAAAATCTTTTTCATTCTGGACTTGTTTGCAGAAGTAAAAGAACACAGAATGTGACTCATCCTTGTGTTTTAGGAATTTCACCCACGTCCATCTACTGTAGTCATCAACAATGACTAATCCATACTTCTTGCCTCTGATGGATGCAGTTTTCACTGGTCCAAACAGATCAATATGAAGTAACTCTAATGGTCTTGAGGTTGAAACAACATTTTTAGTTTTAAAAGAAGATTTTGAAAATTTTTCTTTTTGACGTGCTTCACAAAGAGCATCTGAGTTGAACTTCAACTGAGGAGGTCCTCTGACCAGATTGAGTTTATTAATCTGAGATATATGTCTCATACTAATATGCCCCAATCTTCTGTGCTAGACCCATTGCTCATCATTAACAGACAAAATGCATTTTATGTTCTGAACCTTAAGTTCTGAAAGATTGATTTTATAAATATTGTTTTTCCTCTTTCCATTAAATAGGATAGAGCCATCCTTTTGACATACAACTTTGCAACATTTTTTATTAAAGATTATGTCATAACCATTGTCACTTAATTGACTTATGGATAATAGATTATGTTTTAATCCTTCTACAAGTAAAACATTAGATATAGAGGGAAGGTTACCATTGCCAATAGTATCAGAGCCAATTATCTTTCCCTTCTGATTCCCTCCAAACTTGACATCTCCTCCTGATCTAAGTTCCAGGCTTTGGAACATAGACCTTTCTCCCGTCATGTGACGTGAGCAGCCAGAGTCCAGGTACCATGATTGGTGTCTTGACTGCGCTGCTAAAGATGTCTGCAACAAATATTATTTTGTCCTTAGGTACCCAGATCTTTTTGGGTCCTTTTGGGTTAGTTGCCTTAAAGTTTTGTCTGAACTTTTGTCTTTTTACAACAGGTTTGTTCTGACGTACTTTAGGTTTAAACACAGGAATGTTCTGATCAGAACTAGTGTGTTTAATATCATTAAGGTGACCAAACATAAAATGAGTATATAAAGGAGTATGTTTAATGATGAGTTTATCAACAGCTGTTGGATTTAAATTCTTTCCAGAGGAAGATTCATATCCAATTCCCTTCCTATTGTTTCTTCTAACACCATAGATCATTGAAGTCATCTTGCTTCTATCTATGCTTTTTGACATAAACTTCTGAAAACTATAGTCATATTCTTCTAAAATGTTTTTAGATTTTGACTTAATTTCAGATTCAGAATCTTGTTGAGCTTTTTCAAAATCATTTTTCAATTTAAAATTTTCTGCTTTAAGCTCAGCCATTTCAGATTCAAGCTTATTACTCTCAAATGCAATATGCTTTAAAAGCTTCTTGTATTTGATTTTAATTTTGCTATAGTTTTCAAGGACTTCTGATAAACTCTCAGCAAGTTCAGATCTAGTGAGTTCAGAAAATACCTCTTCTGAATCAGATTCAGATACAGATCCAGATGATCCTTCATCATTATCTTCCATGTCTGCCATCAGTGCCACGTTTGTACATTCTTCTTCTAACTCTGATGAAGATTCAGATGCATCTGAATCATCCCAGGTTGCCATCAGAACTTTCTTTTTATGCTCAGGCTTCCTTCTTGGCTTCTCCTTCTGAAGCTTTGGGCATTCATTCTTGTAGTGACTAAGTTCCTTGCATTCATAGAAGACAACCTCTTTCTTTCCAGATCTTTTGTGTCTAGAAGACTCTTTTCGTTGATCTGGTTTCTTGAAGTTCTTGAACTTCCTCTGTTTATGCTTCCAGAGTTTGTTGATCCTTCTGGACAGCAGGGACAGTTCATCTTCTTCTTCAGAAGAATATTCTTTAGAACTTTATTCTAAAACCTGCAAAGCTTTGGCAGATTTGTTAGACTTTAAAGCAATAAACTTACCTTTTTTCTAGGGTTCGTCTTCCTCTAATTCAATTTCATGACTCCTCAGAGAGCTGATTAGTTCCTCCAGCGTGATCTTGTTCAGATCCTTTGCTAACTTCAGAGCAGTGACCATTGGTCTCCATCTGATTGGAAAACTTCTGATGATCTTCTTAACATGATCTACAGTGGAGTAACCCTTGTCCAGAACTTTTAAGCCAGCTGTGAGAATCTGGAATCCAGAGAACATAACTTCTATAGATTCTGATTCCTCCATTTTGAAGGCTTCATATTTCTGGATCAGCGCCAGAGCCTTAGTCTCCTTGACTTGAGAATTCCCTTCATGAGTCATCTTCAAAGATTCAAACATACCAAATGTTGTTTCTCTGTCAGTAATCTTCTCATACTCAGTATGAGATATAGCATTTAGAAGTATGGTTCTAGCTTTATGATGATTTCTGAATTCTTTCTTCTGAGCTTCAGTCATAGATTTTCTGTCTATCTTTTTTCCATCCCCATCAGTGGGGTGAACATAGCCATCAATAACTAAATCCCAAAGGTCAGCATCATATCCTAGAAAGAAACTTTCAATCCTGTCTTTCCAGTAGTCAAACTTTTCCCCATCAAACATAGGGGGTTTAGTGTTGATTCTATCTCTGTCTTCATATCTGTTGTTGTTGGATGTTGAAGCTTCAGCCATAATGTATCAACCAAAATATATCAAGAGTTTTTTCAACTGGATCGTTTCTGTTCACGGTGAAGTGATAGCACAATAAAAACACAATGATTTTTATACTGGTTCGTTGAACTCAACTAATCCAGTCCACCCTATCAAGAGTGATTTGCCTTTCTCCATAAGGACTTAATCCACTATAATCAAACAGATTACAATGTCAACCATTAAGTACAACTGTCTTAGTCTTCTCAAGAACTACTAACCACAACTTGGTCTTCTAAAGGAACTTTTACAATCAAATGTAAACTAAACAAATGTTTAAAATGCTTCTATGAAAGCTATATCACAACTGTGGTTTATACACTTAAGATTAAGAACGAATGAAACTATTCAACAAAGAAATATAATTTGTATGAGAGCTTTGAGAGAGTTTTCAATAGATTCGTCAATATTCGCCAACTGTAGAAAGTTGTTGAAGGCTTGCTTTTATAGACAAAGACGTCCAAGACGTTGCAAGCTTGAAGACCGTGTACTGCAAAGTAGCTGTAGCTTTTTGTCTTCACATGACTTGACCTTTCCTAGAAGTATAACGTTCAGAGAAATCCTGTTTACCTGAGTTCTTGTGTCTAGCATAAAAGAGGAAAGAGTCGTTTGGAATATGCCAACGAATATATCTTTGAATATTCTTCTTCAACAAGCTTCTATCTCACAACAATCAACATCAGAGCCTTGAGTGATCAGAGTCTTGACATTATCAAAGTTTGATGTATCAGAGTGTTGCAGCAGGTGCGCTTCAGCGTGAATAACAATCAGACCAGAGTTTGGAGATCAGATCCTCAGTACTTGCAGCGAACAGTACTATCAGAGTCTTCTGAAAAACAATGCTTGAAACTCTTCATACAAAGTCTTCAGCTACGCTTCATATGCTTCTGTAGCTTCTGCTTCAGAGTCTTCTGTAGGCAGCGCTCAGAGTCTTCTAACGAGATGCTTCTGACGCTCAGAACCTTGCGTAGTTCAATGTTCAGATTCATTTTTGCTTTCAGAAGAATATTAAATTTAATATCTGCAACAAAAATACTTGAACAAATTTAGAGTATATAATTTCTTAATACAAAATTTCATTAGTGTTATCATCAAAACATAGAGCTATAACTAAGAACTAATCTGTGTTCTAATAAATACCACGTCTAAAATTTCCTTTACTCGTAGAGTGGGAAACATAGTTGAAAAAAGTTTGGTTTTACAACTATCCTTATGTTTTGATGATAAAAAAGTTTAGAAAATAATTTTGTACTCCGACTATGTTTTTTTAGTGCACAAATAAAGTAAAAAAATTCAGACTCTGAAGAAGTCAAATCTGAATGCAGACAATGTCAGAAGAAGTTATTTGTTGATCAAGTCAGAAGAAAAAAAAGTGTAATGGAAGGTAAACTTCAAATCAAAATAAAGTCTGAAGCAAGGACTAAGAGACATCAATTATAAAATCCAGACTCGAAAAAAGTTATACCATTGAAGAAAGAAGAATAAAGCAGATCATGTATCAAATAAGACTCTCATCAAAGCAGCTTATGAAATAAAACTTCGAACAACTCATAATCTGATGTGAACTCTAAACAAAGTAGCATTTAGACATTCATATCAACGGACTCTGTAAACAAAGTATTAAGTGAATAAGTGATTATCTGGATATTCAACGACTATGCTTGTATATCAAACAACCCAGACTCACTCTGAATTCTAGCCTAATTCTAACTAGATTCTAATGTCTACATCTTTAAAGGCTTTGAACTACAATCGAGCTTAAAATTTCATTTCAAATATGAAGCCAATTATTTAGAGAAAAAAAATAGAAAGAACACTCGTAAAAATAGTACATTAAAAAAATAAATTAATTGATTCCCATTTGGACAAATACACTGATATTCAAAAAGGACTATTGTAACAACGAGTGTCTTGATACAATTGTAAGAGTGATCAAATTTCTACTTCACTACCAATAGATCTATTCTTCATCCTCAATTGTAACATTCTCTATCTATTTAAGAAGGATTTAGAAGATTAGAATAACATACAAAGAGAAAAAGAAAGAAAGGTGAAGAGAGATGTAGAGAAAACGTATGATGCTAAGTGCAGTAAAGAACCAGAGATGAGCGAGAGAAAAGAAAGTGTTCTCAAGCAATATACTAACAGTTAGAGTGATCTCAGACTATGGGTAGACACAAGATATGTTCTCAACTCATACAAACAATTGAGAAACATATTACACTGATCTAGAGCTGCTAAATGTAGAGATACAAGGAGCGATCTCAAACATCAAAAGATCAACTGCAAAAGTCATTTAATCTATCATCATGGTTGTTAAAATGAACTGTGATGAAAAGTCTTTTAATAAAATTATTATAAAAAAAAGCAAGCGAGAAAAAATAAGATAATATTATGATTGACAAAATAGCCGTAGTAGTATGGTGTTATCAAAGCTATATTTTGTAGTAGTGATTTCACTTCACTCATGTTAAACTCTTTATTTGATTTAAGTGTTGGAGTGTTAACCTTGTAAGTTCACCTCTGCGTTGTCATATCAAAGATTAATATCACTGCATCAAATCAATCATCATTATGATTTCCATATATATATATATATATATATATATATATATATATATATATATATATATATATATATATATATATATATATATATATATATATATATATATATATATATATATATATATATATATATATATATAGTTTTTTTTATTTAAAAAAAATTCTTTTTCAAAATAAAAATTATTTTATTATTTTCCGAAGTATTTTTTATTTTTACTCTCAATTCTTTTCTTCATATTATTATATGAAAATATTTCATATGATTAAGGGAATTGATTTTGAACCAGTTTTAAATTGAGTTAAAATTATTTAAATTAAATGGTTCAATTCATTATCTATTTAACTGGTTGAATTTTTCATGATGCAATGCAATTCAGATAGACTGGTTTTGTACACTCTATTATGTGATTGATGCCTGATATGTCCAAGAAGATCAATTTTTATTTAGTTATGAGTTTGCACTCGCCTACTAGTTAAATTAGGCGTGTATTCACGTAAAAGTGGAGGATCTGATGCAACCACTGAACCTGAACCTGGACGAATCAATGAACAAAGGGGAAATGAGGCATACAATATCGAGTAGCAACATACTATTATTCCATTATTAAGATTCAAAGATCATGCAAGTGTTGAATAGAATCAAATATGTCAAAGTGTATATGACCTCATGACATTAAAACAACAGTGGTCTTGTAGATATTGTATCTTTAATATGCTTTTCCTCGGAATAAAAATAATCCTACATTTCTTGATTACTTTTACATGAATTTAATACACAGTGACAGGACCATACTGAAATTCGAGGATGGGGCCTTTAGCAAGATGTGACACTACATGTACAAGTTACAAGAAGAATAAACTTTTTCTATAAACATAATATTGCCAAACATCCTGTCTACGTTCATTGGTCAGTTATACAAAATTGATTTTCACACTTTTTGTCTTTTGGTTTTCAACACAATGTCACAGTACTATATATAGACAATTAGCTATTCGTGATTTAGCCAAAGCAGCAATATCTTGCATTCTAGCTTCATAATCATTTGTTGATTGAATCTTAGAGTTCCTTTGAACGCTTCATGCAAGAGACTATCTATTTGGTCTTAAATCCATTAGAAAATATAATCTCTTCTTTGATGAAGTGTTTGGGGGAACTCTTCGGACCAGGCAACATTACTACACATCATTGAATACCAACTTCGTTTACTCACCAACAGAATTACTTGCTTATAGAATTGCACTAACATTAGACCTCTTCCTACGCTCTCTCGCAACATCAAGTGCTCATGCACCCTTCTACTCACAATCAAATATTACAGATAATTTGACTATGTTTTAAGGTTTTTCAATGAACATACGCTACTATCAAGTCTCAAATATTGCTAATGAATTTACTCCGCCACATCAAAATGTTTCTATATGCTAATCTAGCGAGACCTTTAATCCACATCTCCAAAAAGAGAAAGTCAAGACCAACTTCACCAAACCTACCCACCATCCTCCAGCCTCAAATTACTACAACGATGATATAACTTTTGGATGTGGTAGAGGGGGTAAGGTTTGCAGCTATTGTCACAAATTTGACCATACGATTGATCACTACTATGAATAAAATATTTAATAATGATTGTAAAAGAGATATAACTACGAACGGTCTGTGGTAAAATAGTGTGTGGTTGTATATGGATTATTTACAACCGATGATGATGAGGTGCAAACACATTACATATCACCACGGTTGTAATAAACTACTGTAGTGAAATGCTTTAAGTTTCTGGGTTTGATACCTACCATTACCATTTTGGTGGTTTCTTAATCTGAATAGCGCTATAATTTTAAATGATAATACTTGTTCGTAAATAAACTTAGAAATTATAACCTACAACAAATTATAAATAAATAACACAAAATTTATTTGTTAATTTTTCCATATGCATTTTTCATGATCATTACGAAGAGCATGCATATCATCTCTATCAACTTTTTCATATAAACGCGGCACTTGTGTTGCGTTACAAGGAGTTGAAGAAAAACACATATAATAACACATGTGTTACTACGAATATTCAATCAACTGTTGTAATATGTGATATTTAGGCGCATACATTTTTTTATTTTATTTAACCAACTATAGTCACGGTTGATTTAATACCCGTGGTGAAAAGTGGCGTATGGTCATGAGTTCAAATCTCAACACCAATATTTTTGGTTATTTACTTATTTTTTAAAAATGCTGACAAACCTTTCACTACGGATATTTAAATCAACCGTGGTTATAGGTAGCAGACTTTTCACCACGGGTATTTAAATCAACTGTGATTCTAGGTGGCGTCTTAGTTCATTCACTTTTACCCTTGACGTACTTAGATAAACTTCACCTTTTGCGTCCAAACTTCTTCCATTTACGAAACATTATTCATCCACTAAATCAAACTTTAAAACATCATTTCTTCCACAAACGAAACTCGGAAACATTGCTTCCATTGATATGTTACAATTTGTTCTTGTTTAACGATTCTATAGGTGAAATATTATTATTTAACGATTTTATTTATTTATTTATTTATTGTTGTTCGTGTTGTTGTTCTTGTTATTATTGTTGATGTTATTGTTCTTGTTGTTACTTTTATTGTTCTTATTGTTATTCTTATTTTTGTTGTTATTGTTGTTATTGTTGTTATTATTGTTCTTCTTGTTGTTGTTATTGTTCTTGTAGTTCTTGTTATTATTGTTATTGTTTTTGTTTATCTTGTTGTTCTTGTTGTTATTCTTATTTTTGTTCTTATTGTTATTATAGTTGTTGTTGTTGTTGTTGTTGTTGTGATTGTTCTTGTTTTTCTTGTCGATCTTGTTGTTATTTTTTTTATTCTCTTTATTCTTGGTGTTATTGTTATTGTTGTTGTTCTTGTTATTTTTCTTATTATTCTTGTTAATCTTGTTGATCTTGATGTTGTTGTATTAAAATATTTAATATTGTATATTGTGATGACAGATATAAATGTAGTCATGTAAAACATGTGCCAAAAAAATGTTTATAGACCTTTAACAACGGGTATTTAAAACAACCATGATTGTAGGTAGAAAGCTATTCAGTTTTCTACAACGGTCATATGACTTTGATTGTAAGTGAGACAGCCTATGTCCCATTAGTGGAATTCTAATGAAACCTTATAAAAATACAGAAAAATTTGAAATTTTTAAAGGACAATACTTAATTATTTAAAAACATACTGTTTCACATACATATGCTTCAAATATATTTTACAGAGTTTGACACCGTTAAGACTAGCGGCCTTGCCACATAGATAAAACATAAAATAAAAGTACAGAAAGGAAACCAAAAAGAAAGCATACCAAAAGGGACCTCCTAAGTCCAACAAGACTGACACTTATACTGACTGTAGTAGTAGGGATGTGATTAGCGTTTGACAAAACACTAACAGCTCCCAATCTAGATGTTATAGTAACACATCTCCACGTCACTTCATATCCTTTCCTTCTGAGTTGTCGGGAAGTACGCAAGATTCGAGCTCATCGTCTGATCGTCATAAAATAATCCAAAATGCAAAACAAAAATGACACAGGGCTAAGATTCATGTACAAGTTTAAAAGTGGGAATGAATGTGTAAAATAATAATATATATGGAAACCATATTTATACAAACAAGCGTATCTTATACCCACAATTACATATACTTTATTTATTCTAATGCATCCCTGAACTATATGCTGACTCAGGCCACTAAACGCTGTCAATGATATCTATCCCATTTACCAAGATCAGATATCACTAGACCACATGCCACCAACGTACTCCCAATTACCAAGAGCTACGCCACCTAACTTCACATGGAGCCTAGGTGTTATAAGTCGATCGTCCCTGAGAATTCAGGCCAAGAACCTTGTCTTGCCTAGCATGCATAGATAATAATCCCCGTCGGGATTGCAGGCGACTGATCAACCTCGTGCGTCCCATACCGCACGGCGGTGGACTTACACATTCCTTAATGCAAGTCTATATGATCACTCACTCATCTTGTGGCAACTCTTAGCCATAAGTATTAAGTTAATAATGGGGAATTATCGTATCAACTTTTCAAGTTATACTTATTATCTAGATACTTAGGTTGAGTACCAAATCCATCCAATGTCTTGCCATATTTGATCTTTGTCCTTACATAATAAGTTCAGTTTGTATAATGGGTAATTGTATGGTTAACTTCCCAGGTAAGAGAGGTGGACTGTAAACGGCATAGTCGACCAAGTCTTTCCTTAGCCAGAACCCAACCAAATATAACTACTCATTGTATCCAACTTTCCTTATGTTAATGGGGATCAATTACTTAATATCTAGCAATGTTTTTCTCTCATTAACCGATTATTTCCTTAATCTATCAATCACAATCATTCAAGTATAAATAAAATAAACAATTATAAAATTAACCGAATAATGCAAGCACAATACAATACCAAATTGTCAAAGATTATTCCTATGATAATTAATTAAGGCCGGCGTAACCTCGCCTAGTGATTTGTGAAAATCATTATTTGAGAATAGGCTCTCCTTAATTATTTATCGCTAGTAGGGCTTAGGTCACCACTACACACATATATATTAAGTTATTTTACGCTAACCGTCCCAATCGTATACGAAATCTTGCCCCCACCTTTTGTTGAGTGTTGTTGAAAGTCCACAAGTGTTGTCTTCGATCTTTGCCAAGAACCGATTACTTATGAAAATGATTTGGGCAGAACTTTGACGTATAAAACTCCCTTGAAACTTTAGAAGAACTTTTACCACAAAATACTCTAAAGGTTACGAACCGATATCGTGGGAACTTCGATAACTAAAACTAATATTGCTATATGAAGAAATTAGAGAAGGAAAGAAGTAAAGAAGTAAGAAAGATGATTTGTGATTGAATGAATGAAAATGGGGTGGAAGAGACCCCTATTTATACTAGTTGTAAAATATTAAAATAACATAATTTATCATCTTTTGCCCATACCTTCCAACTTTTCAACTCTTGCTAGTAAATATGTCTCTATCAAATATTTACTAATCTTTCATCAATAGTGCTTTAGGTGTTCTAGTATGACTTTGTGAAAATAATTTATGACAAAGGTATGGGAGCTTGATTTCATGACATAATATTATGTAGGATATTAATAGAAAATGAGATATATATTTCTTTTATAAAAAGTAAAATGTTAATAATATTAATAATAATAAAAATAGTAAAAAGGATAGTTATTTGATATTTTTATTGTCTTAAGATTATTTTATTTATTAATTGGTTTATAGAGTAAAATGATAATATTCAAATAAAATAAAATCAATTAATAATAACAAAACAAGAACAACAATAATGATAATAATAATATGAATAATTAATTAACTTAAAGTTAAGGGTTTTAAGTACCAATTTAAATTTCAAAGTTTAGTTTATAAAATGAAACGATGATATTCAAATTGAAGAATAAAAGTAATAAATATAAAAAGTAATTAATTAATAAATTAATTATTATAAGTGTTAGTTTCAACATTTAATTTTTAATAACTAGCATTGTTAAAATCTCAAATCTAACTAGATATATTATTTAGTGTATGGAAAAATTAGGATGTTACATTACCACCCCCCTTAAAAGAAATTTCGTCCTCGAAATTTAGCGTACCTAAAACATATGTGGATACTTCTGACGCATGTCTTCTTCTCTTTCCCAAGTAGAATCACCAGTTACATCATCCCACACGACTCTAACCAATGGTATTTGCTTTCCACGAAGTTCTTTAATACGATGATCTAAGATCTTGACAGGTATAGCCTCATATTCCAAATTATCTCTAAGTTCCACAGTTTCAGGCTCAATGACATGTGAAGGGTCCGGATAATACTTCCTCAGTTGTGATACATGAAATACATCATGAAGATTAGACAAGTTTGGCGGCAAAGCAATGTGATACGCTACAGGTCCAATCCGCCGTAGAATTTGAAAAGGCCCGATAAACCTTGGTGTTAACTTCCTAGTTTTGATTGCTCGTGCAATTCCCGCCCTAGGAGTTACCCTAATGAACACGTGATCTCCTGCCTCGAACTCCAAAGGTCTTCTCCTCTTATCATTATAACTCTTTTGACGGTCCTGTGCTGCCTTCATTTTTTCTCTAATAAGTTTAACCTGATCTGTCGTTTGTTGCACGAATTCTGAACCCAATATTTTATTTTCTCCAACCTCATACCAACATAAAGGTGTACGACACTTTCTTCCGTATAATGCTTCATATGGAGCCATGCCGATACTTGAGTGAAAACTATTGTTGTAAGTAAACTCAATCAATGGTAAGAACTCGTCCCAACTTCCTTTGTGTTCAAGAGCACAAGCTCTCAACAAATCCTCTAACGATTGAATCGTCCTCTCAGACTGGCCATCCGTTTGGGGATGATAAGCTGAACTTAACCTCAGTTTTGTTCCTAACTCTAAATGCAACTGATGCCAAAAATTTGATGTGAATCTGGGATCTCTATCACTGACTATACTTGAAGGTATTCCATGCAATCTAACAATCTCCTTTACATATACCTGAGCTAGTCTCTCTAATTTAAACGTCTGGTTGATGGGAATGAAATGTGCACTCTTTGTCAACCTATCAATGATCACCCAAATTGCATCATGTTGTTTCTGAGTCTTAGGCAAAGCGGTTACAAAATCCATGGCTATTCCGTCCCACTTCCACTCTGGAATATCTAAAGGTTGTAGCAATCCGGCTGGCTTCTGATGTTCAATCTTTGCCTTCTGACATACCAAGCAACTTTGAACATATTCTGCTATATGTCTCTTCATTCCAACCCACCAAAACATTTTCTTCAAGTCTTGATACATCTTTGTGGCTCCTGGATGAAAACTCAACTTACTTTTGTGGCCCTCTTCCAAAATCAACTTTTGAATATCCTGATTTTGAGGTACACACAACCTTTCTTTAAACCTTAGGATTCCATCACTCCTTATGTTAAACTCTCCATTTTGACCATTTCTTATATTTTCCTTTATGCTCACTAGACGGTCATCAAGTTGTTGTTCATCTTTGATCCATTTCAGAAATTCATTAGACACGACAATAGCGCCTATGAATATACTTCCTTCATTGTGATGTACTCCTAAGTTTAAATCCACGAATTTGTCAATCAACTCTTCTTCCTTCAACATCATTGCAGATACATGAAGTTTCTTTCGACTCAAAGCGTCTGCTACAACATTGGCCTTTCCGGGATGATATTGCAACTCAAAATCATAGTCCTTCAAGAATTCCATCCAGCGCCTTTGTCTCATGTTTAAATCTTTCTGATCAAATAAATGCTTCAGGCTTTTGTGATCACTTAACACAGTGAACTTTGATCCATAAAGATAATGCCTCCAAATCTTTAAGGCAAACACAATTGCCGCTAACTCTAGGTCGTGAGTTGGGTAGTTCCTCTCATGCACCTTCAATTGTCTTGATGCATAAGCTATCACTTTCCTTTCTTGCATCAACACACACCCAAGACCTTGATATGACGCATCACAATACACATCAAAATTTCCTAATGGGTCTGGTAAGATGAGTATTGGTGATGAAGTCAATCTTTCCTTTAGCTTCTGAAAACTTTCTTCACACTCTTTAGTCCATTCAAAGTTTTTACCTTTCCTCGTTAACTGAGTCATGGGCAAAGCGATCTTTGAAAATCCTTCAATGAACCTCCGATAATATCCAGCTAGTCCAAGAAAACTTCGAATCTCGCCAACATTCTTTGGACTCTCCCACTTTGTTATTGCTTCGACTTTACTTGGGTCTACTGCAATACCTTCTTTACTAATTACATGACCAAGAAATTGTACCTCCTTCAACCAAAATTCACATTTCGAGAATTTCGCGTACAATTGAAGGTCCTTTAATATCTGTAGCACAATTCTCAAATGTTCTCTGTGCTCTACCTCATTCTTGGAATAAATCAGAATGTCATCAATGAAAACTACAACAAATTGATCTAAGTATGACCTAAAGATCCTATTCATGTAATCCATGAATACTGCTGGAGCATTAGTCAAACCAAATGGCATAACTAAGTACTCATAGTGTCCATAACGGGATCTAAAAGCTGTTTTTGGAATATCATCTTCCTTCACCCTGATCTGATGATATCCAGACTTCAAGTCAATCTTTGAGAATACTGATGCTCCTTTTAACTGATCCATCAAGTCGTCGATTCTAGGCAAAGGATACTTGTTTTTCACAGTGGCTTTATTGAGTTGTCTGTAATCCACACAAAGTCTAGAAGAACCATCCTTCTTCTTCACAAACAAGATTGGAGCTCCCCATGGCGATACACTTGGTCTAATAAATTCTTTCTCTAACATCTCGTCTAATTGTTTCTTTAACTCCGCAAGCTCTGAGGGTGACATTCGATAAGGAGATATAGAAATTGGTCCAGTTCCTGGAACCAAGTCTATAGAAAATTCCACTTCCCTAACCGGTGGTAAACCTGGAACTTCTTCTGGAAAGACTTCCGGGAATTCACAGACTACGGGAAAATTTTCCACACTAGGGGTTTCTCCTACTGACATGGAGAATAGCATCATAAAACTTTGAGTGAGGGTTTCAGCTTTGCTGATTTCTCCACTATCTTCTCCAAATGTAAAAATTTTCTCCTTGCATCTCAAGTTGACATCGTTGGCTGATAACCAATCCATTCCTAAGATGACATCTAGGTCTTGTAGCGGGAGTACCACAAGATCTACTAAGAATCTTCTATTTTCTAAGATTATTGGACAGTCTACACAGACTGAATAAGTTACCATTCTTTCTCCCGAGGGAGTTGTGATAGTCAACTTATAATCGTGATCAACAATTTCGAATCCCAAAAATTCAGCACAAGAGGTAGATATAAAAGAATGTGTAGCTCCTGAATCGAATAAAACTGATACCAACTTATCTCCAATTAAACACATACCTTGAATTAACCCAGCTGACTTTGAGATCTCAGCTCCTCTAATTGTAAATACTCTTCCTGTGGTTGGCTTATTTTGATTCTGAGGTCTCTGACCAACACTTGGGCCTCCATTTCTTGCTCTCCCTATGTTGTTATTGTTTATTAGGCCGCTCCTCTGGCCTGTTGGTTGACTTTGTCCTTGGGGACAATCTTTGAGAAAGTGGCCTTTCTGACCACAGCGAAAACAAGTTCCAATATTTCTATTTGGACAATCTTTGTTAAGATGTGCCCCTCCACAGCTGTAACACTTGAACATTAACCTTCTAGAATCCTGGTTATGATAAGGTGTAGGCCTTTGATATGGCCTACCCCCTCGTTGGATTCTTCCTCCGTGGCCTCGGTTAAAGTGGCCCTTGTGATTGTTGTTTTGGGTTGATCCTCCTGATCCATATTGATTCTTCCTATTGTCAATCCCTTCCAACTCCAGACACCTTTCTACTAGCTCACCAAAGCGCATAATATGCAGAGGTAAAACTGCCCTCTGGATATCATATTTCAATCCATCTTGATACTTTTCACACATCCATTCTTCCCTTGGATGCAAGCGGTAAAACTCAGAATACTTTAGCAAGGATTCAAACTTCCTAGTATATTCTCCCACCGTCATCACACCTTGACGTAGATTCTGAAATTCTCTCTCCTTCTCTTTCCTACATAACTTTGGAAAATACTTCCCCAAAAATTCTTCTTTGAACAAGGTCCAATTGATTTCTCTTCCTTCCTCTTCCAATAATCTATACTTTCCTCTCCACCAAGCTTCAGCATCGCCTGTCAGCATGAATGTTGCATAACCAACCCTTCTATTCTCTCTACAGTGAGTGAAAGAAAATATCTTCTCCATTTCTTGCAACCATTTCTCAGCACCCTCCGGATTAAAGTCACCACCAAACTGTGGTGGTTTTCCTTTCAGAAACGAGTTCAATCCTGTATCCTCATGCACCATTTCCCTTTGTTGTTGCTGAAAGAGTTGATGATCTCGAGTGATTTGCAGGATTTGAGCATTTTGTTGTGTTTGAACTAACACAGCTGCAGCAAGTTCACGAACATCTCGAGTGTCAGCTTGAGAGTTCGTTCCAGTTTGGGAATGATCTTCTCGTCCAATGGGAATGGTAGGTGCTCCTTCAGGAGTAACTTCATCACTCGCATTCCTACGTATACCTCTAGTAGTGCCTCTAGCAGCACTCCTACCACGCCTCGCACCTCTGACGTTCTGAACCATAACTTCCTGAAAAGGAATAGTTATTAGGTTCAATCATTCACAAGACATAAAGAACATAACAATTATGTATATTTATATCCCAATGAATGATTCATCGATAAGGATTTTTATCAAGTCTCCCACAGGCAAGGGATAATTGTGTCTAAAATGTTGAATTAATATCTTAAATATAACTAGAATTCAGGAAAACATAATCAACATTTAATGTATAAACAAAAATGTATCAATTTATTTAATAACAACGATTACAAAAATCGTGACCATGTCTCATTCAAAAACCTCTACTTGTAAACCAAGCTAAGACTAATAGTGGTAAAACTATAATTATCATTATTGCTACGAAATCTTTACCTAATTCTTCATGCTTGATGATACCAATAACAAACAAAATAATGACAAGAAGAGTGATGAATAAAAGAAAGGATTTAGCCATTTGAAAGGTATAGATAAATATTTAGGAATTGATATGAAAATAATGGATGGGTGTGAAGTATTTATAAAGTGAATTTTGTGAAGTGTCCGTTACGTTACCGTTGGGTTTGTGACCGTTGGGGAGGAAAAATAAAGTGTGCTAAATAAGTTTCCTAGACCATTATACTAGAAGGCTCTCAAGATGAAGACTCAATGCACAGAAGAAAAGTTATCATCCAGTTTGGAATCCAACTTGATACAGTCAGTATAATTCTAGACACTTACGGTCCGAGCTGAATCGACCAGCTCTGATACCATTAAATGAGACAGCCTATGTCCCATTAGTGGAATTCTAATGAAACCTTATAAAAATACAGAAAAATTTGAAATTTTTAAAGGACAATACTTAATTATTTAAAAACATACTGTTTCACATACATATGCTTCAAATATATTTTACAGAGTTTGACACCGTTAAGACTAGCGGCCTTGCCACATAGATAAAACATAAAATAAAAGTACAGAAAGGAAACCAAAAAGAAAGCATACCAAAAGGGACCTCCTAAGTCCAACAAG
The DNA here is from genome assembly GCA_963859935.3 of Lathyrus sativus. Taxonomy (NCBI): domain Eukaryota; kingdom Viridiplantae; phylum Streptophyta; class Magnoliopsida; order Fabales; family Fabaceae; genus Lathyrus; species Lathyrus sativus. The sequence continues at coordinate 21,639,979 of OZ012736.1, forward strand.
ACTGACACTTATACTGACTGTAGTAGTAGGGATGTGATTAGCGTTTGACAAAACACTAACAGCTCCCAATCTAGATGTTATAGTAACACATCTCCACGTCACTTCATATCCTTTCCTTCTGAGTTGTCGGGAAGTACGCAAGATTCGAGCTCATCGTCTGATCGTCATAAAATAATCCAAAATGCAAAACAAAAATGACACAGGGCTAAGATTCATGTACAAGTTTAAAAGTGGGAATGAATGTGTAAAATAATAATATATATGGAAACCATATTTATACAAACAAGCGTATCTTATACCCACAATTACATATACTTTATTTATTCTAATGCATCCCTGAACTATATGCTGACTCAGGCCACTAAACGCTGTCAATGATATCTATCCCATTTACCAAGATCAGATATCACTAGACCACATGCCACCAACGTACTCCCAATTACCAAGAGCTACGCCACCTAACTTCACATGGAGCCTAGGTGTTATAAGTCGATCGTCCCTGAGAATTCAGGCCAAGAACCTTGTCTTGCCTAGCATGCATAGATAATAATCCCCGTCGGGATTGCAGGCGACTGATCAACCTCGTGCGTCCCATACCGCACGGCGGTGGACTTACACATTCCTTAATGCAAGTCTATATGATCACTCACTCATCTTGTGGCAACTCTTAGCCATAAGTATTAAGTTAATAATGGGGAATTATCGTATCAACTTTTCAAGTTATACTTATTATCTAGATACTTAGGTTGAGTACCAAATCCATCCAATGTCTTGCCATATTTGATCTTTGTCCTTACATAATAAGTTCAGTTTGTATAATGGGTAATTGTATGGTTAACTTCCCAGGTAAGAGAGGTGGACTGTAAACGGCATAGTCGACCAAGTCTTTCCTTAGCCAGAACCCAACCAAATATAACTACTCATTGTATCCAACTTTCCTTATGTTAATGGGGATCAATTACTTAATATCTAGCAATGTTTTTCTCTCATTAACCGATTATTTCCTTAATCTATCAATCACAATCATTCAAGTATAAATAAAATAAACAATTATAAAATTAACCGAATAATGCAAGCACAATACAATACCAAATTGTCAAAGATTATTCCTATGATAATTAATTAAGGCCGGCGTAACCTCGCCTAGTGATTTGTGAAAATCATTATTTGAGAATAGGCTCTCCTTAATTATTTATCGCTAGTAGGGCTTAGGTCACCACTACACACATATATATTAAGTTATTTTACGCTAACCGTCCCAATCGTATACGAAATCTTGCCCCCACCTTTTGTTGAGTGTTGTTGAAAGTCCACAAGTGTTGTCTTCGATCTTTGCCAAGAACCGATTACTTATGAAAATGATTTGGGCAGAACTTTGACGTATAAAACTCCCTTGAAACTTTAGAAGAACTTTTACCACAAAATACTCTAAAGGTTACGAACCGATATCGTGGGAACTTCGATAACTAAAACTAATATTGCTATATGAAGAAATTAGAGAAGGAAAGAAGTAAAGAAGTAAGAAAGATGATTTGTGATTGAATGAATGAAAATGGGGTGGAAGAGACCCCTATTTATACTAGTTGTAAAATATTAAAATAACATAATTTATCATCTTTTGCCCATACCTTCCAACTTTTCAACTCTTGCTAGTAAATATGTCTCTATCAAATATTTACTAATCTTTCATCAATAGTGCTTTAGGTGTTCTAGTATGACTTTGTGAAAATAATTTATGACAAAGGTATGGGAGCTTGATTTCATGACATAATATTATGTAGGATATTAATAGAAAATGAGATATATATTTCTTTTATAAAAAGTAAAATGTTAATAATATTAATAATAATAAAAATAGTAAAAAGGATAGTTATTTGATATTTTTATTGTCTTAAGATTATTTTATTTATTAATTGGTTTATAGAGTAAAATGATAATATTCAAATAAAATAAAATCAATTAATAATAACAAAACAAGAACAACAATAATGATAATAATAATATGAATAATTAATTAACTTAAAGTTAAGGGTTTTAAGTACCAATTTAAATTTCAAAGTTTAGTTTATAAAATGAAACGATGATATTCAAATTGAAGAATAAAAGTAATAAATATAAAAAGTAATTAATTAATAAATTAATTATTATAAGTGTTAGTTTCAACATTTAATTTTTAATAACTAGCATTGTTAAAATCTCAAATCTAACTAGATATATTATTTAGTGTATGGAAAAATTAGGATGTTACAGTAAGTAACACATATATAACCACACGCTACGTAACAGCGGCCGGTTCTGCATGATAATATATCTTTTTTAACCGTTGTTGTATGAGTTTTTTGTAGTAGTGCATGATTTTATTACTATATGAAATATGTTCTCCTTGGAGATTAATTTACCATGTTTTGTCAAAAGGGTTTGTCAAATAAAAAACTTGTTTTTCTTTCGTAGCAAAGATGAATGATTTATACATATAAGTTGATTTGTCAAGGTCAACCCGTGTAAATCTTAACTCATCAATTTTTACACTAATGTTATTGTCAACCCACTTTCATTTAAATAAAGAAACCTTGAATAAAACATATGAATCCTAATCTCCCCAGTGAGCCTAAAGTACCCTCTAGATGCCAATATATGATTCTTATCTTTTAAACTAATGAAATCCATGAATTTAGCCTCAATCATAACTCCATTATTTTGCATTGTACTACGACTGTATTTTGATTTTGTATAAAAGAAAAAACCAACTAATGTCGTATGCAGTCCAAGTGACTACACTAAATTTTGACAAGTATGAAAATAATTTAATTGTCTCAGGTGGACCATAATAATTTGAAATCCTTTCACTAAACCAACTTATGCAATTACTGTTATGATCTTCCAACAACACTCGCCACTCATTCGGGGATATTTTCCTTGATAAATATTTTATGAGTAGATAAGTAAGGTTCAACTTCGTCAATATTATTCAATATATACAAATGTGCTTGAAGAGCTATATCTTGAGGCATTGTAATAATATTTAAACCTTGAGTACCTCTTCCTTCATGTCTATCATCATGGCGATACTTTGGAATTCTTATAGACTATACTTCTGACAAATAGTTTGAATAGATCTAAACATCTTCTGTGATATACCTTTCAACGATTGAAACTTTCTGTCAATGATGATTCTTCGTATACTGCTTAAAGATCTTCATGTATCACTCTATTGGATACATCCACCTTAAATAAACTGGACCACACTATCTGATTTCTCTGACTAGATGAACAATTAAATGAACCATAATGTCAAAAAATGATGGAGGGAAATATATCTCCAATTGACATAAGATTATTGCAGCCTCATCTTCTAACTCGTCTAATCTTTTGAAATCAAGAACTTTAGTACATATAACATTGAATAATAAACACAATCTAGTTATAGTTACTCTTACATTTTTTGGTAGGACCCCACAGGTAGCCACTAGTAGATGTTGTTGCATCAAGACTTGACAATAATGATAATTTAAGTCAATTAACTTGAGATCTTTCATTGATACATGTTTCTTTAGGTTTTATAACTAACTTTGAGAAACTTTGATGTCATGCAAATACTAACATAAAATTTTCTTTTCCATTTTAGATAGAGTTCACATGCATCTTATCATGACAATGTCTTACATCGAGGCTAGACCAATATGGTAGATTAAAGAACATCGATCTCTTTTTCCAAATATTTCTCTCAACAAGACCTTTTTTATTCTTTCCAAAGACAATAGTAAGGCATTCTTGTAGTTGATAAACTTTATCGTAAGTTAAAGGTTTAGAAGAGATTTCATAGTCCTGCTCTCCGTTAAAAGTCATCTACAATCTACAATAAGGCTGATTGGGTTTTAGAAATTTTTCATGCCGAAGGTAAACATTATTTTTTTCAAACAGAAGTTGGTGAAAACAGGTATTAGATTCACATATGGGATGCACTTTATGTCTCTTTACATTGTATATAGTCAAATTACCATACGCAAGAAAGTCGTTGATGTGCAAAGTAACATGGCACACATCTTAAACTTTTCATCTGAGTACACATCATAACGTCAATTCCTTCCTCCTACAAAAGTATTGAATTTTTAATTAATGAACTTAGATAAACATATATGTCATTTATAGGTTTTTTTGGTTGATAAATCATCATAAATAATACGATATACTTGCACTTCATGCATAACTGATAACGCAAAAAAGTATCTCGTTTTTTACTTGATTTGCATGCCAATTTGAGTCTTTTTTCTTTCCTTTTTATAGTTTTATAATTGTACTTGGCCTATTTCAGATATTTACTTTCTAGTAGTGATTGAGCGAAGAAATGGTGCAAAATGACAAAAATGAGAGCGAAAACACACTTTTGCACTAATATGACGCCCTCCTTGAAGGGATGACGTCTGTCATGACGTGGAAGGGCCTAATGCATTATCAAAAGAAGACAAGATATAAATAATCTGAGCTCCAGCTCGATGACGGGTAGGTCATCACCCAGATGACGCCCGTCGTTCCCCCACGATCTGTGACGAGCAGGTGTTCGAATTGTTAGTTAAAAGGGGGATTTTATTATCGTCTCCACAGAGATTGTCCAATATCTTAATGCCTGCCTTTCAACAGTTTACAGTTCTAAAAAAAGGGTTTGAAATTTTGGTTCATAAATTGTCATGTTTTTAGTAGCAAAGCTTATAAATTCTAAAGAGTTTGATTGACAAAGTGTCGCAACTGCGAAAAACACCTGGCGGAAAAAACAGAAGAGTGGCCAGCGAACGTTATTTATCCTGACGGGGAAAAGGAAACAATCGAAGAAAACCTCAAAAAGAGAGAAGACATGGTCTCACAACCAAATCTTAGGTTCGGGAGTCGATTACACGAGAGGAAGGTATTAGTACCCTCTCACGTCCGTTGTACTCAACGGGATCCACGCTTGTTGTCTAATCAAAGGGTGTATTTATCTAAAGCCTACTGCTAAACAGAAACGGAAAATAAAAAACAAAAAATGAGAAGGAGACTCGATAGGACTTCGGCGTCTTATGCCTACATATTCCCTCGTGCAATGGGAAAGTCAAAGTCAACGTAGTTCGAAAACTACAGGTGGAAGGGAAGCTTGCTCTCCAAGACATTGTCGTCTTGTGCCTACGTATCCTCATTTATAAGAGAATGAAGAATTTAGAGCAGCCGTAGTTCGACGTACGAGTCAATATGTGTTTTGTATGAGCAACGCTAAGTTCCCATTCCAACAGATTTTTGTTTGCGGTAGAACGGAAAAATAACCTACTCTTTCTGAAAATGATTTAACACCTGATCCCTAGGGATAAAAATATTTGAATTTGTTTGGGAATTTTAAAGAAGTGAGTTGATTTTATTTAGAATATGTCCAAACCTTTTAACAATGGGGAGTGATCCGTCGAGCCATGCGACGTTAAATGAAGCGCTACATGGGAGGCAACCCACATTTTTAATGATTGAGCATTTGTTTTTTGTTGTTATTTTGTTCCGTTTGTAGGAAATAAACAAGACCTTATAAGTGCAAGCTAGGGTGTTGCATTACCCTCCAACTCCTCAATAAGGATATCTGTAAGTTACGTCTCTTCCTCTCTTGTTCGAAAACATTAAGGCTAATGTTGAATTCAAGTTTGGGGGAGGATTTACTGTTTTGAGTTTTCATTTTAAGTATTTTTAATTTTGTTGGTGTGCTGTTGTTTAAAAATCGCTTTGAACTCTCCCCGAATGAGGACCGTAATTTTTTTTCTTGTGAATACTGTGATGTGTGAAGTAGTCAGGAAAGTATATAGAGTTTGAGGGAAGAAAAATTGAAACTAGGGAGTTTGGGAAAGTTTGGAGATTGAGGTATAACCTGAACACCCTAGATTCCCCGAAGTAAGGTAACGATTCCAACATGTAGATTTGTGCCATAGTACTTGGATTTAAGAAGTATTCCTTGACTAGTTCATAGTGATAGTCCGGCATGATTAAAGAGAATTGCATGTATAAAGTTGATTGAGAGAACGAGTTATGGCACCCAAAAAAATGATGAATAATGACGATAAAGACAACTGGTCCTTCTAAGTTGGGTAACCCTCACCCGATTACTTAGCCTATCGACAGTTGAATTTCTATAGTCATCCTAAAGTGGACTAATAAACTCCAATCTACAAGAAAAATAATAAAGGTGCCTCGAAAAAGTCACGATCAAATCTTATACATGTGAGGGAAAGCGATCGAAAGTGCCTTACCCTGATTATCTGAATGAAAGGGGTAGAAAATTGAAGAAAAGTCTTAAGCCCAAAGCATAGTTGGAGTGGTGACCGAAAGGGGGATTTAGGTCTGTGGTTTTACCGTGGTATGTGTTTGTGCAATACCTTCGTTAACGGACAACTACCAAGAGAACTAGTTTTGGACGATCGGAACAAAGGCTCACGTATGAGTATCGACACACCTTACCTTCACAAGTCTTTTATTTGATATATATTGTTTGATCTGAAAAGTGTTTATCCAAGCTTGTTGCTTGAGGTCAAGCAACGGTTTAAGTTTGGGGGAGTTTGACCAGTGGCTTTTATACGTTATTTTACCATTAGTTTTAGTTAATCGTCTTATATGTTTAGTTGCATTTTATTTCCTTTTATCGTATTTTATGCGTTGGTTTGGTATTTTCATTATTTTTAGGTTCAAGTAAGCAATCAAGAAGAACCAGAGCAAAAACTAGGAAAAACAGCAGGAATTCATACGGCATGTGTTGGCTGACACGGTCTGTGTTGGCTGAAGCGCTTCATCTTCCAATTTTCTTGTTTTTGTGACCTTGTGGTCCCTAAGGGTATTTTCCTATTATTGTGTTGGACCCGGGAGTATTTAAGACATATTCTGAGAAGGAAAAAGAGACTTTTGGCCAGAGAAGAATTACACGATCAAGGTGATTGGGGAACTGAAGATTATCATGAGCGGAAGCAATTGAAGATCAAAGAAAGCTATTATCTTGTAATGTCTAGTTTTTACTTTGTATTTTCTTCAAATAATATGAGTAGTTAAACCCCTCAATGCTAGGGGGTGTTCCTGATTTGAATCTGTAATGACTCTGATATTAGTATTGCAATAATAATTCCTTTATTTTCACAACTGATTTGATCTCTAGATATTCTTAATGCTTGCCCTGTCGAACAAACAGGGTTTGATTTTTTATTAACAATTAGGCTAGACCACTGTTGTTAAAGCTTTGCTTTTGATCATTTTGTAGTAGATATCACCTAGGACTAGGGATACCCTATAGAAACCGAAATATTCTTGATAATTGATTGCTTAATTTCATTTATAATTCTCTATGGATATAGGAATTAGGGTGGATGATTAAAGGTTTTCTCACTAAAGGCTTAGAAGTAAACAATCTAATGAATCAGTAATTAGTTAGTTAAAATAAGTTGTTGCAGTGTTAATTCAGAGTTGTTACTGAATCGGATCACACACTTCCCCTAGCATGTTACTCATGTATGTTTAAACCACTTAGTCAATTTCCCTATTTTACTGTAAATATTTTTATAACTAAACCAAACAATTTTTAAACCCCAAGTGCTTTTGTTCAACTGAATTATTATAAAGCTTGTATTTTCTACGCAGTCCTCGAGATCGATATTCGGGGAATTTCCCTCGTATTACTATATTGGCAAAATAGTACACTTGCTATTTTACCGATCACTTAGAAATAGTTTCAGAAGCAGGAACTTCTATAGATTCATGAAATGGCACATGATCTTTGACCGGGATATCAAAGATGAGAGAAAAATCTTCCAAAATGGGAGCCAACTGATAATCTCTAAAAGTGAAACACCTTAACGAAGCATCATAAAATTGCAACAAGGTGTGAATAGCCATCCTCTCATATTTTTGTGATTGTATGTAGCATACCCAAGATCTTTCCATACTCATCTTTGAACAGCTCCAAATTTCACTAAGTGGTCTCGGCAAGCAGACTGCGAATCAAACCTAACTCTGGTGACTAAAATTTGTAACTGATAGTACCCTTCCTACCAGCGTCCATCTTTTAGAATCTTCAACAAAAATAATCAAGAATAAAATCCAAACCCTAGAAATAAACAAACATGAATGTTAGGATGCAATGATTATGCAATTACAAATGCAAACATGGGATCAAAGTTTTCATATGCTCTGAATAATCATTGTACTACTGACAGAATAGGATCAAAATTCTACTCCACCAAGAAATCGAAAAACCAGAACACCATAATACCCAGAATACCATAATTAAAAGTCTGCACTGATAATTGTAGCACCCCAAAATTTGTCCATCCCTTTTCTCATATATTGGCTTATGTTTCATATCAGGTTGCATTGGTCTTAGACAGGGGATCAAGGTGCTTTATTTAACACTCAAGAGAAGAGCTTCATATTCAAAGCTCAAGCAAGGGTTTCATCTCAACCTTGTATATTTTCTCAAATCACAAAGTCCTCCTCATCATCAAGATATGTCCCATAGCCATTTGAATCAAGGATTCAAGCATTGATCACCTCCTTCTATCTAGTGGGAATCTGGATTAGGGTTTTGGTTCAAAGAAGATTTGTGGCTAGCTCCTTGGGTAAGACTTGATTCTAAAGCTCAACACACATCTTAGGGGTCCTCTACATGGATTATGTATCTTCAAAAATCATCACAAGAGCTTCAATCAGTGGAAATGATCATCGGGTTTCATCTGGTCAACAAAAGTCAACTATGGTTCAATTGGGTCAAAATCTTGGATCTCAAGGTCAACCAAGGGTATGTTATGTGTTTTCAAGTGATTTCATGTGTTTGGAACAAGTAAAGTCAAGAGGAAACATAAAATCAGGATTTTGGTTGAATTAGGGTTTGATAGAAATATTTTATAAGTGTAGAAAACCCTAATTCTAGCCATTTTGCAACTTCCATAACCTTCTCATTCTTGATCCAATGGAAGCAAACTTGTTATCAAATTAAAGAGGACATCATGAAATACAAATTTTTGGAAGGAAGCAAGTCTAAAAGATCCATATTTTGAGAGATATTGAGAGCTAAAGTTGAGAAAATGGAGGTTTTGTCATTTCAACACTTAGAAATTTTTTTAAGTATGGAAATTCAACTTGAAGTACATGTTTTCAAGCCTAACTTACTGTTGCACCCCAAAATTTGCCCTTCTGTTTTAACCTTAACTAGCTTTTGTTTCTTTTCATTTCTACATTTCTGCATAGCATAGCATGTGTTCTTGAGACAGGGGATCAAGGTTTTCCCGTGGCTCAGCTTTCATCTCAGTGCATGAACCTGAACAACGAGTATCAGAGGCTTTGGAATTTATTTTGCCCAGCGGTCAGGCAACCAATTCTATTTTTATTTTTCAGGGTATTTTCAGCTCGGAAAGCAGCATACAGGCTATCTCAAGCATTTTCATGGTTATGATATTCAAGAGCATGTTTCGGAAGCTGAACAGAGCTCAGAACAGTTGAGAACGGGAAAATGTGCAGATTTCCCTCCAAAAGGCGCCAAATTCAAATTTTTGAAGGTGTTAATCGTTTAACCAAATGTGTTAATCAATTAACCAAATCAAAATTAGCCCAATTTTGAAATTTTAATAGTGTTAATCGATTAACCCAAATTGTTAATCGATTAACCAGTGCAGGTTTTGCCTCTGCATGTGAATCTTCAAAGGGGTTCACTTTGGGGTCCAATTTTGATCATTTGGAAGTTCATTTTTACACTTGGGAAGGATCTAGAATCATCTTGAATTTTGGTTAATTTCATTTTCCCTCCAAATCTCCATTCCTCATTCCAAACCAAATTTTCCAAACCACGTTCCAAACCTCTCATTTGGATCCAAACCTAAGAGGTACTTAAGTGATTTACTCGAAACCTCACACATCTAATCTTTATTTTTCACTCTCATTTTCAGAATTCATCTCAATTCTCTCAAGTTTTCTCTCAACTTCCAAAACCCTCACCAAAGCTCTTCATCCATTGAATTCTTTGATTCTCCATTGGAATCAATGAATTCTTGAGCTAGAACCTTCATCCTTTGTCATCATCATCTCCATTTTTCCATTGGATTTCCGTGCAAACTTGGATCTGAATTTGTAAGTGGATCTAGAAGTGATTATTTGGAGTAATTTGGCTTGATTTTGGTTGTTCATCACTTCTATTACAAGAATTGCATTGGATCTTGAAGTATTCTGAATTTCTTGTTTATATCTACACGTTCGAAGTAAATCAACATTAACCGAAGCAATTATCCGCTTCAAAGGTTAGAATTCTAAATCCATTGCATTTTTGAGCTTATTTTTCATAATCATGTTGATCTTCATTTTTGATTGATTTGTTGGATTCTTGATTCATGTGAATTGTGATGGTGCTGTTTAGATGTGTTTACATCTTGTTTAGATCACTATTTTCTGGTTTAATTTCGTGCACAATTGTTTATGAGATCATGTGGTTGTTTGCTTAAATGATAAGTTGCTAAAAAGTGCTTTTCTGTTGCTATTTTCTGCTGTTGGAGCAGTGTTAATCGATTAACCTCTAGTGTTAATCGATTAGCCAGATCAAACTTTCAATTTTTCTGATGTTCACATAGTGTTAATCGATTAACTTAATATGTTAATCGATTAACACGTTAAAACTTTCACTTTTTCAACTGTTTTTCAATGGTTAATTGATTAACCCCTAGTGTTAATCGATTAACACTGCTCCAGCAGGCCTGTTTTTGCTATTTTTCATGCTTGTTTCGGTACCGTTTCACTTCGAATTATCATGGATCAGTTTGATGCATTAGGAGTGAGATGTTTTGGATATATGCCACTGTTCTCGATTGTTCAATCGTGATTACTTCGGCGCACATGTTTGGTTTCCACTTGAGGGCATACTTTCGTAGTTGTCGTTCAAAGTGATGATGTGCTTGCATGTTCATGTTTGCTTGCATTCTTGCATTTCTTTGCTTTGTGCGCATTCTTTTTGCAGCTTCTTTCTTGCATTAATAAAGGTCGATATATGCTTGTAGAGGTATTCACCCCACACTTTTTCCTCCCTTTACTTATGTGTTGCATTTCATATGCATTCTTTATTCTTCCATGTTATCTTATGCTTTGCTTCTTCTTCTTCTTTGCCACGTTCCCTTAGGATCTCTAATCTCTTGAGATTATGATAGACCTTAGGATTTAAACCATGCATGATTATATTAGGTAGTATCCCCCTAACCTCAATCATAGGACCATTTTGCATGACAACTACTAGGTTTGAGTTAGTCTCCCTTTACTTTGTCCTCTCTCCTTCTCATCTTCAAATCATGTCAAAACACTTAATAAAGGTTAATGAATGTTGTGCATTACGAGCCTTAAGTACTTGGGAAATGATGATTGGGTCGTTGCCTCTCAATTGTCTAGAATGTTAGTGTATGTCCTTTGGATGATATGCGGCACATTCACTCCTATGTCATAGTCTTTAGTGCAACATGAGTTACAAACAATAATCAATGCATTTCTTCTCTAAAAGACACAAAAACGATCTCAAACTTCTTTTTGTCCTTCGTGATCCTAATAATGGAAAACCTTTTTCAGAAAAGAGAGTTTTGTTAACTCTTGGTTCTACCGCAAATAGGTAATGCCTAAGTCTCCAATGGTCGAGATGCATACACCTAACTGCTAGAACTAAGTTTTAACCCTACTCGGATAAAAAAACAGTTGAACCAACCGATGTTCTTTTTAGCCCGAACTACATTTGCTCTGATTTCTCATACTGGATGAGAATACGTAGGTACAAGATGGAAATGTCTTGGCGAGCAACCTTCCCCCGCCTTTCACCCGTAGTTAGCCGAACTACGTTGACTCTGACTTTCCCATTGCACGAGGGAATACATAGGCACAGAGCAGCGATGCTCTGCCGAGTCTCTTTTCTTTCCTTTTTTCCCTGAGACCTTTTGTTAGATAGTAAACACCCTTTAGATAGACAAAAAAGCGTGGATCCCGTCGAGTACGATGGATGTGAGGGGTGCTAACACCTTCCCCTTGCGTAACCGACTCCCGAACTCAGGACATGATTGTGATGACCTGTGTTATCCCGTTTTCGTCAGGTTTTCTCTGATCGTTTACTTTCCTTTTTTTGGGTCAAATAACGAACAGTGTCGACTCTTCTGTCATTGCCGGCACCTTTTTCGCAGTAGCGACAGCTGGCGACTCTGCTGGGGACTGTGATGGTTCCCTATGTGAGTCAATCCTAGCGCTTGGTTGTTTATCTTTCGGGTGTATGTATATATGTGCTTTATCTTTATTTTCCCGCATTTATTTTCAGCATTGTATATATCATTATTGTTGTGTTGTGGGGGGAATTGATTCATTGAGTGATAAGTCAGACCCAGGCTTGAGATTAAACATAGCATTAGAAGTGGAAAGTAGTGGTGAACCGTATGTTAGGCATGCACTAGTTCCCAAGAAATTCGCGCTCAGACGAGATTCTCTTTGATGACTTTCTTTCTAGCCCAGTGGGCCGTTGAGAGGATTTCAGATCTAAGGGTTTTCGACTCTGGGGACCGATCATTTGTGATTTAGCTAAGTGAGGCCTCTTCGGGATATTATGATGCCAAAACAGAAATGATGAACGTATCATCGTTTCTTGAAAGTCTGTGACACTGATGAACGCATAGGATGCCGAACCTTATCAGTGGATAGGTCGATACCTGTGAGAGGGATTGGGTTATGCAAGAAACCTTGACTTTCAGACTACCTGATTTTCTTTGCAATATGGATCTATGTTCTTGATACAAGGAGTTCCTATCAGTGACAGTGTTATGTTCTTGTCAAAGCGGAGCGCTGGTTCTTCTCAATTGGCAGCGCAACAATCTTGATCCCATGTTGCTTCTTTGCATTTGCATTATCATATTGCATTTCATTTGCATCTCATTGTTGCATATCCATCCTCAGCCGGAACAGGGAGCTTACTTGTCTTTTGTCCAACCCGCTTTGTAGTTGATTTCCTGACACTCGTATTGGACTTGAATTAGCTTCTAGAAGGATCATGAACTCAGGAGAGCAGAATATGGTTGTTACAAAGGAAGAGTTTGAATTGATGAAGGATCAGCTGGATAAACTCATGGAAGCCATGACAGCTATGACCAGAGGATAGGCCAATGTTTAGAGGACTCCAGTAAACAATGTTGTACAAGAGCATACTATTGCCAGAGATAGAGATTCATCTTCTCTCCATGAAACAAACTATCAGAATTTCACTTTCCCTGTGCCAAATTCCCAAGTGGTTGTTCCGAAGATTAATGCTAAGAGCCCACAGACTGTTGAGTTTCTGAGTAGATGTCACTTGTTGGAGGAAAAGCTTGACGCCTTGATGGGTCGTGATAATCTGAATGCTTTTAGCATGTGTTTGGTACCAGGCCTTATGATGCCTTCGAAGTTTAAAATGCCAAATTTCGAGAAATTCAAAGGGGATAGTTGTCCGAAGTAGCATCTGGTGATGTTCTGCAGAAGAATGACCTCACATGTCCATAATGACAAGTTGATGATTCACTGTTTCCAGAACAGTCTGAGTGGGGCATCGTTGAGCTGGTATATGCAGTTAGAAAGTGGTTGCATCCGATCATGGTCAGATCTAGAAAATGCCTTTGTGAAGAAGTACAATTACAATCTCGACATGAATCCCAGCCGTATGCAGTTGCAAGAATTATCTTAGGCAGACAATGAATCCTTAAGAGGATATGTGCAGAGATGGAGAGAATTCGCAGCTCACATTCGACCACCACTTCTGGACAGAGACTTGGTTGGTATGTTCATGGATACTTTGAAAGGCCATTACTTTGATAAGATGATCGGTAGTGGGACAACAAACTTTTCTGACATGATGATAATGGGGGAACGCATTAAGAGCGGACTCAAGAGTGGGAGAATTTGAGACACCTCAGATATCTCAGTTTATGAAAGTGAATCAGTTGTCAGTTCTCAAGAAGAATGGGAGAAGGAAAGTAATTCTATCCCAGAATCTCCGACACCTCAGATTCAGTTTTTGGATGTTTCGAGTGTTCAGAGTCAACGATCATACTGTCATCAACCGCGTCAGCATGCTCGACGAAGACCAAGGAGGTCAGCGAGGCATTTCACTCAGTTGCCGATGTAGTACAGTCAGTTGTTGCGGGATTTGATCTGAGGTGGATTGATAGTGCCAAAGAAGATTAATACAGAGATTCCTCCGTATCCGCCAGGGTTCGATGTCAACGCCCGCTGTGAGTACCATGCTGGGGCACAGGGGCATTCAACCGAAGAATGTAAGGTGCTTATGAGCAAGGTGCAGACTCTGCTTGACAACAATATGTTCTCAATCATGCCTCAGGGCATTCAGATCAATGATCCTCCATCATCCAGCCATGTGGGCGTATCAGTTTATGGTATGGAGGAGTTCACCGAGAGTAAATGTTCAGAAGAGTATCAGACTGACTTCGACGAGTAATTCTGAAGATGGCTAGTTAAGCAGCAAATCAGATTTGAAAGCTCGGTTCCCCGAAGCTGGCAGTCTTTTTTTTATCATGTCATGTCTTTGCATTTGTAGTTTCTTTTTTGTTAAAGTGCAAATCTCATTTGTAAAACTTGTATTGTTTTCAATTAATAATGATAATGAAATGAATATGTAGGTTTTTGATTAAATCCATTTGTGGTCACTCAATGTTTTTATTGATGTCAAATGCTGGTTTAAGCGGAATCCGGGGAGGATGACGAAATTGAAAGACGCGCAAGCTTCCGATTGTATGCTTTTGAATAAAACCTGTTGATGATGTACAAACATTGTTTCAAATTCCTAAACACCGGAGATATACAGATGATAATCCCTTGTCAACCCCTTTGAGCCTAGTAGTAGGAGTTTCTTTCTGAAAAACGAAAAAATCCTCAATCTTAACCTGGGGCAGAATAGGTGTCAATTAATTTGACCAAGCGTCCAAATTGCAAAAGGAATGTTCTCGTTTGAGGATCAATCACTAGAGGTTGTACCTAAAAAACCATAGTGGTTATCCATTACTGACCAAGGAGTGAAACAGTCACAATCCCTTGAACAAGTCAGACAAGCCGGTATCACACGATTTGTTAAAAAAAAAGAGGATCAGAAGAAAAATAAAGAAAAGAATCAAAAGAAAAAGCCCGCTAAGTCAATAACTTGAGAAAAAGTGGCTTAGGAAAAATTAGGGCATCCCGCTAGACTTTGAAATCAAAAGAAGCTCAAAAGAGTCAGTCCAGACAAAAATAGGGAAATCGAAAAAAGAATGGTGAAAAACAAGTCGTGTGATTCCAAGCACAAAAGACGAAAAACGAGTGACTGTCACTCCAAAAAACTTGTGATTTCTTGAACCATCACTCCTGTCATTCAACCATTGAAATGTGAGCGCTAGTGACGAATTAGCTGACTATAGGATTGGAGAACATCAAGGAGAATGGGTGGGTTAAAATAATTTTTGAGCCAAAAATCCTTTTTTCTAAAAACTGTGAACCTGGCCACGTTACAACCTTCAAAAGTCCTAATTGAAGCAGGTTTGTTTCGGTAGCATACTTCGAAAAAGATCGCGTCAAAACTGACTCCTAAAACGATTCTGCTCAACTTGTGGTTACTAAGGTTGACATTCTGATAAGTGATTCATTCATTATATGTCACAATTTGTTCTTTCCAGTGAACAAACTTGGATTTCAAAACGTCATATGCATAACATTAATATATCTTTTAGTGCAGAATAATTTGGTTTACTTTCGAGTAAGCACTTGAATCAGGAGAGTTTCTACAGTGCAAAGATTGATCGAGATAAGATGCAGAACATCCCGAGTACTCCGTGGAGCAAGGGCAAGATATATCAAAAGATCACATAAGGGGAGTCAGCCATCCAAAAGCTCAGTTGATCTAGGGCAGCTATGTTAGGGAGTTCCCCCAAAATTCGGTTAATCTGAGGAAATCAAGTTGAGAGTCAGCATATCTTTTTGAAGCTCAATCAGACAGGGGCAAAGCTACTTTGAAGGCTCAATTTGAAACAGATCATTTCAAGAACACGAAGTCCTCCAACAAGCTGGCATATGTGGTCATTTCCCATACAGAGAAGCAAAGCTTGCATTATTCCCTAATGGAGTGGGTGTCACCTTGGGTTATTATCTCTCTCCCCACTAAAATCTCCAGAAATAGTAGGTTTCCCCGGCAAGGCACAACCTAATTGTCCTTGGTGTTTCCTCACCAAAGGTAATTCCTCGTGGAGAGGCAAAAGATCGAATCTCAGTGATCTTCCCCTATAAGGCTTCTGTTGTTCCTTTTGTTTCGCAGAATGGAAGTTTGGTTGGGATATTGAGCAGGGTTATGATCCCATAGACATTTCAGTTTGTCATCCCCAACGAAGTTGGCTCCGTCTCTTCAGCATTTATTTTGCTGAAGTGGTTCTTTTGCATCCAGCTTTCCCCGACAGCCCGAGCCTGCATCTGTATTTTTTTGTATAACTATCATATTTGCATTGCATCCTCAAATGCGTAGCATTTCCATTTCGTATGGAGCATTACGCCATCTCAAGCATGTGCATGCGAAGCATAAGCCAGTTTTTGTTAGCCTTGCGTGGCAACCTGAATCACTCTTCAGTCAAGATAGTGGTATATCTCTAGCAGCCTATTTCAGTCAACTCATCTGCTTGCTTACTCTTGGGTTCTAAAGCATATGTTGGTCGTACTTTGTCCATCAGACCTCTAATGATGACATCCCCCAACAGGGTTTCTTTATGTCAATTCCTACTGACGAAGTGATATTTTGGATTATGGACTTGATTTTCCTTCTATCAATTCCTATTGACGAAGTGATACTTTGGATTCTGAATGATTTTCCTTCTGTCGATTCCTATTAACGAAGGGGGTTTGAGATTCGCCGAGGTATTTTGGATTTGATTTCTAACGAAGTGATACTTTGGATTCTGAGTGATTTTCCTTCTGTCGATTCCTATTGACGAAGGGGGTCTGAGATTCTCCGAGATATTTTGGATTTGATTTCTGATGAAGTGATACTTTGGATTCTAAATGTTTTTCCTTCTGTCAATTCCTATTGACGAAGGGGGTCTGAGATTCACAAAGGTATTTTGGATTTGATTTCTGACGAAGTGGATTTGGATTTGGTTTTCTCTCCGTCTACCTTTAGATGATGTGGTTCTTTTGAAGATGGTTTTCTTTCCGTCGATTCCTATTGACGAAAGGATTCTGAAGTTCTTTGACGTGATTTGTGGGTTTGACATTTCTTTTTGTCGATTTCTATTGATGAAAGAGTTCTAAAGTTCGCTGATACGATTGTTTCAGATATGATGTTTGCTTTCCGTCTACCATTATACGAGGTAATATTCAGAATGATTTTCTTTATGTTAATCCCTATTGACGATAGGATCTTCGGGTGGTGTCTTTCTGTCTACCATTAGACGATGTGAGTTGTGGATATGGTTTTCCGTCTGTCAATTCCTATTGACGATGTGAACGTTGGATATATTTTTTCTGTCTACCATTAGACGATGTGAACTTTAGTGTCTTTCTATCTACCCTTAGACGACGTGAACGTCGGATATGACTTTCAGTCTACCATTAGATGATGTGACTTGTGGATATGGTTTTCTGTCTGTCAATTCCTATTGACGATGTGAACTTTCGATATGTCTTCCTGTCTACCCTTAGACGAGGTGATCGTTGGTTGAGATTTCTTTCTGTCGATTCCTATTGACGAAAGGATTCTGAAATTTGACGATGTGTTTACTTTGGGTATGTTTTCTTTCCGACGACGTGTGACCGGACTCCAGTTGCATCCCAATCAGACTGCAAATTTCTACGTTCTTTTTGTATTCAATAACCTTCTACCTTGAATGTTTGAAAGTCATTCGTTTTTCAAACCTTCAAGTCCAAGTCGATTGAATAGGGGCAGTTGTTGCTCCCCAAAATTTGTCCTTCCGTTTTAACCTTAACTGGCTTTCGTTTCTTTGCATTTCTGCATAGCATAGCATGTGTTCTTGAGAGAGGGGATCAAGGTTTTCCTGTGGCTCAGCTTTCATCTCAGTGCATGAACCTGAACAACGAGTATCAGAGGCTTTGGCATTTATTTTGCCCAACGGTCGGGCGACCGATTTTATTTTTATTTTGCAGGGTATTTTTAGCTCAGAAAGCAGCATTTAGGCTATCTTAAGAATTTTCATGGTTATGATATTCAAGAGCAAGTTTCAGAAGCTGAACAGAGCTCAAAATAGCTGAAAACGGGCAAATGTGCAGATTTCCCTCCAAAAGGCGCCAAATTCAAATTTTCGAAGGTGTTAATCGATTAACCAAATGTGTTAATCGATTAACCAAATCAAAATTAGCCCAGTTTTGAAATTTTAACAGTGTTAATCGATTAACCCAAATTGTTAATCGATTAACTAGTGTTGGTTTTGCCTCTACACATGAATCTTCAAAGGGGTTCACTTTGGGGTCCAATTTTGATCATTTGGAAGTTTATTTTTACACATGGGAAGGATCTAGAATCATCTTGAGTTTTGGTTAATTTCATTTTCCCTCCAAATCTCGATTCCTTATTCCAAATCAAATTTTCCAAACCACATTCCAAACCTCTCATTTGGATCCAAACCTAAGAGGTACTTAAGTGATTTACTTCAAACCTCACACATCTAATCTTCATTTTTCACTCTTATTTTCAGAACTCATCTCAATTCTCTCAAGTTTTCTCTCAACTTCCAAAACCCTCACCAAAGCTCTCCATCCATTGAATTCTTTGAGTCTCCATTGGAATCAATAAATTCTTGAGCTAGAACCTTCATCCTTTGTCATCATCATCTCCATTTTTCCATTGGATTTTCGTGCAACCTTGGATCTGAATTTTGAAGTGGATCTAGAAGTGATTTTTTGGAGTAATTTGACTTTATCTTGGTTGATCATCACTTCTATTACAAGAATTGGCTTGGATCTTGAAGTATTCCGGATTTCTTGTTTAGATCTACACGTTCGAAGTAAATCAACATTAACCGAAGCAATTCTCCGCTTCGAAGGTTGGAATTCTAGACCCATTGCATTTTTGAGCTTATTTTGCATAATCATGTTGATCTTCATTTTTGATTGATTTGGTGGATTCTTGATTCATGTGAATTGTGATGGTTCTGTTTAGATGTGTTTACAACTTGTTTAGATCACTGTTTGTTGGTTTAATTTCGTGCACAATAGTTTATGAGATCGTGTTGATGTTTGCTTAAATGATAATTTGCTAAAAGGTGCTTTCCTGTTGTTGTTTTCTGCTGTTTGAGCAGTGTTAATCGATTAACATCTAGTGTTAGTCGATTAACCAGATCAAACATTCAATTATTCTGAAGTTCACACAGTGTTAATCGATTAAAGTAATATATTAATCGATTAACACGTTCCAACTTTCACTTTTTCAACTGTTTTTCAAGGGTTAATCGATTAATCCCTAGTGTTAATCGATTAACACTGCTCCAGCAGGCCTGTTTTTGCTGTTTTTCATGCTTGTTTCGGTACCGTTTCACTTCGAATCATCATGGATAAGTGTGATGCATTAGGAGTGAGATGTTTTGGATATATGCCACTATTCTCGATTGTTTAATTGTGATTACTTCGGCATGCATGTTTGGTTTCTGCTTGAGGGCATACTTTCATAGTTGTCGTTCAAAGTGATGATGAGCTTGCATGTTCATGTTTGTTTGCTTTCTTGCATTTCTTTGCTTTGTGTGCATTCTTTTTGCAGCTTCTTTCTTGCATTAATAAAGGTCGAGATGTGCTTGTGGAGGTATTCACCCCACACTTTTTCCTCCCTTTACTTATGTGTTGCATTGCATATGCATTCTTTATGCGTCCATGTTATCTTATGCTTTGCTTCTTCTTCTTCTTTGCCACGTTCCCTTAGGATCTCTAATCTCTTAAGATTATGATAGACCTTAGGATTTAAACCATGCATGATAACATTAGGTAGTATCCCCCTAACCTCAATCATAGGACCATTTTGTATGACAACTACTAGGTTTGAGTTAGTCTCCCTATAGTTTGTCCTCTCTCCTTCTCATCTTCAAATCATGTAAAAACACTTAATAAAGGTTGACGAATGTTGTGCATTACGAGCCTTATGTACTTGGGAAATGATGATTGGGTGGTTTCCTCTCAATTGTCTAGAATGTTAGCGTATGTCCTTTGGACGATATGCGACGCATTCGCTCATAGGTCATAGTCTTTAGTGCAACATGAGTTACAAACAATAATCAATGCATTTCTTCTCTAAAAGACACAAAAACGATCTCAAACTTCATTTTGTCCTTCGGGATCCTAATAGTGGAAAGCCTTTTTCAAAAAAGAGAGTTTTGTTAACTCTTAGTTCTACCGCAAACAGGTAATGCATACACCTAACTGCTAGAACTAAGTTTTAACCCTACGCGGATAAAAAACAGTTGAACCAACCAGTGTTCTTGTTAGCCCAAACTATGTTTGCTCTGATTTCTCATACCAGATGAGAATATGTAGGCACAAGACGGCAATGTCTTGGCGAGCAATCTTCCCCCACCTTTCACCCGTAGTTAGCCGAACTACGTTGACTCTGACTTTCCATTGCACGAGGGAATACGCAGGCACAAAGCAGTGATGCTCTGCCGAGTCTCTTTTCTTTCCTTTTTTCCCCGAGACCTTTTGTTAGATAGTAAACACCCTTTAGATAGACAACAAAGTGTGGATCCCGTCGAGTACGACGGACGTGAGGGGTGCTAACACTATCCCCTTGCGTAACCGACTCCCGAACCTAGGACTTGGTTGCGATGACCTGTCTTCTCCCGTTTTTGTCAGGTTTTCTCTGATCATTTCCTTTCCCTCTTTTCGGATAAATAAAGAACGGTGGCGACTCTTTTGTCATTGTCGGCACCTGTTTCGCAGTAGCGACACTTACATGATGAAGCAAGCTCCAAATGATTTTTCCTTGAACGTGAAAGTTGTAGAGAATCCCCCAAGATTTCTTTTGAGTACTAAAACTCCTCCGTTGGATTTGTAATGCTCACGTTATGATCTCTCGAAGTTAGGGTGTCAAAGATGTCAAGTTTGACATGTTCCTAGGCATATTTTTGGACCAATCTTCCATGGGATGTTTCATCAATATCCTAGCTCCATCTCATCTTCCTTCAAACATCAAAGTTTTAGATTATCTTTAAACCTTTCTAACCATATCTAGAACTTGTCATTTGAACCATTGTAGCTTAAGTTGTGGTGCTTGCAATTCAAGGTCTTCAAGTTGTCGAGTTTGATGACTTAGTGAAATTTCACTAAGTGTCATGTGTAGTCTTTGAGGACAAGATTTCCAATTAAGTTTTCATAGAGATTCTAGCTTTGTTTCAAGATCATTCCAACATGTAATTTTCTCCTTACATTCCCTAGATTAGTTTTATCATAAGGTTGCATGATTTGACATTGGATTTACCAAGTTATAATCAAGAGAAGTGAGCTATATGAACTAGAATGTAATGCACATTTTGGTGGCATTTATTGGCATAATCATGCAGAAACCTATTGTCGCTACTGTGAAAAAAGAGGCCGGCAATGACTAACAGAGTCGCCACCTATCGTTATTTATCCCAGAGAAGGGAAAGGAAACGATAAAAAAAAACCTGACGAAAACGGGAAAAGACGAGGTCATCGCAACCAAGTCCTAGATTCGGGAGTCATTTACGCAAGGGAAAGGTATGAGCACCCCTCACGTCCGTCGTACTCGACGGGATCCACGCATGTGTTGTCTAGATAAAAGGGTGTGTAAACTATCTACGCTAAAGGCTTATGGACAAAAGAGAAAGAAAAAGAACTGACTCGGCAGAGCATCGCCGCTCTGTGCCTACGTACTCCCTCGTGCAATGGGAAAGTCAGAGTCAACGTAGTTCGCCTAACTACGGCTAAAGAATGGGGGAAGGTTGCTCGCCAAGACATCGCGTCTTGTGCCTACGTATTTTCGTCTGGTACAAAAGATCAGAGCAAATGTAGTTTGTACTTACGAGAACACAAGCTGTTCAAAAGTTTTACCCGAGTAGGGTTAACAGACAGTTCTAGCAGTTGGTGTATGCAGCTCGACCTTTGGAGACTTAAGTGTTACCGTTTGCGATAGGATTGAAAGTTAACAACACTCTTGTTTATGAAAAGAGTTTTCCTGATTAAGACCCCAAGGGGTGAAAAAAGAGTTTGAGTTGTTTTTGTGTTTTTTAAGGAAGAAGTGTTTTGAATTTGGTTTGCGACTCATGCTACACTAGAGACTATGATCTAGGAGCGAATGCTTCATATATCGTCCGAAGGACATACACTAACATTCTAGATAATTGAGAGGCAACCACCCAATCATCATTTCCCAAATGGCTTAAGGCTCGTAGTGTGCAACAATGGTCAAACTTTATTAAGTGGATTGAAGTTGTTTGAAAATGAGAAAAGAAAGAGGACGAACTAAGGGGGACTAGTCCAAGCCCTAAAAGTTGTCATGCAATGTGCACCTAAAGTTGAGTTTGAAAGGGGACTACCTAATGTTATCATGCATGGTTAGAACCCTAATGTCTATCATAACCTCTCTTAAGAGAGGTTAGAAATCCTAAGGGAAGGAAGACAAAAGAAGAAGAAACAACAAGAAGAAACAATGACTAAAGTTGGTATTGAATTGTCCCCCTAAGGGGTTTCAACCCGAGTATGGTTATTAGGAATCCCACCATGTAATACCCCATCCTCATCAACTCGTGTCAATAGGGGTTGAACCATAGTTTGAAGTTGAGCTTGCCCAGTAGCAACTCCTTGCATCAAATCCATCCGCTGTGCAATGCGGTCCCTCAATTTTTGCATTTCCATTTGCATTTGATCCATTATCCTTATCTGAATTCCTCTAGTACCGTAGCAGTGAGTTGTCTAATCTGCAATCCTGAAACACTAGTGGCACAAGAAACAAGATAAGATTAACAGTTTCGATGCACCTACAAATGCGAGAAATATGCTAAAATGCAGACATGTATTTATGCAAATAGGGACATTTCCCCCTTGATTCTAGTTTCGTGATAACAACCAAGACGATGGAGAGCCCTGCAGGCAAGCACATAATATGAACTCTTCATATATAAACAAAAGCCCATAGGTAAAGTATAAACAGCAAATGAGTACAAATAGAAAGGGACCTCAACCAACAGGTCTGGTGATGGTCCATACAAAAGTCTATGCTACTGAATACAAAGAAACAAATCAAACTGGGTGGCGAGACTGGAAATCCTTCAACAACGCCTGTGTATCCGGATGATCTGGCCTAGTGAGCAAACCACGTATGAGCAACTCCTGCTGACTGATAGTAGACTGAAGATCCTCGACCGAGTCCTCCTTCCCAACAGCCTCCTCGAGTCTACGCCTCTTAGCACTAGCTTCCTCTCTATGCTCCTCCAAGGTTGCAAGCGCTTCATACAATTTACAATCACTATGTCTTCTGAGTGCGGCTTACTTTGAGACCTCTTCATTTTTAGCTTTAAGTTGGGCATTCTGTTTGATGATATGCGCCTTCAACTTGTCTTCACGCTCCTTGCTAGTAGACATGGCAGCATTCCACTGAGCCTCAAACTTAGAAATCTGCAAGTAGGCTTTACTTAACTCTTCCTTCTTCTTGGCAAGAACACCGTAGGTGGCATTCAAGTCTTTGCCTATGCGCTCCCTCTCACTAGTTTCCTGAGTTAAGTCTGTTCCCAACTTATTCACCAATTCTGTTTGCTTTTTCAAAGAATACCTCGCTTCGTTCCTTTCACTTCTGATCTGAGCCATCTCTTCCTCTAACTCTTCATTTGTCTTTTGCAACTCTTCTTTCTCGCGGCATACCTGCTCATACCTTTGGATATCTACTGTAGTGGGGTCTACAGTCTCAGGCGGATGCACAAGCTGAATGGACGGATATGGCATCATTAATTCTTTGGCTCTACTCTGAATCCAAGCCAAATACGGAGTGTATTCCTGACTATTACTTTTTCCCAAAGCAACCTTTTCTCTTCTATGAACATTCCTCCATGCATGCTTAATTCTAGCCAAAGTATCTCCTTCCAACAAACCAGTGAGATACAGAGATTCCTGTATCTCTTCCTCCTTCAGAGGCCCTCTAAGTGCGTACCCAAACTGTCTGATGGTAATGGCCAAATTATAGTTTATGCAACCTTTCCTTCCGACCAGCGGGACGTTAGGAAAGCTTCCACAACTATAGATGATCTCAATGCCTAATACATCTCTATCAAACCATACAATGTCTTCAGTAAACAATCTCATCAATCGCTCAGACCATTTCAAAGTGCCATCAGTAGCAGAGGACGGACCAGTCTTAGGGAGATGGCTCCTGAACCAAAATAGAACAAAGGTGCACAACAAGACACGCCCTTCCCTCTCCTGTTCTCATTCTTGTAATGCACAGAATGATAAACATCGCCTAACAGAGTGGGTATAGGGTTCTCTGAAGCAAAGATACTAAATGCATCAGCGTCTACAAAATCAGGGATGTTCGGGAATAACATAATACCATAGATACACAGGGCCAAGATAGCATTGAATATCACCCAACAACCCTTCTTAACAAACTCTCGAGCCTTTTCCGCAAGAAAAGGCAATGGAAACCCAAACATTCCATTCCTACTGGATACCTTTCCTTCCAACTCAGAGACATCCAAATATAAAGCCTTAGCAAGGTTAGTCAAATCTGGCTTTCCCTCAACATGATGGAACGGTATCTGGTTCAGAATAGCTATACCCAATATATCAGAAAAATCTTCCAATGTAGGTGCTAGAACAAAACTCCGGAAGGTGAAGCCTCGCAGCTGAGGATCATAGAATTGTAACAATGTCTGAAGGCCATTTAATTCATCCAAAGAAGGTTTGCAAATAATATTCAAAATCCTCCCATAAGATTCTCTGAAATCTCCCATAACCTTCTTGTCAGCTAAAGAAATCAGGCTTCGCAGAACTCTAATGTCAGGCGTAGGAAACTTGTAGGCCAGGGTCCTCCTCAAGGGCTCAATGTCAACAAAGATAGAACAGAATCACCAGAATCGAAGAGGAAATGTACACCTGCAACATAAACACACGTCAATGAAATGCAAATGAAAATGCTCATGCAAATGCAAACAGGGGATCAAGACTAATGTGTTGTCGGTTGAGAAGAACCAACGCTTCGCCTTAGTACCGACAAAATCACTGACATAAGATCCCTTTGTATCATGAACACAAGTTTACACTGTTAAGAACTGGGTAGTCTGGAAGTCAAGGTTTCCTGCATAACCCACCCACTCACAGGTATGGACTTATCCACTGACAAGGTTCAGCATCCTATGCGTTCATCAGCGTCACAGACTTTCAAGAAATGATGATACGATACCCAGAAGGTGTGGCATCATCATCTCTTGAAGAGGCCTCACTTAGCTGAATCCCAAATGATCGGTCTCCAGAGTCGACAACCCTTAAATCTGCAATTCTCTCAACGACCCACTGGGCTGGAAAGAAAGACATCAAAGAGAATCTCATCTGAGTGCAAATTTCATGGGAACTAGTGCATGCCTAACAAACAGGTTCACCACTACTTTTCGCTGCTAATACTAAGTTTGTACTCAAGCCCAGGTCTGGCTTCTCACTCAATGGAACTTCCCTCCCCACAGCACAACAGTAATGATATATGATGCGGAAAATAAAATACAGAAGTAAATAAACATAAAGCACATATATACAAACACCCAAAATAAAACACACAAGTGCTAGGATTGACTCGCATAAGGGATATTCTTGTTCCCAGCAGAGTCGCCAGTTGTCGCTACTGCGAAAAAAGTGGTCGGAAGTGACTAATAGAGTCGCCACCTATCGTTATTTATCCCAGAGAAGGGAAAGGAAACGATCGGAAAAAACCTGACGAAAACGGTAAAAGACGAGGTCATCGCAACCAAGTCCTAGGTTCGGGAGTCGGTTACGCAAGGGGAAGGTATGAGCACCCCTCACGTCCGTCGTACTCGACGGGATCCACGCATGTGTTGTGTAGCTAAAAGGGTGTGTAAACTATCTACGCTAAAGGCTTATGGACAAAATAGAAAGAAAAAGAACTGACTCGGTAGAGTATCGCCGCTCTGTGCCTACGTACTCCCTCGTGCAATGGGAAAGTCAGAGTCAACATAGTTCGCCTAACTACGGCTAAAGAAGGGGGGAAGGTTGCTCGCCAAGACATCGCGTCTTGTGCCTACGTACTTTCGTCTGGTATGAAAGATCAGAGCAAACGTAGTTCGTGCTTACGAGAACACAGGCTGTTCAAAAGTTTTACCCGAGTAGGGTTAACGGACAGTTCTAGCAGTTGGTGTATGCAGCTCGACCTTTGGAGACTTAGGCGTTACCGTTTGCGATAGGACTGAAAGTTAACAACACTCTTGTTTATGAAAAGAGTTTTCCTGATTAAGACCCCAAGGGGTGAAAAAAGAGTTTGAGTTGTTTTTGTGTTTTTTAAGGAAGAAGTGTTTTGAATTTGGTTTGCGACTCATGCTACAGTAGAGACTATGATCTAGGAGAGAATGCTTCGTATATCGTCTGAAGGACATACACTAACATTCTAGATAATTGAGAGGAAACCACCCAATCATCATTTCCCAAATGTCTTAAGGCTCGTAGCGTGCAACAATGGTCACACTTTATTAAGTGGATTGGAGTTGTTTGAAGATGAGAAGAGAAAGAGGACGAACTAAGGGGGACTAGTCCAAGCCCTAAAAGTTGTCATGCAATGTGCACCTAAAGTTGAGTTTGAAAGGGGACTACCTAATGTTATCATGTATGGCTAGAACTCTAATGTCTATCATAACCTCTCTTGAACAAGAGAGGTTAGAAACCCTAAGGGAAGGAAGACAAAAGAAGAAGAAACAACAAGAAGAAACAATGCAAAATGTAGGATGCAAACATAAATGCAACAAGGAAGACAAAGATGCAATGCAAGTGAGGGAGGAAATATGTGTGGGGCTGGAACCTCCACAAGCTCATCTCAACCTCAATCCATGGTATGAATAAGCACAAGAGAAAAGGAGAAGAAGATGCATAGAAAACAAGCAACAAAAACAATGAGAAAAAGTCCTCATGGATTCATTACTTTAGGCAAGCTTCAGGTTCCTCCTCAGGAGGAATCAAGCAACCTTAAGTAGTATTCCAAGGTCATAGGACAGGATGAGGATGAGAAGAAGAGATTTCAAAAGCCAAAGCACAACATCATGAACAAATGCCAACAATAACATCAAAGAATGCAAACAAACATCACTTATGGAAACACAATATGCAAACATGAAAGTATGATAACAAATGAACAACTTATGCATATGATAAAAACCCAATAATTAGCACACAAGAACTATAACAAGTACTTAACATGAAACAATCATAATTAGGTTCATCAATAATGCAAAACCAAGATTTTGGAAGCAAAACAAAACGAATGCAACAGCAAAGATGCACAAACACGAAGCAACTTGAAAAATACATGAAAAATTAGATAATGAATCAAAAAATGCCAAATAAAATCTCAGAGGACCCCCAAGGTATCAGGAACCAGGGGTCAAAAGGGGAGATTGAAAAACAAAAGGGAAGTTCCTCAACAGAAGGCAAACATCAAGAGTGTCCCAAAACAGGGAAGAAATAGAGAGGGAACAAAAACAAATTCAAACCACATGGAAACAGCACTTAAAAAACATAGAAAAAATATCTGGAGATTAATCAACATGTCAACACAACGCTAAAAAAAAATTAGAAGTTTAATCCATACCATGAGCAAGAAATAAAATCAACAAGTCAGCACACATTTTTCACATCATTAAATGACCAATTAAAAGGAAAATATGAAAATAAATTAAAAATGCATCAAAACACAAAATTAAAAGACATGTTAAAGTATGTTCATGATTTTTTTCAGAATTTTTAAATATTTTTTGCTATTTTTTACGAATTTTTAAAGTGCATACAAATAAAAGAAATAAATATAGAAAACAAGAATGCAGAAAAATTCACAACCATCAGATGTGCATACTGGTCAACAGAATCAAGGCACCAGATTGTACCACCTCAATTAATGAATTGAGGTTTAGATTGTGTATGCATAAGTGAAAGGAGGAACACGTATGTCTTGTTGTGGAACACACGATGGAAAGCAACCGATTGGACGAACCAAAGCTTGCCACGTCGACATCATCTTCAACCTTGGACTTCCGGCCACCGCGGTCCGCGCCGGTCACCCCCGTCCCAGCTCCGGCCGCCGCGAGCACTCATCCCCCACCGCGCATCATCATTTCTCAACCATTTCTTGCGATTCTTAGATGAAAAATCATCTACTCGAAACAAGGAATCCAAATCTTCCATTAAAACTCATTTATCTCCCACCATTAGAGAGAAAATCAAGCAACGAGCAAACATGTCAAAAAATGAAGTTCACCAAAACTTAAAGTAAAATGTCCAAACATCACCTACATGCTACAAGGAGTAAGAATCCATGAAAATTAGAGTAAAACACCATAAAAAACATCAAAAAGAAACTACACAACTTTGAGCTCAAAGAATAAAATGTCGTAAACACAATAAATAATAACCCAGAAATGATCTACACATCACAAAGGTTCAAATGCAACGAAAATGGTGGAAAATCATGGAGTATTAAGAGTGTAAGGTTGAATTCAAGTTACCTAGTGGAGAACTTCCACTGAGCCTTCAACAGGTGCTAAAGCTTGAAGAAAACGATCCAAACACGTTCAATGATCCATAATAAAGCTCTTGCAACCTTCAATTTGCCTTGAAATGGAGTAAATCTGAGAAATCAAATTTTGAGTTTTCACCACTTTTTTGAATTTTCACATTTCTCCACTTTTTGAAAATCCCATTCACATTTTTACCACTACACCACTTGATTTTTTGATCCAAATCCACTACAAATCAGTTGTGTAAATTAAAGGAATAAGATTGGAGGTTTAATTTTGATCTCATGGTTGATTTCCATTTTGTTACTTCAAGAGGAAGAAACCATGAAAATGGCCCATTTTGAGACTTCAAAAATCCAATGTGAAAATGGTGATGTCTTTGAATTGTTATTTGCAATCAAAAAATGCACAAACTTTCCTTGAAAAAGTTTAAAATCCATTAATTCTCAAATTCTCAATTTAAGCCTCCTTTATGAAAAATTCAAACCACAAATTCTCAATCCAAGCCCACACCATGACAAGAGATGGTTTGGTAGTGAAAATGGCCCCATTTTAAGCAAGTTTCATGTTGAAAAGATTTTCATTTGAAGTGTGCAAGTTGGTGAAATGGACCTATAATTTTATGACCCATAATCTTACTTTCCTAAAATACCCCTGACTTGTAAACCTCATAACTTGAGTTCTACAAATCAGATGAAAGACTTATAATACAATATGGAAAGCTAATATCAATACCTACAACTCTTACCTTGAGAACCCTAACTTAGTAACTTCTCACACACTTAACCCTTGATAAATTGAACTTGAAATGATGTCATATGTCTTAACACAACATCCCATGACCATATAGACTTTGAATTGAGTTTCTATCTTCTTCAATTGCACAGTTGACTAAGGATTTACCAGATGAAAACCCTAACTGCAATATTTTCAACTGTGGCTTGTTCCACTTCACACAACCACTTGCATAAGCTCCACAATGACCCTCAAGGCCCTAAATAATATTTCTTTACATCTCATACCCAAAATCATGCATTCACGAACCTCTAATGCTCTTCAATTGGCCTCCCATTTAGGAGCTGACCCACACACATTCATCTGTTCTTTAACAATACACTGACCATTTCAAGATGTCCTGATGACCATTCAAACTTGAGTAACAACCCCTGCTTAGGCTCAAACCCCTGAGAAGACTCCTCTTGATATGCACATCCTTTTGATCCCCTGTTCGATGTGATATGCTATGCAATGCAAATGCTAGAACAAAATGGAATGAAACATAAACCAAGTTAAGAAAAGGTTGAGCAAATTTTGGGGTGCAACACCTATCCACTCCTTTTCATACGCAAAAGCCTTCACATTTTCACTCCAAACCTTTCCCAAACATTGCCTTAAATGCACCATGCAAACCTTGTACCATTTCTACTTTTCATGAGCTAGTTTTGCTAAAAATGGTAAGAAGACAAACCTTCCAAAACTTGCTCACCAAGGTTTTTTTTTTCCACTCCAATTCTGACCCTCTCTAAATCATGATAAGGGACAACCAATAACACACCTCACATGGTAAAACTCGTGCCATTCTTATCACACCTCACAAAAACCACTAACCACATTTTAATCACAGTAATTTGTTTCCAACCACACTAAAACCCTCATATAAATGCTAAAGACAAACCCTAGCAAGAGCAGAGCATCCTTTTTTAGTAGCCAAGCACCAAAAACTCACTCATTCACTCTCAAATTCTCTCTATTCGAATCTCACTATTTAGAGATTTTTACATCATTTCCTTGCTTCTACCATCATCCTCAAGGCTCTTAGAGCTAAAGGAAAAAGTTTGTTGAAATTTTTGAGCAAGGATAAGGAGCAGATAGATCTCTCTAGTGGGTACATTTCCTCCCCCTATTTATCACACGCCCTACGTGGTTTGAACTTATTTTTGACATATTTGAGTTTCTATGCCATGGTGAATCATGCTTGCATAGTTGTCTCTGTTTGAATGATTTTAGTTTTGAGTGTTTGATTTTCGTGGTCATTTTTAGTGGGTTTAGAAGTTCCAATGGAGAAACTAAGGTCAAATATGAGACCAGCGTGAAAACTTGTGTGGGAAGGTGCAAGCTTTGTTTTTTTATAATGTTTTGAGTCAGCTCGGGCGAGGTCCGCTGGAGAAGAAGCCCGAAGCTAGGGCTCCGGCATCTAAGGTGTGTTTTATGTTGACATTGACCTTACGAATGTGTTTACTGAGCTGTGCTAATGTGTGTGTGACTCATTGCCTACGTGTTTTAATGAAATTGCCACGCATGTCTTTCTTGTTTCTGAATCCTGATAAAGTGGACTCGGCCTAGCATATAATGATATTGACACCCCTCCTTTTGATCCCAGATGCGCATATGGCTTATTTTTAGTTCATATTTCTTTTCTGATTTCCACCCTTCATGCTTTGCTCTTTTCTTTTAGTTCCATTTTCTTGTCATTTTTACTTTTAATTAATTTTTAATTGTCCAAACCTTTTCAAAAATATTTAATTTTCTACAAGTGATCTAGTTTACCCGAACTATGTTTGCTCTGATTTCTCATACTAGATAAAAATATGTAGGCACAAGACATCGAAGTCTTGGTGAGCACACTTTTCCCTTTTTTACCTGTAGTTTCCCGAACTACATTTGCTCTGACTTCTCATACTAGATGAGAATACAATTGCACAAGACTGCGAAGTCTTGGCAAGCACTCTTTTCCCTTTTTACCAGTAGTTACTCGAACTACGTTTGCTCTGATTTCTCATTCCAGATGAGGATACGTAGGCACAATACGACTATGTATTGGCGAGCAACCTTCCCCCCATCACCTGTAGTTTTCCAAACTACGTTGACTCTGACTTTCCCATTGCACGAGGGAATACGTAGGCATAGAGCAACGATATCCTAATGAGTCTCCTTTTTCTTTTCCCTTTCCCGTTTCCGTTTAGCAGTAGCTTTTAAATAACTCACCCTTTGATTAGACAAGAAGCATGGATCCCGTTGAGTACAACAGACATGAGGGGTGCTTGTACCTTCACCTTGCATAACGACTCCCGAACCCAAGATTTGGTTGCGATGACCTTGTCCTCTCCTTTCTTTTAGGTTTTCTTCGATCGTTTCCTTTCCCTCTCTCTAGGATAAATAAAATTTGGTGCGACTCTTCTGTTTGTTTCCGCCGGTGTTTTTCGCAGTTGCGGCAATAAGAAAACCAAAAGACCAGGTAGGTTGAAAGTCAAGGTTTCCTGCAAAATCCATTCCCTCTTGCGCGTGGGTTCTAGTCTTAGACATGTCTTCAGTATCATGGGCTCTCAGGTCGAGAAATGATGATACATTCACCATTTTTGATTTCGCATCATCATCAATCAAGGGGGCATCAACTCACTTCCATGAACGGTCTTCAGAGTCATAAGCTTCCAAAGAAACACCCTGGTTACTGTATAGGCATATAGGTCAGAGCATATCACAATAAAACCTTGTCTGAATACGGACCTCATGTCAACAATACATATTAAGTGCTACGCATGCCAACACAAGCCCACTCTAGTCCTATGTGTATACTAAAGCCTGGGCACTGGGCTTATCTCTTGTGAAACAATCCCACCCAAAAATACAGCAGCAGATCAATATGATAATAGTAATCAAATGCAATAATATAATGCAAACGTGATAATAGGAAACTGATAATGTACATAAAAGCATAAAATAAACATCCAATGAATAGAAACAGACAAGCGCTAGGAATGACTCGTATAGGGAACCAGGATCCCTAGTAGAGTCGCAAGCTTACATAACTGTGAAACACACCTGGCGCAAAAAAAAAAGAGTCGCCATTAAACGTTATTTATCCTGACGGGAGAAAGGAAACGCTAGAAGAAAACCTCAAAAAGGGAGAAGACATGGTCTCGCAACCAAATCCTGGGTTCAGGAGTCGATTACTCGAGAGGAAGGTCTTAGCACCCCCTCGCATCCATTGTACTCAATGAGATCCATGCTTGTTATCTAATCAAATGGTGCGTTTATCTAAAGCCTACTGCTAACTGGAAACTGAAAGGAAAAAAAATAGGAGACTCGATAGGACTTCGCCTTCATATGCCTACGTATTCCCTCATGTAATGTGAAAGTCAGAGTCAACGTGGTTCAGAAGACTACGAGTGAAAGGGAAGATTACTCGCCAAGACATCACCATGTTGTGTTTATGTATCCTCATTCGAACGAGAATGAAAAATTCATAGCAGTCGTAGTTCGACGTATGAGTCTCTACGTGTGTTTTATGAGCGAAACTAAGTTCCTATTCCAGCAGTTAGGTTCGATGCTTGTTTGCAGTAGAACGAAAAAAATAACGTACTCTTTCTGAAAATGATTTAACATCCAATCCCGAGGGATAAAAAGATTTGAATTTGTTTGGGATTTTTCAAGAAGTGTGTTGATTTTATTTGGAATATGCATCACACTAAAGTCTATGACATAGGATCGAATACTTCATGCTAAAGATCGAAATGTCGCGCGCACAAAGTACCCTGAGATGAGGTTAGAAATTCATTTGTTCATCTTTTCCCATGTACTTAAGGCTCGTGGCATACAATGCACATTATCTTTATTAAGTTTTTTGATGTTGTTTTGAGAAAGAGGAGAGAAAGACGCACAAAATGTCTAAGGGGAAACTCGGTCCTATGTTGTCATGCAAAATGGCCCTAAGGTCGGGATACGAAAGGAATTTCTATCCTAATGTTGACATGCAAAAGATGGACCTAAGGTTGAGGTTGAAAAGGGACTAGGAGGCCTTAAGGGAGCATGCAAGAACAAACCAAAATGAGGAAAACAAATTAAAAAACAGTAGCTACGACAGCGTTCCAACTTTAGAACAAAAATAAAAACCTAGCAACTAAGCACAACAACATTTAACAGCTCATGATTCAGCACACAATAAGTGTAAAAAACAGTAGACAGAATATACACACAATTAATAACATGCTAAAAATCAGAATGACAGGTGTAAGAACTCAAGCAACATTTATACATCAACACTCCAAAAAATGCATATGACATGGTGAGGATCAAATGCGAACATGTATTAATAATTAAGCACAAACGAGGTCAATGCACAACTAAACATTCATCAAGAGCATCATACATATCCAACACCAATTAATCGTTTTAAACAATCATGTGTTTGCAGAATTAGAAACAAACATATGCATGTGACATACATCATGTAAGATAAGCATCAATAACCAGCAATTGATATGTTACAAATGATTATGCAACATGATCCTCTCACCAAGAATGCAACACAACAATCGTAGATGTGCATCATTGAAAATCACACATCACATGTCAAAGAATCACAAGCATGCTATCAAGAACGATGAAACAACTCAAAAACATTCCACAAATACTCATCATATCAATCCATGAGGTTTAAGGATGAAAAGGAATCCAAACAAGCATTAAAATGCAAGAAAAAGTCATTTTGCAACAGTGTTTATCGGTTAACCTCCTGGTGTTAACTAGTTAACACCGTGAAAACTAGCCAAAAAACACACAGCAAGCAGTGTTAATCGGTTAACACCGGGAGGTTAACCGATTAACACGGGGACAAAATGAAAAATTAAGCATCCAAAAGCATTTTTTAGCAGCAATTCAATTATTCAACAATCCAAATGAATAAACAATCAATTATGCACAAAAATCATGTCAAATCACAGTACTCAAACATCTATTAGATTCAACAAACACCAAAATCAAAAATCAAAACAAGCAATGGATCAAATATCACCAAAAAGCCAAGGATCTACATTGTGACATGCAAGATTAAGCAAAATCAGACCTAGATCTAGAATTTACCAACCTATAAAACTGTGATTTGTTTTGGTGAGTTTTGTTAAGCATCAATTAACAGATCCAAGCAAGAAATCCAAGGATCTATGAAGCTCTAGCAAGAAAACTTGAAGATCCAAGCAAATAAAACACCAATAAGAAAAATCTCCTCAAGAAGTGATTCCACCAACTTAATTCCAGATCCAAATGAGTTACAAAACCAAAATTGAACCAAAGATGATGATGCAATGGAGGTTTAGCTTAAGAATTCACAAATTGTAATGTAAAATTTATGAAGCTTTTGGCTGTGAAGCTTTTGTGAGGGTTTTGGAATGAGAGAAAAGTCGAGAGAATTAGAATGAGATGTGTAGAAAAATTAGAAAATGAGTGAGTTATGAGAGGTTTGGAGCAAAATGATTTAAGTATCGTTTAAGTTTGGAATTAAATGTGGTTTGGAGTGTGGGTTGGTGGGAGGAATGGAAATTAGGAATGGAAATATTTAAAATTTGGAAGGAAATTTCAATTAATTGGAAAATAAATTAAATTCAGAACCACCTCTAGATCCTTCTACTTATGTGTAATTGAAATCAAATGATTAAAATTGGACACCAATTGATGCAGTGCTGGAAAAGAACAATCTGGACAAAAATTGCCTTGGTTAACTGGTTAACCAAATTTTGTAGCAAATGGTTAACCGGTTAACGCCTTACAAATTTGAATTTTTTTTGGCGCCTTAACGAGGGAAACCTAGAGAATGTCCTGTTTCCACCCGTTCTGAGCATAGTTTTACTTCCGAAACTTGTCCTTTGATATTGCACTTGTATAATGCCTAAAATAAACTGTGAATTTCTTGATGCACTCAAAATAACCTGCTAAAAAAATATAATCTGGTGTTCGGTTGATGAGCAAAATAAATGTTGAAGCCTCTGATGCTTACTGCTTACAAACTTGGAATAAAGGGAAATCTTGAGCCATAGAAACAACTTGATCCCATGTCTCAAGAACCAATTCCATGATATGAATAATGATAATGCAAAATGAACGACACACAAGGTAGTTACGGTTAAAACGAAAGGGCGAAGTTTTAGGGTGTTACACAAAGTATATCAAAAGTAGTTTTCATCTGCCCTAACTTATACGTATTCTTTCAATCTTGCATCTGAAGTCAGATCTGAATAACATCGCCACATATTCTCTCAACATCGCCTATCTCTAGAGAAGGGTCATGATAAATACTATATTCATCGCTACACGATCTCTCTATATAAAAACCAATATAGTAAGCTTTAAGTTCAACACAAAGCAAGTATCAACCATAGGCCGATCTCTCCGATCTATAAATCGATAGATGAATATTTTACGTCAAATTTCACAAAATCTATGTCTAGAGTTTTAAAAAATATAATGGATCATTAAGAAAAAAATATTCATCATATATTAATCATCACTTGTTCACATACAAGGAAAATCAAAATAATTACATAACGCTAATGGTAGACTACCTCTACCTTTGATACAAAGGAAATTAGCTACCCATAACTATGGTAGCTTGATTTACAAGTAATGAAAGAAGATGAATGAGCATCCACGTCGAATAATCAAACTTAGATGAGAATCTAGCTTCTATTTTCAAAATATCACCACTTTATGAATAAATACAGTGAAATGAAGTTTCTATGTGAAAAATACTTATATATTACTACTAGAATCAGTTATGTTTGCCTAGCGAACTCATTCTTTGCCTAGCGAAATCCACTTTATGGCACCTGAAGGGTCTCTGATTATTTAAACTGCCTCTGAAGAAATATCTGAGTTTTCCTAGCAAATTATTCTTCGCCTTGCGAACAACTTCTCTATAAGTTCGCATAGAGAACTTATGGCCCTTTAGTTACTGCCTTAAAACTGGAGTGGTTTGCTGGTACTTTTCTGCAACCTCGCCTAATGAAAATTCACTTCCAGTTCACCAACAAACTTAGTACTCTTTTCTTTCTGCCTCTAAATTGAGAGGGTTCGATGGGGGCTTCGCTAACACTTTGCCTCGTGAACATTCGCTGCTGACCTCGCTGGCTGTTCGCCCATGGAACATGTTGAATCTCTTCTTTTTCTTTGGCTTCCTTATCCAATTACTTATGTCTACACTTTGATGTTTTTATGCCTAATTTTTGCAAATAACACACAAATCAAAAAAACCAATGGTATTTTCATTCAATCTCGTGTAACTTACATGTAGCCCGTTCCTATTCCGATGTACGCACTCGCTTTATTTTGATTAAAGTTTGTTTAATAGGAGTACCCCTAGGGACTAACATAGACTAAACAATTTTAAAACTAATTCTTGATTCATCATCAAGAAATTCTCAACACCCTCATAAGTCGATTGGTTATTAGCATTCACCATCAACCTAATGCACACACTTGCATATTCTATCGTGCTTTCGTTTACTACGAGCACCCTTATGGACTCGTATTGATTCACGTCTCTTTTCATCAACCCTTGATTCAACGTCAAGTGGTATTTTCAAATAAAATTCCTAAGTCGAGTGCCTTTTGCCTCACAATGAACTTCCTCGCGCGCGAATAAATTCAAACCCTTGATCCAACGTCAAGTGGATTTTCTGAACACATTATGAAAGAAGATGGTTCTTGGAGTCTAGCATTCCTTGGATCTTCGAATGAGTGGCACTTGAGGCACACGTCTTGGGTTGTTATGCATTCAACCTTTCGTCTTGAAACACTTAATATTTGTCAAACATTTTTGCAACCAATCACGAAAGAAGAATGTTCTTGGAGTCTAGCATTCCTTGAATCTTCGAATGAATTGCTCTTGAGGTGCACACCTTGGGTTGTTATTCATTCAATCTTTCAATCTTTAAAACGTTCAATCTTTCTCAACCCTTTCTAATCAACTCCCAAAAGAACTAAGTTCTTAGAATTCGCATTTCTTGAATTCTTGAGTGATAGATCTTGATTCACGCCCCTTGGGTTGTTTTTCATCCAATCTTTCATTTTCAAACCAAACTTCAACAAGTTCATGAACTACAGACGCTCTGATACTTTATTTTCGTCCAAATAAAGATACGTAGGCACAAGATTGCGACGATCTTGGCGAGCTACCTTTTCTTTTTCTACCTTTTTCTTTTTCTGTCGTTCTGGGTCTACCTTCCTTCCATCTTCCGTTTACCCTCTAACATTTCCTGTAGTCGAACTACGAGCACTCTGATTTCTTATTCTCGTCCAAATAAGCATACGTCGGCACAAGGGCCCCAATCCTTGTTGAGCACTCTAACCTATCTAAAACCACCCATTTTCCCCCTTTAGCACCTTTTCCTTTTATCGTACTATTTCGCATTTATCATTGAGAAGGAAACAAACAAGCTTAGATAAACACTCATCACAAATCGAACTAAGAGGTTCCCATTGAGTGCAACGAACGTAAGGGGTGCTAATACCTTCCCTTTACTTGACCGACTCCCGAACCCAGAATGTGGTTGCGATGACCATGTTCTTGTCTCCTTAAAGATTTTCTCGATATTTTCCTTTCCCTTTTTTGGGATAAATAAAGTTTGGCGGTGACTCTATCAAACCGCATTCCGCGCCTTTCGCGCGAGGGTCATATTTCTCGATCGTGTATTTTTCGAGGTTTGACACATATCTAATGCTTCCACAAAATCAAAGTAATCACAAGATTAAGCATGAATTAAATGTATTAACAAACCTTATCAGTTATCCTATGCATATAGTAAACAATGAAGATTTCTCACAAATTTGTGACTATTGGAACTAAGTGATACAAGCATTCAAACAAAGTTAAAAAATGAAACAAAGTAACATTTGCACAAAGAAAAAAAATTCTTAAACGTTCTAGCATCCTAGGAAGATGTAACCATGTACCTTGCCATGATTTTCCTAATCAAATACTATCATCACCATCCAAACATGGGAGAATCTTCATTGGTACTTTAAGTAAATAGCAACCAATCTAGAAGTTCTCACATTAAATCACCAAAAGGGAAAAATTAAATAGAAAAACAATTACCAACAATCATAAAAAAACTAGATACTGCCTTTCCTTTTCAAAAAGGCCTACCCTCAGGTCCACTACAGAAAAGGCAATGCAACAGTACTACACAAAACATTGCAAAAGTGTTGTAGCATAAACTTTTCACCATTTCAGAATCTGTCATGTTCGTAGTGCAAGCAATTATTCGCCTAGCGAACTCATTCTCCCAGGTTCACCTAGCAAACTCAAGGCGAACATGACAGTAATTCAAAACTAGATACTGCCTTTCCTTTTCAAAAAGGCCTACCCTCAGGTCCACTACAGAAAAGGCAATGCAACAGTACTATACAAAACATTACAAAAGTGTTGTAGCATAAACTTTTCACCATTTTAGAATCTGTCATGTTCGTAGTGCAAACAATTATTCGCCTAGCGAACTCATTCTCCCAGGCTCACCTAGCGAACTCAAGGCGAACATGACAGTAATTCAAAAATGCAGTAAGAAAAAAAAGGAATACTCACAATGTTGGGGTACCTCCCAACAAGTGCTTTGTTTAATTTCGTTTGAGCTAAACGGTCTGAAGGTTTGAAACCTCGGAACTAAAATCGATTGGACTAGCTTTCGGATGAACACACTCTACCACCAAAGTCCTCAACCGTTGTCAAGATCAGTTCTTGGTCCACTTTTCTCTAATAATGAAAAATTCCAACATGACTTCATCATAGCCCTGTTGGTCTCTTTATCCTTTCTTCTGAACACCGCTTCAAGCTTGGCTTTTTCCTCCTTTTTTTCTTTGATACAACCCTTGCGTCTTCGTCTTTCTTTTTCTTCACCGCAACTCTTGCATCTTTTTTTTCACTTGAAAAGTATCCTCTAATTGATTTGAATATACCACCCTTTTGAAAAGTGTGAAACACACTTCCTCATCATTTTTCCTCATCTTCATTATACCTTCATCAACATCAATTAACATGCTAGCGGTCTTCATGAAGGGCCTTCAAAGGATTATTGATCTATCCTCATCTTCTTCCATGTCCATGACTATGAAATTAACCGGAAATAAAATTTTTCCACTTTCAATAACACGTCTTTACAACTCCATGAGGACGAGTCCTAGACTTATCCTCAAGTTGTAAATTCATGTTGGGGTATTTCATCTCCATGTTCTCAAGTCTTTTGATCGCGGATAAAGGAATCAAATTAATACTAGCTCCCATATCGACCAAAGCCTTGAATTTGAAGTCACTACCTATAGTTATAGGTAGGGCTACTCTTCCTGGATCTCTTTCCTTTTGCGGAAGAATGCTTTAGACGATATCACTATAGTTCACATTGAGCTCAATGGTTTCCTTATTCATGTACCTTTTTTTTTCTCATAAGTATGTCCTTCATAAATTTTGCATACTTAGGCATTTGATCTAGAGTCTTAGAGAATTGAATGATTATTTGCAACAGACTGAATATGTCCAAGAATCTAGCGTAATGCTTTTCATTTTCTTTTTTCGTAGGAGCATTAGGATACGATAACATTTCTGTATAACATCTCCCTTATACTCCTTTCCTTTTTCTTTTTTTTTTTAATTTCTCCTCTTTCAACTTCTTTTCTACATTCTTCTTTTCAACTACCTCCTTATCATTATTTTTTTCAACTACAACCTCCTTTTCCACTTTGTTCTCACCAATTCTCAAATTACTCTTCCTACCGCTACTAGTAAGGATTGCTTTGTACACCGCATTAGGATCCAAATGAGGCTTAGCCGAAAAGGCTTTTTTTTATCGGTCAATTGTTTGGACAATTGCCCAACTTGAGTTTCAAGGTTCCGAATTTCCGCATCCGTACTCTTTTGAGTGGAGATAGAAATTTGCATGAATTGGTTAAAATTTTCCTCAATCTTAGAGCCTCCTTCCTGGTTTTGTTGTGGTTGGTTGTAATTTTGGTAAGGTTGATGGTTAAAAGAACTCGGCTTTTGCCTCCACCCTTGTTGGTAACCTTGGCTATTACCTCTCAGTTATTATCATTGGTTATTGCTTTGATATGGTGGTCTTGGTTGATAGCCATGATTTTGGTTTCCCGCATATTTGGCTTCTTCAAAGACAAGTGGATAATAGCCAATATGATGATCACCTTTACACAATTCACAACTTGTAATTCATTAAGCTTTGTTGGGAA
Organism: Lathyrus sativus; assembly: GCA_963859935.3. Taxonomy (NCBI): domain Eukaryota; kingdom Viridiplantae; phylum Streptophyta; class Magnoliopsida; order Fabales; family Fabaceae; genus Lathyrus; species Lathyrus sativus. The sequence continues at coordinate 21,680,703 of OZ012736.1, forward strand.
CTTCTTACATCTCTTTCATTTTTTGTTGAAGTTTTGACGCTTTCTTTGCCAACAACTCCACTTGTTGCAAGAATAATTTATTTTGAGCAAGAATATCATCATTTGTTCCCAACTCGATAATTCCCAGTTTTCTTTGTGAAGTACCATGATTGTGTTGACCTTGATGATCATTTAGTGTCATCCTATCAATGATGGACACCGCATCTTCTGCATTTTTTTGACATTAGAGAACCACCTATTGTAGCATCCAAAAGAGTTTTATGAACGGGTTAAAGTTCGTTGCGAAAAATGTGAACTTGAGTCAAATCATCAAAACCATAACCCTTGCACTTTCTCATCATAGGTTTGAATCCCTCCCAAGCTTCATTGATATATTCACTTCCTCCTTGCATAAACGCTAAAATTGAGGTCTTGGCCTCCATAAATCTTGATTGAGGGAAGAATCGTTCAAGAAACTTCTCCTTCAACACATTCTAATCCGTCATCAGAAGAGTAGATTGGTCAAGATACCATTCATTCTCCTTCTCAATTAAGGAATATGGTAATAGTCTCTTAAGCAAGGATTCCTCTTCGACTTCCGACGCGCCAGTTGCACTTTCTATCTCATATAACTTTGTGAGATGTATAAACAGATCCTCATGGTTCATCCCCAGAAAGGGGTTTGCATATAAAAGAGAAAAGATTCCAGTCTTCATCTCAGGATGCCTCCCATTGTGGGTGTTGCACGCAAATTAAGCACTGTGTCTTGGACTGTTAACACATGGGGTTGAAGCAGAAGGCGGTGATGGTGGCTTTATCATGTTTGGCGTAACAATGGGTGTAGATGAAGAAGTTTCTCCGCGCTCTCGTCTTTCTTTGGCATGTTTCCTCCTCCGCCTAGTTCTGCTATTGAGCCTACGAGCAATTCTTTCAATCTCAGGATCGAATAGAAGTTGGTCTGCAGGTACACTACCTCACATAAACAGAATCTGCAGGTACACTACCCTAACTTATACGTATCCTTTCAATCTTGCATGTGAATTCATATCTGATTAATATCGTCGTGTATTCTCTTAACACCGTATATCTCTAGAGCGGCGTTGTGATAAATATTGTATTCATCGCTACACGATCTCTCCATATATAAACCAATATAGTAAGCTTTAAGTTCAACACAAAACAACTATCAACCATAGACCATTCTCTCCAATCTATAAATCGATAGATGAATATTTTAGGTCAAGTATCACAAAATTGATGTATAAAGTTTTACAAAACAAGAATGGATCATTAAGAAAAAAAATATTCATCATATATAAATCATCACTTGTTCACATACAAGACCAATATAAAGAAATCCATAAAGCTAATGGTAGACTACATTTACCTTTGATACAAACGAAATTAGCTATCCATACCCATGGTAGCTTGCTTTGGAAGTAATGGAAGAAGATGAATGAGCATCCACGTTGAAGAATCGAACTTGGATGCAAATCTAGCTTCTATTTGCAAAATATCACTTTTTTGTGAAGAAATACTGAGAAATGAAGTTTCTATGTGAAAAGTGAGGTTATGATCCCCAAAAAGTGTGAAAAGTACTTATATAGTACAACTAGAATCCGTCAAGTTCGTTTAGCAAACTCATTTTTCGCCCAGCGAACTCCATTTTATGGCACCTGAAGTGCATCTGAATAGTTAAACCACCCCTAAGGAAATATCTAGGTTGGACTAGTGAACTATTCTTTGCCCTGCGAACTACTTCGCTACAAGTTCACATAGGGAACTTATGGCCTTTTAGTTACTGCCTCAAAATTGGGGTGGTTCGTTGGTACTTTGCTGCAACCTCGCCTAGGGAACATTCGCTTCCAGTTCACCCAACAAACTTAGTGCTATGTTCTTTCTGCCTCTAAATTGAGAGGGTTCACTGGGGCTTCGCTGACACTTCTTCGTACAAACGTTCATTGCTGACCTCGCAGGCTGTTCGCCCAGCAAACATGTTGAATCTCTTATTTTTCTTTGGCTTCCTTGTCCAATTACTTGTGTCTTACGCTTTGATATTTTTATCCCTAATTTCTCTACAATAACACATAAATCAAAGCAACCAAAGGTATTTTCAACAATATTGAAGAATAACAAGAAAGCATGGAGAAAATTCAACAAAACATATAATTTGAGATGAAAAATGTCAAATATAATGGATCAAATTAAAGCATGTTTAGTATTCAACAGCAGGGAGTTAAGGCCATGACGCCCATCATGGCTCTCAGTTTAGAATTTTTAGACACGTTTTATGACTTGGCCATAGGTTTTCCACCTATCTCGTCACTACCTTTTGTATGTTTTAGGACACTTGTATACAAATTTTAGCTCTATAAATAGGTGTTTAGAATTCTGTTTATCCAAAGTTTTCTAGAATTCATTTTAAGCTAAAATACTTAGTTTGTAAAACCACTTCTTTGTTCACACTTAGTGAAAAGTGTACATTGTAGTTAAGTTATGCATTTATCATTATATATTTGGATCATTTAAGCTGTAATCCTATCAGCACCAAATTTCCAGAGTTTAATTCAAATATTTTTCAATACATGTTTTGGAGCATTTTCGTTATTATTACGTAGAGTTCACTACAATTATAGGTTTTCTATTTACTTCTTTTTTCTACTTTTCTCAATTTCTACTTGCATGTGTTTTGTTTATTATATTATATTTAGTATGTTTAACATGTTTAGATTAAATTTTCAGCATTATTTTTATTCTGTTAATAATATGTCTGACTAATATCTTAGAGTTTAGAATGTAAGGATCGTTGTACCATAGGTGCTCGTATTTAAGTCATAAAATAAATGATTAAATGAGATTTGCTTAGCATATGAATTTTAATCCATTTTTAATGAAAATATTCATTGAGAAAGCATAATTTAGAGATACCAGTTCAGATTCAAAAGAACGCAATCTGTATCCGACTTAACTAAAAAAACATATTTTAATTGACTGTACTGCGAAAGCATCTTATATTAAATTGCAAAAAATACTTATTTTCAGAAAAGGATTTAACGAACATAAATGGGCACGTGAAAGCGGGCGTTTATGCACTTGAAATCTGGTATTAGATGAGCGAAAGCCGGTAATACGTTTAAACTTATTTTTCGTCGTAAATAACTTTTTGATTAATTGAAAGTAATTAATTTTCAAAAATTAAGTTTTGCTCTTTAACAACGATCCGACAAATTGTTATCTTCTGGTAGCATTTGTTTCAACAAATCAAGTAATTATGTGAAACTTTTTCCTGTCACCCACCTTTTGCCTTCAGATTAAACAACTTTACAAAGCAAAAAATTGTGTAAAACTTGTGCACTCCTTATATAAAGGCACATCCTTATCACTATATAAAGTATCGTAAATATGGGTTTCATAAAAAGATGATTATCCAATATCACTAATCATATCTTCAGTTGATCATTCATATCTACATCAACTTCATACATTTGTGACATTGCATTTCAATTTTTATCCACTTATACATGCCACGTCCATATTGTATAGTTTTGGCATATTCCATCATAACATAAGTGATATAATATTTCTTCCTATGATTTTTTTATTTATATTCTTGCAAATAATACAAGGACATTAAAAGAGACCATTATTGAATAAAAGAATTGATTCCCTGAATACAAGGAATTCAAGAACTCTTCTCTCATACACAAACCTAATATATCAGCTTTCGTCCAACTATGATCCATAATAAATTCTACAATGTATATCAAAAGACTAATGTAAATGGCACACCAATGCTACACACATAACATACTAATATGGTTATTGGAATATACACATCCATCACAGAAATATAACATTTAACAACACAAAACCCTAAAGCATATTCATAATCACGAATATAACTCGTGATATCAATCAACAACCCAACAATTTCATTTGCAACTACGCATTTCTTTATTTATTTTATATTAAGACAATAGAGTTTATTATTATACAACGTGAGCATTAATATTTTCAAATAATCATAATCAGAGTTTATTTGCAATGAGCTAATATTACGTCTAAAATTAACTTTACTCACAAAGTGGGAAACATGAACAAGACACATCATATTTACTTATTACAATAAAAACATCACAAAATCTAAATAAACCAAACCACAAAGTCATCGATAATTTCACGCTCTTGTACTCAAATCAAATTTCAATAAAATAAGAATCCACGCCACATAAAGGAAAACCTCACTAGAGAGAGAGAGAGAGAGAGAGAGAGAGAGAGAGAGAGAGAGAGAGAGAGAGAGAGAGAGAGGAGAGAGAGAGAGAGAGAGAGAGAGAGAGAGAGAGAGAGAGAGAGAGAGAGAGAGAGAGAGAGAGAGAGAGAGAGAGAGAGAGAGAGGAGAGAGAGAGAGAGAGAGAAAAGATTGGACGTGACCATAAAGGTAACGTATCATACTCCAAAAAGAAGGAAGTGACCAAGAAAAGGATTTTGTTTCAAGAAATGACTGAAGAGGATGAAGATTGGATGTTCCAAATGAAGGAACATGGTGAAGATTGGATGTTCTAATAAATGAATGAAGATGAAGATTTTTTTTATTGTCCCTGAATGGTTTGCTTGGGAATGAATTGTGAGTTTGCATTCATCTACAATTTAAAGTACCAGTGTTTTTACGTAGAAGTGGAGGTTCTGATGCAACAGCTGAACCTGAACCTGGACGAATCAACGAACAAAGGGAAATGACACTGTTGAGTTTGTAATTCCTTGTGTCGAAGTAGTGTCGCTCGATATAAACAAAGTCTAGTCGAATTAGCCTAATGTGTATATGTGTTGATTTCTACTAGTGCGTCGAAGTGTCAAAGTAGGTTGCTTCACATAGGACTTCGATTAGGCCTATTATAGTAATGTTTACTATTTTGGGCTTTTATAGTTTTGGGATTTGGCTTATGATGCAAGCTAACCTAAATCTATAAATAGGGAGTAACCCTTATTTTGTAAGTGACTCTCATAACTCATAACATTGTATTCACAAAATTTGCAGTTGCAAGTGAATAAAGAAGTTTTTCACAAGTTGTGGGTAGAGAGAAACTCTACAGAAAATATTCTTCTTCTTCCCCGATGTTATTTCCTTTATTTCTTTCTTAACATTTTTCATTGTCATTGAGTGATTGATAACAATCTTGAGATCAAGATTGAGCGAAATTCTCCATAAGTTATGGTTGAATTTCAACATCTGGTATCAGAGCTCCAGTTGCAATTCAAGGAAGCAAAATCATGATGGCGATTAATCATCCAAACAGGCACTTTTTGGCAAACCTTTCGATTCTCAAGAAAGATAATTATTAGAATTAGTGGTAGCAGATTAAGGTGGTTTTCTGTTATCAATATATTTGCGATCTTGTGAAGGGAGGAGTAACACCGCTTGTAGAAAACGCGACGAATCAAGAAAAGGCAATAGACAAAGAATTTAAGAAGAAAGATTATAAATCTCTCCTTATAATCCATCAATGTGTTGATCCAAATGATTTTGAAAAGGTTAGTGATGCAGAATCAGCGAAGAAAGCATGGAAATTTTGGAGAAGCCGTTTGAAAGAGAAGAGAAGGGGAAAGAAGTAAGGTTACAAACTCACAAGATAACCTATGAATTGCTTTAGATAGAAGAAAGTGAAAGTATAACAGATTTCTTCACTAGGGTAATTGAACTGGTGAATCAAATCAAGGTATGTGGGGAAGTGTTGACATCAAGATCAGTTGTTGCAAAGATCTTGAGGTCATTGACTCTAAAGTTCGACCACATCGTAGTAGCCATAGAAGAGTCGAAAGACTTGTCATTATTGACGAAGGAAGAGCTTCAAGGAACGCTTGAATCTCATAAAGAAAGGATGGCAGAAAGAGCTGCAGGAAAGTCGAATAGTGATATGGCTTTGCATGTGCAGTCAGAAAAAGAAAAGAAGGGAAAAGGAAGTTGGAATGGAAATAAAGCCAGAGGAGGCTACAACAATCCGACTGGTCAAAATCAGCAGGAAGGAAACTGGTCGAATCAGAGAAAATCATATAACCAAGGTAACCCAAGAGGTGGTGATGCAAGTAGAGGAAGATGTGGTAGTCGAAAACTTGAAAAAAGTGACATTCAATGTAACAATTATCATAAGTATGGTCACTATTTTAGTGAGTTTCGAGAAAAGAAGAAGAATCAAGAAACTGATGCAAAGTTGGTGAAACATGAAGAAGAAGAGATGTTGCTGATGGTTACAACAAGAGATGAAGAAAGATTGCAGGACCAATGGTACTTGAACTCAGGATGCTCATGACACATGACTGGTAAGAAAGATTGTTTTATCAACATGAAGCCTTCAATGAAGAATATAGTGAAATTTGCAAATGACAATACTCTAGCAGCTAAAGGTATCGGTGATGTTCTGATTTTGAGGAAAGATGGCAAGAGGTCAGTAATTTCCAATGTGTTGTACATACCAGGCATGTAGAGTAATTTGGTCAGTATAAGGCAACTAGTCAAAAAGAATTACAAGGTGTCGATTAAAGACAAGATGATGAGAGTTCTCGACTCAGATGGTAGGTTAATCTTGAAGGCCACTATGTTTCAGAATAAAACCTTTAAGATTGAACTTAATGTGATTTAGCATAAGTGCCTTGCAACTGTAGCCAGCAGAGATTAATGGACATGGCATTATCGATTTGGCTATCTCAATTTCAAAGACATCAGAGACTTGAAGAAAAAAAATATGGTTTCAGGATTACCAGAAATCGACATTTCAAGCGAAGTGTGTGAAGAATGTGTTCAGACTAAACAACAGAAAAATAATGATTAGTCACCATTTGTACTATATTTTCGTCACTTATTCGACAATCCAGGTACTCTGTGGCACTTTGCAATAATTTTGTTACCATTTGAGTCAAGTTTATTTACCAAAAGGTTTCTACTCGTTTTATTATTTTAAGCTTTATTTCAAGTTTTCTGCATTTTATGCTTTGATTGTCTGCTTTTGATTTTCTTCGGAACCAAGTATTAGATCCAAAAGACTCGGTGTGAGAAAGTGAAAAAATATGGAGTTTCGGTGGAAGTTAGCTTAACCTACAAGAGGCCTGACACAACCGCCCATGTCAGCTGACACTGGCCGTGTTAGGATGGAAGCTGCCAAGAAAAGCTAGGGATAGAGGCGCAACATGGCCGCTCGTGTCAGTTGACACTAGCCATGTCACAAAGTCTAAGACTTGATAAAAAAGATTGGAACACTGGCCGTGTCACAAAGTTTACGAGGGTGTTTTGGGCATTTCCAACCAGTGCCATTGGATTTTCACTATTTAGAAATGTTTTTACGAGGAATTAAGGGATTTTTGGTTAGGGAAGAATGAATTACAGAATTCAAGATTAGAGAAGACAAGGGTTTTGGAGGGCGAAAGATCTTCAAGAGTGGAAGCAATTGACGATCCAGGTTTACCCCAATGCTTGTAATGTCTATTTTTTATCTTGTATTTCTTTTGAACAATATGAGTAGCTAAACCCCCCAATGATATGTGATGTCCCTGATTTGAATCTGTAATGCCTCTGATATTAGTATTACAATAACAATATCTTTTTTTTCATAATTAATTTTATCTCTAGCTATTCTTGATGCTTGCCCTATCGGACAAACATGATTTGATTTTTGATTAACGATTAGGCTGGACCGCCGTTGTTATTACATTGCATTGGATTATTCTATAGTAGATATCACCTAGTACTAGGGATACCTTATAGAAACTAGAATATTCATGATAATTGATTGCTTAATTTCATTTGTAATTCTCTATGGACATTGGAATTAGGGTGGATGATTAAAATTTTTCTCACTAAGGACTTAGGAGTAAACATTCTAAAGAACCAGTAATTAATTAGTTAAAATAAGTTATTGCAGAGTTAATTCAAATTTGTTACTGATTCGGATCACACACCATCTCTAGCTTAGTTTACTCCTATATTTTTTAAACCACTCAATTACTGTCTTTATTTTATGTGCAATTATTTTATAATTTCACCAAACAATCCAAAACCCCCAAGCTTTTGTTTATTTGAATTTAATTAAGAACTCTATATCCTTAAGTAGTCCTTGAGATCGGCATTTGGGACTTTATCCCTTATTACTACAGAGGCAAAATAATACACTTTCTATTTTTCCAATCAAGTTTTTGGTGCCGTTGCCAGGGACTGCCAAAGATGATAGAGTTCGTAGATTTAGTTTAATTGAAATTTTTCTGCTCTGCACCTAAAATTTTTAACTTTTTCAGTTTTAAATTTTTGATTCTTTGAGAATAACTTTTTTTTATTATTTAATTTTTCTACTAATCTGTGTATGCCAAAAAATTCCTCAGCTGATTTTACTTTTGATGCAGAACTAGAAAGATCCTTGCACGCTATACCTAGACGAGCTAGGCAAGCAAGGCTAACAACATCAGGAGCAGAAAACTCAGACACCGAGCTAGACAAAACGGAAGAGGTTTCAGTGCACTTTGACACAAAATCTGACAAAGAGTTAGAAGATCCACCAATGGTTGAACTACAAGAAAGACTTCTTGGAGATTATGAAGGGGAAAATGCTCTGTTGGGTTGTCTGACCATTCTCAATCAACCAGTGAATGTCCCGAACTTTCATTTGTACCCACCAACCATTCGTCAGTTGGTGAAGAGACCTTTTATAGGAAGAGTCAATGAAGATGCGAACAAACATCTGCAAAGGTTTCTAACCATGAATACCAAACTCAAGATTGATGGGCATACTGAAGAAGCGAAAAAATTGAGAACGTTTATGTTCACTCTAGCCAAAGATGCTGAAGAGTGGTTTTACTCTTTACCTGCTGTAAGTATTATGACATGGGAGCAAATGAAAATGACTTTTCTGAATGAGTATTTTCCTCCTTCTATTTATATTCACAAAAGATATGACATTGTGAATTTTAAGCAGAAGGAAGGGGAATCATTGGGTAATGCGTACAAGAGGTTCAAAAGGCTATTGGTGGCATGTCCCACTCACAATATGGATTAGACTGAACAGATGTAGATGTTTGTAAATGGCCTCTGAATGAAGACTAAGAAACTTATCGATATAGCTGCTGGTGGCTCATCCAATTTTAAACAACCACTAGTATCAAGAAGATCATAGACGCAATTGCTGTAAATGAACGTCTAAAGTTATATGACCGAAGTGTGAATATACTCGAGGGTTTGATTGACTTAAAACTTGCAAATCAGGTTGTGAAGATAGAAGACCAATTGGCTGTTGAAGTAGAGAGAAGAATTAAGGGCATGAATTTAGGTACTTAACAAGTAGCCCAAGTTCAACTTGTTCAAGTTGTTAACTGTGAGATTTGTGGTGGACCTCATTTTACCATACACTGTTTTGCAACTGTGTAAAACATTGAAGAAATAAATTTTTTGAAGCAGAACAACCCATATGTTAATACTTATAATCCAGGGTGGAATAATCATGCTAACTTCTCCTAGAAAGATCATAATCAACCATAGCACCACCACCAACAACAACAGGCTCCTAAAAAAGTAGAGTGGGAAATAGCCATTAAAAAGATGGCGGCTCACAATATGCAATTTCAAGAAGAGACCCAAAACCATCAGAGTAACACCACCGTTTCGATAAAAAATCTTGAAGTTCAGAAGGTCAGATAGCACAACAAATCTCCATGCAAGCTCAAGGTACTCTTCCGAGTACAACAATACCAAATCCAAGAACTCATGAGAATATTAATTTTGTCACAACAAAAAGTCAAGATGTTGTTGAAGATAAAGAAAAAAGGGCAACATCTGATGATCATGTCATAGAGGTAGATCTGGAAGTGAAGGAAAATAAGCAAGCACTAGAAGAAGCTATACCTCCTGTAAAGCCAACTAACAAGAAAAAGAAAAATGAGACCAAACCTGAGATTAAGTTACCATACCCTTCGAGGGTGACAAAGAAGGATCCAAAATAGAAAGACTTTGAGAAATTTATCACAATGTTCAAAAATTTGGAGATCAATATGCCTTTCTTTGAGGCACTCGAGCAGATGCCCACTCACAAAAAATTCATTAAGGAGGTAATCGGTAAAAAGAGACAAAAAAGAGAGGAGATGGCAAGCTCAGCAGAGAAATATGGTGAAATATCACAAGATGGGATAATCCCCGAAAAGAGGAAGGATCATGGATCGATAGCATTCCCATGCACGATAAAAGACAAAAATTTCATGAAGGTTCTCTTTGATTCTGGTGCTAGTGTGAGCCTCATACCATTATATATATATATATATATATATATATATATATATATATATATATATATATATATATATATATATATATATATATATATATATATATATATATATATATATATATATATATATATATATATATATATATATATATATATATATATATATATATATATATATATATATATATATATATATATATATATATATATATATATATATATATATATATATATATATATATATATATATATATATATATATATATATATATATATATATATATATATATATATATATATATATATATATATATATATATATATATATATATATATATATATATATATATATATATATATATATATATATATATATATATATATATATATATATATATATATATATATATATATATATATATATATATATATATATATATATATATATATATTTTTTTTTTTAATTTTGGTATTAGAAAGGTGAGCGATACAGGGACAAATTTAAAATTTTCTGATCACACCACTAAGCGGTTATATGGGGTAGTAGAAGATGTACTGGTTACAATTGATAAATTTAGCTCTCCTGTTGATTTTGAGATCATGGATAATCTGGAAGGTGAAGATAGTCCTATAATTCTTGGTCGACCATTCTTGCTTACAATTAGATGCAATTTTGATATGAAAAAAAGAACCCTGACTTTAAAAGCATATGATGAGGAAATAGAGTTGAAAGTGTTTGAGATCAAGAACCAAAGGGAGGAAAAAGATGGTAGCTCTCTAATTGGAATGATAAGAACATGTGGGGGAGGCCAAACCTCAAGACCACCACCAGAAAAAGTCTCAAGTATAATATCGGAGAGGGTGTCATCGTCTTCAGCTTCAACAAGCATAAGCACTCAAAGATCCATTTCTGAAGTCGAAAGAAAGAGGAAAAAGTGACATCGAGGCAAGGCTATAGAAGTAGGAAGTCACTTGTTGCAAAAAGGAGACTCTACCTATGAAAAATATGGTTTCCTTGTTTCGAAAAAGACAAGCAACAAGGTGTGGAAGCTGAAGCATCCTCCATAAAAGGGCGGATGAGCCGTCGAGCCATGCTACGTTAAATGAAGCACTATGTGGGAGGCAACCAACGATGTTGATCACTGCGAGTCATATCTCTCTCTCTCTCTCTCTCTCTCTCTCTCTCTCTCTCTCTCTCTCTCTCTCTCTCTCTCTTGTTTTAAAACATTATGGCCAATGTTTAGTTCAAGTGTGAGGGGTTTTTTAATGTTTTTGTTAATTTTTTTTTACTGTTTGCTATTTGTTTATGTATCTTGTGCGTTATGTATTTGAAGTGTTACAGGTTCTTAATTTGATTGTTTAGATAAGTGAAGAATGTAGTGATAATGGATGACAAGGATCACTCCACTGGTTGTGGAATTACCCCCAAAGAGTTGATAATGTTGAAGGTGATTGGACGTATCTTTCTTGAGCTCAACTAACAGGGGAATCTTTGCATCCAAGGTGTTGCACCCTAAAATTTGCCCAACCTTATTCACTTGGTTTATGTTTTAATATCATTAGCATTTGCATATAGAGTCATGTACATAGACTAACCATCTGCATAGCATAAGCATAGCAAGTCATCCAACAGGGGACCAATCATTATTTTCATCTCTAGAGGCCTATCAAGAGGTTATTATCCCAATTCAATCTCATTCAAGTCATCAGGAAAGAATTTGAAAGTCAAGGGTTCAGCAGATCAAGCCTTGAGTCCATCTCCTAGCTGAGGGTATCTGAGGGTCAACAAGAGGGTTGTGAGCTGTGAGTTGAAGGCATGGAGAGTATCTAGACATCTTGAGAGACTTATAAAGTCATTTGGAGAAGAAAACAAGTCATTAATGAGAGCACAAGAGCTATAGTTGAAGACAGTCAACTAGGGTTTCATCTGGGTCAACCCTAGGTCAACCCTAGGTCAATTGATTGATTTAAGGGGCATTCAAGCCTATTGGAGAGATGTGGGATTCATCATTGGACATATGAAGAAGGATATGGAGATATGCCAAGGAGAATTCAAGAGAAATCAAGGAGAAGAGGAGTTACTAAATTAGGGTTTCTGTGTAAAATCCCCTAGTTTAGGTCAAACTTCCAAGCAAGATAAGTCAAAATTCTAGCTTCAAATGGCTTCTTGGCCAACATGGAACTTGTAGAGGATCTCAAGACCTTTAATTTGAGTGGTGGAAGACATCAAGGAGATTTATAGAACTCAAGTTATGGTCCTTGCAAGTTACAGGTCATCTGAGGTATCTGAATTTTTGTCTGTGAAAGTGACTTGACTTCCAAGCAATTTTCACCCCTCAAGGAGATTTCAAATGAATTCTTGGTCAACATAAGAATTGTTCCTCATTGTCTTAGCTTTCTAGAATGGTATAGTATGCCTTCATATGATGTGTGGAACTCAACTTATGGTCTTGGCAAGCAAAGGGTATTTTGGGCATTTGTGAATTACAGGTCATTTTAACCTATGTCCAAAACTCATACAAGGAGGCCTCAAATGGAAAAACTTACAACATCAAACTTGCTCCAAATGGGATTTTAAGTCTAGAAAGAAGGTCACAAATTGTTGGAAAAGCTCATAGCATGAAGTTGCATGATTGGTCCAAAGTTGAACTAAAATGGCTTATAATTTGGATAAATTCAAAATGAAAAATGGTTTGGGAGATTTACAAGGCCAAATGGAGACTTCCAATATATGATTTTGACTGGAAAAGCAATTCTAAGAACAATGGTTCAAACACTTTTTTGAGTTTAGAAGGAAAAAAGAAAGATATTCATGGTTACTTGCATTTTAAGAAACACTTCAAAAATGGATCAAAGTTGGAAGGCAAGGGAATGTGCAAGATGGATCTAGAAGTTACCATTGGGGTCTATATATTCATGAAATGAGGATTGATCAAGGGTTGGCTTCATTTTCACCAAGAATTTCCAAAATCCTCTCATTCTTTTCTCATTGCACTTTCACTTCAATCTCACAAAACCTTCATCAATTTTCATCCACATCAATTCAATCTTATTCAATCATCATCCTGGATCATAATTGAAGCAAAGATTTGGTGGTTAGAATCCATTTTCGAGCACTTTCTTCAAGAACATCAAAACTGCAATTTCCATTGGACAGCACAATTCAAGCCAAGAATCATCAAAGTATTGCATACAGAATCAATCACTGAGTTAATTGATCAAGATCCAAGCCTTGGAAGCCTCAGATCCACGAGTCTCCATAGCTGTTTTCAAGCTTTTGCACCAGGTGTGTTTTCATTCAAATTGCTTGACTCAGTTAGTTTAGCATAGATTTGTTAGTTTAGATATGATCTAGGTGGTTAGTAGAGCAATTAGGATGAATTTGGAGTGGTTTGGTGATGATGATTAGCAGGTGTACAAAACTGTTAGGAGGTAGAACTCTTAGGTTAGTGCATTAGAATTCTAGGTTGTTAGCGCAGGTTAATCACCATTAGTTAGGGAAGAGTTTAGTCTAGGTTTGAGGGAGAATTGTGGTGATGCATCTCAGTGTATATCCATGGTGACCAGAACTTGTATCGATCGGGTTGAATGAATTGTTGAGTTTCAAAGTAAACTGAGACCATAGGATTGTAGAGGGAGAGATCCTGAGCAGTTTTCATGTTGGGATCGTGTTGATTCATGGCCTGGAGAGGGAGAACTGAGAGCTTGAATGTTGCTCGTGCATGGCTGCCATGGGAGAGGAAACCCTAAGTTCATGAACCAAGGAAGAAGATGTAATCTGGACCTTTCATTTCATGTTAGACCATTGACCTCCAAGCCCATCGTGTGGCTGAGGTTTAATCTGAGATTTGGAGGGAATTGACCTGGGTGCCCTAAACGCACCGTTTCATTAATTGAAACGGGCGGGCCTGAGTGCATGAGTGTTATTCCCACCCCCCTATTTTAAGCCCAATTCAGTTTTGAACGTGGAAATCTTTCTTTTCTCACCCCCTGATTCCTCTTCTTTGTTTTATTGATTCTGACTTGTTTTGGGCTTAGGCCAAATATGATATGCGCACCCCCTGGCTGTTGGCCCATCCAAATATTAACTGGGCGTGATTTCTATTCAAACCCCCCTGGCTATTTCTCTATTCTTTTTATTATTTTCTTTTCATGTTTTTGCATTCATTTTAAAAATTCATAATAAATTCATAAAAAATCATTTTCACTTCATTCTTTTTACACTATTTTCTTTAGGATGTCTAGAAAATTATAGAAAAATAAAATTGCATTTTTATTTTCATTTCATATTTTTTTCATATTTTCTAAATAAATGTCATTTTACATAGATTCATTTCATGCATGGTTTTGCTAATTTTTGTTCTATTAAATGCCTTCATGTTTTTTGTTCATTCTTTTTAGGGTGTTTAGATTAGATATTGAACTTGTAGATTCAATTTAGTTCCCATTTTTAGGAATTAATTTTAGGTGCTTAAGGTAGGCTTGAACAACATGAACAAACTAGGGTTTTAGGTGATGACTTAGGAGTTTGATTTCATTTCCCTTAGGACTTAGGGTTTGAATAGATTAGTTATGGGGACTATAGGGGCTATGGGTAGTTATTAGATCCCTTAGAAAAAGTCAGGATTCCCCTACTGCTATTAATACTGTCTGTATATCTGATTGACTGGTGTGGTGTGCCCTCTGGGGATTATTGCTTGCTTGCTTGGGTATTGGGTTTGTCTGGGGACCTGGGAGAGCTGAAGACTTGAGGAGATGAAGACCATTGGAGATTCAGAGATTAAAGATCAACTTCCAGAGTTGAAGAGAAGATTCTTGCTAGCAGCTGCTGAGGAGACTAGGGTTTAGGAGCTAGGCAGAGCTCTAGGTTAGAAAGTTTGTTTCTCAAACATGGATTGCCTTGTCTGCATCCATCCTTTCTCTGTGATTCAAAGTCTCTTTCAAATATCCACCTCCTTCCTTTGGAAGGATCAGTGAATATATTTGAGAGATAGAACTTTTGAGAGAAAACTTTCTGTTTAATGTTAACAGTTGATGAACCACCCTTGGTAGGTAATTAACTGTCTAACATTCATTCACCTCACTCTTGTGACTAATCCCTCATCCTGGAGGTTTGAGCTTGAAGAAAAGCCATTGCAGATAGAAGATTGATGATCAAAGCCCTTGCCTGAAGGTCATGAAGATGGAGATTGATGCTTGTTGAAGCCTATAGCTGATTGGAGATTACTTGAAGCCAGATGGTGATTCAGAGCTGCTGATGCTGTTCCTTTTGCTGTATTTCATTTGCTGATGTATTGATTGGTTTTCTGGACTGTATTGTTTGCTGTTTACCCTGTTGGGTTGAAAGTGAAGTCTGTTCACTTTTGCCTATTGTTTTCTAGGTTCGAGGTTGAGTGGGACTCCCTTGCCTCGCTTGTACTGTTGCATCCATGCATTTTACTGTTTTACTGTATATATCTGATATTGTTTCTGTTTCTGCCTATCCCGTAGGATCTCTGTTCCTCTCTGTGCAAGAGAGGAGCATGATAGACACTAGGTCTTAACCCATGCATGATAACATTAGGTTAGTTTGATTCCCCTCGCAACCGTAGGTTAGAGTTCTGTCTCTTTCTTTCTCAAAACAAACAGAAAAACACAATAAAGATTTCAAACACAATAAAAGACACTTCTTTCGTAAAAGAATGTGAACTGATCAAGACGTCATTTTTGTCCGCCGGGACTGTTAATCAGAAAACCCTTTTTCAGAAGGAATAAAATCAATCAAAGACAAGCTTGTGTCTTCCGTGGCCCGAACTACGTTTGCTCTGATCTTTCATGCTGTATGAAAGTACGTAGGCATAGGATGCGATATCCTAGCGAGCAACCTTCCCCTCCTTTCCCGTAGGTAGGCGAACTACGTTGACTCTGATTTCTCGTTCCAGGCGGGAATACGTAGGCATAAAGTGCGATACTTTGCCGAGTCATTTTTATTTTCATTTTATTTTCTTTTTAACCCCTGACCTATAGTTTAGATAGAATAACAATCCATACCCGAAAACAAGCGTGGATCCCGTCGAGTACGACGGACGTGAGGGGTGCTAATACCTTCCCCTTGCGTAACCGACTCCCGAATCCAGGTTTTGGTTGAGACGACCATACCTTTCCCGTGTTGTGCGAGGTTTACTCTGAGCGTTTCCTTTCCCTCCCGTGGGATAAATAACGCACGGTGGCGACTCTTCTGTTCAGCCGGCGCCGATTTTCGCAGTAGCGACAGCTGGCGACTCTGCTGGGGATCCAACGTCCCCTGGCTGCTAAGGACTGCGATAGTTCTTATGCATTTGGGATCCAACGTCCCTTAAGAGAGTCAATCCTAGCGCTTGTTTTCCCGTCGAGGATTTTGTATGGAGTTATTGTATATTTCTGACCTTTATTTTCAGCATTATATATATTGTTTATTATTGCTGTATTGGGGTGTGACGGGTGTTCTGATATTGAGAGATAAGCCGGACCTGGGCTTGAGTGCACCTAGAATTAGAGTAGAAAGTAGTGGGCGCGTGCCGGCTTTGCTTGCATTAGTGTCTCATGAAATCTACACTCGGACGAGGTTCTTCTGGTTGGCTTCTTTTTCTACCCTTTGGGTCGAAGGGGTTGTTGGTCAGCTGAATTGTCGACTCCGGGAACCGATCATTTGGAAGTTGGCAGAGTGAGGCCTCTTCAGGATTTGATGATGCCACTCCTTCTGGGAATCGTATCATCAACCCTGAAAGTCTGTGACGCCGATGACCGCATAGGATGCCGTACCTTGTGCCAGTTATAGGGCCACCCACCTGTGAGGGGATTCAGGGTTATGCAGGTAACTAGACCTCCAGACTACCGGTTATTTCTTGATCAGAGATCCTGGTTATTTATGGAGAGTTATGAGGTCTGTCAGAGGCCATTTGGAGATGTGTTCTGAGGTCTGTCAGAGACCAATTAGAGATGAGTTCTGAGGTCTGTCAGAGACCAGTTGGAGAGTTCTGGGGTCTGTCAGAGACCAATTAGAGATGTGATTTGAGGTCTATCAGAGACCATTTGGAGTTATGGTTTGAGGTCTGTCAGAGACCAATTAGAGATGTGAATTTGAGGTCTACCAGAGACCAGTGGGAGTTATGGTTTGAGGTCTGTCAGAGACCAGTACGGGAGCTCTGTGTTAGGTCTATCTGAGACCAGGGTTTGATGACTTCTGGATGGTCTATCTGAGACCTTTCTTGATTGGGTTTAGGCTATTCAGCTGCAGCTTTGGTCCCTGTTGCATGATACTTGCATTGCATTGCTTGCATATCCATTATCATTTGCATTTCACTAACGTGTGTCTGTGCTGCAGGTGCATTTGCATTTCCCTAGTTCTAGTGCCCGGACTTCTGAGTATTGATTATGGCTGGTTTGAGGAAAACAGTCGCGTATAAGCTGCCTTCACCTGATATTACTTCTCTGCTTGGTCTGATATCCCTAGCTAATGAGGAGGTTAGGAGAAGCTTCAGAATGAGCCATGGGAGATTACTGAGATTAGTCTGTAAGCCCACTGCTGATGAAATGAATGGGCTATACACCTTGATGCAGTTCTATGACCCCGCATTGAGATGCTTTACCTTTGCTGACTTCATTCTAGGACCTACCATTGAGGAGTATGTGGAGTTTACTAAGCTTCCCGTGCAGAACAAAGTTCCCTTTATTCACTCTGCTGCTGAGCCCAAGTTGGAGGACTTAGCCAAAGCCTTGCATATGAACGCTGCAGATCTGTTATTGACTTCTTGGCTTGGGGTGTCAGGTTTCTCTCTGGATTTCTTAGTTGTCAAAGCTCGAGAGTACGCCAAGAACGGTTGTTGGGTGGTTTTCAATGCTATTCTGGCTCTATGCATTTATGGAATCGTGCTGTTTCCTAACTTGCCCAACTTTGTGGATTTGGATGCTTTCTATCTGTTTGCTGCAGGCAACCCAGTGCCAACTTTGATCGGAGACTTCTATCATTCATTGCACTATAAGAATGAGAACCGAAGAGGAAAAGTTGTTTACTGCTGTACTCCTCTGTTGAATATGTGGTTCAAGAGTCACCTTCCCACGAAGGGACCATTTGTAGACAGTGCAACCTCAGCCAGTTGGTCAGAGCGCCTGATGAGGCTATCTTCCGAAGACGTTGTATGGTTTGATCGAGATTTGTTGGGATCTGAGCTCATCTTCAGTTGTTCTGGGTACCCTAATGTGCCGCTGATAGGAAGAAAAGGGTGTATCAATTACAATCCTTCTCTATTCATTCGTCAGTTCGGATATGCGCTGAAGAATCCACCTCAGGAGGAAGAAGTACAGGAATCTCTGTACTTCACAGGTGACGTGAAAGGGGAGTTATTAGCCAAGTTGCAACATGCCTGGACGCGTATTAACCGCAAAGGGAAGCCACTGTTAGGAAAGAATGACTGTCAGGCCTATGCACCTTATAGAGTTTGGATTCAGGAGAGGGCTAGCCAGTTGAAGATGCCGTTTCCAGATGCACCAATTATTGTTCCCGTTCCGGTAGCAGAACCGACTACTGTTTCTAGGGAAGTCTATGAACAGGTTGTGAAGGAGAAAGAAGCCTTGATGAAGATTAACGAAGGGTTAGAGCAAGAGCTAGCTCAAGTACGCAGTGAGAAAAACAAGGCCGTATATGCTTTTCAACAACAGATCGAGCTGGTAAACAGGTTAGGAGCTGAGTTGACCGAGGAAAAGAAGAAGCGCGAACGTCTGGGGCAAGAGTTCAGAAGCTCCCATGACATGCTGGAAGCCAAAAAGAAGGCGCTCGACGTAGCACACCGAGAGATCTCTTCTTGCAATAAGACTTGGAATGCTACACTCACCAACAACAAGAAGAGGGAAGATAAGCTGAAGCAGCAAATTTCCGACCTCGAAGAGAAGTTGAAGTCTAGCATCAAGAAGTGTGAGGAAGAAGTGATGACCCGGTATAGTGTCCAGCATGCACTGAACAAGGCAATCAAATCCAGAGATGAAACAGTATCTCAGAAGCGAAAGCTAGAAGATTGCTTCGGAGAAGCAACATGGGAAGAAACTGCTGAAGACGTACGCCGTGTCCTTAAGAGGAGAAACCAGCTTGTTGAAGGGATGCTTGATCGACCAAGTCATCCGGAGACCAAGAAGTTGATAGAGGAGTACCAGACTTTTGGGAGGATTTGATCATTTCATGTAGTAACTTGTATGCTTTATTTGCATAGTGCTGACCATCACCAGGGTTGTTGGTTGAGGTCATGCCTTCTTTATACTCTCAGTGATATTGTACCCGGGGCTTATTGATTCTCTCTGCAATATATGAGGCTTTCTATGATTCAACTCCGATATTCCTATTGTCAACACTGTCACTGCACCGGCACCTTTGCACTAGAACTGGGGGAATGAACTTCCCTAATGCACAGACACATTGCATTGCATTGCATTTATATTCATATTGCATTACAGGTAATCTTTGGATGGTGTCTTAT
Organism: Lathyrus sativus; assembly: GCA_963859935.3. Lineage (NCBI taxonomy): Eukaryota > Viridiplantae > Streptophyta > Magnoliopsida > Fabales > Fabaceae > Lathyrus > Lathyrus sativus. Next base: position 21,700,423 of record OZ012736.1, read on the forward strand.
TTCCTGCTCTGTATCAGGTACTTAACAGGATTCCAGATCAACATCCGCACCGCTATTCTACCCGCTCCAATTGCCGGAAAGTCATGGACCAAATCCAGAACGAGATGCAGGATGTGCGCGAGAAGCTCGCCCTCTTCATGCAGACCATGGAGGCTATAGCAAAAGGGCAGGAGAACTTGCAGGCCATGGTCCAGCCTCTGTTGGCTCGCAACGCTGGTCATGGTAATGAAGATCATCAGTCTGTCCGGGTTGATACTGCTCATGGAGACGGCACTCCCACGCCAGTGGCTCCGCCCGTAATCAATATGCCGGCTGCTAATGTCAACAACGCTACCGCTGCTGTGAATGGTAACGTCGGAGTTGGGAATGAAACTGCTGTCCATAATGCTGGGCTGGGTGATGTCAATTTGGGAGATAATCTCGGAGGCAATGGCTTTGTCAATACTGGGTTCGGATTCAACGATCAGGGATTTGATAACACTGGCAAGTATGGCTTTAATGCTCAAGGCTTTGGGCAAGATGGTTATGGTATGGTCAATCAGGGGTACGGGGGCTTTGGAAACGGAAATGGTACTGGATTTATGGGTGTTGGTCCTGCTGGAGGTGTTCAAGGGTACGGCAACAGAGGCCGAGGTCCGGGGATGAATCAGATCAGAGCTGGACGTAATAATGCATATGATGGGTACGGAGCTGGAAACGGTATGTGGCAAGAGGATCAGCAGGAAGACGCCTTCTCCGGAGGAGGTTTTGAAGGACCGATGGATGATTCCCAAAAGATTAGAATGCTGGAAGAGCAGATGAAGGGAGTCCTAAATCAGAGTGCTGTGGGATTGGACATGGCAACAATGGGCTTGGTACCTGGTTTGAGGGTGCCAATTAAATTCAAAGCTCCTGCGTTCGATAAGTACAAAGGAGACACATGTCCGAAAGTGCATGTGCGAGCTTATTACAGAAAGATGTCTGCATACTCCACTGATGAAAGAATGCTAATGCATTTCTTTCAGGATAGTCTGTCGGGCCCTTCCCTAGAGTGGTACATGGGGTTGGAGCCAACTGATATCAAGACATAGAAGCAATTGGCGGAGGCGTTCGTAGCCCATTACAAGTATAACAGCGACCGGGCACCCAATCGGGTCCAGTTGGCCGGGCTTTCGCAGAAGAAGGGGGAGAGTTTTAAAGAGTACGCGCAAAGGTGGCGCGATATGGCTGCCAGGGTCCGTCCTCCGGTGGAAGATAAGGAAATGAATGATATGTTTGTCGGCACATTCACAGGGTTGTTTCATGATATGCTGTTTCATACGTCTCTGGCCAGTTTTTCAGACCTGATTCTGATGGGGGAAAAGATTGAACGTAATATTAAGCAAGGAAAGTTCCAAGTCGAGGAATCAACTGCATCTGGCAGTAATAGGAAAGCTTATGGTGGGCGCCGTCAGGGCGAGGCAAGCGCGGTATTTGGAGGCCGAGGCCGAGGCCGAGGCAGGGGACGAGGTCAATATCGTCAGCCGCAGCAGGTGTCGAGTGTTACTATTCCCTATCAGCAACAACCATTCCAGCAACAACAACCGGTTCAGCAGCAACCAATGCCACAACAGCAGCAGCCCCAGCAGGGGGCACAGCAGGCTCAACGAAGATTCCAGGGCGGTAAGCCGAGAAGAGTATTTGAGAAGCCTCCCTCAACCTATGCTGATTTGTTGCAGGCATTGTTGGGATTAAACCTGGTAGAGAAAAGAACCCTGGCACCGATAACGGGAACTCCCCCGTTCGGCTACGATGCAAATAGACACTGTGAGTTTCATTCTGGGGCCCCGGGCCACGATATAGAAGGTTGCCATGCTTTTAAGCACGTTGTGCAGGATCTCTTAGACAACAAGACTATCAACTTCGGAACGGCAGGTCCGAATATAGTCCAGAAACCCATGCCTAATCATGGGGCGAACGCCGTGCTGACTGAGGAAGGGTTGAATCTGATTATGAGTGTGGAAGATTTGAGGACGCCGCTGAGCGAGATAAAGAGCCGATTGTTACAAGGAGGTGTTTACCCAGGATGTAACGAGTATTGCTTAGACTGTTGGGCCCTAGCTGGGGGGTGTGAGGATTTGAAGAAAGGCATTCAGGCCTTAATTGATGATGGCATATTGCAGTTTGATCGAGTGGCAACTGATGAGCCTGCAGGGGCAGTAGTGGATAATCGGAGTGATGTGGCCACGGTAACAATTCCTCGGAAGACGATCACTATTGCGGCACCAGCTCAGCGCCCACCGATTACCATAACTAAGGCCGGGCCAATCCCATACGAGAACACGAGAGCAGTCCCATGGTCATATGGGCTAGAGGTGTATTGTGATGGGATAAAGATCGATGTTAACAAGCAGCCAGTGGAGATTGTGGATAATGTTGTTGGTTCAGGAGGCATGACGAGGAGCGGCAGGATCTTTATATCTCCTGAAGTGGAAGCCGAAAGGCTAGCGAAAGGAAAAGGGAAAGCGGTTGAGAATGTTCCAGCGCAAGCAAGTGAAAAAGAAGCAGCATCGAAGGATGTGGAAGAATTCATGCGCTTAATTCGAAAAAGTGATTATAAGATTGTGGAGCATCTGCAGCAGACACCATCCAAGATATCTATTCTGTCATTGCTGTTATGTTCGGAAGCCCACAGAAACGCTTTGCTGAAAGTCTTGGACACTTCTTTTGTGCCCCAGGATGTCTCTGTAAATCAGCTAGAAGGAGTATTGGCACATGTGAATGCGGGCCACAGTCTGGGTTTTACCGATTTTGACTTGACTCCGAAAGGGAGGGATCATAATATGGCATTACACGTATCTGTTGAGTGTAGAGGGTCAGTAATGTCGCACGTATTGGTTGACACCGGATCATCTTTGAATGTGCTGCCTAAGAAGGCGATGATGAAGCTGGATGTTCGAGGAATTTTGTGCACTCCCAGTGATTTGGTAGTCAGAGCATTTGACGGCACGCGGAGAACAGTCTTCGGATCGATTACCTTGCCTCTGCAAGTGGGGCCGGAAGTGTTTGCAACGGAGTTTTATATCATGGATATACAGCCTGCGTACAGCTGCTTGCTTGGAAGACCCTGGATTCATGGGGCAGGGGCTGTCATGTCTACCCTGCATCAGAAGCTAAAATATATGGTCGGAGACAGTGTGGTCACCGTGTGCGGAGAAGAAGACATCCTGGTCAGCCATCTATCTTCGTTTAAATATGTGGAAGTCGACGGGGAGATCCACGAGACGCCATGCCAGGCATTTGAAGGTTTGCGCATTAAGGACAAAGGGCCCGGGCCGAGCAAAGTGCCAGAGATAGCTGTCTCATCGTATAAAGAAGCTCAAGCGCTAGTGGAAGCAGGAGAAGCCAAAGGCTGGGGCAAAGTGCTGGACATTCCTGTGAAAATGGACCGGTTCGGACTGGGGTACCAACCGTCGTCATCAACTCCTTCCGTGGGGGCCCCCCATTTCAGAAAGTCAATCACCATCTCTGCCAGTGGAGTATGTCATGAAACTGTCAACGCTGCTTCAGAGTCTGATGAAGGGGACAGCGACTGTGATATGGATGCCTGGATTCAGCCAAGCACGCCAGGACAAGGACTGTGCAACTGGTCTATTCGGGAGCTTGTTCCTGTGACTTTTAAACAGTAATGCTTTGCTTTATTAATTGTTGAATAATCTGATGTCTCGCCCGGGGCATCAGGATTTGCTTAGGGTTGTGTTGTCATAAACATTGCGTGTTAATCATTAAATAAATGGCGTTTTTTTTCATGTGCAAATACCGTAATCCCTGTCTTTCTTGTTTTATATTGTTCAATAAAATGGCAATGTGGTTATTCGCTTTATACGCATTTTGAAGCACTTAACCATTCCTTTTGCAGGATAACATTTTCAGATGACATCCTTGAACCACCTATGACTCGTCCCGACTTCGATCACCCGGTATTCCAGACCGAAGAAGAGGTTGTCGAAGATAGCGACGTTCCTGAAGAACTGTCTTGGTTAGTGAAGCAAGAGGAAAGAGCCATTCTGCCTCACGACGAGGTTATCGAAATTATCAACTTGGGGTCGGAAGGGGTTGAGAAAAATATTCGTATCGGAGCCGCACTGCAGAGTGATATCAAGCGAAGACTGGTTGAAATGCTCCAAGAGTATAGTGATGTATTCGCTTGGTCATATGAGGATATGCCAGGGCTCGATACAGATATAGTTGTGCATCGCCTGCCATTGAAAGAAGATTGCCCGTCGGTCAAGCAAAAGCTCCGCAGAACTCGACCAGATATGGCAATGAAGATCAAAGAGGAGGTGCAGAAACAGTGGGACGCTGGTTTCCTGGCTGTGACGAAGTATCCTTCATGGGTTGCCAACATCGTACCAGTGCCAAAGAAAGATGGCAAGGTTCGGATGTGCGTGGATTATAGAGATTTGAATAAAGCAAGCCCAAAAGACGATTTTCCGCTTCCTCACATTGACGTGTTAGTTGATAATACTGCTCAATATTCCGTATTCTCCTTCATGGATGGCTTTTCAGGCTATAATCAGATTAAAATGGCGCCAGAGGATATGGAGAAGACTACTTTCATAACGCCTTGGGGAACATTTTGCTACAAAGTGATGCCCTTTGGTTTGAAAAATGCTGGGGCAACATATCAGCGTGCGATGACGACTCTTTTCCATGACATGATGCATAAAGAGATCGAAGTTTATGTTGACGATATGATTGCCAAATCCCAGACGGAGGAAGAGCATCTGGTGAATCTGTTGAAGCTGTTTAAAAGACTTAGGAAGTTCAGGCTGAGGCTGAACCCTAATAAATGCACCTTCGGGGTGAGATCGGGTAAACTGCTGGGGTTTATCGTAAGCGAAAGAGGAATAGAAGTCAATCCTGCTAAGATAAAAGCGATTCAAGAAATGCCGACGCCTAAAACAGAGAAAGAGGTGCGCGGGTTTTTAGGGAGATTGAACTACATTGCTCGGTTCATATCTCACCTAACGGCCACGTGTGAACCGTTATTCAAGTTGCTAAAGAAAGATCAAGCTGTAACGTGGAACGAAAATTGTCAAAAGGCGTTTGATAAAATAAAGAAGTATCTGCAGGAGCCTCCTATTTTGATACCCCCAGTGGCAGGGAGACCCTTGATAATGTATTTGACGGTTCTTGAGGGAAGCATGGGTTGTGTTCTCGGTCAACACGACGAGACAGGAAGGAAAGAGCATGCGATCTATTACCTGAGTAAGAAATTTACAGACTGTGAATCTCGATACTCAATGCTGGAGAAAACTTGTTGCGCGCTAGCCTGGGCCGCCAAGCGTTTGAGGCAGTACATGCTGAATCATACAACCATGCTCATCTCGAAGATGGATCCTATTAAATATATATTCGAAAAGCAGGCGTTGTCAGGTAGAATTGCCCGTTGGCAGATGGTCTTGACTGAATATGATATTCAATACGTCTCGCAAAAGGCTATAAAGGGGAGTGTGTTGTCGGAGTATCTGGCGGAGCAGCCTATTGAAGAGTATCAATCGATGAGGTTTGATTTTCCCGACGAGGATATCATGTACCTCAAGATGAAAGATTGCGAAGAGCCGTTGCCAGACGAAGGACCAGAGTTGGGGTCCCAATGGAAGATGATATTTGACGGAGCTGTGAATGCTTACGGTAGCGGAATAGGGGCAATTATCACTACGCCACACGGGTCGCACATCCCGTTTACTGCCCGATTGACCTTTGTCGTCACCAACAATGAGGCCGAATACGAAGCTTGTATAATGGGGCTTGAAGAAGCCATTGATTTGCGAATCAAACATCTAGACGTATACGGAGACTCAGCTCTCGTAGTGAATCAGATCAAAGGGGAATGGGAGACACGTCAGCCTAATTTGATACACTACATGAATTATGCAAGGAGATTGTTGCCTTTCTTTGACAAAGTTGAATTGCATCACGTACCGCGGGCAGAAAATCAAATGGCTGACGCCCTTGCCACTTTGTCTTCCATGTACAAGGTCAACTTCTGGAACGAAGCTCCCCAAATCACTATCTCTCGGTTGGACAGGCCAGCTTATGTATTTGCTATCGATGAAGCATCCGACGATAAACCGTGGTATTTTGATATCCTTAATTTCCTGAAGAATAAAGAATATCCGGCTGGGGCATCCAGTCAAGATCAGAAGACTCTCAGGAGATTAGCGGGTAATTTCTACTTGAATCCGGATGGCGTCTTATACAGAAGAAACCACGATTTGGTGTTGTTGCGTTGTGTATACGAGAAAGAGGCAAAGCTTCTCATGGAGGAAATTCACGAAGGTGCCTTTGGCACGCATGCTGGTGGGCATGCCATGACGAGAAAGCTGCTGCGGGCAGGTTATTTTTGGTTGACGATGGAAACTGATTGTTTCAAGTTCGCGAGGAAGTGCCACAAGTGCCAAATATATGCTGACAAGATACACGTGCCTCCGAGTCCCTTAAATGTGATGTCATCTCCATGGCCATTCTCGATGTGGGGAATCGATATGATCGGAAAGATTGAGCCGACGGCTTCTAACGGGCATCGGTTCATCCTAGTAGCGATCGATTATTTCACCAAGTGGGTGGAAGCGGCGTCTTACGCAAATGTAACGAAGCAAGTGGTGGCTAGATTCATCAAGAGAGATATCATTTGCCGATATGGGATTCCCGAGCGGATAATCACGGATAATGGTTCAAATCTGAACAACAAAATGATGAAGGAGCTCTGTCAGAATTTCAAGATCGAACATCACAACTCCTCCCCTTACCGACCCAAGATGAATGGCGCTGTTGAGGCGGCCAATAAGAATATCAAGAAAATCGTCCAGAAAATGGTGGTGACTTATAAAGATTGGCATGAAATGCTACCTTTCGCTTTGCACGGTTATCGTACGACGGTACGCACATCAACCGGGGCAACTCCGTTCTCGTTGGTATACGGAATGGAAGCGGTACTACCATTGGAAGTTGAGATCCCTTCTCTGAGGGTATTGCGAGACGTTCAGCTGGACGAGGCAGAATGGGTAACGAATAGATTGAACCAACTGAGTTTGATGGATGAGAAGAGGCTAGCTTCTCTGGCATACGGTCGTTTATACCAAAGACGAATGAAGAAAGCGTACGACAAGAAGATACTTCCGCGAAGTTTTCAGACGGGCGACCTTGTGCTGAAAAGGATTCTCCCGCCGCAGGCAGATCACAGGGGCAAGTGGACCCCCAACTACGAAGGGCCATACGTTGTTAGAAAGGTCTTTTCAGGAGGAGCGTTGCTGTTGTCCACCATGGACGGAGAAGACTTTGCGTCACCTGTGAATTCGGACGCAGTTAAAAAATACTTTGCTTAAAATAGACCCGCTGGACAGAAAAAAGAGAGTCCAGGCAAAAATGGGGCATCCTGGCGAACCAAAAACAGAATGAAAGGTTCGGGCAAAAGTTAGGGATAAAAATTGAAAAAATGTACACCCGCGAAGTTGAAAACCTACACTGGGCGGCTTCGGCAAAAAAGGGTATCCCGGTGAACTGAAAACCCGTAAAGGGCGGTTCACGCAAAAGTTAGGGATTTGAAAAGCAAATGACTGCGGTCCGAATTTGATATTGCAATGAGCATCAATGCGGGAGAATATGTTGGAGGAGTCAGTTATCGGATACAATCTCTTCAGAAGTGGGGATATCGGGAAAACATTAGAGTCGGACGAGTCATGGGAGGATCAGTTCGTGGTGTTCATCTGCATCCCGTTGCCGACATGTGTACAAAATTTAATTTGTCGAAATATTCATGCTTCTTGTGCATACTTATGTATTTGCTTTGCGTAGCTTCCTCATTTCAGGAGTTACATCCCGTGTACAAAAACTCCGCCCATTCAGGGGCCCAATCAATGAAAATATGTTATTCAGTACTTGGTGCTGGTTCTTTACTGTTTTGCGCATGATAAAACGCCTAAGTTTATTGAAGCTAGCATGGGTATAACATCACTGGCCCTTGCCAACAGTTGCTAAAGCTTTGAATTAACTGAAAGTAACGTCACTAACCTGAATTGATTTGATTGCATAGGCTTGTCGTGTCTTGTTTGTGTTGTTGCAGGTTTCATAACCGTACGAAGGAGGATGATCAAAAGATCGCGATAACGAAAGACTTGATCCCCACGCAAGTCCTGCATGTTCTTCCTGAAGAAGGATAGAATTCCCCAGCTAGCCGTAGCTTACTCAAAGGGAGCAGAAAAGTTATTCGTCCTCAGCAGAGTTTGGCGAGTCTAAGATCGTAAGGCTGTATTCAGACAAGTTCATCTTTCCCCGCAGGGTCATGCACTCTCCCCCAGTGGAGTCAGTTAATTTTCCCCAAGAGAATCATCCCATCCCCAGCGGAATTCTCTTTGCAAGTGTTTTCATTCCTTTCAGTGGAATTCGAAGATTAAGACTCTCCAAAGCAGAGTTGATGGTGGGTCCTGTCATTTATTTTGTCAGAGATATTGGTGATATCAGTTCACGTTCCAGCAGAAAGTCCGATCATACTATGCACATCTGCTTTTCCCCAGCAGAGTTATATTCCCCAGCAGGAGGTTACTTCAACAAGGTGTTTGGTTTGAGTTCCCAATTTCCCAGCAGGGTCGACTTCACCCTTCCAGCATTTATTTTGCTGGAATAATTCTGTAGCATCTGGCTATCCCCGGCGGAGTCGGCATTATCCTTTAGCATTTATTTTGCTGAAGCAGTTCCTGTATTTTAGCAGTTCAGGTGGAGAGAGTTCTTGCTCAAATGAACAATCAAACATTCAAGATCTCGGCATGAGACATTCAATGATAATGTCAGTTTCGGCAGTATTCCCCACAAAGTCTGCAGGATAAGTTTCTCTTTGTCCCCAAGCAGAGTTGCTTATGTCCCCGCCAGAGTTTTTGTTGAAGTTTCTCTAGTCCGATCAGCGGATTGTTTCCTGCAAAGTTGTTGTTATGTCAACATTAAAAGGTTTCATGAGTCAGAATTTCAGAGGCCACCGCCGGTTATAAGAGCAGGCGTTCGATAGTTTGGGTTCCAGACATCCCCAGTAGAGTTCATCTCAAAGTCGCTGTTACGTCAGTGCTAAGGAGTTTTGTGGGTGAGGATCATTGAAGAACTAAGTCCTGACGTGGACAATTTACTCCTAGATTGACGGGATTTCTTCAGAAGTGGGCGTCCTAACGTGGACAGGTTTATTTCCCCGGATTGGTGAGGTGTGTTAGTCCTATCATGGGCAGATTCGGTTTCTTGAAGATTAGTGGAATGGGAGGTCGTGACGTTGACAAAAGTGATTACTCTTTGTGTTGGTGTCCTGACGCGGACAAGTTATTTCCCCAGTGGGTCAAAGGTGCATGAGTCCTTACGTGGACAAGTCTTATTTCCTCAGCGGGTCGAAGACGCCTGAGTCCTAACGTGGACAAATCAAGACGAGATCAGTGTCCTAACGTGGACAAATCAAAGAAATTATTATTCCTAACGTGGAGAAGTGGGTCCTAACGTGGACGATGTAGTCCTTACGCGGACGTATCAGAAGAGGATTCCTTACGTGGAAAGAGGTGATTCCTAACGTGGAAAGGTTGGAGTCCTTACGTGGACAGATTAAGATGGCATTCCTTACGTGGAAAAATGTAGTCCCGACGCGGAAAAATCGGAAAGAAGTTGGTATTCCTTACGGGGAAAGATCAGAGTCCTTACGTGGACATATCAAGAGCATTCCTTACGTGGAAGAAGATGGTTTCCTTACATGGAAGAACAAGTTGAATTCCTCACGTGGAAAGATTGAGTCCTCACGCGGACATATCAAGATTGATTCCTGACGTGGAAAGAAAGAGTGCATTCCTAACGTGGAAGAGTTTAGTCCTGACGCGGACAGATCAAAGAAGTTATTCCTAACGTGGAAGAATGATGTACTCCTTATGTGGAAAGTTGAGTCCTGACGTGGACAGGTTCAGAACCAAAGTTGAATTCCTTACGTGGAAAGATTGGAGTCCTGACGCGGACATGTCAAGTGGTATTGGAGTCCTTACGTGGACAGATTGATATAGTTCTCCTTATGTGGAAAGAAGATTGCTTCCTGACGTGGAAAGATGAAAGGTTTAGTCCTGACGTGGACAGATACAGAAGAGATGATTCCTAACGTGGACAGGTGTTACTCCTAACGTGGACGATGTTATTCCTAACGTGGACAGGTGTTACTCCTAACGTGGAAGAATTTTATTCCTAACGTGGACGATTCAGTTTATGGAAATGCAGACGAATTATCCCCAGCGGAGTTGCCGAGATTTTTCTGGGTTAACAGCAAGTGGAGTCCTAACGTGGACAGGTTTTAGTTGAGATTTCTTCGTATTGATGACAGACAGAGTCCTAACGTGGACAAGCAAGCAATCTGTTATGACAGAATCCTTTTCAGAACGGTGAAGACAATCCCCAGCGTGGTCGTCACGAGATCAGTGGGTTGCTGTAACAGTCAGATTCAGCTGATGAATGTCGTTCCTCAAGCAGGAGCACAATTTAGTTCTGCGGTTGGCAAATTTCTGGTTTCACTAGTATTCAACCGTCTCGTACCGCGAATGTCTGAAGGCTCCGGGCTCTTCACCCAATCGGGTCCAAGTCGCTTGAATAGGGGCAGCTGTTGCACCCTAAAATTTGCCCAACCTTATTCACTTGGTTTATGTTTTAATATCATTAGCATTTGCATATAGAGTCATGTACATAGACTAACCATCTGCATAGCATAAGCATAACAAGTCATCCAACAGGGGACCAATCATTATTTTCATCTCTAGAGGCCTATCAAGAGGTTATTATCCCAATTCAATCTCATTCAAGTCATCAGGAAAGAATTTGAAAGTCAAGGGTTCAGCAGATCAAGCCTTGAGTCCATCTCCTAGCTGAGGGTATCTGAGGGTCAACAAGAGGGTTGTGAGCTGTGAGTTGAAGGCATGGAGAGTATCTAGACATCTTGAGAGACTTATAAAGTCATTTGGAGAAGAAAACAAGTCATTAATGAGAGCACAAGAGCTATAGTTGAAGACAGTCAACTAGGGTTTCATCTGGGTCAACCCTAGGTCAACCCTAGGTCAATTGATTGATTTAAGGGGCATTCAAGCCTATTGGAGAGATGTGGGGTTCATCATTGGACATATGAATAAGGATATGGAGATATGCCAAGGAGAATTCAAGAGAAATCAAGGAGAAGAGGAGTTACTAAATTAGGGTTTCTGTGTAAAATCCCCTAGTTTAGGTCAAACTTCCAAGCAAGATAAGTCAAAATGCTAGCTTCAAATGGCTTCTTGGCCAACATGGAACTTGTAGAGGATCTCAAGACCTTTAATTTGAGTGGTGGAAGACATCAAGGAGATTTATAGAACTCAAGTTATGGTCCTTGCAAGTTACAGGTCATCTGAGGTATCTGAATTTTTGTCTGTGAAAGTGACTTGACTTCCAAGCAATTTTCACCCCTCAAGGAGATTTCAAATGAATTCTTGGTCAACATAAGAATTGTTCCTCATTGTCTTATCTTTCTAGAATGGTATAGTATGCCTTCATATGATGTGTGGAACTCAACTTATGGTCTTGGCAAGCAAAGGGTATTTTGGGCATTTGTGAATTACAGGTCATTTTAACCTATGTCCAAAACTCATACAAGGAGGCCTCAAATGGAAAAACTTACAACATAAAACTTGCTCCAAATGGGATTTTAAGTCTAGAAAGAAGGTCACAAATTGTTGGAAAAGCTCATAGCATGAAGTTGCATGATTGGTCCAAAGTTGAACTAAAATGGCTTATAATTTGGATAAATTCAAAATGAAAAATGGTTTGGGAGATTTACAAGGCCAAATGGAGACTTCCAATATATGATTTTGAATGGAAAAGCAATTCTAAGAACAATGGTTCAAACACTTTTTTGAGTTTAGAAGGAAAAAAGAAAGATATTCATGGTTACTTGCATTTTAAGAAACACTTCAAAAATGGATCAAAGTTGGAAGGCAAGGGAATGTGCAAGATGGATCTAGAAGTTACCATTGGGGTCTATATATTCATGAAATGAGGATTGATCAAGGGTTGGCTTCATTTTCACCAAGAATTTCCAAAATCCTCTCATTCTTTTCTCATTGCACTTTCACTTCAATCTCACAAAACCTTCATCAATTTTCATCCACATCAATTCAATCTTATTCAATCATCATCCTGGATCATAATTGAAGCAAAGATTTGGTGGTTAGAATCCATTTTCGAGCACTTTCTTCAAGAACATCAAAACTGCAATTTCCATTGGACAGCACAATTCAAGCCAAGAATCATCAAAGTATTGCATACAGAATCAATCACTGAGTTAATTGATCAAGATCCAAGCCTTGGAAGCCTCAGATCCACGAGTCTCCATAGCTGTTTTCAAGCTTTTGCACCAGGTGTGTTTTCATTCAAATTGCTTGACTCAGTTAGTTTAGCATAGATTTGTTAGTTTAGATATGATCTAGGTGGTTAGTAGAGCAATTAGGATGAATTTGGAGTGGTTTGGTGATGATGATTAGCAGGTGTACAAAACTGTTAGGAGGTAGAACTCTTAGGTTAGTGCATTAGAATTCTAGGTTGTTAGCGCAGGTTAATCACCATTAGTTAGGGAAGAGTTTAGTCTAGGTTTGAGGGAGAATTGTGGTGATGCATCTCAGTGTATATCCATGGTGACCAGAACTTGTATCGATCGGGTTGAATGAATTGTTGAGTTTCAAAGTAAACTGAGACCATAGGATTGTAGAGGGAGAGATCCTGAGCAGTTTTCATGTTGGGATCGTGTTGATTCATGGCCTGGAGAGGGAGAACTGAGAGCTTGAATGTTGCTCGTGCATGGCTGACATGGGAGAGGAAACCCTAAGTTCATGAACCAAGGAAGAAGATGTAATCTGGACCTTTCATTTCATGTTAGACCATTGACCTCCAAGCCCATCGTGTGGCTGAGGTTTAATCTGAGATTTGGAGGGAATTGACCTGGGTGCCCTAAACGCACCGTTTCATTAATTGAAACGGGCGGGCCTGAGTGCATGAGTGTTATTCCCACCCCCCTATTTTAAGCCCAATTCAGTTTTGAACGTGGAAATCTTTCTTTTCTCACCCCCTGATTCCTCTTCTTTGTTTTATTGATTCTGACTTGTTTTGGGCTTAGGCCAAATATGATATGCGCACCCCCTGGCTGTTGGCCCATCCAAATATTAACTGGGCGTGATTTCTATTCAAACCCCCCTGGCTATTTCTCTATTCTTTTTATTATTTTCTTTTCATGTTTTTGCATTCATTTTAAAAATTCATAATAAATTCATAAAAAATCATTTTCACTTCATTCTTTTTACACTATTTTCTTTAGGATGTCTAGAAAATTATAGAAAAATAAAATTGCATTTTTATTTTCATTTCATATTTTTTTCATATTTTCTAAATAAATGTCATTTTACATAGATTCATTTCATGCATGGTTTTGCTAATTTTTGTTCTATTAAATGCCTTCATGTTTTTTGTTCATTCTTTTTAGGGTGTTTAGATTAGATATTGAACTTGTAGATTCAATTTAGTTCCCATTTTTAGGAATTAATTTTAGGTGCTTAAGGTAGGCTTGAACAACATGAACAAACTAGGGTTTTAGGTGATGACTTAGGAGTTTGATTTCATTTCCCTTAGGACTTAGGGTTTGAATAGATTAGTTATGGGACTATAGGGGCTATGGGTAGTTATTAGATCCCTTAGAAAAAGTCAGGATTCCCCTACTGCTATTAATACTGTCTGTATATCTGATTGACTGGTGTGGTGTGCCCTCTGGGGATTATTGCTTGCTTGCTTGGGTATTGGGTTTGTCTGGGGACCTGGGAGAGCTGAAGACTTGAGGAGATGAAGACCATTGGAGATTCAGAGATTAAAGATCAACTTCCAGAGTTGAAGAGAAGATTCTTGCTAGCAGCTGCTGAGGAGACTAGGGTTTAGGAGCTAGGCAGAGCTCTAGGTTAGAAAGTTTGTTTCTCAAACATGGATTGCCTTGTCTGCATCCATCCTTTCTCTGTGATTCAAAGTCTCTTTCAAATATCCACCTCCTTCCTTTGGAAGGATCAGTGAATATATTTGAGAGATAGAACTTTTGAGAGAAAACTTTCTGTTTAATGTTAACAGTTGATGAACCACCCTTGGTAGGTAATTAACTGTCTAACATTCATTCACCTCACTCTTGTGACTAATCCCTCATCCTGGAGGTTTGAGCTTGAAGAAAAGCCATTGCAGATAGAAGATTGATGATCAAAGCCCTTTCCTGAAGGTCATGAAGATGGAGATTGATGCTTGTTGAAGCCTATAGCTGATTGGAGATTACTTGAAGCCAGATGGTGATTCAGAGCTGCTGATGCTGTTCCTTTTGCTGTATTTCATTTGCTGATGTATTGATTGGTTTTCTGGACTGTATTGTTTGCTGTTTACCCTGTTGGGTTGAAAGTGAAGTCTGTTCACTTTTGCCTATTGTTTTCTAGGTTCGAGGTTGAGTGGGACTCCCTTGCCTCGCTTGTACTGTTGCATCCATGCATTTTACTGTTTTACTGTATATATCTGATATTGTTTCTGTTTCTGCCTATCCCGTAGGATCTCTGTTCCTCTCTGTGCAAGAGAGGAGCATGATAGACACTAGGTCTTAACCCATGCATGATAACATTAGGTTAGTTTGATTCCCCTCGCAACCGTAGGTTAGAGTTCTGTCTCTTTCTTTCTCAAAACAAACAGAAAAACACAATAAAGATTTCAAACACAATAAAAGACACTTCTTTCGTAAAAGAATGTGAACTGATCAAGACGTCATTTTTGTCCGCCGGGACTGTTAATCAGAAAACCCTTTTTCAGAAGGAATAAAATCAATCAAAGACAAGCTTGTGTCTTCCGTGGCCCGAACTACGTTTGCTCTGATCTTTCATGCTGTATGAAAGTACGTAGGCATAGGATGCGATATCCTAGCGAGCAACCTTCCCCTCCTTTCCCGTAGGTAGGCAAACTACGTTGACTCTGATTTCTCGTTCCAGGCGGGAATACGTAGGCATAAAGTGCGATACTTTGCCGAGTCATTTTTATTTTCATTTTATTTTCTTTTTAACCCCTGACCTATAGTTTAGATAGAATAACAATCCATACCCGAAAACAAGCGTGGATCCCGTCGAGTACGACGGACGTGAGGGGTGCTAATACCTTCCCCTTGCGTAACCGACTCCCGAATCCAGGTTTTGGTTGCGACGACCATACCTTTCCCGTGTTGTGCGAGGTTTACTCTGAGCGTTTCCTTTCCCTCCCGTGGGATAAATAACGCACGGTGGCGACTCTTCTGTTCAGCCGGCGCCGATTTTCGCAGTAGCGACACAAGGTTATGAGGGAAGCGACATCACACGAGAGGTACGATGAGCCCTGTCAGCTTTATCCAACATGGTGAGAGCAGAAAAAGCCAAACAAAATATTTATCATGAGAGATGATTCAGGTATGTTTCCACCACTCAGAGTTTGTGTACATTCTTTTCGAATATCATTGAATGGTTACACACATTAAGGCACGTTGTTTCTTTTTACCCTTGAGCCTTCCTAACCATCCCTTGTTTTCTGTTTTTAATTATTATCCCTTGTTAACCCCGTTGAGCCTATATCCCTTTATTTTTATCACCCCATTATCATAACCCGTGGCCAAATCACTTTCATATCCTGCTCAGATAAGTGTTGTTTTTTTAACTTTTCAGTTCATTCAAAGATTGGGGTACACACACCTATGCTAAACAAGGTGAGTGCAAGATGAAAAAAGAGTTAGATAAAAAGAAAAATTGAAAAAAAAGAAAAGAAAAAATATTATGATCGCACAAGGAAAAAGGGAACTCACGAAAGATACTTAGTGGATATAATAAGTACACAATAAGAAGAAAAAAAAGTAAAAATGAATAGTTAAGCTAAATAACAAAAGAAGGTTGTGTTTGAAGATTTCCCACAATGACAGTTTGGAATGAACAACGATTAAAGGAAATATAACACTTACTCTGAGCCCAAAAACCGTTTTCCCTCTTTCATATCCCACCTTAACCTAAGTCCTGTTACAACCCTAAAGACCTCAAATAGTTTGTGTTGTGTGCATGTGAAATGAAATTTGAATTTGTTCAAGCTTATGAGTTGATATTTCATATTGTGAACTTTTGAGTGCAAACACTTTAACCCCGAAAGTCTTGGTGAGAGTGAGAAATAAGCTGACGGGTAAAGAAGTACTTTGATGTGGAAGTGTAGTGGAACAATTGACTGAGGAACGCATGAGACTTTGGAAGGAGAAGCGAGAGTGGTTGCAAAAAATCTCAGCGGTTCTGTGGTAAGCATTGAATTTTAGGGGTGACATGTTGTATGGTCTTGAGAATTGCTTAAGGACAAGAAATAAGATAAGTTTGGGGTTGTGATCAGTCGCCATTTGTACTATGTTTTCATCACTTATTCGACAAGAATCCAGGTACTTTGTGGCACTTTGCACTTATTTTGTTATCGTTTGAGTCAATTTTATTAACCATAAGTTTTCTACTCGTTTTATTGTTTTAAGCTTTATATTCAAGTTTTCTGTATTTTATGCTTTGGTTGTCTACTTTTGATTTTCTTCAGGACCAAGTATTAGATACAAAAGACTCGGTGCGAGAAAATGGAAAAATCCGGAGTTTTGGTGGAAGTTGGCTCAAACTACAAGAGGCCTGACACTGGCCATGTCAGGATGGAAGCTACCAAGAAAAGCTAGGGACAGAGGCGCAACACGGTCGCCCGTGTCACAATATCGGAGACTTGAAAAAAATGATTGGAACACAGAAGCCTGACACGAACATCTGTGTCAGCCTGACACTGGCCGTGTCAGCTCAAAACGTTGTTTCTCATATTTTCTTGTTTTTGGTCCAAGTGTTGAGTTGCAAGGGTGTTTTTGGCATTTCCAACCAGTGCCATTGGAATTTCACTATTTAGAAACGTTTTTACGAGGAATTATGCAATTTTTGGCCAGAGAAGAACGAATTACACAATCCAAGATTAGAAAAGACAAGGTTTTTGGAGAGCGGAATATCTTCATGAGCAGAAGCAATTGAGATCCAAGTTTACCCCAATACTTGTAATGTTTATTTTTTATCTTGTATTTCCTTTAAACAGTATGAGTAGCTAAACCCCTCAATGCTTGGGGGGTGTCCCTAATTTGGATCTATAATAATTCTGATATTAGTATTGCAATAACAATCTTTTTTTTTCATAATTGATTTGATCTCTAGCTATTCTTGATGCTTGCCTGTCGGACAAATATGGTTTGATTTTTGATTAACGATTAGGCTGAACCGCCGTTGTTAATGCTTTTTTTTGAATTATTCTATAGTATATATCACCTTGGACTAGGGATACCCCATAGAAACCAGAATATTCTTGATAATTGATTGCTTAATTTCATCTTTAATTCTCTATGGACATAGGAATTATGGTGGCTGATTAAAGGTTTTCTCACTAAGGACTTAGGAGTAAACATTATAAAGAACCAATAATTAAGTAGTTAAAATAAGTTATTGCAGTGTTAATTCAGAGTTGTTACTACGTTGGATCACAAACCATTTCTAACATAGTTTACTCATATATTTTTTAAACCACTCAATTATTTTCTTTATTTTATGTGCAATTGTTTTATAATTTCACTAAACAATCCAAAACCCCGAAGCTTTTGTTTAATTGAATTGAATTCATAACTCTATATCCTAAAGCAGTCCTTTAGATCGACATTTGGGACTTTATCCCTTATTACTATAGAGGAAAAATAGTACACTTGCTTCCGATCAAATAGCTTCAACAAGGATGCAGGAAGCAAGTCAAAGGAAATTCTTGAAGTCATATACTCTGTTGTATGTGTTCCTAACCAGGTGGATTATATTGGAGGTAACAGATACTTTGTCACGACATTTATAGATGATTTCAGTCGAAAACTTTGGACATACCTGATCAAGAAGATAAGTGAAGTGATTGAGGTATTTTCCAAATTCAAATCTATGGTCGAAAGACAAAGTGGTCGAAAGCTAAAGATCCTGAGGACTGATGGTAGTGGAGAGTATGTGTCGAAATATTTCGATGCATTATGTGAGAAAGAAGGGATTGTGCATGACGTGGTGCCACCCTACACTCCGCAGCAGAATGGAACTGCAGAAAGGAAGAATAAAACTATCATGAATATAATGAGAAGTATGTTGAAAGGAAAGCATCTACCCAAATAATTATGGGGAGAATCTGTGTCAACAACAACATACATCTTGAATAGATGTTCGAAGAAAAAGCTAGAAGGAATCACAAAAGAAGAATATTGGTTTAATTTCAAGCCTAGCCTAATTCATTTGAAGGTGATTGAATCTATAGCACATAGGCATGTGCCAGATCAGTTGAGAAGAAAGCTTGATGAAGAGTTGTTAAGGGCAAAATTGTACATACCTTTTATTATATTTTATGGCCCTTTCCAATGGTTTTCTTGGTATTTTAGTCGTAAATCTATTAGTGTTATTGTAAATATGCAAGTTTCCGATTTTATTGTAAATATTGTGAATTATGATCATTTTGATGCTTTTTAACAGGTCTTCTTGCTTATATTTGATGATAAGAACCTATGGTGAAGGAAGGATGGCCTAAAAGATCATTTTCAAGGCGATCGTGTTGGTAACCTGCGCTTAAAACGCTTTTTAGTGCGGTTCCAGCGCATTTTTGATTGTGAGGCAGTAGATAAAGCCTTCAACCATGATAAGCATCCCTCTACCGCGCTTAGCACGCTTTCTAGGATTTTGCCTCTGTTTTGCTGACCGCGCTTAGTATGCTATTGATGGTTCTTAGCACGGTGCCACTTACTGCACTTTGGGCAATTGCTATAAACATCTCCCTTGGAAGATATTTTCACCAACTCTTGTAACTTTTACAGTTTTCAGCATTTTAGAGATAGAAAAGAGTTTTTAGGTCAAAAAAGCTTAGAAACTCAAGAAGAAGTGAGAATCAAATCTTTGGAGCATCAATCCTCGATTCTTCGATTTTGATGCTAGCAAAGCTTTCCTTTTTACTTGTTGATCAAGATACCATGGTGATGGATAACTAAACACTTTTGTGTCAAGATTAGAGATAGTTAATCTTTCTAATATGTATTTACTTTGATCATTTGTATGTGAACAAGGTTTATGATCAATGGATGATGAAGATCTTTGCTTTTAATGTTGTATTTATGGTTTGAATCACTCTAGACTTAGATTTTCCAAATCTCGACCTAATTTCTTTATCTATTAACCCACAAACTCTAGACATAGATTTGAAAGTTAATATTTGCTTTATGTCGATCTATATGTTTATTGTTTCAATTGTTATTTTGAGAAATCAACTAGCGATTAAAGCAATAATACTCACAGAGTCGCTTTAGAAATAAACGGATTCGTGAGGATACAACATTGTGTGGATCGAAACTAAGTTCACATTCTTGATTAATCGGATATGTATGAAAGGGGATAATGAGATTTAATCTTGACATGATTTTATTAAAACAAAACATCAATTTTCTAGTTTACTCTTTGCTACAAAACTTATGTTACAAAACAAGAACTCTTTAAATACCTTTCTCTTAGAACGTTAAATTATTGAGCGATGAGCATCTATATATCTGATAAAACAATCCCCGTGGATACGATAAAACTACCCATCAAAAATACTTTTCAACAAAATGACGCCCCTTTGGGATCAAAATCCTCGATTTTTAATCTTTCGTCAACTATTTGACTGTTTTGTGTAGATATGGGGTTTCTAACAATTTTTCTTGAATTTCCTGGCTGATTGTTTAACTTGTTTGGTGCTTTTTTAGTCTGATTTTTTTGTTGCAGATGGCTTCTTAAAGCACACACGTCAATGTCGGACAATCTTCGCGATAAAGGCAAGGGCCTGCTGAGTTTGATGCACACAAATTTGTGGGGGCTGAGTAGGAGGCAAGATATCTTGAGCTGACCCGACGCAGCATTTGGACTAAGAGTATTTTCAGAATTAACCTTCAAGGGGAGTTTCATGGCTATCAAAACATAATAGAGTCGCATGGTTGGAAAGCTCTCCTAACACCACCGGCCCTCCTCAATTATGAGATTGTTCGAGAGTTTTATGCAAATGCTATTCAGATAGAGGGTCAGATGTACACTTAATGATTATCTGGGCAGCCCATTGGTTTTGGCTCAAGGTGAGTAGTGCTCCTACTATAGGAGAGTGACAAGAAAGAAATGGAATTTTGAGAATGTGTGCTTGGCCTTGGCATATCTGGGTCAAGGATTTGAGTTGAATGCAGTGGGAAGGCCGAAGATATTGAAGAAAGGAGACATGAATACTACAGCTCAGGTTCTGATGACCCTTGTCCTGCATAACATTAGGCCAAAGAGTCATACGTCCTCCATTCTGGTCGACATTTCATGTATACTTTACTATATCATGGAGGAGAGGCATGTTGATGTTGCTAGGATTATTTTTGATGAGATTTGAGCCATAGCTGCTAGCGAACATCGCTTGGGTACTAAGTTCCCTGCCATTTTGGTCTTTCCAAAACTTATTATGGGCCTGTGTACGCGAGCGGGTATCCCAATCCCAGGTGTGGTCCATAAGACCATGAATGGGATAATGAATGACACATGGATCAAAAGTCACTGTATGCCAAGACTTGACCAGCCACCACCACCACCAGCCCACCCAGATCATCCACCATAGCAGCACAACAAGGGTTTGCCCGCTTATCAGGTATTTGATGAGCGTGTCGCATGCATGTACATGTGGGATATGCATATGGCTTATCAAAGGGCCTTTATATTTTTTCACTTATCCAAGCAAGCTTTACATTTGCAGGTTCGTGAGCCACAGGTTAAGCATCCATTCTCGACACAGGAGGGCTTTGACGCTTATGTAGCTTGGCCTAGGGATAGGCATTTCCATTTTCAATGGGGGCAGGTTCTGCCTCAGGGTGCTCAGGTGCCCCAGCCAGAGGCTGCTAGGGATGATGAGGATGCAGCGAATGCAGAGGATTATGAGGCTGTAGATGAGGATGATGATGATAGCGGATAGACCACATGGGAGATTGGTTCAGAGGTCAGTTCAGAGTAGTTGATCCTGGGTTTATTTTATCTTTTGTTTACTTATATTATATTTATGTTTGAACTTTCTGGATTTTATTATTCTTCTTTTATTGTACTTCTGGATCATTTTGTACCATCCTTGAAAGGATGAGGAACATATGTGCGGCACCATTGTTTTGGGTGTCACAAAGTTTTGCATTATGATAATATGTTTTAGTATTTTGAGTAGTTTTTGCAATTGTTAGTTTTGGTAGAAATTTTTTAATTTTGTTTTATTCTTAAGTTAAAAACTTGAAGGAACCTTGTGAGCAATGCCAAGATTGATGAATCAATGGGCAATTGAGTGGTAATGATATGATTGACTACAGGTACCACGCAAGGTACATTTTTATTGCTTTCTAAACTAAGCATGGAAATGAAACTTGTGATGAGTATAAAAATGGTAGTCATTACTTCTTTTGAAATACGTGTTCAATTATGAATCATTTAGAACATTACCTTTATGAGGAAGCTTTCATTGTACAATATATGCGGGATATTGACGCTCTTGTTTAACTCGTTATTATTATATTAAAATCATGCATGTATGTTAATTTGAGGAAAAGGAAGAAAAGGATCAAGGCAACTTTTGTGTATTTTGAGAAAAACCACTTGAAAAAATAAGAATGATCAATCTACCTTGTGTGTGAGCGAGTATTTGATAACCCCATTGAGCCTTTGTATCAAGATCCATGTGAGTAATTGAATTGTGTAAAGATTGTGCATGGAAAATAAGTGAATTTTGAAATGGATCTTGAAATTTTGTTGTGAAACTTTTGAACCCCAACCTTAAGTATGGTTTCTTTTGTTGTTCCTTGTCTTAGATGTGTGAGAGAATTCTTAATATCATGTTTTGGTTGTGTTCAAAGTTGGGGAGAAAAAGGTAGATTGAGGCATCATGAAAAATAAAGTGGTTTGAATGATGAAAGAGCTTGAAAGAAATAAAAAAGGAAAAAGAAAATAAATTAGGCATGAATTGCCAACAAAAAGCTCAAAGTTGTACATGATGCCTCAAAAAAAAGAACATAAGAATGTTAAGGTATTGAAGTGCAACGATTCTGAGAATGGGATGCTCTCTTAGGAATAGGCATATTTTATTTCAATGACTTTGATAAATGACCCATCCTTGTAGCCAAGCCAAATTACAATCCTAGAAGACCTTGTGATTCCTTATTTTTCACTCATAAATGCATGTTGTTTGTTGAATGCATAGTTTGTTCGAGATGTTTGCAGGATTGTTTTGCGAGTGATAAAACCTCATATTATTTTTACCCATTGATGAATGTGTGCTTAGGTGTGATTCATTTTGAACTTGTACTGCTCAAGAAGTGTTGAATTGTTTTTTTGCACTTAACAATAGTTTCATCTCCAAGATGTGTTTGGAGTTTGATAAGTTATCTTGTTTTTACTTTTACTTTTTGAACCATGAAAATGTCGTTGTTCTATTGTGTTGATTCTGATTTCTTGTGTTGGTTTTCAAGTTTGTTCTTAGTTTGAGACACTTTTGTTTGAAGACAAATAAAATAATAAGTTGGGGAGAGTTGTTAAAGGCCAAATTTGCATACTTTTGATTATATTTTATGGCTCTTTCCAATGGTTTCCTTGGTATTTAGTCGTAAATCTATTAGTTTTAGTGTAAATATGCAAGTTTCCGATTTTATGGTAAATATTGTGAATTATGATCATTTTGATGCTTTTTTACAGGTCTTCTTGCTTATATTTGATGATAGGAACCTATGGTGAAGGAAGGAAGGCCTAAAAGATCATTTTCAAGACAATTGTGTCGTTAACCCGCGCTTAGCACGGTTCCAGAGAGTTTTTATTGGTGAGGCAGTAGCTAAATCCTTCAACCGTGCTAAGCGGTCTGCTACCGCGCTTAGCATCCTTTCTGGAATTTTGTTGACCGCACTTAGCACGCTCCTGATGGCGCTTAGCACAGTGCCACTTACTGCAGTTTTGGTACTTGTTATAAATATCCCCCTTGGAAGAACTTAAGGAATGGGATTGGATTGAGAATACAAGAAGGATTCAGTAAGACATGTTTGACAAGAAGAAGTCAGAGGTGAAATAGGCCGAAGCAGACCTCGATGAACAAGACACATGCCTGCAAGGTTGCAAGAATGTGTGATTACACTATGCATTCTCAATAGACATTATGCTTTCTACATAGACGTCGAACCAGTCAATGCAGTTGAGGCATTGAAAGATTCAAAGTGCGTGAAAGAAATGAATGAGGAGTTAGAGTTCATTGAAGTTAACAACACCTGATCACTTGTCGAATTGCCTCAAGGCAAGAAGGAAATTGATGTGAAATGGGTTTACAAGGTGAAGGTGAATCCTAGAGGAGAATTAACTCGATACAAGGCAAGACATGTGGCGAAAGGATTTCTTTAAAAAAGAAGGAATCGACTTTGAAAAGGTTTTTGCACCTGTTGCTAGGATCGAAACAATAAGGTTGGTTGTTGTTCTAGCAAACATGAACAATTGGCACACATGTCAGATGGATGTGAAATGTGCATTCTTGAATGACCCCTTAGAATAAGAAGTTTATGTTGCACAACCAGCTGGGTTTGTGAAACAAGGTGAAGAAAGAAAGGTGTACAGGCTGCATAAAGCCCTGTACGGACTTAAGGAAGCTCCAAGAGCTTGGAATAAAAAGATTGACAAATTTCTAAGAGAGAAGGAATTTGTGAAGTGCACGACTGAGTATGGAGTATATGTAAGGAGAAGCAATAGTGAATTGCTTATACTATGTCTTTATGTCGATAACCTGTTGATAACAGGAAGTTGCAAGAAGGAGATCAAAGATTTCAAACATTACCTAAGTGAGAAGTTTGAAATGTCAGACTTGGGAAATCTCTCATATTTCCTTGGCATGGAATTCTACAAGAGTGGTAGAGGTTTAATGATGCACCAAAGAAGATATGCAGGTGAAATACTCAAAATATTTGAGATGCAAGATTGCAACCTAACTTCGACTCTAGCTGATACCAGAAGCCAAAGGTATCACACCTAGCAGCGATGAAGATGATACTGAGGTATTTGAAAGGAACTCTCAACTACGGCATTTTGTTTCCTGCAGCTGATGAACGGAAAAAATACAAGATAGTGAGATACACTGGATCAAGTTGGTGTAATGATGCTAAGGATAGAAAATCCACAACTGGCTATGTATTTATGCTAGGTGGTGCACCAGTTACTTGGAGTTCGAGAAAAGAGTCAGTAATAGCATTGTCATTGTGCGAAAAAGAATACATAACTGCTTCTCTTTGTGCATGTCAAACAACATGGATGGTGAACCTGGGCGAAGAGATTACAATGAAGAATCATGGAGCAATTACCATGAAGATCCATAGCATGTTAGCTATCAATCTGGCGAAGAATCTGATAGCACATGGTTGAAGCAAGCACATTGAAATGAGATTCCATTATCTTTGAGAGCATGTAGTAGAAGAAAAGATGAATTTGGAACACTACAGAACTGAGAATCAAATTGCAGATATCATGACGAAAGAAGTGCAAGTCGAAGTGTTCAAGAAGGAAAGGTCTATGATGATTGTAGATAGCTTAGACACAATGAATTAGTTCGTGTGTTGAGTTTGTAATTCCTTGTGTCAAAGCAGTGTAGCTCGACAGAAACAAAGTCTAGTCGAATTAGCCTAATGTGTGTATTTATCGAGTTATACTAGTGTGTCGAATTGTCGAAGCAAATTGCTTCACACATGATTTCGACTTAGGCCTATTTTAGTAATGTTAATTATTTTGGACTTGTATAGTTTTAGGTTTTGGCTTAGGATGCAAACTAACATAAATCTATAAAAAGTGAGTAACCCTTATTTTGAAAACAACTTTTATAACTCATAACATTGTATTCACAGAATTTGCAGTTCCAGGTGAATGAAGAAGTTTTTCACAGATTGTGGGTAGAGAGAAACTCTACAGAAAATATTCTTCTTTTTCTCCAACGTAATTTTTTTTCTTTCTTTCTCAACCTTTTTCATTGTCATTACGTGATTGATAACAATCTTGAGATCAAGATTGAGCGGAAATTTCTATAGTTTGTGGTTGAATTCTTAAATAAACATGCAATATTGAGCAACAACATGCTATTATTCCATGTTTAAGATTCAAAGATTATGCAAGTGTTGAATAGAACCAAACATGTCAAAGTGTATATGACCTCATGACATTACAACAACAGTGGTCTTGTAGATATTGTATCTTCATCATGCTATTTCTCGGAATAAAATTAATCCTACATTTCTTGATTACTTTTACATGAATTTTAATCATACAGTGGCAGGACCATATTAAAATTCGAGGAGGGGACCTTTTGTAAGATGTGACACTACATGTACAACTTTCAAGAAGAATAAATATTTTCCATAAACATAATATTGCCAAACATCCTGACTACGTTCATCGGTTAGTTATACAAAACTAATTTTCACTTTTTTTTGTCTTTTGATTTTTCAACATAATGTCTCAGTACTATATATAGATAGTTAGCAATTCGCTGTTTAGCCATAGCAACATTATCTAGCATTCCACCTTCTTAATCATTTGTTGATTGAATCTTAGAGTTCATTTAAACGCTTCATTCATGAGAGTGAGACTGTCTATTTGGTCTTAAATCTCTTCTTTGATGAAGTGTTTGGGGGAACTCTTGGGATCAGCCAACACTACTACACATCATTGAATACCAACATCGTTTGCACGAACAGAACTATTTGCATAAAAATGTTCATGACAACATTCGTTCATGACAACAGTTGATAGAGAGACTTTCTTGCGGTCTTGCCTTACTTTCAATCTCCGACTTTCCCAAGTAACTTACTACCTCACTTGTTATTGAGGTAAATGTTAAAAACGTAATTTTTACTATACCATAATGCTAAACTACATTAAATGTCTATTATTATTTTTTAACAAATATGGCAATTAGTTGTTAATTATATTGTGAAATATTCTTTATTTAATTTTGCTACCTTGACACTATTTTTTACACCATATTTTATACCGTATATATTGTTCACCGTATTTATACGGTGAATAGTATATTTTATTAAAATAATATATTTTTTAAATTTCAAGTGGCACTCATTTTCTCTTTTCATTTAAATTTCAAATTTTTCTCACATTTATTTTTTCCACACTTTCTTCCTTTCATTTTAATTTTTTTCTATCTATTTATTATCACTAAAAATACTATTAATCAATTTTTTATAATTTTAATAAAATTAAAAATTTATTTTAATATCTATTTATACTTAAAAGGTGAAATATTATTTATCCAGTTTTGCTACCTTGACACTATGTTTTACACCATACCTTATAAAGGAATATATTGTTCACCGTATTTATACAGTGAATAGTGTATTTTATTAAAATAATATATTTTTTTAAATATTTACTTTTAAATTTTATTTTATAACACAAATATATGATTGCGTTATTAACCAACTTCACAATTATATTAACCACAAAAATCTATATCATTAACGAATTATATTTACATATAATTCATTAATCACTTTCACTACTTCATTAACGAATAAAATACATATTATTAACTATGTTATGAGACTAAATTATAAATATACACATAATATTAACAAAAATCTGAGTAATATATATATATATATATATATATATATATATATATATATATATATATATATATATATATATATATATATATATATATATATATATATATATATATATATATATATATATATATATATATATATATATATATATATATATATATATATATATATATTAATCAAACTTTGAACTGTATTAACTAAGTTTTAATATTTCATTAACCAAACTATTTTAAAGAAAAATACATTACAAAATCAAAATAATATAAAAATACTGTTCACATATTTGTGAACAGTGAATTGGGTGTATTGTCATTTTTTAGTATAAGAATAACATTTTTCTTATCTTTATTCAGTTATATTTTTTGGCATTTAGAAATGTATATTTTTATTGTCCAATGGACATGTGTTTACACATGCAGGAATGCTATTTATACACCATTTCCTACACCCATACTTACATCGTATACACTGTTCACCGTATATTTATACAGTGAACAATGTATTTTTTTAATAAAAAAATATATTTATGAACAATGTTGTGAACAGTACCATAAACAGTGTTCGTGAACAGGGGATTGTGAATAGTTCTTTAAGTTATGCAACAAAGTTGGTTAATGAAATATAAAAAGTTGAGTAATGAAGTGATGAAATTGGTTAATAAACGCTCAGATTTTAAAAATAGTTTTTAGTAGTAAAATAAAATTGGTTAATGAAAAGTAAAAAGTTGGTTATTGAAGTTATGAAGTTCGTTAATAAACTTTCAGATATTAAAAATATTTTTTAGCAGTAAATAAAGTTGGTTTATGAAGTTATGAAGTTGGTTAATCACACAATTTCATATTAATATTATTTAATTTTAAAAAAAATTATATATTTTTTTTAAAATATATTTAATCTTATAATATTTCACTGTTCACCGTATTGGTGAACAGTGAAATATAATTATACGGTGAACAGTGAAATACAATGTAGGTGTAGAAAGTTGTGTAAGAATATCATTTCTCTTACACCTGGTATTTGACAAATACATTAATATTTTTTTTTCCACATTTTTTGTTATCTTTGATTTTCTTTCATGAATCTTCCCTCGCATTGGTTCTTACTTAATCTCATCAACTCATTCATTAAGATTTCATTCGGATCAACGTCATCCAGGTGTTCTCATTTAGTCCATTCATATACATTCTTGTTAAAACCATATCCCTTTCGAATATCACTTTTTTGTCACCCATTCACGCAATAATCGCATGTCCCGTCTTCAATGTCTCTCTCAAATTTTCCTTATAACACTTTATTAGATAATTAAGATGCTTTTTTATTATATCTCATATTAAAAGTGATCTTTAGTTTCGAACAGGGCGATCAAACCATCACACAATTTTAGGTCATTTGTGAACTTAGTGAAATTTCACCTATTTTTAAGTGACTTTTTCTCAACTTTCAAGGATCACAACTTCTTAAATTATTATTCTTTGAGGATGATTCTCTTTGCACAATAACATTTGCAAGACCCTCTATAAACTTGCTTGAGTGATCAAGACCAAATTATAATTGGAAGACCTTGGAATTTATTGAAACATTATAGGTCATTTTCTCCCTCAAAGAATTAGAATTTTTCTAAGTATGATGATCAATTTTTCATGCCAATTTCAACACATCATAACTTTCTCCTCAGATGTCCAAATGAAACATTTCTTAGTATATTGTAAATTAGGCCATAAGGACTACAAATTACAAAAAGAATTGTAGCAAAAAGCCTCTTGAGTAGGATGCCCCATCAAGATGGATATGGTGACTTGAAATTAAAGAAAGATCTATGATCAAATTTTTGAATCATTCTAATTCTAATTAGATGCCAAATTAAAGTTCAAATTTGTGCCTAATCAAGTTTAGCAAGTGTCCAGAAAATGTTTAGCACTTGAAACACATGTTTTGGTTGGGTTTTGATGACTTGCGAGTCACACTTTTTCTATGATGAGGGTGTGCACGAATTCTCCAATTCTTTGATCATTCCACCCCCTCAGCATCTCATTCTTTTCATATATAAATAAAGAGTCTCTCTCCATTCATTTCCCAATCTTTAAGAGCATTGAACCCTTGCTTGAAATTCAAATTTTCTCCAGAATTATCACTATCGGATTTTGAATGCTAGCCATTATTAACCCAATTTCTTTATTCAAATGCCTTCACCGACCTCCTCTCAAGCTTTTGCATCAAGTCTCAAGCTCTCAGACCTTCTAAAATGCTCTGACCATATAAAGCTTCTTCAACCTCCGACCACCATCTCAACAAGGTAGTTAGAGGCTTCAATTTTCTTCAAACAAGTTACCAAGATGTAGTTCATCACTCTCTGATCTTTTTCTCTCAATCATCTTGCATTAATTTTTAGTGTTCATCATTTAATTTTAAATTTCGTGAGTTGTTTATTTTTATGTTTTTTTGAAAAATTCACCATATTAATTCCAATAAATGAGAGTGGAGCATATGATTGAGATCGTCCCAATGAGACGGTCAGATTGACATATGTTATATGACTTAAGGCAACTGCTTGCCAAAGCTCCGGTGAGAGCTCACTGGAGAAGATGATTAGAGGCTTGGCCTGAGTTTCTGATTTAAAATGCATTTTGTGTGTTATTTCATGAGTGAACCACGATGCGCCTTCCATCTGATCCATTGGATGCGCATACATTGACTTTTTCATTAAAATCTGATGACCGATGATTTATTGGATCTGGTGCTTTTATTTCATTAAACACTATGATGCACTTTCTCTCCTAACTCTTGGATCTGACTACTTTGATTAGTATGACTCCATCCTACCCATAAGATATTTTCTCTTTTATTTTTATTTTCTTTGTTTTTTCTTTTTATTGCATTATTTTCATAAATTCATAATTAATTCATATTTTATCCAAAACATACCAAACCAATTTCTAAAATTATCTTATTTTCTACTCTTCATGATTATCTTCTTTTTCACATTATATTTCATCATTTGATATTTTTTATGATTTTCTTCTTTTTGCATGTGTGTTAACTACTTTAAAAATATTTTTATGCATTTACAAATTCTTAAAATTTTTGCATATCATTCTTGAGTTGTTTCTGATTTTCTGAATTTTTCTTGGTCATTTGTGATGCATCTTTTGCATTTCATGTTTATTTTTATTTTAAAATTCATGTTAGCATATTAATTCATATTTTTGCATTTTGATCTTGTTTGACCTTTGTTGACTTCTATTTGATTTGGATCTTGGTTGATTTGGTCAAATTTCATCAAGCTCAATGCATCTTAGGTGTTGATGGGGTGAAAATCCTAATCCACCAAAATGGACAATTGATCTTGATGATAACTTGATTAATCCTTAGATTGAATTTGTTGTATTTGTTTCCTCCTTGACTCTTTTTCATCTCCTTTCATTTTTTTTTTGTTTGATGAAAATCTTTAACATCATGAAACGTTTGAAGTTCTTGATTAAGATGAGACCATTCCTCTTTTTATTTTTATGTGGCATGCTTTAGGAGAACGATCTACATATCATTTCTCTAGCATGTATTAACACTTAAATTGTTATTGACTGACCTCAGATAGTTGTGTCTTCTACATAAGTCCAATTACGATTGCTTAACTTAGCGCTAAATTTGTCCCGAACCGGAAACTAAGTCATTTTTGTAAGTGATATTGTCAGCTCTTATTCTCCATGGTATTGTGTGAAATAGATTCAATTCTTTGTTCCCTAAGAGAACTAGTGGCATACTTGTTGATTTTATCCAAGTTGGAGCCCTTTTCGGTAATGTATAAGACCATGTTGAATATTATTTTCATCGTTCGCATTAGAAAAAGGTCTCTTGAATCTTGAAATTATTGGCAAGTATCATAATAATTTACCAGGAGGACGCCTCTTGCTAACATTGTCATTGTCATCACCATTGTTGTCCTTCACATTCTAGCATGACTCACCACATTCTGAAAATTTGTCCAAACATGCATACTCTTTCATGTATAATAAGTAATCATTAGGGCATGCATGTATTTTGATATACTCCAAATCCATTAAATACAATATCTTCTTAGCCTCATAACAATGATGTGACAAATTATTATCTTCTTATAGCATTTGTTTCAACAATTCAAGAAATTTCGTGAAACTTTTATCTGACCACAAATTTTTTGCCTTCAAATTATACAATACCATGCAGACAATCATGTAAAACTTGTGCACTCATTATATAAAGGCGCATTCTTATTACTACACAAAGTAACGTAAATATGGATTTCACAAAAGATGATTCTCCAATATCACTGATCATATTTGTTAGTCAATCATCCATATCTCCATTAACTTCAAGCATTTGTGACGTCGCATTTGGATTTTTATCCACTTCTACATGCCACGTCCAAATTGCATAATATTAACATATTTCATACAATATAGGTGATATAATATTTCTTCCTTTGAAATTTTTTTGATATCCCCGTAATTAACACAAGGAAACTAAAAAAGACCATTATTGTCGATAAGATTTTGTTCCCCGAATTCAAGGAAGTCAATAACTCTTTTTCTCATACACGGACTTAACATATCATCATTCGTCCAACTACAATCCATGATAAATTTTTAAATTTATATCAAAAGGCTAATGTGAATGGCATAATAACGCTACACACACAACATACAAATATAGTTATATGCATATGCACATCCATCACAAGAATATAACATTTAAAAATAACAAAACATAAAGCATATTCATAATCACGAACACAATTTATGACATCAATAAAAAACCCAACAATTTCATTTGCAACTACACATTTCTTTATTTATTTTATATTAAGACGATAAAGTTTATTTGTATATAATCAGATTATATTTGCAATGAGTTAATACCCCGCCAAAAATTTACTTTACTCACAGAGTGGATAATTTGAACAAGAGTGGGTAATATGAATATGACACATCACATTGCCTTAAAACAACTAAAAAACAAAATCAAAATAAATCAAAACACATAGTCATCAATAATTTCCAACTCTTGTATTCAAATCTAATTGCAACAAAACAAAACTTCACACTGCATAAAGGAAAACCTCACCACACACACACACACACAGACACACACACACACACAGAGAGAGAGAGAGAGAGAGAGAGAGAGAGAGAGAGAGAGAGAGATGAATAATGAACAACGATCACATAGAAGTAACACACCTTACTTCAAAAAGGAGGAAGAAGTCAAGAAATGATTTTTTTTTCCAAGAAATGAATGAAGAGGGTGAAGATTGGACGTTCCAAATGAATGGACATAGTGAAGATTGGACATTCTAATAAATGAATGAAGATGGTGAAGATGAAGATTTCGCTACCGTTGTCATCGGATTCATTAGAGCATTTGTTGTGAAGGAAATAAAGAACTTGTTATATTTTAATTTTGCAGGAAAGAATTTCACCAGAGTTTCAAATATCAACTGTAGTAAAATATGACCATATAATAACGGTTGATAAAAACAATCTTAGTTAATTGTTTTTAAAATTTTAATTAACAATATAAGTTAAGGGACACACGCTTTTTATAGAAAAAATAGAAAAATATTGTTATTAGAATTCGAATCTTGTAATCGAAAAGTCTTTAAATAAAATTTTTTAAAAATCGAATGCGAAAAAATGAGATTTTACTGTAATTGACAAAATGGTCATAGTAATATGGTATTACAAAAGCTATATGTTGTTATTAGCCTTGAATTTCGACGCCCAAGTGAAAACATTAGGTTTTTAAGTTAAGACAGTATTTTCGACTATGGTTATGTTATGGGGATTTTGACCAGAAGACGAACGATTCGACAGACAAGAATCTTTGAAGTTTGAATTCGAATTTTGGAGGGAAATACGGTTATTTTCCGCCATTAGAAGGAGGCATGTGGCACTGTTTTAAGTAATCAAAGCATGCAGAGTGACATTTGTTTTAATCTAGTCCATTGAGTCATTAGGAGCGGCTATTTCGACTGGATATAAATAGTGGCTCATTTTAGGATTTTGAGGGTGTTCATTTTGTACAAGTTACTCAAAAAATTACTCAAAGTACCCAAGTCAAAGTGAGAAGAGAGTCATAACTGAGAATGTACGTGTCGAAACACAATCTTTTATTATAATGTATTAAAGTTATTCATTTCTTTCATAAGAATCTTCCTTTACTTTACTGCTTTTATGTAAGTTATATTTCCTGGTCTTTATCTTTTGCTTAGAATTCTTATCCTCTTCGCCCCAAGTTACTTTCATTTTTTACTTGTTTTATTGCCAAAACCCTTTTATTATTTCCAATACTGTCGAAATATTTATCCTTCTCTTTTAAATTTCATTTGATTTTAAACTCATATTAGTTATGTCCTAGGATTTAGTGTGGTCAATTCTGCAAGTTAAAATGAGTCTTTAAGATTTGTTAGACCAGTGGTTGTTCTCCAAATTTCACGACGAACAAATTGGCACGCCCAGTGGGACTGTGCTAATTAGAGTTTCTTGTTAAAAAGAAAAAAATATCTTTTTTTTAGAAACCTCTGCGTAAAATTTTCATTGTATGCAGTTAAGAAGTGGTAAGATAACCACTAATAACGAAACTCAAACTAAGAAAGGATTTACCAGAAGAATGACGTCGAATACAAATCAGCCAAACACTCCTCAGGATCCATACAATGGTAACGATAACGTGGAGCCTCCCGTGCCACCTTTGGTAGAAGGGCAAGCAGGTTCTTTTCCTGTTTCTGAAGCGGTTCCGACTATGGGGACTTTGATGCCTACACATTCGATTACTCATATGCAACCAATTTTAACTTACATTGGGCCAAGATGCCCTCCATATACCCCACCTCCAGTAGGAACTTCCACGTATAGGAATATTCCACCCCCAGGATTTTCGATGCCTTTGCCACGAGACCCGGCATCTGGTATTGTCGCTACTGCGAAAATCGGCGCCGGCTGAACAGAAGAGTCGCCACCGTGCGTTATTTATCCCACGGGAGGGAAAGGAAACGCTCAGAGTAAACCTCGCACAACACGGGAAAGGTATGGTCGTCGCAACCAAAACCTGGATTCGGGAGTCGGTTACGCAAGGGGAAGGTATTAGCACCCCTCACGTCCATCGTACTCGATGGGATCCACGCTTGTTTTCGGGTATGGATTGTTATTCTATCTAAACTATAGGTCAAGGGTGAAAAAGAAAATAAAATGAAAATAAAAATGACTCGGCAAAGTATCGCACTTTATGCCTACGTATTCCCGCCTGGAACGAGAAATCAGAGTCAACGTAGTTCGCCTACCTACGGGAAAGGAGGGGAAGGTTGCTCGCTAGGATATCGTATCCTATGCCTACGTACTTTCATACAGCATGAAAGATCAGAGCAAACGTAGTTCGGGCCACGTACGACACGAGTCTGTCTTGATTGATTTTATTCCTTCTGAAAAAGGTTTTTCTGATTAACAGTCCAAGAGGACAAAAATGACGTCTTGATGAGTTCACATTCTTTTACGAAAGAAGTGTCTTTTATTGCGTTTGAAATCTTTATGTGTTTTTCTGTTTGTTTTTGAGGAAGAAGAGATAGAACTCTAACCTATGGTTGCGAAGGGAATCAAACTATCCTAATGTTATCATGCATGGGTTAAGACCTAGTGTCTATCATGCTCCTCTCTTGCACAGAGAGAAACAGAGATCCTACGGGATAGGCAGAAACAGAAACAATATCAGATATATATAGTAAAACAGTAAAATGCATGGATGCAACAGTACAAGCGAGGCAAGGGAGTCCCACTCAACCTCGAACCTAGAAAATCATAGGCAAAAGTGAACAGACTTCACTTTCAACCCAGCAGGGTAGACAGCAAACAATACAGTTCAGAAAACCAATCAATACATCAGCAAAATGAAATACAACAGCAAAAGAAACAGCATCAGCAGCTCTGAATCAACATCTGGCTTCAAGTAATCTCCAATCAGCTACAGGTTTCAACAAGCATCAATCTCCATCTTCATGACCTTCAGGCAAGGGCTTTGATCATCAGTCTTCTATCTGCAAGGGCTTTTCTTCAAGTTCAAACCTCCAGGATGAGGGATTAGTCACAAGAGTGAAGTGAATGAATGTTATACAGTTAATTACCTACCAAGGGTGGTTCATCAACTGTTAACATTAAACAGAAAATCTCCTCTCAAAAGTTCTATCTTTCAAATATATTCACTGATCCTTCCAAAGGAAGGAGGTGGATATTTGAAAGAGACTTTGAATCACAGAGAAAGGATAGAGGCAAACAAAGCCATCTATGTTTGAGAAACAAGGTTTCTAATCTAGAGCTCTGCCTAGCTCCTAAATCCTAGTCTCCTCAGCATCTGCTAGCAAGAAACTCCTCCTCAACTCTGACAGTTGATCTTCCATCTTTGAATCTCCAATGGTCTTTATCTCCTCAAATCTTCAGCTTCCCCAAGGCCCCAGACAAACCCAATACCCAAGCAAGCAAGCAATAATCCCCAGAGGGCACACCACACCAGTCAATCAGACATACAGACAGTATTAATAGCAGTAAGGGAATCCTAACTTTTCTCTAAGGGATCTAGTAACTACCCATAGCCCCTATAGTCCCATAACCAATCTAGTTGAATCCTAAGTCCTAAGGGAAAAAATTGAACTTCCTAAGTTGCCATCTAAAACCCTAGTTTTGTACATGATGTTCAAACCTATTTTAATCACCTCAAATTAACTTCTAAAAATGGGAACTAAAATATTTCTACAAGTTGAATATCTCATCTAAACAATATAAAAAGAATGACCAAAAAATATTAAGGCATGTAAGAGAACAAAAATTATTAAAATGATGCATGAAATGAAGCTATTTAATATGGTATTTATTTAGAAAATATGGAAAAAAATATGAAATGAAAATAAAAATGCAATTTTATTTCTCTATAATTTTCTAGACATTTTAATGAAAAAGATGTAAAAAGAATGAATTAAAATGCATTTTTTATGAATTTGTTATGAATTTATGAAAATTGGGAAAAATTAAAATGAATTAAGAAAATTAAATGAATTAAAATGAGGGAGGGGGGTTAGAATAGTAACCACGCGCAGTTAAAAATCACAATGGGCCAACAATAGAGGGGTGCGCATATCAACTTGAGTTAAGCCCAGCTTGAGTTCAGAAATAATGAGAAATAGAAACGCCAGGGGGGGTGAGAAAAGTATCAAATACACGTTGAAATGCAATGGGCCTCATGGCTGGGGGTTTGAATAACAACACAAACTCAGGCCCGCCCGTTTCAATTAATGAAACGGCGCGTTTTGGCCAAATCATTTCCCTCCAGATTCTGAATCAAATAATAGCCATTGGATTGCCTTCTAAGTCAAAAGTCCAACAACAAATACACGGCCATGATTGTGTCTTCCTCACTTGATCTGAACCTAGGGTTTTAACCTCCATGGCCACCATGCACGAGCAGGTTTACACCAAGCTGTTCTCCCTCTACAGGCAACCAATCCACACGATGTGAACCTGAAAGTTACTCTACAACTCTCCCTCTACACGTCTATGGCACTAATTTACCTTGAAACTCATCACAACAACAAACCCGATCAAGCCAAGGTCTGGTCACCATGGATATACACTGATATGCATCAACTCAATTCTTCCTCAAACTTACACTAAGCTAACCTACAGCTAATGGTAATCAACCTGCGCCATCAAGCTACAATTATGATGCACTAACCTAGGAGATTCAAGCCCTAACAGTTTGTGGTACCTGCTAACAAATGTCACCAATCCTCTCCAAATTCATCCTACTTGTTCTCCTAACCACCTAGATTGCATCTAAACTAACAACAACATGCCAAATTAACTAGATCGAGCTGTGTGAATGAAAACTCACCTGGTGTGAAACCTTGAAAACAGCTATGGAAGATTGAGGATCTGAGGCTTCCAAGGCTTGAATCTTGATCAAATTACTCAGGTATTGATTCTGTATGCAGTATTTTGGTGGTTCCTTGCTTGAATTATGCTGTCCAATGAAAACTTCAATTTTGGTGTTGATGAAGAAAGTGCTCGAGAATGGATGATTCACACTTGATTCTTGGTTGAATTATGATCTGTGATGATGATTGAATGAGATTGAATTGATGTGGATGAAAGTTGATGAAGGTTTTGAGAGAATTGCAATGAAACTTCAATGAAAAAGAATGAGAAGCTTTTGTGAAATTCTTGGTGCAAATGAGGCCAACCCTTGATCAATTCACATTTCATGAATATATAAACCTCATATGAACATTCTAGATCCATCTTGCACATTCCCTTGTTTTCCTACTTTGATCCATTTTGATTATGTTTCTTCAATTACAAGTAACCAAAGATAACTTCTTTTTTTCCTTCTAAACTCAAAAAAGTGTTTGAACCATTGTTCTTAGAATTGTTTTTCCATTCAAAATCATATATTGGAAGTCTCCATTTGGACTTGTAAATCTCCCAAACCATTTTCCATCTTGAATTTATTCACTTTATAAGCCATTTTAGTTCATATTTTGACCAATCATGCAACTCCATGCTATGAGCTTCTCCAATAATTTGTGACCTTCTTTCTAGACTTAAAATCCCATTTGGAGCAAGTTTGATGTTGTAAGTTTTTCCATTTGAGGCCTCCTTGTATGAGTTTTGGACATAGGTTAAAATGACCTGTAATTCACAAATGCCCAAAATACCCTTTGCTTGCCAAGACCATAAGTTGAGTTCTCCACATCATATGAAGGCATACTATACCATTCTAGAAAGCTAAGACAAGGAGGAACAATTCTTATGTTGACCAGAAATTCATTTGAAATCTCCTTGAGGGGTAAAAATTGCTTGGAAGTCAAGTCACTTTCACAGACAAAAATTCAGACACCTCAGATGACCTGTAACTTGCAGGGACCATAACTTGAGTTCTATAAATCTCCTTGAGGTCTTCCACCACTCAAATTAAAGGTCTTGAGATCCTCTACAAGTTTCATGTTGGCCAAGAAGCCATTTGAAAGTAGAATTTTGACTTA
The DNA here is from genome assembly GCA_963859935.3 of Lathyrus sativus. Lineage (NCBI taxonomy): Eukaryota > Viridiplantae > Streptophyta > Magnoliopsida > Fabales > Fabaceae > Lathyrus > Lathyrus sativus. Next base: position 21,738,240 of record OZ012736.1, read on the forward strand.
TCTTGCTTGGAAATCTGACCTAAACTAGGGGATTTTACACAGAAACCCTAATTTAGTAACTCCTCTTCTCCTTGATTTCTCTTGAATTCTCCTTGGCATATCTCCATATCCTTGTTCTCCATGTCAAATGATGAACCCCACATCTCTCCAATAGCCTTGAATGCCCTTTAAATCAGTCAATTGACCTAGGGTTGACCTAGGGTTGACCCAGATGAAACCCTAGTTGACTGTCTTCAACTGTAGCTCTTGTGCTCTCATCAATGAATTGTTTCCTTCTCCAAATGACTTTTTAAGTCTCTCAAGATGTCTAAATACTCTCCATGCCTTCAATTCACAGCTCACAATCCTCTTGTTGGTCCTCAGATGCCCTCAGCTAGGAGATGGACTCAAGGCTTGATCTGCTGAGCTCTTTGTTTTCAAATTCTTTCCTGATGACTTGAATGAGGTTGAATTAAGATAATAACCTCTTGATATGCCTCCAGGGATGAGAATAATGATTGGTCCCCTGTTGAATGACTTGCTATGCTTATGCTATGCAGATGGTTAGTCTATGTACATGACTCTATATGCAAAAGCTAATGATAATGAAGCATGAACCAAAGTGAATAAGGTTGGGCAAATTTTAGGGTGCAACAGCTGCCCCTATTCAAGCGACTTGGACCCGATTGGGTGAAGAGCCCGGAGCCTTCAGACGTTCGCGGTACGAGACGGTTGAATACTAGTGAAACCAAAAATTTGCCAACCGCAGAAATAAACTGCGCTCCTGCTTGGGGAACGACATTCGTCAGCTGAATCTGACTGTTACAACAGCCCACTGATCTCGCGCGACCGTGCTGGGGATTGTCTTCATCGTTCTGAAGAGGATTCTGTCATACCAGCTTGCTTGCTTGTCCACGTTAGGACTCTGTCTGTCATCGATACGAAGAAATCTCAACTAAAATCTGTCCACGTTAGGACTCCATTTGCTGTTAACCCCGAAAAATCTCGGCAACTCCGCTGGGGATAATTCGTCTGTATTTCCATAAACTGAATCGTCCACGTTAGGAATAATCTTCTTCTACGTTAGGAGTACCACTTGTCCTCGTTAGGAATAACGTCGTCCACGTTAGGAGTAACATCGTCCACGTTAGGAATCAATTCTTCTGCATTTGTCCACGTCAGGACTAAACCTTTCATCTTTCCACGTCAGGAAGCAATCTTCTTTCCACGTAAGGAGAACTATATCAATCTGTCCACGTAAGGACTCCAATACCGCTTGACATGTCCGCGTCAGGACTCCCATCTTTCCTCGCAAGGAATACAACTTTGGTTCTGAACCTATCCACGTCAGGACTCAACTTTTCTTGCATCTGATCTGTCCGCGTCAGGACTAAACTCTTCCACGTCAGGAATAATCTCTTTCTTTCCACGTCAGGAATCAATCTTGATATGTCCGCGTGAGGACTCAATCCTTCCTCGTAAGGAATAAACGCGTCTTTCCACGTAAGGAAACCATTTTTCTTCCACGTAAGGGATGCTCTTGATATGTCCACGTAAGGACTCTGATCTTTCCACGTAAGGAATACCAACTTCTCTCCACGATAGGAGTGATCTTTGATCTGAATCTGTCCGCGTAAGGACTCTGGCTTGATATGTCCACGTAAGGACTCAATCTTTCCACGTAAGGAATACCATCTTACTCTGTCCACGTAAGGACTATAACCTTTCCACGTTAGGAATCACTTCTGCTGATGCGTCCGCGTAAGGACTACATCGTCCACGTTAGGACCCACCTCTCCACATTAGGAATAATAATTTCTTCGATTTGTCCACGTCAGGACACTGACCTCGTCTTGATTTGTCCACGTTAGGACTCAGGCGTCTTCGACCCGCTGAGGAAATAAGACTTGTCCACGTAAGGACTCACACCCTCGACCCACTGGGGAAAATAACTTGTCCACGTCAGGACTCACACATTGGTCTGATCCGTCCGCGTCAGGCCACCAACACAAAGAGTAATTACTTTTGTCAACGTCATGACCCCCCGTTCCACTAATTTCGAGAAACCGAATCTGCCCACGTAAGGACTACCACACCTCACCAATCAAGGGAAATAAACCTGTCCACGTTAGGACGCCCACTTCTGAAGAAAACCCGTCAATATAGGAAGAAACTGTCCACGTCAGGACTTAGTTCTCCATGATCCTCACCCCCAAACTTCTTAGCACTGACGTGACAGCGACTTTGAGGCGGACTCTACTGGGGATGTTTGGAAACCCACTATCGGACGCCTGTTCTGATAACCGGCGGTGGCTTCTGAAATTCTGATTCATGGAAACCCTTTGATGACAAACAAACTCTGCTTGGGGATAAGGAGACACTTATCCTGGCAACTCTGGTAGGGAAAAATAAAAGACATTTGCATAAATGATTCTGTTAGAGACAAAGAAAATCCCTTCATGCTAACTCTGTGGGGAATACAGCCGAAACTGACATTATCATTGGATGTCTCATGCCGAGATCTTGAATGTTTGGTAATTCATTTGAGCGAGAGCTCTCTCCACCTGGACCGCTAGAATACAGGAACTGCTTCAGCAAAATAAATGCTGGAAGGATAATGCCAACTCGCCGGGGATAGCCAGATGCTACAGAATTATTCCAGCAAAATAAATGCTGGAAAAGTGAAGTCGACTCAGCTGGGAAATTGGGAATTCAAACCACACGTCTTGTTGAGGTAACCCCCTGCTGGGGAAAACAACTTTGCTGGGGAATAGCAGATGTGCATAGTTCGATCGGACTTCCTGCTAGAACGTGAACTGATATCACCAGTATCTCTGACAAAATAAATGACAGGACCCACCATCGACTCTGCCTGGGAGAGTCTTGCTAAAAAGAGAACTCCGCTGGGGATGGGATGAGTCTCTTGGGGGGAAAATTAATTGACTCCACTGGGGGAAGTGCCTGTCCCTGCGGGGGAAAAAGGAACTTGTCTGAATACAGCCTTATGATCTTGGAATCGCCAAACCCTGCTGAGGACGAATAACTTTTCTGCTCCCTTTGGATAAGCTACGGCTAGCTGGGGGAGTTCTATCCTTCTTCAGGAAGAACATGCATGACCTGCGTGGGGACTGAGTCTTTTGTTATTGCAATCTTACAATCACCTTCCTCGTATGGTTATGAAACCTGCAACAACGCAAACAAGACACGACAAGCCTGTGCAATCAAATCAATTCAGGTTAGTGACGTTACACTCAGTCAATTCAAAGCTTTAATGATTGTTGGCAAGGGCCGGTGATGTTATACTCATGCTAGCTTCAATAAACTTAGGCGTTTTATCATGTACAAAAACAGTAAAGAACAGGCATCAAGTACTGAATAACACATTTTCATTAATTGGGCCCCTGAATGGGCGGAGTTCTTGTACACGGGATGTAACTCCTGAAAAGAGGAAGCTACGCAAAGCCAATACATAAGTATGCACAAGAAGCATGAATATTTTGACAAATTAAATTTTGTACACATGTCGGCAACTGGATGCAGATGAACACCACGAACTGATCCTCCCATGACTCGTCCGACTCTAATGCTTTCCCGGTATCCCCACTTCTGAAGAGATTGTATCCGATAACTGACTCCTCAAACGCATTCTCCCGCATTGATGCTCAGTGCAATGTCAAATTCGGACCGCAGTCATTTGCTTTCAAATCCCTAACTTTTGCGTGAACCGCCCTTTACGGGTTTTCAGTTCACCGGGATACCCCTTTTTGCCGAAGCCGCCCAGTGTAGGTTTTCAACTTCGCGGGTGTACATTTTTTTAATTTTATCCCTAATTTTTGCCCGAACCTTTCATTCTGTTTTTGGTTCGCCAGGATGCCCCATTTTTGCCTGGACTCTCCTTTTTCTGTCCAGCGGGTCTACTTTAAGCAAAGTATTTTTTAACTGCGTCCGAATTCACAGGTGACGCAAAGTCTTCTCCGTCCATGGTGGACAACAACAACGCTCCTCCTGAAAAGACCTTACTGACAACGTATGGCCCTTCGTAGTTGGGGGTCCACTTGCCCCTGTGATCTGCTTGCGGCGGAAGAATCCTTTTCAGCACAAGGTCGCCCGTCTGAAAGCTTCGCGGAAATATCTTCTTGTCGTACGCCTTCTTCATTCGTCTTTGGTACAAACGACCGTATGCCAGAGAAGCTAGCCTCTTCTCATCCATCAAACTCAGTTGGTTCAATCTATTCGTTACCCATTCTGCCTCGTCCAGCTGAACGTCTCGCAATACCCTCAGAGAAGGGATCTCAACTTCTAATGGTAGTACCGCCTCCATTCCGTATACCAACGAGAACGGAGTTGCCCCGGTTGATGTGCGTACCGTCGTACGATAACCGTGCAAAGCGAAAGGTAGCATTTCATGCCAATCCTTATAAGTCACCACCATTTTCTGGACGATCTTCTTGATATTCTTATTGGCCGCTTCGACAGCGCCATTCATCTTGGGTCGGTAAGGGGAGGAGTTGTGATGTTCGATCTTGAAATTCTGACAGAGCTCCTTCATCATTTTGTTGTTCAGATTTGAACCATTATCTGTGATTATCCGCTCGGGGATCCCATATCGGCAAATGATATCTCTCTTGATGAATCTAGCCACCACTTGCTTCGTTACATTTGAGTAAGACGCCGCTTCCACCCACTTGGTGAAGTAATCGATTGCTACTAGAATGAACCGATGCCCGTTAGAAGCCGTCGGCTCGATCTTTCCGATCATATCGATTCCCCACATCGAGAATGGCCATGGAGATGACATCACATTTAAAGGGCTCGGAGGCACGTGTATCTTGTCAGCATAAATTTGGCACTTGTGGCACTTCCTTGCAAACTTGAAACAATCAGTTTCCATCGTCAGCCAAAAATAACCTGCCCGCAGCAGTTTTCTCGTCATTGCATGCCCACCAGCATGCGTGCCAAAGGCACCTTCATGAATTTCCTCCATGAGAAGCTTTGCCTCTTTTTCGTCTACACAATGCAACAACACCAAATCGTGGTTTCTTCTGTATAAGACGCCATCCGGGTTCAAATAAAAATTGCCCGCTAATCTCCTGAGAGTCTTCTGATCTTGACTGGATGCCCCAGCCGGATACTCTTTGTTCTTCAGGAAATTAAGGATATCGAAATACCACGGTTTGTTATCAGATGCTTCATCAATAGCAAATACATAAGCTGGCCTGTCCAACCGAGAGATAGTGATTTGGGGAGCTTCGTTCTAGAAGTTGACCTTGTACATGGAAGACAAAGTGGCGAGCGCGTCAGCCATTTGATTTTCTGCCCGCGGCACGTGATGCAATTCAACTTTGTCAAAGAAAGGCAACAATCTCCTTGCATAATTCATATAATGTATCAAATTGGGCTGCCGTGTCTCCCATTCCCCTTTGATCTGATTCACTACCAGAGCTGAGTCTCCGTATACGTCTAGATGTTTAATTCGCAAATCAATGGCTTCTTCGAGCCCCATTATACAAGCTTCATATTCGGCCTCATTATTGGTAACAGCAAAGGTCAATCGGGCAGTAAACGGGATGTGCGACCCGTGTGGCGTAGTGATAATTGCCCCTATTCCGCTACCATAAGCATTCACAGCTCCGTCAAATATCATCTTCCATTGGGACCCCGGCTCTGGTCCTTCGTCTGGTAACGGCTCTTCACAATCTTTCATCTTGAGGTACATGATATCCTCGTCAGGAAAATCAAATCTCATTGATTGGTACTCTTCAATAGGCTGCTCCGCCAGATACTCAGACAGCACACTCCCCTTTATTGCCTTTTGCGAGACGTATTGAATATCGTATTCAGTCAAGACCATCTGCCAACGGGCAATTCTACCTGACAACGCCTGCTTTTCGAATACATATTTGATTGGATCCATCTTCGAGATGAGCATGGTTGTATGATTCAGCATGTACTGCCTCAAACGCTTGGCGGCCCAGGCTAGCGCGCAACAAGTTTTCTCCAGCATTGAGTATCGAGATTCACAGTCTGTAAATTTCTTACTCAAGTAATAGATTGCATGCTCTTTTCTCCCTGTCTCGTCATGTTGACCGAGAACACAACCCATGCTTCCCTCAAGAACCGTCAAATACATTATCAAGGGTCTCCCTGCCACCGGGGGTATCAAAATAGGAGGCTCCTGCAGATACTTCTTTATTTTGTCGAACGCCTTTTGACAATTTTCGTTCCACGTTACAGCTTGATCTTTCTTCAAGAGCTTGAATAATGGTTCGCACGTGGCAGTTAGGTGAGATATGAACCGGGCAATGTAGTTCAACCTCCCTAAAAACCCGCGCACCTCTTTCTCTGTTTTAGGCGTCGGCATTTCTTGAATCGCTTTTATTTTAGCAGGATTGACCTCTATTCCTCTTTCGCTTACGATAAACCCCAGGAGCTTACCCGATCTCACCCCGAAGGTGCATTTGTTAGGGTTCAGCCTCAGCCTGAACTTCCTCAGTCTTTTAAACAACTTCAACAGATTCACCAGATGCTCTTCCTCCGTCTGGGATTTAGCAATCATATCGTCAACATAAACTTCGATCTCTTTATGCATCATGTCGTGGAAAAGAGTCGTCATCGCACGCTGATATGTTGCCCCAGCATTTTTCAAACCAAAGGGCATCACTTTATAGCAAAATGTTCCCCAAGGCGTTATGAAAGTAGTCTTCTCCATATCCTCTGGCGCCATTTTAATTTGATTATAGCCTGAAAAGCCATCCATGAAGGAGAATACGGAGTATTGAGCGGTATTGTCAACTAACACGTCAATGTGAGGAAGTGGAAAATCGTCTTTCGGGCTTGCTTTATTCAAATCTCTATAATCCACGCACATTCGAACCTTGCCATCTTTCTTCGGCACTGGTACGATGTTGGCAACCCATGAGGGATACTTCGTCACAGCCAGGAAACCGGCATCCCACTGTTTCTGCACTTCCTCCTTGATCTTCATTGCCATATCTGGTCGTGTTCTGCGAAGTTTTTGTTTGACCGGCGGGCAGTCTTCTTTCAGTGGCAGGCGATGCACAACCATATCTGTATCGAGCCCTGGCATATCTTGATACGACCAAGCGAATACATCATTATACTCTCGGAGCATTTCAACCAGTCTTCGCTTGATATCACTCTGCAGCGCAGCCCCGATACGAATATTCTTCTCAACCTCTTCCGACCCCAAGTTGATAATTTCAATAACCTCGTCGTGAGGCAGAATGGCTCTTTCCTCTTGCTTCACTAACCAAGACAGTTCTTCAGGAACGTCGCTATCTTCGACAACCTCTTCTTCGGTCTGGAATACCGGGTGCTCGAAGTCGGGACGAGTCATAGGTGGTTCAAGGATGTCATCTGAAAATGTGATCCTGCAAAAGGAATGGTTAAGTGCTTCAAAATGCGTATAAAGCGAATAACCACATTGCCATTTTATTGAAAAATATAAAACAGGAAAGACAGGGATTACAGTATTTGCACATGAAAAAAACGCCATTTATTTAATGATCAACAAAGCAATGTTTATAACAACACAGCCCTAAGCAAATCCTGATGCCCCGGGCAAGACATCAGATTATTCAACAATTAATAAAGCAAAGCATTACTGTTTAAAGGTCACAGGAACAAGCTCCTGAATAGACCAGTTGCACAGTCCTTGTCCTGGCGTGCTTGGCTGAATCCAGGCATCCATATCACAGTCGCTGTCCCCTTCATCAGATTCTGAAGCAGCATTGACAGATTCATGACACACTCCACTGGCAGAGATGGTGATTGACTTTCTGAAATGAGGGGCCCCCACGGAAGGAGTTGATGACGACGGTCGGTACCCCAGTCCGAACCGGTCCATTTTTACAGGAATGTCCAACACTTTGCCCCAGCCTTTGGCTTCTCCTGCTTCCACTAGCGCTTGAGCTTCTTTATACGATGAGACAGCTATCTCTGGCACTTTGCTTGGCCCGGGACCCTTGTCCTTTATGCGCAAACCTTCGAATGCCTGGCATGGCGTCTCGTGGATCTCCCCGTCGACTTCCACATATTTAAACGAAGATAGATGGCTGACCAGGATGTCTTCTTCTCCACACACGGTGACTACGCTGTCTCCGACCATATACTTTAACTTCTGATGCAGGGTAGACGTGACTGCCCCTGCCCCATGAATCCAAGGTCTTCCCAGCAAGCAGCTGTACGCAGGCTGTATATCCATGATATAAAACTCCGTTGCAAACACTTCCGGCCCCACTTGCAGAGGCAAGGTAATCGATCCGAAGACTGTTCTCCTTGTGCCGTCAAACGCTCTGACTACCAAATCACTTGGTGTGCACAAAATTCCTCGAACATCCAGCTTCATCATCGCCTTCTTAGGCAGCACATTCAGAGATGATCCGGTGTCAACCAATACGTGCGACATTATCGATCCCCTACACTCCACAGACACGTGTAATGCCATATTATGGTCCCTTCCTTTCGGAGTCAAGTCGAAATCGGTAAAACCCAGACTGTGGCCAGCATTCACATGTGCCAATACTCCTTCTAGCTGATTTACAGAGACATCCTGGGGTACAAAAGAAGTGTCCAGGACTTTCAGCAAAGCGTTTCGGTGAGCTTCCGAACACAACAGCAATGACAAGATAGATATTTTGGACGGCGTTTGCTGCAGATGCTCCACAATTTTATAATCACTCTTCCGAATCAAGCGCATGAATTCTTCTACATCCTTAGATGCTGCTTCTTTTTCATTTGCTTGTACCGGAACATTCTCAACCGCTTTCCCTTTTCCTTTCGCTTGCCTTTCGGCTTCCACTTCAGGAGATGTAAAGATCCTGCCGCTCCTCGTCATGCCTCCCGAGCCAACAACATTATCCACAATCTCTGCTGACTGCTTGTTGACATCAATTTTAATCCCATCACAATACACCTCTAGCCCATATGACCATGGGACTGCTCTCGTGTTCTCATACGGGATTGGCCCGGCTTTAGTTATGGTAATCGGTGGTCGCTGAGCTGGTGCTGCAATAGTGATCGTCTTCCGCGGAATCGTTACCGTGGCCACATCACTCCGATTATCCACTACTACCCCTGCAGGCTCATCAGTTGCTGTTCTATCAAACTGCAGTATGCCATCATCAATTAAGGCCTGAATGCCCTTCTTCAAATCCTCACACCCCTCAGCCAGGGCCCAACAATCTAAGCAGTACTCATTACATCCTGGGTAAACACCTCCTTGCAACAGTCGACTCTTTATCTCGCTCAGCGGCGTCTTTAAATCTTCAACGTTCATAATCAGATTCAGACCTTCCTCAGTCAGCACGGCGTTCGCCCCATGATTGGGCATAGGTTTCTGGACTATATTCGGAACTGCCGTTCCGAAGTTGATAGACTTGTTGTCCAAAAGATCCTGCACAACGTGCTTAAAAGCATGACAACCTTCTATATCGTGGCCCGGGGCCCCAGAATGAAACTCACAGTGCCTGCTTGCATCGTAGCCGAACGGGGGAGTTCCCGTTATCGGCGCCAAGGTTCTTTTCTCCACTAGATTCAATCCCAACAATGTCTGCAATAAATCAGCATAGTTAGAGGGAGGCTTCTCGAACACTCTTCTCGGCTTGTTACCCTGGAATCTTCGCTGAGCCTGCTGTGCCCCCTGCTGAGGCTGCTGCTGCTGTGGCATTGGTTGCTGCTGAATAGGTTGTTGTTGCTGGATTGGTTGTTGCTGATAAGGAATAGTGACACTCGACACCTGCTGCGGCTGACGATATTGATTTCTTCCCCTGCCTCGGCCTCGGCCTCGGCCTCCAAATACAGCGCTGGCTTCGCCCTGACGGCGCCCACCATAAGCTTTCTTATTACTGCCAGATGCAGTTGATTCATCGACTTGGAACTTTCCTTGCTTAATATTACGCTCAATCTTTTCACCCATCAGAATCAGGTCTGAAAAACTGGCCAGAGAAGTATGAAACAGCATATCATGGAACAGCCCAGTGAATGTGCCGACAAACATATCATTCATTTCTTTATCTTCGACAGGAGGACGGACCCTGGCAGCCATATCGCGCCACCTTTGCGCGTACTCTTTAAAACTCTCCCCCTTCTTCTGCGAAAGCCCGGCCAACTGGACCCGATTGGGCGCCAGGTCGCTGTTATACTTGTAATGGGCTACAAATGCCTCCGCTAATTGCTTCCAAGTCTTGATATCAGTCGGCTCCAACCCCATGTACCACTCTAGGGAAGGACCCGATAGACTATCCTGAAAGAAATGCATTAGCATTCTTTCATCAGTGGAGTATGCAGACATCTTTCTGTAATAAGCTCGTACATGCACTTTCGGACATGTATCTCCTTTGTACTTATCGAACGCAGGCGCCTTGAATTTAATTGGCACCCTCAATCCAGGTACCAAGCCCATAGTTGCCATGTCCAGACCCACAGCACTCTGATTTAGGACTCCCTTCATTTGCTCTTCCAGCATTCTAATCTTTTGAGAATCATCCATCGGCCCTTCAAAACCTCCTCCAGAGAAGGCGTCCTCCTGCTGATCCTCTTGCCACAGACCATTTCCAGCCCCGTACCCATCGTACGCATTATTACGTCCACCTCTGACCTGATTCATCCCCGGACCTCGACCTCTGTTGCCGTACCCTTGAACACCTCCAGCAGGACCATAAGCCATAAATCCAGCACCGTTTCCGTTTCCAAAGCCTCCGTAACCCTGATTGACCATACCATAACCATCTTGCCCAAAGCCTTGAGCATTAAAGCCATACTTGCCAGTGTTGTCGAATCCCTGATCGTTGAATCCGAACCCAGTATTGACAAAGCCATTGCCTCCGAGATTATCTCCCAAATTGACATCACCCAGCCCAGCATTATGGACAGCAGCATCATTTCCAACTCCGACGTTACCATTCACAGCAGCGGTAGCGTTGGTGACGTTAGCGGCAGGTATATTGACCACGGGCGGAGCCACTGGCGTGGGAGTGCCGTCTCCATGAGCAGTATCAACCCGGACAGACTGATGATCGTCATTACCATGACCAGCGTTGCGAGCCAACAGAGGCTGGACCATGGCCTGCAAATTCTCTTGCCCTTTTGCTATAGCTTCCATGGTTTGCATGAAGAGGGCGAGCTTCTCGCGCACATCCTGCATTTCGTTCTGGATTTGGTCCATGACTTTCCGACAGTTGGATCGTGTAGAGTAGCGGTGCGGATGTTGATCTGGAATCCTGTTAAGTACCTGGTACAGAGCAGGAAATAAGACACCATTCAAAGATTACCTGTTATGCAATATGAGTATGAATGCAATGCAATGTGTCTGTGCATTAGGGAAGTTCATTCCCCCAGTTCTAGTGCGAAGGTGCCGGTGCAGTGACAGTGCTGACAATAAGAATACCGGAGCTGAATCATAGAAAGCCTCATATATTGCAGAGAGAATCAATAAGTCCAGGGTACAATATCACTGAGAGTACAAAGAAGGCATGACCTCAACCAACAATCCTGGTGATGGTCAGCGCTATGCAAATAAAGCATACAAGATACTACATGAAATGATCAAATCCTCCCAAAAGTCTGGTACTCCTCTATCAACTTCTTGGTCTCCGGATGACTTGGTCGATCAAGCAGCCCTTCAACAAGCTGGTTTCTCCTCTTAAGGACACGGCGTACGTCTTCAGCAGTTTCTTCCCATGTTGCCTCTCCGAAGCAATCTTCTAGCTTTCGCTTCTGAGACACTGCTTCATCTCTGGATTTGATTGCCTTGTTCAGTGCATGCTGGACACTATACCGGGTCATCACTTCCTCCTCACACTTCTTGATGCTAGACTTCAACTTCTCTTCGAGGTCGGAAATTTGCTGCTTCAGCTTATCTTCCCTTTTCTTGTTGTTAGTGAGTGTAGCATTCCAAGTCTTATTGCAGGAAGAGATCTCTCGGTGTGCTGCGTCGAGCGCCTTCTTCTTTGATTCCAGCATGTCATGGTAACTTCTGAACTCTTGCCCCAGACGTTCGCGCTTTTTCTTCTCCTCAGTCAACTCAGCTCCTAACCTGTTCACCAGCTCGATCTGTTGTTGGAAAGCATATACGGCCTTGTTTTTCTCGCTGCGTGCCTGGGCTAATTCTTGCTCTAACCCTTCATTAATCTTCATCAAGGCTTCTTTCTCCTTCACAACCTGTTCATAGGCTTCCCGAGAAACAGTGGTTGGCTCTGCTACCGGAATAGGAACAAGGATTGGTGCATCTGGAAACGACATCCTCAACTGACTAGCCCTTTCCTGAACCCAAACTCTATAAGGTGCATAGGCCTGACAGTCATTCTTTCCTAACAGTGGCTTCCCTTTGCGGTTAATACGCGTCCAGGCACGTTGCAACTTGGCTAATAATTCCCCCTTTACGTCACCAGTGAAGTACAGAGATTCCTGTACTTCTTCCTCTTGAGGTGGATTCTTCAGCGCATAACCGAACTGACGAATGAATAGAGAAGGGTTGTAATTGATACACCCTTTTCTTCCTATCAGCGGCACATTAGGGTACCCAGAACAGCTAAATATGATCTCAGATCCCAACAGGTCTCGATCAAACCACACAACATCTTCGGAAGATAGCCTCATCAGGCACTCTGACCAACTGGCTGAGGTTGCACTGTCTACAAATGGTCCCTTCGTGGGAAGGTGACTCTTGAACCACATATTCAACAGAGGAGTACAACAGTAAACAGCTTTCCCTCTCCAGTTCTCATTCTTATAGTGCAATGAATGATAGAAGTCTCCAATCAAAGTTGGCACTGGGTTGCCTGCAGCAAACAGATAGAAAGCATCCAAATCCACAAAGTTGGGCAAGTTAGGAAACAGCACAATTCCATAGATGCATAAAGCCAAAATAGCATTGAAAACCACCCAACAACCGTTCTTGGCGTACTCTCGAGCTTTGACAACTAAGAAATCAAGAGAGAAACCTGAAACCCCAAGCCAAGAAGTCAATAACAGTTCTGCAGCGTCCATATGCAAGGCTTTGGCTAAGTCCTCCAACTTGGGCTCAGCAGCAGAGTGAATAAAGGGGACCTTGTTCTGCACGGGAAGCTCAGTAAACTCCACATACTCCTCAATAGTGGGCCCTAGAATAAAGTCAGCAAACGTAAAACATCTCAATGCGGGGTCATAGAACTGCATCAAGGTGTATAGCCCGTTCATCTCATCAGCAGTGGGCTTGCAGACTAATCTCAGTAATCTCCCATGGCTCATTCTGAAGCTTCTCCTAACCTCCTCACCAGCAAGAGATATCAGACCAAGCAAAGAAGTGATATCAGGCGAAGGCAGCTTATACGCAACTGTTTTCCTCAAACCAGCCATAATCAATACTCAGAAGTCCGGGCACTAGAACTAGGGAAATGCAAATGCACCTGCAGCACAGACACACATTAGTGAAATGCAAATGATAATGGATATGCAGGCAATGCAATGCAAGTATCATGCAACAGGGGCCAAAGCTGTAGCTGAGTAGCCTGAACTCAATCAAGAAAGGTCTCAGATAGACCATCCAGAAGTCATCAAACCCTGGTCTCAGATAGACCTAATACAAGGCTCTAATACTGGTCTCTGACAGACCTCAAACCATAACTCCAACTGGTCTCTGATAGACCTCAAATCACATCTATAATTGGTCTCTGACAGACCCCAGAACACACCTCCAAATGGTCTCTGACAGACCTCATAACACATCTCCAAATGGTCTCTGACAGACCTCATAACTCTCCATAAATAACCAGGATCTCTGATCAAGAAATAACCGGTATCTGAAGGTCTGGTTACCTGCATAACCCTGAATCCCCTCACAGGTGGGTGGCCCTATAACTGGCACAAGGTACGGCATCCTATGCGGTTGTCAGCGTCACAGACTTTCAGGGTTGATGATACGATTCCCAGAAGGAGTGGCATCATCAAATCCTGAAGAGGCCTCACTCAGCCAATTTCCAAATGATCGGCTCCCGGAGTCGACAATTCAGCTGACCAACAACCCCTTCGACCCAAAGGGTAGAAAAAGAAGCCAACCAGAAGAACCTCGTCCGAGTGTAGATTTCATGAGACACTAATGCAAGCAAAGCCGGCACGCGCCCACTACTTTCTACGCTAATTCTAGGTGCACTCAAGCCCAGGTCCGGCTTATCTCTCAATATCAGAACACCCGTCACACCCCAAATACAGCAATAATAATCAATATATATAATGCTGAAAATAAAGGTCAGAAATATAAATCCATACAAAATCCTCGACGGGAAAACAAACGTTAGGATTGACTCTCTTAAAGGGACGTTGGATCCCAAATGCATAAGAACTATCGCAGTCCTTAGCAGCCAGGGGACGTTGGGTCCCCAGCAGAGTCGCCAGCTGTCGCTACTGCGAAAATCGGCGCCGGCTGAACAGAAGAGTCGCCACCGTGCGTTATTTATCCCACGGGAGGGAAAGGAAACGCTCAGAGTAAACCTCGCACAACACGGGAAAGGTATGGTCGTCGCAACCAAAACCTGGATTCGGGAGTCGGTTACGCAAGGGGAAGGTATTAGCACCCCTCACGTCCATCGTACTCGATGGGATCCACGCTTGTTTTCGGGTATGGATTGTTATTCTATCTAAACTATAGGTCAAGGGTGAAAAAGAAAATAAAATGAAAATAAAAATGACTCGGCAAAGTATCGCACTTTATGCCTACGTATTCCCGCCTGGAACGAGAAATCAGAGTCAACGTAGTTCGCCTACCTACGGGAAAGGAGGGGAAGGTTGCTCGCTAGGATATCGTATCCTATGCCTACGTACTTTCATACAGCATGAAAGATCAGAGCAAACGTAGTTCGGGCCACGTACGACACGAGTCTGTCTTGATTGATTTTATTCCTTCTGAAAAAGGTTTTTCTGATTAACAGTCCAAGAGGACAAAAATGACGTCTTGATGAGTTCACATTCTTTTACGAAAGAAGTGTCTTTTATTGCGTTTGAAATCTTTATGTGTTTTTCTGTTTGTTTTTGAGGAAGAAGAGATAGAACTCTAACCTATGGTTGCGAAGGGAATCAAACTATCCTAATGTTATCATGCATGGGTTAAGACCTAGTGTCTATCATGCTCCTCTCTTGCACAGAGAGAAACAGAGATCCTACGGGATAGGCAGAAACAGAAACAATATCAGATATATATAGTAAAACAGTAAAATGCATGGATGCAACAGTACAAGCGAGGCAAGGGAGTCCCACTCAACCTCGAACCTAGAAAACCATAGGCAAAAGTGAACAGACTTCACTTTCAACCCAGCAGGGTAGACAGCAAACAATACAGTTCAGAAAACCAATCAATACATCAGCAAAATGAAATACAACAGCAAAAGAAACAGCATCAGCAGCTCTGAATCAACATCTGGCTTCAAGTAATCTCCAATCAGCTACAGGTTTCAACAAGCATCAATCTCCATCTTCATGACCTTCAGGCAAGGGCTTTGATCATCAGTCTTCTATCTGCAAGGGCTTTTCTTCAAGTTCAAACCTCCAGGATGAGGGATTAGTCACAAGAGTGAAGTGAATGAATGTTATACAGTTAATTACCTACCAAGGGTGGTTCATCAACTGTTAACATTAAACAGAAAATCTCCTCTCAAAAGTTCTATCTTTCAAATATATTCACTGATCCTTCCAAAGGAAGGAGGTGGATATTTGAAAGAGACTTTGAATCACAGAGAAAGGATAGAGGCAAACAAAGCCATCTATGTTTGAGAAACAAGGTTTCTAATCTAGAGCTCTGCCTAGCTCCTAAATCCTAGTCTCCTCAGCATCTGCTAGCAAGAAACTCCTCCTCAACTCTGACAGTTGATCTTCCATCTTTGAATCTCCAATGGTCTTTATCTCCTCAAATCTTCAGCTTCCCCAAGGCCCCAGACAAACCCAATACCCAAGCAAGCAAGCAATAATCCCCAGAGGGCACACCACACCAGTCAATCAGACATACAGACAGTATTAATAGCAGTAAGGGAATCCTAACTTTTCTCTAAGGGATCTAGTAACTACCCATAGCCCCTATAGTCCCATAACCAATCTAGTTGAATCCTAAGTCCTAAGGGAAAAAATTGAACTTCCTAAGTTGCCATCTAAAACCCTAGTTTTGTACATGATGTTCAAACCTATTTTAATCACCTCAAATTAACTTCTAAAAATGGGAACTAAAATATTTCTACAAGTTGAATATCTCATCTAAACAATATAAAAAGAATGACCAAAAAATATTAAGGCATGTAAGAGAACAAAAATTATTAAAATGATGCATGAAATGAAGCTATTTAATATGGTATTTATTTAGAAAATATGGAAAAAAATATGAAATGAAAATAAAAATGCAATTTTATTTCTCTATAATTTTCTAGACATTTTAATGAAAAAGATGTAAAAAGAATGAATTAAAATGCATTTTTTATGAATTTGTTATGAATTTATGAAAATTGGGAAAAATTAAAATGAATTAAGAAAATTAAATGAATTAAAATGAGGGAGGGGGGTTAGAATAGTAACCACGCGCAGTTAAAAATCACAATGGGCCAACAATAGAGGGGTGCGCATATCAACTTGAGTTAAGCCCAGCTTGAGTTCAGAAATAATGAGAAATAGAAACGCCAGGGGGGGTGAGAAAAGTATCAAATACACGTTGAAATGCAATGGGCCTCATGGCTGGGGGTTTGAATAACAACACAAACTCAGGCCCGCCCGTTTCAATTAATGAAACGGCGCGTTTTGGCCAAATCATTTCCCTCCAGATTCTGAATCAAATAATAGCCATTGGATTGCCTTCTAAGTCAAAAGTCCAACAACAAATACACGGCCATGATTGTGTCTTCCTCACTTGATCTGAACCTAGGGTTTTAACCTCCATGGCCACCATGCACGAGCAGGTTTACACCAAGCTGTTCTCCCTCTACAGGCAACCAATCCACACGATGTGAACCTGAAAGTTACTCTACAACTCTCCCTCTACACGTCTATGGCACTAATTTACCTTGAAACTCATCACAACAACAAACCCGATCAAGCCAAGGTCTGGTCACCATGGATATACACTGATATGCATCAACTCAATTCTTCCTCAAACTTACACTAAGCTAACCTACAGCTAATGGTAATCAACCTGCGCCATCAAGCTACAATTATGATGCACTAACCTAGGAGATTCAAGCCCTAACAGTTTGTGGTACCTGCTAACAAATGTCACCAATCCTCTCCAAATTCATCCTACTTGTTCTCCTAACCACCTAGATTGCATCTAAACTAACAACAACATGCCAAATTAACTAGATCGAGCTGTGTGAATGAAAACTCACCTGGTGTGAAACCTTGAAAACAGCTATGGAAGATTGAGGATCTGAGGCTTCCAAGGCTTGAATCTTGATCAAATTACTCAGGTATTGATTCTGTATGCAGTATTTTGGTGGTTCCTTGCTTGAATTATGCTGTCCAATGAAAACTTCAATTTTGGTGTTGATGAAGAAAGTGCTCGAGAATGGATGATTCACACTTGATTCTTGGTTGAATTATGATCTGTGATGATGATTGAATGAGATTGAATTGATGTGGATGAAAGTTGATGAAGGTTTTGAGAGAATTGCAATGAAACTTCAATGAAAAAGAATGAGAAGCTTTTGTGAAATTCTTGGTGCAAATGAGGCCAACCCTTGATCAATGCACATTTCATGAATATATAAACCTCATATGAACATTCTAGATCCATCTTGCACATTCCCTTGTTTTCCTACTTTGATCCATTTTGATTATGTTTCTTCAATTACAAGTAACCAAAGATAACTTCTTTTTTTCCTTCTAAACTCAAAAAAGTGTTTGAACCATTGTTCTTAGAATTGTTTTTCCATTCAAAATCATATATTGGAAGTCTCCATTTGGACTTGTAAATCTCCCAAACCATTTTCCATCTTGAATTTATTCACTTTATAAGCCATTTTAGTTCATATTTTGACCAATCATGCAACTCCATGCTATGAGCTTCTCCAATAATTTGTGACCTTCTTTCTAGACTTAAAATCCCATTTGGAGCAAGTTTGATGTTGTAAGTTTTTCCATTTGAGGCCTCCTTGTATGAGTTTTGGACATAGGTTAAAATGACCTGTAATTCACAAATGCCCAAAATACCCTTTGCTTGCCAAGACCATAAGTTGAGTTCTCCACATCATATGAAGGCATACTATACCATTCTAGAAAGCTAAGACAAGGAGGAACAATTCTTATGTTGACCAGAAATTCATTTGAAATCTCCTTGAGGGGTAAAAATTGCTTGGAAGTCAAGTCACTTTCACAGACAAAAATTCAGACACCTCAGATGACCTGTAACTTGCAGGGACCATAACTTGAGTTCTATAAATCTCCTTGAGGTCTTCCACCACTCAAATTAAAGGTCTTGAGATCCTCTACAAGTTTCATGTTGGCCAAGAAGCCATTTGAAAGTAGCATTTTGACTTATCTTGCTTGGAAATCTGACCTAAACTAGGGGATTTTACACAGAAACCCTAATTTAGTAACTCCTCTTCTCCTTGATTTCTCTTGAATTCTCCTTGGCATATCTCCATATCCTTGTTCTCCATGTCAAATGATGAACCCGACATCTCTCCAATAGCCTTGAATGCCCTTTAAATCAGTCAATTGACCTAGGGTTGACCTAGGGTTGACCCAGATGAAACCCTAGTTGACTGTCTTCAACTGTAGCTCTTGTGCTCTCATCAATGAATTGTTTCCTTCTCCAAATGACTTTTTAAGTCTCTCAAGATGTCTAAATACTCTCCATGCCTTCAATTCACAGCTCACAATCCTCTTGTTGGTCCTCAGATGCCCTCAGCTAGGAGATGGACTCAAGGCTTGATCTGCTGAGCTCTTTGTTTTCAAATTCTTTCCTGATGACTTGAATGAGGTTGAATTAAGATAATAACCTCTTGATATGCCTCCAGGGATGAGAATAATGATTGGTCCCCTGTTGAATGACTTGCTATGCTTATGCTATGCAGATGGTTAGTCTATGTACATGACTCTATATGCAAAAGCTAATGATAATGAAGCATGAACCAAAGTGAATAAGGTTGGGCAAATTTTAGGGTGCAACAGGTATGCCAACATCAGTAATGGTAAGCTTCCATAACAGGTGATAACTTCGCCATTACAGGGGTCATCATCTGGAATGAAAGTGGGTCAAAAAAAACATAGCGTAGGATACTTTGTCCCAACACATAACCTAATAATTGGTTATGCCTCTTATTTGAGGCAACAAATTGACGAAAGTAACCACCAGATGGTACAAATGATATCCCAAACCATGGAAGAAATATTTCATCCCCTTATCCAAAACACTACCCAAACTAACCAACAACTGGCAGCGCAAATGATGTGTTTAAATGATTTCTTTGGGGTACCAAATCCTCCTCGACACCCACAAAGGGAACATATGAGGGAAAACCAGGGTTTAGCCTTCAAAGAGGACCTCACTATTAACCGAGCCCAACAACACCCAGGGAACGCACCCTAGGAAAATAATGTTAATCATGGGATAGTCGAACCTCCTAGAAATCAGTTTCATGTTCCCAGAGGGGAACCTCCAAGGGCAGTGATGCTTAACAGAAACCAAAATGCAAATAATGTCGTACATCAAGTCCGGCTTAATAATGCAGCCGCAGATAACAACTTGGCTGCCATGGTCGAAAGGATTATGGCACGAAATGGAGTAAATCTTGGCTTGCGAAGGCCAAACTATATGTCGCCATTGGTTGAATATATACTCCAGTCGGAGTTACCTCCGAGGACTAAAGTCCCTAAATTCACTAAGTTCTTAGGAGACTCTACTGAGTTTACGTTTGAACACGTGGCCAGATATATGATTGAGGCGGGGGAAATTGCTAATGATGAGAGTCTTAGGGTAAAATACTTCCCCAGTTCTTTGACTAAAAACGCTTTCACTTGGTTCACCATGTTACCTCCCAACTCGATCCATGACTGAACCCAGTTAGAGCATCTATTCCATAAGCAGTTTTACATGGGACAAACGAAAATAAGTTTAAAAGAATTGGCTAGTATAAAACGAAAGGTTACTGAGCCTATCAAGGAATATTTGAACCAGTTTTGACTTCTCAAAGCCAGGTGTTTACGTGGGTCCCAGAACATGAGTTGGTCGAAATGGCCGCTAGTGGCCTTGACTATTCAATTCGAAAGAAGTTGGATACCTAATATTTAAGGGATATGGCCCAATTAGCCGATAGAGTTTGAAAATTAGAACTCTTAAAAGAAGAAAACGCTAGGGCTAATAAAAGCAAAAGGTGGCCTTTGTCAATTTTAACGAAGAAAACGAAATGCCATATGCTGATTACCTAGGTTTCGACGAGAACGAAATTGATATTGCTGAACTAAAAAAGGGCTCTCCTTACTCTTGTAAGATGCTAATGCCCTCGAATGGGAAAGACCCTATCGAAACTAACGTTAGGTTTCCTAGGAAGACATACACTTTCGACGTCACAAAATATGACGAAATCTTTGATTTGTTAGTTAAGGACGGGAAAATGATTGTACTTGTTGGTGCTAAAATGCCTCTTCTAGAACAAAGAAAGAAAAGAGGCTTTTGTAAGTACCATAATTTTTTGGGTCATAAAACCTCACAGTGTTTTCTTTTTAGGGACCTGGTGCAGAATGCAATTCAGGAGGGAAGACTGAAGTTTAGTGAGAGGGCACAGGGTCAGATGAACCTAGATGTCGAAACAGTGAAGCGGTCGATGCTCACTATAAAGAGCCGGAAGAAGTTCACATGGTTGAAGTCACTAAGGACTTCATCAATGGTGCTGTAATAGTTTGCGTTACTAATAACTTGAACCAAGAGTTAGTTGACAACTTGGCAGGTAAGGCTACTGAGAGCCTCGACATGAAGATCACTGAGGATCTCGAAATGGGAGTTATGGAAGACTCTGGATTGATGCTGGTAACAGAAGAAACCATTAAGGGTTTTGTAAGAATGGATAAGGATGTTGAGGGCCTTCGATTAGCATTCCAAAGTTTAGACATCACTGAGGATGTCAACATGGGGGTGAATGTAGTGGAAGTCTCCCAGGAGTCTCCCATGGAGGTTGATGAGGAACACCTCAAGTTGGCTTTCACAAAAGGGGATGAAAACCTGTTGGATTTTATTCATAGGAGTCAGAGGAAAAGTTCAGAAGTTATGATATGCTCTAGGTGTAGTGAAGTATTCAATAGGAAAGCTGCACAAACTTTTGAAGGGGCTAAGTGCAACCATGAGAACAAGGCCTTCCAAGGGGAGAGAAGGTTCGACCCAAGAAGGGGCAACAACACCAGGAAAGGATTCTCCAGGATCGACGACAACAAACAAAGAGGCTTTGGGGTAAAGGCTTCTACCTTTTAACCTACAACTGAAGTTGTGAAAGGGGCCTGGACTAGGCCCGTCAAGGCTAAACAACAAGGACAACAAAGGTGGCAATACTTTGATGTCGAAAGAGGCTCCTCTGTAGCTTACAAAAAATAATTTCCAGAGGCCAAAAAAATGGCCTATATGTCTGAGAACTACAAAGGAAAGAACCCTATGACTCGGTCTCAGTGAAGGAGAAAGCAAAGGAGGTGAAAGGTCCTGAGAGAGGCTACGAACAAGGGGGAGTCTAGCACAAACTTATCCTCGACAAAAGAAAGAATGGACAGTTTGAAGGTTGCTGACAAGCTGCCGGCAGCTGCTAGAAAGTTCATCCCTAAAAATGATGAGAAAGAACAAAAACCCGACACAGAAGTCGAGGATGATGAGATGCTTACGGATAGCTTTGACTCAGGATCATAGGCGTCACTCAACATCTTGGTAAATGTCGTATCAGTTCTGCCCCATGAATTTTACAGGATTACGGAAGTCGAAAACCTGGACGCATATACTGAAATGGAAATGGTTGCCCACAAGTGAGTCTGTTACTACATCATGAATAATGGGTATGTTGAAGAACAGAACTCTTTCTTCGAGAGGCCCAATGAGGCAATGCGAAACCATTTAAAGCCTTTGTTTATCACAACAAAAGTTGAGAATGTGGCAATGAATAAGGTCCTAATGGATTGTGGGGCCACTGTGAATTTGATGCCACACTATATGTTAGAGGGGATTGGGAAGTCAGACGTTGATGCCAAGCCTCACAACATGGTCTTGTCAAATTATCAAGGTAAAGAGGGGACTACCATGGGGGTAATCCAAGTTGACCTTACTGATGGAATTGTGACAAGGCCAACTGTCTTCATAGTCGTCGAGACCAAAGCAAATTACAATTTGTTGTAGGGAAGAGAATGGATCCACGATCTTGGAGCCGTCCCATCTTCGATGCATCAAAGGATAATTATCTGGCGTCCCGATTGCATAGTAGAGAATATTGAATCTAATCAGGGATACTTTAAAGCACCTGTTAATCACCTTGATTAAAGGAGCTTCGACAAACACTTGGCAATATAGCGCCATGTACTCCGACGGGTTTCGATTTCACCCAAAACAATGACGCTTATTGCTCATTATATTTACGTCTTGTCCATGGTTTCAAATGGGATAAGGAGATTGTATGGGCAAGAAATTTTCCCTACTTTGGTACCTCAGGAATCGAACCCACTGGCATGGGAAGAGAATTCAGTGACGATGACTGAATTCGAAGTACTGCAAAAGATTTCGGCTTATATAGCCGAAAAGAAAGAACAAGCGACCTTGGAGGCTAAGATTAAAAATTTGGCTTTCGAAGCTAGGGGTAATAAGGAAATGGCCTTCGAAGACAACAAAAAATCTTACAAAGAAAATCTTGGAAAGAATTTTGGCCTAGAACCTCCTGATAAGGTTCAGGAAGAATTGCAAGACCAAAGGCTCGACGCCATCTATGATTGTCACACCCTCGTTTTCCCCTAGCCTTTTATCATATAGTTACCGCATCATTATCACTTACATAAGGTGTACCCATCATTAGGATTGGCAGTGAAATATCAAAGGGGGATTTCGACTTTGAAACCAGTGTTTTAGCTATGGAGGGCTGAGAGCCTCATGCTTGTGTTTAAAGGTTTTTTATATATATTTCTTCAATTAAAATTTCTATTTCCATTCTATTTCTATTTCAATCCCTTCTCATTCCGTTTTAATTCCAATTCAATTCCATTTAGGGTCGATTTCAATTTCAAGTTCTAATGTTTCAAGTCGAAATTCAATTTCCATTATCAATTCATGTTTTCTTTCAAGACTTCAATTTTATTCCATTTTAAGCCAATTTTCGCGTCCATTCTAATTCATTTTTAAACTCATGCTAATTTTAAATCCCATATCATGTTCTTTTCTTTTCTTTAATTCATGTCAAGATGTCCCAACTTCGATGATTCATTTCTGTAAGTGCTCTTTATTGGCTGCATTTTGTGGCAAAATATGAGTACATGTATGAATGTCATGTTTGATGTTATTACATTCATAATATGGACTGTGTAGGGTAAGTTAACTAAGCTAACTATAAGTTAAGCTGGATGTCATACTCAATGATATGACATAGGTCGTATGACATCAAGTGGAAGTTTGTTATTCTGGTAGCTATAACTCAGGAAACAACTTAGAACCTCAAGCTGGAATGCATGAGACATTTTATACGCCCTAGGGGAACTAAAATGTACCTGATTAAAGAGGCAAACGTGCATAATACATAAGTGAGTTTTTATGATGCATAAAACCTAATGTATGCGCCCAGGCCCAACGACTGATCTGCTGCTACAAATACCAGGAGAGGAAATCCTAGAAGGTAGTTGTTGAAGATAGAGAGGCAGAGAAATCACCATAGTGGTTTAGAAGTGAAGAGATTGTTCTTCACGTTTGTGTCTTAGGAATACTTGTAACCCAAGCAACTGTTGAGTGCATTGGTTAGGTAGTTTCTAGGCTGTGTCACACTCGAACCTGTTAAGCAAGAGTGTGTGTTCCTTGATCAACGCTTTGAAGCAAGATCAAGTTGTGTGTGTGTACGTGAAGTGTCTCTTCAATCTATTGTTTAAATTGTAATTGTTTGTTATCACTGGTATGTGACTGTAGGGAGTGAGTGGGTATACTCAGGTCTAGAGTGTCTCTAGGTTAAATTGTCATTGGGTAGTGATTAAGTGAGGAGTGAAAACTGGAGGTTTGACTCTGAATTGATACTGTTGATAGTGAAATTTCTCCCTGGCTTGGTAGCCCCCATATGTAAGTGTGTTGCACTAAACTGGGTCAACAACTAACTGTGTTATTTGTTGCTTTGTTTTTACTGCATAATAGTAGATCTGTAGTGAATGTCACAGTGGATGTTATAAATTCTGTTAGAGCATCCATCGTGGGCAGGCCAGAATTTTCAATTGGCATCAGAGCAGGCACCCTGCCTGTTTATTACTGGGTGAGATCTAGAGAAACAAAATTCTTGTACTATGGATAAAGATATTGGTTTCACCAATAGACCTTCAATTCTAGATGGTTCAAATTATGACTATTGGAAGCCTAGGATGATTGCATTCCTAAGGTCCTTGGACAACAAGGCTTGGAGAGCTACAAACTCTGGCTGGGAACATCCTATGAAGACTTACAAGGATGGAGTATCTATGCAAATTCCTGAAGAGGAATGGACCAAAGAGCAAGATGCATTGGCTCTTGGAAACTCTAAAGCATTGAATGCACTCTTCAATGGGATAGAGAAAAACATCGTTAGTCTGGTCCACCACTGTGAACTAGCAAAGGATGTATGGGACACTCTCAGAACTACTCATGAAGGAACTTCCAAGGTCAAAATGTCTAGACTCCAAGTGCTGACCACAAAGTTTGAAAGTCTAAGAATGAAAGAAGATGAGACCATTCATGACTTTTACATGAATGTTCTTGAGCTAGCTAACACCTCAGGAGCTTTGGAAGAAAAGATGGCTGAAGAAAAACTTGTAAGGAAGATACTAAGGTCACTACCTAAAAGGTTTTCCATAAAGGTAACAGCCATTGAAGAAGCCCAAGACATATGCCACATGAAAATGGATGAACTCATTGGATCTCTTCAAACTTTTGAGACGGGGATGTGTGATCAGGCGGTGGAGAAAAAGAGCAAAATTATAGCCCTTGTCACAAACTCTGCTGAGGAGTCAGATGAGGAAGAAGTGGAGAATCTATCAGAGGCAATAGCCGTACTTGGGAGACAGTTCAACAAACTAGTCAAAAGGATAGATGCCAAGTCTAAACCTTATTCCAAAGAAAAGACTGAAGAAAAAATCAGTACAGTTCAGTGCCATGAATGTGAAGGGTATGGTCATATCAGAAAGGAATGTCCATCATACCTCAAAAAAAAGGGAAGAGGCCTGACTGTCACATGGACTGATTCTGACAGTGAATCAGAAGAAGAAATAGCCAAACATGTCACTACTCCCTCCAGGGTGTACTTATCTGATGGTGATTCAAGTTAAGAGGAATTGAGTTTTGAAGACCCTACAGCCTCATATCAGAAGGTCCTAGAAGCTGAAAGGAAAGAGCACCTAGCCACGATACACTCCCTCAGAGGTGAGGTAAATGATCTGAAAAATGAGAAGGATCAAATGGATAAATCCGTAAGGATGCTCAACTCTGGGACTGACACCCTAGAGGAGATCCTTCAGAGTGGGCACAATGCAGGAAATAGATCTGGGATAGGATTTGTTGAGAAACAAACCTCTGTCTTGAACCTCAAGAGGGTGCAGCCTGAGTCTCAAATGTTAAACAGGATGTCACGATCAATGACACAACATTCATCACACAGAAACTGGAAGCAAATCAAGAGAAAATTCCAAGGGCATAGATGGTACCATTGTGGAAAACTTGGGCACATTAAAGCCGTGTGCTTCTTGCTGAATGGTTTCCCCAGTCAAAGAAAAACCAAACAGGGTATGCATGGCAACACACATCATCATGCCAGCCCAGTGAGAGAAGAACTTAAAAAGCAAAGAAAATGGGTAGCCAAGACGGTTGAACACATAGCTCACACTTCTCTAAGAGTATCAGCCAAAGAAGACTGGTATTTTGACAATGGCTGCTCTAAGCACATGACTGGCATAAAGAGTCTGTTGATAGACATCAAACCACACTCCACCAGCTATGTGACTTTTGGTGATGGAGCAAAAGGAAAGATCAAAGGTGTTGGAAAACTGGAGTGCCCTAGAGTCCCTACTCTAGACAATGTGTTGTTGGTAAAAAGGCTAACTGCCAGCTTGATCAGCATCAGCCAGCTCTGTGATCAAGGACTAAGTGTGAAGTTCTCTAAGGAAGAATGTGTGGTCACTAATGATGGAAATAAAGAAGTCATGAAAGGACATAGATCCAAAGATAACTTCTATCTGTGGCATCCTCAGGACACGAGTAAATCCATAATCTATGCTATGGCAAGAGAAGAAAAGGAAATAAAATTGTGGCATCAAAAACTTGGACATCTTCATTTAAGGGGAATGAAGAAGATCATCTCCAAGGAGGCTGTGAGAGGGATACCTAAACTGACTATTGATGAGGGAAAAGTGTGTGAGGAATGTCAAGTGGGCAAACAAACCAAGACTTCTCATCCTAGAGTTGGACATCTAACCACCTCCGGAAGTCTGGAACTACTGCACATGGATCTGAAAGGACTAATGCAAATAGAAAGCCTTGGTGAGAAAAGATATGCATATGTGGTGGTTGATGATTACTCCAGATTCACCTGGATAAGATTTATCAGATAAAAGTCTGATGTGTTTGAAGTCTTCCAAGAATTGTGTATCAAACTCCAAAGAGTAAAAGAGAGTGTGGTTATCAAGATCAGAAGTGATCATGGTAAGGAGTTTGAAAACTCTAAGTTTGCTGACTTCTGTGCAGCTGAAGGCATAAGCCATGGATTTTCCTCGCCTATCACCCCTCAGCAAAATGGAGTAGTTGAAAGGAAGAACAGAACCATTCAAGAATCTGCTAGAGCCATGATCCATGCAAAGAAGCTGCCTATGCACTTCTGGGCTAAAGCTATGAATACAACATGCTATGTACACAACAGGGTAACTCTAAGAATGGGAACATCCTCCACTCTGTATGAATTATGGAAAGGAAGAAAGCCTAATGTGAAGTATTTTCATGTGTTTGGAAGCAAATGCTACATCTTGGCAGATCGTGAACAAAGAAGGAAAATGGATCCCAAAAGTGTTGATGGAATATTCTTGGGATATTCTACCAACAGCAGAGCCTACAGAGTATATAACTCCAGAACTAAAGTATTAATGGAATCCATAAATGTTGTCATTGATGATCAGATTGATGAAGTCAATGCCATAGAGCATGTGGAAACATTGGTTGAGACTCCATCTGAGGAGACTGAAGACTCCCAAGCAAGCCCAAGTACTGAAGCAGATACAACCACCAAGGAACCTTCTATTAGGCTTCTAAAAGATCACCCCAAAGACCTGATCATTGGAGACCTCAACAGTGGAGTGAGGACCAGAACAAGAGATGTCATCTCAAACTCTTGTTTGGTGTCCAAGGTTGAACCCAAAAATGTAAAGGAAGCCCTCTCTGATGAATACTGGATCAAGGCAATACAAGATGAATTGGAACAGTTCAAGAGGAATGAGGTATGGGAACTGGTGCCTAGACCTGAAGGGACCAATATCATTGGAACAAAATGGATCTACAAGAACAAGTTAGATGAAGAAGGAATCATAGTCAGAAACAAAGCTAGACTAGTGGCACAGGGATACACTCAAGTTGAAGGAATTGATTTTGATGAAACCTTCGCACCAGTTGCAAGGCTTGAGTCTATCAGGCTAATGTTAGGAATTTCCTGTATCCTTAAATTCAAACTCTTTCAAATGGATGTAAAAGGTGCGTTTCTGAATGGATATCTAAGTGAGGAAGTATATGTGGCACAACCTAAGAGATTTGAGGATCCTAACCTGACAGACCATGTCTACAAGCTAAGGAAGGCTCTGTATGGATTGAAATAGGCACCTAGAGCATGGTATGAAAGGCTCACTGAATTTCTCACCACCAATGGATACAAAAAAGGGGGAATTGACAAAACTCTGTTTGTGAAAAATGAAGGTGGAGAAATTATGATAGCACAAATCTATGTTGATGACATAGTGTTTGGTGGAGTATCAAAAAGGATGGTGAAGCAATTTGTCAGTCACATGCAGCCTGAATTTGAAATGAGCATGTGTGGAGAATTGACATATTTTCTTGGACAACAAGTCAAACAAATGGAAGACTCCATCTTCCTCTCTCAAAGCAAATACACCAAAAATATAGTAAAAAAGTTTGGAATGTACAATGCCAGTCACAAGAGAACACCTGCCCCCACTCATCTAAAGTTGAGCAGGGATGAAAATGGTACTAGTGTGGATCAAAGGCTATACAGAAGCATGATTGGAAGCCTATTGTACCTAACAGCCAGCAGACCAGACATTGCATTTGTTGTTGGAGTGTGTGTCAGATATCAAGTTGATCCTAAAGTCAGTCACATGAACCAAGTGAAAAGGATTCTCAAATATGTGAATGGAACATGTGACTATGGCATACTATATTCTCATGGGTGTACCCCTATTTTGTCTGGTTACTGTGATGCATATTGGGCTGGTAGTGCTGATGATAGAAAAAGCACATCTGATGGATGCTTCTTCTTAGGTAACAACCTAATATCCTGGTTCAGCAAGAAACAAAATTGTGTTTCACTATCCACTGCGGAGGCTGAATACATTGCAGCTGGCAGCAGCTGCTCTCAGCTGGTCTGGATGAAGCAAATGTTAACTGAATACAATGTCACTCTGAATGTTATAATGTTGTACTGTGACAATCTTAATGCCATTAACATTTCCAAGAACCCCATCCAGCATAGCTGAACCAAGCACATTGATATAAGGCACCACTTCATAAGAGACCTTGTGGAAGACAAAGTCATTTCCTTGGAGCATGTGTCCACTGAGCTACAGCTAGCTGACATCTTTACAAAGGCTCTAGATGCTGCCCAATTTGAAACTCTTAGAGGGAAGTTGGGTATTTGCATGTATGAGGTTGAATAACAATTAATGTCACCAGAAAGTTTTAGGATATCAAGGCAGTCAAAATCTTTGAACAACAAAACTCTCCATCCCACATAAACGTGCCTCTCTTCCCCTAGTATCGGTCAGCATCCCTTCCAGACCCTAAGTCCAGACAACAACATGGCCTCGCACCATGAAGGATCTTCGTCTAAATTCTCTCCCAAATTCACCAAAGATCCAACTCCCACGATTGAGAAACCAAAATGCAAGTATCCTCCTCCCACTGAAGAAGAAATGAGGAGCATTCTGAACAGGGAAGGCACAGCCTACGTGAATCAATCCATGGGGGAAATTGCTGATAACATCATCAGGAAAGGATTGCTTGTTAAGGGCTTCACCGTGCCCCTGGCTCGCCAGGGTCTAGATGAGGATCTTCCAAAAGGAGACTCGTATGATGGAAACCAAGACATCTCCCTCTCAGACTTGGATAGTAGTGACTCTAGCTCTTCCTCTGACGAAGAATATTGATTCTTGGGTATGGACCTCAGACTGCTGCTGGTGATGAAGTGTGTGGCTGATCAATTTTTAATTGCTCTTACATGAATAATTGGTAACACTCTCTATGAGCAGTTTTGTAATGTAACCCCATCGTTATGTATTGGTACAATTTATGGTCTATACTATGTGATTGTTGGATCTAAATTTGTGGCTAAAAATGGGGAGAGTGTGAATAACAGCAAGTATAGCAGATGCAGGTGGAAGAACTGGTGGATAACCAATATGAGTACCACAAGTTACGTGGTAGTAACAGATGCAGGTGGAAGAACAAGACGGCCATGAACAGTGATTGTGATTGAGCATATGCATCAGTGTGCTTATGATATTGGTGTGCATGTGATGCCGATGAGATGCGTGTGTGATAACAATTGTTTGGGCTGTTACTGATATGTTATGTATGCCATGTATGTTAGAACCAGGACTGACATGTTGTAGGTACTAACATGGGTGATCCTAACAAGATGCTTAGGAATTCTGTGTGAGGAGCATAATGCATCCCTGCGGGGGGAGTAGCAAAAATGTGTGACATCAGAAGGTCATGCTGAATGTTATAGCATCTAGTTCAGACTGGAGATTGCCCAGCTGATAAGTGCATCAGTTGAGGGGGAGTAACCCTGTTACTCAAACAAGCAAAGAGTGACATCTGTAGTAGAAGTCTACAGAGAGTTAACAAAGTGAGTGTTAACAGGGCTGAAAGCCAATTGTGAGGATTCTGAGAGCTTGAGCAATAAGTGACTTACTTGCAAGACAGGACCATTGTTAAGTCTTCTGCTGTGTAGAAAATCTCTGATGTAAGTACAAAGTGTTTTAGCCAAAAATTTGCCAAAGGGGGAGTTTGTAAGTGCTCTTGATTGGCTGCATTTTGAGGCAAAATATGAGTACATGTATGAATGTCATGTTTGATGTTATTACATTCATAATATAGACTGTGCAGGGTAAGTTAACTAAGCTAACTATAAGTTAAGCTGGATGTCATACTCAATGTTATGACATAGGTCGTATGACATCAAGCGGAAGTTTGTTATTCTAGTAGCTATAACTCAGGAAAAAACTCAGAACCTCAAGCTGGAATGCAGGAGACATTTTAAACGCCCTAGGGGAACTAAAGTGTACCTGATTAAAGAGGCAAATGTGCAGAATACATAAGTTAGGTTTTATGATGGATAAAACCTAATGTATGTGCCCAGGCCCAAGGACTGATCTGCTGCTACAAATACCAGGAGAGGAAAATCCTAGAAGGCAGCTGTTGAAGATAGGGAAGCAGAGAAATCACCATAGTGGTTTAGAAGTGAAGAGATTTTTCTTCACGTTTGTGTCTTAGGAATACTTGTAACCCAAGCAACTGTTGAGTGCATTGGTTAGGTAGTTTCTAGGATGTGTTACACTCGAAGCTGTTAAGCAAGAGTGTGTGTTCCTTGATCAAAGCTTTGAAGCAAGATCAAGGTGTGTGTGTGTGTGTAGGTGAAGTGTCTCTTCAATCTACTGTTTAAATTGTAACTGTTTGTTATCACTGGTATGTGACTGTAGGGAGTGAGTGGGTATACTCAGGTCTAGAGTGTCTCTAGGTTAAATTGTCATTGGGTAGTGATTAAGTGAGGAGTGCAAACTGGAGGTTTGACTATGAATTGATACTTCTGATAGTGAAATTTCTCCCTGGCTTGGTAGCCCTCAGATGTATGTGTGTTGCACTGAACTGGGTCAACAACTAACTGTGTTATTTACTGCTTTGTTATTACTGCATAATAGTAGATCTGTAGTGAATGCCACAGTGGATGTTATAACTTCTGTTAGAACATCCGTCGTGGGAAGGCCAAAATTTTCAATTTCTATTTCATTTCTCAAGTCCATAAAAGAGCCCTTTATGTGCAAAATTTTGATTTAAGTGTCCTTTTGTTCAATCAAATTTCAAGAAGTTTTTCACTATTACTTAGTCCAAGGTCTTTCTTTACTTAGTTGAAAGTGTTATACTTTGAAGTTTTATCATGATAGAAATTCAAGGTTATAAGTAACTACTCAAATTCCTAATCTATTTTTTTATATCCCTTTATAGTCTCAAATTCAAAATATTCCACTAAAATTCAAGATGCAATCTCACTTTAACTACCAAGTTTTTTGGAATTTAAATTTCAAATTCATTCTACCATGTCAATGTCTCCATTTTGGTATTCTAAAAACAAAACTTCATAGAATCCATTCGCAATTTCGATTTCATTCTTCTTTTTCTTTTTTTTTCTTTTTTCTCTTTTATTAATTTTTTTCAAATCTCATTCAACAAGTTTCAAACATCTTTCAAGTTCAAGTTCATGGCAAATTATCCAAAATAAAATCCCATACAAATTTCAAAGTCATGTCTAAGCTACAATTTCAATAACATTCCAAGCTCAATTCAAGGTTACAAGTGCAAGTACATACATAATTACAAGGTTTAAAACTACATTTTCTTGCCACTTGAAAATGATCAAATTTCTTATCTCTTTTCTTCCACCCTAAGTCGCGCCAATCATTAATCAAGTGGCATACCTACAAAAAACAAGATACACTTATATTAGGTTAAGGGAAGTTAAAGGCAAGGTTACAATCGAAGTTCATTTACACATATTCTTCACATGTCAAAAACAGCCCCATGTCCATTCAATTCGGTCCACAATGTTCAACATAACTCGATTTTTCATTCACATGTTGATAAGTGATAAATTGTACTAATTATGAGTGTAAATAATTGGAACTTATTGGCTTAATTCAACCAATAAACCTCAACTTTTGTACATATGTTGTATAGTTTACATTATAGTGTATATATTTTGTATCGCGTAAATATCATTGAGTTTAATTGTTTTTATCTCATTTTTGTAGGTATATAAGCAATGATATTTTGTCATTATCTTATAGAGCATTGAATAAGCTTTCTAATGCTTTCGACCTCGCGTAAAACAAAGTTACAGTTTAAAAGTTATGGTCAAAACAAGTGTTGGTTTTGCTGTCATGTTCGCTAAGCGAACAAAAGTTCACAGTGCCAACAAGAATTTCTAAAACGCGTGAAAAATACTATTTTGGCAGTAGAAAATGAGGCATAAGTTTGCTGTGCGAACGGGACTTCGCTAGGCAAACACTGGAACCTATTTTTTCCTATTTAAGTGATTTTTCAGCATTTTTTAGGTTATGTTGTTTGGGAACTTTTTATCCCAACTTCATCAAACACATTCTTGAGTAGATTTAGCTTAGAAACAACATTGGAGGGTGCATCTTGACGACCCGGAGTCGAATCCACTTCAATCGGAGTTGACAGACCGTGAGATTTGTGTTCTTCTTCCTTCCTCTCTATGTATTTTTCATTTGTTGGGGTTTTGTATGTAAGTTTATCTTGATTGTATGTATATTTATGGATCTTTGTATAAAATCTCTTTTACAACTCTTTATCGATGATTATATTGATTTTTTACTTAATGGGTTTGGATTGCTATAGACATATACGGTTCGAACTCGATCTAAGATGAACATCTGTTAGATTCTAAACTCTAGACATAGATTTAGGACTAATATTCACGTGGGTATCGATTCTTAATGCTTCATGTTGTCGAGTTGCATGAGACATCACTGATGAAACGATACGGTTGATCTCTCAACTTTGCGTTAGACATAACCTCTATTGTGAGCAATACGTGATGATATTGACGAGTGATTTAGGTTGCGTGTATTTGATCCATATATTTTTTAGTACATGATGGATGGAACGAAATACAACTCCTGAAGAGTTTTCTCATTTCTTAAGAATGTATTTATTTTCTTGTTTTATGTTTTTCCTTTTGTGTTTTTATCCCAAACCATTTAAACCCAAGCTTAAAGACATAGAGATTGTCGAATGACATTCTTGCCCTCACACTGATCCCTGTGGAGACGATATAAATCCCAGAGGAAATTCTTCTGAAAATAATATTTTTGCTTGTTGCTTTACCGCTTCAACACATGTCAATACATATCAATTCGTTTGTCAAGTTTCAAAGCTGTCAAATTCATGTTCATACCATATTACATAGCCATTCCAACTTATATCAATCCAAAATTCACTTAAAATTAATTCATCAAAATCATCAATCCAAGACTTGATCTCACATTCCAATTCAAAATTTCAAACAACAATTCCAAGTAGCATGTTAATTTCAAGAGTACATATGGGACCACAAAATTCAAATGCCATAAACAAACAAAAAAAAACAAAGTCAGAATTTGACAGCAAGAACAGCAGGGCAAATTCACTAGTTTGGCAAAACATTTTTTGCATCTACAAAAGAAGTTATAGAACTTGCAAGATGGAGATACTGCAGCGAGATTCAACCCAAGAAAACCCTAATGTTTTTATATATAAAACCACAGTATCAGATAAACCCTAATGGTTCATTTCTGTCGTGAATCTTCTTTCCTTAGCCGTGAATTTGTGTAAATTGATGAGCCTTCATAATGCTTGGACTGTGTGTGGTTAGTATTGATTTTGATTCATGAGTTTTGTTCTTCCATTATGTCGTTGCTGGAATCCGTTTGTATCCAAACTTTGTTTTTTTTTGTTTTGTAAACATGAATGAAAAAGTGAGAGAAATTAAATAAAAAAAGGCTATGGGGTTTTTAGGATTCTCCATTAACCCTCTTCTTGAAAGCATCCGAACCGGGTCTAGACCTCAAGCGGTCTAACCCGGGTTGTCTAGCTGGCAGTAGGCCTATCCTCTTCTCTTTTATTTCCAGCCCAATGTCATGCCTCTTATATTTTGTTTTTTAAAAAATACAAGTAATTTATTTTATTCTTTTTCCTTATGTTTGTAAGTTTTAATTATAGGATTGTTTTTAATTATTACTCTAAAGTGAGCAAAAGTAAGTAATAAAAATATAAAAGGTTTATTACTATTTATATTAAACATATTCAATTATTTAAAATGATTAATTAATTTGATTAAATAATCATGTTTAATTTATTTGATAATTTGTGTATAACTTTGTGAGTTTTTGGCTTGCGCTCTCGAACCGACTAACTTGGATTTATCTTACTCGCATTGTGTGTTTTCACTTTGACTTTTGTTCATCCTAAAATATTTTCAAAATAAATTATCGATTTAATCAATTCACTTTTCCACCTTGTAAGTTGATTACTTTCTAAGTATCGCCATCAACCTTACCCTAGTCAATTAGGTTTTCCATTCTATTTAGTTCAAACTTTTACACCGCTTCAAACACAAACTTAAACCTCGATTCACATCGAGTTTTTCTTCAAACCAAATTAAAACGCTTAATGACTACTCAAATACAATTTCAGTGAAAATATGAAAAGAGAGTTGGAATCGAGTCTTCGATTCCTCTTCTCATTTGTTTGGGCCCGAGGAGCCTTTCTTAAGCTCGAACAATTGCATTCAAATCCGATAAACGAATTCAAATCCATTTTCCTAAACCTCTTTTCTAGATGAAAAGAGATTTAGTCAAGTCTTTGACTCACTCTCCTGATTACTTAGGTCCGAGAATCCTTTCTTAAGCCTCGAGTAACCGTCATTCATAAGCCACATTAATTATATCAAAACTATTTCATTATATAAGATGAAAAGAGAGGGAGTCAAGCCTTTGACTCGCTTTCCGATTACTTAGGTCCGAGGAGCCTTTCTTAAGCTTCAAGTAATCCTCATCCGTTTAAAATACTTTAACAACCTTCCATTGTTGAAATGTTTTCTAAACGCAACGTCTTGTCGAGATGGAAAAGAGAGAGAGTCAAGTCTTTGACTCACTCTCACGATTACTTGGGTTCGAGAAGCCTTTCTTAAGCTTCGAGTAATTGTCATTCTATCAACTTACTCGAACCATATTCAATCCTTTCGCAATTAAGGTTGAAAAAGAGAGGGAATCAAGTCTTTGACTCACTTTCTCAATTACTTGGGTCTGAGAAGCCTTTCTTAAGCTTCAGGTACTCGTCACCTCTAGCGAAACATCTGATACATTAAACTCTCTTTCTCGCCCCCGTGCGATCGAAACCCTAAAACCTATTCAAATCTATTCTCTTCTCCAAAACATCAACTCATTAATTCAATTTCACACTGCCGTGCGAACTGTCAAACCTTTTTATAAACGTAAGATATGGTGTCTCGAGAACGACGCAAAATATTGCTTCGTCCGTAACCTATTTGAGTCGAGATAAGTGGAATGTTTCCCATGAATGTTGATATATGGAAATCCATTCAAAGTGATGCAAGCGTCCTCTCCTCACCCGTTTAGATAAAGAAATATTTTCTGTCGAATGTGACTAAGTATCTTTCGTTAAATTAAACCAACATCCGTAGTCCGAACTGCGAACGCTCTGATTTCTCATTTGTAAATGAGAATACATAGGCATAGGATTGCGAGATCCTAGCGAGCTACCATTTTTTTCAACCTCCTCTCTTTTCTCCCGTAGTCCCACGAACTACGGACGCTTTGATTCGTCACTTCTTCCGAGTGAAAATACGAAGGCACAAGGGCCCTAATCCTTGGCGAGCACTCTAATCTAAAACCACCATTTCTACTTAGCAATCTAAACCTTTTATCTTGCCTATTCACTTTATCCCTTTAGAAGAAAACAAACAAACTAAGCTAACATTTCTCACGAATCGAATCAAGAGGTTCCCGTTGAGTACAACGGACGCGAGGGGTGCTAATACCTTCCCTTCGTGTAACCGACTCCCGAACCTAGAACTTGGTTGCAATGACCATGTTCTTTCCCTAAAGGTTTTCTCAATATTTTCCTATTCCATCTTGGAATAAATAAATTTCGGCGGTGACTCTGTTTTCCGCGACCATTCGTGAAGGATCGTGCTTTTTCGAGGTACGACAATGATGATGAGCCTTTGGGATTCGAGAAGGATCTGTTAGTAGAAAATGTGAAGATGCTAGCGCAACACCTGCTCGAAGAAATCGACTTGGGAGAAGGGGCCACGAGAAGACCAACTTATATAAGTTCCAATATCAGCCCAAAACTCAAGGTCGAAATGGTCCAACTTCTAAGAGAGTTTCAAGACTACTTTGTGTAGGACTATGATGAAATTCTTGGTTTGAACAGGTATATGATCGAATTGAAATTGTCAATTAAGCCTGGGAAGAAGCCTGTAAAGCAGAATCCAAGAAGGTTTGCACCAGCAATCCTGTCGAAGATCAAAGAAGAGGTCGAACGACTTCTTTGATGTAAGTTCATTCGTCCAGCAAGGTACGTTGAATGGTTAGCAAACATTGTACTTGTTATAAAGTAAAATGGATCTTTGAGGGTATGTATAGATTTTAGAGATTTAAATACTGCTACCCCTAAAGATGAACATTCGATG
The DNA here is from genome assembly GCA_963859935.3 of Lathyrus sativus. Classification (NCBI taxonomy): domain Eukaryota; kingdom Viridiplantae; phylum Streptophyta; class Magnoliopsida; order Fabales; family Fabaceae; genus Lathyrus; species Lathyrus sativus. Next base: position 21,775,136 of record OZ012736.1, read on the forward strand.
CCTGGGCAGAGATGCTGGTCGACTCAGCCGTGGGGCATGAATATTTACGTATGTTGGATAGATATTCTGGCTATAACCAAATATTCATTGCTGAAGAGGACGTTGCGAAAATGGCCTTTCGATGCCTTGGGGCCATAGGTACCTATGAATAGGTTGTAATGCCTTTTGGTTTAAAAAATGATGGGGCAACCTATCAAAGGGCAATGAACTCTATTTCTCACGACTATATCGAAACATTTATGGAGATTTATATTGTTGTGAAATCAGTTTCAGGAAAAAACCATTTAGACCATCTACGACACTCATTTGGAAAATGAGGAAGCATGGCCTAAATATGAATCCCCTCAAATGTGCGTTTTGTGTGCAAGCAGGAGATTTTCTAGGCTTTGTGGTCCACAAAAGGGAATCGAAATAAATCTTAACAAGACCAAGGTCATAATGGAAGCGAAAGCGCCATCAACAAAGAAGGAATTGCAATCACTATTGGGCAAGATAAACTTTCTAAGGAGATTCATATCGAACCTTAGCGGCAAAACGCAAGCTTTCTCACCCTTGCTCTGACTCAACAAGAAGGAATTCATTTGGGGGCAACCTCAACAAGATGCCTTCGATAAAATCAATGGGTACTTAAGTTGGCTCCTTCAGATTTAGAGAAATGGTGGAGTCAACAAAATTGGCTCCTTCAGATTTAGAGACTACAAAGCTAGGATACGCTGATAAAGAAAGCTAGTAGAGTACTTACAGAATCCAACATCTTCGACAGAACAGAAGATCAGATATCGCGCTCTAAGTTACATTTTTTTAGCAAACGAATTATTTAAAAAGACCCCAGAGGTAGTTTTGTTAAAATGCCTTAGTGAGTCAGAGGCATATTTGGCTCTTTCAACAGTCCATAGTGGGACATGTGGCGCACACCAAGTGGGCCAGAAAATGAAGTGGCTTTTTTTTCCGATAAGGTATGTACTGGCCCACTATGCTGAAGGATTGTATTGAGTTTGCTAAGGGTTTCCAGGAATGCCAAATGCATGCAGGCATACAACATGTCCCTGCGAACGAGGTGCATTCGATTGTTAAACCATGGCCTTTTAGAGGTTGGGCCTTAGATTTAATTGGAGAAATTCGACCAGCATCATCGAAGAGTCAGAGGTATATTTTGGTGGGCATAAATTATTTCACTAAATGGATCGAAGTTATACCTTTACCAATGTAGAACAAGAGGATGTGATATATTTCATTAAAAAGCACATCATTTATAGATTTGGAATCCCATAGACTATAACTAGATATCAAGGATCAGTGTTCACTGGTAAAAAATGCAGGAATTTGCCAAAGAAGTGGATTTCAGATTATTAACCTCAACACCTTCTTAAGCTCAGGCTAATGGTAAGGTTGAAGCGGAAAATAAAGTGGTGATTAGTTTAATAAAGAAACACGTGGGGAAAAATCCTAGAAACTAGCACAAGACGTTAGACGAAGTGCTTTGGGCATGTCGAACGTCCTCCAAAGAAGCGACTAATATAACACCATTTTGACTAACCTTTGACCATGATGCAGTTCTACCATCAGAAATTGGTTCGACACGGGTTATCTGAGTCGAGCCAGGAGCGGCTGGAGTGGTCGTTTGTGTGAAAGATTCAATAATATTTTCCTACTTCCTTTTCCTTTTTAAAGGTTGATCATCAGGAGGGGAGTCATTATCTTCGTCGGAGTCGATAATCACCAGACTAGAGGCTCTTTTGGCCTTTGGTTTTATGGGAGTAGTTGGGGGATTTTTAGAACTCTAAAAAGAGAGAAAACCAAGATATCAGAGAACTATAAAACAAAAAAACAAACAAGCAAGTTTGAGATTGTTACCTTGGACATTGGGGCATTTTCCTCTGTCTTTTCTCCGACGCTCTCTTTCCTTTTCGCCTGAACCTTGACTGCTGATACAAAAGCAAGCAATCACAACAATATATATATATATATATATATATATATATATATATATATATATATATATATATATATATATATATATATATATATATATATATATATATATATATATAGGTCAGGAAAAGAAAAGAGTCGAAAAACCTTCCATTCCACACCTTCATGTATTTCGGATTCGATGCGAACATCTTCGATAATGATATGAAGATGGCCTTCAAAATTGTCTAACGTGTGCTTAGTCGGAACTATCCGTTGTGCCTTGGGTTTGGATTATTCTCGAAGGACTTTAATCGAATCCCTGCAGATAAACCAATCTGGAAATGAAGGGGAAAGAGCCACTCAAAAGTCAGCAGATGGCAATCGAGGAAATTTGGGAGGATACAGATTGAAGGCTAGTTCATAACGTTTCTTAGAGGGAACGTATGAAGGGAGTCGAAGACTCTCCATTTTCCTTAGAAATTTTTCCTTCAAAGTCACAGAGGCGTCGCAGACAATTCGACTAAGTTCATTTGGCCGGTAAACAGTTTCATAGAACCTTTGGAATGCTTGGCTTTCTTTGATATGAGTTGAAGTACATTTTTTCGCTTTATCCTGCACAAAGAGGAAAGCCTCGTTAATTAGATTGCTGAAGGAAGGAGCATCAAAAAACTCTTCAACATAATACTTCTACCACCAAGTATAAAACTCTATTATACAGAAGCAACAAGGTTTGAAGGGAACGGGGGCCAGCTGAGTCTTGCCCTCATAACGTGCTAGTTGCTTCGAACAAGCGTCTTCGCTGAATTTAATAGCAGGAAGCAAGAAAGTGCGCTTCTTCTCGAAGAGACATTTGGGAAGTGCTTGCACCAATCCTAACTATCGAGCCATAAGGTTTGGTTGGTAAGATACCAACGCAACTTGAGACTGCGGCATGTTCAGTCGAAGAGATATTAACCTTGGGGTTAAAAAGGTCTCTCATAGTTGTGTCGACTCTACTTCTTGGGCTTTTGCTGGCGCAGGAAAAGGCCTTGCGAACCATTCTGCCCCGTATTTTCTTGTTGCGAAGGGGGCCACGTTCGATGTAAAATCATGATAGTTCACCTGCATCATGACATATGAGGAAATCAGGCCTCAACGATGATCCTTCTTCGCCAGGAGTGAGCCTCACCAAGTGAGTCCCTTCGACTCTCCTGTTCTTGATTTCTTCTTCTTCTTCAATTACAGTACCCTTTTTGGGAATACTAGCTTCGAAGGAAGCATTCATCCACAGTTGTATTAACCAAAAAGGGTCTGACATTTGTAGGTTGTCTTTCGCACCTAGATCCTTCAGTTGGGTCTCTCCTTCACTCAAGGATTCATATAAGTTTCCTAGTATCATTTCACTCAAGTAGATGTCCTGCCCTCGATAAAGTAGGGTGGCTAGGGTCAGAAATTTCCTAGCTACTTGAAGGGATTTGAAACAAAAGACATAGTGGGATAACCAAACGGTGAGGAAAGCTATGTGTTCGATGTCTGAAACCTCACTAGTAGATTTGTCAAAGAAGTGGGAAATGAATGGGGAGCACGTGATTTGACTGACGAAAAACCTATTGAATCATATGATCAAGGTCAAGATCATATGTGGTACCAGTGGGTTTTATCCCTGTAATAACGGCTATATCAAACAATGTCGGACTCATCATCCCACAAGGGAGATGAAAGGTGTTGTGGGTGCTATCCCAAAAATATAGGGAGGATACTAACATGGTCGAATAGTAGTTTAGACTAGTTTTCGACAGCATGATAAGGTCATAGATCCCCATTTGTTCCCAAAGGTGGGACTTAACCTTTTCAACCTTGTTTAGCCAATTCATGTATTCATTGGACTCCTTGAAAGAGAGTGTGGCGCGAAAAACCCTAAAGTTGGTGCCCATATACCTTAAATTTATCCCACTAAGGGCTACAACATCCTCAGTAATGTTTTCTACTTGTTGTTTGTTGGCTTGGCCTATGGGTTTTGACCTATGGTAAGATGGGATGAAGTCTCTAATGGGTTCAGAATGAGAATCTACAGAAGGCAAAGGCCCACATAGGGCATGCCTTTTTCCAGCAATGGTGAAAGGAATTAGTACCTGAGAAGCGTAGATTCTGCATTTCTCCTCCTCCAATGGTTCAGGCGCAAACTGTTGATTTCCTATCACCTTCGGCCCAGCCAACACTTTAAAAGGGGGAAGTTGAGAGGTTCTCTTCAAGTCCTTTTTGTGAGCATTTTTGTGATCTTTGGTCATTGTGGAAGAAGACATTGTTAAAATGAAGGTTGTGGAAAAAGAAAGAAAAATTTGGGTTTTCTTTGTGAGATAATAGCAAGGAAAATACTGGAAAGCGTAAAAAATGATTCTGAGTAGATGATGTCACTTATAGGAGAAGGTAAAAGAACGTGGGAATGGGGAAAGATTAGTTGGCGACTAACATGGTTGTGGTGGGACACGTGTTGTACCGGAAAAGGTTTGATGGAATGTGAACAGTTAAAGTCTAAAACTCACCTTTTCTTAGGCCATGATTTCCTAAAACCTAAGAGCACACTATGCCAAAAAAGACCTTTAGCAGCGCTTTTTTTGGCCTTTAGCAGCGCTTTAAAGCGCTGCCAAAAGTGGCGCTGCTAAAGGTAAAGGCAGCGCTTTTTTTCAATGAAAAAGCGCTGCTAAAAGCTCCCTTCAGCAGCACCTTTAGCAGCGCTTTTTTAGCCCTTTAGCAGCGCTTTTGTAAGCGCTGCATAATTCCCCCAACCATCCCCCCCTTTAGCAGCGCTTTCAAAAAGCGTTGTCTTAGACCCCCCCCTTTAGCAGCGCTTTTGCAAAAGCGATGCCATAGCCCACCATTTAGCAGCGCTTTTTACAAGCGCTGCCTTAGACCCCCCCCCCCCCCCCCCCTTCCAAACCAATAGCAGCGCTTTTGTAGCGTAATATTTGTGACCTTTAGCAGCGCTTTTACATAAAAGCGCTATCTAATGTCCCAGTTTTTAAATTTTTTTTTTTTTAAAATATTCACCCTGTTTTGTATATTTTACCAACAACCTGCTTATATTACACAAACCTGCTTATAATTCAGGCCTTTATTTCAACACTTTGGCCTTATAAATAAAATTCAAACTTTGGCCTTAAATATACAATTCAAACTTTGGCCTTATATGTACAATTCAAAACTTTGGATACATTGTAACTCATGACTTTGTTCATAAACATTTTAATATACACATAAACCTGTTTAAATATGTTACAACAAAATTCGATCCTCAGAATTACAACAACACAAATACATTCAATTCACATATAATTACAAGTCTTCCAATCCGATAACTCTATACAATTCTCAACCCAAGAATAAATTGACACAATTCCTCTTTAATTTCTTCCAATTTTGCTTTCGTGTAAGTAGCGCACTTGAATTCATCATAATACTACATAATATAACAGATCGAATAAGATTTAAGTTTAAAACTAATTACTCAGATGAAGTATCGGATAATTATCAAAATGAATCATATAACTTATATAATGAATTGATCCATACCAGTACTGGAATCTCAAGTTGACTAGAAAGAATAATTTCCCTCATAAAGCGCAATACAAAATATCCACAGTCAATACCATTGCGCTGCCGAGGACACTGTAAATAGAAAAAACAAACGAACATTTATCCGGATATATAGTTTAAATAGTTTTATCAAGTAAAAACATGCGAGAATATACCTCCACTCTGATCCAGTTGATGTTGTTAGCCTTACTTTTTGGCACCGTTGCATCTCTTTGTGCTCTGAATATTTGTATAACTCTAACATAATATAAACGCATATTTAAAACAATGTCACATAATAAATAAAGATATATAATTAAAGACAACAGTATATGTCATCATACGTATCAACAAAGTTCCTCAGATTTTCATATTTTGTTGTATCGCCATCCAATGAATCTATATAATACACTATTTCTTTCGTCGGATTAATTGCGATCAACAACCAATGTCCACTATAAAATAAGACAACAGTTTAGACGGAAATGTTATATATATAGAAAGGGAAAAATCGAACAATTATAATAAATGAATTTAGAATAAAATCTAACCCATGGCCAGTGTTATATGGCAACAAGAACAACTTCTCCGTAGTCGCGCGCATAAATCTCTGCACTGTGTACTCTTTGACTGTATCTGGTGACTGGTCTATTATATGTGAGTTGACACAGCTAGCAGATAAGAATGCGAATACTGAAGTCTGTAGAAGCATGCTTCAGTCTCAAGTTTTGATGATGTCAATACTACTCAAAGTCATCTCTTGATTGCAAAAAGACAAGCCGTTCAAAGTCATCAAGATCAAGTCAAGCTATCTTTCAAGTCAAGCTACATATGGAACTATGATTCTTCCAGACATGGCTGCATTATCGGTATATCAAATTCTACCCTTATAATTTGATATACAAGTGTTCAAAAACATCAATCATTTATGCATAATACATAAGCATGTTTTTGAAACCTTAAAAATGGTATAACATTAATTTTAAAAAGCATTTTTCTTAAAATTAGCAGTGTTAACCGATTAACCATATAGGTTAACCGGTTAACCAATTTGAATTTTGAATTTTCTGGGCTAACGTACCAGTGATAACCGATTAACCATATGGGTTAACCGATTAACACTGAACGTGCAGTGAAAAATTGCTTTGTTTCAAGTTCAAAAATTATTTTAAAAACATACCTTTTCATGGTTTGAATCTTTTAAAATCATACCTTTTCTGAAAGGTTATTTTACTAATATAAATTCTGAGTTTTTCATTTTTGAAAAACAATCAATAGAACATAACTCAAAATCTTTTCAACCTCCAATACTCATTTTAAAATTATCTTAGAATCAAATTCATTTTTCAAAAAGTGTTCATACTTGCATTGAAAATTTCATATTCATTGAACACTTGTATTGAAAAATTACAAAGAGTGAATTTTGATTCATTGGAGAAGATCACTTTGATAGTTATACTCAAACCAAATTCATTACAATTATTTTATTTTTGACTTGTGATCCAGGATTGTTGGACACAAGGGTGAGTGTTTACAAGAGGACTGTTCTTGTACACTTGTGTTTTTATTGTTTGATAGTAGGCCTCACCGGTTGATGGTGTGATAGATTGTACTGTTTTAAACAATAGTGAAAACTCTCTTTCATGTTGAAAGGGGAGTGGAGTACTCTCGGATTGTGAGGGGAACCACTATAAATTCTGTGTCTTTTTCTTTCTGTTGATTTACTGCTTTCCATAACCAAGAATACCACTCAGTATATTTTCAAGAACCATATAAAAACCGGAAAAATTTCAGAAGTCCTAATTCACCCCCCCCCCCCTCTTAGGCATACTCTGTTCTTACAATTGGCATCAGAGCAGGTTAAGGTAACCTATTCCTAACGATTCAGTATGGCTTCCGCAAGTACCAACCCGGTTTTCAAAGATGGTGGAAGTAGTAACAAACCACCACTCTTTTCTGGAGAATACTTTGATTTTTGGAAAATCCGTATGAAGGCACATCTTGAGGCTCAAGGAGATGGTATATGGGAAACCGTTGAAACTGGTCCACATGTTCCTACAAGTGTGGTAAATGGTGTTGGAACCCCAAAGATTAAATCCTCATATGATGAAGATGACAAGAAGAGAATCTTGAATGAGAAGAAAGCAATCAACATACTTCAAAGCGCTCTCAGTATGGATGAATTCTTTCGCATATCACAGTGTAAATCGGCAAAACAGATTTGGGATACCTTGGTAGAAACGCATGAAGGAACAGCAGAAGTAAAAAGATCAAGACTTAACACGTTAAGTCAAGAATATGAGATGTTCCGTATGCAGCCCGGTGAATCTATTGTTGCCTTGCAAAAGAGGTTCGTTCATCTAACAAATCACCTGATTGGTCTTGGGAAGACCTTCACCAACGATGATCTCAACTTAAAAGTCCTAAGATCCTTGACAAGAGAATGGCAACCAAAGGTGACCGCCATTTCGGAAAAGAAAAGTCTTTCAACGATGACATCCGCTTCATTATTCGGGAAACTTCAAGAGCATGAACTGGAACTTAGAAGGCTTGAGAAACATGAAAGTCAAGACAAGAAGTCCAAAGGAATTGCCTTGAAGACTAACACAAAGGATGACAAAATTGACGAATCTTCCGAAGACGAAAATTTCATGCTTCTAGTAAAGAAGCTTGGTAAGTTTTTCAATAATAATAAAACTTCTTCTTTTTCTAAAAAGAATAGACATTTCAGGAAAAAGTAGGCATCCACATCAAACCAAGAAATTACATGTTATGAATGTGGAAAACAAGGTCACATAAAGCCAGACTGCCCAAAACTCGCAAATAAAGGAAAATTCAAGGGCAAGAAGGATTTCAAAACAAAGAAGGCTTATGTCGCATGGGACGACAACGAAGTGAGTTCATCATCGGAATCAGATAGCGATGAATGCGCAAATATTGCCTTAATGGCCTCTCACCATTCCGATGACGAAAACGAGGTTAGTAGTAATTTTTCTGTCTATGATAATGATGCACAAGAAGTTATAGATGAACTTCTAAAAGAGTGCAAGACTTTGTATAAAGACATCTCATCACAAAAGAAAAGAATTTTACTTTTAGAAAAACAAAATTCTGATTTCTTGAAAAATATTGAAGATGAAAAACAAAAAGTGATGGATGAAAAACAAAGTCTTGTATGTAAGAATTGTGAGTCTTTGTCTTTTCAAATTGTTCAACTTAAAAGAGTTTTAGAAAGATACGAAAAAGGTCAAATTGGCTTGGAAGAGATTCTTAAACATCAAAGGTATCCTAATGATAAAAGTGGATTGGGATATTCTAAATTTTCAAAACCAAGCACCAATAAGACCATTTTCGTAAGAGCAAGTGAACAAATTGTGAAGAAAGAGACAAGCACTTCTAAAACTCAGCATCAAAATCATAACAAGAAAAGAATTAATAAGAAAAAGAATTATATTCCTCGATATAGAAGTCATTTTCAACCTACATGTTTTTATTGTGGTATTAAAGGGCACACACCTAATGCCTGCTATGTACGTAATATTGGTGTTGCAAAGGGGCATTATGTGTGGGTTGAAAAAGGTACTAACTTTCAAGGACCCAAAGCAATTTGGGTACCTAACACTACCTAATTTTGTTTTGTAGGTATGCTTGAAGACAACCACAAATCAATGGTATCTTGATAGTGGCTGCTCGAAGCATATGACGGGAGATATAAACAAATTTTCAAGTCTATCATTAAAGGCCAAAGGATACGTCACTTACGGTGATGATAATAAAGGAAAAATTCTTGGAGTTGGAACCATTGGTGCACCTCCATGTACAATCATCGAAGACGTTCTTTTTGTTGAAGGCCTTAAGCATAACCTGCTTAGCATCAGTCAATTGTGTGACAAAGGATTCAAAATCAACTTCACAAAGGAGGAATGCTTGATCGAACACGAAGTCACTCATGAGATTCTGCTAAAAGGTAAAAGATATAATAATATTTTTATGATCTCTTTTGATGACTCTTCCTTGAAGGTAAAGTGTCTTATGGCGAACAACAACGAGGCATGGCTTTGGCATAAAAGATTTGCTCACATTCACATGGAGCATTTAAACAAATTAATCAAGCATGATCTGGTTGTTGGGCTTCCGAAGATAAAATTCATCAAGGATAAATTATGCGATGCATGTCAAAAGGGAAAACAGACCAAGACAACTTTCAAATCCAAGCAAGTGGTTTCTACATCAAGACCACTTCAATTGTTGCACATGGATCTTTTTGGTCCATCAAGAACGAAGAGCTTTGGAGGTAGTATTTATGCTTTAGTTATTGTTGATGATTTTTCTCGATATACCTGGACAATGTTTTTAGTGCAGAAAAATGATGCGTTTAAGGCATTCAAAAAGTATGCAAAACAAATTCAAAACGAGAAGTCACTCACTATAGCCTCCATAAGAAGCGACCACGGTGGAGAATTTCAAAATTCAGACTTTGAAGAATTTTGCAAAGAACATGGAATTTCTCATAATTTTTCGGCACCAAGAACTCCTCAACAAAACGGCGTCGTAGAACGGAAGAATCGTTCACTAGTTGAACTTGCTAGAACAATGCTCAGCGACACAAATCTTCCAAAATATTTCTGGGCAGAAGCAGTAAGCACGGCATGCTTTGTAAGCAACCGCGTGAATATTCGACCGCTACTCAAAAAGACTCCGTATGAGTTGTTCAAGGGAAGGAAACCGAATATATCATTCTTCCACATATTTGGCTGCAAATGCTTCGTTCTCAACAACAATAAGGACAATCTCGGTAAGTTTGATGAGAAGTCCGACGGAGGTATATTTCTTGGTTACTCTCTTTATAGTAAAGCTTTTAGAATTTTTAATAAAAGAACTCTTACCATTGAAGAGTCCATTCATGTTTCGTTTGATGAGACTAACCCCTCGAAAGAGGATAATATTGTTTTGGATGATGATGATGATTTTGTAGATACTTCACAAAATGAAGAAATTGTTTCAAAAGATCAAACAATATTACAAGAAGATGTTACTCAAGAAAATTAAGATCTTCCGAAGGAATGGAGAACACACAGAGATCACCCAATTGATAAAGTTATTGGTGATATTAGTCAAGGCGTTGCAACTCGACTTAATTTAAAGGATGCTTGTCTCAACATGGCGTTTGTATCTCAAATTGAACCATCAAAGATCGATGAAGCTTTAGGTGACGACCAATGGATTATAGCAATGCAAGAAGAACTTAATCAATTTGAAAGAAATCAAGTTTGGACCCTTGTACCAAGACCGGACAATAAGCATATTATAGGAACCAGATGGGTGTTCAAGAACAAACTTGACGAGAATGGGATTATAGTTCGTAACAAGGCAAGATTGGTCGCACAAGGCTACAACCAGGAGGAAGGAATTGATTTTGATGAAACATTCGCTCCGGTAGCAAGGTTAGAAGCAATTAGATTACTACTTGCTTACGCGTGTTCTATGAATTTTCAGTTATTCCAGATGGATGTCAAAAGCGCTTTCCTGAATGGGTACATTAATGAGGAAGTCTACGTCAAACAACCTCCGGGTTTTGAAGACTTCAAAAATCCCTCACATGTTTTCAAACTGAAGAAGGCTCTCTACGGTTTAAAATAAGCACCACGAGCATGGTATGATCGCCTTAGCAACTTCTTATGTGAGAAAGGATTTACAAAAGGAAAGGTTGACAAGACGCTGTTTATAAAGAAGATCAAGGGTAACACCTTGTTAGTACAAGTCTACATCGACGACATCATATTTGGATCAACAAACAAAGAACTCTGCGAAGAATTCTCACTCATGATGCGAGAAGAATTCGAGATGTCCATGATGGGAAAGTTAAATTATTTTCTTGGACTACAAATCAAGCAAACCAAGGATGGAATCTTCCTCAACCAATCCAAGTACTGTAAGGAATTAATAAAGAAATTCGATATGGATAGTTGCAAGATGATGTCTACTCCTATGGGATCCGGAACGTATGTTGATCAAGATGAATCTGGTACTCCAATTGATATTACTAAATATTGAGGTATGATTGGTTCATTACTATATTTGACGGCAAGCCGTCCTGACATTATGTTTAGTGTTTGTTTGTGTGCGCGCTTCCAAGCAAATCCGAAGGAATCGCATCTCACTGCTGTGAAGAGAATTATCAAGTATCTCAAAGGAACGACCAACGTCGGATTATGGTATCCTAAAGGTAGTACTTGTTCTTTAGTTGGTTATTCTGACGCTGACTATGCAAGATGCAAAACCGATAGAAAAAGTACAAGTGGTACATGTCATATTCTCGGAAATGCTCTAGTATCATGGGCCTACAAGAAGCAAGCTTGTGTAGCACTCAGCACCGCCGAAGCAGAATACATCGCCGCAGGAAGTTGTTGTGCACAAATTTTATGGCTGAAACAACAACTTCTGGATTATGGTGTTGACCTCAGATGCATTCCTCTATGATGTGACAATACTAGTGCCATAAATATCACAAAGAATCCGGTTATGCATTCCAGAACAAAGCACATCGATATCCGGCATCATTTCCTTCGAGATCATGTATTAAACAGAGATGTTGATGTTACTTTCGTCGACACACACAACCAACTCGCCGACATCTTCACCAAGCCTTTGGCAAAAGAATCATTCTACAAAATTCGGAGAGAACTTGGGATTCTTGATGAAGGTGACATCTGATCTTTTTCTCTATTATATGTATGCATTATTTGTGATATGTTTTCATGGGTATACATTCTATTTTTTATGTATTTTTCAAAAATTCGAGCATGTTAATCGATTAACCATATGGGTTAACCGATTAACACTGTTGAATTTTCAATTCTGATTAAATTTTTTAATGTGTTAAACGATTAACCTATATGGTTAACCGATTAACACTGTTAATTTTTCAAAAAATCAGAAACGAAAATTAATTAAATTTTTGAAAATTTTATATTTTTCTTTATATATTTTGTGTGGTCCATATTCTCTTAAATATCCACATCCATATCCAAAATCCACATTCCCTCTTAAAATCCTAACTTCTCTCTCCCACTCTTAAAAGTTGGAAAAACTCCCCACAACTTCTCTAACCCTAACTTCCTCAGAACCCACAACCCCAGTTCTGTCAAACCTCCATCCATGGCTTCAGCATCAAACCGCGGCAAGGGAAAACTTCCAGAACATCACTCTGCATCTGATGAAGATATTCCTATGGAAACAACCAAGAAGCGCATAATGGATTTCAAAGTCCGAGTTCGTTCTATCCTTCCGGTAAAGTATGTGAATCTTAAGGCTTTTCCTGCATCATCTTTTGATTTTCCTGCTTTGCTCAAATATCAGAGGATCGATAAATTTGTGTCTGATTCTGGAAACTGCTACCCGGATCTTGTCAAATCCTTTTTGCATAAACTGTCTGTGTTTCTAAATGCAAATGATGAGCATATTATGAAAACAATAGTTAGAGACTGAGTTGTTGAAGAAAATCTGTCTGATGTTGCTGCAATGCTGAACATACCATCATCTGGGTACTTTCTGAGAAAGGGAGTTAACCACGTGGAAGGGCCGTGGTCCAACTACGACAAGATGGAGTTCTATTATCAGATCTGCAGATTTCCAAAGGAGATGATTATCGCCAACCAACGTACTGCTCGTCTATTGTGCTATGCAAAGAATCTTACCGTCTCTGATCGGATGCTTCACTACATAATCTGCTATGTGCTGATTCCCAAGGATTCGAATCATGCACAAATTAATGATCTGGAAATGCAACTTCTTTTCGCCATCAAGAACAAGATTCGTGTCAATTGGATTATGACCATCATGTATCACCTTCAACAACAACTATCTCTGTCGACTCGTCTTCCTTATGCATGGCTGATATCAAGAATTTTGGAATTGACTACTTTGGATCTTAACCGTGAAACAACCATCAAGATGAAATCAACCACCAATGAGATCAACGAGATTACAATTGTCAAGAATACTGGAATTTTTAAGGATAATGACGGTACTTACAAGTATTCAGAAGAAGGAGCCAATGCTAACCAGGCCTTTCCCGTACCTGCAGGAGGCATCACAAACGAGTTCCTTTACCAAACTATCATGACTCAGCATAGAGAAACCTCCCGGGCCATTGCTTCTCTCCGGAACCTTGTACTTTCTTCTCACCACACCAACCCTGACAGCCCTGTTGTATCTGATGAATAAAATGAAGAGGAAGAAGAGGAGGAGGATATGGCGGATGAGGATTTTTAGAGAATATGCTGCTGCTGTTGTTTTTATTGCTTTGCTTTCTAGTTTTAAGTTTTTATGCTTTCAGTTGAACTATGTTTTATTGTAACAAGTACAATTTCTATTTGCTGCATTTTATATGTACTACTGTTTGTGCTTTGTGTTTACTTGGCTTTGCATGTGCTTATTACTATATATACTGCTATCTTGTGATTTCTTTGAAAGCTCTTCCTTTTTGCTGATGTCAAAGGGGGAGAAGAGCTTGGTTCTTTTAATGTCTCTCTGTGTGCAGATTTTTTTTCCTCTGTTAAGATAGGGGGACTTGCTAGACATAGGGGGAGAACCAGATCAAGAACCAAGAGATATCGCACAACATCTTTGATTGCCATCATCAAAAAGGGGGAGAATGTAGAAGCATGCTTCAGTCTCAAGTTTTGATGATGTCAGTACTACTCAAAGTCATCTCTTGATTGCAAAAAGACAAGCCGTTCAAAGTCATCAAGATCAAGTCAAGCTATCTTTCAAGTCAAGCTACATATGGAACTATGATTCTTCCAGACTTGGATGCATTACCGGTATATCAAATTCTACCCTTATAATTTGATATACAAGTGTTCAAAAACATCAATCATTTATGCATAATACATAAGCATGTTTTTTAAACCTTAAAAATGGTATAACATTAATTTTAAAAAGCATTTTTCTGAAAATTAGCAGTGTTAACCGATTAACCATATAGGTTAACCGGTTAACCAATTTGAATTTTGAATTTTCTGGGCTAACGTACCAGTGTTAACCGATTAACCATATGGGTTAACCGATTAACACTGAACGTGCAGTGAAAAATTGCTTTGTTTCAAGTTCAAAAATTATTTTAAAAACATACCTTTTCATGGTTTGAATCTTTTAAAATCATACCTTTTCTGAAAGGTTATTTTACTAATATAAATTCTAAGTTTTTCATTTTTGAAAAACAACCAATAGAACATAACTCAAAATCTTTTCAACCTCCAATACTCATTTTAAAACTATCTTAGAATCAAATTCATTTTTCAAAAAGTGTTCATACTTGCATTGAAAATTTCATATTCATTGAACACTTGTATTGAAAAATTACAAAGAGTGAATTTTGATTCATTGGAGAAGATCACTTTGATAGTTATACTCAAACCAAATTCATTACAATTATTTTATTTTTGACTTGTGATCCAGGATTGTTGAACACAAGGGTGAGTGTTTACAAGAGGACTGTTCTTGTACACTTGTGTTTTTATTGTTTGATAGTAGGTCTCACCGGTTGATGGTGTGATAGGTTGTACTGTTTTAAACAATAGTGAAAACTCTCTTTCATGTTGAAAGGGGAGTGGAGTATTCTCGGATTGTGAGGGGAACCACTATAAATTCTGTGTCTTTTTCTTTCTGTTGATTTACTGCTTTCCATAACCAAGAACACCACTCAGTATATTTTCAAGAACCATATAAAAACCGGAAAAATTTCAAAAGTCCTAATTCACCCCCCCCCCCCCTCTTAGGCATACTCTGTTCTTACAAAGTCAATTCATTCGGGACCAATAACTTGTCATACAAGAACCTAAAAAAACATAATGAACATTAGAATATTAAGTTAAACGAGCAAATTTTAAAATGTTCAATTATTTAATTAAAATGGACCGAAGTACCTGATGTATGAATGCATAACACCGATGCCCAGTTCAGAATGGTTGAAAACCTGATCAAAATCCTCCTTAGCAATTGTTTCGGGATATTCAAAACCGAAAACACCTGCCTCCATATGTATTTGACGGACGCCACCCTCAGGCACATCTGATGTTCCGACATATGTTTCAATGCACATCCTAAATCGAGGAACAATTGCTTTTCTGGGAACCTTGGGAGTTTCATGCATCTTACCCTTGCTGACTTGTTGCGACTGCTGATCATGAACCTAAAAGTCATATATAAGTTCAGTAATTAATATTGTATAACAAGATAGTCATGTAACTGTAGTAGTACCTGTTTCTTTGATGCAGCTGAATTGGTATCCCGCACAATAATTCTATCATCTTTTGATTTGGATTTTGTAGGAGTCTAAGATCATCATGTAAATAAGAAAATGTAGATGTAAGAATAACTTTCATGTATGAATCATAAAACATTTGAGTATTAAAAGGTTCAACCTACCTCATCATCTATGCAAATCAGATTTGTCGGCCATGCCACATACGATCCTACTGCGTCTCCCACCACTGTTGCGCCTGAAATATCATCTGGTATAGGAAACAACGCACTCCCCTCTAATGCAATATCAATAGATACTTTCAAAAATCCAGAAGGGAGCGGTTTGTGGTGAAGTAAGTCTCCCATAAAGTTATGCACCTTTCCCTTGCCAACCATTCGATGAGTAGGTGACGATAAATATAGCCGGCAAAGTGAAATGCCCTAAACAAATAATGATCAGTTAATGTGTCAATTAAGTAAAGTGTGCTAAATTAATTTCAATGTAATATATACAATTACCTCTGGAAGCTTCTGTGGACAACCGGTACTATCTTTGTCACTAGTAGCTCTACCCTCTGGAGCGCGTCTTTCCGCCATGTATCTCTCCTTATCCTTCTGTAATTCACGGATTTGCGCTTTCAATTCCTCCAAAGTCTCCATCACTTCTTTATTGGTTGGATTTTTTTTCTTTGGCTGCTTATACAGTTTGGATGGAGTGACACCAAATCCCTTACCCCTCACACGCCCAGAATACTCAGGAATATTCAGCACCCGGCTCAGTAAGCTCCTGCAATCATTATCCTCGGCGGGAGTTATGGTCTGGGACAGAGTCTCCTGAAATATAGATAAAAACATATATAAATATATTACACAATTTTGATCAGTTACTGACAAAGATAACGTTGTACTTACACATTGTTCAAATACTTGTTGAACTTCTTCCTGAACGACTCCATCTCGTCCCACACGGGCAGCCTTCCATACAACATGGTCCGGAAGAGATGTCGCATCACTCTTCTCCTCTTCTAACTACGCATTAAGACGGATAATAAAGCATTGTATCCTATTATATATACTTACTATTTTTTGTAAATATATCATATTAAAGCATTTATATGTACTTACTATTTTTTGTTCTAATCGTGCATATCCCAACCGACCCTTTCTGTATGGATATGCGGGATTTGATGCCCGTTGACGATTTACGCCACTAACAACCTGAAAAAACAAGTTTATCAGAACTCTTGTACATGGAAGAAGTATATATACTATACATAGTTCATGATAAGTTGTACTTACTTCAAATTCTTTTGATCTTCGCTTTGCAACAAACGTCTCCCATTCTTCCTCCGAAATCAAATCTGCGTACTTCATCGGACGCTCTGAGTCAACAAAGTTTCCTTCAGAATCTTTTAGAAACTTGTTTGTTAAAAACACTCTAAATCCCCTCAAGCGTTTTCCGGCCAATTGAATACAATATTTTCTCCTACGATCTTCAATATTGAAAGATCTCTGCAAACAAACACACATACATATAACATGTTAGTATATTTAATTTAAAGACATAAATGTCAACAATAATTAAACAATTCCAATATTATACCTGAATCTCGGTCCAAATCTTATCTTTAGCCGGTTGTAATGAAACAATTCTCCAATTATCGCAAGTAATCGGAACTTGCGAACGTACAAGTGCTCCGATGTAACTTGTTAGCAACGCACCGTTAGACTCAACTAATTGATCTCTTTCATTCCAATGGACATCATACTTTACTCCTTTATCTCTCGCACGGATGATTTTTTTCATAATTGTTATGCCTCTTTTAATATCGCCTTCCACGTCTTTTGTTGTTTGTTTTCCATCATGTGATGTTTCCTCGTTGCTGGCCATAATATATATACCTGTAATTCAGAAAAACCAAAGTATCAAATGAATGACATGCAAATATGTAAATAACAAATATATACATAAGAAATGTGTAAATAAGAAAAACATGGTATAAATAAGAAATAACAAAAACATGGTATAAATAAGACACGTGTAAATAAGAAAAACATGTTACAAGTACCTTTAACATCTCTTTCTTTTTTTCGTTGTAACGGGGTTTACTTGTCTCTTAACAACACGGACAGATGGATTGATCCAAATTCCCTCGTTATGATCATTTCTAATATATGATTCGTCCTCTCTAATATTCTCATCTGGTTCATCTATAATATAAGATTCATTCTCAACATAAACATCCCCCTTTTCTCCAATGTTATCATTGATTACTTTGTTGGAAAAAAGAACTATAGACCATTTCGTACTTGTCGGATCAGTGACATAGAACACTTGTTTAGCTTGCGTGGCTAGAATAAAAGGCTCATCTTTGTACCCCACCTTATTAAGATCCACTTTCAAAAAACCTGATTTATCCATTTGTATGCCACTATTATTTTCAACCCACTTGCATCCAAAGATAGGAATCTGAAACTTCTCATAATCAAACACCCAAATGCGCTCGATAACCCCATAATACGAGGAAATGTGCATTGCTTCGGCAAGCACGGTGACACCACTATTTTGCATTGTACTTTTATCATCTTGTTCCTTTATATAAAATGTGTATCCATTAATTGCGTATGCGCTATAAGAAAACACATGCAAACTTGGACCATATGCTAAACATCTCAACCTTTCTGTTATTGAAGCGGGATCAGAATCAAACTTTGAAAAAATATGCTCCTTGAACCATGTTATAAAACTTCGATTGTGCTCACGTACTATCCAATTTTCATTTCTATTCAGATTTAAAACTCGGAGAACGTCCTTGTGCATTTCAACATACGGCTCAACCTCAATGTCATTGTGCAGAACATACAAATGCACTTGCTCCCGTTCATCCCTTGAAACTGTCACAACTTTATTTCCAATTAACTGTTTACCATCTATTTTTTCAACAACATGAGATTTTGGGAGGCCAATGGATTGAACGTTGGACAAATATTCAGTACAAAACTCAATAGCTTCTCCAACAATGTATCGTTCAACAATACATCCCTCTGGTCGACTTCGGTTTTTCACATACCCTTTCAATATTTTCATATAACGTTCAACAGGGTACATCCATCTCATATAGGCAGGTCCACACAGTTGTGTCTCTTTCACAAGATGAACAACTAGATGTACCATTATGTCAAAAAATGATGGAGGAAAATACATTTCAAGCTCGCACAAAGTAATAACTATTTCTCTTTGCAATGTTGGTAAGATCGCAGGATCTATCACCTTACTACAGATTGACCTAAAGAAAAAACACAATTTAGTTATTGCGCCTCTCACTTTTTCTGGCAAAATAGAACGTATACCTATTGGTAGAAAGTGTTCCATTATAACATGGAAGTCATGTGTCTTTAAACTTTTTAACTTGAGGTCTTTCATAGAAACAAGTCTTCTAATATCTGAAGAGTATCCTTCTGGAACTTTAACTTCACTCAGAAACTTACACAGTATCTTTTTCTCCTTTCTAGATAGAGTATAAGCAGCAGGTGGTAGATATGTGCGGTTTCCTTTCTTCAAGGGTCCTAATTCATTCCTTATTCCCATTGCTACCAAGTCCTTTCTTGCTTTAAGGCCATCCTTATACTTTCCTTGTATATTGAGTAACGTACCAATAACACTTTCAAATACATTTTTTTCAATATGCATAACATCAAGAAAATGTCTTACATACAACGACTTCCAATACGGCAACTCAAACAAAATTGACCTCTTCTTCCACCCACGCGTGACAAGCGTATGAGCAAAAGGCTTGCCAAACTTAGTACTCACATCTTTCACCTTTTCAAAAATTTGTTCGCCGGTCAATGTAGGTGGAGCTTTACCTTGTTCTGAATCTCCATTGAATGCTTTTCTCCACCCACGGTAGTGATGACTAGAATTTAAGAATCTACGATGACCAAGAAAGACATTCTTCTGACCAAATTCGAACCGCGTCCAATCTGTGTTTTCTTCACAGATAGGACACGCACATTGACCTTTAATGCTATACCCCGATAGATTTCCGTATGCTGGGAAATCATTAATTGTGCCAAACACCATCGCCCTCAAATTGAAACTTTCTTTCCTATATCCATCATAAACCTCTACACCGTTCTCCCACAAACTCTTTAAGTCTTCGATTAGAGGTGTCAGGTATACGTCTATGTCATTCACTGGTTGTTTAGGGCCAGAAATTAACATAGATAACATCATGTACTTACGCTTCATACATAGCCATGGAGGTAGGTTATAAATCATAATAATTACAGGCCAGGTAGAATGTGAGATACTCTGCAGACCATGCGGATTCATTCCATCAGTCGATAATGCCAAGCGAAGGTTTCTAGCTTCTTCTCTAAAATCAGGATAATCATTATCAATTTTCATCCACTGTGGTGAATCTGCCGGATGTCGATACTTCCCATCTACAATTCTATCATCTGCATGCCAAGTCAGGTGTTTTGCATCTGTTTCACTACGAAACATGCGTCTGAATCTCGAAATTATAGGAAAATACCATAATACTTTTGCTGGTGACAATTTTTTCTTATACCGAGATACACCGCATTTAGGACACTCGTTTAATGATGCATATTCATTTTGAAACAAAATGCAATCATTTGGACAAGCATGTATCTTATCATAGCTCATGCCAATAGAGCATAACATTTTTTTAGCTTCATAGGTTCGATTGGGAATAACATTATCCTCCGGAAGCATCTCTTGAAGTAGGGCTAACAACTCTGTGAAACTTTTATCCGACCATCCATTACCCGCCTTTAAATTGTACAACTTTAATACCGCGGACAATCTTGTGAAAGTAGTGCAACCTTTATACAACGGTTTCTCTGCATCACTTACCAACCTCTCAAACATCTTGGGACAATCTTGAAGATCTTCTTCAAGTGCTTCTGCAATCTCTTCGACTCGATCACAATCATATGTATCTCTGCCATTATCCTTTGAAGCACATGTCGTATTATTCCGGGGTTCAACATTCTCGTTGCTTATCTCACCATGTAATGTCCAACATGTGTAACTTCGATCAATTCCATGTCTCATTAAATGAGATTCCAACTGAACGACGTCAACTCGACGCCCATAACAACATCCTAAGCAAGGACATGTGATCCTACTAGGGTCTTTGGCGTGTTCAACAGCAAACTTAACGAACTTCGATACCCCATTCTCGTATTCTTTTGACAATCGATTACCAGACATCCATTTTTTATCCATACTAATTGAGTAATCTACACTAAACTATAAAAGTTAAACAAAACAGAGAATACCTGTAAGGAAATCACTAACTTCTAAGAATGCTACGCAATAAGATGCTTGGAAACGATCACAACTTTGCTCTTCACAGGTAACCCCTATAGCAGACAAAATATAAATTTTATTAAAATCATATTAATAATTAACCAAGACAAATCATATTAAAAATACTAGATAATCCACCAAAGCAAATCATATTAAAATTACTAGATAATCCTTAAACCAAAATGACACCCTTACTAAACATTGAGAAATCCTAACTAAACATATAAAACCATAATAACATATCATATAATCATTGAGAAATCCATACTAACATATCAACATATAAAACCATCAACATATAAAACCATAATAACATATAAAACCATATCATATAAAACCATATTCATGTTGGCTACTCTCTTAAAAAATAGGAATTTCCAAACTATATTGAAAAAAAAATGCTCTATCAAGTTACATTAATATTTTTTAATTAATTAACTATTCATTTTCTCTCACTTTTCCCTTCCTTTTTATATTCTATTCATTCTCCATTTGTACAACTTTTATCAATCTCTTCTATTCTTTATTCACCTTGCAAAACTATCTACCACCTAGCCATCACTTAACAACACTAACATTCATCATCATATAAACTCACCACTAATTTTCATTCTCCATTTGTACAACTTTTACACACTATCTTCACTTTTTTGATTCTATTCATCTCTCACTATCGACTAACCTTCAATATCTCACTATCGTAGTGTATTGGTTCTATTTGTAACACCCTTCTAACCCCACATGAAAATACATAAATAATCAGAGTAAATTAACATGCTTTCACAAAAGGGCGTCACACATAATTTCAAAACATCAAAACCACCTGTCATGCTTTAAACACTCAAATAAAATAATCATGCTTTTCAAAGTTCACTTTGCATGTAGCAGCGGATTCAATTTATATTCATAATTCTTTTCACATAGCATTCATGTTCATCTCATAATTCAACAATACTTGGGCACTAAGGCCAACATCACAATATTTCGATACATTTAAAACACAACTTAAAATACATAAAATATCTCTAAAGCAAAAACCCAAACAATCCTAGTGTTACATAACCAGAGCATGACTCGACCCAACATAATTAAAATACTAAACGACTGCACCAGCAGAGACCTAACAACTATTAGCAGTACAACTCCAAGATACCTGCACGATGTCATAAAGGACATCATTCCAACAAAAGGGTGAGAAATATTACCATAATAATCAAAGCACATAATCATATATAAATGCGCAAGTACCGAATACATACATTTCACATTTTCTCACCACAATGCATATTAACACAATAACCATGCACATAATATATATATCCATAGCATCAAATACACATATTATACTCCTCACCACAATACCTCACATACCCACTAACATACATCGCAAAGCATATATGTATAAAACCAAGCATTTCATCATGCATACATTCGCAATTACAATTAATCCTCACAAACATACACGTTATGTTTCATTCATCACGAATCATATAACATACGCCATCATGTTTAATCATCAATTCATTATTCAATATCTTTCTCAATTACTCAATCGCAACCCACAATTCAACAATTCATACTCACATGCATATTTCATATAACACTCATAACCATGCCATGTGACTCACTTAAAACTCACCCAATATCACCAATCCCCTTTTTAGGATTATGGGTACGTCACTTATACCCTACCAGGAATAACACCTCAGTTATTCTACCCCGGTAATTACTCCACTAGGAACGACACATTGCCATTCTACCCCAGTGAGTACAAATCTTTCACATAAACATTATTATCTATATTACTCTCATATTTACCAATCATTACCTATATACATGTACTATTATATTCTCAGGCATTATTCACAATTCAACACATACATTACACTGCATATATATATATATATATATATATATATATATATATATATATATATATATATATATATATATATATATATATATACACAACTAAGCATACTCATCAATCATGCTTCTACAATTCACATCATTTTCACACAAACATTTATAATTATATTTATTCATACATCTCAATCATTCCATACATCGCAATGTATCCATATAAGTATCTATATATAAATAGAACATCAAGCATATACAATATGCATTCACCAATGTTTACATCAATCCATGTAAACCCACATATATATACATATCTTCAAGCCTACTCATTCATGCCATTATCGCAATTCGTGTTAGTTCACATAAACATACACAATATGTTTATATCATCACCATTTCACATAAACATTCACATACATGTTTATTTCACCAATACATCATATAAAGATGAATTATGCAACTCATAGAGACCGACTCACGACTCTATGCAGATGCAAATGCGGTACCGACTCAATTCAGCAGGTTCAATTGAAGAACCAAATGGAACCATCGCTCGTTACCGAAGTAACTCCCCGTCGGGCCTACGATGTTCACCCATTGCTCACACCCCACATGGGCACACAATGTTTATGGATTGCTCACACCCCACATGGGCACACAATCCGATTGCTCACACCCCACAAGGGCACACAATCGTTCTGCAGATTCTACGCGGAACCAAATATAGACCATCGCTCACACCCCACATGGGCACACGATGTCTCTGCAGATCCTACACGGGATCAAATATAACCATCGCTCACACCCCACATGGGCACACGAGGTTCTGCAGATCCTACACGGGATCAAATAACACAAATGCATATCATAATGCTTCACATGCAAACATGACTCAATCAACTATAAACCATCGCTCACACCCCACATGGGCACACGAGGTTTCTGCAGATCCTACGCGGGATCAATCAACACAAAATGCATACATGTTTACAAACATACTCATGCATCTATCACATTTCACTGCATACATTTATTATCCATTCACAACATATATATCATAATGCAAATATATATATTCATCATTTATTTCACAGCATTTCATATATGGTTCTCATACAAAATGACTCAATCAGTTATAGACCATCGCTCACACCCCACATGGGCACACGATGTCTCTGTAGATCCTACACGGGATCAATCAACACAAACTGCATACATATTCGCAAATATATTATCATGCATTCTTCACACATCAACACGTACAATTATCATGCACTCATAATGTGTATTATATTCATCATTCATCACAATTGCCTTGCATTTTTATTCAATTCTAAACAATGCATAATTTGCCCAAAGGCCACGATTCAAAATCATATTCATACACTAGGATTCACGTCTTACAGCTACCCATAGCACATCACAAACCAGCATATAAGCTATTAAATCAAAGAAAGGTCGATCGCAACCGAAACCCCAAGCCACGACAGCACCACGCAACAGGGAAAATTCATCCTGCTACGTTCGCTACACGCTCGCCTAGCGAGCTGCTAGCGAGCGTTCGCTACCTCCTCGCCTACCGAACTGCTAGCGAGCAAGAACAGAGGCTACAGACCTCGTTCGCTACCCCGTTTGCCACAGCGAACCTCCAGCGAGCTCCTCGCTACTCCCTTCGCTGCCAGCGAGGGACATCAGGATCTCACTGTCCCAAGTCTGGGACCGTTCGCTGCGCGCTCTCCTAGCGAGCTGCTAGCGAGCGTTCGCTGCGTTCTCGCCTAGCGAGCTGCTAGCGAGTCGCCTGCGAACAGTAACATTCAGTTATTCTCCAGCACCTCCAAACTCACCAAAATCACCCGATTAAATCCAAAGTTGTTCCAGTAGCCTTAGTCTTACATATCTCGACTAAGCTACGAAAGTTATTCTCGATTCTAACCCTCCGAACATCGGCTTCTATCGATTTCTATCATTTCGACCTAAATGGAAACAAGGTTGGAAAACAACCAAACTCATCCACACACATACACAATCATACACAATGATTAAGATAGTAAGATTTCACACCCTTACCTTAGATTAATCGAAGCCATAGGATGTTCTTGATGATTCTCCAAGTTTTCCTCTTTTTCTCCTCTTTTCTCTTCTTCCTCTTTCTTTCTCTTTCTTTCTTTCTTTCTTTTCTTTTTCCTTCCACTTTCTCATATATATATATCTTTCCCTTTATTTCTTTCCATTGAACTTCCTCTCTCAAAACATCTATCAATCCATTTAAATAATCATCTAATTATTCAAATAATTAGAATAATCCAAATAAATTAATTATTTAACACAAATAATTAATCATTGAAAATTGGGTTGTTACAACTCTCCCCCACTTTAGGAATTTTCGTCCTCGAAAATGTTACCTCTTGCTCATCAATCTGAACTAGCAATGTCTCAACAGTCAAATCCTTCCTCACTTGTACACCATCCACCCGGATGAATGCACCTGCACTTCCTCGATTAGGCATATACCATATTATGTAAATTCACAAGCGACAGCGGTAAGACAATCAAACATGATACTTCTCCCACGCTTCCGTTGCGCCCTCTGATACTAAGCAACAAACCACGGTGTGTGCTTTCGAGACTTCAAAGCTCGATCAACACCCGTCACCACTGAAACTCTCAGAACACGTCCTTTCTTAGATCTTCTTGATCTTCTCAGTTGTCTCTTACACAATCCTCAGGTCCGAGCACAACACTCTCGCCTAAATCATACCAATACAAAGGAGTCCTACACCTCATACCATACAACGCTTCAGATCCCTATCTGGCACAATATTCGACGACACCTCATACAACTTCATCACCTCAGCGATATCCATCTCAACCAGCTCCAACATAGAATGATTAATCCTCATTGGTAGGAAAAAAAACCAATCTAGCCATTCCATCCAAAATCACTCGATTAAAATCATACTCCTCAAATTCTCCGGAAAACCCAACGCAAAATCCATGGGAATACTATCCAATTTCAACTCTGGAATATACAACGGTTACATCAGACCCAACAGTCTCATACGTTCATTCTTCGACTTCCGACAAGTCTAACCAGCACATACGACTAAACCACTTCTCTCTTCATCTATGGCCATCAAAATAATTTTCTCAAATTCAGTTACATCTTTATAGCACTAGGATGGATACTCCATCTACCACAATACTCTTATTTCACTTAATAATCTCTAGAACACAACTCTATCACGACATCTCATGATACCATTCCCATTAATACGAAAATCAGTCCTTCGACTTAATTCATTAAATTCAACCATTATCATCAGTATATACCAAATCTTAAATCGATGCATCAGCTACCGCGTTGCTCTACCCGAATGGTAATTCAATCCAAAACTATAATCCCTCAGAAGTTCCAATCGTTTTCCTCTGCCTCATATTCAATTCTCCCAATTCAAACCAATACCTTAAGCTCTTGAGATCACCAACTGTTACAAATCTCACACTAACCAATTTGAGCCTCCAACTCAGGCACAAACACAATAACAACCCACTCTAAGTTACTTGTCAAATAATCCCTCTTATATGCTTTAAATTGCCTCTAAGCAATTAAACTTGCTGATGTTGCACTTAACATATCTCCCAATCATACCCCCATGGTATTCCACATCTTACTTTCCTTAATAATCATCGAAAGTCATTATCCACCTTTATACTCTACTCCACAATCAGTTGCCGTAGCATACACACCAGACACAAGTCTCAAAACTACTCAATCAATTTTAATTCTTTGATCATCTAAACAGACATACCATATGGAGCTCTCAATATCTGACTAGTTTCCGCAACTAAGTCGATCACAACTCCACTTCACGTCCTGGCTGTATAACACTTATCTTGTCAGTATAACTCTCAGGCAACCACAATCAAACGGTAAACCGCCAACTTCCCACTTTCATTAATACTCAAAGTTTCCATCAAAATTAAACATCTCATCACTGTCCTGCGCCGACTCATCAAAACAATTCTTAAGCACTCGGCTTCACTCAAAACAATTCACTGCACCACGCCATCTAAACTTGCAAGACACATCTATCCCATCCAACACAATCCCAACTACTATCAACAAGAGATTAAGGGTGATCAGTTCCTCAATTTGTCAATAGACAGCCGAAATCATGATGGGGTATAAACTATCTTTACCAAACTATAAGAGCATCCAACCACACTGAGCTACAACTCTACACTTGCAGTAACCTGGAGAAGCACAAGTTTCTCCCCCACTTTAATCATTCTCACTCCTTGCAGACAAAGGTTAGACAACCAACACGTACCGACAGTGTTTCACACACATGTCGCATACAAGGGAACAACTAACATTAGACAACTTGGCCGGATGGACCGACCTACTCTGATACCATTAATGTAACACCCTTCTAACCCCACATGAAAATACATAAATAATCAGAGTAAATTAACATGCTTTCACAAAAGGGCGTCACACATAATTTCAAAACATCAAAACCACCTGTCATGCTTTAAACACTCAAATAAAATAATCATGCTTTTCAAAGTTCACTTTGCATGTAGCAGCGGATTCAATTTATATTCATAATTCTTTTCACATAGCATTCATGTTCATCTCATAATTCAACAATACTTGGGCACTAAGGCCAACATCACAATATTTCGATACATTTAAAACACAACTTAAAATACATAAAATATCTCTAAAGCAAAAACCCAAACAATCCCAGTGTTACATAACCAGAGCATGACTCGACCCAACATAATTAAAATACTAAACGACTGCACCAGCAGAGACCTCACAACTATTAGCAGTACAACTCCAAGATACCTGCACGATGTCATAAAGGACATCATTCCAACAGAAGGGTGAGAAATATTATCATAATAATCAAAGCACATAATCATATATAAATGCGCAAGTACCGAATACATACATTTCACATTTTCTCACCACAATGCATATGAACACAATAACCATGCACATAATATATATATATCCATAGCATCAAATACACATATTATACTCCTCACCACAATACCTCACATACCCACTAACATACATCGCAAAGCATATATGTATAAAACCAAGCATTTCATCATGCATACATTCGCAATTACAATTAATCCTCACAAACATACACGTTATGTTTCATTCATCACGAATCATATAACATACGCCATCATGTTTAATCATCAATTCATTATTCAATATCTTTCTCAATTACTCAATCGCAACCCACAATTCAACAATTCATACTCACATGCATATTTCATATAACACTCATAACCATGCCATGTGACTCACTTAAAACTCACCCAATATCACCAATCCCCTTTTTAGGATTATGGGTACGTCACTTATACCCTACCAGGAATAACACCTCAGTTATTCTACCCCGGTAATTACTCCACTAGGAACGACACATTGCCATTCTACCCCAGTGAGTACAAATCTTTCACATAAACATTATTATCTATATTACTCTCATATTTACCAATCATTACCTATATACATGTACTATTATATTCTCAGGCATTATTCACAATTCAACACATACATTACACTGCATGTATATATATATATATACACAACTAAGCATACTCATCAATCATGCTTCTACAATTCACATCATTTTCACACAAACATTTATAATTATATTTATTCATACATCTCAATCATTCCATACATCGCAATGTATCCATATAAGTATCTATATATAAATAGAACATCAAGCATATACAATATGCATTCACCAATGTTTACATCAATCCATGTAAACCCACATATATATACATATCTTCAAGCATACTCACTCATGCCATTATCGCAATTCGTGTTAGTTCACATAAACATACACAATATGTTTACATCATCACCATTTCACATAAACATTCACATACATGTTTATTTCACCAATGCATCATATAAAGATGAATTATGCAACTCATAGAGACCGACTCACGACTCTATGCAGATGCAAATGCGGTACCGACTCAATTCAGCAGGTTCAATTGAAGAACCAAATGGAACCATCGCTCGTTACCGAAGTAACTCCCCGTCGGGCCTACGATGTTCACCCATTGCTCACACCCCACATGGGCACACAATGTTTATGGATTGCTCACACCCCACATGGGCACACAATCCGATTGCTCACACCCCACAAGGGAACACAATCGTTCTGCAGATTCTACGCGGACCCAAATATAGACCATCGCTCACACCCCACATGGGCACACGATGTCTCTGCAGATCCTACACGGGATCAAATATAACCATCGCTCACACCCCACATGGGCACACGAGGTTCTGCAGATCCTACACGGGATCAAATAACACAAATGCATATCATGATGCTACACATGCAAACATGACTCAATCAACTATAAACCATCGCTCACACCCCACATGGGCACACGAGGTTTCTGCAGATCCTACGCGGGATCAATCAACACAAAATGCATACATGTTTACAAACATACTCATGCATCTATCACATTTCACTGCATACATTTATTATGCATTCACAACATATATATCATAATGCAAATATATATATTCATCATTTATTTCACAGCATTTCATATATGGTTCTCATACAAAATGACTCAATTAGTTATAGACCATCGCTCACACCCCACATGGGCACACGATGTCTCTGCAGATCCTACACGGGATCAATCAAGACAAACTGCATACATATTCGCAAATATATTATCATGCATTCTTCACACATCAACACGTACAATTATCATGCACTCACAATGTGTATTATATTCATCATTCATCACAATTGCCATGCATTTTTATTCAATTCTAAACAATGCATAATTTGCCCAAAGGCCACGATTCAAAATCATATTCATACACTAGGATTCACGTCTTACGGCTACCCTTAGCACATCACAAACCAGCATATAAGCTATTAAATCAAAGAAGGGTCGATCGCTACCGAAACCCCAAGCCACGACAACACCACGCAACAGGGAAAATTCATCCTGCTACATTCGCTACACGCTCGCCTAGCGAGCTGCTAGCGAGCGTTCGCTACCTCCTCACCTAGCGAACTGCTAGCGAGCAAGAACAGAGGCTACAGACCTCGTTCGCTACCCCGTTTGCCACAGCGAACCTCCAGCGAGCTCCTCGCTACTCCCTTCGCTGCCAGCGAGGGACATCAGGATCTCACTGTCCCAAGTATGGGACCGTTCGCTGCACGCTCTCCTAGCGAGCTGCTAGCGAGTCGCCTGCGAACAACAACATTCAGTTATGCTCCAGCACCTCCAAACTCACCAAAATCACCCGATTAAATCCAAATTTGTTCCAGTAGCCTTAGTCTAACATATCCCGACTAAGCTACGAAAGTTATTCTCGATTCTAACCGTCCGAACATCGGCTTCTATCAATTTCTATCATTTCGACCTAAATGGAAACAAGGTTGGAAAACAACCAAACTCATCCACACACATACACAATCATACACAATGATTAAGATAGTAAGATTTCACACCCTTACCTTAGATTAATCGAAGCCATATGATGTTCTTGATGATTCTCCAAGTTTCCCTCTTTTTCTCCTTTTTTCTCTTCTTCCTCTTTCTTTCTCTTTCTTTCTTTCTTTTCTTTTTCCTTCCACTTTCTCATATATATATATATATCTTTCCTTTTATTTCTTTCCATTGAATTTCCTCTCTCAAAACATCTATCAATCCATTTAAATAATCATCTAATTATTCAAATAATTAGAATAATCCAAATAAATTAATTATTTAACACAAATAATTAATCATTGAAAATTGAGTTGTTACAACTCTCCCCCACTTTAGGAATTTTCGTCCTCGAAAATGTTACCTCTTGCTCATCAATCTGAACTAGCAATGTCTCAACAGTCAAATCCTTCCTCACTTGTACACCATCCACCCGGATGAATGCACTTGCACTTCCTCAATTAGGCATATACCATATTATGTAAATTCACAAGCGACAGCGGTAAGACAATCAAACATGATACTTCTCCCACGCTTCCGTTGCGCCCTCTGATACTAAGCAACAAACCACGGTGTGTGCTTCCGAGACTTCAAAGCTCGATCAACACCCGTCACCACTGAAACTCTCAAAACACGTGCTTTCTTAGATCTTCTTGATCTTCTCAGTTGTCTCTTACACAATCCTCAGGTCCGAGCACAACACTCTCGCCTGAATCATACCAATACAAAGGAGTCCTACACCTCATACCATACAACGTTTCAGATCCCTATCTGACACAATATTCGACGACACCTCATACAACTTCATCACCTCAGCGATATCCATCTGAACCAGCTCCAACATAGAATGATTAATCCTCATTGGTAGGAAAAAAAACCAATCTAGCGATTCCATCCAAAATCACTCGATTAAAATCATACTCCTCAAATTCTCCGGAAAACCCAACGCAAAATCCATGGGAATACTATCCAATTTCAACTCTGGAATATACAACGGTTACATCAGACTCAACAGTCTCATACGTTCATTCTTCGACTTCCGACAAGTCTAACCAGCACATACGACTAAACCACTTCTCTCTTCATCTATGGCCATCAAAATAATTTTCTAAAATTCGGTTACATCTTTATAGTACTAGGATGGATACTCCATCTACCACAATACTCTTATTCCACTTAATAATCTCTAGAACACAACTCTATCACGACATCTCATGATACCATTCCCATTAATACGAAAATCAGTCCTTCGAATTAATTCATTAAATTCAACCATCATCATCAGTATATACCAAATCTTAAATCGATGCACCAGCTACCGCGTTGCTCTACCCGAATGGTAATTCAATCCAAAACTATAATCCCTCAGAAGTTCCAATCGTTTTCCTCTGCCTCATATTCAATTCTCCCAATTCAAACCAATACCTTAAGCTCTTGAGATCACCAACTGTTACAAATCTCACACTAACCAATTTGAGCCTCCAACTCAGGCACAAACACAATAACAACCCACTCTAAGTTACTTGTCAAATAATCCCTCTTATATGCTTTAAATTGCCTCTAAGCAATTAAACTTGCTGATGTTGCACTTAACATATCTCCCAATCATACCCCCATGGTATTCCACATCTTACTTTCCTTAATAATCATCGAAAGTCATTATCCACCTTTATACTCTACTCCACAATCAGTTGCCGTAGCATACACACCAGACACAAGTCTCAAAACTACTCAATCAATTTTAATTCTTTGATCATCTAAACAGACATACCATATGGAGCTCTCAATATCTGACTAGTTTCCGCAACTAAGTCGATCACAACTCCACTTCACGTCCTGGCTGTATAACACTTATCTTGTCAGTATAACTCTCAGGCAACCACAATCAAACGGTAAACCGCCAACTTCCCACTTTCATTAATACTCAAAATTTCCATCAAAATTAAACATCTCATCACTGTCCTGCGCCGACTCATCAAAACAATTCTTAAGCACTCGGCTTCACTCAAAACAATTCACTGCACCACGCCATCTAAACTTGCAAGACACATCTATCCCATCCAACACAATCCCAACTACTATCAACAAGAGATTAAGGGTGATCAGTTCCTCAATTTGTCAATAGACAGCCGAAATCATGATGGGGTATAAACTATCTTTACCAAACTATAAGAGCATCCAACCACACTGAGCTACAACTCTACACTTGTAGCAACCTGGAGAAGCACAAGTTTCTCCCCCACTTTAATCATTCTCACTCCTTGCAGACAAAGGTTAGACAACCAACACGTACCGACAGTGTTTCACACACATGTCGCATACAAGGGAACAACTAACATTAGACAACTTGGTCGGATGGACTGACCTGCTCTGATACCATTAATGTAACACCCTTCTAACCCCACATGAAAATACATAAATAATCAGAGTAAATTAACATGCTTTCACAAAAGGGCGTCACACATAATTTCAAAACATCAAAACCACCTGTCATGCTTTAAACACTCAAATAAAATAATCATGCTTTTCAAAGTTCACTTTGCATGTAGCAGCGGATTCAATTTATATTCATAATTCTTTTCACATAGCATTCATGTTCATCTCATAATTCAACAATACTTGGGCACTAAGGCCAACATCACAATATTTTGATACATTTAAAACACAACTTAAAATACATAAAATATCTCTAAAGCAAAAACCCAAACAATCCCAGTGTTACATAACCAGAGCATGACTCGACCCAACATAATTAAAATACTAAACGACTGCACCAGTATAGACCTCACAACTATTAGCAGTACAACTCCAAGATACCTGCACGATGTCATAAAGGACATCATTCCAACATAAGGGTGAGAAATATTACCATAATAATCAAAGCACATAATCATATATAAATGCGCAAGTACCGAATACATACATTTCACATTTTCTCACCACAATGCATATTAACACAATAACCATGCACATAATATATATATCCATAGCATCAAATACACATATTATACTCCTCACCACAATACCTCACATACCCACTAACATACATCGCAAAGCATATATGTATAAAACCAAGCATTTCATCATGCATACATTCGCAATTACAATTAATCCTCACAAACATACACGTTATGTTTCATTCATCACGAATCATATAACATACGCCATCATGTTTAATCATCAATTCATTATTCAATATCTTTCTCAATTACTCAATCGCAACCCACAATTCAACAATTCATACTCACATGCATATTTCATATAACACTCATAACCATGTCATGTGACTCACTTAAAACTCACCCAATATCACCAATCCCCTTTATAGGATTATGGGTACGTCACTTATACCCTACCAGGAATAACTCCTCAGTTATTCTACCCCGGTAATTACTCCACTAGGAACGACACATTGCCATTCTACCCCAGTGAGTACAAATCTTTCACATAAACATTATTATCTATATTACTCTCATATTTACCAATCATTACCTATATACATGTACTATTATATTCTCAGGCATTATTCACAATTCAACCCATACATTACACTGCATGTATATATATATATATATATATACACAACTAAGCATACTCATCAATCATGCTTCTACAATTCACATCATTTTCACACAAACATTTATAATTATATTTATTCATACATCTCAATCATTCCATACATCACAATGTATCCATATAAGTATATATATATAAATAGAACATCAAGCATATACAATATGCATTCACCAATGTTTACATCAATCCATGTAAACCCACATATATATACATATCTTCAAGCATACTCATTCATGCCATTATCGCAATTCGTGTTAGTTCACATAAACATACACAATATGTTTATATCATCACCATTTCACATAAACATTCACATACATGTTTATTTCACCAATGCATCATATAAAGATGAATTATGCAACTCATAGAGACCGACTCACGACTCTATGCAGATGCAAATGCGGTACCGACTCAATTCAGCAGGTTCAATTGAAGAACCAAATGGAACCATCGCTCGTTACCGAAGTAACTCCCCGTCGGGCCTACGATGTTCACCCATTGCTCACACCCCACATGGGCACACAATGTTTATGGATTGCTCACACCCCACATGGGCACACAATCCGATTGCTCACACCCCACAAGGGCACACAATCGTTCTGCAGATTCTACGCGGAACCAAATATAAACCATCGCTCACACCCCACATGGGCACACAATGTCTTTGCAGATCCTACACGGGATCAAATATAACCATCGCTCACACCCCACATGGGCACACGAGGTTCTGCAGATCCTACACGGGATCAAATAACACAAATGCATATCATGATGCTTCACATGCAAACATGACTCAATCAACTATAAACCATCACTCACACCACACATGGGCACACGAGGTTTCTGCAGATCCTACGCGGGATCAATCAACACAAAATGCATACATGTTTACAAACATACTCATGCATCTATCACATTTCACTGCATACATTTATTATGCATTCACAACATATATATCATAATGCAAATATATATATTCATCATTTATTTCACAACATTTCATATATGGTTCTCATACAAAATGACTCGTCAGTTATAGACCATCGCTCACACCCCACATGGGCACACGATGTCTCTGCAGATCCTACACGGGATCAATCAACACAAACTGCATACATATTCGCAAATATATTATCATGCATTCTTCACACATCAACACGTACAATTATCATGCACTCACAATGTGTATTATATTCATCATTGATCACAATTGCCATGCATTTTTATTCAATTCTAAACAATGCATAATTTGCCCAAAGGCCACGATTCAAAATCATATTCATACACTAGGATTCACGTCTTACGGCTACCCATAGCACATCACAAACCAGCATATAAGCTATTAAATTAAAGAAGGGTCGATCGCAACCGAAACCCCAAGCCACGACAGCACCACACAACAGGGAAAATTCATCCTGCTACGTTCGCTACACGCTCGCCTAGCGAGCTGCTAGCGAGCGTTCGCTACCTCCTCGCCTAGCGAACTGCTAGCGAGCAAGAACAGAGGCTACAGACCTCGTTCGCTACCCCGTTTTCCACAGCGAACCTCCAGCGAGCTCCTCGCTACTCCCTTCGCTGCCAGCGAGGGACATTAGGATCTCACTGTCCCAAGTCTGGGACCGTTCGCTGCGCGCTCTCCTAGCGAGCTGCTAGCGAGCGTTCGTTGCGTTCTCGCCTAGCGAGCTGCTAGCGAGTCGCCTACGAACAACAACATTCAGTTATGCTCCAGCACCTCCAAACTCACCAAAATCACCCGATTAAATCCAAAGTTGTTCCAGTAGCCTTAGTCTAACATATCTCAACTAAGCTACGAAAGTTATTCTCGATTCTAACCGTCCGAACATCGGCTTCTATCGATTTCTATCATTTCGACCTAAATGGAAACAAGGTTGGAAAACAACCAAACTCATCCACACACATACACAATCATACACAATGATTAAGATAGTAAGATTTCACACCCTTACCTTAGATTAATCGAAGCCATAGGATGTTCTTGATGATTCTCCAAGTTTTCCTCTTTTTCTCCTCTTTTCTCTTCTTCCTCTTTCTTTCTCTTTCTTTCTTTCTTTTCTTTTCTTTTTCCTTCCACTTTCTCATATATATATATATCTTTCCCTTTATTTCTTTCCATTGAATTTCCTCTCTCAAAACATCTATCAATCCATTTAAATAATCATCTAATTATTCAAATAATTAGAATAATCCAAATAAATCAATTATTTAACACAAATAATTAATCATTGAAAATTGGGTTGTTACACTATTCACCTTGTTTCTAATTGTAATCTTGTTCTGAATTTATCACTACATTGAATCAAAATATATAAAAACAACAAACAGTTCCCAGGGCAATTCATTAGTTTCAATCCAAACTCTTGTTTGTCAATCTAAAACATACAAAATATCCGTAACAATGACAGAGAGACTTAACATGTAGATTAAAATACAAAATATATAACATGCAACAGAGAGACTTAACATGTAGATATCCATACAACAAGATGACAGAAAATGACTTAACTTGATTGCATTCAAATAATAAAAACATATTCAGTTTGTCTTAAAGATTACAGCAACAATGGTGAAAATATACGTAAAAAAGAAAACCAGAATAAAACTTCAAATACCGTAACAATGGCGGAAATGCAATGCAGACGAGCAGAGGGACGGTGAACGGCTGCAAATGCAACAGACGAGGGCGACGGCGACGGTTGGACGGACGGCGACGGTTGGACGGCAACGGTGGTTTATAGGGCAACGCTCTTTGTTCGCCAGAGAAAAAGAAAGAAAGCAACGTAATATGACTGTTCTGTTTCTCATAAAAATTCTGGTGGGTATTTTAAATTAATTCTAATAAACCTATAGCAGCGCTTTAAAAAGCGCTCTCAAAGACCTTCTAATGTAACCCATATAGCAGCGCTTTATAGAAAAAGCGCTCTCGTAGACCATACCTACAGCAGCGCTTTTTGGAAGCGCTGCCTTAGGACCCCCCCTCCCCCCCCTTTAGCAGCGCTTTTTAAAAAGCGCTGTCTTTGGGCTGTCTTAGACCCCCCATTTGGCAGCGCTTTTTGGAAGCGCTGCCTTAGGACCCCCCCTTTAGCAGCGCTTTTTAAAAAGCGCTGTTTTTGGGCTGTCTTAGACCCCCCTTTTAGCAGCGCTTTTGAGAAGCGCTGTCTTAGGACTCCCATTTAGTAGCGCTTTCTGAGAAAGTGCTGTCTTTGGTTATCAATTTTTTTCTTTTTTTTATTCCTCTTTAGCAGCGCTTTTTCTAAAAGCGTTGTCTTTGTATGCGCTGCTAAATGTCATTTCTGGCGTAGTGGCATCATCACAACTATTGGCATGCGTGAGGGAGACGTAATGCTAATGATGTCATTAAGTATGGGGAACAGTGAGGATGTGACTTCAAAGACATTCAAAGGTCATGAGAGGCGTCTAAGCAAAATATCAGAAAACGTCATTTTCTCTAGAGGTCGAAAGTGACATTTTTGGGGGGCAATTCGTTAGTCTTGAATTTCGACGCCCAGGTGGAAACGTTAGGTTTTTAAGTTAAGACAATATTTTCGACTATGGTTATGCTGTGGGAATTTCGACCAGAAGACGGACGATTCGATAGACAAGAATCTTTGAAGTTTGAATTCGAATTCTGGAGGGAAATACAATTATTTTCCGCCAATAGAAGGAGGCACGTGGCACTGTTTCAAGTAATCAAAGCATGCAGAGTGACATTTGTTTTAATATAGTCCATTGAGTCACTAGGAGCGGTTATTTCGACTAGCTATAAATAGTGGCTCGGATTAGGATTTTGAGGGTGTTCATTTTGTACAAGTTACTAAAAAAATTACTCAAAGTATTCAAGTCAAAGTGAGAAAAGAGTCATAACTGAGAATGTACGTGTCGAAACACCATCTTCTATTATAATGCATTAAAGTTATTCTTTTCTTTCATAAGAATCTTCCTTTACTTATTTGCTTTTATGCAAGTTATATTTCCTGGTCTTTCTCTTTTGCTTAGAATTGTTATCACCTTCGCCCCAAGTTACTTTCATTTTCTACTTGTTTTATTGCCAAAACCCTTTTATTATTTTCAATACTGTCGAAGTATTTATCCTTCTCTTTTAAATTTCATTTGATTTTAAACTCAAATTAGTTATGTCCTAGGATTTAGTATAGTCGATCCTACAAGTTAAAACGAGTCTTTAAGATTTGTTAGACCAACGGTTGTTCTCCAAATTTCACGGCGAACAGTTGTACTAATAATATCACTTCACTCATCATAAATTCTTTAACTAATTTAGGTGTTGAAATACTAACTATGAACTATCACTCTGCGGTGTCGTATCAAAGACAAATATATGCTAATTAAATGTATTTTATGTTTGGTTTGTCCAAGAAGATCACTTTTTATTTAGTTATGAGTTTGCACTGGCCTACTAGTTAAATTACCTGTGTTTTCACGTAGAAAAGGAGGTTCTGATGCAACCACTGAACCTGAACCTGGACGAATCAATGAACAAAGGGGAAACGAGACATGCAATATCGAGTAGCCACATGCTATTATTTCATGTTTAAGATTCAAAGATCATGCAAGTGTTGAATAGAATCAAACATGTCAAAGTGT
Organism: Lathyrus sativus; assembly: GCA_963859935.3. NCBI lineage: Eukaryota > Viridiplantae > Streptophyta > Magnoliopsida > Fabales > Fabaceae > Lathyrus > Lathyrus sativus. The sequence continues at coordinate 21,813,765 of OZ012736.1, forward strand.
ATATGACCTCATCACATTAAAACAACAGTGGTCTTATAGATATTGTATCTTCATTATGCTTTTCCTCGGAATAAAAATAATCCTACATTTCTTGATTACTTTTACATGAATTTTAACCATACAGTGACAGGACCATACTAAAATTCGAGGAGGGACCTTTTGATAGATATGAAGAATTTTAATTGCTTTAGCAAGATGTGACACTACAAGTACAACTTACAAGAAGAATCAATTTTTTCAGTAAGCATAATATTGCCAAACATCCTGACTACGTTCATCGGTCAGTTATACAAAACTAATTTTCACTTTTTTGCCTTTTGATTATTCAACACAATGTCTGAGTACTATATATATATAGATAGGTAGCTATTCGTTGTTTAGCCATAGCAACAATATCTAACATTCCACCTTAATCATTTGTTGATTGTTTCTTAGAGTTCCTTTGAACGCTTCATGCACGAGACTATCTATTTGGTCTAAAGTCCATTAGAAAATATAATCTCTTCTTTGATGAAGTGTTTGGGGGAACTCTTGGGATCATTCAACACTACTACACATCATTGAATACCAACATCGTTTACTCACCAACATAATTACTTGCTTAAAAAAGTGCACTAATTTAGGAGATTCATTTTTATTTCTTGCAACATTAAGTGTACTTACAACCACGGTCTATAACTCAGTGGTAATAAGCGGTCTATAACTCAGTGGTAATAAGCTGGCAAGCATGCTACAAATCACCATGTTGTGATAAACAATTGCAGTGAAATTCTTCAAGGTCCTAGATTTGATATATATTCAACAATGCTATTTTGGTGAGTTTTTAATCTGAATAACGCTTACATATAAAAACGGTTGTATTACCTGACCATGATGAAATGATTTTTTTTTTAATATAATTTTTTGATTTTACAGAATTTCTTAATTTTCAGATTAAAAATTAAGCTGGCAAACATGCTACATATCACCATGTTGTAACAGAATTCCTCGTGCTAAGTTTATAGCCTACCAAAGAGGGGATCCATTTGCGTAAATTACTTGCAGACAGGTTTCATACGCAAAGTATCATGATCAAAGTTCCCAAGCATAGCACAAGAAAAAGGGTAAAAGATGCAGACTACAAAAAAGTTGGAATCATGTTGAGAAATTAAGTGAATCATTGTTGGCAAAACTCATACCTCCAAGAAAATTTCCCAAATGAAGCATTGACCTTGATTCTTTCTCGAGCGACGTCATCGCCATCAAAACTCTCTTATTTCATAAGTCACGAACCTTTATATCTCCCAAAATGTAGATGACAGTAGGTTAAAAAAATTGAAGAGGCTTCCTGTAGATCATGACAGTAGCAGAATAAGTTATAAAGCATTAACAACATTGACATATGTGATAAACAAGAAAACACGACTGTAAGAAGAATCATACCGGTCACCATGTCAAACTTTACATCACTCCGCATTACTCCAAACTCGTGTTTGCCATCATGCTTAGAAAGTCCCATAAAAGAAGATAGGCTCAGGGTGTTAGTTCAGACTAAAAAACAGGCAAAATCAAAACTATGCTTTACCAATTCCACATACCAGCGAAGTTGAGAGCCATGGTACCGTGTCGTGGACTATATCAGAATCAAAATCAATGTCAACGTTTCCTGTCGTGAATAAAAGAAGAGTCAACAAAATTATCACATCAGCATGAAAATCACAAGACCACACATTTTTTTAAGCAGTAAAAACACGTTCACGCAGTAAAACTTTTCAAAGTATGCTAGAACATTTTTCCTACACTACAGACAAACAAGCAGTTCACTATCACCTTGATCTTGTTTCCCTTGAAAAATATAAAACAACCGCTGATCTTCCAAATCTAATTTTGGTGACTCACAAGATCGATCAGATTGATCCTATGACATGTGCTAAAAGTTATGTTTTGAACTAATCTATCTAAATTATACACTACAGTGTTTTCGTAAAATGACTTTAATCATAAAAGTGTTTGTTCGACTAAAAAGAAAAAGAACATAGGGATTTAGAGGAGAAGGACTAACGATTTTAGAAAAGAGCTTAGAACAAGGAGAAAGTAAAGATGAATAGGAGGGGGTAGATTGTAGAAAAAGTAAAAGAAAACTTTGTAAAATTAAGCACAGAAATTAAACTTCATTGAAAGTAAAGATGATGCGTTTACATAACGTACATTCTCCTTGAACTCGTTTCTCTACACTCGGATATTTTGAGTAATTTTGGGAGTGACTTGTACAAATAGTAAATTACAACACACTGAATTCTATGTCTAAGACTCCTATTTATAATAGTAAAAATAACTACCAAAAACCTTCTAAAACCATCAGCTTCCGACAAGTGTCAAAATTCATGTAGTCTTCTGTCAAACGAACGTCACTTGTCTTTCTTAGTCATAGGAAAGCATAACTACTCCCTCCATTATTTGAATTTCAAAAACTTCACTAATCTCCAGCCAGCATCTCGGTCGAAGACTACTTTCTTTAAGGTTCAGAATTTTCTCTAAGTCCCGCAACATTTGACTTCCAATCGAAGGTCTCAAGGCTCGAAACCTTTTTACCTCTCAAAGATTTTCTATTTAAATATTTTAATCTATATATATGAGGCGTCGAATTTGTGAGCTAACAAATTACCCTCCAAAAATGTCTTTTTCGACCTTTATGTAGAAAAAGAACCATTTTTTGACAGCGTCCCATTCGACATCGTCATTTTAACCTTCACACAAGCATCAATGTGATTGACTACCTGCGTCTGGGAAGACAAGAGAAGAAAAGAAAGGAAAAAAGAAAAGTAGGAAATTGTTCCGCTATCCCTGCGCACGTCCCTAACGTCATGGGTCATTATGGCAGATTTTTTTGGAACTCACAAAAATCCTCAGACCATCATCCTCCTTTTTAGGGCCTAAGACAATCATGGGTATAGGTAGTAACTGCCACCGCCCCCTCTCTTTATCTTGGGATAACACGTGGCCCATTATCTCTAGCCATTAGTGATGAAAGAAAAGACTTTTGATCTCCAAACACCCTACAAATAGTTCTTCAGAAATCATTTCCAACTTTTCCACTCTTCAGCAAATGCTCACGTATTATTTCAGACATCTTCTAACTCTCCAAAATCCATTTTTTCCCAAACTTCATCAATGGCATCATCTATGGCTGGAAACCAAGCTCAAAAGAAGAAGTCACAAATCAAAGGACAATCAGTTGCACCGCTCCTCCCTCCTTTCACCACACTGAGTGGGACCAACATAGTGAAGGTAAACCTTTGACTATGTCTGGTCCGTTGTCTCCATTGAGTCTCAACTATTCCAACCTTAGTGACTTTTTCCCTTCCTACCGTAAGACCAAACCCTTAGGGCAAAAAGATTCCAGCAAACTTCCTGCTGAAGGCCCAAATAGGTTAGTGTTAGAATAGTGGTCAAGTGTCGGGTTTTTGTTATCGTCTCCACAGGGAATATGAGATATTGCCGCCGTTCGACAGTTGTTAAATTCGTAACTTTATAGTAACAAAATGTTTGGTTTTAAAGTAACGGTAGCTTTACATATAAGTAAGAAATGCGATAAAATAATGGTTTGACGGTTTAAATAAAGATTGCCAAAGTTAGGATTCGGTAATCACTTTGCATGCATATGTTCAATCAACATTGCATAAACTCCTTTTAATGATCAACACATTCACAATATCCTCTCAATATGATTATCTCTAACTCACATTGTGATGTTTACCATTTTGATCCATTGTTGATTTCTCACACAATCTATCAAAATGACAACTTTAAAGTTTAACATTTTAAGTGAACAAAACCATCCAAGACTATGTCTAGCTCAAGCAAAGCGAAGGATGAGAACCAAGGTCAAGAGTTGGAAAATATCTCTCAATCATTAACCAACACAAAAGATTGTAAATGAAACAAGGTTTTCACCATATATTAATCTTCCAAGATTTTACAAATGAGGATCGTCCATAAACATACAAAGTTTAATGATTACCTACATCTAACCTTGACAAAAAGATGAACTTAGCTACTCATTCTCATGGGTAGCTTGAACAAGAAGAAAATGGAGAAGATGAAGAACATCCACTTCTATGAATCGATGAAGGATGTGATACCACTTCTCTTGATTACAAAGGTTGAGCAAAAAGAGAAAAACTAAACTATTTTGAGTTCTAGGTCTGAGTTTTTATGTTTCTAGATGATATGTCCACATAGTACAAAGTATGGCACTTATAAAAGCAATAATAAAGTACAAAAAGTAGCTCTGTTTCCGCACATTCGCCAGGCGAACAGGAACCTTCTCCAGGTGAACATCAAGTAAACAGGCACTTCAAAGTGCCTCAGAAAGCAAACCGCCCTCTGTGATATCGCGCCTTCGCCAGGCGAATCAACCATTTGCCAGGCGAACCTTCGCTGGCTTCACTCGCCTGGCGAACTTCATGCCTTTTTGCCACTGGAATTGCTAAGAGAAAAGCCAAGACTTCTTCGCCAGCATCTTCGCCAGCGCGAATGGTAGTGAAGCTTCGCTGCAACCTTCGCCTGGCGAACTTCCTGCCTTTTTAGTCTGGGAGTTTAATTTGAATTATTCGCTTTGGCTCACCAGCACTCGTCAGGCGAACATTCGCTGGCACTCGTTGAGCTTCGCCAGGCGAATGCTTTGATTTTCAACTTCTTCTGGCAGCTGTGACTCATCTCTTCTAAGGTGTTCCTATTAGTGTCAATCCTGCACACTAACAACAATATTACAAGCACCATTCACTTGAATCTCAACAACATGAAACTAAACAAATTCAACTACTATTTCAACAATACTAGATAAAAAAACAAGTAAAAATACTACTAAAAGAGGTCAAATATATACAATATTTGGGATCCAACAACTCTCCCCAACTAACTTATTTGCATGTCCTCAAGCAAAGTATGCCTCACAAAACAAAAAGGAGGATTTGCTCAAGAACCAATTCAACCCAAGTGAAAACATTCGGCTCAAACACACAACAAAAGCAACAAGGCAAGAGGTTACACAATTTCCACACTACACAATGTACAAGAACTTGATTCTAAGAAAAATAAATTAAACAATGCTTCAAGAAACAACTAATTCTCATGACATGACATTCTAACACTCCACTTCGAAGAAGGATTGAAGTAAAAACGCATGAAAGCGCGGGACAAATAATACAATACTACACAATTCATACAATATCTAAATGCTTACAACAAAATTATGGAAGTTAAAGATCACATAGGACTTCAAGGGTTGTAGCTTGGTCGGGTTACAACAAAGGGTCATTTATAAGGCCATTGAAACGAAATTGTCGATGCTCGGGAACACTCACTATACAAGTATTTACAACATCACACTTCATTCATCAAATGCCTATAAGTGCCAACCCTCACAAGCCTTTTGCACACTTATTTTCTTTTTCTTCCCTTCAAGCAAGCATACTCATCTTTTTATTTATTTTTTTTAAAATATCACTATGTTCTTTTTCTCTTCTCTTTCTTTTTTTTTTTTTGGTATATCAACTTTTGTTCACGCCGCTTGCTTGAAAGATTTTCACAATTTTATTTTTCTCGACTTTCTCTGTTCTCCCCAACTGAATTCCAATTCCACCCAAAGTAAATTGTTCAAAGTTTTTACAGCAAGACTCAAGGTTCAAGAAGAAACCGAAAATTAGAAGCTCAAAAGATGAGCTTAAACAAAAAGGCTCAAAAGGGGCTAACGAAAGTTACACTCCTCACGGGACGTGTATGGAAATGGTTGTGCTCAATACAAACAAGTGCCTTGATCCTCTCTAAAACTTTCACAAAATTATAAAGAACAAGATATAGAACATGAATTACAAGTATACACAAAATTCATCATCCATCCATAGCATATGTATAATTAAAAAGGCTGATTCTTACATTTGTGATATAGGACCTAAATGACATATCAATCCTCAAAGTTGCAAAAAGAAACAAAGTTACAAAAATTTTCAAAGGATAACAAGTTCTAAAACATTCTAAACTCAGGAACAAGTTAACCAAAAACCTTGTCAACAAATTTGTGAGAACGATAATATCATCGCCGTCCCACTTGAATGAAATTTTTGCATATCTACAAAAGACACTAAACGTCGACAATAGGGTGTTAAAATATTCACAACCACCCTTGAATAAACTTAACAATAAATAAGTAATAATAAAGAAAAACTCAAATATATTAATAATAATTCTGAATGATAAAATGGGTGTATAACACCAACAATGTCAAGGGTACCTTAAAAGGTACAAGTACAAAACAGAAATTCAATCCAAAGTGCATCACAAAACAACTGATTGGAAATACAAGATAAAAATTAAGAACAAGATAAAAAAAATTCACTTTGTAGCACAAAGGAAGTAACAACACACAGAGATCACTCCTCCTCCTCAGACATGTCATAACCATCATCATCGTCCTCATCACCCTCGTCATCGTCATCATCATCATCATCTACCTCATCACCAGCAGGGTCATCATCCTCTGCATCCTCCCTGTCGCTACTGCGAAAATAAGGTGCCGACAAAACAGAAGAGTCGCCATATTTTGTTATTTATCCCTCAGAACGGGAAAGGAAACGATCAGAAAAAACCTAACGAAGAGGTATAAGACAAGGTCATCGCAACCAATGTCTGGATTCGGGAGTCGGTTACGCAAGGGGAAGGTATTAGCACCCCTCACGTCCATCGTACTAGATGGGATCCACGCTTGTTGTTTACCAGAAAAGGGTGTAAAACAATCTATCTACGGCTTCTAAATCTAAACGGAAGGAAGTGACTCGATAGAGCATCACGCTCTATGTCTACGTATTCTCATCAGAGAATGAGAAATCAGAGTCAACGTAGTTCGGCTAACTACGGCTAGACGGGGTGTTCTCGATCACACGGGGTGAGAGAAAGGATTAACGATACTAGCGTACGTATTCTAGCAGTTTAGGTGTATGTTGCTCGCTTGACGGAGACTTAGGCATTACCTGTTTGCGGTAGAACGAACATAGTATGTCGGGGTTCTAAGGTACGGGGACCTACGGGTTCTAGAACTACGGTCTGGTCTTGATTGCTCTCAGGCAAGAGAAAGGGAACATCAGTCGTTAGCGGGAAAGTCTCGATCGCACGACAGCGAGAGAACAGAGAAGTTAGTTGTTAGTGTGCTCGCTAGGATATCGCTTCCTATGTCTACATATTCGCATCTGGTACGAGAAATCAGAGCAGCTGTAGTTCAGCCAACTACAGCAAAACAGGGGAAAAAGGGAAAAAGGAGCTCGCTAGGATATCGCATCCTATGCCTACGTACTCTCGTCTGGTACGAGAGATCAGAGAAAACGTAGTTCGGCGGGAAAACGAGTCTCGATTGCACAGGGGCAAGAGAAGGGGTCTCAATCGCCTGAACGCGAGAGAAAAGGGTTTCGATCACACGGGGGCGAGAACAAAGAGGAAGCAGGCTTACGCCTAAATGGAAAGGAACTCGGGGTACCATACTAAACACCCTAGACGATTGAGAGGAAACCCCTCAACTGTCCTTTCATACGTATCTAGCGATACAGCTAACAACACTCGACGGTTGCACAAAGACTTGAAGATGAAAGATGTTATCGAACAAAGCGGCTCCGTTGGCTCTTGACATGTGCGTAAGCTCCATTCCAATCTTCTCCTCTCTAGATCCTTGATGAGGACGCTCGAATCAGGAACAATGTAACGCTTAGACCATCATGATTTGACTTATACGATAAATCAAACTCTAAGAGGTAGTGTATTGATATCCATGTCAAAGACAAGATAGAGAAATGATATCGAAAATCATTCTCCAATTGAATCATGTCACACGGTCAGCCAAAAATAAAATCAAAGATAAAATCGGATAGAAAAGACATGAAGAGAGAAAATAGGAGAGAAATCCACTACCAAATGGAAATAATATGCTACTCCTAAAATACGGCAATTAATTTCTAATAGAAAACACTCTAAAGAAATATAAAGGAAATTGCATACTGAAAAAATAGAATAAAATCCTATGCACAATATTCTATAATTTGCTATAAAGAAAATAGAATGAAAATTTCTATACTAAAATCTCTATAATATCCTAATAACAATAGAATATAAATTCTATATTAAAATCTATAGTAAAAATATGCTAATAATATTCTAAACTATACAAATAATCCCTAAAAGAAAATAGAAAAAATAAAACTACAATTACAATCAAATGTCCAATACAAGAGAAATTAAAAATTGTAAGGGGAAAGGGTACATTAACCAAACAGGGGTGTGCCTGAAAAAACTTCTGGGCCCAGCCCACAATACAACCAGCAACAAAAAATAAAAAAACCAAAGGGAAACAGGGGGTGCGCGAGCTGGGGACGGAGGATGCGCAGTCCAGAAAATGTTGGGCCCAACCCAACAGAATTCATCAGCCAAAAAGAAAAAAAAACAAAGGACGGGGGTGAATGCTTGGAAACAGAGGGGTATGGATCCAAAATTGAAACAGATTGGGCCCAGCCCACGGAGGCCCTTCCTCTCCCCTTCTCCAAAACCAAACTCTGAAATGAAACCCTAGTTTCCCTTCTTCATCTTCCTCTCATATTCCACCGCCACCGTTACTGTTCTTCACTCACCCTCACCGTCTCCCTTCTTACTTCTCACCGTCTCTTCACAACAACCTCACAAACTGTAAGTCTTGAAATTAACCTAAACAAAGAAAAACTGGTGAAGAAACCAAGAAGGTGATGGTGCGATGGAGATTCTTGGATCTGAAGAAAGATTGATGAACGTCAAGATGACCTTTGAAGACGAACACGCCGGTGAGGAGATCTTGAAGGTTGATGAAGGTTTGTGAAGTTGATGGACACTTGAAGGTTGTTGAAGATCTTCTGGAAAACTACTGACGATCAAGAACGGAGTCGAATCCGTGGTGAAGTTGCATGTTGAAGTGGAGTTATATCCGAATGGCGATGAACGTTTATTGAATGTCCTTGGACGGAGACGGAGGACTCCTGGAAAATTCTTGAACGAGATTAAGACATTCTCGCCGGAAAATAGTCGTTGACGATTTCTGGAGAAGCTCATGATGAAGATCTTATAAACGTTGATGAAGATCTGGGGATCTCGGATGAGGTTCTTGAATTTATGGGAAAATCGGATGGTGAACACGTTGAGTTTTTTGAATGGTTTCTAGAAAAACTTGAACGGGTAATGAAGATTGTTGAGGATTTTCTGGAAAAAAACCTAGAACGCGATGAACGTGATGAACATTTGTTGAAGAACATGGTGGATCTGGAAATTTGGTGAAGGTTTTGTGAAGAGTGAGGATGATTCCGGCGAGAGTTGGATGAAGGAACAATGGAGATTTCTGGAGAATCATGAAGAGGACGATGAAGATTCATGGAGATGAGTTTTCCGGCGACCGTTATTGTTTCCGGCGACGGTTGCGGTGGATTCTGGCCGGGTTTGATTTCTCCGGTGGGAACTCCGGCCATTTGCATGGCCGGCGGCGAGGGAGAAGGCTGGGACGCGTGGCAGCACGCATGGGAGTGGGGAGCGTGAGGTGGCTAGCATGCAGTGAGGGTGGAAGGTGATGTGTCAAGCTCTGAGAGAGAGAGAGAGTGTGTGTGCGTGTGTGTGAGTGGAACATGAGGTGGCTGCCAGCGATAGAAAACATGTGGCCTACTTTATATGCTGACAAGTGGCAGCGAGTTGGGCCCCTAAAACAGACACCTGGCCCACTTGACCTTAATGGCTGAACCAATGATGATTAAGCTTAATTAAGAAGGATTAACACTGATTAATGATGATTAATGACCTGATTAATACTAAACGAAAAACAAGATTAAGTGATGGTTAATTAAAACTTACTAACTAATCCTAATTAATAATATCCTAATTAATATTAATCAAATGAAAATTAAAATTCTAACAGCCAATTAATTACAAAACTGTCAATATCTAAAATCTATACCAACATTTATTTATTAAAACTTCTATTCTAATATTCTAAAAAAGAAGTAAAATCTATTAATTTTCTAAGACAAACTCAATTATCTAGAAATTAAAATCTATAAACTTCTAAAAGAAATTCAATTAATATCTACCAAAGGAATTAAATCTATAAATTTCTATTAAAAAATTCTAGAAAATACAATTATCCTATCAAAACTATTTTAAAAATCTATTTAATATCTAGAAAAAGCAATTAAATCTATTAAAATCTATTTAAAAATTCTAGCAAATAAGGGAAAAATTCTAAAAATGCAAGGAAGGTCAAATAAACTGATAAAAAAAAGATGCGAGAATATGGCGAAAATAAACGGTAACAACCAGACACCGAAATGTCCTAAAAAATAACAGCGAGAGCTGAAAATACCGGGACGGGCACAAATTCTCAAAATAAATCCTCATATTCGAAATGGTATGAAACTGCCTGAAACGCCAGGGGAGGGTTGTAATCCCGATAAAGTCAATCTGACTGAAAAAATGCAATGTAGGCGGTATGCAAGTGCAAAAATGAAATGAGTCGAAACATGAGCCAAATTACGAGAAGTAGTTGGTCAAATTTTGGGGTGCAACATCTGCCCCTATTCAAACGGCTTGGACCTGACTGGGTGAGAAGCGAACGACTCTCAAACAATCAAGGTAGAAGACGGTTGAATACCAAAAAACCCGGAAATTTGCCAACTGCGCAAGTACACGGTACTCTGATGGGAACAAATCTTCGGAAAGTGAAATGATAGCTGCACATCAACTCTGCTGGGGAATTGGTGAAGGGTCTAATCTCAAATCTTCGTCAGGATGATCATCTGATTTTGCCGTAGATATTTGTCCTCAAGTCATCAAGGGACCACTGGTTACGCGGTAACTGGTAATGGATGGTTGATCATGCCGTCAGGCATTCTGCGTCATAGCAGAAGAATTCCTTATCGTCGCCTATGGACTCATCATGTCTCTAGGAACGTCGACAGTATCTTTGTCGGACTTCATCAGTAAGTCAATAAGGGATCACTGGTTACTCGGTAACTGGTGAATAATGGCTGATTTTGCCATCGGGCATTCCGCGTCAGCTGGGAGAACTGCTTCGGCCTCGCAGTCGGACTTCATAAGTAAGTCCTGAAATGGGATCTTTAATCATTCATGGGTCAATAGGGATATACAATCTTCTGCCGTTAGGCACTTCGCGTCAGTTAAGATAACTGCTTCGACATTGCAGTTGGACTTCCTTAGTAAGTCAGGGAATTTGGCACTACTGCCAGACTTCAATCACCAAGTCTTCAAGGGAAATTTCAACTTCTCCGTTCAAAACTGCTGGGGATGACACATCTTCGTTGGGGATTCTGGATAACTATCAAGTAACACTGCTTCAGGTGATTCAGAAATCATTCTGGACAAATAAACTTTGCTGAGGGAATCAAGAATCATCTTGGACAAATAACTCCGCCTGGGACTTCAAGAATCATCCTGAACTAATAGCTCTGCTGGAGATTTCAGGAGTCATCCTGAGCAAACACTGTGCCGGGAATTCTAAGCATCAATTTGAGCAACCAACTCTGGCGACTTCACCGAGGATTTTAAGAATCATCTTAAACAATCAACTTCGCTGTGGAATTCAAGAGTCATCTTGAGCAAACCATTCTGTGGAGGAACACCTGCAAAATAAGAACGATAACGACCTAGCTCATGTTTCATATGCATATGTTGGACAATGGCGCAATGCTCCACACGGTGGAAATGCTACGCATTTAGGGTAAATGTTATACAATCATGAAAAATGCTATGACCCCATCAGCAAAATAAATGTTGAAGGGAGAATCCTCCTGTCAAGGAGAAAGGACCACTCTGGGGGAGAGGAGGAATCATACTGCCAAGGAGAAGAAGTCACACCAATCTCAATTGAACTCCGCCTGGGGAACTGAACTTCAGTCGACTACTGCAGGGGGACAAAGTTCTACGAGAACTGGGAACTGCTCGGCTAAGTATACAACCCACAAACTACTGAGGGAAACGATGTCAGTCGCAGAAATAAACTGCACAGTCTTCGCGGCTAAACTTTCCTGGAGATAACGACTCCGATGGGGAAATACAGCATCAGCTATTCAACACTCTACTGGGGAGCACCAATCATGGCTTAAACGCTTTCCAAGGACTCGGCTCTCTTGGGAAACTGCAGATTCGGCTGAGGTTAGGCAACCAGACGCTGGAATAAATCCTACTTGCCGGGGAAAATACAACTCTGTGGGGGACTTTCAATTCCGCTGGAGACTTCAGTCTGCGGTATCGAGGGATGAACACTTGTGAATAGTCTCCTACGAAAAACTACACCCTGACCCAGTGCTGGGGAAATAAACCTAAATCCGCTTGTCAGGGAGAACTTCGATCCTAAACCGTTGGGAATGTACAATCAATCTGCCAGGGATGGCTACACTTTGCCGGGGATATCAATCTCGCCCTGCTGAGGATAATCTTGACCCTATTATGATAAAGGACAAGTGCAATCTCAACTTGATGCAACCTCAAACAGCTGAGGAGAGTCAATCTTAACTGTACATCTCTGCTGAAGAAAATTTCCTGATTTAACAACATCACCCCCCTAAGGGAATAAAGAACACCAATCATGGGGAACTGAGATCATTCGAGCCTCGGGTCAGGGAACGTGATAGCACCTGTCACCAGGAATGTCGTGCCAGGTACGATTAGGATTTTTCTATTTTAGGGATAGGTTTATGGTTATAGGGCTTTATTTCTGGTTACTAACAAAAGTGGATTTGAAAGGGAAATACTAGACGAGAACTAGCATTCGAGGGTAGATTACCAGACGAGAAGTGGTGGCAAAAGGGTTTAAGTTGTCAGACGAGAACTGTCTTCTAGATTTTGGTTATCAGACGGGAACTGATTTCTGGTTTGCAAGACGAGAACTGGGCTTTAAAACTGCGTTAGCCAGACGAGAACTGGTTAAACAGTGGATCGAGGAAAAGGCGACCAGACGGGAACTGGTTCAAAAGCTGACACGCACCAGACGAGAAATGGTATTCTGAAAAAGGTGGACCAGGCGAGAACTGGTTACAGGTTTGCCAGACAAGGACTGGGCTTTGGAGGTTTGCCAGGCGAGAACTGGGCTTTGGAAATGACTTTGGTTACACGGTAAGTAACAAGTTTAGGCTGTAGGAAAACAATCCAATGGCAGCAAGGCCTTTTCAGAAGGTTCAGGTTTTTTGGTAGGGTAATGACACGATTCCCAGACACTCAACTCTTGTTGGGGTGAACAAACTCATTTGTACAACTTGCCCCAGTGCAATTCAACTTGCTCCAATCCGACTCTTGGGAAAATTCATTCTGAACAGAAAGCAGCTTGCCATGAGGCGACCTCGAGATGGCTTGCCCCGGTATCTGTACAACAGAAGGATTCATCCTCAATTAACCAACTCTCAGAATGGTTGGTTTCAATATACTTCTGAAGTAGCTTGCCCCTGAACGAGCGTTGAACGACTTAACCTGCTCTGATTGAACACTGGAGGGATCTGCCCTCAACTTACAGAAACTTTGGGGAATTGCCCCTGATTGGGTCTCGAGAAGATCCACTTCTGATCAACTGCTTCTCGAACAAACTGTCGCATAATCACCCGATCCTTCGGGACTTGTGTTCAGACTGACTGATTCCAAACTCACTAGAAGTCAATGCCCCAAATTCACAGGGTTTCACAGTATACCGAACTCTGATCCAGACCGTTGAACGATTCAGTCCTGATTGACTACTCCCTGTTGGAATTCCCTTCATACCAACTACTGACCTGCAATTAAAATTGTCTATTCACGAATGGTAACTTTAATGCAGTGTTCATGCAGATTTTGAAAAAAATGATGTTACTCATTTACGTGTCATGATAGAGAGTGACAAATAAAGAAAAGAGTTCAAACGTAGTGCTAATTTGATCAGTGAAAAATACAGCAAGGATATGATTAACAAATCATGTAGGAGTCAGGTTACTAAACCTTATCGTAATGCGCTTTCAGAATAAACCCTGCCTCAATTAGGTCTTTTAAGGGTTGTATCGTGGTCTGGTTCACGGTTCGTGAAACAAGGGATATTAGGCTCAAATTATGATTCGTACCCACCCCTTCTGCGTGATGATCTCCGATCCTAATGTTCAGTTAACCTAGCACGAGCGCTCGCCTCTTCGAGGAATGTTAGGAACAATGGTTAAGGAACTCACAAGGTTTTTGGAGTGACAGTTACTCCTCTTTCATTTTCGGTGTCTGTATCCACACGACTTTGTCCTTGTTTGAGGATTTTTCTGTTGAGATCCTTTCATTTTATTCTTTTGATTCCCTAATTTTTTCCTGGACTGACTCTTTTTGAGTTCTCTTTGATTTCTTTTGAAGTCCAGCGGGATGCCCTGATTTTTGCCTAAGTATTTGCTTTCCAGCTTTTCTTTGCTTTTTACTTAGCGGGCTCTTTTTTCTTCTTTTTTTTACTTGGAACAAGTCGTGTGAGACTGGTTGTCTTGCTTGCTCCGAAAGGGTTATAACTGTCTCACTCCTGTTTGGTGAGGCTTAACCATTGCGGTTGACGAGGTACGACCTCTTGAGAGGAATTAACTGTGATTGGTCCTCAAAAGGCAACACTCCTCTATAAGACTTGAACGCTCGGTCAAGCTAACTGACGACTACCCTGCCCCAGGTTAAGATGAAAGGGTTTAAAAGTCCGAAAGAAACTCCTACTTCTTGGCTCGAAGTGGCTAACGAGGGACTAACTCCTTATATCTCCAGTGTTTAGGGGACTTGAAACAATGCTTGTGCATCATAGGCTGGGTTTTATCCGAAAGCATACCATCATCAGTTATGAGTATTCAGTTTCGTCATCCTCCCTCCAATCTTTACTAATCATAGTGATAAAGTGGAGTAAATAAAATGCAAGTGTCAGTGCAATGCAACAAATGAGGGACAACGACATGATTAATTCAGAAAAATGCATAGTCACTTTATCAATATTACCATTCGAAACAAACAATGTTTAACAACAAGTGGTAACTAATAGAAAGGAAACTACAGATGCAAATGATAAAAAGTTTGAGAACTGCCAATGTTGAGGACGTCTGCCTGTCTGGACCACTAGCTTCTGGAAATAACCCTCTGAATCTGCGAGCTCAGACAGCTGAGAGGTTGTCATACACAACCAGAACTCCTTATGGAAAGGAAATTCACCCTTTGTCGATCAACTGTTGCACTTTTGCCTGAAAAGCTTTGCAATCTTCAGTTGAATGCCCCGGGGATCCACCATGGTATCCACACTGAGCATGGGGATTGTACCCAGGAGGATAAGGCTCTGGCACGGGCTTAAGAGCTTTGGGTTCCACCAAAGAATTCTGAATCAAATGTGGCAGAATCTGGCTATACGGCACAGACACTGGATGAGAAGGAGCATTCCTTCGTTCCAAGTTGTTACGAGGTCGGTTCTAATTCTGACGCTGATTCTGATAATCTCGGCCACGGGCTCGTGGGTTTGCAAGAGGAGCGACATAATGTTCCCGCTGTGGTGCCCTAGGCACAATTGTCTTTCCAGAATAACGAGACACAGAGGATACCGACCGCTGAGAAGACGAGGAACCAACAGATTTCACCGATTCGTCTTGAGAATACCCAACATCTGTCATGATTGCGTTGACCACAGTTTCATCTTAAGCTTGAAAGCTACAGAGAGATTCGGTTTCACCAGCCTGACTGCTCGAAACATTCTGAATTCTTCCAGTCTTTACACCATACTCGCTGCACTCTCCTGCCCTTACCAATTCAGAGAAATTTGGTGCAACTCCAAGCATTCTTTCGAAGTACGGGCTCTGCAAGGAGTTTACGAACATACCTTTTAACTCTTGGTCTCGAAGTGATGGTTGCACTCTAGCAGTAAATTTTGTCCATCTCTGAACATACTTCCTGAAAGGTTCATTGTTTTCTTGAGACAATTCTTGCAGTTGCATGCGACTAGGAGCCATGTCTAGGTTATAGTCGTACTGTTTCAGAAAAGCATTGGCTAAATCCACCCATGATCGGATCTGATTACTCTCTAACTGCATATACCAACTCAGAGATGCCCCAATCAGACTATCCTGAAAGCAGTGAATCATCAACTTGTCGTTGTGCACAAATGAAGTCATTCTTCGGCAGAACATCACCAAATGTTGCTTCGGGAAACTATCTCCTTTGTACTTTTCAAACCTCAGCGCTCTGAACTTCAGAGGTAACACTAGGCCAGAAACCAGAGACATGTTTGCAACGTTGAGGTTAACAACATCTTTAACTTCTAAGGCTTTGAATCTTCCATCCAATGCACGAAACCTTTTAGCATACACGAGAGCCAATGGGTCTTCATTCTTTGTTATCGGGACCTCCCTTCGGGAATTTGGCATGGGGAAAACAACACCCTGATAATCGGAGGTATCAATAGAAGGAGAGCATTCACTTCGGACAACAAACTGCTCATGTAGATCTCGGTCTTCAACAGAAGGTTGTACAAGTCGAGTTGCAGTAAGGTTGTTCACTTGCGGAAAGTCTTCATCGAGCATAGAACCATATAGAGGATTGGACGTCATAGTGAAACCTGACAAGGTATCAACAAACTGGAAGTTGCTCTCTGTCATAGCTACCAACAACTTTCAACTGATTTCACTGCTTGATTCGGCTCAATTCTGCTTCAACCCCTTGGTCGTCTTTCAACAATCAACCCTTGCTCAGACCAAACACCGGAGAATCACCCTCTGAAGCAAAACAAAGGCTGGATAAGAGCTCTGGCTAGCTGGAGAATGATATGCAATATGATGCAAAGATGATTATGCAAATGCAATGCCATATGCAGCAAACACGGGATCACAGCCCCCACAAAGCTCTGATTACTGTTGCGCTGCTGACGTGATAAGTTTGCTCTGACGAGAGAAAACTAAAATACCGGGTAGGCTGGAAGTCAAGTTTCCTGCAAAAACCCTCCCACTCACGGGTATGGACCTAAACTGACACAAGTTCGGCATCCTATGCGGTCATCAGCGTCACAGACTTTCAAGAACGATGATACGATACCCAGAAGGTATGGCATCATCATCTCTTGAAGCGGCCTCACTTAGCTGAATCCCAAATGATCAATTCCCAGAGTCGACAATCCTCCAAACCAACAACCCCTCAAGCCCAAAGGGCCGGAAAAGAAGTCAACTGGGAGAACCTCGTCCAAGCGTGGATTTCATGAGACACTAGTACCTGCAAAGTAAGCACGCGCCCACTACTTTCCACAACTAATGCTAGGTACACTAAAGCCTGGGTCTGGCTTATCACTCATCAGAGCTCCCCTCCCCCAACAGCACAATAGCAACAAATAATAATAGAGCGTGAAATGTAAATACAGCAGTAATATACAACATACAACGCACAAAAATTAAACACCCAAAGACAAGCAAACAAGCGCTAGGATTGACTCTCGCACAGGGACGTTGGATCCCCTGATTCACTCGCATAGGAACTGTTGGAGTCCCCAGCAGAGTCCCCAGCTGTCACTACTGCGAAAATAAGGTGTCGGCAAAACAGAAGAGTCGCCACCTTTCGTTATTTATCCCTCAAAACGGGAAAGGAAACGATCGGAAAAAACCTGACGAAAAGGTATAAGACAAGGTCATCGCAACCAATGTCTGGATTCGGGAGTCGGTTATGCAAGGGGAAGGTATTAGCACCCCTCACGTCCATCGTACTCGATGGGATCCACACTTGTTGTTTACCGGAAAAGGGTGTAAAACAATCTATCTACGGCTTCTAAATCTAAACGGAAGGAAGTGACTCGATAGAGCATTGCGCTCTATGCCTACGTATTCTCATCAGAGAATGAGAAATCAGAGTCAACGTAGTTCGGCTAACTACGGCTAAACGGGGTGTTCTCGATCACACGAGGGTGAGAGAAAGGATTGACGATACTAGCGTACGCATTCTAGCAGTTTAGGTGTATGCTGCTTGCTCGACGGAGACTTAGGCGTTACCTGTTTGCGGTAGAACAGACGTAGTATGTCGGGGTTCTAAGGTACGGGGACCTACGGTTTCTAGAACTACGGTATGGTCTCGATTGCGCTCGGGCAAGAGAAAGGGAACATCAGTTGGTAGCGGGAAAGTCTCGATCGCATGGCAGCGAGAGAACAGAGAAGTTAGTTGTTAGTGTGCTCGCTAGGATATCGCTTCCTATGCCTATATATTCTCGTCTGGTACGAGAAATCAGAGCAACTGTAGTTTAGCCAACTACAGAAAAACATGGGAAAAAGGGAAAAGGGAGCTCGCTAGGATATCGCATCCTATGCCTACGTACTCTCGTCCGGTACGAGAGATCAGAGCAAACGTAGTTCGGCAGGAAAACGAGTCTCGATTGCACAGGGGAAAGAGAAGGGGTCTCAATCGCCTGAACACGAGAGAAAAGGGTTTCGATCACACGGGGGCGAGAACAAAGAGGAAGTCGGCTTACGCCTAAACGGGAAGGAACTCGGGACACACACGCAAGAACCTAATACGTAGGAGCGAATGCGTCGCATGTCACCCAAGGGGTACCATACTAAACACCCTAGACGATTGAGAGGAAACCCCTCAACTGTCCTTTCCTACGTATCTAGCGATACAGCTCACAACACTCGACGGTTGCACGATGACTTGAAGATGAAAGATGTTATCAAACGATGCGTCTCCGTTGGCTCTTGACATGTGCGCAAGCTCCATTCCAATCTTCTCCTCTCTGTATCCTTGATGAGGACGCTCGAATCAGGAACAATGTAACGCTTAGACCGTCATGATTTGACTTATACGATAAATCAAACTCTAAGAGGTAGCATATTGATATCCGTGTCAAAGACAAGATAGAGAAATGATATCGAAAATCATTCTCCAATTGAATCATGTCACACGGCCAGCCAAAAATAAAATCGGAGATAAAATCGGATAGAAAAGACATGAAGAGAGAAAATAGGAGAGAAATCCACTACCAAATGGAAATAATATGCTACTCCTAAAATACGGCAATTAATTTCTAATAGAAAACATTCTAAAGAAATATAAAGAAAATTGCATACTGAAAAAATAGAATAAAATCCTATGCACAATATTCTATAATTTGCTATAAAGAAAATAGAATGAAAAATTCTATACTAAAATCTCTATAATATCCTAAAAACAATAGAATATAAATTCTATATTAAAATCTATAGTAAAAATATGCTAATAATATTCGAAACTATAAAAATAATCCCAAAAAGAAAATAGAAAAAATAAAACTATAATTACAATCAAATGTCCAATACAAGAGAAATTCAAAATTGTAAGGGGAAGGGGTACATTAACCAAACAGGGGTGTGCCTGAAAAAACTTCTGGGCCCAGCCCATAATACAACCAGCAACAAAAAATAAAAAACCAAAGGGAAACAGGGGGGTGCGCGAGCTGGGGACGGAGGATGCGCAGTCCAGAAAATGTTGGGCCCAGCCCAACAGAATTCATAAGCCAAAAAGCAAAAAAAACAAAGGACGAGGGGTGAATGCTTGGAAACGGAGGGGTATGGATCCAAAATTGAAACAGATTGGACCCAACCCACGGAGGCCCTTCCTCTCCCCTTCTCCCAAACCAAACTCTGAAATGAAACCCTAGTTTCCCTTCTTCATTTTCCTCTCATATTTCGCCGCCGCCGTTACTGTTCTTCACTCACCCTCACCGTCTCCCTTCTTACTTCTCACCGTCTCTTCACAACAACCTCACAAACTGTAAGTCTTGAAATTAACCTAAACAAAGAAAAACTGGTGAAGAAACCAAGAAGGTGATGGCGCGATGGAGATTCTTGGATCTGAAGAAAGATTGATGAACGTCAAGATGACCTTTAAAGACGAACACGCCGGTGAGGAGATCTTGAAGGTTGACGAAGGTTTGTGAAGTTGATGGACACTTGAAGGTTGTTGAAGATCTTCTGGAAAACTACTGACGATCAAGAACGGAGTCAAATCCGTGGTGAAGTTGCATGTTGAAGTGGAGTTAGATCCGAATGGCAATGAACGTTTCTTGAATGTCCTTGGACGGAGACGGAGGACTCCTGGAAAATTCTTGAACGAGATTAAGACATTCTCACCGAAAAAAAGTCGTTGACAGTTTCTGGAGAAGCTCATGATGAAGATCTTATGAACGTTGATGAAGATCTGGGGATCTCGGATGAGGTTCTTGAATTTATGGGAAAATCGGATGGTGAACACGTTGAGTTTTTTGAATGGTTTCTGGAAAAACTTGAACGGGTAATGAAGATTGTTGAGCATTTTCTGGAAAAAAACCAAGAACGCGATGAACGCGATGAACATTTGTTTAAGAACATGGTGGATCTGGAAATTTGGTGAAGGTTTTGTGAAGAGTGACGATGATTCCGGCGAGATTTGGATGAAGGAGCGGTGGAGATTTCTGGAGAATCATGAAGAGGCCGATGAAGATTCTTGGAGATGAGTTTTCCGGCGACCGTTATTGTTTCCGGCGACGGTTGCGGTGGATTCTGGCCGGGTTTGATTTCTCCTGAGGGAACTCCGGCCGTTTGCATGGCCGGCGGCGAGGGAGACGGCTGGGACGTGTGGCAGCACGCATGGGAGTGGGGAGCGTGAGGTGGCTAGCATATAGTGAGGGTGGAAGGTGATGTGTCAAGCTATGAGAGAGAGAGAGAGAGAGAGAGAGAGAGAGAGAGAGAGTGAGTGGAACATGAGGTGGCTGCCAGCGAGAGAAAACGTGTGGCCTACTTTATATGCTGACAAGTGGCAGCGAGTTGGGCCCCCAAAACGGACACCTGGCCCACTAGACCTTAATGACTGAACCAATGATGATTAAGACTAATTAAGAAGGATTAACACTGATTAATGACGATTAATGACCTGATTAATGCTAAACGAAAAAAAAGATTAAGTGCTGGTTAATTAAAACTAACTAACTAATCCTAATTAATAATATCCTAATTAATATTAATCAAATGAAAATTAAAATTCTAACAGCCAATTAATTACAAAACTGTCAATATCTAAAATCTATACCAACATTTATTTATTAAAACTTCTATTCTAATATTCTAAAAAAGAAGTAGAATCTATTAATTTTCTAAGACAAACTCAATTATCTAAAAATTAAAATCTATAAACTTCTAAAAGAAATTCAATTAAATCTACCAAAGGAATTAAATCTATAAATTGCTATTAAAAAATTCTAGAAAATACAATTATCCTATCAAAACTATTTTAAAAATCTATTTAATATCTAGAAAAAACAATTAAATCTATTAAAATCTATTTAAAAATTCTAGCAAATAAGGGAAGAATTCTAAAAATGCAAGGAAGGTCAAATAAACTGATAAAAAAAAGATGCGAGAATATGGCGAAAATAAACGGTAACAATCGGACACCGAAATGTCCTCAAAAATAACAGTGAGAGCTGAAAACACCGGGACGGGCACAAATTCTCATAATAAATCCTTGTATTCGAAATGGTATGAAACTGCCTGAAACGCCAGTGGAGGGCTGTAATCCCGATAAAGTCAATCTAACTGAAAAAATGCAATGTAGGCGGTATGCAAGTGCAAAAATGAAATGAGTCGAAACATGAGCCAAATTACGAGAAGTAGTTGGTCAAATTTTGGGGTGCAACACTCCCCTTACCAAAACTGGGTCTGTCCACAGGCCATGCAGCATGCTCAAGGAGTTGCTCCCTGGTCATCATCGTGTGGTTCCCGGTAGGGTCACGTATCTGCAACTGCAAAATCTGCAAGGAGTCATGAAGATCACAAGTGGCGCGCTGCTGAGCGGCCATCCAATCCCAATTATAAGTATAAATCTCCTGCTGAAATGGGTAGAAAGCAGGAGAAGCCTGACCAGATACAGGAGTGCCCCCGGTACGCCTGCCGACATCAGTACTGGCAGCAGAAGTTTCACTAACAGCAGGCCTAGCTCTACAAAATTTGTCAACATACTTATCATTGATCGCAGCAAGAACGGTCACCTGTCTCCTCTGAGGGATATCCATACCGGGATAAGCACAAAGCGACATAATAAGGCACGGGAAAGTTAGCGGGGAATTCTTGCGAGCCGCTATCCCTCCACGTCCACTTAAAACCACAGCGTGCATCTCATCAGCAATGATGCGTGCAATGTCAATCTGTACATTCTGCAGGATCAAATTAATCAAATGGGCAATAGGTATAGGCACCGAGCTATGGTGGGACCATGGCATAACATTCGTCAGTATAAACAACAAAATCAGCTGCACTAAAGGTTTCATATCAGTACGAAGATATCGAATAGCCACCCTTGAAGAATTACGCACCACAGTGCGTTCATCTAAACATAAATCTCTGGTCATTGCATCCAAATTAAGATGCTTGTTCAGGTCCTGGTGGTACTCATCTATCTGGCTTCCTGAAAGGGACAGAGGGTTACCCAAAGCATTACTTATAGCTCGCCGATTAAACCTTACCGTGACACCACAGACTGTCGAGGCCCAACTAAACACCTCACCATCATCCGGGATGGCATTTGCATAGAATTCCCGAACTTTTTCAGCATTGTAACCATCTAGAGGAGTCATCAGACGCTCCCACTTTTTCGCTACAAAATGCGCGTCAATAGCACAGTACGATCTAGTGTCACTCAACTGGAACCTCTTTTCTGCCACGATGTTCCTCCTTTCGAGAGTTTCGTAGCGGGCGGCCTGAGTAGCACCGTGAAACCTGTCTAAATCGAAGCGGATCGGTGCGGTACGAGAAGTGGAGGCCTTTCTCTTGTTGGGGTTGATCATCCTAGGTCCCATCTGAAAACAATGTTAAAAACAAACAACATAGAACCAAGATGTTAGAAAGAAACAGGCAGTACTAAACAGCAAAGAAAGAAAAATTTTGTTGCATTCGCCTTGGTTTGCCAGGCGAATCTTGGCGAATGTTCGCTACCACTCGCCAGGCAAAGGCTAGCGAGTGTGCGAAAAATCAGAAAAACAGAGCCTCTGCTCTTGTGCCATATTTCAACTAAAATGCATACAATCCCCTTTCACAAAATAGAATTGATTTGAAAAATGTTAACACTTTAATTTGAACAAAATCAGTGAAAGGGGGTTCTAAACCTAGCATAACTACATAGGCAATGGCAAAGACTTCTTACCAAAAGAACAAAGGAGAACAATAATAATGGTAAACAACATATACATGGTACAAAAATACATGAAAGATCAGAATGCATACCTGGAGATTGAAGTGCAGAAAATCTAAAGGAAAGAGAGAGCAAGAGTGAAGGTTGGAAAATGTGAAAGTGTGAGAGTGGAGGCAAAGGATGGAACGGTTAGGGTTTAAGAATAGAAAAATAAAAGAAACGGTTCATGGGCCCAGGTGGCCCATCCCAAAAATCCCCCAATTTTAACTGATGTGGCAATTCAGGGTGTGCTGATACGCCACACTCGCATGGCGAAAGCCAGCGAAGATTCGCTGAGACTCGCCAGGCGAACACTTGCCACCATTCGTAGGGCGAAGGTTAGCGAATATGACAGCAGGATTTGGATCTGCTGCATGCTGTTTTCACACAAATTCACAACCAGCTTTCACAACAAGCAAAAATGAATAGAAAAACATGTAAATACTTACAATGTTGAGGTGCCTCTCAACAAGCGCTTGTTTAACGTCGGATATGCTCGACGGTCCAAGATGCTCACTCCGGAACATCTAGACGGAAGACACAACTATCACGACTCACATGGCCACCAAGATATACCTTTAAACGTTGGCCATTTATCGTCCAACTGTCTTTCTTTTGCAGGTCCTCTATCACGACAACTCCATACTCCTTTACTTCAATTACACGAAATGGCCCCGACCATTTTAATTTCAATTTTCCAAGAAAGAGTCTTAACCTGGAATTGAACAACAACACCAACTGCCCGGGCACAAATTCTTTTTTTCGGAGCTTCTTGTCTAGATATTCCTTAACTTTTTCTTTGTACAACCAACTTGAGTGGTATGCGGCATTTCACATCTCTTCCAACTCAAGAAGTTGCACCTTCCGCTTTTCACCGGCCAACTCATTATCAAAATTAAAAATTTTAAGGCCCATAAGGCCTTGTGCTCCATTTCAACCAGCAAATGGCAAGTTTTACCATAAACCAATTGAAACAGAGTTAGCCCAATTGGAGCTTTATAGGCCGTGTGATACGCCCATAGAGCTTCATCCAATTTTTGAGACCAATCCTTCCTAGAGTTCGACACGGTTTTTTCCAAAATTTTCTTAATCTCTCTATTAGAGACCTCAGCTTGACCATTAGCCTGTGGGTGGTACGGAGTTTCCACTCTATGCGTCACACCATAATGTTGTAAAACTTTTTCCAACGGTGAATTGCAAAAGTGTGACCCTCCGTCACTAATCAACACTCGGGGGGTTCCAAAACGGGAAAAAAATATTTTTCTTTAAAAAGTTAATGACCGTTTTAGAATCCGCCCTTGGTGAGGCAATCGCCTCAACCCACTTTGACACGTAGTCAACTGCAACTAACAAGTATTCATTATCAAAAGAGGGTGGAAATGGTCCGACAAAATCGATACCCCAACAATCAAATAGTTCAACCTCTTGAATGTTTTGAAGAGGCATCACATCTCTCTTACCTATTCCATCGTTTCGTTGGCAACTGTCACAACTTTGCGCATGGGCATTTGCGTCTTTAAAAATAGAAGGCCAATAAAATCCCGATTGAAGGACTTTATTTGTCGTTCTAGCCCCATTGAAATGACCGCCATAAGGCGAGTTGTGACAATGCCATTGAATACTTTGTGCTTCATCACCGGTAACACATCTCCTTAATAAATTATCACCTCCCAGCTTTAACAGATAAGGGTCATCCCACACATAGTACTTGGCATCCGAGAGGAATTTCCTTTTTTGGTTAGGAGTTAGGTCGGGCGGCACAAAACCACTCGCCTTGTGGTTTGCAAAATCCACAAACCACGTCCTTACTTGAACTTTAAAGAGTTTTTCATCAGGAAACTCTTCTCGGATTTCCTTTTCTAAAGTAGTCACCTCCACGTTGACAAGGCGAGATAAATGATCTGCTACCAAATTTTCGAGCCCTTTTTTGTCTTTAATTTCTACATCAAACTCTTGCAACAAAAGGATCCAATGGATAAGCCTTTGCTTAGAATCCGGTTTGGTTAGCAGATATTTTATCGTCGCATGGTCGGTATAAACAATCACTTTAGACCCAATGAAATATGACCTAAATTTTTCAAGTGCATACACTATTGCAAGCAATTCTTTTTGTAACAGCCCAAATTTCATTAAATAATTAATTGTAGTAATTAATTGATTTAGTGAGATTTTTATTAATGTTGGAAATTTATTTTATTAATTGGTATGGATAGAAAATTAAGAAGGAATTGGAGAGGAAGGAAAATGAAGGAAATATATAAGAGAGAAAGAAAAGAAAAGAAAGATAGAAACATTTGGAGAGAAAGAGGAAAGAAAGAAGAAAGAAGAGAAAGAGAGGAGAAGAAGAGGAAAAGTGGAAATCATCAAGAACCAACATCAAAGCTCCGATTAATCAAGGTAAGGGTGAGAAATGTTTCTATTTGACCATTGCATGATGTTATGTATGTTGGGTTGGGGTTTTGGTAGAGTTTTCATCACTTTCTATTTAGGGTAAAAGTTGGATTAATCGGTAGATCGAGGATTTAATCGATTAGAAACTGAATGTAATGCCGTAGAATAGTCGGGTAACATGTGTTAATGCTGTTTGTACTGATTTTGTTGTGTGAGAAGTTGGTTGATGGTGGATTGAGAAGGAGAAGACAGAATAGGGTTCTGTTCTGCGCAGGTTCGCTGGCTCTCGCTAGGCGAGCGAAGGCGAAGCTTCACCAGGCGAAGCCTAGCGAATGCTGGCGAGTAATTATGATTAAGTCCCAGTGGACTTCGCTGGCGAGTTCGCTAAGCGAAGTTGGATAGCGAAGGTTCGCCCAGCGAAGGTGCTGGCGAATGGTGGCGAATGAAGTCAGTAGCTACTGACTTGGGCTCGCTGGGAAGTCTCGCCAGGCGAAGCCTAGCGAGTGTTCGCTGAGAGAGTTCGCCAGGCGAAGGCCAGGCGAAGGTTCGCTGCGAGGGTTCGCCAGGCGAATGAAAGCGAATGTGACAACATTTTCTTTTGCTGTGTGGTTCATGTGGTGATGGTTTAGTGGCTTCACATAGACTAATACCTCTACATTGTGAGTATGTATGTGATCTATTGTGATGATGTGTGCTGTGGGTAGCCTCCGAGCGTGAAACCTAGTTGATATGCGATGCGCATTAATTGTGATAATTAGAAGTACATGTGAATACAATGATGAATGTATGTGTATTGTCTAATGAATTGTGAGTGCATATTTATATGCGATTGTTGTGTAAATGCATGGGAACATATGTGATATGTGTGCATTGTTGTTGAATATGATGATTATGTGTGAAATGAATACATTGATAAATGTTTGATATATGTTGTATGTGCAATCATGATGAAATTCTCGAAGGGGTGAATTATTCGAATGCATGGGATTAAGATGCGGGAACGGTCTTAAGTGCATTTATTGTGATTGGTTGATTGTACATGCATCATTCAGTCAAGAGGCAATGTCTGTTAGTTTCGTGGAAACTAGTGGCTTGTCCCAAACCTAGAAGGGTGGGTTTGAAGCCTAGGGGACGGGCTTGGTTGTTATCGGTCTAGAAGGGTGGACCCGGTTTAAAGTAAAAACCGAAAAATGATAACGAGTTATCGGTCTAGAAGGGTGGACCCGGTTTAGAGTGAAAACCGAAAAAAGATAACGAGAGTCGGTACCGCATAGCATTGAGTTGCATTGGATATGTTGAGTCACATTGCATAATATTGTTGTTGTATAAATGTGCTTGTGAATGATTGTGAAATTAAGCATGAAGGGATGTGCTTGCGAATGTTCATAATGTCGATATATGTGAGCATGATATAATTATGAATATGGGAATGAAGTATGGTGAGAAATGTGAATATGTGTTACATGATTACCTATATATATATATATATATATATATATATATATATATATATATATATATATATATATATAATCTTATGCTTTGATTATTATGGTTATATTTCTCACCCTTCTGCTGTTTTATAATGCTCTATGAGGCATTGCAGATTAGGATGCTGGAGTCCTTCTGTGAAGTTAGTCTTCATTCTTTTGAGTCGGCTGCTCTGATATGTAACACCGGGTAGTTAGACTAGTATAGTCATTCTTTTGTGATACATTGCGATGTATCAGCTGATGTGGTTGTGTAATCTAACTGATATGATGAATTAATTTGGATTAACTCGTGTGCATTTGAATTAATATTTTGGAACTGATTAAATGATGTTATCTTCCGCTTAAATTAAACGTTGAAAGGTGATTTCTAAAACTACGAAAATGTTACATATTTTATGGAGTAAATGTTAAAGAGTTTTGTTGGTGAAATTGTGACATTCTTCCTTTATACCTTATCCTAAAATTTTTACTCTGATAATTTGTATGTGCTTAATTGTTTTATATGCATTTATTTGGGGTATAGAAGGGGGTGTTACAATAGTGGTATCAGAGCAGGTCGGTCCGTCCGGCCAAGTTGTTAGTGTGTCCTTCCCTGTGTGTTATTGATATGCGTGTGATGTATTATCAATATTGGTTGTTCTTACGTGGTTCTGTTGTTGGAATTAGTAAGATGGTTGCAGGAAGGAACGACGAAGCGATTGCGGAGGCATTGACGAGATTGGCGGGGGCAATTGGGCAGAATCCTCCGGCCAATGTGAATGTGAGGAATCATGTTGATGATGGATTCCGTGCTTTGGGGAAATTCCAAAAGAATAACCCTCCGGTCTTCAAGGGAACTCATGAACCGGACAAGGCACAAATTTGGTTGAAAGCTGTGGAAAAGATTTTTCGAGTTATGAATTGCTCGGATGCACAGAAGGTGCAGTTTGGGACTCATATGCTCGAAGAAGAAGCTGAAGATTGGTGGGGTAATACTCGCCAAAGATTTGAGGAAGATGATATTGTGATTACGTGGGATTTGTTTAGAGAAACTTTTCTGGAGAAGTATTTTCCAGAGGATGTGCGGGGGAAGAAAGAGATCGAATTTCTTGAGTTGAAGCAAGGTAATTCGATGGTTGCTGAGTATGCGGCGAAATTTGAGGAGTTGATCAAATTTTGTCCTCACTATAATACTGGTAATGCTGAGAGGTCTAAGTGCCTCAAGTTTGTGAACGGTTTGAGACCCGAGATTAGGCAAGCTATTGGATATCAGGAAATCAGGCGGTTTTCTGAGTTGGTTAACAAGAGCAGAATCTATGATGAAGACAGTAGGGCTAGGTCCAGCCACTACAAGAGCCTAAGTGATAAGAAAGGAAAAGGTCAATTCAGAGGAAAACCTTACGTAACTCCTGCGGATAAGGGGAAACAAAAGGTTGGTTTCGGCAAGAAACTAAGTGGGGGAGTTTCTACTCCGGTGAGATGTTATAGGTGCGGTGAAGAGGGACATCGTGCTCCGGAGTGCAAAAGTGTTGAGAAGGCGTGTTTTAAGTGTGGCAAGCCAGGCCACAAGGCTCTTGAGTGCAGAAGTGGTGCGGGTGTTACTTGCTATAACTGTGGTGAGCGAGGGCACATCAGTACCAAGTGCGATAAGCCGAAGAAGAATCAAGGGAGCGGGAAAGTGTTCGCTCTATCTGGATCTGAGACTGCTAGCGACGATTGATTAATCTGAGGTACGTGCTTCATTAATGGTACACCTTTGATCGCTATAATCGATACCGGAGCTACGCATTCTTTTATTTCTTTGGATTGTGTTAGAAGGTTGAGTCTTGAGTTGTCTGTGATTGGTGGTGGTATGGTTATTGATACTCCTGCTATGGGTTCGGTAACTACACCGTATGTTTGCTTGAATTGCCCGTTGAGTATTTTCGATAGAGATTTTGGGATTGATTTAGTGTGTCTTCATTTAGATCAACTTGATGTCATTCTTGGAATGAATTGGTTAAAATTCAATCGTGTGTATATTAACTGTTTTGACAAAACGGTTATTTTTCCCGACTCGGATGTTGAAAGGGAATTGTTTATGACGAGGAAACAAGTGAAGGAATCGGTGCAAGATGGAGCTAAGGTATTTATGCTTATGGCAACTTTGAGAATTGGTGAGAGTGAAGAGATTGATGCCTTGCCCATTGTTAGAGATTTTCCGGAAGTATTCCCTGAAGAGATAAAGGATTTACCGCCGGAGCGAGAAGTGGAGTTTTCGATAGATTTGATTCCTGGAACTAGTCCGATATCGATGGCTCCATATCGTATGTCGGCCTCGGAGTTAAAAGAGTTGAAGAGTCAACTTGAGGATTTGCTTGAAAAGAGGTTTATCCATCCGAGCGTGTCACCGTGGGGTGCACCGGTGTTGTTGGTTAAGAAGAAAGAGGGTTCTATGAGGCTCTGTGTGGATTACAGACAGTTGAACAAGGTGACTATTAAGAATAAGTATCCACTTCCAAGGATTGATGATCTGATGGATCAGTTGGTTGGTGCAAGCGTGTTCAGCAAGATTGGTTTGAGATCTGGGTATCATCAGATCCGTGTGAAAGCTGAGGATATTCAGAAGACGGCCTTTCGGACGAGGTATGGACACTATGAGTATTCCGTGATGCCATTTGGTGTGACTAATGCACCAGGTGTATTTATGGAGTACATGAATAGGATTTTCCATCCTTATTTGGATAAGTTTGTGGTGGTGTTTATCGACGACATCTTGGTTTATTCGAAGAGCGAAGGAGAGCATGCCGAGCATTTGAAGATTGTGTTATCTGTGCTAAGAGAGAAGCAGTTGTTCGCGAAGCTTTCTAAGTGTGAATTTTGGTTGAAGGAAGTTAGTTTCCTTGGTCATGTGATTTCTAGTAGTGGTATTGCGGTCGATCCGTCGAAGGTTGAAGCGGTGTCGCAATGGGAGACTCCGAAGTCAGTTTTTGAGATCAGAAGTTTTCTTGGTTTAGCCGGTTATTATTGGAAGTTTATTGAAGGATTTGCTAAGTTATCGTTGTCGTTGACACAGTTGACTAGGAAAGGTCAAGCCTTTGTTTGGGACGCCAAGTGTGAAGCGAGTTTTCAAGAACTTAAGCGAAGATTGACGACAGCTCCTGTTTTGATTCTGCCAAATCCAGAAGAACCATTCGTTGTGTATTGTGATGCTTCTTTGATGGGTTTAGGAGGTGTGTTGATGCAGAATAACCAAGTTGTAGCTTATGCTTCGAGGAAACTCAAAGTGCATGAGAAGAATTATCCAACGCATGACTTAGAGTTGGCCGCCGTTGTGTTCGTGTTGAAACTTTGGAGGCATTATCTGTTTGGCGCAAGATTTGAAGTGTTTAGTGACCACAAGAGTTTGAGATATCTTTTTGATCAAAAGGAATTGAGTGCAAGACAAAGAAGATGTCTTGAACTTTTGAAGGATTATGATTTTGGCTTGAATTACCATCCGGGTAAAGCGAATGTAGTAGCGGATGCATTGAGTCGGAAATCATTGCATATGTCGGCATTGATGGTGAAAGAGTTGGAATTGATTGAGCAATTTCGGGATTTGAGTTTGGTATGTGAGAGGACTTCTTTTGGATTTAAGTTGGGTATGTTAAAGCTTACAAGTGGTATTTTGGACGAAATCCGAGAAGGACAGAAATCGGATTTGAGCTTAGTTGATCGGTTGAATTTAATCAACCAAAGCCAAGGTGGTGATTTTCGGATTGATGAGAATGGTATTATGAGATGTCGGGATCGAGTTTGTGTTCTGAATGTTGTTGAGCTGAAAAAGAGTATCCTTGAGGAAGGACATCGTAGCGGATTGAGTATTCATCCGGGTGCTACTAAGATGTATCAGGATTTGAGGAAAGTATTTTAGTGGCCTAGTATGAAGAAGGATATCGCGGAATTTGTATATTCTTGTTTGACTTGCCAGAAGTCAAAGATTGAGCATCAGAAGCCATCGGGTTTGATGAAGTCGTTGTTTATTCCTGAGTGGAAATGGGATAGTATCTCCATGGATTTTGTATCGGGTTTGCCGAGGACACCGAGTAATTTTGAGGCTATTTGGGTTATCGTAGATAGATTGACTAAATCTGCTCACTTTATCCCTATGCGTATGGATTACCCTTTGGAGAGGTTGGCTAAATTGTATATTGAGAGGATTGTGTGTTTGCATGGTATTCCGTCGAGTATTGTTTCGGATAGAGATCCGCGGTTTACTTCGAGATTTTGGGAGAGCCTGCAGAGTGTTTTGGGTACTAAGTTGTGTTTGAGTTCAGCGTATCATCCTCAGACTGATGGTCAGACGGAGAGGACGATTCAGTCGCTTGAAGATCTTTTGAGAGCTTGTGTATTGGAAAAAGGAGGAGCTTGGGATAGCTACTTGCCTTTGATGAGTTTACCTACAACAACAGTTTCCATTCGAGTATTTGTATGGCACCATTTGAGGCGTTGTATGGTAGGCAGTGTAGGACACCATTGTGTTGGTTCGAGTCCGGAGAGAGTTCTGTTGTTGGACCCGAGTTAGTTCAACAGACTACTGATAAGATCAAGACGATTCAAGAGAAGATGAGAATTACTCAGAGTCGTCAGAAGAGTTATTATGACAAGAGGAGGAAGGCACTTGAATTTCAAGAGGGGGATCATGTGTTTCTTCGAGTCACTCCGATGACAGGTGTTGGTAGGGCACTGAAGTCGCGCAAGTTGTCGCCGCGTTTCATTGGTCCTTATCAGATTTTACAGAGGATAGGAGAAGTGGCCTATCGTGTGGCTTTACCACCGTCGCTTGCTAATCTTCACGACGTATTCCATGTATCTCAGTTGAGGAAATACATTGCGGATCCGTCTCATGTAGTCCAAATAGATGATGTGCAGGTGAGAGATAACCTGACTGTTGAGACATCACCTATGCGGATTGAGGATCGGAAATTGAAGCAGCTTCGAGGTAAAGAGATTGCTTTAGTGAAGGTCGCTTGGGGATGACCGACTGGTGGAAATGTTACGTGGGAGCTTGAGAGCCAGATGAAGGAGTCTTATCCAGAACTGTTTGAATCAGGTAACATTTTCGAGGACGAAAATTCCTAAAGTGGGGGAGAGTTGTAACAGCCCAAATTTCATTAAATAATTAATTGTAGTAATTAATTGATTTAGTGGGATTTTTATTAATGTTGGAAATTTATTTTATTAATTGGTATGGATAGAAAATTAAGAAGGAATTGGAGAGGAAGGAAAATGAAGGAAATATATAAGAGAGAAAAAAAAGAAAAGAAAGATAGAAACATTTGGAGAGAAAGAGGAAAGAAAGAAGAAAGAAGAGAAAGAGAGGAGAAGAAGAGGAAAAGTGGAAATCATCAAGAACCAACATCAAAGCTCCGATTAATCAAGGTAAGGGTGAGAAATGTTTCTATTTTATCATTGCATGATGTTATGTATGTTGGGTTGGGGTTTTGGTAGAGTTTTCATCACTTTCTATTTAGGGAAAAAGTTGGATTAATCGGTAGATCGAGGATTTAATCGATTAGAAACTGAATGTAATGCCGTAGAATAGTCGGGTAACATGTGTTAATGCTGTTTGTACTGATTTTGTTGTGTGAGAAGTTGGTTGATGGTGGATTGAGAAGGAGAAGACAGAATAGGGTTCTGTTCTGCGCAGGTTCGCTGGCTCTCGCTAGGCGAGCGAAGGCGAAGCTTCGCCAGGCGAAGCCTAGCGAATGCTGGCGAGTAATTATGATTAAGTCCCAGTGGACTTCGCTGGCGAGTTCGCTAAGCGAAGTTGGATAGCGAAGGTTCGCCCAGCGAAGGTGCTGGCGGATGGTTGCGAATGAAGTCAGTAGCTACTGACTTGGGCTCGCTGGGAAGTCTCGCCAGGCGAAGCCTAGCGAGTGTTCGCTGAGAGAGTTCGCCAGGCGAAGGCCAGGCGAAGGTTCGCTACGAGGGTTCGCCAGGCGAATGAAAGCGAATGTGACAGCATTTTCTTTTGCTGTGTGGTTCATGTGGTGATGGTTTAGTGGCTTCACATAGACTAATACCTCTACATTGTGAGTATGTATGTGATCTATTGTGATGATGTGTGCTGTGGGTAGCCTCCGGGCGTGAAACCTAGTTGATATGCGATGTGCATTAATTGTGATAATTAGAAGTACATGTGAATACAATGATGAATGTATGTGTATTGTCTAATGAATTGTGAGTGCATATTTATATGCGATTGTTGTGTAAATGCATGGGAACATATGTGATATGTGTGCATTGTTGTTGAATATGATGATTATGTGTGAAATGAATACATTGATAAATGTTTGATATATGTTGTATGTGCAATCATGATGAAATTCTCGAAGGGGTGAATTATTCGAATGCATGGGATTAAGACGCGGGAACGGTCTTAAGTGCATTTATTGTGATTGGTTGATTGTACATGCATCATTCAGTCAAGAGGCAATGTCTGTTAGTTTCGTGGAAACTATTGGCTTGTCCCAAACCTAGAAGGGTGGGTTTGAAGCCTAGGGGACGGGCTTGGTTGTTATCGGTCTAGAAGGGTGGACCCGGTTTAAAGTAAAAACCAAAAAATGATAACGAGTTATCGGTCTAGAAGGGTGGACCCGGTTTAGAGTGAAAACCGAAAAAAGATAACGAGAGTCGGTACCGCATAGCATTGAGTTGCATTGGATATGTTGAGTCACATTGCATAATATTGTTGTTGTATAAATGTGCTTGTGAATGATTGTGAAATTAAGCATGAAGGGATGTGCTTGTGAATGTTCATAATGTCGATATATGTGAGCATGATATAATTATGAATATGGGAATGAAGTGTGGTGAGAAATGTGAATATGTGTTACATGATTACCTATATATATATATAATCTTATGCTTTAATTATTATGGTTATATTTCTCACCCTTCTGCTGTTTTATAATGCTCTATGAGGCATTGCAGATTAGGATGCTGGAGTCCTTCTGTGAAGTTAGTCTTCATTCTTTTGAGTCGGCTGCTCTGATATGTAACACCGGGTAGTTAGACTAGTATAGTCATTCTTTTGTGATACATTGCGATGTATCAGCTGATGTGGTTGTGTAATCTAACTGATATGATGAATTAATTTGGATTAACTCGTGTGCATTTGAATTAATATTTTGGAACTGATTAAATGATGTTATCTTCCGCTTAAATTAAACGTTGAAAGGTGATTTCTAAAACTACGAAAATGTTACATATTTTATGGAGTAAATGTTAAAGAGTTTTGTTGGTGAAATTGTGACATTCTTCCTTTATACCTTATCCTAAAATTTTTACTCTGATAATTTGTATGTGCTTAATTGTTTTATATGCATTTATTTGGGGTATAAAGGGGGTGTTACACTTTTTCTGTTGTGGCATAATTAATTTGTGTCTCATTAAGAACTTTGCTTGCATAGTGCATAGCATGAAAATTTTTGTCTTTTCGCTGGCCCAACACTGCTCCAATAGCATAGTCACTTGCATCACACATTAGCTCAAAATTTGAATTCCAATCTGGAGCAACTATGATTGAAGCGGTGACCAATTTTTGTTTCAAAATCTCAAAAGTTTTTAAACATTCATCAGATAAGAGAAATACCTGGTCCTTGGCCAGCAAGTTACTCAAAGGCCTAGCCACCTTTGAGAAGTCTTTGATGAATCGCCGGTAGAAACCGGCATGCCCAAGAAAGCTTCAGACACCCTTTATGTTAGCTGAAGGAGGTAACTTATTGATCACATCAACCTTAGCATGATCCACTTCGAGCCCTTTTGACGAGACTTTGTGACCGAGAACAATCCCCTGCGTCACCATAAAGTGGCATTTCTCCCAATTTAGCACCAAATTAGTCTTCACACACCTTTCAAGCACGGTTTCTAAATTTTCCAGACATAAGCCAAAAGAACTACCAAACACCGAAAAGTTATCCATGAAAACTTCCATTGTTTTCTCTATAAGATCGAAAAAAATGGCTTGCATGCATCTTTGGAAAGTTGTCGGCGCATTACACAGTCCGAAAGGCATTTTGCGGTAAGCGAAGATTCCAAATGGACACGTGAAAGTCGTCTTCTCATGATCGGCCGGGTCAACCGCAATTTGGTTGTACCCAGAATAGCCATCTAGAAAACAATAGAATTGTTGTCCCGAGAGTCTCTCTAACATTTCGTCCATGAACGGAAGTGGGAAGTGGTCTTTCCGAGTTGCGGTACTGTTGCACCCCAAAATTTGCTCAACCTTGAGTTTATGTTCCATTGCATAGCATGTCATAGTTCTAACATAGTTCTAGCATCTGCATATCATAGCATTAACATTTAACAGGGTATCAAGAGTGAGATATAAAAGAGGAGAGCCTAAGATCATACAAGCTAGAGAAGCCACCAAGGCCATCAGTAAAAGATTTGGGTGCTTAAAGAGTTGCATTGGTTGTACAAGGTCTATCTCCAAGTGTGAGGGGTTTTGTGAAGAGACTCAGGGGTCTATGAAGCCTTGATCAAGGGTATGAGATGTGAATAGAGCTTATTGAGTCCCTAGAGAGCCAAGAAGGAGCTTAAGCAAGCCATAGAATCAAGTTCAAGAGTTCTGATTGAAGTGCGTGCAATTAGGGTTTTGTCTGAGTAATCCTAGCTCAAGGAGAGTGTTTGAGAGGCATCAAAGCCTAGCTCTAGATCATTATAGACATGAAATGATATGTTGAAGCATATGTGGTGTTGTGCCAAGAGAAAATCAAAAGAATCAAGAAGGATTGAGGGTGACAAGACAGGGTTCCTAGGGTAAAATCCCCTGTTTTTCACTGAACTTCCAAGTCTTCTAAGTCAATATATGAGCTTCAAGTGACTTGGATCTACACATTAATGTTGTAGAGGAGGTTCATAACTTTAATTTGAGTACTAGAAGTCCTCAAGGGGATTTATAGAACTCAAGTTATAGCCCAGACAAGTTAGGGGTCCTCAGAGGCATCTGAAATTTAACTGTGAAAGTCACTTGACTTCCAAGAAACTTTTGAGCTAGAAGGAGTTTTCAAATGGATTCTTGGCAAACATGAGAGATGTTCCTTATCTTCGTAGCTTTCCAAAAAGTTATAGAAGTCCTCATTTGGATTTGTGGAGCTCAAGTTATGAGTTGTACAAGCCAGGGGTATTTTGGGAAAGTGAGATTATAGGTCCTTTTTTAGCATAGGTCAAAATCTCCATGTTCCACTCTTCAGATGAAAAAGCGTTCAGCACGGAATGTGCTTAAAATGATGTTTTTAGGTCAAATAAGTCATCATGGTAGATTGATCGGCTTATTTTAAAAAGTCACTTAAAATGGCCTAAAAAAGGGGAATAAGTCAAATAAAGTGGTGGGAAAAAAAATCAAATTTTGGGTTAGAGGTCACAAACATGTCAAGTGAATACTCATTTTAAGTATAAATTGCATTCTAAAGACAATGGCATTGGCACATTTTTGAATTGAGCAATAATTTCATGACTTGCTTTGTAAAAGTGGTTACTTGAAATGTAAGTCACTAATCCAAACCACTTAACAAGGCATTTGGAAGGCTATTTTGGTTAGAAACTTCCAAGGGAAGATACATGAACAATCTAGAAACTTCCAAGGGAGGATACATGAATAATCTAGAAACTTCCAAGGGAAATGGATTTTATTATTTTGGGCTTCATTTCTAGAATCTTCCAAACATCTCTATAAATGTTTAGAAACTCATTTGAAGCAAGGTTGGTGATTGATTGGAGTTGGATTGGAAGAGAGCATATCAATTTTCAAGAGAGCAAATCAAGTGGTGATTCTTCATTCAAGGCGATTTCGGTTCGATTCGAAGATTGTAACACTTTCCTCGCATATTGTTGAACGAATTTGAAGCTTTCGGAAGCACGAAAAGAGCCGAAGATACTCCGTTTCGAAGCTCCGATCAAGGTATGTAAACCTTCACTTTACCATGGATTTAGGATGAGATAATTAGAAATTCTTATGCGGTTAGGATCGTGAACACCTATGGATGCTTTTAAGATTGTTAATTCAGAGATTTTCTTCATTCCCTTTTTCTTTTTATTTTTCTGTTTTGAGGTCTGTTTGCTTTTATTGCGTCAAAAATAGTAAAAATGATCAAAAAATTATGACATTTTTTTCTGCATATCTTGATTGTCTTAAGAAATTTTAGGCGCTGAGTTTTCATTTTTTGGATTTTTTTTGATTTAGTTATGATTTTTCTTTCGTGCTAATATCCATTGGTGTACATAACTGTTCATCTGTTTTGTTTAATTTTATTCTCTTTGATGCTTCATGATTTTGAGCTGATGTTTGGATATGTTTTAGATGATATGCATAGGTTCTCCCAGAAATTTTATTGGAATTTCTAGATGACTCTAAGTTTAGTTTTGAATCCGCTTTTAAGAGCCATCCCCATCTGAATGTTCCCTGGACACTTTATATGTTTTCCTTTAGGAAGTGAACTTAACTTTAGAATTTGGTTTTAATTTTTTTACCATAGGTTGCTAACATCTTCAGGAGATCGTAGAATTTTTCTTAGATTTTTGTGGATTGTTTTTCCATTTCTTTTGCATTTTACATTCTGATGAGTATTTTGCATGATTTAATTGATGTTTGCTATACCGCTGTTTTGTAGAATTTTGTTCTCTCAATTGGTGATGATTCTTGCTTAGATCTTTTGGTAGATTGTAGCTAACACTCGCATGTTCCCTTAGGAATTTTTGTAGATTTTTTAGATTTAATTTGGTTCTATTTTAGGGTTGTTGATTAGGACCTTCCCAATTGATGGTTAGCCTTGACCCCTTGCATGTTAGGAATTGTTTAGACCCCTTAGAAGTTGATATAGGGTTTGATCTTCGATCTTGATAATATAGATATTAATATACTTTAGGGTTTCCCTTAGCTAATGTGATAAAACTTTAGAATAAAAATGGTAGTAAAAAAAAATGTTGAAATAGATATGGTGTAATAAAAAACATAGAATATTTTAGGGTAAGCTTAGTGTATTTTTAGGATTTAACACTAGTTTGTACATAAAATTGTAGGATAGAATTTGATCCAAAAACACTTAGTTGTAGGGTATAATGTAGTTGGGGCATGTAGCATTTGGTTTAGGTTATAGGGGAATATATGAGCTATAGGGTAGATATAGAACTCCCCTTAGAATAAATCTTAGGATTTTACATACTATTTTACTATTTTTAGTATATTTTGCAAATGGAGTGTTTGTTTGGTGTTCCCACTTGGGGTTTATATTTGTTTGCTTGGGCTTTTGGGCTTTTTATTTGGGGTATGGGGCTTGGTTTGGACTTGTGGAAGCATGAAGACATCAAAGGAGGAGACTGAGGATGATAATCAAACGTTGATGCATGAAGATTGCTTGGATTGAAGATGTTGATTAAAGGCTTAGGAGAAATAGGAGAAAATAGGCAGAGCCTTAGAATAGACCAAATTCTTTCATAAACATGGATAGCTTCCTTTGCTTCCATTCTTCTCTATGACATAAAGTCCATCTATGGTATTCACCTCTCTCCTTAGGAGGGATAAGTGGCCTTACCTTAGAGGTAGAAATTTGAGAGAACCACTTTGTTACAATGTCAACTATCCATAGACTTCCTTTGGTCGTCAATGAATTGTTTGACATTCAATTTCTTCTGATAAAATCAATTCTTTGCTAGAGTGCTTGCCTTGAAGAAAGAAGCCATTGAAGATAGAGGTGAAGATCAAAGATTGACAAAGATGAAGATTGTTCATATCAAAGTTGTGCAACTGTTAAAGCTAGGATTTACTGCTGTCTGGAGCTATCTGCTGTTTGATGTTGTCAACTGGTTAAGATTCTGTGCTCGCTTAAGCTTGGGGATTTCTTGGAGATGCAAGCTTATTGTAGCTTGGGTCTCATGGGAGCCTGACTTTGGGGTTCATTGAGAGATTGCTGTTTATCAACTGTCAGAGTTGGGTGAGCTGTCAGAGCTGGGTTTTTGGGGTTTATTTTCTTTGCGGTATTGTTGTTAATTTTCCCCATAGGGTTGAAGTGAAGTTGTTTCACTTTGCCCATTGTTTTCTAGGTTCGAGATTGAGCGGGACTCCCTTGCCTCGCTTGTACTGCTGCATCTCATGCATTTTACTGCTTTACTGTATATATGTTGTTTCTTTTCCGTTTATCCCCTTAGGATCTCTGTTTCTCTCTGCGCAGGAGAGAAATATGACAGACATTAGGCTCTCATCCATGCATGACAACATTAGGTTAGTTTTTATTCCCTTTTCAACCATAGGCTTTTTAGAGCTTCTTTCTCTTCTTATCTCAGAGCAATTCAAAAACACATTAATAAGGTTAATCGATGTCGTACGCTACGAGCCTTAAGCTATTTGAGAAAAGGTTGCTGGAGGGTCACTCTTCAGTAATCTGATTGCTTAGTGTGTTACCCTTAGGGTGACATACGACGTAGTCACTCTCAAATCATAGTCTCTAGTGCGTCAGAGATTGCAAACACACTAAAAAACACTTCTTGCATAAAAAGACCGAAAACCAATCAAAGTGTCATTTTTGTCCGCTTGGACCCATAATCAGGAGAAAACCTTTTTTAGAAGGATAAAAACAATCAAGACAGCCTTGTTTCGTACGTGGCCCGAACTACGTTTGCTCTGATCTTTCATGCTGTATGAAAGTACGTAGGCATAGGATGCGATATCCTAGCGAGCAACCTTCCCCTCCTTTCCCGTAGGTAGGCGAACTACGTTGACTCTGATTTCTCGTTCCAGATGGGAATACGTAGGCATAAAGTGCGATACTTTGCCGAGTCATTTTATTTTCTTTTAACCCCAGACCTGTAGAATAGATAGAATAACAATCCGTACCAGAAAACAAGCGTGGATCCCGTCGAGTACGACGGACGTGAGGGGTGCTAATACCTTCCCCTTGCGTAACCGACTCCCGAATCCAGGATTTGGTTGCGATGACCATTCCTTTCCCGTCTTTGCGGTAGGTTTACTTCGAGCGTTTCCTTTCCCTCCCGTTGGGATAAATAACGCACGGTGGCGACTCTTCTGTTCAGCCGGCGCCTATTTTCATAGTAGCGACAGCTGGAGACTCTGCTGGCGACTTCAACGGTTCCCTACGCGAGTCAATCCTAGCGCTTGTTTTCCCGTCGTGGGTGTTGTATAGATTTACTGTTCTGTCTTTACTTTTCGCATTTTATTATCAGCTTTATATTGTTATTGCTGTCGTGGGAAGGGGGTAATCTGTTGAGAGATAAGCCGGACCTGGGCTTGAGGTTACACATAGATTTAGAGAGAGAGTAGTGGTTAGCCTGCTTGCTTAGCTCGCACCAGCTAGCCACGAAATCTCACTCGGACGAGATTCTCTTTGATGCTTCTTGCCTGGCCCTTAGGGCTCGACAAGTTGTCTGACCCGAGGATTGTCGACTCCGGGAACCTATCAATTGGAAGTTGGCTGAGGAGGGCCTCTTCAGAACATGATGATGCCACACCTTCTGGGTATCGTATCATCCGTCTTGAAAGTCTGTGACGCCAACGACCGCATAGGATGCCGTACCATGTGTCAGTTATTAGGACACCTACCTGTGAGAGGGGTTGGGGCATGCAGGTAACTTGACCTCCAGACTACCGGTTTTCTTGATTGAAATTCAGTGATGTTTGAGGACAGCTTTACAGGGTCTGTTGGAGACCAGGTTGGAGTACAGTTTTAGTTTGTTGACACCAGGTTCGAGCAGTGTTATGGGTATGACTAAGACCAGTATGGTGGATTCTTCTCAGCCAGGGGCACTTGGTCCTTTGTGTGTGCATTTTGCATTTTGCATGACTGTTTGCATTTGCATTTCATTTTGCATATTCATCCTCAGCCGGAACAAGGAGCTTACCCGTCTTTTGTCCGCT
This sequence comes from Lathyrus sativus, assembly GCA_963859935.3. NCBI lineage: Eukaryota > Viridiplantae > Streptophyta > Magnoliopsida > Fabales > Fabaceae > Lathyrus > Lathyrus sativus. Next base: position 21,854,730 of record OZ012736.1, read on the forward strand.
TCAAGTTGATTTCCCGACATTCGTATTGGACTTGAGTTAGCATCTGGAAAGATCATGGCTTCAGAAGAGCAGAACTTGGTTGTTACTCGGGCGGAGTTTGAATTGTTGAAGTACCAGGTGAGTCAGGTCATGGAAGCCATAACAGCTATAAACGGAGGAGGAAACAATGTTCAAAGAACTCAGATGAACAATGTTGCCCAGCCCGAGCAAACTCCTGTCAGAGGTCCATATTCCTTCAATGACGCAGAGTATCACAATTCCACTTTCTCTATGCCAGATTCTCCAAGGATTGTTCCATCTCCAAGAGTTGTTCCGCAGGATAATATTCAGGGTCCACTGAATGCTGAGTGTATGAGAAGACTTCAGACGTTGGAAGACCAGATTGTTGCCTTGGTGAATAAGAACACTCTTGATCTGAATGCTGCAGGCATGTGTTTTGTGCCAGATCTTGTATTGCCTCCAAAGTTCAAAGCGCCCAATTTCGAGAAGTACAAAGGGGATAGTTGTCTGAAGCTACATTTGGTTATGTTCTGCAGAAGAATGACTCCGTATATCACCAATGACAAGCTCATGATTCACTGTTTCCAGGATAGTTTGATCGGAGCATCTTTGGACTGGTACATGCACTTGAAGAGTGATAGTATTAAATCATGGTCGGACTTAGCCAATGCCTTCGTGAAGCAGTACGACTACAACTTGGAAATGGCTCCTTTTCGCGTGCAGTTACAAGAATTATCTCATGCGGAGAATGAATCCTTTAGGGGGTATGTGCAAAGATGGAGAGAATTGGCTGCTCGTGTTCAACCACCGATTCCGAAGAGAGAAATGGTTAGCCTCTTTTTGGATACTCTGAAGGGCCGTTTCATGACATGATGTTCACTTGTACAAGCTTTGAAGGCCTGATGAGAATGGGAGAGCTTGTTGAGAAAGGACTCAAGAATGGAAAGCTTCGAGATGCTCCTTATATCCCAGTTGATAAGAATGAATCAGTTATCAGTTCTCAAGAGGAGTGGGAAGAAGGAAACGATGTTGTCTCAGAATCTCTAGCGCCTCAGGCTCAGTTTTCAGACACTTCGAATCAGCAGTCATATTATCGTCAGTCGCGTCGTCACGCCCGACAAAGACCAAGGAAGCCTGAAAGGCAGTTTACTCAGCTACCGGTGTTGTACAGTCAGTTGTTGCCAGATTTGGTCGAAAGTGGATTAATAGTGCCGAAAGAGACTGGTCCAACGATCCCGCCTTATTCTTCAGGTTCTGATGCCAGCGCCCGCTGTGAGTACCATGTCGGGGTACAGGGGCATTCGACAGATGATTGTAAAGTGCTTAGAAGCCAAGTTCAGAATTTGCTAGACTCTAACAAGATCTTTATCACGCCTCAGGGTTTTGTTCGGATTATTGATTATCCTTCATCCAGTTGTATGGGTTCGTCAGTCAATGTTATGGGATACTCCACTGAAAGTGTATGTGTGGAAGAATGTCCAACTGAAAGCTCAGTTGAATATGGGGGAAGTTACTAGAGGTTTCTGTGCCAGGTGTCGCATCTGTTTTCTCTGCTGACTGTTTAGCTTTCGTGCATTGTTGTTTGCTGACCACCACCAGGCTTGTTGGCTGGGGTCATTGTATTTTGTACTCGGGTGTGCTTGTTTGCTGCTTTTGTTGGCTTTACATAATGGTGTGAGGTGTTTATCTCCGCAGTTACAGCTTGGGGTTTATTTGTCTTGTCTAGAATATGTGTTTGATTTCTGCATTGCATTCTCGCATAACAGGTACATCGGAACCAAGGGTCTTATTTCTTGTTTCAAGTTTGTTGTAGGAATTCCCTCAGAGATATGGAACAGAATCAGGCTGAATTGATTGAAGTCCGAAGCCAACTAAGGCAGATGATGAAAGACATGCAAGAGTTGCGTCTGGATCAGAAGATGCTCAGAGAGGAAAATAATCAGCTGAAGACCCAAATGAGCTTGATCATGGAAGTAGTCAAGAACGTAATTAGGAAAGAGGATGATCAGATATCTGAAGCCGCAGTGAAGGAGTTTGTTCCACCTGTGCCTGTGGAGCCCGTGCATGTGGAACCCGGGCTTAAAAGACGTGTTGATCGACACCAACAACAACAACAAAAGATACATCCGATTCGACAAAGGCAAATGAGGATATTTGAAGTGCCGCCTTCAACATACGCTAAGCTCCTTCAGACTTTATTGAGTTTGAAACTGGTTGAAAAAAGGACATTGGAGCCGCTCACAGGAACGACGCTTCCTTATGGGTATGACACTAGCAAGCAGTGTGAATTTCATTCTGGGGCATCCGGACATGATATCGAAAGTTGTCACGCTTTTAAGCGCAACGTCCAGTACTTGATTGACGCAAAAGTTATTGAACTCACGTCGGGCGGCGTAATTGTACCTAATGGTTGTACCCCAGTTGGTGCTAAGATAATGGATGAATCTCCCTGTCCTCAGTTGCTGCCTAGACCAAGTCTGAGGATGAAAGCACTTGAACAAAAGGAGTCCCTGATAATTCAGACTCGACCTCCAAGTGGTTCGACTGATCAAAGTCAACAATTGGTCTAGTCTTCGCAACAGACGTCAACTCCTCCCCAGAGTCAGCAGCATTATCGTTATCGGTCAAATCTGCATGCTAGACAGAGCCCAATGAAGTCAGAAAGGCAATTCACCCGGCATCCATTTTGAGCAGTATGGTTTCAATAAGCAACTTTGAAGATGGCTGGTTCAGCAGCAAGTCAGATGTGATAGCCCGGTTCTCGGAAGCTGATGTTTTTCTGTGTTTCATCTTGTCATTTCTTTATGTTTGTAGTTTCTTTCTTGTTAAATTGCAATCTTGTTTGTAAAGCTTGTTGTTCTCATTCAATTGGTGATAATGAAATGAGTATGCATGTTTTGATTAAATCCATTTGTGTTCACTAATTGATTTTTACGGTTGTCCAACGCTTGGTTAAGCGGAATCCGGGGAGGATGACGAAAATGAACGACATGCAAGCTTCCGATATTGTATGCCTTTGAAATAGAACCTGCTGATGATGTACATGCATTGCTTCAAATCCCTAAACACCAGAGATATAAGGAAGATAATCCCTGGATAACCCATTTGAGCCTAGTTGTAGGAGTTTCTTTCTAAAAGTGAAAAAACCCTTAATCTTAACCTGGGGCAGGGTAGGTGTTGGCTAATTTGACCGAGCGTCCAAATCGCAAAGGGAGTGTCCGTTCGAGGATCAATCACACCTCCATAGGTCGTGCCTAAAAAGCCGCAGTGGTTAAGCGTCAGGAGTGACCCAGTCACATTATTCCCCAAAGAGTCAGACAACCAGTGTCACACGACTTGTTCGAAAAAACGAAAAGCGAAAAGAATCAAAAGCCCGCTAAGTCAAAACTTGAAAACAAACGGCTTAGGCAAAAATAAGAGCATCCCGCTGGACTGGAAAATCAAAAGAAACTCAAAAGAGTCAGTCCAGGAAAAATTTAGGGAAATAAAAAATGAAAAGGATTACAAAAGAAAAGTCCTCAAACGAAATATGAGTCGTGTGACCCTGAGTGTCAAAGACGAAAAGTGAGTGGCTATCACTCCAAAAGCTCATAGTTTCTCAAACTATCACTCCTACATTTCAACTTATAAGAGGTGATCGCTAAGGTCGAATTAGCTGAACGTAGGATCGGAGAACATCAAGGCGAATGGGTGGGTTAAAATTAGACTTTGAGCCTTTATCCCTTTCTTTCAAAAACCGTGAACCTGACCACGTTACAACCTTCGAAAGTCCTAATTGAAGCATGGTTGTCTCGAAGGCATACATCGGTTAAGATCGCGTCGAAGCTGACTCCTAAAAGGGTTCTTCTTACCATGTTGGTGCTGATGTTGATACTTTGATAAATGATTTGTGCTTTGTAGGCCATCAATTGATTTTCCTTTTTCCAGTGAACAAATTGGATGTTAAAACTGTCATATGCATTGCATTAATGTACCTTTTATGCAGAACAACTGGTTTTACTTGCGAGTAAGCGCTTGACAGCAAGAAAGTTTCCTACAGTGGAAAGTCTGATCAGGATAGAATGCAGGATACCCGAATGTTTCGAGGGCCGGGGCAAGCTATTATCAAGTGATCCCCAGTGAGGTCAGCCATCCAAAGTCGTTATGCCGGGGCAATCAGGTCGAGATTCGGTAAATCTCTCGTAGTTAAAGTCACTATATCGAATCAGCCAATCAGGGGCACAGTCATTGCAGACAGGGGCAGGCCCTCCTAAGAGCACAAAATTTATTTCTTCATTCAAGAGGAATTTGATTTGAAGTTTTGCCGAGGTTCCGAATACTGGGGAATTTCATACCGACAGGGTACATATTTTCAAGTTTCCTTTTAAGGACTATCCCCACAGAGGTCCCACAAGCTGGGGGCATATCAGAAGCGAAAGATTGTTCTTCTCCGTGTTATCAGAGTTACTCAGAGCTACTTGAGCAGATTCAGCCAATCTTCAAGTGTGAGTCGAATGTCGGGAAGTCGAGTTACCATCCCGTGACCCTTGAATCAGAAACTGTGAATTCAGACAGGATATTGTTCCAGTGTCAATCATATATGACCCATCCCAGATGGCCTAAAGTCCAATCCTTATTGGCAATTTTCAAGAAGCCCAATCCATATTGGCAATCACTGTAAGGCCCATCCAGGGTGGCGCATCGTTTCAAAATCCAATCTTCATTGGTACGCAGGAAGACTCCGTCTGTTTTCCCCAGCAAAAGTCCAATTTTCATTGGCACGGGTAAGCTGTCCCTGACAGAAGTCCAATCATGATTGGCGCATTCAGTTATTCCTCAGCGAAGTTGGCTTCACTCTTCCAGCATTTATTTTGCTGGAATATTTTTGTGATGCTTGGTTATCCCCAGTGGAGTTGGCGTTGTCTTCAACATTTATTTTGCTGAGGCGGTTTTCTGTATCCAGTTTCTCCAGCGGCCGAGCCTGCATTTGCATTTGCATACGTCATCATATTTGCATCATACTTGCATTTCATCCTCAAATGCGTAGCATTTCCATCCTATATGGAGCATTACGCCATAGAAAAATTCAAACATATGCATATGCATACGAAGCATAAGCCAGTTTTTCTATTAGCCTCCAGTGGCAACATGAAGTACCCTGTAGTCAGTTCAGGGGCATTTATCCAACAGCTTTATTCAAATCGCTCTTTGGTGTTTGATTCTCAGATCATGCAAACGGTTATGCTTTATTCAACGATCGGTTGGTATTGACAGACTTCTCTTCCCGTCAGTCCACATTGACGATATTTTCCCCCAGCAGGCCTTCTCCGTCTATCATTAGACTTCGGGAGTTGGGATAAGGTTTCAAGGCGATCTTTCAGATATTGGCGTTCTTTCTATTTATGGGATGAGATGACATTTCAAGAAGGTTTTTCTGACCGTCGATCATTATTGACGTCGAGGCTCTTCGAAGAATGTTTGGTTTTCCTAGCTATTGATCCTTATCAACGGCATGGCTCTTGCGAGGTGGTTTTTCTGTCAATCCTTATTGATGATGTGGCCCCTTTGAAGATATTGTTCTTTCCATCAATTCCTGTAGACGAAAGGATTCTGAAATTTGATGGGTGGTGATGAATATGGATATAGGTATGGTTGTCCCTTCGGTGGACGGTGTGAATATGGTTAATGGTTTTCCTTCGGGATGGAGTCTTTCTGTCTATCCTTAGACAATGTGAGTAATGGATATGATGTTCCTTGGGAATGGGGTTTTTTGTCTATCTGTAGACGACGTAATTGGATATTGGTTTTCCTTCGGGATGGAGTCTTTCTGTCTATCCTTAGACAATGTGAGTAATGGATATGGTGTTCCTTCGGGAAGGGGTCTTTTTGTCTATCTGTAGACGAGGTAAAATTGGATATTGGTGTTCCTTCGGGATGGTGTCTCCGTCTATCATTAGACGAGGAGAGTATGGGTATGGTGTTCCTTCGGGAAGGGGTCTTTCTGTCTATCTGTAGACGATGTAAATATGGGTATGGTTTTTCTTCGGTGGACGACGTAATGGGATTCTATTTTTTCCTTCGGGATGGTGCCTTTCTGTCTATCCTTAGACAATGTGAGTATGGATATGGGTTATATTTTTCCTTCGGGAAAGGGGTCTTTTTGTCTATCATTAGACGAGGAGAGTATTGGATATTGTTTTTCCTTCGGGAAAGGGGTCTTTCCGTATATCATTAGACGAGGAGAGTATTGGATAATGGTTTTCCTTCGGGATGGTGCCTTTCTGTCTATCTTTAGACAACATGAGTAATGGATATTGGTTTTCCTTCGGGATGGTGCCTTTCTGTCTATCTTTAGACAATGTGAGTAATGGATATGGTGTTCCTTCGGGAAGGGGTGTTTCTGTCTATTTGTAGACAATGTAAACATGGATATTGGTTTTTCCTACGGTGGACGGTGTAAATATGGATATTGGTTTTCCTTCGGGATGGTGTCTCCGTCTATCATTAGACGAGGAGAGTATGGATATTATTGTTTTCCTTCGGGATGGGGTTTTCTGTCTATCTGTGGACGATGTAAATATGGGTATGGTTTTTCCTTCGGTGGACGGTGTAAATATGGATATTGTTTTTTCCTTTGGGATGGGGTTTTCTGTCTATCTGTAGACGGTGTAAGTATGGTTATTGTGTTCCTTCGGGATGGTGTCTCCGTCTATCATTAGAAGACGGGAGGTGATCAAGTGCATGTTGATCCAACCTTCGGGTTTGTTATTTGTGGAGTCACACAAGTAACTGGTGTTGAAGTCAAATCTCTTTATCAGATGATTGATCATTTTTGTTGTCAGAATAATTGGATGCAGTTTTCTGGATAGTGTTCCCCGAGCAAGGATGCAGTTTATTTCTGCGGTTGGCAAATTTTCGGGTTTATTTTGTATTCAACCGTCTCGTACCTCGAATTTTTGAAGGCTGTCCACTCTTCACCCAGTCGGGTCCAAGCCGTTTGAATAGGGGCAGCTGTTGCACCCCAAAACTTGCTCAACCTTGAGTTTATGTTCCATTGCATAGCATGTCATAGTTCTAACATAATTCTAGCATCTGCATATCATAGAATTAACATTTAACAGGGTATCAAGAGTGAGATATAAAAGAGGAGAGCCTAAGATCATACAAGCTAGAGAAGCCACTAAGGCCATCAGTCAAAGATTTGGGTGCTTAAAGAGTTGCATTGGATGTACAAGGTCTATCTCCAAGTGTGAGGGGTTTTGTGAAGAGTCTCAGGGGTCTATGAAGCCTTGATCAAGGGTATGAGATGTGAATAGAGCTTATTGAGTCCCTAGAGAGCCAAGAAGGAGCTTAAGCAAGCCATAGAATCAAGTTCAAGAGTTCTGATTGAAGTGCGTGCAATTAGGGTTTTGTTTGAGTAATCCTAGCTCAAGGAAAGTGTTTGAGAGGCATCAAAGCCTAGCTCTAGATCATTCTAGCCATGAAATGATATGTTAAAGCATATGTGGTGTTGTGCCAAGAGAAAATCAAAAGAATCAAGAAGGATTGAGGGTGACAAGACAGGGTTCCTAGGGTAAAATCCCCTGTTTTTCACTGAACTTCCAAGTCTTCTAAGTCAATATATGAGCTTCAAGTGACTTGGATCTACACATTAATGTTGTAGAGGAGGTTCATAACTTTAATTTGAGTACTATAAGTCCTCAAGGGGATTTATAGAACTCAAGTTATAGCCCAGACAAGTTAGGGGTCCTCAGAGGCATCTGAAATTTAACTGTGAAAGTCACTTGACTTCCAAGCAACTTTTGAGCTAGAAGGAGTTTTCAAATGGATTCTTGGCAAACATGAGAGATGTTCCTTATCTTCTTAGCTTTCCAAAAAGTTATAGAAGTCCTCATTTGGATTTGTGGAGCTCAAGTTATGAGTTGTACAAGCCAGGGGTATTTTGGGAAAGTGAGATTATAGGTCCTTTTTTAGCATAGGTCAAAATCTCCATGTTCCACTCTTCAGATGAAAAAGCGTTCAGCACGGAATGTGCTTAAAATGATGTTTTTAGGTCAAATAAGTCATCATGGTAGATTGATCGGCTTATTTCAAAAAGTCACTTAAAATGGCCTAAAAAAGGGGAATAAGTCAAATAAAGTGGTGGAAAAAAAATCAAATTTTGGGTTAGAGGTCACAAACATGTCAAGTGAATACTCATTTTGAGTATAAATTGCATTCTAAAGACAATGGCATTGGCACATTTTTGAATTGAGCAATAATTTCATGACTTGCTTTGTAAAAGTGGTTACTTGAAATGTAAGTCACTAATTCAAACCACTTAACAAGGCATTTGGAAGGCTATTTTGGTTAGAAACTTCCAAGGGAAGATACATGAACAATCTAGAAACTTCCAAGGGAGGATACATGAATAATCTAGAAACTTCCAAGGGAAATGAATTTTATTATTTTGGGCTTCATTTCTAGAATCTTCCAAACATCTCTATAAATGTTTAGAAACTCATTTGAAGCAAGGTTGGTGATTGATTGGAGTTGGATTGGAAGAGAGCATATCAATTTTCAAGAGAGTAAATCAAGTGGTGATTCTTCATTCAAGGTGATTTCGGTTCGATTCGAAGATTGTAGCACTTTCCTCGCATATTGTTGAACGAATTTGAAGCTTTCGGAAGCACGAAAAGAGCCGAAGATACTCCGTTTCGAAGCTCCGATCAAGGTATGTAAACCTTCACTTTACCATGGATTTAGGATGAGATAATTAGAAATTCTTATGCGGTTAGGATCGTGAACACCTATGGATGATTTTAGGATTGTTAATTCGGAGATTTTCTTCATTCCCTTTTTCTTTTTATTTTTCTGTTTTGAGGTCTGTTTGCTTTTATTGCGTCAAAAATAGTAAAAATGATCAAGAAACTATGAATTTTTTTCTGCAGATCTTGATTGTCTGAAGAAATTTTAGGCGCTGAGTTTGCATTTTTTGGATTTTTTTTATTTAGTTATGATTTTTCTTTCGTGCTAATATCCATTGGTGTACATAACTGTTCATCTGTTTTGTTTAATTTTGTTCTCTTTGATGCTTCATGATTTTGAGCTGATTTTTGGATATGTTTTTGATGATATGCATAGGTTTCCCCAGAAATTTTATTGGAATTTCTAGACGATTCTAAGTTTAGTTTTGAATCCGCTTTTTAGAGCCATCCCCATCTGAATGTTCCCTGGACACTTTATATGTTTTCCTTTAGGAAGTGACCTTAACTTTAGAATTTGGTTTTAATTTTTTTATCATAGGTTGCTAACATCTTCAGGAGATTGTAGAATTTTTCTTAGATTTTTGTGGATTGTTTTCCCATTTGTTTTGCATTTTACATTCTGATGAGTATTTTGCATGATTTAATTGATGTTTTCTTTGCATATTTGATACCGCTGTTTTGTAGAATTTTGTTCTCTCAATTGGTGATGATTCTTGCTTAGATCTTTTGGTAGATTGTATCTAACACTCGCATGTTCCCTTAGGAATTTTTGTAGATTTTTTAGATGTAATTTGGTTCTGTTTTAGGGTTGTTGATTAGGACCTTCCCAATTGATGGTTAGCCTTGACCCCTTGCATGTTAGGAATTGTTTAGACCCCTTAGAAGTTGATATAGGGTTTGATCTTCGATCTTGATAATATAGATATTAATATACTTTAGGGTTTCCCTTAGATAATGTGATAAAACTTTAGAATAAAAATCGTAGTAAAAAAATGTTGAAATAGATATGGTGTAATAAAAAACTTAGAATATTTTAGGGTAAGCTTAGTGTATTTTTAGGATTTAACACTAGTTTGTACATAAAATTGTAGGATAGAATTTGATCCAAAAACATTTAGTTGTAGGGTATAATGTAGTTGGGGCATGTAGCATTTGGTTTAGGTTATAGGGGAATATATGAGCTATAGGGTAGATATAGAACTCCCCTTAGAATAAATCTTAGGATTTTACATACTATTTTACTATTTTTAGTATATTTTGCAAATGAAGTGTTTGTTTGGTGTTCCCACTTGGGGTTTATATTTGTTTGCTTGGGCTTTTGGGCTTTTTATTTGGGGTATGGGGCTTGGTTTGGGCTTGTGGAAGCATGAAGACATCAAAGGAGGAGATTGAGGATGATAATCAAACGTTGATGCATGAAGATTGCTTGGATTGAAGATGTTGATTAAAGGCTTAGGAGAAATAGGAGAAAATAGGCAGAGCCTTAGAATAGACCAAATTCTTTCATAAACATGGATAGCTTCCTTTGCTTCCATTCTTCTCTATGACATAAAGTCCATCTATGGTATTCACCTCTCTCCTTAGGAGGGATAAGTGGCCTTACCTTAGAGGTAGAACTTTGAGAGAACCACTCTGTTACAATGTCAACTATCCATAGACTTCCTTTGGTCGTCAATGAATTGTTTGACATTCAATTTCTTCTGATAAAATCAATTCTTTGCTAGAGTGCTTGCCTTGAAGAAAGAAGCCATTGAAGATAGAGGTGAAGATCAAATATTGACAAAGATGAAGATTGTTCATATCAAAGCTGTGCAACTGTTAAAGCTAGGATTTACTGCTGTCTAGAGCTATCTGCTGTTTGATGTTGTCAACTGGTTAAGATTCTGTGCTCGCTTAAGCTTGGGGATTTCTTGGAGATGGAAGCTTATTGTAGCTTGGGTCTCATGGGAGCCTGACTTTGGGGTTCATTGAGAGATTGCTGTTTATCAACTGTCAGAGTTGGGTGAGCTGTCAGAGCTGGGTTTTTGGGGTTTATTTTCTTTGCGGTATTGTTGTTAATTTTCCCCATAGGGTTGAAGTGAAGTTGTTTCACTTTGCCCATTGTTTTCTAGGTTCGAGGTTGAGCGGGACTCCCTTGCCTCGCTTGTACTGCTGCATCTCATGCATTTTACTACTTTACTATATATATGTTGTTTCTTTTCCGTTTATCCCCTTAGGATCTTTGTTTCTCTCTGCGCAAGAGAGAAATATGACAGACATTAGGCTCTCATCCATGCATGACAACATTAGGTTAGTTTTTATTCCCTTTTCAACCATAGGCTTTTTAGAGCTTCTTTCTCTTCTTATCTCAGAGCAATTCAAAAACACATTAATAAGGTTAATCGATGTCGTACGCTACGAGCCTTAAGCTATTTGAGAAAAGGTTGCTGGAGGGTCACTCTTCAGTAATCTGATTGCTTAGTGTGTTACCCTTAGGGTGACATACGACGTAGTCACTCTCAAATCATAGTCTCTAGTGCGTCAGAGATTGCAAACACACTAAAAAACACTTCTTGCGTAAAAAGACCGAAAACTAATCAAAGTGTTATTTTTGTCCGCTTGGACCCATAATCAGGAGAAAACCTTTTTCAGAAGGATAAAAACAATCAAGACAGACTTGTGTCGTACGTGGCCCGAACTACGTTTGCTCTGATCTTTCATGTTGTATGAAAGTACGTAGGCATAGGATGCGATATCCTAGCGAGCAACCTTCCCCTCCTTTCCCGTAGGTAGGCGAACTACGTTGACTCTGATTTCTCGTTCCAGACGGGAATACGTAGGCATAAAGTGTGATACTTTGCCGAGTCATTTTATTTTCTTTTAACCCCAGACCTGTAGAATAGATAGAATAATAATCCGTACCAGAAAACAAGCGTGGATCCCGTCGAGTACGATGGACGTGAGGGGTGCTAATACCTTCCCCTTGCGTAACCGACTCCCGAATCCAGGATTTGGTTGCGATGACCATTCCTTTCCCATCTTTGTGGTAGGTTTACTTCGAGCATTTCCTTTCCCTCCCGTTGGAATAAATAACGCACGGTGGCGACTCTTCTGTTTAGCCGACGCTGATTTTCGCAGTAGCGACAGGTATTCAACCGCCTATAGTCAATACACATTCTCCACCCTGTTTCTGCCTTTGTTGGGATCAACTCGTCTTTCTCATTACAAATAACGGTAATGCCACCCTTTTTAGGAACCACATGCACCGGACTCACACAAGGGCTATCCGAGATAGGGTAGATCATTCCCGCATCCAATAATTTTACAACTTCCTTCCTAACAACCTCTTTCATTGTAGGATTTAAGCGGCGTTGTGTTTGAGCCACCGGCTTAAAATCCTCCTCCATTAAAATTTTGTGCATGCAATAAGAAGGACTAATTCCTTTGAGATTTGAAAGAGTCCACCCCATCGCTTCTCGATTCTTTTTCAACACATCAATTAAACGGGATTCTTCACTTTTGGATAAAAGGTTGCTTATGATAACCGGCTTTTCTTCGGTTTCATCTAGGAATGTATACTTCAAGTTATTTGGTAACTCCTTCAATTCAATCATTGGCTTTTCATCTTCAACCTCATTTTCCAACACATCCTCCTCCACTTCCCATGGTTGCAACTCTTTAAAATTACCAAGTTCCTTGAGGCATTCTTCGAGGGCTTGTTCTTTTTCAACGGTAAAAATTTCAAAAGAGTCATCAAGGGCTAGCTCCATGGTAGTTATGTCATGAACATGTTTTGCAACTTCAAAGGTGGCTTCTTCAATTACATCAATCCGGAAAGTATCACGTTTGTCATTTGAGTGCTTCATTGCTTCAAAATGGTCAAAAGTAACTTCTTCGTTTTGTACCCTCACCTTCATCAAACTGTCGTCTACATCAATCATCATACGAGCGGTTTTCATGAATGGTCTTCCGAGAATTAGAGGCGCATCATCGTCTTCCTCCATATCAATGACAATAAAATCAACCGGAAAGAAAAACTTGTCAACCTTTACCAATACATCTTGAGCTACTCCATGAGGGTGAGTAGTAGACTTGTCGGCCAATTGCAACGTCATACGGATGGCTTTAATCTCAATGTTACCAAGCTTTTTCACAATAGATAAAGGTATAAGATTGATGCTTGACCCCAAATCGATTAACCCCTTTCCAACATAAACGTCGCCAATTGTAACCGGCAAGGTGACTCGCCCCGGATCAACTTCTTTTCTCGGTAGAGTCCTTTGGATGATGGCACTATAACTCGCATCCAGAACAACTGTTTCTGGTTCCGTATACCTTCGTTTTTTGGTGAGTATGTCCTTCATGAACTTGGCATACTTTGGCATTTGCTCCAAAGCTTCGGCAAACGCGATATTAACTTGAAGTTGTTTAAAGATATCCATGAATCGGGCGTAATGCCGTTCATTTTCTCTCCTAGATGGAGCATGAGGATAAGGTAAACTTTGGACTGGAGTAGTGCTCACTACCTCCTTCCTTCTAGAATTTCGCTCTTTTTTCTTCTTCACTTCTTCCACCACGACTTTTTCACTTGTTTTATTTTCAACTACAACATTTTTTTGATTTTCAACTTCAACCAATTTTTCTTTCTTTTGAACTTCACCATTTTTCTCATTATTTTCAACTTCATCCTCACTCCACTCCCCAACTCTACCATCAAGTTCATCAATTTTTTTCTCTACCTCTCTTTTTTCACTCTCGTCAACCAAATCTTTTCCACTTCTCGTTTTAATAGCCTTACAATGCTCCTTAGGATTTGTTTGCGTATTTCCCGAAAAATATGGCCCGGATTGTTGTTCTGCTAATTGCTTAGCAAGTTGACCAACTTGAGTCTCAAGATTTTTAATTGCCGCATCGTTACTTTTTTGATTCGCCATTGACATTTGCATGAATTGCGTCAATGTCTCTTCCAATTTTGAAGCTACGGCCGGTGGTTGTTGAGTTTGATAGGGATTTTGACGGTTGGAAGGACCACCCCCATAACCTTGGTTATGTTGATAGTTTCCCCTAGGTTGGTACCCTTGGTTGCCTTGATAGTTTTGTTGTGTTGGATTTTGGTGGTGTTGTTGTTGTTGATATTGTGGTTGTTGTTGTTGATGTTGCCTCGGTTGGTAATCTCTTTGATTTGCCATGTAATTAACTTCTTCGAAACCTGGAGGTGGACAAAATCCGGTGTCGTGTTCACCTTTGCAAAGTTCACAACAAGCTATTTGTTTAGCTTTTGACGGTTCTTTTAACTCTTTTATTTGTTGAGTTAATAGTTCCACTTGTTGTGAGATAAGCTTGTTTTGTGCAAGAATAGCGTCATTTGTTCCTAACTCGAGCACACCCGATTTTCTTTGAGTCACCCCACGGTTATGATTCCCTTGATGATCATTAAGTTCCATCTTATCAATAATTGTAATTGCATCATCTGCACTATTTGACATCAAAGATCCTCCCGCCGTAGCATCCAATAAGGTCTTGTGAACCGAAAGGAGTCCATTGCGGAAAATATGAACTTGAGTGAGCTCGTCGAAACCGTGTCCCTTGCACTTTCTTAACATAGATTTGTATCGCTCCCAAGCTTCATTTAGTGATTCACTAGCTCCTTGAGAAAATACTGCAATCGCAGTTTTAGCCTCCATTAATCGGTTATATGGAAAGAAACGTTTAAGAAACTTCTCTTCTAGAAGATTCCAATCTGTCATGATTGTTGTCGATTGATCAAGGTACCAATCCTTCGCTTTCCCAATCAAGGAATGAGGGAATAGTCTCCTAAACAATGACTCTTCGTCAGCTTGTGTTGCTCCCGTTGCGCCAGCAATCTCATAGAATTTTGTAAGATGGGTGAACGGATCCTCATGGTCTAGTCCCGTGAAAGGATTTTGATAGACTAGAGCTAGGATTCCCGTTTTCATCTCAGCTAGTCTTCCGTTTTGAAGATTCCGTGTGAACCAAGCTGTATGTCTTGGACTGTTCGTGCATGGAGTGGAAACTGGAGGTGGTGGTGGAGGTGCTGCCATAGTTGGTGTTAAATGTGGTGATGGTGGTAGTGTAGAGGAACTTTCTCCTTGCTCTTGTCTTTGTCTAGCTTGTTGCTTCCTCCGTCTTGTTCTACTATTCAGTCTCCTTGCGGTTCTTTCGATCTCTGGATCAAAAAGAATTTAGTCCTCAGGGATCTGTCCTCGCTTAGAACAAAGGCTGCACACTAAACCAAACAGATTACAAGCACAAGTCAAAAATTCAAAGTTAAAAATTCAGCAACTATTGTGATGCTCGTAATATCAATTTATATTCCCCGACAACGGCGCCATTTTGTTAGAACAGTGGTCAAGTGTCGGGTTTTTGTTATCGTCTCCACAGGGAATATGAGATATTGTTGTCGTTCGACAGTTGTTAAATTCGTAACTTTATAGTAACAAAAGGTTTGGTTTTAAAGTAACGGTAGCTTTGTATATAAGTAAGAAATGCGATAAAATAATGGTTTGACGGTTTAAATAAAGGTTGCCAAAGTTAGGGTTTGGTAATCACTTTGCATGCATATGTTCAATCAACATTGCATAAACTCCTTTTAATGATCAACACATTCACAATATCCTCTCAATATCATTATCTCTAACTCACATTATGATGTTTACCATTTTGATCCATTGTTGATTTCTCACACAATCTATCAAAATGACAACTTTAAAGTTTAACATTTTAAGTGAACAAAACCATCCAAGACTATGTCTAGCTCAAGAAAAGAGAAGGATGAAAACCTAGGTCAAGAGTTGGAAAATATCTCTCAATCATTAACCAACACAAAAGATTGTAAATGAAACAAGGTTTTCACCATATATTAATCTTCCAAGAGTTTACAAATGAGGATCATCCATACACATACAAAGTTTAATGATTACCTATATCTAACCTTGACAAAAAGATGAACTTAGCTACTCATTCTCATGGGTAGCTTGAACAAGAAGAAAATGGAGAAGATGAAGAACATCCACTTTGATGAAATGATGAAGGATGTGACTCCACTTCTCTTAATTACAAAGGTTGAGCAAAAAGAGAAAAAGTAAACTATTTTGAGTTCTAGGTCTGAGTTTTTATGTTTCTAGATGATATGTCCACATAGTACAAAGTATGGCACTTATAAAGCAATAATAAAGTACAAAAATTAGCTCTGTTGCCGCACATTCGCCAGGCGAACAGGAACCTTCGCCAGGCGAACATCAAGTAAACATGCACTTCAAAGTGCCTTAGAAAGCAAACCTCCCTCTCTGATATCGCGCCTTCGCCAGGCGAACCTTCGCTGGCTTCACTCGCCTGGCGAACTTCATGCCTTTTTGCCACTGGAATTGCTAAGAGAAAAGCCAAGACTTCTTCGCCAGCATCTTCGCCAGGCGAATGGTAGCGAAGCTTTGCTGGAACCTTCGCCTGGCGAACTTCCTGCCTTTTTGGTCTGGGAGTTTAATTTGAATTATTCGCTTTGGCTCGCCAGCACTCGCCAGGAGAACATTCGCTGGCACTCGCTGAGCTTCGCCAGGCGAATGCTTTGATTTTCAACTTCTTCTGGCAGCTGTGACTCATCTTTTCCAAGGTGTTCCTATTAGTGTCAATCCTGCATACTAACAGCAATATTACAAGCACCATTCACTTGAATCTCAACAACATGAAACTAAACAAATTCAACTACTATTTCAACAATACTAGATAAAAAAAAAGTAAAAATACTACTAAAAGAGGTCAAATATATACAATATTTGGGATCCAACAGTTAGCGCTCTACAATGTAGACCTAAAATACCTTAACAATGGAGCCAGGTTATTTAGAGCTACCCCCTACTTCAAAGATTCTGATCTTTACTTAAACTGGATGACGAAGATGGAGAAAGTCATGGCCAACGACTGGAAAGAAACTAGCATCTACGATTTAATCATGATGTCGAAGGTCGGCCCAACTTACTGCCCTCTCATGCTAGCTTCCTCATTATACTTCTGAGATAGTATCCACTATACTTTCCATCTCTCATGTGGGATGATGACACCAACACTCTTCGACATAGCCGCTATCACAAGGCTGAAGCCCCATAGACTGGTTTATGACCCTGAGGTAGATTGTTAGGACACCATAGGGTTTTCCAACACCAAACACATGAAGGTGAGAATAACACTTAAAAGGGGGGGGTTGAATAAGAGTTATAAGAAATATGGCAATAAAAACAACTCAAGATTTTTATCCTGGTTCGTTGAACTCAACTACTCCAGTCCACCTTATCAAAGATGATTTGCCTTTCTCCACAAGGACTTAATCCACTATTAATCAACTGATTACAATAGTAAGCACTAAGAACAACTGTCTTAGTCTTCTCAAGAACTATTGACCAACCTTGGTCTTCTTAAGGAACTTCTTATAAATTAATGTAAACTAACAAGTGTTTGAATGCTTCTAATAAGGTGTATCACAACTGTGATATTTACACTTAAGATTAAGTATAACAAAAACTATACAGTTTTATGAAAGATCAAATGAATAAGATCTTTGTGAGATTTTCACTTTGATGAATCAAGCGTGTAAGAATATTTCTTTCTGAGTGAACTAGCAATGAGCAAGTGATGAGCAGGAAATTAGCAGCATCAAAATGTTGTAGAAGTTATCCTTTTATAGCTTTTCCGATATGCTTTGAGTGATGTGCAGCTGAATATTATATTAGAATATAATACTTTTCAATATCAAAAAGTATGGGCAGAGATATGCTTTCTGCAGGAAAAGTATGGTTGTAGAAGCCTTGGGATTTGCACCACGTCACTTCTTTGGACAAAAATAGCCGTTGGTTACTTTGGAAGTAGCACCACGTCCAATCAAGTTTACAGCTTCTTCAACAAGCTTCCTTCAGGATGAAGTCTTCATAATCTGCACTTCAGAACTTGTAGCAAGCTTAAAGGTATGAAATACTTTAAGATGATCAGAGCTAAAATGATTGAGAAGTTCAGAGCCTTGATAGATGATCAGATCTTAATATATTAGAGTCTCAATCTTGATCAGAGTCTTCATAAGAGTATGTGTTGCACCCTAATTTTTGACCGTAAGAGGCCACCTCTTTTTTGAGCATTTTCTATTATTATTTGACCTTATTTAATATTTATGTAGACGCGGTAATATTGAGTGGAGATAGCGTCATCCACATTACTAACTATCTTAACCGTTTTGTTTATTTTGCTTTGTGAGGTTAGGTCCGCTACTATAAGTTCAAGAAATTTAAAGATGATAAATAGCTCATTTTGTACTTAAAGCTCGAGATACATTGGTCTGTATGCTCCACGAGTTGCAAATATCCAAGAATGCTAAATTACCACTTAGAAATTCGAAGATATTATCACAAGAGTTTTATGGAAGCTAAGGCAAATCTTTGGAGTCCGCTTCCAATTTGTTTACAATGGCGTAATGCGGAATAATTACTATCACTACCTTTTAATGCAAGAATTCCTACATCATCGGGCTTATAGAATTTCAGATTCGATTAGGTCCACGTGACGTTCAAGGTTTTTTTTACGACCGGCATCCAAACTTAATATTAAAACTCAAACTCCAAGTTGAGCTTCCAAGTCAAAGAGTCATTAATTCATCATCAATTCAAGACAAGAATCACGACCAAATTTTATTATCTTAAGGAGTCACGTGAAGATTCTGATGTAATCCAAATGATGAAAAGGATAAAGGAAATTAATTGTTTGCAGAAACATACTTCAATAAATTAAGTTAGTATAAAGCCCAATTTCCTATATTCGATAGTTGGAGTATTGGTATAACATGAGGCTATATGAGGGATAAGTCAGAGTTGTATATCTAGATTTAACAACATGGCAGTATCTCTCACTTTCTCGCTGTCTATCATTTCCTTACGCGTAAGCCTCATCTCAGGCTGTTCTTGAGCAACCATTGAGTCCCTCTCAATCCTGCAATACCACCATCTGCAAACACCAACAACAAGCAGTACAAAAGAACATCAGCAACATCATAACGTCGACTGCCGGTATTCCTGCACCAGCTGCAAACGTATCAGCAGCAAGCAACAGCATCACCTACAAGTAGCATCAGCACATCACATCAGTATTTCAGCATCAGCACATTAGTACATTTCAGCAAGCACCAGTCACAAATGCATAAGCTGCAGCCGGGGACCAATCTGGATGAGAGTTTCTCAACACCGCTACAATGCCGCTGAGACAAGGACAAGAGACTGAGACTTCGTTTATACAATCTTAGATCACTAAACCAGCTGTATAAGTCACTTCAAGAATAACAAGTGCTGAAACTTAAGACTCCTCTTTGTCATACGGTTCACCATGCCAAAGTTGCAACAAGCACATGTAAAATAAATTGAGACAAAGCATTAGTTCCAAATCTTGGTTGAAGTTGCCGTCTTGTCCCAAAGAACTGCTACCAAAGTCATCAAAGGTTAGCGAGGGAATCATGTCGTAGTGACGACATATAAAACCATCCATCTATCTGAAAAAGGGAATGAGGAGCACATTAGAAGCAATTCATATACAAAGATATCAATTCACTTACATCAAGAAATCAACACACCTCTAGCTAACTCTCCACCAGGTATTTGGTTACGGTGCAATAGCCCTGTTGAGCAGAGTTCATTATCAACTATTAATCTTTCTCCCAGTTCTAGTATCATATACCTCCAAACGCGTACAAGTTCATCACCTGCGAAAGAAGAATAACAGGTTCAGAAAGAGGAGCATGAAGCTACCTCGAATGGAACGGTACTACTATCTTCAAAGACCTGAGTTTGTGAAGCAGGAGAATCCATAATATGTTGGCACCAGGTGAACCGATGCAGCCTGGACCACGTCGATTCCACGCTTTCTCTTATTCACTGGACTACTCTGCAACCATCTCACCACTGTTGCACAAATTGGGTTCAACCCGTTGACTCGTGTGCAAAGCACAACAAACTGTACCTGCATCACAAAGAAGAGCAATCACCCATTAATGACGAGCTGATGACGAATTTTGAGGATTTTAATACGAGTTTCCAAACATGATTATAGGATGAATGTTTCGCATGAGAAAGTCTATAATATTGCAGATAGCATTTTCGGCAGCAAGGTTATTTTGGGAATCTGCAAACTTACCAGAGTGATAAACGCGAAGTATCTCTCAATGTTCTAACAATGATATCCAGTCCGAAAACGTCCAACTCAGCCAAAGACAACTTCTTCTTTCCCCCGACCCCTTTCCACTTCCAGCACGTGGTTTCAATACCTAATTCTCAACCTCCCGGCGTTACTCCTGTGGGCCCTGTTGGCATTTCTACATCTTCTTCTCCCAGTCATCAGTTGAAGGAGGCTCCTGGTCTGCAAGCGGAAATAATCTCAGAATGTACGAATGATAAAAGAATTAATTAAATGCTATTATAACTCAAAATAAGAATGCTGCTAATGATCAACTAGATGCTTAAACTGCCCACAAGACTGAAGCAGGAAGTGTGTACTATTATAATGTCGTGACAGGGGAATCGACACGTGATAAGCCTACCAGCTTTAAAGGAAAGGCTTACCAAGTTTCTATGCTGCCTACTCCAGCTCCAAATACTGATTCATCTTCTGATAGAGGGTCCAGCGTGGTTGTTTTGAATGCTCCTGCTATTACCACTGATGGTCATGATGCTGCAACTCCTAAACCCTCTAGTGTACAAAAGCTTATCAGCGGCACAAGAGCTGATCGAGAAGAAATTACGAGAATCAGGAACACCTGTTGCATCCTCTTCCATTCCTACACCATCAGTGAATCAATTAGTTCCAAAAGCAACCATTTTGTTCAACAAATCAATAGCAAGAGGGTCACTCCCAGTTTAGTTTTTGAATGACATCTCTAAAGACCGTCAGTTCTCGCGACGAACCTGTCCACTCCACTACTGTATTTGCTTTGGGTTGTCCGTCTGCTGGCCCAACAACTCCTTCACTATTCACACCTGTCAAAGTATCAAATGCAAATCAGTAATTTATTTGAGGAATATGCCGGTAAAGGAAAAAGAATATCCAATCCAAATCTTTGGGACATTGAACCTGGACAGATCAGGGTATTAACCACGATAGATACAAGAGATCACAATTTGGAATTTTCATTAACAGAAATCATTGCAATCGAATGAAAGAGGAAATTTTTCAAATTTTTGTCTACACGAAATAGGAATATTTTCCAAATCGGGTCTACACCAAATTGGAAAAACCCAATCAGGCATCCAAGACTTTTAATCAGATTTTAAAACAGAAATCTCAGGTGAAGCCTATAAAAAGGAGATTTTCACAACAACACGGAGGGGACGAATCCGTGAATCCCTATTAAAAAAAACCCTAAGCTCAGAAGATAAAGAACTTATCCTTTTCTCTTGCCGTCGGCTCCGCCTCCACGAATATCAACCACCCACATCCGCCAGCCAAAACATCACCTTCCACCGGAGATCACCATACCTTCATCGTTTGCAAACCCTCCACTTTCCGCCAACAACCGTCATCAAAAATTCCGTCAAACTTGCCATCACCGTCGAAATCCGTAGAAAGAAACTCTTTCTTTCCAACCGTGAGATTTTCGCTTTACTAACACTTATGTTTTTTTTTTTTTTTTTGGTTTGTTTATTTTGTGAAAAAGAGGAGTCGAAGACGATGATGGGAGGAAGAGGAAAGGAGAGAAGAGAGGCGATTTGGGGGGAGAGGGTTTTAGTTTTTTTTCGTTTCATTGTGTTTATTTGTTGTAGCTTGTTGATCCCATTGCCACACACCTACACATTACCACACACTCACCACGCTAATCATCACTTACCCACTCTAACCATGCTTAACCACTTTAATCAGTATTTTTTTAACCTTTTAATTAAATTAGTTAGCTAATCTTTTTTTAAAAAAAATAAGCTAATAACCTCTTATTAATCAAATCAGATTTTGTTTATTTATTTAATTAATCTTTTAACAAATTATCACTTAAATCCTTCAACCCAATTAATCAACTTTCTTTACTTTACAAATTAGCTGACCCGAAAATAATTAACAACTTTTTTATTTATTTATTTAATATTTCTTGAGTTTATTCTATCTTGTTTAATTATAATTATTAATTAACCTTAGACGATAGTGTCTTTTCTTAAAGAAAATTAATATTTTTTATCGTGCTAATTACTAATTGATCTTTTAAATGGTACCTTATTAGATTAGAAAACCCTTTTGTTAATTTATATTTAAGTGTTTTTAGACTGAGTCTTAAGAGTATAACAAAAAAAAACCCTTATAATAATTTTCTCACATTAGAAACTTTTATAAACAAACTACACCTTTTGACAATTTATTTAGTTAATAATAAAATCATTAGTTCTCAATCAAATTTAGAAAGAAATAACAGAATCAACATTTTCTTATAAGTCAAACTAAAATCAACTTAATCAATCAACATCGCAAACAATTTAATCAATCATGCCTCACATTCACGACACATTCACAATTCACACACTTCAGCGCTTTCATGCGTTTGTGTATGGTTTACTTTCCTTGCAATTTATTCTTCAGCAATTTATATTATCGCAATTTACTTTTCCACATCGCATCCGTCCAAAGGAAAAACCTACACATAATTCAACGTTGTGTGTAGTGCATTTACATTTGCATCATTATCCCCTCGATCCTTGATCTCATTCAAGTCGATCTCTAGGATAGATCCTACCCTATAGGAGGACCTTATCTTTTATTTTACAACATAGGAAAACAATAAGCACAATACAAACAAACTCAAATCGACACTACAACAAATATATTCAAACAAATTAATTCAAAACAATACCTTCAAACACAATAGAGAAAAGATGCCAAATCATCTTAAGTGAGATGGAATCTCCACCCCACAACAATACAATCAAGCCGTAGGAACTTTGTCTTAAGAGAGACAAAGGTGTACCTCGTTGATCCCTATACGAGTACGTAAGTCCTTTTCTTAAGACGATGCAAAGACTATTTTCCTACAACCTGTGGCGGTTAAATCTCCCTTAAAATGAAGACACATCTCTTCTCCTAAAATCAATCAAAACAACTACCCTAAACCCGTAGGAACTTTGACCACAGTCAAAGAATTCCTCCAACCCTTTAGGGGAACTACAGATACTCTGATTCCACTTCTGTAAGGATATGTAGGCATAAGATGCGATATCTTATCGAATATACTTAGAAATAAATCCCTAGGACTGTTAATCCTTAAGCAAATAAACCTTAGCAATAAACAACATAAAACAAGAGGTTCCTGTAGGATACTACAGAAACTTAGGATGCTAGTACCTTCCCTAAGTTTAACCAACCCCCGAACCTATAACTCTCTAAGCTTGCATTTGCATTGCATTGTGGGAATTTCGATCTTTATCCCTTCCTTGGGACAAATCAAAGTTCAGTTGCAAATTGAATTAAAGATTCAAACTAATCGATAGTTTGGTATCAAAATTTCACCGCGACAGTATGCAGCAGTATGTGCTTTGAGCGTGAATATTAATGATAAGAGTCTGATTATCAAAGCCTCTGTTCTTGCAGTGAAAAGAACTTCAGAGTCTGATTAGATCAGAGCTTTCAACTCTTTGTACACTTTTTTCATTAACGCTTCAGATCATTCTTTAGCTTCTGCTTCAGATCCTTCTGGCAGCGCTTCAGAATCTTCTGATAGTCTTGCATCTGATGCTTTAGAGCCTTGCATAGTTTCTTGTACTTATGTATTTTGCTTCTTTAAGAGTTTCTAATTTAATACCTGAAACAATAATACGTGAACAAATTTTAGAGTGTATATTTTCTTAATACAAAATTCCATAAAAGTTATCATCAAAACATAGAGATATAAAAAACACCAATCTGTGTTCTAACAATCTCCCCCTTTTTGATGATGACAAAACATAGGGAATTTTGTTCAATAAAGAGAAATAAAATATATAACTCCCCATGAGATTAAGAATCTCCCCCTGAAATGAATACTCTAATAGAAGAGAACACTTCCCTTTTTGTTTGAGTATATTTCAGAACCTGGTAGAAATCCTTGTTGAGAGAGAGAATTAGAGCTTGGATGCTTTCCAGAATCAGAGTCTGATGATTTCTTTCAAATGAAGAGTCTGGTATATCTTCCAGAATCAGAGTCAAATTTGCTTCAATGATCAGAGCCTGGTTGGGTAATTCTCAGGGTAACTTCAGATCATTTTTGTCAGATGAAATAATAAGACCTGAAAGTCTTAAGATTCAATGTTAGATTAATAATATGTTTGAATTTCATTTTAGTATTGCTTATGGATTGAACAATCAAATTCTCTTTCTCCCCCCTTTTGTCATAATCAAAAAGAATTTAAAAGACAGAAAAGATAACAGAAGAAGAGAAAACACAACACATAAATGAAAAACATAACATCCAGATTCATTCAGATTCAAATAGCACAAAAGGATAAGATGTTCATACAACAGATGACAGAAAATAGAACAACAGAAAACAAGTGCAAAACAAGAATGCAAAAAACAAGGAAAAGAAAACTAGGGCTGGCGAGAAGCAATCAAGGTCAGAAGATCAGTAATCTTAGCAGTGGACTCTTCTTGCTTGGCCATCCAAGTCTTGATCTCTTCAGTAGTCTGTTCCTGTTTTATCATCCATGATCTGATTTCCTTGACTTCTTGAACAACATCTGGAGTCTCAGTCTTCATCTGAGATGCAGAGGGTTCAGAAGCAGATGCAGTTGCCATAGGATGATCAATCTCCATGTCAGATGCAAGAGTATCTTCTATCATTGCACTATCTTCAGCAGGAGCATCTTCCAGAAGAAGCACTGGGGTCGTGAGAATGCTCAGCAGAGTCTGTCTGACCATTTCAACAAACTTTGCCTTTGCATCATCAGCACAAAGTGTTCTGAGATTAGATGCAGCAGAGTTGAACTTTGAGATGAATCTGTTCCAAGAAGCTTCAGATTCAGCAGGATCCATACTAGCCATGCACTCTTTTTCTACAGAAGTAATCCCCATACGTATTTCCTTCTTGAAATTCTTGAACAGAGTAGAAACATCTGATTTGGGTTTAGGGTTCAGAAAGTCTTCTATGGTGACTTTTTGTGATGGTTCAGGAGGTGTTTGGTTTTGTTCAGGAGATGGGTGATCAGATGATGGTTGTTCAGATGGTGGTTGTTCAGATGGTTGTGGTATGGATGGTTGTGGTTCAGATGGTTGTGGTATGGATGTTTGTGGTATGGTGAGTTGAGTAGTAGAGGTGTCATCATCAGATGGTGTTGATGTAACAACATCAGATGAGGGTGGAATAAAATCTGTGAAGTTAAATTTGAAGCGAAGAGGGTGGTCATAAGTAGGTAGGTTAGATGGAAGTGGTTTATAAGGATCAGGAATTTGTAAGCTAGTTGGTGAGGGCACTTCAGATTCATCAGAATCAGATGATTCAGTTGAATGACATGAAGTGGAAGAGAGGACATACATGGTTGCAATGGGTTGCACATCCAGAATGTCTTCAAATGTTTGTGGAATAGAGGGTTCAGGATTTGGGATGGTTGGTTCTTCTGGTGGTTGAGTAGATGAAAGTGGTTCAGATTGTTTTTGTGGTTCAGAAGATGGTTGTTGTTGTGGTTCAGATTGTGTTTGTTGAGGGGGTTGTTGATCAGAAGATTTTTGTAGAGGGGGTTCAGATGGTTGCTGAACAGAAGATGGTTGAGAATGTGTATGAGGAGATGAAATGGGTTCAGATGAATGTGGTTCAGATGGTTGAGGAGGAGATGGTGGAGGTGAAGGTGAGGGTGAAGGGACAGATGGTTTTGGATCAGATGTTAATACCTGTTGAATAGTTTCTCTTATTTCCTCCAAGCTAGCTTCTGGAGGATTTTCCTTCTGCTTCTTGTCCTTTTCTGGTTCGTCAGCAACATCAGAGGCTTTCCTCTTAGGTTGTGCAACAGATCCTTCCTCAGCTTTCCTCTTCTTGCGCCTTTCTCTCAGAAGATTTGGCAGAACTTCTCCTTCTTTCTGAACTATGTTAGCAGGCAGAGGGATACCATTCTTCAAACAATCAGCAATGAATGTCAGAATGATGTTCCTAGGTTCATCAACACTGAACATAGGAAAATCTGCTAAAGGAATTCTCCTTCTGCTGACTTCCTCAGAGTTGAACTTCTTGGGTTTGCTTGCAAGCTCTGAAATAACATTCATCCTTTTCAGAGTGTTCCCATTGATGACAGATCCTACAATATAAGATAGATCATCTGTCACTCCAGCATCAGTCAGATGCTTCACAAGACCATTCTCTATTAGAATGTCTGATATCAGTCTTCCCATAGGGATCCAATTTCTGATCTTTCCAGCCTTAACCCTTACTTCTTCTCTTGTTTCCTTAATATGGTTCAGAAGATGACTGGATAGAAGATAAGGCAGATCCACCTTCTTGCCTTTACACATACAGAACATGAAGTACATTTGTTCTGAGTTGACATAATCTGGAGAGTTTGAAGATTTTCTGTGAAAGATAGAACTCATGAAAATCTTAGCCCAGATTCTGTAAATAGGCTTCAGATCTTTGACTTTGTTAGATGGTTCCCCAGAAACACAAATTTCTTGAAAAATGTCTGCCAAGTCCACACGAGCAGTAGCCATACTTGTGATTCCATCAGTTTCCTTATACTCAATCAGTTGTCTGATTAACTTCTCAGTGATATCAATTTCTTATCTTGAATGAACTTAGGGAAAACTTGAGCGTGTATCCAAAACTCCTTCACCAATGTTGGATAAACAGGACCCACCATCCTGTCAAAATACTTTTCCCAGTTCTGAGTTTTGATGGTTGGGTAGAGATCAAAACCATTTTTTTAATGGATTCAAAATCCACAAAGTTCTCACACAGAACCTTAAGATCCATGATTGGAGTGAGAAGAGTTCTCACTGGTTTCTTGTAAACAACAGCAGTTGAAGATGAAACAGTAGCATTTGGAGACGATGCAGCAGCAGTTGAGGTTTGCATCTGAGCAGATGTTGAAGATGATGATGCCATTGATGTTCTTGAGATGCGTCTGGGTTTACAAGAGGTTTTGGGTTTTGAAATGAGATGGAAACAATAGAGAAGACAGAAATGCATATGAGAAGTGTAAAGAGTATAAAGTGTGATTTGTGAAGTGTTGTGAGAATATATAGAGCAATTTAGGGCATGCAAAAAGACACAAGATCTCACGCGTACACATAAGCATTGAATGAAGTGAAACATAATCATATCAAGCAATTAATGCAAGGAATAAAATCATATCAAGCATTTAAGATTCTGACAGAAGGGGGGAAAATCAAGAGATTTTGGATTTTCAAAGCAATACCTCAAACGTCAATTCAGTATGGTGCACTCTATCTTTTCAGATTCTGAGCTACATGTGTTTGCTTGCATGTGCCTCTGAAACTTCTTGAGAAATTAAACGTTAGGCAACATTCAAATCCTCTGAGTCTTGTTAGTTCAGATTTACACATAAATAAATAAACACAGAATTAAAAAGAAGAAATACTTCAAAGTTTAGACATTTATCATCTGAGAAAAAATTTCATCTGATGAATATTTTATTCTGGACAGAAGTCCATACTTATATTTTTCAGAATAAATTTAAATCTATCTTCAGCAAGGAGTTTTGTAAAGATATCAGCCCACTGATGATCTGTATCCACAAAGTTTAAATTGATAATTCCCTTCTGAACATAGTCTCTAATGAAATGATGTTTAATCTCTATATGCTTAGCTTTAGAGTGTAAAATGGGGTTTTTAGATAAGCATATAGCAGAAGTATTATCACAGAAGATAGAAATGTTACTCTCAAAAATCTGATAATCTTCCAGCTGACTTTTCATCCAGAGCATCTGAGTGCTACAACTAGCAGCATCAATATATTCTGCCTCTGTTGTTGAAAGTGCAATTGTGGGTTGCTTCTTGCTGAACCAGGAGATCAGAAGACTTCCAAGAAATTGACAGCTTCCAGAAGTACTTTTACGTTCTACTTTGTCTCCAGCATAGTCAGCATCACAAAATCCAACTAATTTATACTCATCAGATCATCTGTAACACAGACCCACATTAGTAGTACCTTTCAGATACCTTAGAATCCTCTTAACAGCTGTTAAGTGAGATTCTCTAGGATCTGATTGGAATCTAGCACACAGACAAACACTAAATAAAATATCAGGTCTTGAAGCAGTCAAATATAAGAGAGATCCAATCATACCTTTGTAAAGTTTTTGATCAACTTTCTTACTTACCTCTTCCTTACCAAGTGTGCTTGTAGGATGCATTGGAGTCTTTGCCAATTTGCTTTCATTCAAATTGAATTTCTTCAGAAGCTCTTTGACATATTTAGTCTGGTGAATATATGTGCATTCTGGAGTCTGATTTACTTGGATTCCTAGAAAGAATCTAAGTTCTTCCATCATGCCCATTTCAAATTCAGCCTGCATAGACAAAGCAAACTCTTTTCCCAGTATAATATTGGTAGATCCAAAAATAATATCATCCACATAAATTTGACAAACTAGTAAATCTTTCTTAAATGTTTTACAGAAAAGAGTTGTGTCCACTTTGCCTCTGATAAAGTTCTTTTCCAGAAGAAAATTACTTAATCTTTCATACCAAACTCTGGGAGCTTGTTTCAAACCATAAAGAGATTTTTTGAGTTTGAAAACATGATCTGGAAATTTATTACTTTCAAAACCAGGAGGTTGATGGACATAAACTTCTTCTTCTATAATACCATTTAAGAAGGCACTCTTAACATCCATCTGATATAGAGTGATGTTATGCTGTGCAGCAAATGAAATAAGAAGGCGTATAGATTCTGACCTTGCCACTGGAGCATAAGTTTCAGTGTAATCAATTCCTTCTTGTTGACTATAACCTTGTGCTACTAACCTTGCTTTGTTCCTAACAACTTCTCATTGCTCATTTAGTTTATTTCTGAATACCCACTTTGTTCCAATAATGTTGAAACCTTTTG
The DNA here is from genome assembly GCA_963859935.3 of Lathyrus sativus. Lineage (NCBI taxonomy): Eukaryota > Viridiplantae > Streptophyta > Magnoliopsida > Fabales > Fabaceae > Lathyrus > Lathyrus sativus. The sequence continues at coordinate 21,883,486 of OZ012736.1, forward strand.
GTCTTAGAACCATATCCCACACATCATTTCTTGTAAATTGATTCAGCTTATCTTGCATTGCAAGTATCCAATCATTATCACTGAGAGCCTCATCCGCAGATGTTGGTTCAATAATAGACACCAACCTAAGAAGTGATGTTCCAGATGATCTGATAAACGACCTTGTTCTTATAGGGTCATCTTTCTTTCCAATAATCATTTCTTCTGGATGAGAAGCTTTGATTCTGGATGATCCTTTAATTGTTGGTTCTTCAGAAATATTCATGTTATTCATCTGAGCAGCCACTGGAATTGCATCTGGCGTAGCTTCTTCTTGAGCTTTCTCTACCTCTGGTTTCTCAAATTTTGTTAGAATAACTTCTCGATCTGCAGAGTTTTCAAGCTGCTTTGGCTTTTGATTGCCAAGCTTATCATTAAATCTAACATGTATAGATTCCTCCATAATTTGTGTCTCAGTATTGTAAACTTTGTAGCCTTTAAAGCGTTCAGAATATCCAAGCATGAAACACTTTTGTGCTTTAGAATCAAACTTGTTAAGATTCTCTTTAGTGTTCAGCATAAAACAAATACATCCAAAAGGATGGAAATAATAAATGTTTGGCTTTCTATTCCTCCACAGTTCATAAGGAGTCTTTTCCAGAAGAGGTCTAATAGATACTCTGTTCTAAATGTAACATGCTGTGTTAATTGCTTCTGCCCAAAAATGTTTTGCCATGTTAGTCTCATTGATCATGGTTCTGGCCATCTCTTGCAATGTTCTATTTTTCCTCTCTACAACTCCATTCTGTTGTGGAGTTCTAGGACAGGAGAAATCATGAGCAATGCCATTTTCATTAAAATATTTTTCAAAATGTTTGTTTTCAAATTCCCCACCATGATCACTTCTGACTTTAACAATTTTGAAATCTTTTTCAGTTTGGACTTGTTTGCAGAAGTCAAAGAACACAGAATGTGACTCATCCTTGTGTTTTAGGAATTTTACCCATGTCCATCTGCTGTAGTCATCAACAATGACTAATCCATACTTCTTGCCTCTGATGGATGCAGTTTTCACTGGTCCAAACAAATCAATGTGAAGTAACTCTAATGGTTTTTAAGTTGAAACAACATTTTTGGAATTGAAAGATGATTTTGAAAATCTTCCTTTCTGACATGCTTCACAAAAAGCATCTGAGTTGAACTTCAGATTAGGAAGTCCTCTGACCAGATTAAGCTTATTAATCTGAGATATACGTCTCATATTAATATGACCCAATCTTCTGTGCCAGACCCATTGCTCCTCATTTACAGACATAAGGCATTTAACATTTTGAACCTTAAGTTCTGAAAGACTAATTTTATAAATGTTGTTTTTCCTTTTACCATTAAAGAGGATTGAGCCATACTTTTGACTAACAGCTTTGCAACAATTTTGATTACAGATTATGTCATAACCATTGTCACTTAATTGACTTATGGACAATAGATTATGAGCTAATCCTTCAACAAGCAAGACATTAGTTATGGAAGGAAGTTTACCATTTCCTATGGTTCCAGAGCCAATTATCTTGCCCTTCTGATTCCCTCCAAACTTGACATCTCCTTCAGATCTAAGCTCCAGAGTTGGAACATAGACCTTTTTCCCGTCATATGTCGTGAGCATCCAGAGTCTAGGTACCATGACTGGAGTCTTGACCTTGCTGCTAAAGATGTCTGCAACATAGATTATCTTATCCTTAGGTACCCAGATTTTCTTGGGTCCTTTATGGTTAGTTGCCTTAAAGCTTTTTCTGAACTTCTGTCTTTCAACATAAGACTTGTTTTGATTAGCTTTAGATTTATTAAACACAGGTTTGTTCTAATTAGAACTTGTGTGTTTAATATCATTTAAGTGACCAAATGTAAACTGAGAATATAAAGGTGGATACTTGATATCCAGTTTATCTACAGATTTTGGATTTGAGTCTTCATAAGAGAAAGATTTATATCCAACACCTTTTCTATAGTTTCTGCTAATACCATAGATTATTGAAGCCATCTTGCTTCTATCTAGGCTTTTAGTTAGAAACTTCCTGAAACTATAGTCATACTCTTGTAAAATGTTTTTAGAGCATGTTTCAGACTTTGAATCAGAGTTTAGTTGACAAGATTCTAAATTATTTTTCAATTGAATATTTTCCGCTTTTAGCTCAACTATTTCTGATTCAAACTTGTTACTCTCAAATTCAATATGCTTTAGAAGCGTTTTGTATTTGAGTTTAACTTTGCTATAGTTTTCAAGAATATCAGATAGACTTTCAACAAGTTCTTGTCTAGAAAGTTCAGCAAATACCTCCTCAGAATCAGATTCTGATTCTGATCCAGATGATTCAACATTGTCTTCAATGTCAGCCATGAATGCTACATTTGCACATTCCTCTTCTGACTCTGATGACGAATTAGATGCATCTGAGTCATCCCAAGTAGCCATCAGAGTTTGTTTATTCTTCTAGACAGCAAGGATAGTTCTTCTTCATCTTCAGAAGCAAACTCTTCAGATCTTTCTTCTATTACCTGCAATGCTTTAACAGATTTATTAGATTTTAAAGCAATTGACTTACCTTTCTTTAGAGGCTCATCTTCCTCTAGTTCAATCTCATGACTCCTCAGAGAACTGATTAGTTCTTCCAGCGTAATCTTGTTCAGATCCTTTGCCAGCTTCAGAGCAGTGACCATGGGTCTCCATCTGGTTGGCAAGCTTCTGATTATTTTCTTGACATGATCTGCTGTAGAGTAACTCTTGCCCAGAACCTTTAGGCCAGCAGTGAGAATCTGGAATCTGGAAAACATGGCTTCAATAGATTCATATTCTTCCATCTTAAAAGCTTCATACTTCTGGATCAACGCCAGAGGCTTGGTTTCTTTAACTTGAGAGTTCCCTTCATGAGTCATCTTCAGGGATTAAAATATATCAAAGGCAGTTTCTCTGTTGGTTATTTTCTCATACTCAATATGAGATATAGAATTTAGCAAGATAGTTCTAGCCTTGTGGTGATTTCTGAATTCCTTCTTTTTCACCTCAATCATTGATTTTCTATCAACTTTCTTGCCATTCCCATCAGTGGGATGAACATATCCATCAATAACTAAGTCCCAAAGATCAACATCAAATCCTAAAAAGAAACTTTCTAGTCTATCTTTCCAATAGTCAAATTTTTCTCCATCAAACATGGGAGGTTTTGTGCTGACTCTTTCTTCATATTTGTTGTTGTTGGGTGTTGAAGTTTCAGGAGCCATAATGTATATCAACCAAGAGTATCAAGAGTTTTTCCCACTGGATATTTTCTGGTCACGGTTAAGTGATAGCACAAACAGAACCGGAGCTCTGATGCCAACTGAAGGTGAGAAAAACACATAGAGGGGGGGGGGGGGGGTTGAATAAGAGTTTTAAGAAATATGGCAATAAAAACAACTCAAGATTTTTATCCTGGTTCGTTGAACTCAACTACTCCAGTCCACCTTATCAAAGATGATTTTCCTTTATCCACAAGGACTTAATCCACTATTAATCAACTGATTACAATAGTAAGCACTAAGAACAACTGTCTTAGTCTTCTCAAGAACTACTGACCAACCTTGGTCTTCTTAAGGAACTTCTTACAAATTAATGTAAATTAACAATTGTTTGAATGCTTCTAATAAGTTGTATCACAACTGTGATACTTACACTTAAGATTAAGTACAACAAAAACTATACAGTTTTATGAAAGATCAAATGAATAAGATCTTTATGAGATTTTCACTTTGATGAATCAAGCGTGTAAGAATATTTCTTTCTGAGTGAACTAGCAATGAGCAAGTGATGAGAAGGAAATTAGCAGCATCAAAATATTGTAGAAGTTCTCCTTTTATAGCTTTTCAAATATGCTTTGAGTGATGTGCAGCTGAATATTATATTAGAATATAAGACTTTTTAATACCAAAAAGTATGGGCAGAGATATGCTTTCTGCAGGAAAAGAATGATTGTAGAAGCCTTGGGATTTGCACCACATCACTTCTTTGGACAAAAATAGTCGTTGGTTACTTTGGAAGTAGCACCACGTCCAATCAAGTTTACAGCTTCTTCAACAAGCTTCCTTCAGGATGAAGTCTTCATAATCTGCACTTCAAAACTTGTAGCAAGCTTAAAGGTATGAAATACTTTAAGATGATCAGAGCTAAAATGATTGAGAAGTTCAGAGCCTTGATAGATGATCAGATCTTAATATATTAGAGTCTCAATCTTGATCAGAGTCTTCATCAGAGTATGCAACAGTATGTGCTTTGAGCGTGAATATTAATGATAAGAGTCTGATTATCAAAGCCTCTGTTCTTGTAGTGAAAAGAACTTCAGAGTCTGATTAGATCAGAGCTTTCAAATCTTTGTACACTTCTTTCATTAACGCTTCATATCATTCTTTAGCTTCTGCTTCAGATCCTTCTGGCAGCGCTTTAGAATATTCTGATAGCCTTGCATCTGATGCTTCAGAGCCTTGCATAGTTTCTTGTACTTATGTATTTTGCTTCTTTAAGAGTTTTTAATTTAATACCTAAAACAATAATACTTGAACAAATTTTAGAGTGTATATTTTCTTAATACAAAATTCCATAAAAGTTATCATAAAACATAGAGATATAAGAAACACCAATCTGTGTTCTAACAACACACCTATACCCATTTCATCAATCACTACCATAATAAAAACACAACCACAGTCGATGATGAAGAATATATAGCTTTTCTAGCCATGTGGCTCTCTCGCTATGTTTTATGTACGAAATCTTTACAGGTGGCGCGGAAGTACCTCACATTGGCCAATCAACTACATCTGAATAAAGGCATTTGTCTGAGTGAGATGATCCTGGGAAGTCTGTACGAATCCCTAAGCGAAGGTGCTGGCAGGTTGAAGGACAAGGAAAGCCATGGGAACTTGTTATTATCGGGCCCTTTCTGGTTACTTCAATTGTGGCTAAATGCCACTTTCGAAACCAGCCTCCCAAACAAAGGAGAAATTGACGAAGAGTCTACTGTTGTTACAGAAAGATGAGTCGAATGGACACGACTGGTTCAACTTACCCCAAGTGAAGAAGGACATACGCTCAGAGCCAACCTTTTAGGTTTCATTCAGATGTTTGCAAAACGTCATGAGTTTACTACGAGGATGGCTCCATTTGCAGAGAGGAAGTATGGTCCTGAGTGGTTCACCAGAACTTTCCCTCTTTTGCTTAAAAAACATGAAGAAGAGTCAAAGCTTGTCTGGGAGAGATTTCTGACACCTCAACTAATGATTCACAAACTCAACCTTCTCAGAGGTCAAGCATCTTTGGTGGCCTATCAGCTCAACCTAGTGTCACAATAATTTGGTTTGATTCAGACCTTGCATAAATGCTTGTATGATAAAAAGGCCCACGTTATCCTTCCCCTCACTGCCTTCAACCATGTTGAATGTTCGACACACTTAGCTTGCCACGCTCACAAGCCCCTCTTAACACCCATTCATTTTGAACCTTCATACCTCTGCTCCCAAGAATTCTACAACTGGTGGTCCAGACACTGCACCTCAGAATTTCTTGGCGTTACAAGATTTGTTCGCTTGATTGACCAAACTTTCGTTGATGTGCAGGAGAAGATCAAGAAAGGTACATCTACGTATATCAAAGAGATTCAAGCCTTCCAAGAGTACTTTGAAACCACCTATCGACCAGATGATGTTAGTCGAACCATCCGTGAGGCTGTTGTCACCTTGAAGGAAATGTTTTCAAAGAAAATGGAGAATTTAAAAATCCCTTCATACGTTCCCCGTGAGAAACAGTATAAGGTAGCTTTTGCTTTGTTTCCTCCTAAGATCCCTCGATTGCCATCTGCTGATTTTGGAGTGGCTCTTGCCCCTCCATTTCCGGATTGGTTTATCTGTGGAATTCTATAAAAATACTTCGACAGTAGTCAAGACCGAAAGCGCAGCGAGTGGTTCCGACTAAACATATGCTCGATAATTTCAAAGGGCACCTTCATGTCGGTATCGAAGATATTCGCATCAAATCCAAAATTATTGAAGGTCATCCCCCTTCGATTCTGGACTCTTTTAACTGAAATTTATTATTACTAACTAGTAGCAATGTGGTTTGTTTTGTAGCTGCCCCTAAAAGGAGTGCCCCTCCACCAAGAACTGAGGCCAAGGTCGAAGGCCATAAGGTAATTCTTTCTAGGCCTTTGTTAGTTTGACTCCCGAAATTGTTTCTAATATTTCTTGATATCTTAGGTAACACGCAAGCCACCCACACCCCAAAAGAAACTTAAAAGGGCTTCTGCCCAAATGATTATTGACTCAGAGGGTGATGACGAATCTCCTCCTAAAGATTTGCAAATGGAGAAGAGGCGGAAGATAAGCCAAGGGATGGATACTGTTGGCACCCCATCTGAACCTTCGATGGTCATGACTTTGAAGCTGACCACCCCTGTCTGTGATCATGCTGAGGCTTCTGTTGAGGGTGCCTCGATTCCAACCATAGTCCCCGTCGAGAGCGACAACTCAAGTCCTGCTGATGAGGACACTAAGGTATATCTTGTGTCTAAGTGCTTCTCGAAGTCCTATTTTGTTAAAATCTTGTCTTTATTTGTCACGTCTGGTTCTTCTCCATCTAGGGTGGTGCTGGAAGTTCGAAACCTACCTCGACGAAGTCTCCTTCTCCAGCCTTCCTTTTAAATAGCAAAGGTGAGCCTACTTATAATCCCACATTTGACTCGGGCTCTGGTATGATTTCTCTTGGTGAAATTAACAAACCTAAATTTTCCACAACTCCTCTTTCGCCTACCAAAACAACTACCCATCAGTCACAAACTGATGGGTCTGATCATGAAGAAGACAATGCACCAAAAACTTTGGTGGTAGCAGATGAAGAAGATACTCGCATGGAGGAAGATACAACCCTGGCTGACGCAAGTAACACTCCTTTAGATCAAACCATTTTTGTTGATGATACTAAGGCAGTAGGGGGAAAGACGTCATCGAGGATGAAACCATGCATCAATCAGAACTGGATGGTTCTAGTGATGAGGGTACTGGTGAAAAAATGGAAGAATATCAAGCTGATGATGGCTAGAGTGAGGAGGATAAGCTTGATGGAAACCCAATCGACGAACTTTCCCCAGTCGATGTGACTGTTACTCCAACCGTTGTTACGGCTAAGGAGGATGAAACAGTGCCCACCAAAGGTGAGGCAAGTCTTAATAGTGCAGAACTAAATGCCCTGAAACTCGCCAATCCTCGACAATATGTCAAGATTCTTCTTGGTCAATGAGGCAGTTCCTCTAGCAAGGCCCCTAACACTTCGACTTCTGAGGACCAAGCCTCGAGCAAACCAACAGAAAACATCCTCGAAAAGGTCAAAGGGAAAATATTCAGGGGGGATCTTTTCTCCATTTTAGAAATGGACCAAATTACCCATATTTCTTTAAAGACTCTTCTTCAGCAAGTGGACATTCACTCCATCTCTCCTGAATCCGCTACCGTTATCCTAGAAGTTGGTGCTCTGATAGACCAAGTCTATGGAGACCTCAGGCTGCTGCCTCAGATTGAGAAAGCTATCTCGACCAAAGCTGGTAGTGAGGCTGCTGCTTGGACCGCTGCTGCTGAATCTGAAGGTAAAATAGCAGAGCTAGAGGAAAAGAAGGAGAAGAATCAGCAGGAGATTGCCACCAATGAAAAGAACATCTCTTCTTGGGAGCGAAAGATCAAGAAGCTTCGAAACACGATATCGAAATCTAAGAAGATAAATGCAGAGCTATCTTCTTTCGATGACTCCAGCCTCTCAACAGAGCTCAACCACACCATCACTTTTGCTGAGGAGGCTCGACGATTGGAAGTAGAGGTTGCCAAACTGGGGTCTGACAAGACCTTGTGTCAAAAGCGCCTCTAACTCCAGAAGTCGAGATACTTGAGGATGAAAGAAAATCTCCCTTTTTAGTTTATTGTAACCTTCTGTAATGCTTTTCCTTTTCCTGGCCCTTGTGAGCCATAGTTTTTGACTTAATGGTGTAACAAACTGAGCCATTTTGGCCTTATATGAATACCATATATGGATTTATTTTGATGTCTTAAATTATTCTATTGATATTTTCACCTCTTGAAGCACAGGTTTGTATTTTTTTCAAATACTTACCATTCACTTTTAAGACTCTTCTATCTTCGTTTAATTCTTCTACTTCGTATGCTCCATTGAAGAAAACCTTCATGATTTGGAACGGGCCCTCCCACTTTGGGGACCACTTGCCCAAAGACCTAACCTTTCGATCCATAGGTAAAATCACTCTCCAAACTAAATCTCCAACTAAAAAGGTCTTAGCCTTAACCTTCTTGTTATATGACTTTTCTACTCTCCTATTTTGCCTTCTCAGGAGTTCTAAAGCCTTAAGTCTTTCCTCATCTAGATCCACTAACTCATCGAGCATCATGTCCCAATAAATCTCACGAGGGATTTCATGATGTCTCTGAATCCTAACTGACGGTATGTAGATCTCCACGGGTAATATTGCATCATTGCCAAAAGTCAGTCGATAAGGGGTGTTGTTGGTTGCTTCTTTGGGAGAAATTCGACATGCCCATAGGATCTGGTCCAATGTTTTATGCCAATTCTTTGGTTTCTTCCCCACTTTCTTTTTTATCAACCTAATCACTACTTTATTTGTTGCATCAACTTGACCATTCCTGCATCTTTTGACCAGTAAACACTGACCCCTGATCTGTTGTAATTGTCTCTGGAACTCCAAACCTGTAAATGATATACTTCTGAATGAAATCGATAACATCCTCCTGATCTACCTTTGGTAGAGGTATCGCTTCGATCCATTTCGTAAATTAGTTTATTCCTACCAAAATATACTTCTGGTTTTTAGAGGACGTTGGTCAAATTTATCTAATCAAGTCCAAGGCCCATCCTCTGAAAGGCTAATGCTTAACTATAGAGTGTAATTCACTTGTTGGGACGTGCTGTATACCAACATTGACTTGACACTCCTGGCATCCCTTGGCGAATTCAATGCAGTCCTTTAACATAGTAGGCCAATACATGCCTTGACGAAATAATAACCATTTCATCTTGTGGCCTACTTGGTGTGCCCCACACGTCCCACTATGGACTGTCGATAGGGCCAAATATGTCTCAGATTCACTAAGGCATTTAAGAAAGACCCCCTCAGAGGTCTTTTTGAATAGTTCGTTTCCTAGCAGAACGTAACTTAGAGCTTGATACTTAATTTTTCGCTTTGCAGACGCTGATGGGCTTCAAAGGTATTCGACCAGAGATTTCCTCCAATCTTTATCCGTCAAACCTTCTACCGTGAAAATCTCAAAATTTTCTTCGTCAGCATATCCAAACTTTGTTGCTTCTAAATCTGATGGGTGTAGGCCAACAGACACGACCTTACCTCTAGCTTCGATTACTTCTTGTAGGTTTTCTTTTGAAACCCTGTATCCAGAGGTGATTTGTGCCAAGTCATTTGCTACTTGATTTTTTAATCGTGGTATATGTCGAATGGTTGAAACTTCGAATTTTTTGAGTAACCTGTTAGCTATTACAAAGTACATAATGAGATTCTTTTTAACACATTTGTACTCCTTTGTAATTTGCTTTATAACCAACTCGGAGTCTCACATTATTTCGACTCGGGTTGCCCCCAATTCTAACAAAATTTCAAGTCCTGCTATCAAGGTATCATATTCAGCCTCATTATTGGAGTAGAGCCCTTCGACTTTGTATTTAAATTTTGTTGGAATTTTATCAGGCGAAATAATCAAAAAACCAATGCCTGTTCCATTTTTATGGCTGGAGCCGTTGAAGTATAACTTCCAGGGTTCCAGTTCAACATAATTAAGAATGTTTTCGTTTATGGAGTGGTCGACAATGAAGTCTGCCACTATTTGCCCTTTAACTTCCTTCAAAGATTTATAAGTTAAAGAATACTCAGTTAATGCTAATGCTCACTTCCCTATCCGACTATGCAAAATAGGTTTATACAACATGTGTTTAATAATAGAAAAATGCAAAGAGATATACACATCAACTGGTTTTATATATTGCTTCAATTTTGTACAAGAGAAATACAAACATAGACATAACTTTTCTATCATGCTATATCTAGTTTCTGCATCATTCAAAACTTTGTTGAGGTAATAAATAACTCTTTAGACGCCATTCTCATCCTCTTGAGCCAACATGCTCCCTAAAGTTTTGTATGATGCTTCTATGTACAGTCTCATGCTCTTGCTCCTACAAGGTGGCGAAAGTACTGGAGGGTGGCTCAGGTAGTCTTTGATTTTGTCAAAAGCCTCCTGCCGATCCTTCCCCTATTTGAACCCTTCTTTAGTGAATCGAAGCAATGGTGAGAAGACCTTAGTTTTTCCGCTTCTCAAGAAGTTTATTTTGCCTAATAGCGACTGCAGTTCCTTCTTAGTCGATGGCGCTTTCGCTTCCATGATAGATTTGGTCTTGTTTTGGTTAATTTCGATCCCCTTCTTGTGGACCACAAAACCTAAAAAATCTCCTGCCTGCACACAAAATGCACATTTTAGAGGGTTCATCTTAAGACCATATTTCCTCATCCTTACAAAGGATTGTCGAAGATGGTTTATATGTTCTCTTTCTGAGATCGACTTAACCACAATGTCATCAATGTATATCTTCATGAAAGACTCTATATAATCATGAAAAATTGAGTTCATTGCCCGTTGATATGTTGCCCTATAATGTTTTAGGCCAAAAGGCATCACTACCCATTCGTAGGTGCCTAAGGCCCCAGGACAGTGAAAAGATGATTTGGGAACATCATCTTCTGCAATGAAAATCTGATTATATCTAGAGTATGCATCTAGCATGCTAAGGTACTCATGTCCTGCGGCGGAATCGACTAGTATTTATGCCACAGGCATGCAGTATTCATCTTTAGGAGTTGCTGAATTTAGATCCCTAAAGTCAATGCAAATTCTTAAAGACCCATTTTTCTTAATGAGTGGGATAATATTAGCCATCCATTCGACATACCTGGCTGTGCGGATAAACCTGCATCGAAGAAGTCTTTCGACTTCCTCTTTTATTTTCGAGAGAATTCCTGGGGAGAAACGCCTTGGATTTTGTTTGACTGGTTTCTTTCCAGACTTGATTGGCAGCTTGTGTTCGACCAATTCCCTCTTTAAACCAGGCATCTCATCATAATCCCAGGCAAAACAGTCTTTATATTCTCATAGTAATTAGATGATTTCGACCTTGAGTTGAGGGTCAAGGTTGGTACTTACATATGTTGGTCTTTTGACCACTCCCTCCCCTAAATCAACTTCCTCCAACGGGTCCTGTGCTAGCATCTTGACATCATTTACTAGTGGGTCTTTTTCGAATCCCAGAGGTTCTTCATCGTAGATGGCATCCAACCTCTGGTCTTGCTCTTCATGGTGAATCTTGTCAGATGGTTCTGGGTCGAAGTCCTTGCCAGGACCTTTTAGGCAAGATTCTATCTTGGCCTTTTCAGCCATCTGGTTATTGGCAGCCTCCAAGGCTGCTTGTAGTTTAGTTTCGGACACATAGGCCAAAATTCTTTGTAGTGCTTCGAACTCAGTCATTGTCACTAAATTCGCTTCCCTAACCTATGGGGTCTATTGGAGGTTTGCCAAGGTATGAGAGTCTCTCTCCTGGAACCTCTTTGTCCCAACAGAAACCCTCGATGGGGTGCAGATACAATGAGCAGAACGTTTCCTCATCTGGGACAAATTCAAAGTCTGTTGGAGCACATGGACCTATGCTAGCTAGATGTTTGTCGAACTGCCTCCAGTTGACATGATGTCAAACCTCGAACGTCGTTGTTCCAATGAAGATCATATTCTTTGTTCCACTTAGGCTCCTCTATGATGGAGAGTTGAGACAAAGATTGAGGGATTTTGATTAAGTTGACAAAGGGTTTGGCTTATTGCAGTAACGGATCAGGTTTTATTTTTCGTGAGTTTGGTAGTAGAAGAAGAGGGATTAGGGTTACATAGAATAAGAAGGTTAGGGATTCAGAGTGGAAGTTATTTACATATGTTTTTTGGAATTAATAGTGGTAAGAGAAAAATAACAGATGCGTGTTAAAGCCTGGGTTAGCGTAGGGATTGAATTGCAATCATGTTAGTCAACTGTTTGTATCCCTAAGGGACACGCATGCTCTCATGTTCATTTTCCCAAGCAAGTTGTTGGTTTAAGATGACTGTTACACTATCCCTCTTCCTTGGATAGTTGGGCCACGAAATGAAACGGGCCCCTACGGCCCGAGTGGCATCGGCAAAAAATTATCTTTTGGGCTTAGCCTTGGTTGCTGGACCATTAATATAAATTATATTAGGTTTTTTAATCAAAACATAAAAGTTTTTTATAAATATAACAATATCTTTTTTAGGACAAAATAATTTCTTATGCGTAAAAGATGTTTGAAAATATTATAAAAGTTGTGTACGTGATTATTCATATTAAAATTCATATTAAGATTATCATTCAATTTGATATCTTTCTCACGTTAGCGTGAATAATCGATCTACCCATTTGGTACTTGTGTATAAGTTTGTGTACAATTAATTTCTCTTCTTTTAAGTAATGAAAGTAGTGAATTTTTGGATTCTAGCATTCCTCGAATTCTTGAATGATTGCTTTTGGGCGCACGCCTTGAATTGTGATTGTTTCATCTTTCGTTTCTAAAAGATAATCAAAACACTTAAGATAGAATAAAGCATCTGATATGAGGTACTCAACCCTAAAATATTTTCTTACCAAAACTGAAATCATAACTCATCCTAATCATTAATTCTAAGACTCTTTCTTTTCTCAATTAATCAGTGAGGGTAATGGGTTCTTGGGGTCTAGCACTCCTTGGATCCTAGGATGACCACTCTTGAGGCGCACGCCTTGAGTTGTGTCTGTCCCGTTGTTCATTTCTAAAATACTTAATTCTTTTTATAAGTTTTAAACCATTCAAACCCTAACTCGATACTTAACTTACTTGAATCATATCGTCAGGTACTATTAAGAAAACTATTTTCTTAATTAATGGAGATATCGAATCCTTGAGGTCTAGCACTTCTTGGGTTCCCGAAAAAATCTCTCTTGGGACGCACACCTTGGGTTGTGATCCTTTCAACTTTTCATTTCTAAAATACGCAATTTGTTTAAAATTCCTAACGTGTCTAATCAAAATGCCCTAATCTAATCAAAACGTTCAACCTAAATCAAAAATATTTTCTTAATCGAATTACGAAAGAACTGAGTTCTTGGAGTCTCACACTCTTTGGATTCTTGAGTACCACTCTTGGGGCGCACGCCTTGGATTGTGGGTTGCTCAACCTTTCGTCACTAAAATACTTGCTTTAACTATTTGGACAAAGAAGTGTAAATGGAGTCTAGCATTCCATATGGTACTTTCATTGTCCATCCAAATGCAATTTTCGTAATTAATCTAATGAAAAAGGTGTCGTTGGAATCTAACATTCCAATAATACCCCGATTAATTGGTTGTGAGGCTGACGTATCATTTATCGAATAGTCGTTATTCTCCATCAAAATACCTAACAAACACTAATTCCTCGTCCCCATGCGATCTACAACTCAAACAACTCTTCCCACAGAACATTGTTTAGTCCCTCCTTCCGCTCATATGAACTCGTACTTCAACCTCCTCTAGCGAGCAGACAAGCCAATGTTTAGCAGTTAGAATGCGAATACGTAGGCATAAGATTATGACATCCTAGCAAGCTACCTTTTTTTACCCCAAATCCTTTACCCATAGTCCATGAACTACGATGCTCTGACTCTTCCATTGCACGAGGGAGTACCTAGGCACAAGGGCCCCAATCTTTAGCGAGCATCTTAATAAAAACCACTCATTTTCCATATAAGCAAATCCTTAGAAGAAAACAAACAACCTAGCTAACGTTTCTCTCGAATCGTATCAAGAGGTTCCCGTTGAGTACAACAGACGTAGAGGGTGCTAATACCTTCCCTTTGCGTAATCGACTCTCAAACCTAGAATTTAGTTGTGATGACCATGGTCTTATCTTTTTAAAGGTTTTGTCGATATTTTCTTATTCTTTCCTTTGTCGATATTTTCTTATTCTTTCCGAGGTACGAAAATATGTGGCACTTAAAGTCAAGGTTCTGGGATCGTTGTTGTATTCTAGAAAGCGCGCGTCATATCAGAACGGTTAGTTAATCCAACCGTTGTGATAGAATCTGGCCAGTGTTCAATATCACAACGGTTAGTTAATCCAATCGTTGTCAAAACTTCCTCTTTTTTAAATATGAAATTCTCTATTTTTCAAATTCTTCCAATTTTTTATCCTGTAACTATTATAACCATATCATAGAATTTACAACAGCCTGTATCTTTGTTAACCATGCATAAAGAACATAAAAAATAGCTAGCATTGTGCATCAAAAGCCAAAATTAATTTTTACATCAAACACAATATGTTTAAGTCAAAAGTAATATTCACATCATCAATATAAAAAATAAGTCATTAGCACATCTCAATAAATCAATCAGTAAGACCCTTAAGCACATTGTAGATATACGCCTAACATTTACGAAGATCTACAATGTCCTCAACGGGGAATGGGGTTTTGTCGTTAAACATCTACATAAAAAAGAAAAAAATTAAATATCATGTATTATAATAATCAAATAGTCAACTTATGTATTAATATATGTAAACATTTTATGACATATATACCTTATCCCATGAATCAACAATGCCGACAAGAACAATATTTAACATGTGTTTCATGACATAATACACACACTCGTAAGTCCTGGGTTGTCTCCTCGTCTATAAACTTAAGCAATAATTATATGAATATAACAACACATGAATGTAAATGAAAGAAACAAGTAATCGGGCCACTCACTTTAGGAAAGATCCATGAGGACTTTCTTCTAACATTGTTCATCATAATCACTTCTTCCACAACACTGTACATTGAAAATGATATAAACATATTACATGATAAATTAATTACAATGTCAAAGAAAATGAATTAAACATGCACTTACGAATTAATAATCTCTTTTATTTTCTTTTCAAGTGGATCATTCAAGGAATACAATACAGTTACCGTATTCGTCTTAAATGATATAATGATCAATTACCAATGACCAGTGAATAAATACGAGCATATATATTATTAGTATTTGCTAAAATAAAACTAAATATAGAATACATAAGCATCAATTACAAAAATACTTACGAACAGAGAAATGGTGCTAAGTAACATTCTTTTCCTCCCTCATTTAATCGTTTTTTCAAGTAGTCTCGAATGTCTTTTGGTTGATTAAATGTCCATTGAATAAAAAACAGATCCAGGATTTCATAAATACTCGATTTATTAAACTCTATACAAACATGGTGAATGTACCTAAATGGTTAAAGAAAATGAACAAATTAAGGGAGGAAATACAAAAAAAATGATAATGTTCTATAATGACATGTATATTCAACTATATACTTACGTGCACCAAACTTGCAATATCCCTACGTCCATCTACTTATATCCACCGAGAAAATCCCTTACATCATCAGGACAATAATAGAATAACTCCAAATATGGACAATGTTCTAGCGGGAGAGGTTGCGTATCATTTATCACCACAATGTTCAAGTATAGCGTGGTGATTTTATTTTCGCTATGGTCCATTATCTTATTGTGGTTATCTGGAGGGGGGCTGAACAATTACTTTCTTTTGTAAAAGCACGACATACAACACTTCTACTTGGAGTTTGATCATCAATCTCATCACTATCAACATAACGGTGATCTTCATTTGTACGTTGTTCGAGGTTTTCACTTAATCTCTACATCATAATATTTAATTAGAACATAAAACAAAAATAAGCACAATATATATCATACATTTCCGATAAAACACTAACATCTCAAGTAAAGCACATACCAAATATAACTCTTGAAACCTTTCGCAATCTTTCTCCCTTTTTTTCCTCTCCTCTTCTAATATCCTCATTTGTTCTTCTAATTGCTTCTCAAAATTCTCAATCTTTTATCTTTATGCATTAAATTTTGGGCTTTCGATACTTTTTCTTTGAGACCCAAAGAATTACCTCAAGCCGACACCTTCTCCAACACGACCACCATGCTCATTTGTTCCAATAGTTTCTACTAATATGTCATGTCGTGGTTCTGGAACAAATGTGCCTTCACGGGCCGCCTCAACCAACTAATCCTACACAACATGATCAACTTACATATATTGTTACCAACATATTTAAATAACAAATAACATAAGCAAAACAAATCATACATACAAATTTCTCAGCAACTACTCTTGACGCCTCAGAGATGTACTGTCCATTTGGTCTTAATCGAGCCCTCTTCCATTTCTCAGTTCTTGACGGTGGAGATGGGATGCGATCATCTCCAGTTTCTGGTTATTTTTCAAGCATGATTCTTTTCTCAAGTTTCCTATAACCCCCCACGAGACAATCTATGTGGGTACATGTTCTTTGCCTTGTTTTGTATTCCTACTTCGCTTTTAACCTGGTATTAATATAGCGAAAAATATATATGATTAGTATCTATAACTCATTAACATAAATCGGTTACATAAGACTAGTACTAACCTTGAATTCCTCAGAACGACATATCTTTGCAAACTTGTTCCATTGCTTCTTCGATATAAAACTATATCGAATCCATGAACGAGCAAGAACGCTCTTAGGCTTCCTAATGTAGTTAGCCGTGAGCTGTGACTTAAATCTCCTCCAACGAGTACCGGCATAAGATATCCTTTTTTTTTCAACTTTGAACCATCGGTAAACTCAAAATTCAACTATATTTAAATCAATATATAAGTATGTATTAGAAATTATAGGTAGTGATATCGAATATATGAAAATTATATTATGTAATATATTAACGTTCGTCCATATACTTTTTTTGACTTTATCATCCACTTATTTGCAATCATCTATCAGTATACTGACTTTTCTACGTGGAAGGAACACAACATAACTCTTAAAAGTAGAGTAATGTTAATAATCCACTACTTTGTAGAACGAATCAAACTTGATCATAATATTTTCACCTGATGAGTTGCAGACTGATGTGAATTGGGGTATCATTGTGACACCTCTTTGTGATCTTTTCGATTGAGTATCACTTGTTTGAGTTTTATTTGCATAACTCTCATTTGTTTGATTTTCTTCGCTAGTATCTAATGTAGAACTCGACAAGATCGACATCTATGTTCAAAAATAACAACAATAGCATGAACAACAAGAACATAAACAACAACCACAACAATAACCACAACAATGAAAAATGAAGTTTACTATAAATGCATGGGGAAAATATTTTACGTACCATAAATGTGATGACTAAGTAAATGATGTTGGTATTGGTGTTGGTGTTGTCTTCCTTCCTTACGAAAATGACAGTGTTGTTGTTGTCTTCCTTCTCGACAGTGACAACTTGGTTAGTGTATTCTTCCTTCTCGACGACACGGTCGTGATGGTCTTGTCGTCCTACTTGACGATAATGATTAAAATGACAAATAAAAAGTGAAGAATGGATACTGAAGAGACAAGCTAGGGTGAATAATGGTGTTTTGGTTGAAATCATGTATTGTTTCACAGTATTGAACGTTAAGGTTTAGGGTTGAAATTGTGTATTGTTTCACATTATTGTTTCTATTTTCAATGGAAAAAAGGATATTGAAGATACAAGCTAACTAGGAGTGTATAATATCATGAAGCTACCACCACGACCAATACCAGCAACCGTTATGATATATTACTTTCATAGTGAAATTTCATAAAGAATCGCCAGATTTTAATTTAAAATTAAAAAATTTAAATAAAAATAGAAAATATATTACAACGGTGAAACTCATCAATCGTAGTAATAACCCTTTAAGTTTTTTATTTAAAAATAAATAAAAAAGAAAAGACGTGCCTTAACATTAAAGGAATAATTTATATGAGGACGCTAAGGTTCGAATCCATGAAAGCTTAATGGTATCACCACGGTTGGCTCCTCAACCGTTGTTATATGCAAATAATTTTAATCAAAAAACAAAAATAATATGATAGCGCCTTAGTTTAGAGATGTCAACACGGTGTGGGGAAGAATCGTGGTGACCATGGCGTTGTTGTTTACGCATTTTATAGTAGTGAGTATTTTCACAAAAACATTGTTTTCAATGCATATCTGACGTATGAGCTCTTTCCAAAAAAAATTGGTGATTTTTATCGCTAAGATGCACATCTAGAATCAAAGGATATTGTCCAATATACATTAAAGCTAAATTATATCCTAGTTTTGACATCATTCAAAATACATCTAACAGAAAGTTGGACTCACAATTGAGATTTTACATAGCGAGATTCAACAAAGATGTTATACTGGTCAAAGGTGTTGAGGAGGAAATGAAAAAGTATTTTCTTAGTCTCTAGTTGCAACTTGAATCTAAGTTTTCCAAAAAAAAAATCAGAATTAGAGCACCAAAACCATTCAATATCATATTGGACTGAGTGGAAAAATATATATATTATGAGGAAAAGTTATAAGTGAGTAAGTCGATATATTGAGGAAGGTTTGAAGAGGAAGAAACAAGAAAGAGAATATGTGGATAGATACGGTAAGAAGCTAAGAAAAATGAGAATTCCGCAAGGAACTCAATTCCAATCGAGAAGGGAAAGTAGTGTCGCCATCAAGATACCATGATTATACCCCCTCTGAACAATTTAGGGATCATATTCTGCAAGAACGCATTAATTATTAATTCAAAGAAGAACAAGTAGAGAATCTAAAACCTAATTAAGAACCCTGGAGCGGAAAAATTCTTCTATTGTCATTTCCATAAGGGGAAATGTCCACAATATCGATGAGTGTGTAGAGATGAAATATACAATAGGTGATTTAATTAAAAAGGGAAAATATCAATACTTACTCAAGGGAAAATGATGATAACTCGGAGAGAAGAAACAAAATCCTTCAGATGGCCATAAAATAAAAATAGATAGAAAATAAAAGAGATAACAATTTATCGGCCGCCTATATGATGGACAAGGGACATCTAGGGAATGAGAGAGCTTATCCATTTAAATTTGCATAAATTAAGTTTCCTAGAAACCATGGGTGACAAGCCCAATCAAGGAGGAAATGAATCTAGAGGAACATGATTTGATTGAACAACTAAACCAACTAACTTTAGGTTTGAAGAACTCAACAAAAGTAGGGTCATTTTGGAGGATTCCTCCACTCATAAGGATCTTTTTGTAACTCCACAAAATTAAAATAAGTAAAATGATGTTACAAGACTAGATGTTGCATCAATATATGATGAAAAAGGGAAGCCCCCCATATCATTTGACGACAAAGAACTTGTTAATGGAGTCCCAAATTTTCACGTGCCTTTGTTGATTAAAGTCGTTATGGAAAACTTCGATGGGAAAATAGATTTAATAGAAAAAGGAAGTTTCTACAACACAATGTACACTGGCCTTTTAGAAAAACTACAGAAATGTTGCGAAAAACTCATTATGTATAAGAGATAATGTTAGACCATGGGGATATGTTGATATAATGCTTTTTCAGAGTAAAAGGGGAAACATGTGTGAAATAAGCTACACAATTTTTTTAACAACTTCATATGTATCATCTAACTATCATTGTCTTTGACATCAGAGTGTATGCATGCACCCCTCCTCATTTCCAAGATGATCCAGTTACAAGTAGAATACCACTTTTAAAGACAAATTAACAAAATAAATTGTCAAAAGTTGCAACAGTCTAGAATAGAACCAGATACCCTATAATGATTGGGTGCGTGATCAAAAGGTGCAACCACCAGATTAACACAACTTTTAATGAAAAAGTTTGTTGTTATTGATATACAAGGGTTCGCGAATGGTCATGTTGGAATAAAATGAAACATTATTTCTTCTCACCAATTGGTACAAGTTTTTATATAAATAGAGATACTTGTTATGCATAAAATAAACACAAAAGTTATTTGTTTCAAATGCCAAAAACTATATTTAAGTCATTCTTTTATTTTTCTAGTGCACAAGAATAAATAATGGAACTTTATTCTGTAAAATATTGTTGATCAATATGCATAATGTGAATGTCCGATTCATGTTAAGGTTTCCAAAGTATCTTGAAGGAGATTCGTCGGTTAATCCTTTTGCATCCAATTTGCATAAATTGGTGGGGGCGAATCGAACCTAAAATTTAGTGTAAACACACGCTTTGAAACTTATTTTGTGCAACTTTTATCGTACTGTTTTTATCTTCTTCTTGTTCATGTTTTGCAGCAGACCCCCAACACAAGATCTAACAAACTTTAGGTTCGATTTTTTATTTTCGATTTTAGTCCATACTTTATTTATAATTAATATTAAAGTATGCAATTTTAAAGAAGTTGGTAACAACTTTGAATGTCAGTGAAAGATACACAGTTAATATATATAAATTTTAAAATTATGAATTTTTGATTTATGGATTTTTTTTTTGTTTATGGTTTATTTGTGACTACAACAAAGAAATGAACATTCGTGCTTTCTTATTCATCAATATGGGAAAAGATACATAATCATATTAAATAAATATGTCATTTATATGATGTTTTAAGTTCATGTCAAATATGTTCAAAGTAATATTTATTTATATTAAGTTTAACATATGAAATAAATTTATATGCGCATGATTTATAAATTATTCAAGTATGTGAATTTGAATAATTAAGAACATGTTTGGTTTATGATGTATACTTGAATATAAAATACATGTTAAATATTATTTTTGGTGCAAGTAATTTGTTTTAATTAATAGTGCATTAATTTAGATAAAATAATTTGTTGGAAAAAAAATCATGGATATTAATGTATGGTGCATGTATTGGTAACATGAAAAAATGTAAATAAAATGTTAGAAATATTAAGACCATGTTTCAATTATATTGTTGTTTATACAAGAATTTTAAAATTAAAATTATTTATCTCATATTATATATGTATCATGATATGAAAATATTATTTCGTATTTATCTTGATATTAAAAGTAATTTGGATATATTTTATCTTGTTGTAAGTTGATAAGTGTTCATCGAGAAACGTTACAAGAAATATTAGTGATGTTGGTTTATTGTTCATTTTGTGATTTTTATTTGGATATATGATAAACCTTTTTAAATATGAAACATGAATTTATCACCTGGTGTTGTATTTATATGGAGTTTATGAATTACATGTTTGAACTCACTTCACGAAATAAAAGTTAGTCATGACAAATTTTTTTGACTGTGGTTGTCGATTGCTATAAATGTTGAATGCATTAAATATATTTCACATTTATTTAAGTGGAAGTAAAACTTCAAATTAAAAAGGTTGGTAAATGAAGAATGACATAAAAGTTGTGTATATGACAAAATAAATGACAAAAGTTTCATGATGATAGTTTATCAAAACTATCAAGAATATAGAACATATGTTGTATATCGAAATTGCACTAATATGACAAAAATGTTATGATTTGATGTTAGATGAAAAATATTATCAAGAGTACATAAAGTAATCATATGCATGATTAGTTGAAAAATTGAATATTCGGAATTTATTAAAGTTTAAAAAAATCTTGCAATTATTTGACGAAAGGATTGAAAAAGATATGATGTCTTTGGACATAACATTGAAGACAATGAAGACATTATTAGGGATGTGGAACAAGCTCGTATCTAATTAGTTATCGATAGTGGAAACTCAACTCCCACTTGATTAACATTAAGTCTTGAGTTCAATGATGAAAGTACATTATTAGAGTGATTGAAGTACTTAACGATAGATACATTACAAGGGGTAAAAAGTACTTGGACCATAAGAATAAGTGTGGTAGGATGAGGTTTTTCTCTTAATAGACATATAGCATGTGTTTGCCGGAATGCATAATTATGGGTACACTTCTGATATAGTCTACCTATATGAGAATGAAGTGGTGCCGCTTCATAGAGTTCAAGGGCTTGACTCTTAAATTTCATGAAAAGGATATGAGACACAAGATTTATTAAATGTGTCATATTAATAATTTGACCAATGGTACCGAGATTTCATGTGTGAGTTATGCACGCTCATTCTAATGAATAATTGGTTCAAAGCTTGTCTACCGATCTATTCGGGGATGAGTGAAAACTTAACTTACTAAGTATTGGTTTAAATCGTAAGATACCTTTATCTGAAACCGTGAAATTTCCTGAATAATGGATTTAGATATTAAATTGATAAATAATAATGGTTAAATTAACAAAATAAATTGCTAAAAGTTGCAACTGTCTAGAATAGAACCAGATACCATATAATGATTGGGTGGGTGGTCAAAAGGTGCAACCATCAGATTAACACAACTTTTCATGAAAAAGTTTGTTGTTATTCATATACAATGTTTCGCGAATGATCATGTTGGAATCAAATGAAACATTGTTTCTTCTCACCAATTGGTACAAGTTTTTCTATAAATAGATATACTTGTTAGACATAAAATATAACAAAAATTATTTCTTTCAAATGCCAAAAATTATATCTAAGTTATTCTTTATTTTTCTAGTGCACAAGAATAAATAATGGAACTTTATTCTGTAGAATATTGTTGATCGATATGCCTTATGTGAATGTGCGATTCATGTTAAAGTTTTCAAAGTATCTTGAAGGAGATTCGGCGGTTAACTCTTTTATATCCAATTTGTATAAATTGGTAGGGGCGAATCGAACCTAAAACTTAGTGTAAACACACGCTTTAAAATTTATTTTGTACAACTTTTATCGTATTGTTTTCATCTTCTTTTTGTTCATGTTTGGCAGCAGACCTTCAACACAAGATCTAACAAACATTGTTATCATAATATTGACAATGAGATCCGCACTACTTCGAGTATTTACCAAATTTAGTAATGAACATATCAATCTAAAAAAACTACCTTAACTTCATTTGTGGCAATAATATATCTTCTCTCAATAGTAGAATCAATGACTGTTTCTTACTTTGAACGCTTAAATCCTACAATATCACCATTTGGGAAAAACACATAACCCAGCATCTTGATCCATGGACTCATCCTAACCTCTATATACTAATATTAAATTTTTAATTCTTCTTAATTACTTTAGCACATTCTTGAAAATAACCTAGAAACTACTTATAAGATTAAATAATTATGTATTAGGTTTTTAAAATGGGATTCTTAATTATGTAACTACACTTGTGCATTTTATTACTTATATTTATTTTAATTTCCCTTTAGCGATTAAATTCCAGAGGACCGATTCTAAATGTTGTTATATTTAACATTTTATCCTAAAGTATATATAATTATTATATGGTGTTATATTTTGATATCATAACTTTTCAAACAAAGTGTGTTATGGGTAGCTAGTAGTAGTGTACGCTTACGGTCTGATTCATTTGATCCTATAGAATCTAAGTTTCAAATCATCAAGCATTAAGTTTGATCAATTTAATGGTAGTGTTTGATATGAAGATCATATGGCCTCAATAGAGTAGGAAATTAAAGGAAGATTATTGGGGAAACCTTGATGTGTCCTATAACTAGTCATCTCTCATGTGCATCTAGAAGTCGTCCTTCCTTTCAAGTTGAACGGCATCTCCTCATGTTCATCTATGTCAGCAAACTTAACTAAAACCTTAAGGATGTTTATAGACTACAATAATTTTTGTAGATTAGAGAGTGCATCGGAAGACTAAATGAATTAGTCTACACTCAGAAGAGTCGCAAGTTGAATTGAGTACTATTGGCAAAAATATTGATTCCGTTAGTTAGACAACCGTGAGATTTACACTCATTATATGCAGAGAAAATAGATATGTTTGGTCCTCTTGTAAAACGATGTCTTAAAAAACAGAGTATGATCGGTTTTTTGATTAACAAGAAAATCACAAAGTAAAAGAAAAGATAAAAATAAATAAATAAGAGAGAAAGACAATTCAAAGTAGTTAAAAACTGAATTCTTGATTCAATTACACATAAAAGAAAAATGTTTAGAATTGCATCTTAATCACATCACTTTCTCTCTCTGATTAGAATTATCAGGGATTGATTGAAAAGTGAAAACTAGTATGTTATTTATAAGAAATCTAAACCCTAACTTTCAACTAGCATACTAAACAATTGGCTCAACAAACTAGCACAATTCAACATGCTAACTTAAACAACAAGGTAACATATTACTGTATGCAAGAAAGAACTTCGACTACGACATGCACATCTTTGACTACTTGTCGAACCATAAAGCTAACCTTTTCGAGACTAGAGTTCGATCCAAGTACCAAAAATCTCTACCTTGGAACAAACTCTACACTAATAAGGGAACAAACTAGCTTTCATCATGCAACTTTATCAACTGCATACAGTGGAAGAACTTGTTACTCGACAATTTCTTGGTGATCATGTCAGTAACATTGTCATAAGTCGAAACCTATAGCACATAGACTTCTCCACGCTCAGTTATCTCTTTGAAGAAATGCAACCTCACATTGACGTGCTTATTTCGCTCATAATGTGCTGAGTTCTTTTACAGATGTATGACACTTTGACTATCACTTTTAACAGTGATAACTTGACCTTGAAGTTTCAAATTCTTAGCCAGACCTTCAAGCCACAATGCTTCCTTCACAACTTCACTAAGGGTAATATACTCCGCTTCAGTGGTTGGTAAGGCAACTACCTTTTAAAGTGTTGCTTTCCAACTGATTACTGTACCAAACATAGTGAACACATATCCAAAAATAGATTTTCTAGAATCCATACAACCTGCATAATCATAGTCGACAAATTCATCGATTTCGACTTTGCTATCACCACCACAGGCTCCACCACAAATAAAGGCTCTTCTCAGAGACCCATTTATTCCATACAAGAGAGTTTTTTTGAAGTCAGTATTAGATCTTGACAAAGCACACAACAACAATAACACTTGATCTTCATCATCAATCTTGACCTCGATATTTTCAAGATCAAGAATTAACTTGTTGAACATATCCAGCTACGTAGTCGAGACTTTGTTTTCACTCATCTTGAATGAATACAAAGTTTGCTTCAGGTAGAGACGATTGAACAAAGATTTGGTCATATACAAACCCTCGTGTTGGCATCACACTCCTGTTGTCATCTTCTCCTTCGATACCTGTTGGAGAATCTTATCATCAAGGCTCAATATGATGGAACTGTGGGTTTTATCGATCATCGCCGTCTTCTTCTTTTCGTTAGGGCATCATCCATCTTCTACGACCCTTTCAATACTTCTAACAAACCCTATTGAACCAGTAAGACTTGCATCTTTAAGTGCCACAAACCAATATCATTTACACAGATAAATTATTCAATCTCATACTTTATTGGCGGCATCTTCTCCTCCATGCTCACTGCACCAACTTGTTGTGAATCGATGACAAAGAAAACAGAGTATGATCGATTTCTTGATTAACAAGAAAACCACAAAGTAAATGAAAAGATTAAAAAAAGAGAAGAGAAAGACAATTCTAAGTGGTTAAAAATTGAGTTCTTGATTCAATTACAAATTAGGGAATAATGATTACAATTGAATCTCAAACACACCACTTTCTCCCTCTGATTAGGATTATCAGAGATTGATTAAGAAGTGAGAACTAGTATGCTATTTATAAAAAAAGTTAAACTCTAACTATCAACTAACATATTTCTGCATGCAAGAACGCACTTCAACTTCAGCATGCACATCTTCGCCTACTTATCAAATCATAAAGCTAACTTTATCAAAACTAAAGTTCGATCCAAATATCACAGGACCAAACCCGCACATGAACACGTTATGATTTTTCTCTTCCTTCCACTATAAATAGGCCAGCAAGGGTTTAGTGAAAATATGCACAATTTATACTATAAAACCCCCCACTCCTCAATCAAACACTAATTTAAATTTTAGTGTTTGCATATAGCTAGCCTCAGAAGACTAAGCCTTATCAAAGTTGGAGAATCAAACCCATTGATTAGCAGCGCAAACAAGTTAATTTACCCAAAACATAGAGCAAAAGGGAATAAAACATCCAATATCAAGTAGCCACATTCTGTTCTGCAATGTTTTTGCTTTGTCCACTGTTTTAAAATTCAAAGATCATACAAGTGTTCAATGGAATCAGATACAATTGATGCAAATGCAGTCAGGATGTTTTGAAGGGTGTGTTTCTATTTTTAATTATTGTTCGAAAATTTTATTCCCCTTTCTTCTTTTCTATTGAAAATTGTTTTCTTATAGGTCAACAAAAACTGAATTACTATATTTGGTTAAAACATATAGTATAAATTTGTTTGTCCCTAACCTAAATAAAGTATATCTTGTAAATCTTCTGCCCACTATGAAACATTAGTTTTCTCACTATGAACATTTTCAGCAACAAAAATATATTTACCTAAACAAGTGATTCTTTACAATGACATAACTTCACAAGGAAAAATAGTTTTCAATAATAAACAGAATCTCCATGAAAAAATGATAAGGAAACATCTTTAAGTCCACGCTACTATTCCCACAAAGAAAATATCCTATTTTTGAGCATAGAATATTTTTAAAGCTATCGATGGATATATGACTGTATGTTACAATAACTATTTTTCCTTGGAATATAATTAACTGCATTTTTTTGGTATAAAATTTACTTCACTTTTACAATTCCTAGATGACAGATAGTACCATCAAAAGATGAGGGACCTCTTAGGGTTTAATCACTTTATAGCTATGGGGCATTACAAGAATAATATATATTTTTTTTCTTTTCATAATCATATCCCCAATTCCTATTGCCAAACATCCTGACTATGTTCATTGTTCAATGATAAAAAAAAAACCATACTTATGCATGGCCACACAAATTTTCACATATCTAATTTGTACTTTGAACACAATATCTATGCTATATATAGAGCATTATAGCTATGCATAGCATAACCAAGGCAGCAATCTAATGAAATAGATCTAGCTGATTAGCTTTTTGTTGGTTGTCTCTTAGAGTTCCTTTGAACGCTTCATGCATGAGACTATGTATTTGGTCTAAAGTCCATTAGAAAATATAGTGTCTTCTTTAATGAAGTGTTTGGGGGAACTCTTAGGTTCAACTAACACTCCTATACATTATCAAATATCAACAATTGCTCAAATAAGATGATCTATGTGCTTATTGATTCTTTCGGCAGGATATGATATTTGTTCAAGCACCGACCAACCGAACATTTCCATTTCTTCACATATCGACCATTCATCAGATGAGCTTCATCAATCAGGTATCCCTAGTATCATTGCTTGTTTAGAAGATATAATGTGTGGCTTCTTGATTCAAGAGCCAATCACCACATTTGTTTTTCTAGATCTTATTTTACATCATTTTATAGAATTAAACCAATCAAATTTCATTTTGTGAGTGTTTTTAAATTTTGAATGATATCAAAACTAAAATAATGTAGCGTTATATATACTAAACGGTATCATTTAAATAAATTGGAAAAGTAGTTTGCATCAAAATTACATTGGAAAACATGTTTTTGGGTGGTCAAACCTTTTCAGGTCGCACATGCGTAAACAGGCTGATCTATACGACTTTCAAATCTAGTATAGGCCGACCTATAACATTTTAGGTCGGCTCCCATGGAGCAGTATTGAAGATTGCAGCTTCTGCCAACAAGTCGATGTTCGAATCGTAGTTAAAGGGAGATTTTTGTTATTGTCTCCACAGGGATTGTTTGGATATATTGATGCTTGACGTTCAATAGTTTACCATTCTAAATAAAAGGGTTTTCAAATTTGATTTCATAAATTGTCACTATTTTTTAGTAGCGAAGCTTATAAATTCTCAACTGTTTGACTAACAAGGTATATAAAAAGTAGTTTTCATCTACCCTAACTTATACGTATTCTTTCAATCTTGCATGTGAAGTCGGATCCGATTAATATCATTGCATATTCTCTCAATACCGTCTATCTCTAGAGTAGCATCGTGAGAAATACGGTATTCATCGTTGCACGATCTCTTCATATAACAATCAATATAGTAGGTTTTAAGTTTAATACAAAGCAAATATCAATCATAGACCGATCTCTCCATTTTATAAATCGATAAATGAAAATTTTAGGCCAATGTTCATAAAATCTATGTCTAGAGTTTTACAAAATAAGAATGGATCATTAAGAATAAAAATATTCATCATATATTAATCATCACTTGCTTATATACAAGACCAATCAAAAGAAATACATAAAATTAAGGTAGACTAACTATATCTTTGATGCAAAGGAAATTAGCTACCCATAACCATGATAGTTTGGTTTACAAGTCTTGAGAGAAGATGAATGAGCATCCACGTCAAAGAATTGAACTCAGATGCGAATCCAACTTTTGTTTGCAAAATCTAACTTTTTGGTGAAGAAATGAGTTTCTATGTGAAAATGGGGGTTATGATCCCCAAAAAGTGTGAAAAGTACTTGTATATTACAATTGAAGTCTACCTAGTTTGCTCAGCAAACTCTTTCTTCACCCATCGAGGACTTCTTTATGGCACCTAAAGTGCCACTGAACAGTTAAACTGTAACACCCCGATTCCCAAGTTATAAATAAAACGATTCAAATAACATATATCAGAGTATCACTCCCAACTGGGATGTCACAATTCACATAAAAATTCCACAAGACATTTTTTTCCAAATAAATATTAACTGATTTATCCAATAAAATTGCAGCGGAAAGGACATAGCCTGTCATAACTCAAAATATCATATATACGCCATCCGTAATACACAAAACATCATGTATCATCATATGTACAACCATAGGCCATCTGCCTCAAAACATAATAAACATGGCATCACCAAGTATCCATACATATCCCAAAACCAGATACGTCATTGGGGCACACATAGTCAACACATAAACAAGTAACTCCCCAAAACACCCCGGTGTTACGTATCAGAGCAACCTACAAAGACGCCTCAATCCAAGCTAGCTAAGCACCTGGATTGTCTGTACTTCCGAAGGAGCACAGACCACAACAACAACAAAGGGGTGAGAATCACGATCAAATAATAATGGCATATACGTACATGAAATAAAAGGCAGAATCATATAAATCATTTCATATACATAATAACTGGACTCACTGTCCCACTACCAACCACAACATCCAATCACGCAACACATGCGCACACACTCATCCCAAAACGTACGGTATCGACTCACAACAACGATGGGCAACTGGCCATCAACCCTCCACACAGGAGCACATATCAACGATGGGCACCAGGCCATCAACCCTCCACACTGGGAGCACACCACACTGATAGGCAACTGGCTATCACCCTCCACTATGGGAGCACATCTCCGATGGACACCTGACCATCACCCTTCCCACTGGGAGCACACCATTAACATCGATAGACAACTGGCTATCACCCTCCTCTATGGGAGCACACCATATAATATTGATAGACAACTGGCTATCACCCTCCACACAGGAGCACCACAATAATATATACCGATGGGCAACTGGCCATCACCCTCCTCACAGGAGCACCACAACCATATTCACACACATCATACATCTAGCACACTAAGTGCAAAACGATCCTATGGATCCACCCCTCACTCAGTATATACACGCGACGCCCAAGGTGTGCCGATCCCACGGATCCACTCACCATACAATCTATCACACACAATGCACACGAGGCATGCCGGTCTCACTGACCCAACCTCATCACAAAACAGCACATAAGTGCAACGCATCATAAGCGTATCGATCCTAATGATCCACATAATCTCACACGCGGCACACACAGTGCACCCGTAACATATTCACATCGTGCATTTCTATGTTTGACTCATAATCCTCCGATTATGGTAATTGCGATAAACGCCGGCCACGAGGCCCTCATACCCTTCACCACACTCTCATTATTCAGCTAACAACTCATCATAACTATCTGATTGCACCCAGCATCCAGCACTGCACACAGCCTTCACATTCTGAATTCTGCTACACTCGCTACCTGCTCGCTACGCGAGCTCCTAGCGAGTGTTCGCTACTCGTTCGCCTAGCGAACCACCACGCGAAACACACATCTAAGCTACTGCCAGGGTTCGCCACAAACACGCCCAGCCAACTAGCTAGCGAATCCCACACCTCAGCTTCTGCCAAAGCTTGCTACGCACTCGCTATGCGAGATGTCAGCGAACGTTCGCCAGGCATCCGCCTAGCGAAGAGCTAGCGAATCCTGCGAATTCTGCAGAAATAAGTTCTGCTGTTCTGCAACAGCAGCTACCCCACTCCCCAATTCTCACTAAAATCGTGTTAAGCTCATCGACTATGCATATTACCGAACATTCCACCCAACCACTACTCAATTCACTCAACCAAACCTCAGTCTTAACCGATTAAATCAACTTCGACTCAGAATCGAGTCCAACTCCGAAAACCCCAAACGCTCATATCATCATCTCTACCACACATGCAACAATGCCAATACCATAACTATAATCACAACAGAAATTAAACCACACATTGCAGCAAACAATCATCATCAAATCAACATAATCATGCAATTATCCAAACATGGGGTTAGGGATTCCCCTTCTACCAACTTTTCATGTAAAGCCAATTAACCGTAAAATCCCCCCTTACCTCAATCGAAGCTTTGATGTTGATAATCCTCTTCAATTTCCACGAATTCTGATTGTCCCAGCTTCTTCACTTGATTGTGCTTGCTTGTTCTTCACCAACTTGCGTTCTTCCCCTTCCCGTCTTTCTCGTGCGTGTTTCTCTTCCTTTCCTTCCAACTCTATTTTCCAAAATGACCATACCATCCTCAATACCCCCAAAATCATTTTATTAATCCAAATAATAATTATCTTAATTCTTTTAATTCCATAATAATAATAATTATTTCTCTCACCATATTAGTGTTAATAAAAGTAATAATAATAATAATAATAATATTAACATAATTATTAATATTAATTATTAATCATTTTTATTATCAATTACCCCCCACTAATATTATGTTCCTCATTATTCTTCAATCCACACACAACGCGAAACGAAATAACACTGGAAACTAGAAATAATAAAAATGGGTGTTACATAAACAGCCCTTAGAAAATATCTGAACTCGTCTAGCGAACTATTTTTTGCCCTGCCAGGCTTTTTGCTACAAGTTCGCACAGCGAACTTATGACCCTTTACTTATTGTCATCCAAGGTTTACTTATTGACCCTTTACTTCTGCCTCTAATTTGAGAGTGTTTGCTGGGGCTTCTCTGTTACTTCGCCCCGTGAATATTCGCTTGTTGCTTGTTGTTGTCCGCTCAGCGAACATGCTAAATCTTCACAATTTCTTTGGCTTCTTTGTTAATTTTCCTTGTGTCTTACTCTTTGATAGATTATTCTTAAATCCTGCACAATAACACACAAATCAAAGCAATAAAAGGTATTTGCACATAATTGAAGAATATCATAGAAACATGGAATAAATTCGCTGAAATATAACAAATGAGATGAAAAAATGTCAAATATAATGGATCAATTTAAACCATGTTTGACATTCAACAAAATTTCTCCAACTAGATATTTGTTTTTCCTCAAGCAAAGTATGTCTCTAATTGAAAACAAAAGAATTTTCTCAAGCATTTAATTCAACCAAGAATGGATTTGTGGCTCAAATTAAACAACAAATGTGCACAAGTATTGTTCACCACTTTCTAGAATCGAACAATGGAAAAAAATTTAGTTCTTAAACAAATATCATGCAATGTTTCAAATAACAACTAAATTTTCATGTTTGAGTCACTCTAATACTCCTCTGCAAATAAGAATGAAGAAATTAACTTGTTTGCAACTGTGGGGCAATTTCACTCACCTGACAAAAAATGTAAATAACAATTCAATTCATACATTCATCTAATCAATCAAAATGAAATCATGGAAGTAAAAAGATCACTAAGGGTTTGAAAAGATTGTAGCTTGGTTAGGTTCACAACAAAGGAACATATCTAAGGCCATGGAATCAAAGTTGTCAATGCAAAAGAAACATTCACTATATAAGGTTATGTACACACTACAACCTTATCCAACATTTTCTTTTCTCAATTGTTCACCCTTCCAAACTTTCTTTATGCATATTATTCATTCTCTAATTTTTTTCTTTCAAACAAGCATGCTTTTTCTTTTTCTTTTTCACATTCATATTCACAAGTTTTTTTTCAATGCTTGTTTGAAATTTTTCAAAATTTTGAGTAACCTACCACTTTTCTTTTTACTCTCCCCAACCTCAAGTGAATGTTCCTTACTTTTTATGGCAAGGAAGACAATTTAGAAAAAATTTCAATGGTTCGAGAAATTTTTTTAGAATCCCACAAAATTCAATGATGAACTGTCTTTCAAATTATATACAAATACCACGTTTATCGCTAAACTATGATCTAAACTATAAAGCTCAAATAGATTAGTAAATTCTCACTACTCACGAGTAAGTTATTTTTTTGGGATATGGTTGTGCTCAATATCAACAAATACCTTGATCATATCTAATACTTTCACAAAATCAAAATAATCACAAGATTAAGGAAGAATCAAATGTATTAAACAAAGCTTATCAATCATCTTATACATATAGTAAACAATGGAGGTATCTCACCATTTATGATTTTTGGAACCTAAGTGAAACAAGCATTCAAACACAATTGCAAAATGAAACAAAGATACAATTGCACAAAGAAAAAAATTATTAAACATTCTAACATCCTAGCAAGAGGTAACTATGTATCTTGCTTGCATTCATGGTATTCAAATACTACCATCATCATCCAAACTTGGGAGAATCTTCATTCAATACTTTTATCAAATAGCAACCAATTTAGAAGTTCCCACGTCCAATCACCAAAGCATTAAAGTAAAAAAAGTTATCGACAACCATAAAATAAAAAAACTAGAGTTGAATATTCGTGAACTGAACAATTCAACTGAAATAAGAATAAAATGTTATGATGTAGAACACCAATAAAAGTGAAAGTACCCAAAAGTGGTACATAAATACAACATTCAAAATG
This sequence comes from Lathyrus sativus, assembly GCA_963859935.3. NCBI lineage: Eukaryota > Viridiplantae > Streptophyta > Magnoliopsida > Fabales > Fabaceae > Lathyrus > Lathyrus sativus. Next base: position 21,916,639 of record OZ012736.1, read on the forward strand.
ATCCAAAAAGGTAGATAGTGTATAATCGCAAAATAAAATACAACATAAAATAAATATAGCAATGACCTAAGCTAAATAGAAAATTTCACTTTGTAGAAACCAAAGGAAGTAGCCTAAGATCATGCTCAAAACACCAAAAAAAACTAGTCCTCATCAGACTCGATCTCCTCATCATCCAGATCAGCCTCCTCTCCAGACTCTGTACCAGAACCATAAACAACCTCATCGTCATCACCTACTTCTTCAGCGTCATTAGCCTCACCAGTGCCAACTACATCCTCTCCCTCTCTAGGGAACGGCCAGGCCTCAGGCCAACCAGTATGAGCTAGGAACTACTCCTTAGTCATGATCGAATGATGCACCGTATGCTGACAGTACTGTAGCTATAAAACCTGCACATAGTCATGTATATTAATCATGGCACGCTGAGTAGCTCTTATCTAATCCCAGTTGTAGTTGCATACTTCCCTCTGAAACAGGACAAAGCCCTAGGAATCTGCAACTCCAGAACATGAAGCCTCTCCTGCTCTTGTACCCATACCAGTACTCTTTCCTCCTCTCAACCTCTTAGGCCTACAGAACTTGTCTATATAATTGTCATTAATATCATCTAGAATGATAACCTAATGGAAGGAGGGTAGCTTCACCCTCGAATGCACACATAAAGCCATGATCAGACATTGGAAAACCAAAAGGCAATTAGCTCGCGCCCCTGGTTTGATACCGCTTTCAACCATGAAAAGCATCTCGTTAGCAATAATCTGAGCCGCATCAATCTGTGTATCTATCAATATGCTACGGATCAAGTGAGAAACTGGTTAAGTTCCACCGACTTCCCTTCCAACAATATAGCACCAGAAATCTCCTCAATACATCTATTCAACCTCAAGTTCTTGTGACAATCATCCAACTCATCTTCCCCCAAGGAGAGAGGTTTATCCAACACATGATTAATCGTGTCTTAGTCAAACTTCACCTCTCTATCCATTACTTGTGTAGTCCAAGAAAAAACCTCATTGTCATCCGGAAGGGCATTAGCATATAACTCACTCACGAGTTCCACATTATAACTGTGACATAGGGTAATTAGTTTAACCCACATTTTCGCGTGAAGAATTACGGCTACCGCTCAGTAGGAATCTTAGGGGTTGATGTTAAACCTTTTCACAGGAAAGATGCTCCTCTTCTCAAGAGCAACGTATCTGGAAGCTTGCTTTGTCCCTTTGAACCTTTCGGTGTCATATGATATTGGTTGCGGGCTGAAGGAGCTTCTGACCTTTCTTTTCTTAGAAGGAGTTGTTCTTGGAGATGCCATCTCCAGAACACCAAACATAACCATCAAAAAACACATGACACATTAGTAATATTAAGGGCCAAATTATGCATACTTTTGAGCTTATTATATGGCCCTTTCAATTGGTTTCCTTGATAACTTAGTATAATATGTAGTAGTTTTAGTGCATTTATGTTAATTTCCGATTTTATTGTAAATATTGTGAACTATGATCATTTTGATGCTCTTCGATAGGTCTTCTTGCTTATATTTAATGATAGGAACAATTAGTGAAGTAAAGAAGGCCTAAAAGTTGATTTTTGAAGAGTTTGTGTTGGCAAACCGCGCTAAGCAAGCTTTTCAGCGCGGAACCAACGCACCTTTCTGCAAATTCCAATAGCTAAAGTCTCCAACCGCGCTTAGCGCACTTCCTGGGAAATTGACTGCATTTTTTGCTGACCGCACTTAGCGTACCCCCGATGGCGCTTAGCGCGGGTGCCACTTACTGCACTTTGTGCACTTGCTATAAATATCTTCCCTTGGAGATATTTTCACCAACTCTTGTACTTTTACACTTTTCAGCATTTTGAGAGATAGAAAGAGTTTTCTATTTCAAAATCTTTAGGAACTCAAGATTAAGTGAGAATCAAATATTTGGAGCATCAATCATCAATTCTTCGACTTTGATGCTAGCAAAGCTTCTTTTCTTACTTGTTGATCAAGCTACCATAATGATGGGTAGCTAAACACTTTTGTATCAAGATTTGAGGTAGCTAATCTTGCTTTTATGTATTTCTTTTGATCCTTTGTATGTGAACAAGGTTTATGATCAATAGATGGTGAAGATATTTTCTTTTAATGATATATTTATGGTTTGAATCACTCTAGATATAGATTTTCCAAGTCTTGATCTAAATTCTTCATCTATTAACGAACAAACTCTAGACATAGATTTGAAAGTTAATATTTTCTTTGTATTGATCTTTATGTTTATTGTTTCGATTTCTATTTCAAGAAATCATTTATCGATTAAAACAATAATATTTAGAGAGCCGCTTTAGAAATAAACAGATTCGCGAGGATACGCGATTGTATTGGTCGAAACTAAGTTCACATGCTTGATTAATTGGATACATTTAAAAATGATTAAAGCTAATCTTGACATGCTTTTCATGAAACAAAACAACTTTGCCCTAATTTACTCTTTGCAAAAAAAATTGTTACAAAACAAGAAATATTTTGAAAACTCTTTATTTAGAACGTTAAACTATTGAACAGCGAGTGATCAATACATCTTTATACACATTCTTCCATTATTATACTTTGGTATTCCTACAATTTATTTGAGTATTTTTACTATTTTAATGTGTTTTCATATTTAAGTTTGTTTTTACCTTTATTCTATTTTCGCAGCTCATTTTCAACATTAACAGTTATTTGATATATGTCCACTGTTAGGATCATAACTGAAGCTTCGAGAACCGGATTGACACGTTCTAAAAGGCTTTGGAAAGCTAAGACAGAGAGCTACAACTTTCATGTTTGAGTCAGAAGTTGATTCGGAGCGTAGAAGGCTAAAATAACTCGTTGAAGTCAGGACCCGAAATCTGTCATTAGAAATATTCAGTTTTGTTCCGGCTTTTTTATGTTTTTCGACCCAGTTGGGTTCGAACCGGATTTTGTGATGCTTCCCTATACCTAGTAGCAGTTGTGCTACTGCTCATAACCTTATTTTCATGATTTTACTTTGCATGGTACGAAGAATTCATGGAGAACTAATTTCAATTGTTGATTTGCTTTATTCGGTTCCAACACCTTGAGGTTATAATAATTTCAATTTAGTTTTTAGTTCTTTCAATCTTATCCTATCATTCTTGTTTGCTTAATCTAATTTTCAAAGAGTATGTTAATTTAATTTTATTTTTGTATGATCCTTAACCATAATCACGTTAGCGTTTGCTTAATTCGTTATCATAATTGATCAAATCATGTTTGCTTAATTCACGAGGGCTTAATTCAGTTTGCTTAATTCGGATAATAGGAACCTATATCATACATACAAATTGCGCTTGTCAATGAGTTTGTAATCGTATAGGAATAGATATCCGTTAGGAGATTGGAATTATATTAACCGATGATTGGTAGGAACCAATCAGCAAATTAACTTTTCAGCTTATTTGATGATCACTTATTTTAATCATGTTTTCTCTTATTTTATAAATTGAAACTTAAAACTCCCTTAAACTGTTTCTTTGTTGGTTAATTCAATTCAAGAATCCTTGTGATACGACTCGAGTCATTGTCGCTTTACTACTTTTTCAAAAATACTTGTTTTTGATTCGTGCGCGACAACAGATCAAACTGGCGTCGTTGCTGGGGATTCTTGTTGATGTTAGCCAATTTTAGAATTTTTGTTTTCATTTTTTGTTTTTATGTTTTGTTTTTGCGTGTTGATTTTCAGGGTTGTAATACAGTGGTAAGCATTCCAGCCTAACAGGTGAGTTTGAAAGCTATTGTTTCGATTTGCTCCGAATTTCTTCCAAAAAATCCGTAAAAATCGCATATTCCTTGTTTTCCTATTTTATTTGATTTGTTTTCTATTTCCATATTTTCAAAAAAATCTGAAACTTTTTGTAGAGATTTATTCTGATTTTATTTTATTTTTAGTTATATTTTTATAATTTTTAGATTTTATTTTATTTGCTTTTCTATTTTTCCATTTTTTTTCTTAATCGGGACAATGTTGGTATTTTTCAAATTATTGCTGCATTGTTGAATTAGTTTTTAAATTTTTAATTCTTTGTTAATTTTCTTTCCTGTTCGATAACATGGCTGAACAAAGAACATTAAGAGAGCTTGATGCTCCTGATTTTCATTATAATAGTTTAAGTATTGAATATACTAATGTTGATACTCCTTTCGAATTGAAATCTGGTTTAATACACTTGTTGCCAAGGTTTAATGGACTTGCAGGTGAGGATCCGAATAAACATATGTAGGAATTCCAAATTGTGTGCTCTACACCCTCTGAACCTTCACTAGAGGACCTTGTCAAGCAAATGGCTATAAATGATCTTCAGTTTCAGCAACGAATAAATTCCAGTATTCAAGCTTTGCAGACACAAATTAGACAGCTTGTCACTGTAGTGAATGCCATGCAGCAAGCTCAAGAATCAAACCAACTACCTGCCCAAACAGTAGTGAATGCAAAAGAGTTTCCTTCTGATTTAGTTTATAATACTTATTTCAAATTGTATTTTGATTTTCCATCATTAGTATATTTTGATGATACTTACTATTGTGATTCATGTACCGACACTAACATTTTCTCTGTTTGTGCTGAGATTAATGTTACCGTGCAGGGTGATATTTATCATGCAGATGAAGTTATAGATGAAGTTATTTATGCAGCTGAAGCTCTTGATGTCATGGCTGCCCCAACCTCACCATCCATTGAACAACCTCCCCCCTTGGAGCTTAAACCACTTCATAACAATCAGAGTTATGCTTATCTAGATATGGATAAAAAGCTTTCAGTTATAATTTCTTCTAACCTTGATTTTTATAAAGAAAATAAGCTTTTTCAGGTTTTGAAGAAACATAAGAAGGAAATGGATGGACCTCGATTAAAAAGGGAAGAAAATCAGTGAAGCAACCCCTTAATCCTTTGATCTCTGATGTTGTGGAAAAGGATATCACATTCACGTGCCCATTCGACACTTTTATTTATCGAAGATTCTTCTTTGATCCTGGAATAAAAGGCGAAGGCAGTAATAAATATTTCAAGGTCAATGGATGCTACCCAAAGTTACTTTATGACATCCCCACTTTGGAAAAGGAGCCTGTAGAAGATCTCTCTTTAGGAAAGGCTGCTTATGTGATCACCTATTCACCTTGACAACTCGAGTGTATTCTTTCCTTTCTCTCACTATTATTTTATATTTTGTTCTTTCATTGAGGACAATGTGTGTTTTAAGTGTGGAGAAGGAAATCATTTCTTTGTTTTGTTTTCTTTCTGTTTTCTTTGTTTTGTTTTCTTTAAGTGGAAAACAATTATTTACAAAATAGACTTAGAAACATAATGCATCTTTTGATGTTTTTAGGCTATAGATTAAATTGAGGTAAGATTATGGAGACTTGGGAAAATTTCATAAGATTGGTACTGTTTTAACACCTTAAGTCTCCCAAATATGGAAATCGATTTAAATACTTGTTATGACATAGCCTTGAGTTCTCATCCTTTAATAGCTCTTAAGTAGTTTATCTAGCAGACATCACCATCTAGAAATCATACACTAAGTGATTAAGCTGATGCAAATAAGTGAATGATCTTGTGCTTAATAAGAAGTCTAAATAGGAATCTACCTTTTAAGTTAGGTGAGCCTCACCCGGTCACTTAGGCTAACGGTTGTGAAACCTTCAAAAAAAAAAGAGTGGTTAATTTTGAATTGTTGAAAATATATGGATCATAGTCACTAACAAGCTTATTTACTATGTGTATGAATAGATAAAGGGCTTAATGTGATTGCATTAGAATGAAAGAGAGAAAAAAGGAGGATGAGTAAGTTAGACTTAAGCATAATAACATGATTTGGATTAGTTTGTATAGGAGGGAGCTTTATGACCGCATAATTATGGATTTGTATTCTTACGATATCCTTAATTTTCAAAATTAGTACCTATCGATGAAATCTTGACCGAAGAAGAGTTTACAACTTAGAATGAGTATCTAAATGCTATTGTTTTTCATAAGTCTTGATAATATTTTGCTCGGAGTGCAAAAGTTTAAGTGCGGGGGAATTAGATCAGTACATCTTTATACACATTCTTCTGTTGTTATACTTAGGTATTCCTACAGTTTATTTGAGTATTTTTACTATTTTAATGTGTTTCATGTTTAAGTTTGTTTTTACCATTATTCTATTTTCGCAGCTTATTTTCAACATTAACAGTTATTTGATATATGTCCACTATTCGGATCATAACTGGAGCTTTGAGAACCGGATTGATGCATTCTGATAGACTTTGGAAAGCTAAGATAGAGAAATAAACTTTCATGTTTGAGGCAGAAGCTGATTCGGAGTGAAGAAGGCTCAAATAATTTGTTTAAGTCAGGACCCGAAATCTGTCGTTAGAAATATTTAGTTTTGGGCCGAGTTTTTATGTTTTTCGATCCAATTGGGTTAGAACTGGATTTTGTGATGCTTTCCTATACCTAGTAGCAGCCGTGCTACTGGTCATAACGTTTTTTTTTTCACGATTTTACTTTGCTTGGTACGAAGAATTTATGGAGAACTAATTTCAATTGTTGATTTGCTGTATTAGGTTCTGACACCTTAAGGTTATAATAATTTCAATTTAGTTTTTATTTCTTTCAATCTTATTCTATGATTCTTGTTTGCTTAATCCAATTTTCATTGAGTATGTTAATTTAATTCGATTGTTGTATGATCCTTAACCATAATCACGTTAGTGTTTGCTTAATGTGTTATCATGATTGATCAAATCATGTTTGCTTAATGCACGAGGGCTTAATTCTGTTTCCTTAATTCGGATAATAGGAACCTACATCACACATACAAATTACGCTTGTCAATGAGTTTGTAATCAAATAGGAATAGATAATCCATTAGGAGATTGGAATTATATTAACTGATGATTGGTAGGAACTAATCAGCAAATTAACTTTTCAGCTTATTTGATAATCACTTATTTTAATCACTTTTTCTCTTATTTTATAAATTAAAACTTAAAACCCCCATAAACCGTTACTCTGTTGGTTAATTCAATTCAAGAATTCTTGTGATACGACTCGAGTCATTATCGCTTACTACTTTTTCAAAAATACTCGTTTTTGATCCGTGCGCGACAGCAGATCAGCGAGCATCAATATATCTTGCGTATAATCCCTGTGGATACGACAAAACACCCACCTAAAATACTTGTCCATAAAATGGCATTGTTGCCAGAGATTTTTAAGTAGGATATTGCAAGCATTGAAATAGTTTAGTGAATTTAAGATATTTTTATTGTGAATCTCTTACCTCTGTAATTCTCTTGTGCTTTTTAATTTGTTTGGCTAGTTTGCAAAATCTATTTATACGAGGGAGTGTACCTGCAAAGAACTTCTTTTTGATATGGAGATTGAAAGAACTACTCGTAGACTCAATAGAAGAACAAGGCGGAGAAGGCAACGTGCTAGAGAAAGACAAGAGCAAGGAGAATCTTCTTCATCTACACCAATTGTTACGCCAATCATGGAAGCTCCACCACCTCCACTACCTCCTGCTTCAGTACCATGTACCAACAGTTCAAGGCATAATGCTCAGTTTGCATGCAACACCCACAAGGGGAGGCATCCTGAGAGGAAAACCGAAATTCTTCCACTTCTATACCAAAATCCTTTCACCGGTATGGATCATAAGGATCCTTTCACTCATCTCAGAAAATTATATGAAATTATAGGTGCAACGGGAGCGTCGTAAGCTGAAGAAGAATCATTATTCAAAAGACTATTTCTTCATTTCTTAATTGGGAAGGCAAAGGAATGGTATCTTGATCAATCAAATGCGGTTATGAAGGATTGGAATGTGTTAGAAGAAAAACTACTTGAACGATTTTTTCCATACAATCAATTGATGAAAGCAAAGACGACAATTGCGGTATTCTCTCAAGGCATAAATGAATCTCTCAACGAAGCTTGGGAAAGGTTTAAATCCATGTTACGAAATTGCAAAGGTCACGATTTTGATGACCTTACTCAAGCACACATCTTTCGAAATGGTCTCCAATTGGTCAACAAGACTTTATTGGATGCTACTTCGGGTGGATCGTTAATGTCCAAGAGTGTCGAAGAAGCAATTGTTATTATTGATAAGATGACACTCAATGATCACCAAGGAAAGCATAACCATGGAACAACGTAAAGGAAGTCGGGCATGATTGAGTTGGGAACAACTGATGTGATTCTCGCTCAAAACAAGTTGTTTTCACAAGATGTGGAGTTATTGATGCAACAAATGTCCAAACTACCACAACAAATCAAATAAATACGAGAAGTTCCCAACAACAACAACACAAGTGGAGAGTTGTGAGCTTTGTAAGGGAGATCACCCTACCAGGTATTATCCTCCGGTTGTGGAAGAGGCGAGTTATACGGGAAATCAAAATCAAGGGTATCAACTGCGACCTCCTTACTAACAAGGTTATCAACAAAGAGGCAATCAAGGTTATCAACAACAATGGAGGCCTCAAGAAGCCGAAACTTCTAATCATCAACAACAATATTAAAACTACACTCAACCTCCACAAGCTCAAAGTGGAACTTTAAAGATGGAAGGCACCCTCACTCAATTTATGCAAATGTCAATGTCTACTCAAAATATCACCGATGCGGCAATAAAGAACCTTGAGACACAAGTGGGGCAATAATCAAAACAATTGGCCGACCAACACAAAGGGTTGTTCCTGGCTAACACTCAAGCAAATCCTAAAGAGCATTGCAAGCATATTCTTACTAGAAGTGGTAGAGAAATTGATATGGGCATAGATGAGGAGGTAGTGGAAAGAGAGGGAGTAGTTGAAAAAGAAGTAGAAAAAATGTTGGGGGAGAATTAGTTGAAAATAAGAAATTGTAAAAAAAGTGAGGAAGAAGAAAAGAGAACGAGAGAAGAAAAATTGAAAAAGACTAGGAAAGACAAAGAACAAGTGAGCAATATTTCGATTCAACATTTTCCATATCCACGTGCTCTGTCAAAGAAAGACAGTTCGAGGCACTATGCTCGATTTATGAATGTTTTTAAACAATTGCAAATCAATATTCCATTTTCCGAAGCAATGGAGCAAATGCCAAAATACTCAAAATTAATGAAGGATATTCTCACAAAAAAGAAAAGGTATACAGATCAAGAAACTATCATGGTTGATGCTAGTTGTAGCGCTATCATTCAACAGACTCTCCAGCGAAAAGAAAGTGATCTGGGACGAGTTACTTTGCCAGTTACAATAGGAAATATTTTTGTTGGCAATGGGTTGATCAATTTGGGCTCTAGTATCAATTTGATACCTTTGTCCATTGTGAAAAGGTTGGGACATATAGAGTTGAGAGCTACTCAAATGACATTGAAACTTGCCGATAAATCCACTACTCGCCCTCACGGTGTAGCGGAAGATGTATTGGTTAAGGTAGACAAATTCTTATTTCCATCAACTTCGTGGTAATTAATATGGAAGAAGATGAGGATGCTCCATTAATCCTTGGAAGACATTTTATGAAGAACGCTATAATGGCCATTGATAAGGATGACTGTCTCATGAAAGTGAAAGTACAAGATGAAGAGATTTGTTTTAATCTATTTGAATCCACGAAGCATTCAAAGGAAAAAGGTGATTGTTTTAGAATCGATGCAACGAAGAAGGTGATTGAAGAAGTAAAATGGCAATTACAAGTTCCCACCCCATTACAAAAAGTTCTTACAAATGCTCTTCAAAGTATCAATGAGAATGAAGAAGAAGAGATTGAAAAATGTTTGCGAAAACTTGAAGAATTGGATGAAATTCCTCCCTTGAAAGAAAGGGTGGAAATTTTGAAAAAATAAAATAATGAAAAGATTAAGCTTGAATTGAAGTTGTTTTCCTCTCATCTTAAATATGTCTTTCTTGATGATGAGGGACATAAACCGATGATCATAAGCAAGGAGCTAACTAAAAAAGAGGAGGAAAAATTGATTTGTGTTTTTTAAAAAAATCAAGATGCAATGGGGTGGACTCTTTCCGATTTAAAACGAATAAGTCCTTCTTATTGTATGCATCAGATATTCATGGAAGACAATTTCAAATCGGTTGCTCAACCGCAACGTCGCTTAAATACTACCATGAAAGAGGCGGTTAGGAAGGAAGTGGTGAAAATGTTGAATGCCGAAATGATTTACCCAATTTCTGATAGTCCAAGGGTTAGCCTGGTGTAAGTAGTATCAAAGAAAGGATGGATAAAGGTTATCCGAAACGACAAAACTGACTTGATCCCTACAAAAATCGTGATCGGGTGGAGAATGTGCATTGACTATCGTAGGCTAAACCAAGATACGTAGAAAGATTATTTTCCTCTTCCGTTCATGGAACAAATGCCTGAGAGACTTTTCAGTGAAGAGTTTTACAGTTTTTTGGATGGTTATTCGGGTTACAATCAAATTATTGTGAACCCAAAGGATAATGAGAAAACAACTTTCACTTTTCCTTTTGGAATCTTCACTTATAGGAGGATGTCGTTTGGGTTATGTAATGCACTAGAAACTTTTCAACGGTGTATACAAGCAACATTTTATGACTTGATTGAAAAGTCAATTGAGGTTTTTATGGATGTCTTCTCGGGTTTTGGACCATCGTTTGATCTTTGTTTGAAAAACTTGGATGTGGTATTAGAAAGGTGTGTGGAAACGAAATTAGTGCTTAATTGGGAAAAATGTAACTTCATGGTGACCAAAGGAATTTTGCTCGGCCACAAAGTTTCTTCAAAGGGCCTTGAAGTGAATCAAGCCAAGGTGGACGTTATTGAAAATTTTGCACCACCATTGAATGTGAAGGGTATAAGGAGCTTCCTTGATCATGCAGGATTTTATCGGAGGTTCATCAAGGGTTTCGCCAAAATTGCAAAGCCTTTGAGCAATTTTCTCAACAAAGATAAGTCCTTTGAATTTGATGAGTCTTGCATGATTTAATTCTTTAAAACAAAGTTTGACTACTGCACTCATAATCATCACTCCTAATTGGAAAATCTATTTTAAACTCATGTGTGACGCAAGTGATTTTGCGGTAGGTGCAGTATTGGGTCAACGAAAAACAAAACTTTTTCATGATATACACTACGTGAGAAAAGTATTGAATAAAATTCAAATAAACTATGCAACAACCAAAAAAGAGTTATTTGCGATAGTGTATGCATTAGAGAAAATTCGGTCATATTTAATTGGGTCTAGAGTTGTGGTTTACACGGATCATGCAGCGATTAAGTATTTTCTTAGCAATATGGATTCAAAACAAAGTCTAATTCATTGGGTCCTTTTGTGATAAGAATTTGATTTAGAAATTTGTGACAAAAAGGGATCCGAGAATTTGGTGACGGGTCACTTATCCCACCTTGTAAATCTTGAGGTGACTAAGAATGAAAAAGAGGTCAAGAAAGAATTTCCTGATGAAAGGTTGTATATGGTGCAAGTTAGACCTTGGTTTGCCGACATGGCAAACCACAAAGCCGTCAGATTAATACCGAAAGGTCTAACGCGTAACCAAAAAAATAATTTTTTATCTGACGCCAAATACTTTATTTGGGATGAACCACATTTGCTTAAGCTTAGTGTCGATAACATTTTGAGAAGGTGTGTGTCGAAAGAAGAGTCTAATAACATACTTTGGCATTGTCACCACTCTCTGTATGGAGGGCATTTTAACGGTTTGAGAACGGTAACGAAAGTCCTACAATCGAGGTTTTATTGGCCTTCTTTGTTCAAAGATGCAAGTTGTAACAAATGTCAAAGGAGTGGTGGAATTTTAAAGGAATGAAATTATGTTATAAAACATGTTGGAAGTTGAGGTGTTTGATTGTTAGGGCATAGACTTTGTCGGCCCATTTCCATCATCGTTTTCCAATGAATACATTTTGGTCGCAGTTGACTATGTATCCAAGTGGATAGAAGTGATAGCATGTGCTAAAGCATATGGAAAAATTGTGATAATATTTTTAAAGAAAAACATTTTTTCTCGATTCGGTACTCTGAGAGTGTTGATAAGTGACAGATGATCCTAATTTTGCAACACTTAGCTAGAAAAAGCCATGGAGCAATATGGTGTAAAGCACAAAGTTGCAACATCATACCATCCACAGGCTAATGGGCAAGCATAGGTATCAAATTGAGAGATTAAAAGGATTTTGGAGAAAACGGTGTCGACTTCTAGAAAAGACTGGTCAAACAAGCTTGATGATGCTTTATGGGCCTATCGAATAACTTTCAAGGCTCTGAATGGTCTCACACCTTTCAAAATGCTCTATGTTAAGAATTGTCATTTGCCGGCTGTAATACCCTAATATTTACCCCTAAGATCCCATGTATCATTTGCATCCCATTCCATAAACAAGATCGCAAGCTTCAATTCTCTTGCCTTTTTCTATGCGTTTATTTTTTAGAGATCACTAGGCACCCTTATTTTCTTGTTTGTTTGATATTTGTTTATGTTTATATTTACTAACCATTATTCAATATCCAAAAGAAAATGCTTTTTTCCTTCACTAACTTTTTCAGTAAGAATTTGGATCAAAGATATCAAATACTCGTCCCTCAGCTCGAATGTATTTCATCTAGAAAAAATCAAAGTTGATCTGCAAAAAATTCAAAATCATCTGATCAAGAGTTTCTCAATATTTGATTGACTTTTATTCAAGAGACTCCAAGATTCATGTGTTTATTTCCATGCCTTATTTGACAAGCAAAAGAATCGAGTCAGAGCCAAACAACACATCAAAAAGGCAAATTTTCACATTTTTTGACTGTGGTAACTGGTTACCAGTATTAGGGTAATTGATTACCCTGTGCACATTTTGTGAAAATTGGCTAAATTCAAATTTTGCAGCTTTTTTGACACCAAATTCAAATGTTTCATCATGAGAATATTCTAGATCACTTCATTTTAATTCCCCTACCTCATCATAATTAATTCCCACCATACACCTTCTCTAATCACCACTTGATCATTAATTTCCCTCCAAATTCAAATTCCAAGTCTAATTTTGTTTCCAAACCAAACTCCAACCCACCAAATTTTCCAAGCCTAACTCATATAAATAGAGGCTTCATTTCTCTCATTTCACAAGCTTTTGATACCAAATTCACCTTGTCAAATTCTTTCTTGACTCTCTCTTTTTTCTCCAGTTACCAAATTCACCAAAGCCCTTCCTTCCTTTGAAAATTAGTAAGTTCATCATTAGAACTTACTAATCATTGAGCTAAACTTTCATCCATTCATTATTTCATCATCAATTTCAGTAGATCAAGGCTTTGGAGTGTGGTTTGGGGAATTGATTTGAAGAATTTTGAGATTTGAAGTGGTAATTCCTTGATCCACCATTGTTTCTCTTGATACATCCTTCACAATGTGATCTATTGTTGATTCTTGTTGTTTGATCTTTGAATCTTGCAAATTGTGTTCTATTGGTGTTGATTACTGTTATTTTACTTGAATTTTCGTGCTCAATTGCATACTTGATCATGAGGTATTTGAAGAAATGATTGATCAAGTTTTGCATATTTTAAAACCTGAATTTCTTTTTTTTTAACAAGTGTAATCGATTACCTTCCTGGTGGTAATCGATTACACAGTGAGCATTTTGGCTTTTTTGCTTTGTTTTGGGACTGTTTTGATTCTTTCTTATTCTTCTTTGATATCCTTTTGTTTTTTTCCTTAGAATACACTTTTAAAGGTGTTTTTCCTCTTTAAATTCATTGAACTTAGGGTGTAGATGAAGTTGGATAAACATTCACTAATTCAAATCTATCTTTAAAGTGAATTGTTCAATTTATTTTAGGTGCTTTGAGTTAATGATATGTTTAGTGCTTTAATCCACCAAGATGAGTGAATGAACTTAAAGATGGAATGACCTTGAAATTTAATTCAATTTGGCATTCTCCCTCCTCTTCACTTTTTTTCTTTTGATCAATGAAAATCTTCGATATCATTTGAACTTATTTCAAGTTCTTGATGAAGATGAGATCGTTGCCTATTTTGTTTTTGTGCGGTATTGCTTTTGGGGAGTGATCTACATATCACTTCTCTATCATGCATTAGCACTAACATTTTTATTGACCGGCCTCGGATAGTCGTGGTTTCAATATAAATCCGATTACGATTGCTTAACATAGTGTTAAATTGTCTCGTAATCAGAAAATGATCATCTGTGGCTCAAACTTATGTTTGAAAGTCCAAATATGGTTGATTATTTGTCTTAGGTCCATCACTTATGAAACTTGTTGTTAAGATGCTTTGATTTTATCAATCCTCTAATGAGTCTTCATTAATTTTGGCCTAAGTGCATGAGTCAACCATCGTTGATCATTTGCTCTAACGAATAATCACTAACTCACTAACAATATTATTGTACTAATCTTGTTTATGTTTCCTTCTTGATCCTTATCTCTCTTTTATTTTTTATGCTTCATTATTGTCATGTCATATCATATTATTTGTTATGATTCCACTCTTTTTGTTTTGTCCATTTGGACCATATCTTGTTTAAAACATTAATAAAGGATTAAACCTCTAAAAAAACTTGGTGTTATTAACTGTGAGGTTATCCTCTTGGACTATTCTTAAACCTTGGACCTCTTGGACTATTCTTGGTCCCTTCGAATTAGAATTAGGTCTTTTTCCCTATGCTTGGAGTATCATGGATCTTGGCCTTTATTTGGCTTGCTCATTTGCTTGTGCTCAAGATAGATGGAATTCTTATTTGACTTGCTATGGAGTTGTTAAGGGCCAAATTGTGCTTACTTTTGACTTTATTTGATGGCCCTTTCAATTGATTTTATTGGTAGTATAGTCTAAATTATAATAGTTTAAGTGTATTTATGTTAATTTTTGTTTTTACTGTAAATATTGTAAATACTGAGCATTTTAATGTTCCTTGATAGTTCTTCTTGTCCATTTTTGATGAACTATCTTGGATTTTTTTGACTGTGTTTTCTGACTGCGTTTAGCGTGCCGCTAAGGCTGCTTAGCACTGTGCCACTTACTGCACTAAGTGGCATTGTCTATAAATATCTCTTTTTGGAGATATTTTCATCAACTTTTGTACTTTTTACTTTCTACACATTTTTCAACATTTGAACAAGAGAGAAAAGATTTTCTAGGTCAAAAACCTTAGAAACTCTTGGAGAAGTAAGAAAAATATCTTTGGAACATCAATCCTCGATTCTTCGACTTTGATGCTATTAAAGCTTCTTTTCTTACTTGTCGATCAAGCTACCATGGTAATGGGTAGCTAAACCCCTTTTGTGTCAAGATTGGAGGTAGTTAATCTTTCTTTGATGTATTTCTTTTGATCTTTTGTATGTGAACAAGATTATGATCAATAGATGATGAAGATATTTGCTTTTAATGATGTATTTATGGTTTGAATCACTCTAGACATAGATTTTCCAAGTCTTGATCTAATTTCTTCATCTATTAACCAACAAACTCTAGACATAGATTTGGAAGTTAATATTTGCATTATATTGATCTTTATGTTTATTGTTTGGTTGCTATTTAGAGAATCATCTAGCGATTAAAACAATAATATTCACGGACCTGCTTTAGAGATAAACTGATTCGCGGGGATACACGATTGTATTGATCGAAACTAAGTTCACATGCTTGATTAATTGGAAACGTTTAAAAATGATTAATGAAATCTAATCTTGACATGCTTTTCTTTGAAACAAAACTTCTTTGCCCTAATTTACCTTTTGCAACCAACTTATGTTACAAAATGAACGATCTTTTAAAAACTCTTACTTAGGACGTTAAATTATTGAATGGCTAACATCAACATATCTCGTATACAATTTCTATGTGTCGCTACTGCGAAAATCGAGGCCGGCTATGACAGAAGAGTCGCCACCGTGCATTATTTATCCCAAAAAAGGGAAAGGAAACACTAAGAGAAAACCTAACGCAAAGAGGGAAAGGAATGGTCTCGCAACCAAATCCTGGATTCGGGAGTCGGTTACGCAAGGGGAAGGTATTAGCACCCCTCACGTCCATCGTACTCGATGGGATCCACGCTTGATGGTTTATCTGGCGGATGAAAAACAATCTATCTACGGCTTCTAAGTCTAAACGGAAAGAAATTGACTCGATAGAGCATCGCACTCTATGCCTACGTATTCCCTTGAGCAATGGGAAAGTCAGAGTCATTGTAGTTCGGGAAACTACGGGGAATGGGCTCGCCGAGATATCGCATCTCGTGCCTACGTACTTCCACACAGCATGAAAGATCAGAGCTTACGTAGTTCAGGCTAACTACGGCTAGACAGGGTGTTCTCGATCACACAGGGGTGATAGAAGGGATTGACGATACTAGCGTATGCATTCTAGCAGTTAGGTGTATGCTGCTCGCTCGACTGAGACTTAGGCATTACCTGTTTGCGGTAGAACGGACATAGTATGTCGGGTTTTGAAGGTATGGGAACCTACGGGTTCTAGAACTACGGTCTGGTCTTGATTGCGCTCGGGCAAGAGAAAGGGAACATCAGTCGTCAGCAGGAAAGTCTCAATCGCACGGCAGCGAGAGAAAGGAGAAGTTAGTGGTTAATGTGCTCGCTAGGATATCGCATCCTATGCCTACATATTCTCGTCTGGTACGAGAAATCAGAGCAGCTGTAGTTCAGCCAACTACAGCAAAATGGGAAAAAGGGAAAAGGGAGCTCGCTAGGATATCGCATCATATGCCTACGTACTCTCGTCTAGTACGAGAGATCAGAGCAAACGTAGTTCGACGGGAAAACGAGTCTTAATTGCATAGGGGCAAGAGAAGGGGTCTCAATCGCCTGAACGCGAGAGAAAAAGGGTTTCGATCGCCAGGGGGCGAGAACAAAGAGGAAGCAGGCTTACGCCTAAACGGGAAGGAACTCGGGACACACATGCACGAACCTAATACGTAGGAGCGAATGCGTCGCATGTCACCCAAAGGGTACTGATCTGACCTGATCAGAAGGGGATCACGGGCTGGCCACACGCTGTTGGACCGCTACCTGTTCACCGGTGATGAGGAGGAAAAAAAGGGTGGTGTACCTGCAAGACACTCCGATGCCAAAGTAAGAAATTGGGCAGAGTGAGAGAAAAGTACAGAAAGTGTGGTAAGAAGTGAATACCTGGCCCTCTTGAGGAAGAGGGTATTTATAGAGAGACCCCAGCGCTGGGCCAACGGTTACTTGTATTGGGCTGGATGGCCAGGCCCAACTCAGGTGACTGCTAGGGCTTACGTGGCGTAGTGAAGACTAGAACGTGGTCTTCGCTCTAGTCCAACTGTCACGTGGTCTTCGGAAAGTGGGTTTGACCTACTCTTTCGGAGGTGGGCGGTTGGTTGGTGACGTGTCCCCGCAGAGGGGAGCACGAGGAGACCGCGTACAAGGCACGTTGTTCTCTCCGCGGAGGGGGAGCACGTGGAGACCGCGCACAAGGCACGTAGTTCTCCCCGCGGAGGGGAGCACGTGGAGACCGCGCACAAGGCACGTTGTTCTCCCCGCGGAGGGGAGGCCGTGGGACTCCCTGAGAGCACGAGGTTCTTCCTGCAGAGGGGAGCTCGTGGGATTCCCGGGCGGTGTGTGGCTCCCCAGGGAAAAGCACACGAGAGCGGAGAAGGCGAATCGCCATGCCCGTTGGCAAGGGGATTCTGCCCGAGGAAGTTGTTCGATCCGGCTAAGGGGAGCGCCGAGGACGCTTCGAGGTGTACTGTCCCGCTTGGCAGGGGGCGTATCCTGCTCGACCGATGGGGGAGCATGCGCCCGGTCAGGCTGTTTGGCTTACTGGGCCTTACGCATTATTGGGCTGGACCGCGAAACTGGGCCTAGACCAGAACAGGTACCATACTAGACATCCTAGACGATTGAGAAGAAACTCCTCAACTGTCATTTCCTATGTATCTAATGATACAACTCACAACACTCGACGATTGTCTGAAGACTTGAATAAGATGATTTTGAACGAAGCGGCTCCGTTGGCTCCTGACATGCGCGCAAGCTCCATTCCAATCTTCTCCTCTCTGGATACTTGATGAGGACCCTCGAACCAGTACCAATGTATCGCTTAGACCGTCATGGTTCGACTTATACGAGAAATCAAACTCTCAGAGGTAGAGTATTGATATCCGTGTCAAAGACAAGATAGAGAAATGATATCGAAAATCATTCTCCAATTGAATCATGTCACACGGCCAGCCAAAAATAAAATCAGAGATAAAAACGGATAGAAAAGAAATTAGGAGAGAAACGAGGAGAGAAAGTCCAATCACAAATGAAAATAAAGTTCTACACCTAAAATATGAAAATAAATCTCTAATAGAAATAAAATCTCTAAAGGAATATTGAAAGAAAATTGCATATGAAAATAGCATAAAAATTCTATCATAAAAAGAAAATAGAAATGAAAATTCTATATTAAAATCTATAGTAAAAATATGCTATAATGTTCTAAGACTATAAACTATAATCCCTAAGGAAAAATAGAAAAAAATAAAATCTACAATTATTACAATCACACCTCCAATACAAAAGAAATTGGAAAAATAAAGGGAAGGGGGGTACAACTTGCACAAAGGGGTAAAAGCAATAGAAAAACTCACTGGGCCCAGCCCACAATACAAAAATGCAGAAAAATAAAAATAAAGAACAGGGGGCGCGCTCAGGGAAATGGAGGTGTAAGCCTGAAAATTACTATTTTGGGCCCAGCTCAATAACCACACAAAAAAACTCCAACGGGGGGGGGGGGGGGGGGGGGGGTTCGTACAGGAACTCAGGGGGTTATGAATAGTCCAGAAAAGAGAAACTGGGCCAAAAAGCCCAACGACAATCCACATTCTCTCTTTCCTCTCAGCAACGCTAATCTCCTTCTCTTCCACATTGCTCCCACCGAACCCTAACGGCGCCGTTTCAGCCTAAACTCTCTCCCTCCCTCAGCTCGTCCTTCTCCGATCTCACTCTCCAAAACAAAATTCCGTCCAAACACCTCTCTCCCTCTCAATTCAATACGGTTTCTTTCATGCATCATCATCACCTGAACCTGCGGAATCTTGAAGACGAAAGTTAAACGAACAAAGGAGATTCAAGTGGTTCTGAAGATAGCACGTTGTTGGACTGAAGATGAAGATGAAATGTTGATGAAAATCCTTGGACGTTTGATAATCTGGAGAGAAATTTCCAGTTGATCGACGATTATGGCGAAGACTCTTGAAACTCCTCTGAACGTTTGGAGAAATCTGGCAACATCACGGATGTTGATGATGTTCATTGAGATTCAGTGTTGATCGCGAATCCAGGTGGCGTTGCATGTTGAAGGTGAATAGATGGAGAAGCTTTGTTATTGATCCAGAAAAGACTTCATGAACGGATGAAGATAATGTTGAAGGCGACGAAGAATACTGATGAAGATTCTTGGAACTTCTCTGAAAGTTATTCATGAACGGGATGAATCTTTATTGAAAATCTGGAAACGGTTGAAAGAATGAAAGTTCTTGAAGGTTGCAGATCTGGAATATTGTTGATGGATCTTGAACGGATCTATGAAGATGATGATGAATCTTGAAGATTGTTGCTGAATTCTGGAGAAAAAGTGTGAAGAAAACGGTGAACATTGATGAATCTTGATGAAGATTCGTTGAAGAAACTGGAAAAACTGAGACGAAGATGATGAACTGGATGAGTTTTCCGATGACGGTTACAAGTTTCCGGCGGTATTTTGGCCGTGAAAGATTTCTCCGGTGATGATGTACGGCGTTTGCATGGCCGGCGGTGAGGGGGAATAGTGGGAAACACGTGGCACAAGGTTGTGGTGAGAGAGAGACGGGTGGCGCACATGCGGTGTGAAGGTGGGACGCGTGGCGTATGGGTCAGCATGCAGAAAGAGAGAGAGACATGTGGCTGTGAGGTGGCAAGTGCTGGGGATGGGTGGAAGGGTGAGTTGGCGGAGAGAGGGTGTGGACGTGTGGCTGGATCTTTATAGTAACAAGTGTCACGATTTTGGACTTGGGCCCCCAGAATTGGGACACCTGGCCCACCGAAAAGGGATTAATTCTGATTAAGCACTTAATCTGTCTCCAATTAACACTGCCATTAATGATAACAACTAAAGCTAATTAAGATGACTACATCCTGATTAAAAAACTAAGACTCCATTTAATCTTCAATTAAACTAATGATCATTAAAACTCCATTAAATTCTGATATAAAACTAAAGACTCAATTAACTCCTAATTAACCACAACTAATTAAAATGATTAAAATCTAATTAATCTCTATGAATTAATTCTAAAAAGAAATTAAACTCCAATTAACTCCATTAAAAAATAGAAAAAAGAGTTATCCTATTAAAAAAAACTATTTAAAAATCTACTTAATATCTAGAAACAAATATCTATTTAAAACTATTTAAAAAGAATTATCTATTTAAAATTCTAGAAAAATTATTAAATGCATAAGAATATATTTAAAAATTCCTATTTAATATCTAGAAAAAATCAATTAAAATCTATTTAAAAATTCCAGAAAATAGGGAAAAATCTAAAATGTAATAAAGCCGATTAAATTGAATAGAACACAAACGCGCGACTATAGCGAAATAAGCAGTAAAAACCGGACACCGAAATGTCCTAAAAAATAACAGCGAGAGCTGAAAACACCGGGACGGGCATAAATTTTCAAAATAAAACCCGCTTATCTGTGGCCTGGAATGCCTGAAGCGTCAGGAGAGGCTGTAATCCCGATAAAATCAATCTGACTGCAAAAATGCAATGGATGCGGTATGTAAGTGCAGAATGCAAAATGAGTCAAAACATAAGCCAAATGCGATAATTGGTTGGTCAAATTTTGGGGTGCAACACTATGGATAGGATAAAACACCCCCAACTTTACTATTAAACAAAATGGCGCCGTTGTCGGGATATGTTAAGTGAGATATTGCAAGCATTACAATGGTTTAGTGAATTTAAGATATTTGTATTGTGAATCTCTCATCTCTGTAATTCTTTTGTGCTTTTTGACTTGTTTTGCTAGTTTGCAACATCCGTTTATGCGAGGGAAAGTACCTGCAGAAGAACTTCTATTTGATCTAGAAATTGAAAGAACTGCTCGTAGACTCAATAGCAGAATAAGACGGGGACGACAACGTGCCAGGGAAAGACAACAACAAGGGGAATCTTCTTCATATATACCTCTTGTTACTCTAATCATGGCAGCTGCACCACCACCACCTCCTGTTTTGGCACCATGCACAACCTGTTCGAGACATAATGCTCAGTTTGCACGCAACACCCATAATGAGAGGCATTCTGAGATGAAGACCGAAATTCTTGCACTTTTATATCACAACCCTTTCGCCGATATGGATCATAAGGATCCCTTCACTCATCTCACAAAGTTCTATGAAATTGTGGGTGCAACGGGAGCACCAGAAGCTGAAGAAGAGTCGTTGTTCAAAAGACTATTTCCGCATTCCCTAATTGGGAAGGAAAAAGAGTGATATCTTGATCAATCGCCTACGGTTATGACGGATTGGAACATGTTAGAAGAGAAATTCCTTGAACGATTTTTTCCACATAATTGATTCATGGAGGCAAAGACGACAATCACGGTTTTCTCTCAAGGTGAAAATGAATCTCTAAACGAAGCTTGGGAGAGGTTCAAATTTATGTTATGCAAATGCAAGGGTCACGATTTTGATGACCTTAATGAAGTTCACATTTTCTGAAATGGTCTCCAATCGGTCCGCAACACTTTATTGGATGCCACTTCGGGTGGATCATTAATGTCCAAGAGTGCCGAAGAAGCAATAGCTATTATTGATAAGATGGCACTCAATTATCAACAAGGGAATCATAATCGTGGAACAACGCAAAGGAAGTCGGGTATGATGGAATTGGGAACCAACAATGCAATTCTTGCTCAAAATAAGCTACTTTCACAACAAGTGGAGTTATTGACACAACAAATGTCAAAACTACCATAACAAATCAAGGAAATGCAAGAATTTCCCACTAACAAAACACAAGTGGCGAGTTGTGATCTATACAAGGGAGATCACCCTATCGGATATTGTCCTCCGATTTTGGAAGAGGCAAACTATACGGCAAATCAAAATCAAAGTTATCAACCTAGACCTTCGTATCAACAAAATTATCAAAGAGGAAATCAAGGGTATCAACAACAACCTTGGAGGCCTCAAGAAGCCAGTACTTCAAATCATCAACAACAATGGAAAAACTAAACTCGACCTCCACAAGCTCAAAGTGGAACTTCAAAGATGGGAGACACCCTTACTCAATTCATGCAAATGTCGATGTCAAAACAAAATAACACCGATGTGGCTATAAAGAACCTTGAGACAAAAGTGGGGAAATTATCAAAACAATTTGCCGACCAACACAAAGGGCCATTTCCGGCTAACACTCAAGCTAATCCTAAAGAGCATTGCAAGGCTATTCTTACTAGAAGTGGTAGAGAAATTGACATGGGTATTGGTGAGGAGGTAGTGGAAGAAAAAGGAGTAGTTGAAAAAGAGAGTGAAGTTGATGAGAACTAAGTAGAAAATGTTGAGGGAGAATTAGTTGAATAAGAGAAATTGAGAAAAAGTGAGGAAGAAGAAAAAAGAATAAGAGAAGAAAGCGTGAAAAAAACAAGGAAAGGGAAAGAGCAAGTGAGCAATATACAAATTCAACATTTGCCATATCCACATGCTCCATCAAACAAAGTGATTGGCTTTTTACATCAATAAAATAAATTGAATTTTCCAACGTGATCAATCACATACAAAGTGTTTGATAAATGGTTTTTGAGTATTTCTATCAGTTTGTGTTCATTGCAAATAAGTATTATGAATAGCGTTGCATTTAATTAATCAATGAATTAATTGTTGATTGAAAAATTTGTGTTCATTATCATTTCATCGGTTTTCATTACGCATATCCGAGATTTTCAATAGTAGGTTCGGTTAGACGATTTGATTTGGGTTGTTTCCACTGTGCCATACTTTTTTAAAGAAAATTTTTGCCAAGAGTTTTTGGTTTTAAATTTGTGATCTATTCACCTTCGTCTAGATCGAAACCTATCGTCTAACATGTTTTCCTAATGGCAATTCAGTCCTAATTCACTATGCTAATAATATTCAGTTTTCCCCACAACTTTACATTACTAATGTTTTTTATTCACCTGAGTTTGGATTAGATCTAATTTATGTTTTTATATTGTGTACGTCTTTAGCTTGTCATGCCCAATTCACCATAAATTCATGTCATATACAAGATATGAAGAACTTGAAGACGATTGGTTTGGATGAGCACACAAATGTGCTATATTAGCTATAAATGGATCCAAACATCATAAACTAGACCAACTTCCATATCCCTCACAACCTGAAAAATGTAAACATAGCTAATGTATCCAATTGTAATATGTCAATTCCTTTACCTTACTTATGGAAATTCAGACTTTACCATTTATTTTTTATAATAGACTGACACAAATGACACACTTATATTCTGATATTTCTCATAATAAAAAAATTTGTGTGATCGACGAGTATGCCACTATCACTCTCAAGCAGAAAAGATCTTATATCTCAATTTGTATTATGGGACATGAGATTTATTTCTCGACTGTCAAGAAGACTAACATCTTATTCTCTAATATGGAGAATAGTTTGAATTGAGTTGAATATGGTTTTATCTATGTTGTAAAAGAAAAAGGTCCTCCTTATGGGGTAGGATCTAAACTTAAGCGATCAACTTGAAAAGGATCAAGGATCGAGTGGAGAAAATGATACAAGATGAGATGCATACGCACAAGTATTAAGTCATGCGCAGATTTTTCCTTTGGACATGCACAATGCAAAAAAATAAAATAAATAACGTAAAGTAAAGGCAAATAAATAAATCTATACAACGGATAAAAGGGTTACTTGATTATTTTAGCGAGATTAAATTAAATTATGAATGAACTAGATTTTTTTTATAGAAATTATTTGAATAATAATTAGGTTTTTTTTTTTAAAAGCTTTTTATTAATAAATAGAATGGATTAGATTAGTTATTATAAAATAGATACAAGTTAATATGAAATATGTTTTCTTATTAGATAAAAAACTTCTCTTTGAACCAATTATCTTATTATAAAAAAAGGTTATGAATTGATGAAGTAGATTTATTAATAGAGTGAATAATAAAAAGAAAGATTTTATTAAGTAGAGAGTAAATTAAAGTTAATTAAATACAAGAGAAAAAAAATTAGGTAAAAAAAAGCCTTAGTTAGAAACATAAGTTAATAGAAAAAGATTTATTAATTCATTTTAATTAAATAAAAAATGATTGGAAAAGGTTAATTATTAGTTAATTAGATTAGATGTTGAATTACTAAGTTAAATAGGTTAATGAAAAGGTTAATTAGGTGAAGAGGTTAATTAAATGTTGATTAAAGATATGATTAAAATATTAGTTAATTAGTTAAAATAAAATAGGTTAATGATTAATTAAAATGAAAAGGATTAGTGGAGTTAAATGACAGATCAACGGTTCAATTAGGGGGGGGGGGGGGGGGTTTAATTAAAGGTTAGTGGTGTGTGTGATTAGGTGGGCACTGGAAAGTGAGGGTGTATGGTGGGTGTCACGCATGGACCGTGTAATGTGTGATCTGATGAAGATCAAGTGGCTGCATGGCGAGGGTTCACCGCAGCCGTGTGTGCTCGCAAGTACATGATCACGCCAACATATAAAATAAAAAAGTTACAACCATAAACCCTAAAAACAAATCTCTCCTCTCTCACAAAGGGTCGCCGCCAACCCTTTTCTCTCTGTCTCCCACTCAGATTTTTTCTTCATTTTCTTCCTTCTTGTCATGGTTTCGTCCCTTCTTCCTTCCTGAAAACAAACCAAATCAGAAAACAATAAAAGATGTTAACGGTGACGGCTGCGTGATGGGTTTGGAGATGATAACGATAACAGGTTGAGTGATTTCGGACTCTCCGATGAACTATTATGGTGATTTTTCCGGCGGTGATGATTCGTAAAACGTATGAGCTCTTGCGATGATGCTGTTTTCCGATCTGAGCTCTTGGCAATGATGGCTTTTTTCGGCTTGGAGTTTTTGCGTTGATGCGATTTCGTTTTGTATTTGGAGCTTGTTACGATTGGTTTTTTCGATCCTGAACTTGTGATTCTTCTTCTTCTTTATATAGTCCACTTGGGGATTGCATTAAAGTTTTATTTTTAAAACTTTCTTCTTTCATATGATGTTGTCTGCTGATATTTGAAAAGAGTGTTGGACATTTTTAATTCCTTTTCCATTTTCGTTTGGATCTGTTCGATTCTGTTTTTGAGAAGATATTAATCTTCTTCTTCGCATTCAGGTGCTGGGAACGGGTTTGGAATGTTAATGATTTGGAAAATCTGATCTTTTCTTCTTTCATACCAGGCTTGTCGGATTTGGACGGTAAAGTCATTGTTGTTGTTGACCAGATTGATTGTTGGATTAATTTTAATTAATTATTGTTGATTCTAGTGACTCTTTGAGTTGCTGCTGGATTTTTGTTGCTGTTGAAGCCTCCTCCTTCCTCACGAGGGTGTTACCGTGGTGGGCTTACTGTTGGGCCATTGCTTGCTCAAAATCTCTTCTTTGACCCGTTGACTTTTGACAATTGTTGAAAATGGAAAGTTGGACCTCTGTCCCGCGGAATGACTTTTTTTTAAAAAAATAAGAACAGAAGTTGCCTTGATACTGCCGAAAATAAATTGTCCTGATTTTGGAAACTGGCGGCGACTTCGATTGTTGCCTTTCCGTCCCGGCCCGATGATGACAATTTTCTGAGGGCTGAGGCAAAAACAAATAAAATCTTTTACTCTAAATTTAACTGTTGTTCACTGTGCAGGTTCCGTGTCTGATGAAGATGAAGGTCCCAGGCTAGAAGATCCAAGAAATTAGGAACCTTAGGATTGTAGCTTTAGAAATTATGTAATCCAACAATTTTGTAATTTGCAATTCAGAAAGTAGCTTGTAGCCCAATCCATGTAATAAAATACGGACCATTCTGATTAATGAAATAAGATGTTTTGCTCTTAAAAAGTCTTGATTGCAAATTTTCAATTCTGATGTGCATGCTGATTTAAAAGCAAATAAATATCCATAATCAAACTCTCACTTTTCAATTTAATAGACACTTCCATACACTCAACTGGTCAAAATTTGAACATCCGAAATACGTCCAAAATGCTGCCAATTCAACTGTAGTCTTAATTTGCGAAACACAGTGGCTTGCAAATGATACTCGGGAAGCTTCAAACAGAGAGAATTCGATTACTTGTCGCACGGACCAAAGCAAAACCGTGATGTCTCGGAAGGTCGTAAAATTCAAAGTGTGATCAATTCGGCTCTCTTTAGAAACAGTGCCTTGTAGCCTTGTGGAACTCTTGATAAAGACAATGTGTCATGTCTAGAAATAATCTAGAGATGGCTTGAAGTGCTTAAGTTAGGTGAAACAAAATTGTCTGCTTGACATTCCTGCACAAGCTCTTTAGTCGCAAAAACATAAATATGAAATGTAAAGTCAAATAACACAAGAAAAATGGACAAAAAGAGGTGGGATCTTAGAGTCAAATTAGGATGTGACAACGATAAACTTCTTTTTTATTATTTTATTTCTTTAGGTGGTAGGGTTAAGACTATGGGTGATTTTGTTAAGATATGAAATGTTGTAGTCTAGACCTTCTAAAGAGTTTGTAATTAAGTAATCGTCAATGATGTTTAAAAAAATTGAAAAAAAAAAAGTAAAGTAAAGAGTATTTTTTTGGCTTGTAAATAGTTTTTAGATAGATTAGGGGTGAATTCATGCACGTATTCGGATTGACTACAAAATATTATTCTCAATTTTAATCAACAGAGAATCGAGTGTTTGTCTTGATTTTGAGGTAGGTACTAGTATGTGGTTTTATTTTTTTCTTAGTGCAACTTGATTTGTCGATGGTGGTTTTAGCAGTATCCTAAGTGGGCGGTGTATTGCTGGTTGAGTATTTCTTTTTGCCTTTTATTTAGTTATATTTTGTTGTTTAATCGGCTGTGATGTTTATTTATGAATTTTTATTTGTATCATTAGTAGTTTTATATGCATTTCATGTGCTTAGAGATTATTTGTATTTTGATAGTATACACCTTTCTTTTTAATATATTATTCTTGGACCGTTAGTTTCAAACTTAAAAAAAACAATGTTTTTTTTTATAAATGTTTTAATAGAAATATTTGTCAGAATGTTAATTATTTTAAAATTCATTTTTTATAAATGAAAAGATTAATTTTGAAATCGTATAACATAAATATATGTTATCAAAGATTAAAACATTGTTAAAATTATAATATTTTTTATAAAAAAAATGTATTTTAAAAATGATTGTTATAAAAAAAATTTTGAAATAGTTTCAAATTTAAATAATTTTTTTAAAAGTTAATATCTAATTAAAGTTATAGAAAAAAAATAAATGACCTAAAACTACATTTTAATAATAACTATTTAAGCCAATATTTAAAACATTTTAAAAAAAATATTTGTAAATTATTTATAAAAAAGAAACCTAAAATAACAAAAGGAAAAATATTATGAAAATGACTAGAAGAGGAAAAAAAATCGTAATGTTCACTTTATAGACCAATCTAATCTGTTTGAACAACTTTACAAGAAACGAGACCACACACTAAATGAAGCAAAGAACCTCTCTTTAAATGGTCTCACCCTTCTTGTCGAACATCATGACCAGGTTCATAGCAAAAAGAGTATCTTCATTTTGCTGTTTTTTCCATATATGTCAACATTATAAACCACTTTTAAATTGTTCCAAGAGCATAAAATTCTCCACAATAAATAGCACATTTTGGTGTGAATTTGTGTATCCAAAATAGTTGAAGCATAATATAATATGTTTAAGTAAATATCTGTTGGGTGTCCCTTGGAGTTCCTCTGAACTCTTCATCTAAAGGGCTAACATGAAAGGATGGAAATCTTTCTGAGATGAAGTGTTTGGGGGAACTCTTGGGTTCAATCAATATTGCATGGAAAAAAATAACCTAATTTAGTTCGTTGATTCTCATAGTTAATTACAGGTTTTGTTTCATTATACATTTTCTTTTTATGACTCCATTGTTTCCCAGAGCTTTATCAAAATTTAAAGTTTTAAAATCCAGTTGAAGGGGTGATGGCCTTGAGCTTCAATTTTTTATTTATTAAAAGTAGTTTTTTTTTTAAGTGAGGTTCAACTCATTTATAGGAATAAAGCAATTTTTAAAATCATGTTTTTAAAATTTATTTTAAATAAATTTGTGGGAGTGAAAGGTTGAACATAAGATCAAAAAGATATAAAGTCTTCTCTTTTATCCGATCAATTAAAAATATTTATATAATTAAATTGAATTTTTTAAAACAAAATTTGACTTAAACTCTTGAAGTCTAAATCTCTAATAAGGGACTAATTGGCCCTTTGAGCTGGTTGTAAATAGGGTTATAGATAATCGAACTGAACTATAAAAAAATATTACTTTAACTGAATCAAACTGTTTTAATTTATCTAAAATTAGACCTAATCAGTTCAAAATTCTTATTTACGAACATATTTGTTTCGAACAAACCATTACATATTTTTATATTTTTAATAAAAAAATTTTAAACTTGATTTTAGTAGTTTTTATTTTTAGTTTTGAGTATGTTTGATTTAAGTTTGATTCTAAAATTATTTGTGGGATTCAATCCACTAATCCTTTTATAATAATTTGATTTTTTAATTTCAGTTCAGTTGAAATTATCAGTTCGGTTCGATTAAGAGTTTTTTTTTTTTTTAAATCTTCATCTTATAATCAATTTTGAAGATATATTTTCAACAAGTATACTAATCATCCGCATTTTAGAGGGTGAATTTTAAGAAATTATTCTGAAATTGGATTTTATTTTCTTCTGCATCATTGTGGTTTAATTGTCCATCTTTTGATGTCCATGGTTATCTTTTTTATTATCTTGTGTAAATTATATTAGTCATGATGAATTGAGTATTACAAAAAGTAAATGAACGTGGAGATTGTAGTTTTATAAAAAGAAGTTTTTTTAATAAAAATAAATAAATAGATTCATTCAATCCTAAAATAGCATACTTATATATTTTTTTTCGAGATGATCATGATGAAAATGTTGTTTGGTATAATGTACATGTTCCTATGTATACTATGTATTGGTTAGACCAACTCCAATGGAAGTTGTTAAAATGACACTCATATTTGTTGTTTTCAATATTGTCATGTTGTTCAACAGCATATAATTATGTAATGTTCTTCAACGGCTCTCATATTAAAATATTGATTTTATAATATGAAAATTAGTCGTTGTTCAACGGCTAGTTTTTTTTTAACTTAATTTTTTATTTGTTATAAATATAGCTTTAATCCAAAAAAATTTACCAATACAAATTTTCTCTCACTTTTATTTTCTCTTGAATTTGAAATTTCTCTCTCAAAATTTCATCATTTTTTTTTAAACTTTTAATTTTTTCCAACAATCATTTAGACCAAATGAATCCTAATCATTTTCATTATCATCCAGCTATGTTCAATTACATGCAAAATTTACAAAATCCTAATCCTCAAAATTATCAACTTTTATCGGTACCAACAAACTCCGCCATCTTTTATCCGTCACCAAACAATCCAAATATGTATCCTAGACCTCAAATGAATTCTAATAGTATAGAATTCTCTACTCAAGTTCCACCATTTTCTACTCAAGTTCCACCATTTTCTATTCAAGTTGGTATTGAAAAAGAAGAAAGAGTTGTCGTTAAAAAAATCTCGAGAGCAATTTACAAGGGATGAGGATTTACGACTTATCCAATCATGACTCAATATTTCAAAGGATCCAATTGTGGGAGTTGATCAAAAGGCTGAGAGTTTTTGGTTAAGAATCGCTGCTACTTATAACCAATATCATGGGCAATCGAGGGAAAAGTTAGGGGGACAATTAAAATGTCGATGGCATAGAATAAATGGCATGGTTCAAAAATTTGTTGGGTGTTACAAAATTGCTTTAAAGGAAAGAAAAGTGGGACATCAGAGACCGATGTCATGGCAGATGCACATGCTATTTTTGCTCAGGATCAAGGTACAACATTCCATCTTGAGTACGCATGGCGATTGTTAAAAGATGAAGCTAAATGGCGCATCGTCGAAGAATCGATTGAAAGTTCTTCAAAAATAACAAAGGCTTCTGCTAGTGAGCCATCATCGGAGAACCCAGATAAACCTTTAAGTTATGAGTTTAACTCATCATTACCAATGGAGCGTCCAATGGGAAAAAAGCAGCAAAAAGGAAGGGTAAGGCAAAGGAAATTCCAAATGCAATGCAAGATGCAAAGAATAAAAGAGCAATAACAATGCAAATACTTGCGCAAGCTAAGGAGGACGAGATAGAATTAAGGGTAGTGCAAATGATGATGAAAGACACTTCTACTATGAACGATAGTCAACAAGATGAAAAATATTGTAATAAGATGAAAAAAAATGGAATGTAGTTAGTATCACTTATGTAAAATGGTCATTAGTACCACTTTAATTTATCAACACCTATGTAAAATGGTCAATAGAACCACTTTAATTTAAACTAGTTGTTATTCAAACTAGCAGTTTAATTTAAACTAGTCGTTATTCAAACTAGCCGTTATTTAAACTAGTCGTTATTCAAACTTGCCGTTATTCAAACCATTATATATACTACCACTTATATCATTGTTCTCTCATTCTCATCTTATTCTTCTCATTTTTCTCTCATTCTTTACTCACTAAATGGATTCAGACAATTCAGATAATTACGATCAAGAATTTTGGGAGTTGGTTGAAGAAGAATTTATGGACGACAGTGATGAAGAACAACAACTTCAAAATAAACGTCGATCTGGAAGTTCCTCTAGGCCAAAGAGAAGAACAACGGTAGATCGAGGTCGTGAAGAAGGGCACAATTGTATATTCAGTGACTACTTCTCGGAAAACCCAGTATACACAGTTGTTCAATTCTGAAGAAGGTTCAGAATGCATAGGCATGTATTTCTTTGAATTGTAGATGCCCTTTGAAATCATGATGAATATTTCCAAATTAGGGTCAATGCAACTGGTAAAATGGGTCTTTCACCATTGCAGAAATGTACATCTATTATTCGCATGTTGGCGTATGGGTCTCCTACTGACCTTGTAGACGAATATGTTCGAATCGATGAAAGCACTTCAATTGAAGTCTTACAAACATTTGTTAAGGGCGTGAATGTTGTATTTGGGGTTGTGTATTTGAGAAAGCCTAACAACACTGATGTTAAACATCTTTTACAAATGGGAGAGTCACGTGGCTTTCCAGGTATGTTGGGTTCCATCGATTGTATGCATTGGATATGGAAAATTTGTCCTGTTGCATGGAAAAGACAATTTTGGTGAGGTGATCATGGTAAGCCCACAATCATGCTTGAAGCAGTGGCATCACAAGACTTATGGATTTGGCATGCTTTTTTTGGTATTGCAGGTTCAGACAATGACATTAATGTGCTAAACCAATCCAACGTGTTTAACGATATTTTGGAAGGACGTGCTCCCAATATGCAATATACAATCAATGGGATACCATATAATATGGGGTATTATTTAGCAGATGGTATATATCCCGAGTGGGCTACATTTGTCAAGACCATTTCAATGCCATAAGGAGAAAAGAAAAAATTATTTGCTCAACATCAAGAATCGGCTAGAAAATATGTGGAGCGAGCATTTGAAGTGCTTAAATCTTGATTTGCAGTTATACGTGGCCCAGCGCGTGCCTGGCACATGAACAGTCTCAAGCATACCATATATGCCTGCATCATACTGCACAACATGATTGTGGAAGACAAACGACATACATATAAAGGTAATTTTGATTACTCTTATAATAATATGGATATCAATAACTCAACAACTGAAACATTTAGCGGTCCTTATCCGAATCTTGCAACAAGACTACAAAGAAAAGCAAGTATTCGTGAAAAACAAGTTCATCGTAATTCAAGGAGATCTAGTCGAATATATTTGGGAACGTTTTGGACATGAAGACGATGAATTTTAAGTTTGATTAATCATGTGATATTATTTATTTTTACTGCTTTTAATTATATATCATGTATTTGAGAATAATTTTAATTATCATTTTAAATTATAAGTTTAATTTGAATTTTATTTATTTTATTTTATATCAATTTTTATTCATTTTATTTATTTATTTAATATAAAATTTAATATGAACAAAATATTAATATATAAAGTAAAGTTGTGGGACCCAATATGAGTTCTTCAGAATTGCACCATTGGAGTGAAAAACTAATTGAGTTGCTTCAAGCTAATGTGGCTTAATAGGTTCCGCAAAGAACCCAAAAATGGGTTCACGGTTGGAGATGCTCTTATAATTCTCTTTCAATTTATTACGAGAGATTTATTTCAAAGATAAACTTGCAAAGTGATCTTTGAACCAATATAAGAATATAAATAAATTTTTATTTTGAGGCATAAATTATTACAATAAGAAATGAATATGTTTTCAGCTGACCACATCCATCATCAGCCGAACATTCTAAAGGAGTTATAATTCATCCAAATTCTTTTTACTGTGCGAGAATTATCTTACTGATGAATATAGAGGATCCAAACTTTAGGTGCATCCAACAACTCTCCATGATCCACACCTAACAAATAACAAGTTTATTATTTCTCCTTTATTATATAAAGAGAGTGTGTCAATTCAGGTACTAATTTCAAATTTAATTTTAATTAACTCTTCTCCCTCACATACTAATTTGAGTGTTATAGTGCTAACCTTGCAGATCAACCCCCTATCCGCTGCATTGGAAGCTCAGATTTGTCGTTACCTCTGATCCTCACTCTATTTCTAGTTCCAATACAAAATAGTGGCATCGTCTGTCAGAATCGACTGCTAATTCCTAAGTTTTCCTTGATCTCATGTTTGCTTTTTTATTCATCAAAACAAAACCTTCTAAGGTTATTGAATCAAGAGCTCTTGAGATCAAACACGGACATTCATCGCACTCGATCCAATTAAGTAGCATTTTCATCTTCGATTTCTTGAATTTATAGATCTCCGATATCTATGCTTCTACGTAATGGATGGATCCAAAGCTATTAGTTTTGTAGTTGCTCGAGAAACTGTTGCCGTAGCCGCAACTCAAGCAAGGATCAATCAACCACCTCCACCTCCTCCGCAAGGCATTAAGAATCCAGGAGAAGCAGTTCTATTGCATCCAGATCTGGTCCAGGCTCCTTAGGTTGAAAGGCACCAACGAGTTGCTAAATAACATGTAGAACATAGTTCGACAACAGAATTCACAAGCTATAAAAGAAAGGTTTCTTTGCCTCGAATAAATCTTCCACAATGTGCCTCCATGAGAGAAGGTTGCTCAAGAGGCTATATCAATGAGAACTCAAAACATAATCTCAGAGTTGACCGCGACAAAAGAAAGATGAAGCTCCTAAGTGAAAGAATCAGTATAGGAGCAAGAAGCAACAAATTCATCCTGAAAGTCCTGAGGAAGATCGAGAAAGCCGCTCTCCTTCATGAATTAAGAAAAAAAAATCAACCATCGAAGAATCAACAAAAGCATCCTCCGTGCTCCCAGATTTTGGATAGTAAAATACCAAAATCCATTAAGAAGCCTTCCAAGTTGGGCGAGTACAATTGAAAAGGGAGATCTAGACGAGCACGTGCAACTCGTCAATGATTGAGTGAATTACTTCGTCATTGACGAAGCCTCCAAGTGCAATATATTTGCATTAACTCTAGTTGGGTTGGGCCAACTATGGTTCAATGGTCTACCAAATGGGAGCATTGAATCATGAATGAATTTTTACGAACGGTTCTCTCCACCTTTTAACTCCTAGAAAAGGCAGCCTATAACGGTAGTCTCTTTGAGTTGGATCATTCAAAAAAAGAATAAGAGCATGTGATCTTACATCAACTGATTTACATAAGTTATTGTTAAAGCATAGGAAGCTGAATAAGGCCTTGACATGGATCTTCGAGAATGGACTTCTGCGGGATCATCCTTTCAAGTTGAAGATACGAAGGAAAAGAGTAGGAACCACTCAGGAAATGTTGACTATGGCTCAGTCTTACATGATCCTAGAGAAAAAATTGAATACGCAGTTCAACAATCCTGCTTTCACCGATATGAACTCTAGTCGCATAGCTGAGAAGCAGCCTCATTGGAAGAAGGATAATTTTGACCGATGAATGCAGGGACGGTATGACAAGTACCACTAAATGAATCCTAAAAGAAAATCTACCAAGACTATGCTAGCACGGAGTTCTAGGAAGCAAACCCCTTTTTCCTTTCAGAGTCAAAGTATTTCCGCTTTCATAAAGGTCATGACCACACACAAAAAACTGCATCCAGCTGAAGCATGTCATTACAGAATTAATCAAGATATGCCAACTAACTAAGTACGTGAAAAGGGAAAAAGAGAAAGAGAAGATTCATCCAAGGGAAAATCTCCCTATAAAACTGCCAAAGCAGGGACCGGTGGAGAGGATAAAGAGGAAAGAAACAGTAAGTTCCTATATATTTCCACCATCACTAGAGAAGCTCCATTAGGAAACCTATTATCTAAGGGAACCTTTAAGAGAAATATCAACGAGATGTTGGCCATCCATAAAAAGGATGGAATTATATTAGTGAAAACCCCTCACCGGCCTATGCTAGGATTCTAAGGCTCTGAGAAGGTGGGAGGAACTCCTAAAGAAATCTTCCCCTTAGTGATCCCAGCAACAATCGAGAAGTTTGATATCTCCTGAATCTTGATCAACGACGACATCTCTTGTGATATCATGTATTGTAAGTTGTATGAAAAGATGGGTCTAGAAAAAGGAAGCTTATGGACATTTGAAGGGGAGACATCCATTTGTGCAGGTATTTCAAGCTAATGATATGATTAGGCGAAAAAGTTAGTTTGCAATTACTCGTTGTCTGATGCATGAATGTTTTGTTGGAACAAGATTTGGTTCTGTAATATATCTCTAAGTTTTGATAATAACAATATGGTATTTGTGTAAGAACAGTTTTGGTACTCTAACATTTATTTTTCTGAAAAATTAACAAACAGGTTCTGACTCTGATAGAGATCATATTCAACGATTACTCTGATCTGACCAAAGTCACTTCTGCGCTATAAGAAGCAAGTTTAATTCTGATCTACTCTACTTCAGAAAGATCCTAAGAAGACGATATGTTGTTGCTGCAATGTTCTCTTGGTTTCTGTTTCTGATCATGACTCTGATGCTTTACTTCTGAAGGCTTTCAAACTTCTGAAGTCATAATCTTCTGAAGACTAAGTGTTGAAGACTCTGAAGACAAGGTTCTGTTGAACGAAGTTCTGAAGAATCGGAAGACTTGAGTTTTTGAAGAATAAGTGCTGAAGGCTCTGAAAACAAAGTTCTATTGAACGACGTTCTGAGGACTCTGGCGACTTAAGTTACTAATGACCAAAGGTTCTGAAGACTGAGTGCTCATAGTTCTGAAGACAAGGTTCTGGTGAACAAGTTCTGAAGACTTTGAAGACTCAAGACTCTGAAGACCTACTGATTAACTCTTTTACTCATGCTTCAATCATCTCTATTCACAAGCCTCTGATGTAAATAAGAGAAGCTCAAATGTCTACGAGGGAAAATAGTACATAATACCTTTTTAACTTCTCATTCTAATACCATGCCACTACCCTGATTTGGTGGTATAAAGGACAACTTTTGTGTACGATTTTCATCCCTGCGTAACGACATTATTTCAAGTCTCCAGCTACCTAAAGGATATTCCTGATCTACCCTTCAACAGATCTTTTTCTAGCTATATAAGGACTTGATTACTTGAAGAAATCATGAAGCTTTACAATGATTAATACAAAGGCCAGTCTTTGATTAAAAGCAACCTATGAAGAACTGAAGCTACAGTATTGAAGCACCACAATACAAATAAAGAATATTGTTTATACTAGTGGCTTTAAGACATTTGAGCTACTAATAGAGTTTATATCTGCTTGTTTAGAAGCAATTTCATTATTAACATCTTTGTTCAAACTGTTGTTTGTAACTCCTTAAGGGACTGGTTAGGTCTGTATCTTTAAGAAGAGACGGTTAGTTTTTGTTGCTAGTCACCAGCGGTTGCTTGTGCAGTTTGTATTTCCTTAAGGGATCAGTTGGGTTTGAATCCTTAAGAAGAGAAGGTTGTCTGATTTATTAGTCACCAGTGGTTGCTAGTGCATTGTAATCTGTTTATTATAGTGGATTAAGTCCTTGCGTTAAAGCGAAATCACCTTGGCGAGTGGACTGGATTAGCTTGATAGTTTTCAAGTGAACCAGGATATATCGTGTGTCTTTGTTTCTTGATTAGTCTATTTGCGATCTTTGTTTGAGTTTCACAAAAAGCTTTCATTTTTGAAAACCCAATTCAAACCCCCCCTTTCTTGTGTTTTCTCACACCTTCAATTGGCATCAGAGCTCCGGTTCTGATTGTGATAAAAGTTTTATCAACACTTCGCCGTATTCAATACTGATCCAGTATTTGTGTGAGATATCATGGTTGTAGCTAATGTTAATCCCCTTCAAGATGAGAATGATCATTACAGTGCCAAACCACCAGTCTTTGATGTTGAAAAGTTTGATTACTTGAAAGATAGAATTGAAAGTTTCTTTCTTGGTTATGACGTAGATCTTTAGGATCTCGTAGTTGATGGCTATACTCATCCAATTGATGCTGAAAGATTAAAAGTATCAAGAAGTACTATGACCAACCAACAGAAGAAAGATTACAAGAATCATCACAAGGAAAGAACTATATTGTTGAATGCTATCTCTTATACTGGGTATGAGAAGATAACAAACAGAGATATTGCCAAGTCTATTTTTGATTCTCTAAGAATGACTCATGAAGGAAATAATCAAGTTAAGGAAACAAAGGTGCTTGCCTTAATCCAGAGATATGAGGAATTCATAATGGAGGATGATGAAATAGTTGAGAATATGTTTTCAAGATTTCAAATGCTAGTCGCAGGACTTAAAGTTCAGGACAAAGGATACTCAACTTTTGATCATGTCAAAAAGATCATCAAAAGTCTTCCCGAGAAATGGAGACCTATGTTAACTGCTTTCAAGCTATCCAAGGATCTAAATAGTATAATTTTTTAGGAACTCATTAGTTCTTTAAAAAGTCATGAGATAGAGCTAGAGTAAGATGAGCCTCAAAGGAAGAATAAATCTATTGCTCTTTAGTCTAAACTTGAAAAGGCAAAGGTGTCATACCCCAAATTTTACCCTTAGATTCGTCGGTTCATTTTGTATTTCATTTCATCCTGCATTGCGTTTTAACTAACTGCTAACCGGTTTGTTCAGTCTGTTGCTGTTGCAGGAAAATAACGCTGGGCGCGCTTTAATTTATGGAATATAGAAGGGTCATTATCATAAACCATATGGATTTGAATTTGGGTTGAATCGGTGCGAGAATCGGCTGCAAGGAATTTATTCTGGCCAGAGCATAATTTCCCGGTTTTTTCTGCTAGTTACTAGTCCATTTTAAAGGAACAGTGGAATTTCGGTTTGCGTTGAATTTATAATGAACATCTGTTTGTTTTGATAATGACTGTTAGTTGAGCTGATTCAGGTTACCAAGTTAAATCATTTGAGTGGCGGTTTGTATTTTCAATACAGAAGACAGTTCACTTTGCCGTTTAACTGAATTTCTCTGCTTATCTATTCGAGGCCATATTCATTGACTTTATTATCAAGATGATTAATTGTCGGATTCAGAGTTTGGAATGTCCCAGCTTAATCGGATAAATCTCATTGGAGGAATTTAATCAGTTTGATTTATTTGGATGAGGTTAATCGGAAGAAATTAGTCATTTGAATTTAATCGGACAAGTTGGGATTAGCCAGGTGAAATTTGGTCGGATAAATTTAATTAAATGACTTTATTCATTTAAGTTTTATCGGAGGAGTTTATTTGGAGATTTTAATCGGAGATTTGTAATAGGAAATTTAATCGGCAAAATGTGATTGGAAACATAATTTGAATTTATTCAATTAAATTCTATATTATTACAATATTACATTTATTACAAAATTACAAAAAGAATTATAATTACAAAATAAATTACTAATTCTTAAGAAAGGTCCTATTTTAATTGGTTAGGAAAATGGATTTTTTCGGCTCGACTTTTCGAACCTGCAAAGAAAAATCCCCAACAAAGCAAACAATTTTAATTGGTTAGGAAAATGGATTTTTTCGGCTCCGATACCCTCAGTAAAGATTCATCATCGGGTATGTCGGGAGGGCAACGACAAAGGCGAAGCCAGCTCCCGACTTATTTTTTCGACCTCGGCATAAGACCGGCAGCATCTGTTCTCAATTTTAGCCTGGAGAGAAAAGTGAGAAAAAGTGATTTGAAAATAAGTGCTTTTGGGAAAAGCACTTATTCAAAAAAGGGTTTTGCCAAACAGCCCACTAACAACATTTCTCAAAATTCTAACAGCCACAACGGATCAAACGCAAGCTACAACCCAGCTGAACCATGAATTTCGCAACCACCTGCCAAGTTTCCAGCAACAAGAACAAACAATAACAAATCATAATAAAACGTAAACCCAGCAGCAAGAATTTCCAGCAAAAACACATAAAGTCAAGTTCCAACAAACTCATTCCAACAAAGCGCAGCAACACATCTGAGAAGTAGCCAACATTTTCGCAAATCCATCATGGATTTCGTAACAGCAGATCAAATCCGACCCACAAATTCCTAAAAATCATTAACACGTAACAAAACCGTGAAACTTTGTTTCCTGAAACTCAGTAGATCCAGGCCCAAATCATCATCAAGAAAAGAATATTATAAGCACATCATCATCAGGAAAAGAGGCTAGAAATTTGCGAGTTCAAGAGAGAAGAATAAGTTTCAGAAAAACCCATGAGGTTCATCATCTTCAAGAAGTGAAAGAAAAGCCAGAACATCACTAAGATCAAACCGTCGACCAAACGTAAATTTCTGACGGCTCCGGATGGAAGAAGATTTCAACGGCTCACTCCGTTCAAAGTACCGCGGCCAAGCGAAACCGGCCAGCCCCAAAGTCACAACGGCCTCAGTTTCCACATCATCGGCTGCCGACCACGCCACCTCATTCAAGGGTAAGCCACATTTTTTAATGGTTTGGTATTTATTTCAGATAAATGGAAGAATAGTGGCGGCTATGGCAATTTGGGAAAGGAAAAGCTTCATGCAAGAACAAGGGGCGGACGAACGAGATGGAAGCGCCATGCAAAGAAGAAGAGAAAAGCTTCGAAAGAGGATAACAATGGTCGCGCGACCGCAACGAAGA
Source organism: Lathyrus sativus (assembly GCA_963859935.3). Classification (NCBI taxonomy): domain Eukaryota; kingdom Viridiplantae; phylum Streptophyta; class Magnoliopsida; order Fabales; family Fabaceae; genus Lathyrus; species Lathyrus sativus. The sequence goes on from OZ012736.1 coordinate 21,956,106, forward strand.
AGAAAGAGGGTTCTAAAAACCCTAATGAAGCAACAACGTGCAGCAATATCTCCCCCCCCCCCCCCCCCCTTATTTATCTTTATCTTTTCTTTTTCTTTTTATCTTTTTATTTGTTTATTTTTTTTATTTTTTTATTTTCATTTTTATTTCCTTAGTGGAAGTTTAATTATAAGATATAGAAATAAATTTTAATCACCTTATTAATTTGAAACCTGTATTGTAACATTTAATTGAACATTTTCAAAACAAAAATAAAAAATATTTTTTTTAGAACCTAATTTAAAACCACTTTTCAAAAAATCACAATTAACTCTTAAATTTTTCATGAACTTAACAATTAAGACCGTTTTCAAAATTAATTTAAAAGGTTAATTTCTCAAGTCAAGGATTAAAAATTCAAAAAGTTTTGAATTAACTTTTTAATTAATCTAAAAAAAATTGATTTAGGTTAGTTTATTGATCTTATGGTTAAAGCTTTGTAAATATTAAATTTTAAATTTTAGGAAAAGAAGATTAAAACTTTTATAAATTACTAATTTTAATGAATCTCCTTTTTTTTAATTAAGTTTATTTTTTCTGATTAAGTAAAAAAAATTTCCTTAAAACATGTCTAACCTCATTGTGCAGCATTTCGATTTCGGTTTTAAATTGAACCTTCTCCTAAATTGCAGATTTTCCCGTTAACTCTGTATAATATTTATGTCGTTCCATTCATCGCTTGCCCAGTTGTACAGTTTGTAGTACTTTACTTTTTCGTTTCATCTTATGGTTGTAATTTACGCGAGGACATCGTCGCTTTTATTTCCTATTCTTTCCGTATTGTAATACCCCAAATTTTGCCCTAAGATTTGTCGTCGCATTTCATTGCATTTAATCAATTACTAACAAATTTGTGTAGTCGTTTGACTTTTTGCAGGTAAATATCATATGGCATGCATTTTTTTTCCAAAAAGTAAAAATGGCACAATTGGCAAGAGGACATGTGTAAGGAGTTGTGAGTGTGAAAGGTTGAGAGTTTGAATCTCACCTTTGTCACTTTTTGGTTTTTTATTATTTTTACTCTAAATTTTTCTATCTTTCATTAAAAAATAACAAAAATAGTTTTTTATTATTATTTAATTATTATTTTCGTATTTTAATTAAATCATTTTTTAAAATATTATTTTTTTCACCTTTTTCTAAATTATTCATAAAAATATCCAAAAAATCATAAAATAAAAAATATTGAAAAAATTTTGCTCTTTTTATAACATTTTTGATTTTAGGAATCATTTTTCTGTTTATGTGCATATTTTGCCATGTTAATCTCCATGTGTGTTTAGGTCCCTAGATTTTAATATCAAAACCCTTTTTTTAATATCAAAACCCTTTTTTATCAAAACCTTTTTTTAAAATCAAAACCTTTTTTTTATTTATTATTAAAACCTTTTTTTTAGTAAGACTTTTTTTAAAAATTGAAAAGCCTTTTTGTTCCGAAGAAAAAAAAAACCTTTTTTTCCCAAAAAAATCTTTTCCCAAAAAAAAAAACCTTTTTGTTCCCAAAAAAACCTTTTCCCAAAAAAAAAAACTGAAAAGCCTTTTCCCAAAAAAACTGAAAAGCCTTTTTTTGGGATGAAAAGCCTTTTTTGTTCTAAAAAAACTGAAAAGACTTTTCCTCAAAAAACTTTTTTTTTATAATTTAAACTTAATTTTTTTTTTATAATTTTAACTTAAATATTTTTTATTAAAAAATTAAAACCTTTTTTTATAATTAAAATATAAAAAAATTAAAACCTTTTCGTAAGGAACTCCTGAGGTTTGATGTTTGTCGTGTCATTTTATGTACCCTTTTATTACTTTTCTTTCTTTTGGCATTTCATGTGCATGCTCGAGGTTGCGATGTGCTTGTGGTGGCCACAACCCCACACTATTTTCCTCCCTCACTTCATTCTAAGTGTCATTACATATTTTCATATTCTTCATGTTTTCAGAAATGTTTCTTTGTTTCTTTGTTTCTTTATACCCTCTGCCTTTATTACTTTTCTTATTTTTGTACCTTAATTATTCCTCCATATAATGATTTGTCATATTTTCACATTTTTTTACAGTTTTATCCTTCCGAAGGATTAGGTCCATCCTTTTGGCCGCCACGCCAATAGTCCTCAAAACTTCAAACCCTTACAAACCCTAACTTTTCACAAATGTCTCGCCGTGGACAAAATTACAAAACTACCCCTAGCTTTAGGTCAAAGAGTCGCCGCACTCATTTTAGGGTTTCCCGCCGCGGAATCCCTAACCTAACCCTAATGCACTTAACAATTTATAACATAGAGACCGGAGTTTAAGACTCCATGTAAGCGTGTCCTTAAGATGCGTTTATTCCCCTTGAGACCTTGACCACAGTCTAGAAGTCTCTAACCTCCTTTTTGAGGGGAACTACAGTTACTCTGATTCCATTCCCGTAAGGATATGTAGGCACAAGATGCGATGTCTTGCCGAGTAAACTTAGAATTAACCCCTAGGTCTTTTTTAATTTTCAATCCTTTGTATATACCCTAAAGCAAAATAATTAATGAAATAAATAAAAAAAATAAACAAAAGGTTCCCGTAGAGTACTACGGAAGTTTAGGGTGCTAATACCTTCCCTAAATTTAACCAACCCCCGAACCTTAGATCTCTCCCCTTTAGGTTTTTCCTTTCTTTAACCTTTCCTTCGGATAAATCAAAGACCGGTTGTAAATGAATTAAGATTCAAGTTAATCAATAGCTTGACATCCAAATTTCACCGCAACAGAAAATGGCGACTTCACTGGGGAGTCCTAACTATTGAGGGTTATCCCTATTTTGTTTATTTTTCTTTATATATTTGTTTTATTATATATTTTGCTCACTTGTATGTATATATTGGGTTACCTTACTTGGAGTTACTGTGTTGTGAGATAAGTCCTACACCCGGACTTGAGTGACACTACTATAGGATGGTGATATATTCGACGAGGCTTATAGGGAGTGAGTCCCGACTAAGTTAAATCGAGAATCACCGCTCAGTTGAGACACTTTCGAAAATGGTTCGGTTGATCGAGTGTAATCGTGAAAACTTTTACCGTTATCGATTGGAGTCTGTGATACTGGGAACCGTAGTACCTTTACACCATCTTGGCCTTATCTAGGACGTAGTGCGGGAACTATGTGGGAGTAGTCCTACAATGGTTGCTACGCGATGCTACACTTAAAAGAGGTTCTCTTGAGAATATTATTGACCCTCGAGTCAGTCGGGAAGTCGATAATATCCGAAAGATGGACTGATGACTTTGGGCACTGATTTAGAACCCTTGTTCTGCAGGTACAATCAACCTATAGTACACACCACTTTGGGAAGGGTAGACCTTGACTCCATTCATTGTTCCTCTAACTTAGGACCTTTTGTTTGCTTATGTGTATTTGTGCTTCGCATCCATAAAGCATCATATCATTTCTAGTTTCAAGGAATTCAGCAGTCCTTTGCAAATTCGAAAAGCCTTACATTTTAAAGTCTAAAATTTTTTCCAACTTTCTTAAAAAGCAATATTCGCAATCGACCGTTGAAATTCTTGAAACCATTGCATGGCATCAGCATCACATTTTTGCATTGCATTTGTCCCCCGGTTTCTCATTCTCGGTTCTCTCGTCTTCCAGTGTACCTTTGAGTCGTCAAGCTGATTCCTCGACACAGATATCAGACCAGAAACGGAACAGGAGCCACTTTGATCCTATTCTCATGACTTACACAGAGCTATATCCTGACTTAGTCCGGCAAGGACTGATCACTACAAAGGCTTTACCACCTCCTCTTAATCCTCCAGTTGGATTTAGGGCTGATCTAAAGTGTGCTTTTCATGAGGGTACCTTAGGCCACGACTTGGAGCATTGTTTTGCATTGAAAGCTAGGGTGCGTGAACTGATTAGAGCCGGAATACTTGATTTTACGGATAGTCGTCCGAGCGTCCAGACAGATCCCTTGCCAACACATCAGAATTGAAGCTTTGTCATTGGGCTTTTTTTTTCTCGTTGTTTGCATTTTCCTTATTTTGTTTAAGTTGTTTGCTTTCAATTATGTTTGTACTTTCATTAATGAAATAAGCATTGCGACTTTTGATTCAATTCATTTCCGTCCATTTATTTGCATCTTTATGCTTTATTTTTCAAATGTTTACTTCTTGTCCAAAATTTTGATATGCTAAGATCGGAGGGAGGATGACGAAAACGTTATACCCATAATTGCTGTCAGTATGCTTTCAATCAAACCTTGTTGACGATGTAAGGCATTGTTTCAATTCCCAAACACTGGAGAAATAAGGAAGTTAATCCCTCGTTACCCCCTTCGAGCCTAGAAGTTGGAGTTTCTTTCGTTACAAAAAACCCACAATTTTAACCTTGGGATGGGTAGTTCTCAGTTAACTTGGTTGTGTGTTCATACGATACACCTTTCATTAACAAATTTTCCTTCGCACACGTCAAACAAGTGTCGAAGATGTTTTCTAATCAAAAGGTCGATGATGGTTCACCGTAATCATTAAAATCAAACAGTCACTTTCCTTCACACAAAAAAAAATAATATAAAAAAAGCAAAAGAAGCCCGCTAAGTCAAAATCTATGAAGGAGACTTAGGCAAAACTGGGGCATCCCGCTGACTGTAAACTCTAAAATAAACAGTTCAGGCAAAATTTAGGGATAATACAAAGAGATTTTTAAATCCTTATCTTGAAAATCCTCAATGTCAAAACAATCAAATGTTATAGGGGAGTAGTGACTGCCTTTTCATAGGTCCCTTTGACTTCTGAATCATCACTGCGACGATCAATGAAATCCCTAACTTATGGGAACCTGAATGCATAGTATAAGTTAACTGAGCATAGGATTGAAGATCATCACGTAGATTGGGTGGGTACAAATAACTTTTGAGCCTTTATCTTTTGTTTCATAAACCGTGAACCAGGCCACGTTACAACCCTCAAAAGACCTAACTGAAACAGGGTTATTTAGAAAGTATACTACAACAAGGTTGCGTAACCTGACTCCAAAAGATCCTTGCGAATCATTTATTTTGGCAATACACTTTTATTTTAAACTTTGAGTGTCTTGAACCGCCTTGTTCTGACTAACGACTCATGTATTTTCCATCTTTCAATAATAATTTTTCAAAAATCGCATGAACTTTGCATTACCATGTTTGTATGAATATTTTTGTTTGCAAACTGGCTTTCCTCTAAGGAATTTTCAAACAATGAGAAACTTGGTCAAGTGATCTTATCAGGGGCAAGTTCCTTTTACATCCTGTCAAAGAATTAGTTCAAGATTTGTTCAAGGCAATATCTTCTCAGATTTGGTTTATCCAGAGAATTGTTCAAGACCCAGACGGGGGCAAGCCCTCCAAGGATACAGCAAAACAGTCGATTCCACGAATCAGACAGCTGAAGCAATTATCAGCTCATTTGACCTGGGGCAGTTTACTTGCATAATCCCTAAGCAGTTATTCATCATTCCTACAGTGACTATCAACTTGATACAGTTTAACAGAATGACAGTGATCTCCGTGTTGAGGAATTAGTCCTCCAGTTTTGTCATCTCACCGAAAGAGTCGAGCCTTGTCGTTGATGTCTGCATTTGCATTTGATCATATGTCATAGCATAATTCCTATACATGTGCATATCTTGGGTGCTTTATTCCCCATTTACATTTCTATCTTGGGTGCTTTACTCCCCATTTACATTTCTATCTTGGGTGCTTTATTCCCCATTTACCTCTCTATCTTGGGTGCTTTACTCCCCATTTACATTTCTATCTTGGGTGCTTTACTCCCCATTTACATTTCTATCTTGGGTGCTTTACTCCCCATTTACATTTTTATCTTGGGTGCTTTACTCCCCCATTTACATTTTTATCTTGGGTGCTTTACTCCCCATTTACATTTTTATCTTTGGTGTTTTACTCCCCATTTACATTTTTATCTTGGGTGCTTTACTCCCCATTTACATTTTTATCTTGGGTGCTTTACTCCCCATTTACATTTCTATCCTGGGTGCTTTACTCCCCATTTACATGTCTATCTTGGGTGCTTTACTCCCCACTTACCTTCTATCCTTGGGTGTTTTATCCCCCATGTACCTTTATCCCGGGTGTTTTATTCCCCGTTTACCAGATATTCCTGGGTTTACCTAACATCATGGTGTTTTACCCCCATTTACTTTTTTTTCTCCCTGAGGTCGTGTTTTACTCGCGTCTTACCTTGTGGGCAAAATTTATTTACTTGGCATCATGGGTGTTTTATCCCCATTTGCGTTTTTCTCCTGAGCTCGTGTTTTACTCGCGTCTTACCTTGCGAACAATTTCTAATTTACTTGGCACCTATCAACAATTCTGTGTCGTGTCTACCCGACGTTCTTCCAGATATGACATGTCTTCTTCCCTAGTGCAATTCCTCGGTGGGTCGTCCCCTTTGACGTTGTTTCGTCTGTATCCGTGCATTTGTCATTTTCATCATACGCATCATATCAGATTTATATTATATTTAGCATTATAGTTCGTTTTGTTTTGTCCATATCATTGCATAGCACTGCGTCTAAAGGCAAAATTTTCGGTTATTTGTATTTAAATCCCTCCACCACGATTTCTCGAGTCTCCGTTGCTCGAATCACCCGGTGAAGTTATTTAAATAGGGGCAACTGTAATACCCCAAATTTTGCCCTAAGATTTGTCGTCGCATTTCATTGCATTTAATCAATTACTAACAAATTTGTGTAGTCGTTTGACTTTTTGCAGGTAAATATCATATGGCATGCATTTTTTTTCCAAAAAGTAAAAATGACACAATTGGCAAGAGGACATGTGTAAGGAGTTGTGAGTGTGAGAGGTTGAGAGTTCGAATCTCACCTTTGTCACTTTTTGGTTTTTTTATTATTTTTACTCTAAATTTTTCTATCTTTCATTAAAAAATAACAAAAATGGTTTTTTATTATTATTTAATTATTATTTTCGTATTTTAATTAAATCATTTTTTAAAATATTATTTTTTCACCTTTTTCTAAATTATTCATAAAAATATCCAAAAAATCATAAAATAAAAAATATTGAAAAAATTTTGTTCTTTTTATAACATTTTTTATTTTAGGAATCAATAGGATTATTAGTTTTTATTTTAAGTTTATTTTAATTATTTTAAATTATTTAAATGTTATTTTTTCTTAACTAATTATTTAGTTTGGGCTTTAAAATGGGCTTTAGGGACATTATTGACAATTTGGTGTTAACCCTAATTTGTTCCCTATATATACATGTGTTGCCTTGTTGAAAAAAGGTCAGAAGGTTTTCTTCAGAAAAGAGGAGAGAGAAAGGGAGAAACAAAGGAGATCCCCAGAGAAGAAAGGCGGACGTTCCCACAACTCGTCAGAAGGATTGGAGCTCTCCAGTGTTCCCTTATTCAAACCTTTTTCACATTTATCGAAGCAAACCTCCGCTTCGTAGGTTAAATTACTAAATCTTTTGCCTTTTCATGTTTATGTGCATATTTTGCCATGTTAATGTGTTTAGGTCCGTTAAATTACTAAACATTTTGCTTTTTTCTGTTTATGTGCATATTTTGCCATGTTAATCTCCATGTGTGTTTAGGTCCCTAGATTTTAATATCAAAACCCTTTTTTATCAAAACCTTTTTTTTAATATCAAAACCCTTTTTTATCAAAACCTTTTTTTAAAATCAAAACCTTTTTTTTATTTATTATTAAAACCTTTTTTTTAGTAAGACTTTTTTTAAAAACTGAAAAGCCTTTTTGTTCCGAAGAAAAAAAAAACCTTTTTGTTCCCAAAAAAACCTTTTCCCAAAAAAAAAAAACCTTTTTGTTCCCAAAAAAACCTTTTCCCCAAAAAAAAAACTGAAAAGCCTTTTCCCAAAAAAACTGAAAAGCCTTTTTTTGGGATGAAAAGCCTTTTTTGTTCTAAAAAAACTGAAAAGACTTTTCCTCAAAAAACTTTTTTTTATAATTTAAACTTAATTTTTTTTTTTGTAATTTTAACTTAAATATTTTTTATTAAAAAATTAAAACCTTTTTTTATAATTAAAATATAAAAAAATTAAAACCTTTTCGTAAGGAACTCCTGATGTTTGATGTTTGTCGTGTCATTTTATGTACCCTTTTATTACTTTTCTTTCTTTTGGCATTTCATGTGCATGCTCGAGGTTGAGATGTGCTTGTGGTGGCCACAGCCCCACACTATTTTCCTCCCTCACTTCATTCTAAGTGTCATTACATATTTTCATATTCTTCATGTTTTCAGAAATGTTTCTTTGTTTCTTTATACCCTCTGCCTTTATTACTTTTCTTATTTTTGTACCTTAATTATTCCTCCATATAATGATTTGTCATATTTTCACATTTTTTTACAGTTTTATCCTTCCGAAGGATTAGGTCCAGCCTTTTGGCCGCCAGGCCAATAGTCCTCAAAACTTCAAACCCTTACAAACCCTAACTTTTCACAAATGTCTCGCCGTGGACAAAATTACAAAACTACCCCTAGCTTTAGGTCAAAGAGTCGCCGCACTCATTTTAGGGTTTCCCGCCGCGGAATCCCTAACCTAACCCTAATGCACTTAACAATTTATAACATAGAGACCGGAGTTTAAGACTCCATGTAAGCGTGTCCTTAAGATGCGTTTATTCCCCTTGAGACCTTGACCACAGTCAAGAAGTCTCTAACCTCCTTTTTGAGGGGAACTACAGTTACTCTGATTCCATTCCCGTAAGGATATGTAGGCACAAGATGCGATGTCTTGCCGAGTAAACTTAGAATTAACCCCTAGGTCTTTTTTAATTTTCAATCCTTTGTATATACCCTAAAGAAAAATAATTAATGAAATAAATAAATAAAAATAAACAAAAGGTTCCCGTAGAGTACTACGGAAGTTTAGGGTGCTAATACCTTCCCTAAATTTAACCAACCCCCGAACCTTAGATCTCTCCCCTTTAGGTTTTTCCTTTCTTTAACCTTTCCTTCGGATAAATCAAAGACCGGTTGTAAATGAATTAAGATTCAAGTTAATCAATAGCTTGACATCCAAATTTCACCGCAACACGTATTTTTCATGGTTGTAATTTACGCGAGGATATCGTCGCTTTGAATTTCCTTTACCATTTTCGTACATTTCCCGTATTTTCAATTATGCTGTTAATTATCTTTCATCATATTATTTCACCGTTAAACCCCCCGAAGGATTAGGTCTAGCCGTTTGACCACCGTGTCAATAGTCCTCACCTTTGACCATTTCAAAACCCTAGTCGTATTAGGTTTCCCACCGTGGAATACCAAATTTACCCCTCTTAATTCAATTCAACCTTACAACCTAGAGAATTTCGAGTCGCCGTACACATATTTTTAAGCGTCCCGCCATGGACAATTTTATCCTTTACCCTAGCTTTAGGATAAGGAGTCACCGCACTCCATATAGGTTTTCCATCGTGGAATACCTACTTTAACCTTCTAAATCCAATTCAATTACAACGTAGAAATAGGAGTCGTCACACTCCACGTAAGCGCTTCCTTAAGAACGTTTATTCCCCATTGAAACCTTGACCACAGTCAAGAAGTTTCTAACCTCCCTTTCGAGGGAAACTATGATTACTCTAATTCCATCCCCTACCTCGGATACGTAGGCACAAGATGCGAGTCTTGGCGAGTAAACTTAGGACTAATCCTTAGGTATTTCTTTCACTTTCTAACCCTTAACATGTATACCTCAAGCAAATAATTAAAGCAAAATAGTAGTATTAAACAAGAGGGTCATGTAGAGTACTACAGAAGTTTAGGGTGCTAATACCTTCCCTGAGCTTAACCAACCCCTTACCTAGATCTCTCCCTGCATTGTTTACGATGCAAAAATTAGGTTTTCCTTCTTTTGACCTTTTCCTTCGGATAAATCAAAGATCGATTGTGAACTAAAGATGTGATTCAAATTAATTAATAATTTGATATCCTATTCTCACCGCAACAGAAAATGGCGACTTCACTGGGGAAGGTCCTCACTCTTAAGGTTTACTCCTACTTTGTTTATTCTTTTGCTATTTGCTTCATTATTTGCTTGCCTGTATATAATATTCTATTGTACCTTGCTTGGGGTATCTTTTGTTGTGAGATAAGTCCTACACCCGGACTTGAGTGACATTATTATAGGAAGGTGATATATTCGATGAGGCTTATAGGGAGTGATTCCCGACCAAGCTGACTTGAGAATCACCGCTCAGTTGAGGCCCTCTTGAAAATTAGTTCTGTTGAACGAGTATTCATGAAAACACTTACTGTTTTCGATTGGAGCCTGTGATACTGCGGACCGTAGTTACCTAACACCACTTTGGCCTTATTTTGGACGTAGTGCGAGGAATATGAGGGAGTATTCCCAAAATAGTTGCTACGCGATACTACACTCAAAAGAGGTTCTCTTGAGAATATTATTAACCACCGAGTCAGTCAGAAAATTGATAATATCCGAAAGATGGATTGATGACTTTGGGCACTTCTTTAAAACCCTTGTTCTGCAGGTACAACTAACCTATAGTACATACCTTTTTGGGGAAGGGTAGACCTTGACTCCACTCAGTGTTCCTCTAACCTAGGACTTTTGTTTGCTTGTGTATATTTGTGCATTGCATCCATAAAGCATCATATCATTCCTAGTTTCAAGGAATTCAACTGTCCTTTGCAAATTCCAAAGTCTTACATTTTAAAGTCTAAAACCTTTTCCAATTTTTCCTAAAAACATTCGCAATCCACTGTTGAAGTTCTTGAAACCATTGCATTAGCATCAGGTCTTGCATTGCATTTTCACCCCAGTTTCTCATTCTCGGTTCTCTCGCCTTCTAGTGTTCCTTTGAGTCGTCAAGCTAATTCCTCGACACAGATATCGGACTAGAGCTAACTATAGACTCCAGATGTCAGAACAAAAGACATAGAATGCAAAAATCTGAACGGAGATCGATGAGTAGAAATCAGGCATGACCAAGCTCACCGAGATGCTTCAAGTACAGATTGCAAGAGGAGAGCCACCTCAGAAGACCGTCATTCAGGAAGTTTCAAGTGTTGATCCACCTCCTAATCATAATGCCACCATCTACAAAGTTCTGTTGAACGACGTTCTGAAGACTTTGAAGACTTAAGTTACTAATGACCAAAGGTTTTGAAGACTAATTGCTTATAATTCTGAAGATAAGGTTCTGGTGAACAAGTTCTGAAGACTCTGAAGACTCAAGACTCTGAAGACCTACTGATTAACTCTTCTACTCATGCTTCAATCATCTCTATTCATATGCCTCTAATATAAATAAGAGAAGCTCAAACATCTACGAGGGAAAATAGTACATAAGACGTTTTTAACGTCTCATTCCACTACCACGCGACTACCCTGATTTGGTGGTACAAAGGATAACTTGTGTACGATTTTCATCCCTGTGTAACGACATTATTTCAAGTCGCCAGCTACCTAAAGGATATTCTTGATCTAACCTCCAACAGATCTTTTTCTGGCTATATAAGGACTTGATTATTTGAAGAAATCATGATGCTTTAAAATGATTAATACAAAGGTCACCCTTTGATAGAAAGCAACCTATGAAGAACTGAAGCTACAATATTGAAGCACCACAATACAAAGAAAGAATATTGTTCATACAGTATTCGTGTCTTTAATACATTTGAGCTACTAATAGTGTTTATATCTGCTTGTTTAGAAGCAATTTCATTGTAAACATATTTGTTCAAACAGTTGTTTGTAACTCCTTAAGGGACCGGTTAGGTCTGTATCCTTAAGAAGAGACAGTTATCTTTGTTGTTAGTCACCAACGGTTGCTTGTGCAGTTTGTATTTCCTTAAGGGACTAGTTGGGTTTGAATCCTTACGAAGAGACAGTTGTCTGAGTTGTTAGTCACCAGTGGTTGCTAGTATATTGTAATCTGTTGATTATAGTGGATTAAGTCCTTCTATTAAGGAGAAATCACCTTGGCGGGTGGACTGGGTTAGCTTGATAGTTTTCAAGTGAATCAGGATATATCGTGTGTCTTTCTTTCTTAATTAGTCTATTTGTGATCTTTGTTTGAGTTTCACAAAAAGCTTTCATTTTTTAAAACCCAATTCAAACCCCCTCTTTCTTGTGTTTTCTCACACCTTCATGTTTACAATTGCATTCTACTAAGGCTCTTTGCAGCCATGCTGGACGTTGTAGCCTCTCCCGTCCATCTCAAGCTCAAGTACTTTAATATTTAGGAGAATGTCCTCACCGCCAATGTTGAACTCATAGGAAAAAAGAAAATATATGAAGCGCTCCTGCAGGACCAGTGAGAAAGTGTGGCCATGGAAATCAAAGTGGTTTTTCTAATTGGTCAGCTCAGAAGTATGAACATCCATCCTCTAGAATGTGGTTGAGCAATATGAAAACAAATAAGAAGAAATTGGTTAATGAAAAATAATGGGGAAAGAAGTTGATAAGAAAAAATGGCTAGAGCATGTGTGGAAAAAAACAAATATTTTATTATAATAATAATATTATTCTTATTCTTATTTTTATTATTATTATTATTATTATTATTATTATTATTATTATTATTATTATTATTATTATTATTATTATTATTATTATTATTATTATTATTATTATTATTATTATTATTATTAGTAGTAGTAGTAGTAGTAGTAGTAGTAGTAGTAGTAGTAGTAGTAGTAGTAGTAGTAGTAGTAGTAGTAGTAGTAGTAGTAGTAGTAGTAGTAGTAGTAAATTAGAAGTGAAAGAAAAATAAAAATTGTATTTTTAGGAAAAAAAAAAAGAGAAAATAGAGAAAAAGAGGAATACAAATCAATTTTTTATTAGAAAAAGAGAGAATTAGATAGAGGAATGAAAAGAAGAAAAATACATAGTATCTAAGAAAAAGAGAGAAAATCCTAGCTTCCTCTTCTTCTCCAAAAACCTTCTTTTTCAAAAATCTAAGAGAAAAACTCCCAAATTCACCAAGAAGGTTGTCGTAGAGTTTGTGCAAGGGAAAAATTTCACCATTTTTAAGAGTTTTGCAAAGAAACTCAACTCTAATGAGGTAGGGGAGATTGTTCAATAATTTGGTATTTTAACATTTATGGCGGTGAGGTTTTCTTTGAACCTTGAATTGTATCAACTTTCATGTAAATTTTCGTATGAAAATGATGATTCATACACCATAGGTTATGAATCTCTCTCTTGTCATCAATGGTTTATTCAATTTTCATAATTTTCATGTTGTTTTCTCATGAATTAGTTGTTAACGTTGCAATATGTGTTGATCAAATGATGATGGATTGTGAAGAATTGATGGTGTCAAATTGATGTTTAAGTGATGATTTTTAAGTGTTGTTTTTTGTAATTTCGTGTCGGTTCTATTTTCCTCTAAGTTTTAGGTTGAAAGAAAAGACAAAATGTTGAATTTTGATTTCTAGCTATGGTCAGATGGTAGCTGCTTTTGTTACAAAGGCAACTTATCTAGACTAGGTGAATAGATTTCAAGTTAAAAAACTTTACAAAAATTGTTTTGAAAAATTTAATGGTTAGCAGAAGTGACCCGAATCGAATAGTCTAAACTGAACCTCTATCAAAAATCCTGAATATGCGTATATAGAATAAAGTTATGATAATAAGAAGAAATAGATCAATATACTTTTAACAACAATCACTTGAATGCTACAATAAAGGTGAAGTCTATTTCCAATGACAAAATACACAAAAACGTAATTGAGGTAAATTATCTAAAACCTTGTGTGCAATCAATTTCATTTAGAATTTTCTATGGTTTTGTTGATTTGAAGAAAAAAACTATAATCTAATGGATTGTAATCAACACAATAAACCGTTTTTAAAATTTTATCAACAAAAGTTTAACCAAACATATTAATTGCACACTCTACAAATTCAACAATTTGCAAATGAAATATGTGTGTATGTGTGTGTGAGAGAGAAAGAGAGGGAGAGAGAGAGAGAGAGAGAGAGAGAGAGAGAGAGAGAGAGAGAGAGAGAGAGAGAGAGAGAGAGAGAGAGAGAGAGAGACTACACAAATATTTGAATAAGCAGTTCACCAATCGTCCTAGCTTTGGTTAAGTTTGGCCCCAATTCCAAATGGAATTGAGATGTCAATCTTACGTTGCAAAAGATTGTTTATAATAGAATAGTAGCAATACAACCCCACAAATCATATGTTTGATGTTGATTATAACATTTCCTCTTCCCTTCATTTGAGCTTGATCAAGTCACCCAAGAATACCAATTTGGTCCACCTTCGCGCGCTACTCCTTTGCAAGAAACCCCGTTCTTCAAAGCTTTTCCTCAATTGAATCAAATTATAAATGGTTACTGTTACTCCTTCAATCCAACCCACCGTTCTTGAAAACTTTCACTCGACTGAATCCAACTTGCATAATATTGTCCAAAATCTTTAAACCATCAATTGATCTTGAATGAAAATCCTATCTTGGTTTTCTTATTTGAATCCCCCAAAGATTCTCAACCCAATTTACAATTCAACAACCTTAATTGGACGTTATCATATCTGATTCTAGATGACACCTAAACAAAAAATGATTATGTGTAATTTGTTTGTGTCTATGCATAAAACATAGGTTGAAGATGAAAAGAACTCTTTGTATATTTTTGGTTTTGCCTATTTCAAATGATGCATGTATGAGAAATATATAAGTGTGCAAGTTAGAGGCAAAAGGAATGCAAAAGATTTGAAAAATCATGAATTTTTGGAAAAATACATCGCATGTGTCGACTTGTATAGGTCATGTGTCAACTCATAGAAGAAAATTTTCTTCTATAGGTCGACCTGAAACCCCTCCACAATCGTCACATTAAAAAGAGGCTACAGGCTTTAAAACTCATCAATATGTGTTGACACATAACTTGTATGTGTCGGCTCATAGAAGAATTTCCCCTTTTATGTGTTGATCTAAAATGCTTTATGTGTCGACTCATGCATTGCAAAAGATACAACCTTTAAAAATTATCCACATGCGTCGAATCATAGCATCTATGTGTCGACACATAGACCTGTTTTCCACATAATAAATTTTTAATGCATGGAACCTTTTCTAAACCATTCCTAAGTTTCCTAATACTAAGATGCGCATTTAGACTGTAAGAATATCGTCCAAGATACATAAATGCTAAAATTTACTAGTTTTGACATCATACAAATTATTTCTAATAGGAAGGTGCACTCACAACTTTTGTTTCTATAAGGTAGAACGTGTTTTGTTTTACTACAACCTGTAGCAATAGCTCGGCCAGTTGTATCTGTATGTTGTTTTTAGTATGTTGCAGAATTGAAAATAACATAACTTAAGTTCTGTAACTACAATTGAGACGTGGTTGTCACAGCGGTAAACAAATTGAGATTAAGATATTGGTTAACTTAACTCAGAAAAGAAAGAGTCTCCATCGAACTTTATTGTTTCCAAAGGGAAAAGGGAAAAGATCGAACAAAACCCACAAAAAGGTAAGAACCAAAAAAGAGAGATCTGGATACGGGGGTTGGTCATGCAAGGGGAAGGTATTAGCACCCCTCACGTCTGTGGTAATCCACAAGAACCATTTGCTTATATGTGTTTAAAAAGGCTATGTTGTTTGTTGATTGATTTTAAATGAAAAGACACTTTTTCATATTCGCGTGAAAAACTCAACTTACTACCGACAAGTATGAGGAAATGAACATTTGCATCAATCTTGATATGGAGAACTTTACTTATAATTTCTCACAAGTACATCTCAACATTCAAGTGGAAAATGTCAATCATTTCTCAACATCTTGTAGAACTATAGTGGTTTGCATCACTACAAGAATAGACCAACATTTAATCTTTCTGAAAAAGGCTCTTAAAGAAAAGGGTGCACCAAGACACAAAAAGATGTTTGATGGGTTTTGTGTTTTTTAGAGGTTTTGAAAATAGTTTTAATATACTTAAGTGTTTTAGCATTTATTGAGAAATGATTTTCTGGATCACTTGACAAAGTCAAGGTTTATTAAGAAAAATGTGCGAAGTTTGAAAATAACTAGTTTTTGAAATAGGGATAAATTTTGAAAATTTAAGAAGGGGGAGATGAAGAGACTCTCCTAAAGCGTAAAGTAAATGACATGACATAAAATGTCTCATTTTCAGGTAGCCCAATAGAAAGTCTTTGTATGTGTAAGTTTACTAACCAAGAAGAGAAAGCATTTGACATAGATCAAAACCAACATTGCTTTCCCTTTGGATTAAGCCAATTAATGATCTAGCACAGGCACATATGAATATTGTCATACCCCAAATTTTACCCTTAGATTCATTTAGCATTTCATTTCGTTCCGTATTCTCGATTTTTACTAACCACTAACAGGTTTGTTCAGTTTGGTCGTTTTTGCAGTTGTGTGGGAAAGGCAGGAAAATATTACTGTGTAGCTTTAATTCATGAAGTGCAGAAGTATTGTTAGTTCACAGTCTGCTGACGAGTACAGAGCCAATTCATTATCACAGGATCGACAGGCAATTAACATTTTTTGTCTCCCGATTTACACGACACTTGGTTTGAGAATGGGTTGGATTTCTATGACAGTATTGATGTCAGATTTCTCGGTATAGTCCATCCAGATTCAAGAATTGGATTGCTAGCCGTCATTGAAATGTGGGTTATTAATCGATTTGATTTGTTTGACCTGAGGTCGTTAATATGGAACAAATTGGGATTTGAATCGATGCTAGATTTAATTCCAAGGATTTTATCTGGTTGAGTTTAAGACAGTATTCATTGATTTCTATTTCCGATCATGAGTTAATTTTTTCCAAGGCTCGGTGGAACTCAGAATTTGCGTTGGACGTCAGTTGGTTTCAAGTATTTGCAAACTGTTAGTTGTCGACTTTGGATTGTGAAGTGTCGAGTTTATTCAGAAAGAAATACGGGTTGAATTTAGTCGGAAAATCAAAGCTCATTTTATTAAAGATTGAATTTATTTATTTTTCAACTTTCGTACAATATTCAGATTACAACATTATTCCTAAATTTTTCCTAAAGTTCTAAATCCGATCTTCAGCTTCCAAGTCTTCCCTTCTGAGCTTCCAGAACCTGCAAAACAAGACAACGTCGGATAAAAAAATTGTTGTCAATTGAAAATTTATTTTCAAAAAGGATTTGAGTTTTTAATTTATTTCGGACCCTCAGAAGCAATGTCATCATCGGGTCCGGGAGGGGAAGCAAGTGAATGCTACCGAACCCCCCATTTCAGGCAACCTCCGGCAAAAACCAAACAATATCTGTACAAATTCCGAGAGAGAGAGAGAGAGAGAGAGAGAGAGAGAGAGAGAGAGAGAGAGAGAGAAAGATCTTTTTTCAAAAAAATGATTTCAGCCAAACTAGTCCTTAAGCCAAATCCGAATCAGATCCATATCCAAATCCAAAAGTCAAATCCGAATCAGATCCATATCCAAATCCAAAAGCCAAATCCGAATCAAACACATATCAAATCCAGATTTCATCATCCAGAGTCATGGATCCAGAAATGAAATAGATATCAAAAAACCAATTCAGATCTGAAAATCAGGATATCATAACAAATCAAATCCTCAGATATCATCATCAAAGAAATAACGCAAATCATTCGAATCCAGGCCCAAAAGAAGATTAAAAAAATGATTAAAACCAACAACATAAAGATCATCAAAGACATCAGTGAAAAGGATCCGCAGCGGAACCCTAAGAGGATCATCAACCATCATCATCACGAGAAACTACCAACACAAAATTCATCCATGGCCGCAAACGAAACCCAAAGCCATCATCATCATCAATCATCCAACGCGACAGAAACCCACCCACAATCCTCAGAATTTCATTCATCATTGGCCAATCACCGGGAAAAACACCAGAGAAACACCATCTTATCGCAAATCAAAATGGAAACTGCCCAACATCATAAATTAAAAACCACTTCGAACCAGAAAGGTGAGCCGTTTTAACATTTGTTTCACTCTTGCAGAGCCACGGAAAAAAAATAGAATATTGCACGCAGCAAAACGAGAGAAAGAAGAGATTATCGCAGCAAAAAAGAAGGACAGACCATGAGAGAAGGAGAGGAATTTGGAGAAGAAGAAAAATTCTGGGAGAAACCCAGATGGGATCCGCCGCCGCTGCATATAAGGGTTTAGAACCCTAATTTTTTTCAGCCTCTTGTTTATATATGGCCAGACGGGTCGGGTCTGGGGGTAATGACCCATCTCGACCCGTTTTATTTTTCTTTTTTAGTTTATTTAATTGCTTTTTCTTTTATTTAATCAAAACTCTAAGTTATTAGTAAATCAATAACCTTTTTTTATTAAAACCTCTTTAATAATTAAACCTTTGTAATTAAAAACTATTTTTTTTAATGAAAGTTCTAACTTTTTTTTTCTAATACTTAATTTTAACAATAATTCTAACATTTGCTCTTTTAAATTAATAATTAACCTTTCTTCTTTTTAAAAAAACCTCAGTTTTTAAAAAAAATTAACATTAACCTCTTAAAAATAAATTCTAACCCTTTTTTTATAAAATTAAAATTCGATACTTTTTTTTTTAATTTAAAGTCCTTTTCTTTTTCAATTTTTAATTTCTAACTTTTATTTTTAAGATCTCTAACATTTTTCTAACTTAAAAATTAACTTCTAACTTCTTTTAAACTAAAACTTTTTTTTTCTCTTTTTTTAATTTCTAAACTTTTTTTAATTTCTAAACTTTTTTTAATTTCCAATTTGTGATTTAGCCCTAATCTAAAATCTTTTTTTTAAATTAATAGCATGACATCCTAACTTCGTCCCGAGGGATTCATCTGTCTAACTTTTATTTCATCCCTAACGTCGTTCCCATTTATTCTTGATGTCGTTCACTAATTTTTTTTTGTATTTATTTTATGCTTGTACATTTATCTAACATTAACATTATTATTCTTCCCTATTCCGTTATCACTTGTATATCATTGTCATAAATGATTGATCTTTCATTGTCCTTTATGTTACTGTTTTTCCCTCCGAAGGAAAGGTCTAACCATTTGACCGACGTGTCAATAGTCCTTAACCTTCGCCCATCTTTCACCTTTCAAACCTTGAGACTTTGAGTCGCCGTACTCATGTTTAGGCGTCCCGCCGTGGACAATTTTACCCTTTACCCTAGCATTAGGATAAGGAGTCGCCGCACTCCATGTAAGCTCCCTCCGTGGAATACTTACACATCACCCTTTTCAATTTAACCTTATAACATAGAATAGGAGTCATCACACTCCAAGTAAGCGCTTCCCTATGAACGTTTATATCCCGTTGGAACCTTGACCACAGTCAAGAAGTTCTTCTTCCTCCCTATGTGAGGGGAACTACGATTACTCTGATTCTATCCCCTACCTCAGATACGTAGGCACAAGATGTGAATCTTGGCGAGTAAACTTAGGACTAACCCTTAGATGTTTCTCTTTAACCTTTAACCCTTAGCACAACCTTAAGCAGATAATTTTAGCAATAGCAGCATTTAAAACAAGAGGTTCCTATAGAGTACTACAAAAGTTTAGGATGCTAATACCTTCCCTAAGCTTAACCAACCCCTGAACCCTAGATCTTTCTCCGCATTGTGTTTATGATACAAAAATAGGTTTTCCCTTTCTTTAACCTTTCCTTCTGATAAATCAAAGACTGATTGTGAATCAAAGATTTATGATTCAAATTAATTAATAATTTGATATCCTATTCTCACCGCAACAAATATCAAAGAAGAAACAAGTGACTAATGAGGTCACAGAGCCATAGAGAAAGCATCTAAGTCTTGAATTGAGGACCAAAATCTCAGGTGAGGCACTATGTCTCAGATGAACCTCACAGTCTCAGATGAACTCCAAAGTCTCATATACTACTCCAAGCAAAGGGAAAATACTAGGTCCTAAGTCCATAGTCCAACATACTCCTCAAGAAAGGGATAATAACACAAAGTCCAAATGATTAAGTTTTTTTATGGTTTTGATCATTTATTAATGGTTTTGGTCTTTTGAAGCAATAAAGCACAAGATAACAAAAGATAAAATTAAAAATGAAAAAGACATGAACATAAATGACTTGAAACTAAGTGGGATAAAATAAATGGCATTAATATCAAGTGTTTGAAATTAAATGTTAGGAGTTAGCACAACTAATGATGTTAATATTAGTATTAATGAGAATTAAACTGATTCAAGACAAATTTAGTGCTATGTTAAGCAATCATAATTGGACTTATGTAGAAGTGACAACTATCTGAGGCCGGTCAATAATAATTATGTGTAATACATATTAGATAAATGAAACAAAGTCATTCTCCTAAAATAATGTAACATAAGTCAAAACAAAATAAGAAGAAGAAAGAGATGGAGAGGGAGAGAGAGAGAGAGAGAGAGATGATCAACCATAAAGGAAATTGGGTTATCTATCATTGTCGCATCGCTGCAAAGAGGGGCCGGCAAGGAAGACAGAAGAGTCGCCACCGTTCGTTATTTATCCCAAAGAGAGGGAAAGGAAACGATCAGAGAAAACCTACGAAAAGGGAATAAGACAGGTCATCGCAACCAAATCTCGGGTTCGGGAGTCGGTTACGCAAGGGGAAGGTATTAGAATCCCTCACGTCCGTCGTACTTGACGGGATCCACGCTTGTTGTCTATCTAAAAGGGTCTAAACTATAAGGCTGGCCACGGGGAAAAAAGAAAATAAAAGAGACTTAGTAGAGCATCGTCGCTCTATGCCTACGTATTCCCTCGAGCAATGGGAAAGTCAAAGTCAACGTAGTTCAGGAAACTACGGGTGATGGGGGGAAGGTTGCTCGCCAAGACATCGCCGTCTGGTGCCTACGTATCCTCATTTGATATGAGAAATCAGAGCAAACATAGTTCGGGCTACTACGACCATTGGTTGGTTCAAGTGTTTTAAACCGAGTAGGGTTAAACCTTCATTCTAGCAGTTAGGTGTATGCTGCTTGACTATTGGAGACTTAGGCGTTACCTATTTGCGGTAGAACCAAGAGTTAACGACACTCTCTTTATGAAAATGATTTTCCATTAATCCCGAAGGATAAAAAGGTTTGGAGTTTTTGTTTTTGTGTTTTTTAAGACAAGAAGTGAATTGAGTTATGGTTTGAAACTCATGTCGCACTAAAGACTATGACTCGAGAGCGAATGTGTCGGATATCGCCCGAAGGGCATACGCTAAACACTCTAGACAGTTGAGAGGAGGCCCCCCAACCATCATTTCTTGAATATTTAAGGCTCGTAGCGCACGACAAAAATTGTTCTTTATTAAGTGTTTTGAATCGTTTAGGGGGTGAGAAAAGAAAGACATAAACTAAGGGGAAACTGGACCCTAAAGTTGTCATACACAATGCTCCTAAAGTTGGGATGAAAGAAAAGAACTACCCTAATGTTGTCATGCATAGGATTGAACACTTAATGTCTCCCCTACTCCCATCCTGAACGGAGGGACTAGGAATCCTAGGGGGATCATGGCACAAGGCCAAGTAAACACTAAATAATTCACTCACAAATGAAATGAGAAAGAAAAGAAATTGACTTGAACAAGTCAACATGCA
This sequence comes from Lathyrus sativus, assembly GCA_963859935.3. NCBI lineage: Eukaryota > Viridiplantae > Streptophyta > Magnoliopsida > Fabales > Fabaceae > Lathyrus > Lathyrus sativus. The sequence goes on from OZ012736.1 coordinate 21,977,724, forward strand.
ATGCAAACAAATGAGATGCAAAGAAAAGATGCAACAAACAAGGAATAAAGGGAGGAAAACATGCAATAAACAAGTGACAAGCCACAAAATACATTAATTTGTAAATTCAAAATAACATGCTAAAATAAAAATGAAATGCCTCACCCAAGGCTTGAACTCAAGACCTTGGGGTCATAGGCTTAAAACCAAACCAACCCAACCACCTTCATGCGTGTGAAATAAAAAAGGAAAAGGAAAGTAGAAATATTGAAACAATGAAAAATCATAAAAAGAAGCAAAAACGCCCCCGCTGGGGGTCGAACAGAGGATCAATGGCATGGCAAGTGACTTAAGAGCAAGGTACTAACCACTGGGGTGGCGATACATCCGTGTATCAAGCCACCCCAGCTCTACATAAACCATACTTCGTGCGCAGGCTGGGCCTAATGCAAGGCAAGGCAAGTGAAAATGCCAAAAACGATTCCACCCTAACTTCTTCAAATATTGATCAATTTTAGTGAAACAAAAGTCAAACTTGCTTGAAATTTTAAGAGGAATGCAATGGTAATATTAAAATTTTGAAATGATGCTCATACAATAAAATTTGAAGGTTCATGCAATTATGAGCTTTTGAAATGCATTTTCAAATCTGAGTGAAACATGAACATGCGTATCCTGATCTAATGTCATGTACACTTCAAAAACATGCTACAAACAAGGTCTGGATAGAGGAAGTCATCGACAAGGCATTAGATTTAGAAATGGCATATCAGTTGAAAATTTCACATTTTTGATTGAAAGTAAACACAGAAAGTTGCAAGTCCAAATCAACCCTACTTTCAAACATGACTCACTCAAACACAACACGAATAGAGCATATAGGGACTTTAAATCAAAACTGTCAGCAAGAGATTCAAAATCAAGTGAGACTGCAACGATGCCTCCAAAACTGTTTGCAGCAGAAATAAAATAAAGCAAAGTGACCTATAACAATCAATCCATCCACAACAATTGACTTAACATCCACAAGACCTAAGCATATCAAAACAAAAGCAAGTCCAAGGCAATTACATGTTCAAAACAGTTGGCACAACACAAATTGGCCTGAACAGGACTTATACAAACTGCTCTTATCAACATGTCACACTATCTACAATCCATCAAAGTTTCAAATGCAAACAATGCTCTAAATCACACCTAGACTAAACAGAACCAACAACATTCACAAATGGAAAAGATCAAAATCAAATCCAACACCAATCATCTTGACAGTTGCAATTTTAATGAAATTGGTTTAAAATGGACTTGGCACAATGTTAAAACAAGGATTTATGACAACAACTTTTTATCAATCCAAACTGCACTAGGCCATGAACTTCACGCACATATGGATTTTAAAGATTCAACTGAAGCTTTAATAACACAAAAGGTTAACGAACCTCAAAACAGACCATGATAGCAAGTTGATGCTTTCACCAAATCATGTTTTAATCAGCATACACAGTGAATTTCTACATCAGTGATTTCACAAAAGTAACACATACACATACAAACTTTTCAAACCAACACTCAAGTTGATCTAAACAGCAACTTAACCAGCTTGTTCATACCTAACATGCTTAGTAATTCTAAACTAGTTTCAAACAACAATAAGCCATGTTATGCAGGGGTTCTGTTTATAAGTCCAAGACTTAACTCTAGCACAAACTTTAAAGTCTCATCCAACAGAAATAGCATTGGGTTCTAATGCTAAACACTAATTCAAACCAAAGTTCTGGTGGCAGTTACTAATGTAAGCATACTTAGTTAGACAGATCCAGAAACATCACCATTTAAATGCCTCTAAAACAAGTAGTTAGCAAAAATCCTAAGCTCTAGGGGGAAGCTACCAAACCATGACAGTTGGCTTTCAACAGAATAAGAATAATATGTTAGCATGAACATTCAAAACATTGAAACCTTGAGATACTAACAAGTGATTCAGAATAGGATTCAAACAGATTTGAGGCACTCAACCATTTTAAATTCTCAAGTCATCTCTCACCTGGCTATACAACTCTGCTCCAAACACTCTTAGATAGCAACCCCTTTAAATTCTCTAATGACAGTAACACAAGTCACCTAGATCTATTCAAGCACAAAGTTAAATTCCTCAAATGAAAATGGAAACTTAATCTGTATAAGAACACACAATCACACACCAGAACCTTAAGGCAATCATGACTTCTCAATGTCAAATAACAGCATAACAATGTTGATCACCAAATGCTCCAAAAGTCAAGTGGGTCACTTTAACATAACCATCACAGTAACCTCAAGACAGCAGCAGAACCAAAATTCAAACCAAGGGAAAAGGTTCAGCAGTAAGGCATCCTTGTTCTAATTGATATGCCTTAAATTAATGTCTTTACACAGACCAACCAAACCCTCACAAATCCAACAACACACTTAAAATAGCAAGGCTTATGAGTTTCTAACATTAAGAATCAAGAAGTTGGTTTTGAAAACAGAAACAACCACATAAACTGTCACCATAATGTAAATGCTTGTTTAATGTAAACAAAGTAATAACTCAACCATAGTTCAACAACATAATCACCATTATTACCTAATCAAAACCCTTATGCAAACTGTCCCATGCCTACTGTTGCACCCCAAATTTGACCAACTACTTATCACTATTTGGCTCATGTTTCGACTCATTTCATTTCGCATTTGCATACCACGTACATTGCATTTTTTCCAGTCAGATTGACTTTATCGGGATTACAGCCCTCTGATCGCGCTTCAAGCATTTCAGACCAATACGAGGACGTATTGTGAGAATCGGTGCTCGTCCCGGTGTTTTCAGCTCTCGCTGTTGTTTTTGAGGACATCTCGGTGTCCGGTTTTTTACCGTTTATTTCGATATAGTCGTTAATCGATTTAATCGGTTTCCTCGCCTTTTTAGGGTTTTTCCTTGTTTTCTAGATTTTTTATAGATTTAATTGATTTTTCTAGATATTAGTTAGTTAGATTTTTTTAATAGATATTAATTGCTTTTAAGTGGATTTTAGTATTAATTTCTTTTTAGGAATAAATCATATTGTTTTAGGTGTTAAGTAGATTTTTAGATAATAATTTTTAATAGGATAATCTCTTTTATTAGGATTTTCTTTAATAGAAATTAATAGAGTTTTAATAAATAGTTTAATAGGGTATTTCTTTTTACTAGGTTTTTTATATAGAAATAAATAGAGTTTCCATTTTTTATTAGTTTATAGAAATAAATAGAGTTTCCATTTTTTATTAGTTTATAAATTTAATAGAGTTTTTATTAGTTTAGAGATTAATAGAGTTTTTTTTAGGTTAATTCTCTTTTTTAGATTTAATTAGAATTTAATAGAGATTAATTAGGTCTTAATCATTTAGTTAGATTTTAATTAGAGTTTATTAGGTCTAATTAGGATTATATTAGTTTTAATTTTCATTTTAGGCGTTAAGTGCAGTTTTTAATCTTAGTTAGTGTTAATTGAGTTTTCATTAGGATTAATCTGTTTTAATTAGTTATTAATCAAAGTATGAATTTAATGGGCCATTGGTCAGCGTTTTGGAGGCCCAGCACAACCCCAGTCCACGTGTCCAGCATATAAGCATCCCATGTGTTCATTTCAGAATCTCTCTCCATCCACGTTTCACCCTCTGGTCACTCCACGTATTCGCTTCAATGGCCATGTTCTCTTCTCCAATTTCCACACGCGTGCATTCTCAGAGTCTTCCCCACTTGATTGTCACGTTTATCTCCATTCAATGGCCACGTTTTCCCCTCTCCGCTGCCACGTTTCGCTCTGAGAAGCCCCCACCTCACTTCTCCCATCACCACGTGTAACACATGCAGTCTCTCTCCCTCTGCACTACAACGCGTGTCCCACCACTCACCCTTCACCGGAGACCCCGCCGCCGGCCATGCAGCCGCTGCGCTAACCGCATCCGATCACTCTAACGGTCACCGGAGGGCTGCGAAGTCGCCGGAAACTTCATCCCTCATTCATCTTCCCCAGAACTCCTCCACCAATCTCCAGTAATCGTCCAAAATCCTCACCGTTTCTTCAGCCCAATTCGCTGGAAACATCATCCTATCTTCAAACATCTCCAGAAAAGCACTGTGTTCTTCATCCCAGATTCGCCCAGAAACGAAGAACATTCGTCCACCTTCATCTTGATCTTCATAGAATTTCCAGATCTGCAAGCGATCTTCAGGTACTCACCGATCTTCATAGATCTTAGCGATTTTCCAGATTTCTCAAGCAAGTTCGTCATCTGTTCTTGATTCCACCCAGATTCATCCAGAAGATGATGAAGATTCTTCAACTTCATCCTTGTTCTTCATGTTGTTCGAGCCTTCATCACTGACATTTTTCCAGATCTTGATTCAAGATCTTCAACATCAAGAACAGCTTCAAGACTCATCGAGCACTCTCCAGATCTATGAATCCTCAACGACCTTCATCAAGATCTTCAACCGTTCTTGCATTTTTTCCAGGTCTTCATCCACATATGTTCGTCAGTTCATGTACTTTCCCAGAAGGATGGTTCCAATCTTCAAGATCTTTTAAGATCATCATCAAGCATTTCCAGAACCTCAAGAATTCATCAGATCTTCGTGTGAGCTTCATCCGATCTTCATCACCATTTTCCAGTTTTTCCAGATTCGTCAAGAACACTACTCCTCCGCCCAGATCGTCACATGTATGTTCATGTTCTTCGCAGATTTAGCACCAAAGCCTTAAGATCTTCAACCAAACGCGCCTCAGCTTCCAAACGTCTCAAGGATCATCCATGCATCTCCAGATGCTTCGTCATCCAGCATTCATCAGGTTTTTCCTTCAAAGCGTTGAAACTTCACTTTCGGTTTATTCTTCAATTGGCGTCTGGAGACACAACGACCTTCATTATCTTCCAGATCTCCTCTGAGCGTGGTTGTTATTGTCTCGTTGATGGTTACCGGATTTAGAATGTGTTTTTGGTTTGAGAGAGATCGGATAAAGAATCTTGTGGAGTTGAAAGGCTTAGGAGATTTGAGGTGAGTTCTGGGATTGAGTATCTGAGAGAGGTAGAAAGGTTGAAGATGAATGAGAGAGAGAGTTGGAGAGGAGAGGATGGACGGCGCATGAACAGTGTTTTGCCAGATTGGGATTAGGGTTTGTGTTCGCTGATAGTGAAAAAGTTGGGTACGTGGCCAGATTGGGTATTAGGCCTCAAGCCCGTTCACATTGATTTCTGATGTCCGTAAACCCCCCGTTTTTGGCCGAGAAACCCTCCGTTTTTGTTGTTGTTTGGCTATTGGGCTGGGCCCTGTGTGCACTTCTGGCTACACCCCTCCGTTTTCTCCCAACACCCCCTCCCCGTTTCTGTACATTTTTGCTGGGCTGGGCCCAGATCCTTGTATTGTTTTTGCTGTATACCCCTCCTGCTGCAGTTTGCACCCCCCTTTGTTTTTCTCTTCTTTTTTTTTTCATTATTTTTTTATAGTCATTTGTTTAGATTTTTTTAAAAGAAAAGAATATGTAATGGAAAATATAGTGATATAAAAATGATAGTTTTTTAATATTTTATTTTTAGGAAATATTTTCTTTTTAGGATATTTTCTTTTAAGAATTTCTTTTAAGCCTTTTAGAAATAGTTTTAAATGTCCATTTGTTAGGGGACTTCTTTGCACTTTTAGAAGTAGTTTTAAAAGTCCACTTGTTAGGGGACTATTTTCCATTAGATTTTCCATGATAGATGGATAAGATTTTTAGGAGTTTATTTTCCTGTACTCAATCATTGTAACACTTTCCGAATATTAATAAAATGAGATTTGTGTTGTGGTCCCCGTTCTACCCCTAGCTGTAGCTGAACTACAGCTGCTCTGATTTTCTCTGAAGAGAATATGTAGGCATAGGATGCGATATCCTAGCGAGCACACTAACAACTAACCTTTTGTTCTCCTCGCTGATGTGCGATCGAGACTTTCCCGCTGACGACTGATGTTATCCTTTTCTCTTGCCCGAGTGCATTTGAGACCAGACCGTAGTTCTAGTTCCCGTAGGTTCTCATACCTCGAAACCCGACATACTACGTCCGTTCTACCGCAAACAGGTACGCCTAAGTCTCCAATGGTCGAGCAGCATCCACCTAACTGCTAGAATGCGTACGCTAGTATCGTCAATCATTTCTCTCACCCCCGTGTGACCGAGAACACCCTTGTCTAGCCGTAGTTAGCCTGAACTACGTCATGCTCTGATTTCTCTGATGAGAATACGTAGGCCCAAGACGCGACGTCGTGCCGAGCAACTAACCCGTAGTTTCCCGAACTACGTAGACTCTGATTTCTCGTTCTCTGATGAGAATACGTAGGCATAGAGTGCGACGCTCTATCGAGTCAATTTCTTTCCGTTTAGATCTAGCAGCCGTAGATAGATTGTTTTTCACCCGTAGACAAACCAAGCAAGCGTGGATCCCGTCGAGTACGACGAACGTGAGGGGTGCTAATACCTTCCCCTTGCGTAACCGACTCCCGAACCCAGACAATGGTTGCGACGACCTTGTCTTACCCTTTTTCGTCAGGTTTTTCCGATCGTTTCCTTTCCCGCTCTGAGGGATAAATAACGAAAGGTGGTGACTCTTCTATTGTGCCGGCACCTTATTTTCGCGCAAGCGACAACTGACGACTCTGCTGGGGACCGAACCCAGAATCTCTGGTTCTCCGGTTCCCTGCGAGAGTCAATCCTAGCGCTTGTATGATTACTTGTTGGGTTGCGTTTATTTACCGCATTTTACTTCTCACACTTTATTTCCCGCATTTTATTTTCAGTATAATATGATTATTTGTGCTGTTGTGGGATGGGAGCTCTGATGAGTGAGAAGCCAGACCCAGGCTTGAGTGCACCATAGACTTAGAGTGAAAATTAGTGGGCGCGTGCTTGCTTTGTAGGCACTAGTGTCTCATGAAATTCACGCTCAGACGAGGTTCTCCCGGTTGGCTTCTCTTTCAACCCTTTGGGTTGAGATGGTTGCTGGTTTGGTGGATTGTCGACTCTGGGGACCGATCATTTGTGATTCAGCTAAGCGAGGCCGCTTCATGAGCTGGTGATGCCACACCTTCTGGGTATCGTATCACCCCTCTTGAAAGTCTGTGACGCTGATGAACGCATAGGATGCCGAACTTGTGTCAGTTTAGGTCCATACCCGTGAGTGGGAGGGTTTTTGCAAGAAACTTGACTTCAAGCCTACCCGATATCTTGGTTTTCTCTCATCGGAGCAGACTTATTACGTTAGCAGCGCAGCAACGATCAGAGCTTTGTGGGGGTTGTGATCCCGTGTTTGCTGCATCTTGCATTGCATTTGCATGAACATTCCTGCATCATATTGCATGTCATTCGCCAGCTAGTCAGAGCTCTTATCCAGCCGTTGTTTTGATTCTGAAGGTGAGTGCTGAAGACGACCAAGGGGTTGAAGCAGATTTGATCAGAGTCAAGCAGTATAGTCAGTTGGCAGTTGTTGGTGGCTATGTCAGAGAGCAGCTTCCAGTTCGTTGATACCTTGTCAGGTTTCACTATGACGTCCAATCCTTTGTATGGATATATGCATGACGAAGACTTTCCGCGAGTGAACAACCTTACTGCAGCTCAGCTTGTACAGCCTTCTATTGAAGACCGAGACCTACGTGAGCAGTTTGTCGTCCGAGGTGAACGGTCTCCTTCTGTTGATATCTCAGACTACCAGGGTTTTGCCTTCCCTGTGCCAAAGTCCCGAAGAGAGGTCCCGATAGCAAAGACTGAAGACCCATTAGCTCCCGTGTATGCTGAAAGGTTTCGTGCATTGGATGAAAGATTCAAAGCCTTGAAAGGTAAAGACGCTGTTAACCCTAGTGCTGCAGACATGTGTCTGGTTCCTGGCCTAGTGTTACCTCCGAAGTTCAGAATGCCGAGGTTCGAAAAGTACAAAGGAGATATTTGCCCGAAGCAACATTTGGTGATATTCTGCCGAAGAATGACTTCATTTGTGCACAACGACAAGTTGATGATTCACTGCTTTCAAGATAGTCTGACTGGGGCACCTCTGAGTTGGTATATGCAGTTAGAGCATAATCAGATTCGATCGTGGGTGGATATAGCCAATGCTTTTCTGAAACAGTACGACTACAATCTTGATGAAGCTCCTAGTCGCATGCAGCTGCAAGAATTATCTCAAGGGAACAATGAACCTTTCAGAAAGTATGTTCAGAGATGGAGAGAATTTGCCGCTAGAGTGCAACCGCCGCTTCTAGACCAAGAGTTGAAAGGCATGTTCGTAAACTCCTTGCAGAGCCCGTACTTCGAAGGGATGCTTGGAGTTGCACCAAACTTCTCTTAATTGGTAAGGGCAGGAGAACGCATCGAGTATGGTGTAAAGACTGGAAGAATCCAGAATGTTTCAGGCGGTCAGGCTAGTGAAACTGAATCTCTCTATAGCTTTCAAACTGAAGAAGGAATTGTGGTCAATGCAGTCCTGACAGATGTCGGGTATCCTCAAGACGAATCGGTGAAATCTGTCGGTTCTTCGTCTTCTCAGCGGTCAACATCTTCTATGTCTCGTTATTCTGGACAGACAATTGTGCCTAGGGCACCACATCGGGAACTTTATGTCGCTCCTCTTGCAAATCCACGAGCCCGTGGCCGAGGTTATCAGAATCAGCGTCAGAATCAGAACCGACCTCGTAACAACTTGGAACGAAGGAATGCTCCTTCTCATCCAGTTCCTGTGCCGTATAGCCAGATTCTTCCGCATTTGATTCAGAATTCTCTGGTGGAACCTAAAGCTCTCAAGCCCGTGCCAGAGCCTTACCCTCCTGGGTATAATCCCCACGTTCAGTGTCGATACCATGGTGGATCTCCAGGGTATTCAACTAAAGATTGCAAAGCTTTTCAGGCAAAAGTGCAACAGTTGATCGACAAAGGGTGCAATTCCTTTCCAGAAGAAGTTTTGGTTGTGCATGACAACCTCTCAGCTGTCTGAGCTTGCAGATTCAGAGGGTTATTTCCAGAGGCCAGTGGTCCAGACAGGAAGGCGTCCTCAACATTGGCAGTCCTCAGACTTTTTATCATTTGTAGTTTCTTTTCTGTTAGTTACTACTTGTTGTTAAACATTGTTTGTTTCGAACGGTAATATTAATAAAGTGACTATGCATTTTTTCTGAATTAATCATGTCGTTGTCACTCATTTGCTGCATTGCACTGACACTTGCATTTTATTTACTCCACTTTATCACTATGATTAGTAAAGATTGGAGGGAGGATGATGAAACTGAATACTCATAACCGATGATCGTATGCTTTCAGATAAAACCTTGCCTATGATGTACAGGCATTGTTTCAAATCCCCTAAACACTGGAGAGATAAGGAAGAGAATCCCTTGTTAACCACTTCGAGCCGAGAAATAGGAGTTTCTTTCGGACTTTTAAACCCTCACATCTTAACCCGGGGCAGGGTAGTTGTCAATTAGCTTGACCGAGCGTTCAAATCCTATAGAGGAGTGTTGTCTTTCGAGGACCAATCACATCATATTCCTCCCTAGAGGTCGTACCTCGTCAACCACAATGGTTAAACCTCACCAATCAGGAGTGAGACAGTTATAAACCTCTCGGATGAATCCAGATAGCCAGTGTCGCACGACTTGTTTCGAAGAAAAAAAGAAAGAATAAGAAAGCCCGCTAAGTAAAAGAAAAGAAAAGCTGGAAAGCAAATACTTAGGCAAAAATCAGGGCATCCCGCTGGACTTCAAAAGAAAAATCGAAGAGAACTCTGAAGAGTCAGTCCAGGCAAAAATTAGGGAATCAAAAGAATGAAAAAGAAAGGATATAAAAAGAAAAATTCTCGAACAAGGACAAAGTCGTGTAGATACAGGCACCGAAACAAAAAGGAGTAACTGTCACTCCGAAACACCTTGTGAATTCTTTAACCAGTTGTTCCCAATATTCAACATACCTCTCGAAGAGGCGAGCGCTCGAGCCAAGTTAACTGAACTTTAGGATCGGAGATCATCACGTATAAGGGGTGGGTACAAATCGTAATTTGAGCCAAATATCCTTTGTTTCACGAATCGTGAACCCGACCGCGATACAACCCTTAAAAGACCTAATTGAGGCAGGGTTTATTCTGAAAGCGCATTACGATAAGGTTGAGTAACCTGACTCCTACATGATCTGCTAATCATATCCTTGTTGTATTTTTCACTGATCGAATCAGCACTACGTTTGAACTCTTTGGTTCATTCGCCACTCACTATCATGTAAATGAGTGATAGCATACATTTTTTCAAAATCTGCATGAACACTGCATTAAAATTACCATTCGTGAATAAACAATTTTAATTGCAGGTCAGTAGTTGATACGAAGGAACTCCAACAGAGAGTAGTCAATCAGGACTGAATCGTAGCAGTCTGGATCAGAACGGTATGTTGTGAAACCCTGTGAATCAGGGGCATTGACTTCCTATGAGTTTAGAATCAGTTTGTCTGAGGACAAGTCCTGAAGCATCGGTTGATTATGGGACAGATTATTCAAGAAGCAGTTGATCAGAAGTGAATCTTCTCGAGACCCAATCAGGGGCAGTCATCCAGAACTCTTGTGATTTGAGGGCAGATCCCTCCGGTGTTCAATCAGGGCATGTTGAGTCGCTCAACGCTCGTTCGGGGGCAAGCTACTTCAGAAGTATACTGAAACCAACCATGCTGAGAGTTGGTTAGTTAAGGATGAATCCTTCCGTTGTACAGATATTGGGGCAAGCCATCTGAAGATTGTCTCGTTGCCAGCCGTTTTCTGTTCAGAATGAATTTTCCCAAAAGTCGGATTGGGGCAAGTTGAATTGCACTGGGGCAGGTTGTTCAAATGAGTTTGTTCACCCTAGCAAGAGTTGAGTGTCGGGGAATCGTGTCATTACCCAGCCAAAAAAAAACCTGAACCTTCTGAAGAAGCCTTGCTGTCATTGGATTGTTATCCTACAGCTTAACCTGTTACTTGGCTGAACCTTGTAACCAAATCGTTTTAAAGTCCAGTTCTCGTCTGGCAAACCGGAGATCAGTTCTCGTCTGAAATCCAAACCAGAAACCAGCCCTGTCTGGTCACCTTTTCGGTAACCTATTGTTCAACCAGTTCTCGTCTGGCTAACACAGTTTTAAAGTCCAGTTCTCACCTGGCAAACCAGAAATCAATTCCCGTCTGATATCCAAACCGTAAGTCAGTTCTCGTCTGACGACCTAATATATTTCGCCACCAGTTCTCGTCTGGTAGTCCACCTTAAATGCTAGTTCTTGTCTAGTATTTCCCTTTCAAATCCACTTTCGTTGGTAACCAGAAAAAATCCATATCACCATAAACCTATCCCTAAACCAAAAAGCCTAATTGTACCTGGCCCGATGATTCCTAGTGACTTGTCACATTCCCCGACACAAGGCTCGAGTGATCACAGCTCCATGATTGGTATTCTGTATTCCCTGTGTTGATGTTGTTGAATCAGGATTATTTTCTCAGCAGAGATGTACAGTTTGAGATTGTTTCCCCTGAGCAGTTTGAGATTGCGGCAAATTGAGATGGCATCTATCCCTTATCAGAGTAGGATCAAGATTATCCTCAGCAGGGCGAGATTGATATTCCCGGCAGAGTATGGCCATCCTGAGCATTGAACGTTGATTAGCCTGATGTGCTACTTTCCTAGGTGGGTTGAGACTGAAGCTTTCCCTGACCAGTAGATTTGGGTTTATTTCCCCAGCAGTGGGACTGATGCAATGTTGTATCCCCACAGAGTCCGAGTTTGACTCCTTTTCCCTCCGAGTCCAGGTCATTGACTCATCCCTCAAGCAGAGGTCGACGTTGATTCCATCATTGAGTAATCTCCAGACAGGTAGACTTTGATGTAAGCCGAGATAAGTTATTTCTCAGCAGCTTGCTTCGTACCCTATAAGGACTTAAGGTGTTCAAAAAAGGACCATTCCGGGTTGTTTTCCTCAGTGAAGTGAGATTCAATTTCAGTGACCAATTGGTATCCTCCGCAGACGCCAGAGGTGTTTCATTGATAGGATCGATACATCTCCAACAGAGTTGTACAATGAGAAGCTAAGGACTGATATCCTCAACAATGTTGATACACAGGTATTCCTCATCAGACTTGATAGTCCGACAGGTGTTACCCAGAAGGGTCAGTCTCCATAAGGCGTACGCAAGATTACCCTCAGCAGATCAGGATTGATATCCCCGATAAAGTTCAGCAGTCCCTCCCCGCAGAGTCTGAACGCGAGATCAGGAGCATTAATATGTATTCCCAAGCAGAGAAGATTCTCTCCCCAATCAGATGTATCCTGAAGGAACGTCATCTCCTCAGCTGAGTCAGGCGCCGAAGCGTGTGCTCATCCCCCAGCACCAGGTCACAAGTGCAGGTTTCGTAGGAAACTATTCGTACACTGAAGTGTGCAGCAATTGATGGTTCAAGACTGAAGTCTCCAGCGGAATTGAAATTCCCCGCAGAGTCGTACTCTCCCCCGAAGCCGGATGATTCCTCCTTCTCCAGCGGAATTGAAATTCCCCACAGAGTCGTACTCTCCCCGGCAAGCATAACGATTTCTCCTTCCTCAGCCGAGTCTGCAGATCCCCAAGAGAGTCGAGTCCTTGGAAGCCGCTGAAGCCATGATTGGTTTTTCCCTCAGTAGAATGTTGAACAGCTAATGCTGTATTTCCCCACCGGAGTCGTTCTCTCCAGGAAAGTTTAGTCGCGAAGGCCGCGCAGTTTATCTCTGTGATTGATATCGTTTCCTCGACATTTTGTGGTTTGAATACCCAGATGAGCAGGTCCAGGTTCTCGTAGAGCTTCGTTCCCCTGCATCAGTCAGCTGAAGATCATTTCCCTAGACGGAGTCCAATTGAGATTGGTGTGACTTCTTCTTCTCGGCAGGATGATTCCTCCTCTCCACCAGAGTGGTTCTTTCTCCTTGACAAGAGGTTTTTCCCTTCAGCATTTATTTTGCTGATGGGGCCATAGCATGTTGCATGATTGCATAGCATTTACCCTGAGAACGCATAGCATTTCCACCGTGTGGAGCATTACGTCATTGTCAAAGCATATGCATACGAGACATGAGCCAGGTCACCACCGTTCTTGTTTTGCAAATGTTCCTCCTCAGAATGGTTTGGCTCAAGATGATTCTTGAATTCTCCCCAACAAAGTCTTCGGTTCAAGATGATTCTTGAATTCCCCAGCAGGGCCGTTTGCTTAAGATGATTCTTAAGATCCCCGGTGCAGTTACCAGAGTTGAGTGCTCAAGTTGATACTTAGAGTCTCCAGTGAAGGTTGCCCAGGATGATTCCTGAAATCCCCAAGAGAGCCGAATCCTTGGAAGCTGCTCCAGCCATGATTGGTAGTTCCCCCAGTGAAGGTTTCCCAGGATGATTCCTGAAATTCCCAACAGAGTGTTCGCTCAGGATGATTCCTGAAATCTCCAGAATGGTCGTCGGTTCAAGATGATTCTTGAAATCTCCGGCGGAGTTATTTGTCCAAGATGATTCTTGAAGTCCTCAGCAGAGTTGATTCATCCAGAATGATTTCTGGACCCCCGGAGCGGAGTTACTTGATAGTTCTCCAGAATCCCCCAGCGGAGATGCGACATCCCCAGCAGGTTTTTGAACGGCGAAGTTGAAACCTCCCTTGAAGACTCCATGATTGAAGTCCGACCGTGTCAATGAAGCAGTTCTCTCAGCTGATGCGGAGTGCCTGATGGCAGAGGTTTAGATGTTCCCAGTTGGCTCATGATTGACCAAGAATTCTATTCCCGACTTGCTGACGAAGTCCGGCTGATGCCCAACAGTTCTTTGAATGCCTGATGGCATGATCAACCTGATGGTTGAAGTCCGGCTGATGCCTGACAGATTTCTTGGAATGCCTGATGGCATGATCAACCTGATGGTTGAAGTCCGGCTGATGCCCGACAGATTTCTTGGAATGCCTGATGGCATGATCAACCTGATGGTTGAAGTCCGGCTGATGCCCGACAGTTTTCTTTGAATGCCTGATGGCATGATCAACCTGATGGTTGACCTGATGAGTCCCGAGGAATTCTTCTACTATGACACAGAACGCCTGATGGCATAATCAACCCTGTATTACCGGTTACCGAGTGACCAGTGACCCCTTGATGAATTAAGGACGAATATCTACAGCAAAATTAGATGATCATCCTGATGGAGATTTGAAATCAGACTTTTCCCCGGTTACCACGTGACCAATTCCCCGACAAGTTGCCGTGCAACTGTCTTGCTCAGTTTTGAAGATGTTCCTACCAATCAGAGTATCGTTTACCTGTGAGGTTAGCAAATCACCCGTTACCGTGTAACCAGTGATCCCTCGATGATTTGAGGACGCAATGACATCAGATGAATCAGAGAATCATCCTGAAGGAGGTTCAGATTAGTATTTCTCCAGCTAGTTGCCGTGCAGCCATTTCAGCGTCCGAAGATTTGTTCTCACCAGAGTACCGTGTACTTGTGTAGTTGGCAAATTTCCGGGTTCTTTGGTATTCAACCGTCTTCTACCTTTGAATGTTTGAAAGTCGTTCGGTCTTCAACCCTTCAGGTCCAAGCCGTTTGAATAGGGGCATCTGTTGCACCCCAAATTTGACCAACTACTTATCGCTATTTGCCTCATGTTTCGACTCATTTCATTTCGCATTTGCATACCACGTACATTGCATTTTTTCCAGTCAGATTGACTTTATCGGGATTACAGCCCTCTGATCGCGCTTCAAGCATTTCAGACCAATACGAGGACGTATTGTGAGAATCGGTGCTCGTCCCGGTGTTTTCAGCTCTCGCTGTTGTTTTTGAGGACATCTCGGTGTCCGGTTTTTTTACCGTTTATTTCGATATAGTCGTTAATCGATTTAATCGGCTTCCTCACCTTTTTAGAGTTTTTCCTTGTTTTCTAGATTTTTTATAGATTTAATTGATTTTTCTAGATATTAGTTAGTTAGATTTTTTTAATAGATATTAATTGCTTTTAAGTGGATTTTAGTATTAATTTCTTTTTAGGAATAAATCATATTGTTTTAGGTGTTAAGTAGATTTTTAGATAATAATTTTTAATAGGATAATCTCTTTTATTAGGATTTTCTTTAATAGAAATTAATAGAGTTTTAATAAATAGTTTAATAGGGTATTTCTTTTTACTAGGTTTTTTATATAGAAATAAATAGAGTTTCCATTTTTTATTAGTTTATAGAAATAAATAGAGTTTCCATTTTTTTATTAGTTTATAGATTTAATAGAGTTTTTATTAGTTTAGAGATTAATAGAGTTTTTTTTAGGTTAATTCTCTTTTTTAGATTTAATTAGAATTTAATAGAGATTAATTAGGTCTTAATCATTTAGTTAGATTTTAATTAGAGTTTATTAGGTCTAATTAGGATTATATTAGTTTTAATTTTCATTTTAGGCGTTAAGTGCAGTTTTTAATCTTAGTTAGTGTTAATTGAGTTTTCATTAGGATTAATCTGTTTTAATTAGTTATTAATCAAAGTCTGAATTTAATGGGCCATTGGTCAGCGTTTTGGAGGCCCAGCACAACCCCAGTCCACGTGTCCAGCATATAAGCATCCCATGTGTTCATTTCAGAATCTCTCTCCATCCACGTTTCACCCTCTGGTCACTCCACGTTTTCGCTTCAATGGCCACGTTCTCTTTTCCAATTTCCACACGCGTGCATTCTCAGAGTCTTCTCCACTTGATTGCCACGTTTATCTCCATTCAATGGCCACGTTTTCCCCTCTCCACTGCCACGTTTCGCTCTGAGAAGCCCCCACCTCACTTCTCCCATCACAACGTGTAACGCATGCAGTCTCTCTCCCTCTGCACTACAACGTGTGTCCCACCACTCACCCTTCACCGGAGACCCCGCCGCCGGCCATGCAGCCGCCGCGCTAACCGCCTTTGATCACTCTAACGGTCACCGGAGGGCTACGAAGTCGCCGGAAACTTCATCCCTCATTCATCTTCCCCAGAACTCCTCCACCAATCTCCAGTAATCGTCCAAAATCCTCACCGTTTCTTCAGCCCAATTCGCCGGAAACATCATCCTATCTTCAAACATCTCCAGAAAACCACTGTGTTCTTCATCCCAGATTCGCCCAGAAACGAAGAACATTCGTCCACCTTCATCTTGATCTTCATAGAATTTCCAGATCTGCAAGCGATCTTCCGGTGCTCACCGATCTTCATAGATCTCAACGATTTTCCAGATTTCTCAAGCAAGTTCGTCATTTGTTCTTGATTCCACCCAGATTCATCCAGAAGATGATGAAGATTCTTCAACTTCATCCTTGTTCTTCATGTTGTTCGAGCCTTCATCACTGACATTTTTCCAAATCTTAATTCAAGATCTTCAACATCAAGAACAGCTTCAAGACTCATTGAGCACTCTCCAGATCCATGAATCCTCAACGACCTTCATCAAGATCATCAACCGTTCTTGCGTTTTTTCTAGGTCTTCATCCACATGTTCGTCAGTTCATGTACTTTCCCAGAAGGATGGTTCCAATCTTCAAGATCCTTTAAGATCATCATCAAGCATTTCCAGAACCTTAAGAATTCCTCAGATCTTCGTGTGAGCTTCATCCGATCTTCATCACCATTTACCAGTTTTGCCAGATTCGTCAAGAACACTACTCCTCCGACCAGATCGTCACATGCATGTTCATGTTCTTCGCAGATTTAGCACTAAAGCCTTAAGATCTTCAACCAAACGCGCCTCAGCTTCCAAACGTCTCAAGGATCATCCACGCATCTCCAGATGCTTCGTCATCCAGCATTCATCAGGTTTTTCCTTCAAAGCGTTGAAACTTCACTTTCGGTTTATTCTTCAATTGGCGTCTGGAGACACAACGACCTTCATTATCTTCCAGATCTCCTCTGAGCGTGGTTGTTATTGTCTCGTTGATGGTTACCGGATTTAGAATGTGTTTTTGGTTTGAGAGAGATCGGATAAAGAATCTTGTGGAGTTGAAAGGCTTAGGAGATTTGAGGTGAGTTCTGGGATTGAGTATCTGAGAGAGGGAGAAAGGTTGAAGATGAACGAGAGAGAGAGAGTTGGAGAGGAGAGGATGGATGGCACATGAACAGTGTTTTGCCAGATTGGGATTAGGGTTTGTGTTCGCTGATAGTGAGAAAGTTGGGTACGTGGCCAGATTGGGTATTGGGCCTCAAGCCCGTTCACATTGATTTCTACTGTCCGTACACCCCCCGTTTTTGGTCGAGAAACCCTCCGTTTTTGTTGTTGTTTGGCTATTGGGCTGGGCCCTGTGTGCACTTCTGGCTACACCCCTCCGTTTTCTCCCAACACCCCCTCCCCGTTTCTGTACATTTTTGCTGGGCTGGGCCCAGTTCCTTGTATTGTTTTTGTTGTATACCCCTCCTGCTGCAGTTTGCACCCCCCTTTGTTTTTCTCTTCTTTTTTTTTCATTATTTTTTTATAGTAATTTGTTTAGATTTTTTTAAAAGAAAAGAATATGTAATGGAAAATATAGTGATATAAAAATGATAGTTTTTTAATATTTTCTTTTTAGGAAATATTTTCTTTTTAGGATATTTTCTTTTAAGAATTTCTTTTAAGCCTTTTAGAAGTAGTTTTAAATGTCCATTTGTTAGGGGACTTCTTTGCACTTTTAGAAGTAGTTTTAAAAGTCCACTTGTTAGGGGACTATTTTCCATTAGATTTTCCATGATAGATGGATAAGATTTTTAGGAGTTTATTTTCCTGTACTCAATCATTGTAACACTTTCCGAATATTAATAAAATGAGATTTGTGCTGTGGTCCCCGTTCTACCCCTAGCTGTAGCTGAACTACAGCTGCTCTGATTTTCTCTGAAGAGAATATGTAGGCATAGGATGTGATATCCTAGCAAGCACACTAACAACTAACCTTTTGTTCTCCTCGCTGCTGTGCGATCGAGACTTTCCCGCTGACGACTGATGTTATCCTTTTCTCTTGCCCGAGTGCATTTGAGACCAGACCGTAGTTCTAGTTCCCGTAGGTTTCCATACCTCGAAACCCGACATACTACGTCTGTTCTACCGCAAACAGGTACGCCTAAGTCTCCAATGGTTGAGCAGCGTCCACCTAACTGCTAGAATGCGTACGCTAGTATCGTCAATCATTTCTCTCACCCCCGTGTGACCGAGAACACCCTTGTCTAGCCGTAGTTAGCCTGAACTACGTCATGCTCTGATTTCTCTGATGAGAATACATAGGCCCAAGACGCGACGTCGTGCTGAGCAACTAACCCGTAGTTTCCCGAACTACGTAGATTCTGATTTCTCGTTCTCTGATGAGAATACGTAGGCATAGAGTGCGACGCTCTATCGAGTCAATTTCTTTCTGTTTAGATCTAACAGCCGTAGATAGATTGTTTTTCACCCGTAGACAAACCAAGCAAGCGTGGATCCCGTCGAGTACGACGGACGTGAGGGGTGCTAATACCTTCCCCTTGCGTAACCGACTCCCGAACCCAGACAATGGTTGCGACAACCTTGTCTTACCCTTTTTCGTCAGGTTTTTCCGATCGTTTCCTTTCCCGCTCTGAGGGATAAATAACGAAAGGTGGCGACTCTTCTGTTGTGCCGGCACCTTATTTTCACGCAAGCGACACCTACACAACTAAGAGCAAGTATCAATACACTCAAAAGTATGATTTTCATATAGTTACAAACTTGTAACAGCCAACAAAACAATGTTGCTCATTAAATGACAACAAATTCATCATTACAATAATAAACCAATATTTCAAATACAAGCTAACAAGCAACACTCAAACATGTTTTCATGACATTTATGCAAATAAAGGAGAGAGTTTGAAGGCACCAACCTCTTATGAACCTCCCAAAAGTAAGCTAGCAGCAAGAGCAATATATTCCCTCCTCCCTTGAGCTTTCTTCCTTTTCCAACAACAAGTGACTCTTTAGGACAGTTTGAGCAAACAAGCTTCCAACTGTTTTTTGAAGTTTTAGACAGTTGAAAGAACCAAAAGGGAAGGTGTTCAAGGGGTCAAAGGGGTCCAAGCTGTTCTAGGCAGTGAGTTTTATCACTTTGTGCAGAAAAGTCAAACTAATGAGTGTGAGAAGTTGACTTTTGGTTTGGTGGGGCTTTTGATCAAGATAATGGTTAGAACACCTCCTAATGATGATTTGGAAGTTGTGTGGATGATTTTTAGGGTGATTGGATGATTGGAGAAGGTGCTGGTATGAAATTTGCACAAGGTAGTTTTTGTGGTTTTTGGGAGGAGTTCAAAACACAAGCTCTGGTTTTTCTTGCAACAGTGGTGGCTAGGGTTTCCTCAAGCTTCTCTTCAGCTTAAATATGAAGTGAGAAAGAGGTTTGAGGGGGTTTTACTGTGGTGAAAAATGAAGGGGCTGATTTGCATTATTTCATGAATTTTTGAATCAAGGGTGGATTAGAGAGATGGTACAGCAGTTGCTGCTAGGGTTATGCAGTAGTTGGACAAGGAGTGGTTGCTTTTGTGTATGCTAGAAACAGAATGGAGAGGCTGCAGGAATCAGAGCAAAGGGCAACTGCTTGTCTTTTCCTTGTTTTGGTAAGAAATTCAAAAATTGAGCAAAGAGGTACATGCCTTGGTTTGGCTCTTTTAGGCAATGTTTGGTGGGCTCTAAACACATGTTCTTGCGCATGGGATATAGAGAAAACCAGACTGCATGATTAAAATGCAAATATGCCAAAATGTCTTTGTAACACATGTCTTGTGAAAATGTTCAAACCACCAACTTTGGACCATGATAACTTGGTGCACAAAGATCAATTTGGCTAGAAATTATGCTCAAATGAAAGAGGAAATGACATAGAACAATTCTCATGTTGGATTCATCTTGATTTGAGGATTGGAAGACCATGAAAACTGATCAATTTGGCTTATTTTTTCCCAACTTTGTACATCCATAACTTGAGCTTCACAAATCATATGGAGGACTTCTAGGACTTTTTGGAAAGATTGGAACAAGCTTTACAATTTTCATTTGGGACCAAAGTTCATTTGACATCAAGAACTTGATGGAATTTGACTTGTAAATTGGGTCCAAAAATCTGCCTGAGCTTGCCAATTTTGAAATCATTGAAATCCTCAACTTTGATTAATCATAACTTGAGCTCCAAGTATCATATGATGATGAACTAGTACTCAAAAGAAAGCTTGAAATATAAGGAACAACTTTGATGTTTGATCCAAGTCATTTGAAACCTTAATCATGAAGAAAAATGGCCTTGAAGATGGCTGGTTCAACCATAAAACTTTCCATAAATGGAAAGTTTCTAAAACCCTAATTCTCCAAAATGGCAACCTTCAACAATTCTTGATTTTTCATGATTCCCTTGACTTTTATTGATCAAATTCCATCCATGGGTCATATTGAACTTGAGGAACATGATTTTGACCTCAAAAAGTCAGGAGTTGACTTTTTCACTACATAGTTGACTTTTTCCCCAAATCTCCTGATTTTCAATTGACTGATCAATTGAAGCTCTTCTGATTAAAATTGATGATAAACATCCAATCCCCAAACACCTTAGGACATATGGAAGACCATGGAAACAAGTCTTGCTCCCAAAAAACAAATTTATCCTGATTAAAAATGAAACCCTAATTTCACCCTTTTTGCCTAGGCATTGCTTAGATGAACTGAGTGACCATTTCCACTCCATTATAACCTTTGAGGTACTCAACAAGCTCCCACCTCATGCTTCTACCAATGATAGGTCTTCATGGACCCCTTGACAACCTTCTGATGATTCCTTGACAATGCTTTGGCACACCCCTCCTCTCTAGGAGCTCTGATAACTTCATGATGATGACATAAACACAACAACCTCTACCAATGCCTCTGCTTGAGCTTGTGGTAAATAAGGCTCTCCTCTTGGATGATACACAAACAAACACTTGATCCCCTGTAAGAACTATGCTATACAAATGCAAGATGCTAAAATACAATGAAACATAAGCCAAAGATTAAGAAAAGAGGTTGGTCAAATTTTGGGGTACAACAATCATCAACTTCAATCAATCCTCTACATTATACCTTGAGATAAACTTATCATCAATCCAAAGTATAAAATATGATCAAATGATCATTTAATGATAAGTTTGAAATGAAGAAATTTCAATCTATCAAGACGTCAATTCAAAGTCCAATTGAATAAGATGAAGTATCAATCAACCACAAATTATCAAAGTCAACAAGAGTCATAACATAAAATGGACCAAAATAATAATAAAAAACAATTTTAAAATGGAAAATAAAGAGAAAATACCAAAGAGGCATCAAACATCAAATAAATGTCCCCAAAAAATTGAGAAAATCACAAACACTATGAGTAATGAGATCTCAAAAGTTGGGATTAAAATTGCTTCAAAATAATTGAAAATGAATTGTTGAAAAGAAATTAAAAGAAAAATAAAGAGAAAATAACAATAAATACTAAAAATCATTTTAAAAATCTGAAGAAAAAAAACATATGTGGTAGAAAATATTTTTAATAAATTATGAAAAAAAATTAGAGTGAAAAAGGTTTTAGGAGCTATTTTAAATTAATTTTGAAAAAAAATAGAATTAAAAGGAAATAAAAAGAAAAAATAAATTTAAAAAAGCAACTGCTAGGTGGCATGGCACCTTGTGATTGGCTAGGAAATTCAAATTTCCCTCTGAAACGCGCAAACAACACAGTCGACTTAAACCTCTAGCCAAATTTGCAGATCCATGAACTTGGAGTTTTGAGCTCACACTATGCGTGCAAGCTTTTACTCCATTCATATTTCATGTCTCTCTACATTGGAGCCATTAATTCACTCCAAGCAAAGAGAATTTGGCAAAATACACAGAAAACCTAGAAGTTTCAAAGTAAAATTAAATGACTAATACAAAGAATAAATTCAAGGTGAGTGAGAGATTTTGATTAGTGATGCAAGACGAAACTATTGGTAACTTGTATGAAGTGTAATTTTACTCGTATCTACCTTGTCCAATTTGAAGCTCAAGGTTAAAGATGGTGAAAACGGTTAGAGCACTTCAGGCAGTCTCAACGCTTGGATTTAGTTGGAGAAGGTTCATAGGACACCAATGAAGCTTTCTAGGCAAAGAAATTAGACCAAATGAGCTTGGTTTAGTATAACTGTTAACTGGTTTGATAGTGAAGTTGCAAAGAAAATGGCAGGGTTTCTGTGACTTTTCAAGCTTGATAATGAAGGTAAAATGATGCTCTATTTATAGGAAATGGAGCGAGGTTATGTTACGTGCCAAATTAGATATCAAACGTGTGAACCAAGAAGAGAAAATTCTATATCCAAATTGTGTGAAAAGTTGGCACAAAATGCATGAGTTTAGAGCAATTTCAAGTCGTTTTATGTTGTACCATATGCGTTTGATCATGATAAACAAGTTTTCACATGTGCTAAGTGGTCCCAAGTAAATTTAGGTCATTTCTAATTACGGGTCATGCACCACAATTGGAGAGTCAGGTCACCATGTTCATGCTTAGGCCAAATGGAACCCACTCGTGCTTTTTATGATTTTCTTCAGGCCAAATGATCTTCTCATGCAGGGATACAATGAAAAAAGAACCAACTCAAAATAATTCTTGAGGTGGAAATGGAATGAGTTAAAAGTTGAGGTTGTGGCACTGAAAAACTGGTCTGGCATTAGGTCAAACATGTCATGGACCTAGTTTTGTGCACATGCGGCCTTTGAGCAAACTCAAAAATTGATAAACTTAGAGGATGAATTGAGTCTTGACCCCTGAAGAAAAATTGTAGAGGATATCAAATATGACATTTGGATCAAATAAAATCCCAAAAATGTTGAGAAATGAGAAAGTTATGGTGTTTGGACCAAGTGACATGCCATACTTGATTTTAGGCCAACCAAACATCTGCCAACTTGTGATTTCTTGCATCCCAAGACTCCATGATGAACACCTGAATACCACATAAAGGGATCTTGATTATCATTTGAGAAATCTTGATGATTTCCTTGAGAATTTTTGTGAAGATGACATGGAAATAAGCACATGAACCTTACTTGAATCATCTTTGGAATCATGCACCAAACTTGAACTTCTCATGATCATATGATGTTGAATGAATCTTGACATGAATGTGGCCTAAGATTATAGGTCATGTCTTGAGATAAAAGCTATTGTGTGCCATTTATTGACCATAACTTTGACTTAGGGAACCAAAACCCTAATTTAGAAACCAGTCTTGATCCTTTGATTACAAGCCCCTAACTTGCATAATAAGAAAAGGAAACAACACATATTTTTGTATTTTAAATAAGGTTAATGATGTTAGAATGTAAACAAGCAATAAGATGAGAAATAAACACAAAGGATGCTTTGTGATCTCCTATAAAATCCAACCTCAAGGAGGTAAAATTTAGGAGAAACCATGTTTGTGATTTTGATGAATGCAAATGATATGATAGGTGGAATCTTAGGGGTAAAAATTATGGTATGACAACGGTCTAATGCATTGAAAAGATAATTTAAAGATCTATCTAATGGTGAATTAAAAAGATGCTTGTATAATGTATTTAAGTTAACATATTTTAATCTTCCATGTAATCCTTCTAATGCATTTGATAACACTTATTAACTAACCAATCTTGTTGACTATGTGATATTTGGTAAAGTAATGTAAAAACATATCTTATGCTAAATTCCTCAGGATAATCATATGTATGAACAATGTTGTGAATAGTTAATATTTGTATGGAGAAGTAAATATATAAAACTAGTGAGAATTACTTAAGATTAAAATTCTGCAACTTGAGATTATAAGATCATGTTAGTTAATTGCCTATAACTTTAATTGCATAGATCTTTTAGGAGTCAAATTGAAATCGTTTGAAGCTAGAAAAGATTTATCATGATATAGAGATTAATTTCGATCAATTTCATTGTATCAAGGCTAATAAAAATGAACGACAATTCAACTAATGTTTTAAAAACTCTGTAGCACAAATATTTGACCTACTGTTAGTAATTTAGACACAACTCACTATACACAAGTCACTTAAGAGTAAACCTCATATCAAAAGAAAATAGCCAAATTTTCCTACATATTACAATGAATATGTATCCCATTTCATTAATTTTAGTAGAATAAATACTAGATACAAGTCTGACAAAACATTCTTCTTAGTGTCTACACCAGTTCCTGTTGTTTGAATAAACTGTATTGATTGGAATCTTCAATCCTAAAATAAAAATCATAGTCTGAAATAACACATATAAGCTTTCCAAAATATATTCATTTACTTGATTATCTTTTTGTTTGATATTTTAAATAATTATTCGAATAAAAGGTATGACTAGTAGAAAAAATTATGCCCAATGTATGCACCAGTTCCTATTGTTTGATTAAGTGGTACGGATTGTGATCTTAAATCCTAAAATAAAAACCATAGTCTTAAAATAGACAATCTAAGCTTTCTAAAACATATTCAGTTGCTTGAATCCTACTTTTTTTGATATTTTAAATAATTGTTTGAATCTGAGGTATGCCTAGTAGAAAACATTATGGCTAATGTCTGCACCAGTTTCTATTGTTTGATTAAGCTGTACCAGTTAGGATCTTAAGTCTTAAAATAAAAGTCATATTATTAAGATATATACTCTAAGAATTTTGAAACATATTTATTTTCTTAATTTCGACGCTGGTTGATATTTTAATTTAATTATTTGAAATTGAGGTATGATTAGTAGAAATATGATTCAGACTGTTGATAGGAACATTGTTACAAATTGAATAACCATATGAATACCGTTAGGCTTGATAAGAACCAAAGTTAATTATATGGAAGGTTAATAAGAAACAATGTTTTATATGTTTAGATTTGCAAGAACCAGTGTTAGTTTTAATCGATAGTGTTGATATGTTGAAGTTTTCCAGAACAAGTGTTAGCCTTAACTGACAATGTTAATATGTTTAGATTTGCAGGAACCTATGTTAGCCTTAAACGACAATGTTGATATGATTAGGTTCGCGAGAACCATTTTTGAACCTTGATTTTCTAGTAAGTTCGTGAGAACTAGTGTTGAGCTTTGTTGTTGTCTTGGGTTCGTGAGAACTAGTGTTGAGCCTTGTTGTTGTATTAGGTTCGTGAGAACCAGTGTTGATCATGTTGTTTTAACCAGTGTGGAGAATATGGAGGTTCACATGGATATATTTGTATTTTTTGTCATTATCATGCATCATATATATTGGAGTTAAGACCGGACTTCGGTCCAGTGATTTTTCAACCTTGGTTTGGCGATCTTTTGACCTCGGTCTAGAGATTTTCGACTTCAGTCTGGAGATTTAAGAATTCTGTATGACATTGTAGGACTTTGGTTCGGTGATGTAGAATTCTAGGTAATACAACTCCAAAATCTAGTAATGGTACCACATGCATGGGAGAAAAGAAGAACAACATTCAATAATTAATTTTGTTTATGTTATGAGTTTATATATATATATATATATATATATATATATATATATATATATATATATATATATATATATATATATATATATATATATATATATATATATATATATATATATATATATATATATATATATATATATATATATATATATATATATATATATATATATATATATATATATATATATATATATATATATATATATATATATATAAAATGTTACTTGAGGTTATATGCTTATTGTAATATGTTAAGTGATCGTATAAGATGTCACATGGATTGTGCATCTCACATTTGTACTACCCTTACTATATTATACCATATTAATTTGTAAAATATATTCTCTCCCCTATTCTTTTCATGTTTCTCTATGTGAACCTTTATGGAGATGATTCCTAGGTTGAGACTGAGGAGTGATAGTTGTTGTTTTATGGAGGATAATTATATGTAGTGATAATTGGCCTCTTCAGTTTGCTTTAATTCTGTTTTATGTTTTTTTCGTATCTTTGTTGGCTATTAGTACTATGTTGGATTTTGCTCTGATATTATAACATTGGGTTTGGAATACTTTTTCATGTCTTACGATTTGTGTTAAACAAGACTTATATGTTATGCTTTGAATTTAAATTTCTCCTTTGAAATAAAAGTTGAATGTTTTATCAATGTGACACCCTTATTTCATATTAATATTTTCTGCATTATTTTATAAATTATTATTGGGGTGTAGGGTGTTACATAGTTGTTATCATAACAGGTCGGTCCAATATGCCTTAGGTGTTAAGAAATTATTATACACCTGTTTATGACATATGTGTTAACAATGTCGGCCATTTTTCTTCTTCTCTTAAACTGCTATTTTCTTTACTATTCACAACTGGTCAACTTGTCTATGGATAGTTGTAGCAATTTGATCCCTAAATAATATGTATCTATTGTTTTTTTATGTGAATTTAGGCGTTGCATACGAAATTGGAGCTTTGAATGAGCTCCCATGGTGAAAAAGAAAAAACTTCCTTCTGTACCAGTGTGACGGGTGTCACGAGAATGACAAGTTTCCTGTCATGCATCTGGTTTGGCTGATGGTCGTCAGCTGGGTGAAGGGGAGATCGTCATGGTCTCTAGGCGAGATTTCTCTACCGGTCGTCACAGAGATGAAGAGTGGTTAAGGAAATGGATGAAGGGTTGGGTGACGGTCGTCATAGGTGACCTGGTCGTCATGGCTGCTATAGGTTGTTTTTGAGCGATCAGTTTAGTTTTTTAGGTTGTTTCCTTATATGGCCAATGTTTAACTATTGTTTTAGGTTATTTGATGTAATTAATTGATTATGACAGATTATTATGATGATGAAATAATAATTGAAAGAAATTGAATAATTATAAGTGATGGATTATGATTATGTGTTGAGTTGTTATGTCGTGAATACAATTATGTGTTATGAAATAAATTGTATGTGTTATCTTGACGTATGTAGTTCACAAGTGGAGATTACTGTGAATTCTATATGAAATGTTGTTTATAGTTAGAAATAGAACCATAAGTATTTTTGTTGTTGCATTACTTGTATGTCATGCATCATATTGTGCCGGTGTGTTGAAAGTGGTGAGTCGTGGATTCAGAAGTGGGGATCTGTGATTGTCCGGGGTTTAAAAGTGGGTACCCAGTTCAAATGAGGAACCATTATTGAATAGATGAGATCAATAACAAACCTATGATGTCTAAATTGGTATTATATGTATAGAGTCGAGTTGTGCGTCACATGCATACGTAAAGGCTAAGTGAATTGAATTGTTGTGCGAGTGTGTAATTAAATGTGCATTATTGATTGTGTGATTTAATTTCCGTTGCATTCTTTTACACCGTTAATATATTTGAGCGTATTTTAACCCCTTTATTTCTTGTTTGTTTTGTGTTTCTCTAAGTGTTGTTATGAGTTGTAAGACGACCTTGGATATTTTCTTTTTTTATTTTATCCATGGTTGTCAAACTCGCGGGTGGACTCGTAAACTCGTACTATTTTACGAGTCTAGGAAGCATAAACAAGTAGACTCATGCATAAAATCATTTTTTATAGACTCGTGTAAATTCCAATATACTCCCACAAACTCGTATAGAATCGTGAGTCTATGACGAGTTTACGAGTCTATAAGTTTTTTTTTTGAAATTTTTTTAAAACCAAAAAGGCATAAATTCCCCAAAAGATTTTATTTTATTTAAAAAAGTCCTTTTTTTTGCTTATACGAGAATTAGAAAGTCCCTCTCCTCGTCTCTTGTTTCAACAAAGTTTCTTCCTGCCTTCATCAATGGTGTAAGTTTATTCTGTCTCTTGCTTTATTTGTGTTTATGACCGTAAATCAATCATTTGTTGTGTAAGTATTTTCTTATATATTTCACTTGGATGCTTCTCATATATGATATATTGTGTAAAGGTGATACGCCAGTGTCCAATCAGGTCTAATGATCCCAACGCACATGTATCAATTTGCATGTGAAAAAATAGTATAAAAAATTTATGATTTATGAAAGAAAATAGTTTAGGAAGGATATGTTACCTACTGAAGGGTGAGATTTCTATGGAGATATGAGTCTAGAATTAAAGAGGTTTGCAATTCGTGTTCTAAGCTTAACTTATAGCTCATCTGGTTATGAAAGTAATTGGAGTTCCTTTGAAATGATAATGAATTATTATTTGTTTGTTTATAGACTTAATTTTAATTTTTTTTAGAAACATTGAGTTGAATTATTATTTACTTTTTAGGTTCTTATAAAGAGAAGAAATAGGTTGCATCAAAAAAATGTGAATAATTTGGTTTGTCGTGTACAATTTAAAGTTGAAAAGTGGAAAAGGAAAATAAAATAGTGTTGTTATTTCATTTGAAGATAGTCGTTCAGATGATGAATGGATAATTGAAGACCCTAATGAAGAAAATGTGAAAATTAAAGTAAATGTTTAGTAAGATGATGTCATTGTTAATAATGTTGTGGAAGCTAATGTTGTTGTAACTAACATTGTGCAAAGTGATGGTGGTGGAAATGTTAAATTAGGTGGAAGTGGAACTTCAAACAATCAAACATTGATTAATAATGAAGAAGGTGTTTCATCTAGCGCAGAGTTTAACGATAATAATCAAGATACCGAAAAATATGATGGTGATTATATTGGTGGTGGTGATTTCACTAGAGCTTTGGATGTTTGAAGCTATTAGTATATCTGTTTTATGATTTTATTTTGCTTGATGTAGTATCCAATTAACAAGAAATTAGTAATTTAAGTTTTTAACTACATACTTTTCAATTTTATTTGTTTTATTACCAATTTTTTTGTTAAGAAATTTGTTATGGAGTATGAAATTTAAATTTTCATGTTAATTGGTGTTCTATTATATATTTGTGTCATATACGAGACATTTATATGTTTAAAATCATAGGAGTGTGTAATATATGTGTCAGTTATAGGTTTTTGGAAGTCATTTTTAATTTTTCATAGACTCGTACGAGTCTGCGAGTCGAGTCTACAGACCCTTAACGAGTCTGAGTAGACTCGCGAGTTTGGCAACCTTGATTTTATCATTTATCACTTTTTAGTTGGTTTAATTCTCTGATATGTAACATCGAGAACAAGAAGTTTTATTTGTTTTGAGATAATCACGGGATTGTGTTATTTTATTGAGTATTCCAGTTTGAAAAGATAATTGAAGTTTATGTTATTTATTTCGAGTTCCACTGCGTCTTTTACAAATATTTGGAAAGCATGCATGTTGTGTTTAAGTAGCATCCTAAATGGTGATTTTATTCTTTAAATTGAGAGTTGAGATTGTAGGTTGCTACATTCATCGTTTCTAGGTGTTGGTTAACAAGTACATAGTTTATGATTAAGATGATAGGGCAAGGTGCATTCACTACAAGAGTTTGATGTCTCAAAAGAATAAGAAATTTGGTAATCAGAATCCTGGTGAGCCTTATGCAACCCCAAGTGCCAAAGAGAAATAGAAGTCCATAGTTGAGATTGACCAATGTAATTGTAGTGGAATGGGAATAGTGGGGGAGGTGCTTTAACTTCTCAGAGTTTAGAGAAATGTGGAAAGATGAATCATCGTACTTTTAGTGTAAGGATTCTTGTCCAACTTGTGCCAACAATTGCAGGCAAGGTCATATAAATACATTTTCTCAGAGTCTGAAGAAGAAACTAAGCAGTGGTTGGAGTTCTCAACAAACTAACTAAGTGGAAGTATCTTGAATAGGATGATTAAGCATACTTGCTGTTAGCTTCTCTGAAAGTAGATTGTAAGGCTTCAATAGAAGTTTTTTAAAATATATCTACAGTTTTCTACTTGAGCGTGAATTTGAGTCGAGTTACCATTCCGGTAAGACTAATATGGTAGAAGATGCTTCGAGTAGGAAGTCAATTCATATGTCAACTCCGATGGTTAAGAAGATTGAATTGTCTGAATAGTTCAGAGACTTAAGTGTGGTGTGTGGGCATACATCAAAAAGTATGAAATTAAGTATGTTGAAGCTAACTACTAATGTGATATAAGAAATTAAAGAACTTCAAAAGTTTAATTTGAACTTGCTCGATCGGTTGGTGCTAATTAATAAAGGGAAATATGTGATTTTCAAAGTAGGTGAAGATAGGATAATGAGATCTCATGAAAGAATTTGTGCTCCAGATATATTAGGACTTAAGATGATTTTGGAATAAGGTCATAGCAGTGGTTTGATATTCATCAGGGAGCTACAAAGATGTATCAAGGTCTTAAAAGAATATTTTGGTGACCAGACATGAAAAAGGATGTTGCGGAGCTTGTGTTTTCTTGCTTAGATTTTCGATAGAAAAGATATAATATTAGAGTAGCATAGCGGTAAGATGATGTGAGGATAAGAAAGCAAATTGAAAGAGTCTTATGCAAACTTTTTCTTTCAAAGTAAATTTTCGAGGATGAAAATTCAATAAGTGAGAGAGAGTTGTAACACAAAAAAAACAATTAAAATATTATTTGTTGTTATTTCGATTTTGGGTACCAAGTTGAGGATGAGTTCTGCGTATCATCTGCAGACGGATGGCCAAACAGAGAGGACCATCCAAATTAAATCAAGGGAGATCTTGGGATAACCATTTTTCGTTGATTGAGTTTACCTACAACAATAGTTTTCATGCTAGTATTGGGATGGTGCCATATGAAGCTTTGTATAGAAGAAGGTGTAGAACTCCATTGTGTTGGTATGAGTCTGGTGAGAGTGTTGTACTCGGACCTGAGATTGTACAGGAGATGACTGAGAAGATTAATATGATCCAAGAAAGGATGAGAGCTTCGTAGAGTCATCAAAAGAGTTAGCATGATAGGAGAAGGAAGGCACTTAAATTCCAAGAGGGAGAAACGTGTTTTAAGAGTTACGCCGGTGACTGGTGTGGGCCGCCCTTTGAAATCTAGGAATCTCACTCCATGTTTTGTTGGTCCTTATCAGATTATGCAGAGGATAGGATAGGTAGCCTATCAAATTGATTTATCGTCGTCACTTACAAATTTTCACGATGTGTTTCATGTGTCTTAGTTGAGGAAATATATTCCAAATTCATCGCATTTGATCCAGATGGATGACGTACATGTGAGAGATAACCTGACTGTTGAAGCATTACCTGTGCGGATTGATGGACGAGAAATGAAACAACTATGGGGTAAATACATAGCTTTGATGAAGGTGTTATGGGATGGTCCAACTGGTGAGAGTTGGACTTGGGAACATGAAGATCAGATGAAGGAGTCGTATCCGACTCTATTTCCTTCAGGTAATTTTCGAGGACGAAAATTCTTTAAGTGAGGGAGAGTTGTAACGCCACAAAATAATTAGAATATTTATTTAATTTATTTATTATAAATATTCATGATTTCAGTGAATCTTGGTGAAATATTTGATGCCTGGTGATTTGTGTTGTGGGGTAGTGATGTTGTTAAGAGAGTATTGAGAATACCTAGAAGTATATGATTATTAGAATTATTTTGATAGTAATAATAGTGGATAATGTGAATATCTTATTATTATTATTATTATTATTTTAAATAAATAATTAGAACACCAAGGGCAAGATGGTAATGTTGGGTGGATTAAGTAAGGATAAAGTTGGAAAATCATATTAAGGGTCTTAGGGGTAAGTTGGACAAAAGGAAAATAGAGAAGAAAGGAATTCATTGGTACGATCGTATTTTGGGAAAAGAGCTCTGAGGAAAAGGAAAAGGGGAAGCTAGGGCTCAAAGAAATTCTAGAAGAACACAAGATGAGGATCGAAATCGAATTGTCTAAGGTATGGGGAGTATCGCTTGTCATTATAATTTACATAAGGTTAGATGTATGTAGGTGCTTGGGGTTTTAGGGGATTTTGGATTTTTAGGGGATTATGATGAATTTTGTGATTTTGGGATGTGTAGAATAAAGGGAAATGATGTATATGTTGTCTGGTGTGATGTATTATTGTTGTAGTGTTGATTTACTTGCAATTGAGGTTTATTTTTAGACTGAAGGGTATTGGAAATCGTAATCAATTTGGGTCTGAACTGGTGCAGAATCGCAACTGAGAAGTTGTAGGTTCACGTAGTTTCGTCTGGCGAAGCGATTTCACCCCAGTCTCACCAGGCGAAAGTGGAAGCGAGAAGAGGGTGAAAAATGAATGCTCCTGGGTTTTGTATGAAGGAGGGAATTTGCCCCTGCTTCTTTGAGTGTAACTCAAGCGAGCGAGTTGCTTCGCCGCTCAAGCACCAGGCGAGCAGGAGCAGCAGTTTTATTTTTCTTTTTTCTGTTATGTTATCTTGTGTCTTGTTGTCCGTATGCCTTGAGTAATTGATGTGCTGTATTTTGGTGAGTATAAAATGATGTTTTATGATGTAATGTGAAGAATTGTGATGCATAATAATGATATGATTGCTGAACTTTCATGAATGATGATGCAACTTGACGATCCGGTGATGATGTTGATTATGACGTAGTGCATCATGCATTCATAACATACTAGGACTTCAGTCTAGTGTTGTTGATAGGATTTCAATCCAAAGTTGGCTTCAATCCTATTGTATGGATTGAGGTGTTTATGTTGTGCTCCGGTTCTTGTGTAGAATCGATCCTATTGGTGGGGATCTTTGGAGGGTGATGGCCTAGTGTCCATCTACAAGTTGATTTGGTATCACATGCATGAGTCTATGTTGTTGCATTTCATGTTATGTGGCATTGCATCTATGTGAATTGTAACACCCTTCTAAACCCCACGGAAAATATAAGCATCATCAGAGTAAAATTAACATGCATTCACAAAGGGCGTCACACATATACTTCCAAATTACTAAAAACAATCTGTCATACTCAATAACACTGAAATAAATAATCATACTTTACAAAATTTCATTTGCATGTAGCAGCGGATTCATTTATATCACAATTTTTCATAAAAGAAATATTTGCATTTATCACACAAAATCAACATCACTTAGGCACTGAGGCCAACAACATAATATATGTCTGAAACGTAACCCAAATGATCCCAGTGTTACACGACCAGAGCACGACTCGACCCAATACAATTAAATCATTAGACAGTTACACCAATAGCGACCTCGCAACTACGAGCAGTACTACACCTTGATACCTGCACGATGTCATGAAGGACATCATTCAAGATGAAGGGTGAGAAATATTATCATAATAACAATGCATATAATCATATATAAATGCACAAATACAGAATACATATGTTCCACATTTTCTCACCATAATACACTATAAACGTCATATATGTCACAACATACGTTTACCTAACTAAGCACATTCATCAATTAACATACACACACACAACATGTTATTCCACCAATTCACATAAACGTCTACATTCATGTTTATTTAACCAATGCATCATATAAAGATGATAATGCAACTCATAGAGACCGACTCACGACTCTATGCAGATGCAAATGCGGTACCGACTCATTCAGCAGGTTCAATTGAAAAACCAAAAGGAATCATCGCTCTTTACCGAAGTAACTCCCCATCGGGCCTACAATGTTCACCCATCGCTCACACCCCACATGGGCCCACGATGTTTCAGGATTGCTCAAACCACACAAGGGCACACAATAGTTCTGCAGATCCTCCACGAGATCAAGAATAAACCGTCGCTCACACCCCACAAGGGCACACGATCGTTTATGCAGATCCTCCACGGGATCAAGAATAAACCATCGCTCACACCCCACAAGGGCACACGAGGTTTCTGCAGATCCTCCACGAGATCAAGAATAAACCATCGCTCACACCCTACAAGGGAACATGATGTTTCTGCAGATCCTCCACGGGATCAAGACACAAGAATGCAATCATGATGCTATACAAACAAAACGACTCCACACACTCTTGAAATGCATACATATTCACAATCACATACACATACCATATAACTCATATAAACTCATCAACTCTCACTAATCCTCATTTGGATTATGGGTACATCGCTTATACCCCACCAGGAACAACATCACAGTTATTCTACCGCGATGATTACTACACTAGGAATGACACCTTATCATTCTACCCCAGTGAGTAAGAATCTCGCACGCTTACATATTCTCAACATCATTATCATATTACCAAGCAATGCACATATATCATACATATATTCTCATGCATTCTTCACACCTTATCACATAAAATCAATATACAAACACAAGGTCGTGCCAACTGCAACGAACTCAATCACGTACATCATGAATTCAAACAATGCATATAATTGCCAAAAGGCCATACTTCACAATCTAGGATTCACGCCATAAGGCTACCCACAACATGTCTCATCACAATAATACACAACTATTTTCGTTATATAAGGATTAGTATCATTGAACCAAACAATTAACCATTGGATGGAAAACACAAGAAAACAACATGCTGTCATGCTCGCTACCTTGCTCGCCTAGTGAGCTCCTAGCGAGTGCTCGCTACCTGTTCGCCTAGCGAGCATGCTCGCGAAGGCAAACAGAAGCCACTGACTTGATTCACTACCTCACTCACTCAGCGAAGGCCTAGCGAATGCTCGCCACCCCCTTCGCTACCAGCGAAGAACACCAAAACCATTATGTCCAAGTCTGAGACCATTCGCTACTGGCTCGCCACAGCGAATACCCAGCGAATGCTCGCGACCTGCTCGCCTAGCGAACAAGCTAGCGAGGGTCTGCGAACTCATAATTCCCCACTGTACAAAACTCCAAAACTCATCAAAATCCAACCGATTCAATCCCAACTCGTCTCAGTAGCCTTAGCCCAATATTCCTCGACTAAACTCTAACACTTATCCTCATTTTTAACCATTAAAACTCGGTTTCTACCGATTAAACTCATTTATGCCCTAGAATAGAAGATGAGGGAAAACAACCAAAAAATTCATACATAATCACATACATTGGTAAGATAACAATATTTCACACCCTTACCTCGATTAATCGGAAGCTAGAAGTCGTTCTTGAGCTTTCCAAGCTTTCCCTTCTTTTTCCTTCTACTTTCTCTTCTTCCTCTATCTTTCTTTCATGTTTTCTATTTTACATTTTCCTCCCACTTTCCCTTATATATATTTCCAATATATGTCTTCTCTCAAATATTTACCAAATCATTTTCTCATAAAATATCCCATCTCATCCTTAATTGAAGAATGTCTAGTAAGTCCACATTATTCTACCATATAGAATAAATCAGTTAAATCCAATAGTTCACTTAAATCATACAAACCAATTAACTAGTACCATTAATCAGTTATTGAAAATTGGGCTGTTACAACTCTCCCCCACTTTAGGAATTTTCGTCCTCGAAAATGTTATCCAACTCGAATAACTCTGGATACGACTCTCGCATCCCAATCTCCCAACTAATTCCGCCAAAGGAATCACTTTACCTCGAAGTTGCTTCTCGTTCACCCACCTGAACTTAGCAATGTCTCCACAATCGGATTTCCTCTCGCACAATCTCAGGTCCGAGTACAACACTCCCCCCGGACACACATCAACTCAAAGGAGCCTTACACCGCTTACCAAACAAAGCTTCATACGATGTCATTCCGATATTAGAATGATAGCAATTGTTGTAGGTAAACTCAATCAACGATGATTAACTATCCCACGATCTCCTTGGTCCAATCACACAAGCTTTCCAACAAATTCTCTACATACTGGGTAATCCTCTTTGCCTGTCTATTCCTCCCACGGACGCTAGTCAGAGTTCAACAACCACATGGCACCCAGAAGTGCCTACAAACCATTCCTAAATCTCAATGAGAACTCATATTCCTATCTAACAGAATAATTCATCCTTACTGGTAAGTAACGAGTTACTGCCAATCCATTCTTAACCATCCAAATCGAATCATATCCCATCAAATTCTTCAGAAAACCTGTCACAAGACCCATGGGGATATTATCCCATGCCACTCAGAAATATTCAACAGTTGTATCAGGTCCAACAGTTTCTGATGTTCATACTTCGACTTTCAACAAGTCTAATCCACATATACCACTTCAACCACTTCTCTCTCCATCTATGGTCACCAAGACGATTCCTCAACTTCGGTCATATCCTCACAGTACCTGGATGGATACTCAGTTTATCTCAACGTCCTTCTCCCAGGGTACTTTTATCCAACTCCCACTTGGAAACACAAACTTTATCACGACACTCATGGTATCATTTCCATCAATCTGAAGATCATCTCTTCAACTTTTATCCATTAAATTCAATCAATCTATTAACTCAAATGAATTCCGACTCCCTAGGATCTCATCGGGAATACCAATAGTCAGTCTCAACATACATAGCTCAGCTCCATAAGAAGCCTCTTCACATACCAAA
The DNA here is from genome assembly GCA_963859935.3 of Lathyrus sativus. Taxonomy (NCBI): domain Eukaryota; kingdom Viridiplantae; phylum Streptophyta; class Magnoliopsida; order Fabales; family Fabaceae; genus Lathyrus; species Lathyrus sativus. The sequence continues at coordinate 22,014,105 of OZ012736.1, forward strand.
CTCATATCTCGAATCTGCTTGCTCCGTTCTAGCTCAATACCATCATCATTAGTATATACAAAAATTTCCCATTTGATATCTCGGCTAACACGTCGTCTCACCCTAATAGTAATTCGACCAAAACCATATTCCTTTAGAAGTCCCAATTATTTCCTCTGCCTCATATTCAACTTTTCTAATTCATACGAACACCTTAAGCTCTTAAGGTCAGCAATCATTTCAAATCTCAACTAAACAATTGAGGCCTCCAACCTCCGGCACAGACACACAATAACCAATTCCAAATTACTTGTCAGATAATTCTCTTATGTATCTTGAGTTGCCTTAAAGCATAACCAAAAACCGCTGATGTTGTACTTAACATATCTCTCAGTCATATCAACCAAACATCATGAAACACAACAAATAGTTCTGTCATATTTGGCCAACCAATACACGAGTTATTGACAGCTTCTCCCAAAAACTGTTTAAACTTCTTCCCAGTGGCATATCACTACTCTTTCTTAAACACTGATAACTCAAGTCTCCGATGTCCAACATGATCCTCTATACTCTTAGAATATCCAAATACCCTCGGTTACACAATTATCAACTCACTCAATTAAGTATGGAAAATCCCATGTCAAACAGACACTCAATTTGTGAGTTATGGCGGAAACACCAACCACACTTCCCGTACTTACTACTACATCCAAACGTACTCCACCAAGAAATAACTTAATTCCATGTTACTACTCCACCATCACATAGAGCATTGTAGCAACTTCCGACGCTTTTAATCCTGCGTCATTCCGAGTTACGGTTCTCTCATTATGACAAAATACGAAAACAACATTGCCACACTCAGAAGGACATTTACACATCTTCAACTCTTGAAATGCTCAGAGGTCTAATCATACCGATATTGTATTCCACCTCTTACTTTCTTTAATAATCACCAGAAATCACCATCCACCCTTTATATACTCGACCTCATAAACTATTGTCGTAACACACACAGACGCGAGTCTCAATATTACTCCATCAATTTAATTCCTTGGCTAACCAATTAGACATATAACATGGAGCTCTCAATATCGGACTAGTTTCCGTAACTAAGTCGATCACAACTTCACTCCACGTCCTGGCTATAACTCACTATCTTGTCCGGATAACTTCCAGACATCCACAATTAATCGGCAAACCGCCAACTTCTCACTTTCATTAACACTCAAAATTTCCATCAAAATTAAACATCTCAACACTGTCCTGCGCTGACTTATCAAAACAATTCTTAAGCACTTGGCTTCACTCCAAACAGTTCACTGCTCACGCCATCTAAGCTCGCAAGACACGTCTATCCCATCCAACACAATCCCAACTATTATCAACAAGAGATTAAGGGTGATCAGTTCCTCAATTTGTCAATAGACATCCGAAATCATGATGGGGCATAGACCATCTTTACCAAACTATAGGAGCATTCAACCACACACTTGCAGCATCCTGGAGAAGCACAACTTTCTCCCCCACTTGGATCATTCTCACTCCTGCAGACAAGGTTTAGAACAACAACGCGTACCGACACCGTTTTTACACACATGTCGCATACCAGGGAACAAACAACATTAGACAACTTGGCCGGATGGACCGACCTGCTCTAATACCACTAATGTAAAACCCTTCTAAACCCCACGGAAAATATAAGCATCATCAGAGTAAAATTAACATGCATTCACAAAGGGCGTCACACATATACTTCCAAATTACTAAAAACAATATGTCATGCTCAATAACACTGAAATAAATAATCATACTTTACAAAATTTCATTTGCATGTAGCAACGAATTCATTTATATCACAATTTTTCATAAAAGAAATATTTGCATTTGTCACACAAAATCAATATCACTTAGGCACTGAGGCCAACAACACAATATACGTCTGAAACGTAACCCAAACGATCCCAGTGTTACACGACCAGAGCACGACTCGACCCAATACAATTAAATCACTAGACAGCTACACCAATAGCGACCTCGCAACTACGAGCAGTACTACACCTTGATACCTGCACGATGTCATGAAGGACATCATTCAAGCAGAAGGGTGAGAAATATTATCATAATAACAATGCATATAATCATATATAAATGCACAAATACAGAATACATATGTTCCACATTTTCTCACCACAATACACTATAAACGTCATATATGTCACAACATACGTTTACCTAACTAAGCACATTCATCAATTAACATACACACACAAAACATTTATTCCACCAATTCACATAAACGTCTACATTCATGTTTATTTAACAAATGCATCATATAAAGATGATAATGTAACTCATAGAGACCAACTCACGACTCTATGCAGATGCAAATGCAGTACCGACTCATTCAGCAGGTTCAATTGAAGAACCAAAAGGAACCATCGCTCGTTACCGAAGTAACTCCCAGTCGGGCCTACGATGTTCACCCATCGTTCACACCCCACATGGGCACACGATGTTTCAGGATTGCTCACATCCCACAAGGGCACACAATCGTTCTGCAGATCCTCTACGAGATCAAGAATATACCATCGCTCACACCCCACAAAGGCACACGATGGTTTCTGCAGATCCTCCATGGGATCAAAAATAAACCATCGCTCACACCCCACAAGGGCGCACAAGGTTTCTGCAGATCCTCCACGGGATCAAGAATAAAACATCGCTCACACCCCACAAGGGCGCACGAGGTTTCTGCAGATCCTCCACGAGATCAAGACACAAGAATGCAATCATGATGTTACACATGCAAAATGACTCCACACACTCTTGAAATGCATACATATTCACAATCACATACACATACCATATAACTCATATAAACTCATCAACTCTCACTAATCCTCATTTAGATTATGGATACTTCGCTTATACCCCACCAGGAACAACATCACAGTTATTCTACCCCGGTGATTACGACACTAGGAACGACACCTTGTCATTCTACCCCAGTGAGTAAGAATCTCACGCGCTTACATATGCTTAACATCATTATCATATTACCAAGCAATGCACATATATCATACATGTATTCTCATGCATTCTTCACACCTTATCACATAAAATCAATATACAAACACAAGGTCGTGCCAACTGCAACAAACTCATTTATGCCCTATAATAGAAGATGAGGGAAAACAACCAAACAATTCATACATAATCACATACATTGGTAAGATAACAATATTTCACACCCTTACGTCGATTAATCAGAATCTAGAAGTCGTTCTTGAGCTTTCCAAGCTTTCCTATATTTTTCCTTCTACTTTCTCTTCTTACTCTATCTTTCTTTCATGTTTTCTATTTTACATTTTCCTCCCACTTTCCCTTATATATCTTTCCAATATATTTCTTTTCTCAGATATTTACCAAATCATTTTCTCATAAAATATCTCATCTCATCCTTAATTGGAGAATGTCTAGTAAGTCCACATTATTCTACCAAATAGAATAAATCAGTTAAATCCCATAATTCACTTAAATCATACAAACCAATTAACTAGTACCATTAATCAGTTATTGAAAATTGGGTTGTTACATGAATGACTATTATTATTGATGAGGTGATCTTAAAATGATATGTGATGATGTTGTTGCTTGAACGATGCTTTAGTGATGAGTTGTTGATTTTATGACTTTATGAATGAAGATGGATATATGATATTATAATATGAATGTATGAGTATAATACTTGGTAAATGATGATGTATGGATTTCCTGATGATGTCGCTTTTGTATGATGAATGCTATCTTAATATATCTTATCTTTATATCTTGTATAATGATTTGTGATCACTCATCCTGTCTATTTGAATGTTGCCTCCACGTGGGTAACATGCAGGTGATCAGGATTAGCTCTTTTGGTGCATGAAGAATTAGCCTTGAAGTATTTTGGTCATTTATGTTCATTAGAGGGTCTTGGTCTGATATGTAACATCGGGTTGGGACGTTTAAGTTGAACCATTGTGTTCTTTTTGTTGTTGACCTCATGACACTATGACTTTCTTGTTTTAAGACTTTTGAGTTATAATTTATGTTTAAATGTGATTTTTCGCTGTGTAGTATTTGATTTAATTTGTGTCGACATAACCCGTGTTACGAAGTAAGATGTTAATGTGATCTTATGATGAAATGAGGCACCCTTGCGGTGATATACTCTTATATATTTGTTTATATTTATTGTGAATGTTCTTTGGGGTAGAAGGGTGTTACATCATACACATCAAAAACTAAGTTTTGTGTGTCAACATAACTGCACAAATCGACCTATATGAGTTCAGATTGACCTATGAAAGGCTTGGCTTCAGTGTAGGTAGGCACATCCAAGTTACATGTAGGCTCCCACGCTCCAAGAACGAAGCCTGTAGGTTTTTCCCACAGGTCTCCTTTCAGGTCGCCTTACAGGCTGGCCTGAAAATCTTCATAGACCGGCCTATGGCCTTCACAGGCCAACCTATGCAACTTTAAACTTGAAAAATTCTTTTTGCATCTTATTTTTCTTGCATTCTCTTTTCCTATTTCTACAAACACGCATATATACTCATACGTGCACCTTCTTCTAATTTAAGGTTTTCTAGAGATAAAACCTAAACGTAATCAGATTACAAAGTTGCCTATCACCTTCAACATTTATTCTATGCATTCACACAATTGAACTACACATAATCATTTTTCGATTGGGTGGCCATCTAGATTAGGATTCATAACGTCCAATTAGATTTGGTGTAACCGATAATATTGGGTTGGGAACTTTGTGTGTTTCAAACAAGAAAACCAAGGTGGGTTTTCCTTCAAGATCAGTGTGATTTGAAGGTTTTGGATAAAACCACGTTAACACAGATTTGACCGAGTGAAGGCTTTGGGATATTGTGGTTTCCTTGCAAAGGAGTAGCGCGAGATGGTGAATTGTGTTTGGGAATCTTGGGTTCAATAAATTGTGTGCTCGGGATAATCAAAGGATTGTATCCGCATTATTGGTCACTTAATAAAGCTTTTGATCAAGGTTTTGGAGGTTGAAGAATCAACACAAAACAATAAGGTTTTTAGGGTTTGGATTCTTCATCTCTTGTATATACGATTTTGCAAAAAAGTAAGGTTAATTGCAAGTATCTCAATTCAATTTTGAATTGAGGGCAGATGTACCCATAACGAGGCCGATTGGCAAACTGCCTAAACACATCTCTCTCTCTCTCTCTCTCTCTCTCTCTCTCTCTCTCTCTCTCTCTCTCTCTCTCTCTCTCTCTCTCTCTCTCTCTCTCTCTCTCTCATCTCTTTATCGCTTTAATTGTTGATTTCACAATTTATCAAATTCATCATTGTTTGATCAATTTGATTAGAAATTATTTTTCAATTATCTTTTAAAAGTGTTGTTGTTGGTATAATCATTATCACTTTGATTATGATTGGCTTTTTACATCAACGAAATAAATTGAATTTCCAATTGCTATCGATTGCACACCAAGTGTTTGATAAATTATTTGTGTGTATTTTAATTCTCTTTTGGTTCATTGGAGATACGAGTTACGAATAGCTTTGCATTTAATTGATTCGTAGCTTAATCATTCTTGAAAACTTACATTTATTATTATTCTGTTTGGTTTGCGATATGTATATAGCTTTTCGATAATAGGTTCAGTTACACGATTCGATCCAAGTCATTTTTCTGCTGCACCATATTTTTGAAAACAGATGTTTTCCAAATTTTTTGGTTGAAAGTTTTGTGATCTATTCACCCCCTCTAGATCAAAGCCTATCTTCTAACAATTCCTAGCAATTATCTCTTCAACCTCTAGCAATGATGCTCATCATATGTTCCCCTCCCTTGCCATATCCTTTTTCTCTACTTTTTTTTCACAACATCACGTAGAATGCAAAGACAGCCCCTCTTCTTCAAATTTTCCTTTTTCTAATAACAATTATCCCTCAAAATATGATTTCCCACTTCTACCCTCAACTTACTCACACAAAAGACCATGTTTTCTTTGTTTCTTCTACACCTTGTATTTCTTTTCTAGTTTAATAAAATAAATTATAACACTATTATTAATATCATAATTCCCCTAACCTATCAATTCTCACACATTAGTCAATTCATATATTATCCTCTGCTATTTCTCTTCACTCCCAACTTAAAGACACATAACCCACCAACAAACAACAATCAAAATATCATGAAAGGGCATATTTGTAATACCCCGTATTTATTAAAATGCTCTAAATAATATTAGTTGAGATCAACTGGGTCCCGATGTGCTATGAGAGTTATCTGTTGAGATAATAGGAGTAAGTGATGAACTCAGAGTTGATTTAGTTAATATTATCTGACTCTGAGGTTTTATTAATTATGCATTAGAAACATTTTGGATACTCTTTTAAGTGGACATTAAACAAGGTTAGTCCTACTAAATTTCCTTGTTACTTCCATGTGCCTTTTGTTTCCTATTTTGTCGAAAAAGTAGAAAGAAGAAGAATAAAAAAAAGATAGTAAGAGGAGGATAGAAAGAAGAATAGAGAAAAAGAAAAGAAAAATGGAGAAAGGAGAAGGAAACCTAGAAAAAGAAGAAGAAGAAGAAGAAGAAGAAGAAGAAGAAGAAGAAGAAGGAGCTCTATCATTCATCATCAAATCATCTCATCTTCATCATCAACAACTTCTTCATCATCATCTAGAGGTGGATTCTAGGTAGAAACTCAAGGTTAGAGTATTTGGATAGAATAGGAAAATTTGGGTTATGGTGTTCTTGTTCCATTTCCATGAAAAATATATGATTTATGTTATATTCATGATATTGATGTGAGATTATGGTTTAAAGTGTTGTTTCATGTATGAATATGTTAACATTAATGATGGATTGAGTTTGGGTAAGAGTGGGATTTAAAAACCCCTTAAGATTGTCCTATTCTGCTGGATAGATTGCAGAAGTTGCAGGGTTCACATTGTGAGCTCTAGCAAACTGTAGGTGAACGTGACAGTTTGTCATGCTTGTACTGCGAGCGAAAGCGAGCATTTGCCCAGAGTTCATACAGCGAGCACTAAGGGCTTTTTCCACTGCCATTATTTTTCTTTCCTCGCCTAAAGTTCGCACAACAAACTCAAGGTAAAGGGGCCTCGCCTGGCCCGCACAATGCGAACTTGGCAGTGTTTTTCCATACTTTATTTTTATGCTTGCTTAGTTGTTTCACATGCACGTTTGTGGTTACTATATATTATTTACATTGATTATGATGAGTAATATGCATGTGCAATTTTGGATTAGTGGATTGACTAAATGATGGTTATAAGATTAAAAATAATTAAGAAAAGTGAGGAAAACTTATCACAATCCAATGGAAAGACCTAGGGATGTAACTAGGAGTTGATAGATAACTAGATGACAATGCTTGTGCATTTGATGCCTTGGTGTGCATCCTTGACAAGTAGTTATCTATTGGAGAATTAAGACATTATATGGAATATAAGTTGGTTTTATGTTACTTTTAGAATAAGGCATATGTGGCCTTCTAATTGTCGAATACAATCATGGTTTCGCGAGTAATCACGTAGTTGGAAGCAATCCCTTGTGATGTGTCATTCCAAGAATTGAGGCTTATATAGAGAGCTCCTTCGAAATGTACGCACTATTCATTAATAATTATCTTTGACCCGTGTCGAGAACTCTTATGTGGGTTGGCCAGGAAGAGTTACTTATTAGATAGGTATTTGTGACCCGTGTCGAAAACTCTTGTGTGGGTTGGTCGATGAAAGTTACATATGAGATAGATATATATGACTCGCGTCGAGAACTCTTGTGTGGGTTGGTCGGGGAAAGATATCTATAATACAAGGATTCATGACCCATGTTGATAACTCTAGATGTGGGGTTGGTCGAGGAAAGATGTCTTGATGTGGTTTCTAACTAGTGATAGTTTGAGTTGTTGGACTCAAGTAACATATTTCCATATAGTGTATGGATTGTAAGCTTAAGTCTTATCCCTTCCCTTTTTGACTTGATTTTGGATTGGTTAGAACCTTGTAAAGCCGAGAGAAACCATAAGGTAGGAAACCCACTGAGATTATCATCTCACCCCATGTTGTTAATTATATTTCAGGTGGTTCCGGTTCCGTGAAGGGTAAGGATAAGCCAGTTTGATATCCTTACTTGTCTTGACCTTTTTGGGGTGACATTGTTTCCGCTGTGAAGACTCCATTTTGAGATCATTAAAATGATCTAGTTCTTAGTTGTTTTGGACATCTTGTATATATTTATGCCACATTTCGTTCTTTTGATATTTTGGGCATGTAATATGTATAATGTGTCACTAGGAACTTATGTATATTTTAGTACCAAATTTCCAACCATGTATAATATGAATTATTCTAAACATATATTATATATGGGCATTACAGTTGGTATCAGAGCATATCGTATCCTCGACATAGCCATAAAATATTACAAGTGTTTCTTTCTGTTTCATATGTGTACGGAAATCATTGTTCCAGATGTTATATTCATAGTATTGAGCCTGATCAACTTGATTTTACTTGTATAATGTTTAGGGACATGGTTGACAGACACAAAAGACGTGGTAGGCTCATAGCTCCGACATCCGACTCGAATCCTCCAAGTGGTAGTAAGAATGTTTCATGGCTTCAGTTTGTGCAACAGATGCAGTAACAACAAAACCAATTCATGTAGCAGATGATGCAGTAGCTAAATGAAGGTCTTCACCCTGCATTAGTTACTACAGAAGCTGTAGGTGGGAGCTTCTGGGATTTCTTCCGTATGAATCCTCTAGAATTTCATGGCGGACTAGATCCTGTGAAGGCTCATGAATGGGTGTCTGGTATGGAGAGAATCTTTAAGATTGTGTAATGTAGTGAGGTGGAAAAAATGGTGTTTGCTTCCCACATGTTGAAGGGTCCTTCTATGAAGTGGTGGGAAAGTACTTCAACTCTAACGACTATCCAAGGTGTACCTAAGGTGTGGGAACAATTCAAGACTACTTTTATGGATAACTATTTTCCTAGTTCTTTGAGGACTCAAAAGGAGTTTGAACTCCAACAGTTGAGACCAGGTAATATGACAGTAGCTGCTTATGCTGAGTAGTTTGAGGACATGGATGCTTACTCTAGGTAGGTCGTGTATGCTCCAGATGAGAAATGGAAGATTGATCAGTTTTTGTTTGGTCTAAGGACGAAAATCTCTCATTGTGTGTCTCAAAAAGAGTTCAATACTTATGTTGAGTTGCTAAGGCAATGTTATGTGGCTTAGAACAATTTAAAAAGAGTCCACGAAGAAAGGGGTTTTAGTAGGATAGGTCAAAGGGACCAAGGAAGACCAAGTCAATAGTTTAGGCCTAGATCACAACCCTTCAAAGGGAAACAAGTACAGAGTGCTAGACCTAATACTCTTCCCATTTGTAGTGTTTGTGGTAAGAATCATTATGGGAAATGTGCCAATGGAGGACTTAGATGTTATCAATGCTAAGGAATGAGTCATTTGGCTAGAGAGTTTCCTCAGAATAAGAACAAAGTGCAAAGAAAGAATACTGGTCGAGTTTATACATTGGATGCAAAGAAGACCAAGGGTGACAACCCTTTGATTGTGGGTACGTGTTTCGTGAATGGGCATCCCTTTTTTGTATTGCTTGATTATGGAGCAACACACTCTTTTATATTGATGCAATGTATGAAGCAACTTGGGATGCAAGCTATTTCTTTGTCTCCTTCCATGGTGGTTACTACCACCATGGATGAAATGGTTGAGACACCGTTGATTTGTGAAAACTATGTGTTATTGGTGGATGGTAGTGTTTTTCAGATTGACCTTATTTGTTTGCTGCTAAAGAAGGTTGATGTAGCCTTAGGAATGGATTGACTTTATGCTAATTTGGTGTTTATTGATTGTGAGGAGAAGTTAATCATCATCCCTTCCACAGAAGCTACTCTAAAGGATGTATTGACTACTATTTTGGAAGGTACGATTGGGATGGTTAATTTCTTGTTTGAGAAGGAAAAGTCTATTATTTTGGTTCTCACTAAGGAGGGAAGTAAGGACCTGAAGGTTTTGCAAATCCCTGTTGTCTGTGAGTTTCCAGATGTTTTCCCCAAGGATGTCACTTCTCTCACTCCGGAGAGGGAAGTGGAATTCTCTTTGACCTGGTACCGAGAACGGCTCCTATATTTGTTTCTCTGTATCAGATGGCACCACTTGAGTTAAGAGAGTTAAAGGAAATTTTGGAAGAGTTGTTGGTTAAGCATTTTGTTCGACCTAGTGTTTCACCCTGGGGAGCTCCAATATTGCTAGTAAAGAAGAAGGATGGTGAAATATGTTTGTGTATTGATAACTGCCAGTTGAATAAAGTCACCATCAAGAACAAGTACCCCTTACCCAAGATAGACGACCTGTTAGATCAGTTGAAAGGAGCCCGTGTGTTGTCGAAGATTGATTTATGATCGGGTTATTACCAAATCCATATGAAGAGTTCAGACGTACCAAACACCGTATTTAGAACCCATTGTCGCTTCCGCGAAAATAAGGTGCCGGCAAAACAGAAGAGTCGCCACCTTTCATTATTTATCCCTCAGAACGGGAAAGGAAACAATCGGAAAAACCTGACGAAAAGGTATAAGACAAGGTCATCGCAACCGTTGTCTGGGTTCGGGAGTCGGTTACGCAAGGGGAAGGTATTAGCTCCCCTCACGTCCATCGTACTCGATGGGATCCACGCTTGTTGTGTTTACTGGACGAGTTGGTTTTATCTATCTACCTATCAAGGCTGGCTTAAAACAAAACAAAAGAAAAGAAAAAGAGGACTCGACAAAGCATCACGCTTTGGGCCTACGTAGTCTCATCGGAGAAAATCAGAGTCGACGTAGTTCGGCTAACTACGGGTTACGGGGAAGGTGGCTCGCCAATACGTCAGTATTGTGCCTACGTACTCTCACACAGGCATGAGAGATCAGAGCTTACGTAGTTCGGGATATTACGGATTACGGGAATTCAGATTCATCAGTTTTATCGAGTAGGGTTAACAAACAGTTCCAACAGTTAGGGACAAAGCCTGTTTGCGGTAGAACTAGGAGTTAACGACACTCTTTTCTTCAGAAAAGCTTCCTTTGACTTATGGGCCCACGGGGCAAAAAGGTTTGAAGTTTGTTTTCTGTCTTTTACGAAAGAACGGTTTTTTATGTTTGTTTGCAACTAGTATCGCACTAGAGACTATGACCTGAGAGTGAGTGCATCGCATGTCACCCAAAGGGTGCCATACTAAACATCTAGACTGTTGAAAAGAAACTCTCCAACAATCCTTTCTCAGATAGCTTAAGGCCCGTAACGTACGACGTCAGTTAGCCTTTATTACTGTATTTTAATTTGTTTCGAGATGAGAAGAGAACGAACAGGTTCAACTAATGGGAGACTATCAAGTCCTACTGTTGTCATGCCAAGGATTCATCCTATGGTTGAATTTTGAAACAGGGAACTCCTAGAAATTATCATGCATAGGTTTCAACCTAAAGTTCTAATCATCACTTCCTTATCAAAGGAATGAGATTCCTAGGGGATCATGTCAATGATAAACAGAAACAGATAAAGCATCAGCTTCAACAGTAAACGGTAAACGACTGTAAAATGAATGCAATGCAAGTGAGGAGAGGAAATGTGTGTGGGGCATCAACCTCCACAAGCTCATCTCAACCTCAAGCCAGATATGAATAACTGCAATCATACAGAGAACAAAATAAAACATGCTATCAAGCAAGATGATGAGCAACTGCAATCATACAGAAGAAATAACATGCTATCAAGCAAACACCAGACCATATAGGCAAGGGAGCAGGGCTCTACCGAATACCCGCAAGCAAAGCCATACAGTAAAAATACAAGCAGAGGGAGCAACTCAACCTCTAGTGCAATCATGCTCCTAGCTTAAATCAACCTAGACATGAACTTATTCTAATGCATCAAGCAAGTCAAACAAGTCACAGCAATACAGTTGCACAGCAAGCAAACAGACAGAAAAGAAAGCAGATCAACCACCCCTACAACTTCAAGCTTCAGCTATTCAGCAATTCAGTCTTCAGACCCCACCTACCCTTCAAGGCTAGCATCTTCCATAGAAAGTGTCAACTTGCTTCCCCAAGTTTTCAATACACCAAACATAGGTATCAACTTATTCTTTCTTCTTCATGCTTCAGCTCTCCAGTCAATTCCACCTTCAGGCTTCATTCCTAACTGCAAGCATCAACTTGTTCTTTCAGGGACTCAGTGCATCAACATAAGTGTAATACCCCAAATTTTGCCCTAAGATTTGTCGTCGCATTTCATTGCATTTTTATTGCATTTAATCAATTACTAACAAATTTGTGTAGTCGTTTGACTTTTTGCAGGTAAATATCATATGGCATGCATTTTTTTTCTAAAAAGTAAAAATGACACAATTGGCAGGAGGACATGTGTAAGGAGTTGTGAGTGTGAGAGGTTGAGAGTTTGAATCTCACCTTTGTCACTTTTTTGTTTTTTATTATTTTTACTCTAAATTTTTCTATCTTTCATTAAAAAATAACAAAAATAGTTTTTTATTATTATTTAATTATTATTTTCGTATTTTAATTAAATCATTTTTTTAAAATATTATTTTTTTCACTTTTTTCTAAATTATTCATAAAAATATCCAAAAAAATCATAAAATAAAAAATATTGAAAAAAATTTTGTTCTTTTTATAATATTTTTGATTTTAGGAATCAATAGGATTATTAGTTTTTATTTTTAGTTTATTTTAATTATTTTAAATTATTTAAATTTTATTTTTTTCTTAACTAATTATTTAGTTTGGGGTTTAAAATGGGCTTTAGGGACATTATTGACAATTTGGTGTTAACCCTAATTTGTTCCCTATATATACATGTGTTGCTTTGTTGAAAAAGGGGAGAAGGAAAAAAAACCTAAGAGGAGTGAGTGTCGTTTACCGTTATTTCTTTTTCTTCATCTATTACTGTTGTTTCTTTTTCTTCATCGTTTACCGTTATTTCTTTTCCTTCATCTATTACCGTTGTTTCTTTTTCTTCATCTTTTACCGTTATTTCTTTTTCTTCATCTATTACCGTTATTTCTTTTTCTTTATCTATTACTGTTACGTTTATATATTTATAATTTTTAAATTGTTAGAGTTTATATATATATATATATATATATATATATATATATATATATATATATATATATATATATATATATATATATATATATATATATATATATATAAGATTAATTTTTGATCGAGTTATATCGATACAATGTTTGCACATTTGTGTGCATGACGCGTGACATTTGTGTTAGTTCGATCTGGTTGCGATGATCGCATTTTTGTGTGAGCAATAATACTGTTTTTTTGCTTAATTTCTTTTTCTTTGCGATAAATTTTGTTTCGTCCGATTTAGATCTGGTTGTGCTGAGCGCATTTCTGCGTTAGCAACATTGTTGGGTTATTTGGCACATTTAAAATTCATTATTGCTTTATTATTATTATTATTATTATTATTATTATTATTATTATTATTATTATTATTATCATTATTTATTATTATTATTATTATTAGTATTATTATCATTATTTATTATTATTATCATTATTATTATTATTACTATTATTATTATTATTATTATTATCATTAATTTATTAAAACTTGTTATAATATAAAAATCTGTTTTTTTAAAAAAATAACATTAACATCTTTTCCAAATTAATATGAAAATCTATTATTTTTAAGAAAAACTTTTTTTTAGATAAATTTAAAATAATAACTAAAATCTTTTTTTTTAAAATAATAGCTAGAACCGTTTTTAAAAAAAAATATATAATAATAACATTAAACCTTTTTTTTTAAAATAAAACCTTTTTGTTAGATAATTAAATTAAGACTATTTTTGAAAAGTTTTTTTAATAATATTAAAACCTCTTTTTTAACTTAAATCAAAAGCTTTTTTATATATCACAAATAAACAACAAAGAATATCTATAACTTTCGCACTTCCGTTTCATAACTCGTCTGATTATTGTCTGACTCTGTCTACTAACCTTGTGTATTCAATGTGCAGCTTGTTACGTTGCTATTAGCTATTTTAATGTGTTTTTCAATTCAAGTTGTATTATAATTGTATCTGTTTCTCATTTGTAACTTCGCGAACAAATTATCGCGTTTACCTTTCCGCACTTTAATTTCTGCTGTTTGTATGGTTTAAATTCGCGCATTTGCATCGTTAATTTGTCCCATTGCATTCCTCCGAAGGATTAGGTCTAGCTGTTTGGCCGCCACGCCAATAGTCCTCAAAACTTCAAACCCTAACTTTTCACAAATGTCTCGCCGTGGACAAAAATTACAAAATTACCCTTAGCTTTAGGTCAAAGAGTCGCCGCACTCATTTTAGGGTTTCCCGCCGCGGAATCCCTAACCTAACCCTAATTCACTTAACAATTTACAACGTAGATATTGGAGTTTCTACACTCCGCGTAAGCGTGTCCCTAAGATACGTTTATTCCCCATTGAAACCTTGGTCACAGTCAAGACGTTTCTAACCTCCCTTTTGAGGGGAACTACAGTTACTCTGATTCCATTCCCGTAAGGATATGTAGGCACAAGATGCGATGTCTTGCCGAGTAAACTTAGAATTAACCCCTAGGTATTTTTTAATTTTCAATCCTTTGTATATACCCTAAAGCAAAATAATTAATGAAATAAAAAAAAATAAACAAAAGGTTCCCGTAGAGTACTACGGAAGTTTAGGGTGCTAATACCTTCCCTAATCTTAACCAACCCCCGAACCTTAGATCTCTCCCTTTTAGGTTTTTCCTTTCTTTAACCTTTCCTTCGGATAAATCAAAGACCGGTTGTAAATGAATTAAGATTCAAGTTAATCAATAGCTTGACATCCAAATTTCACCGCAACAGAAAATGGCGACTTCACTGGGGACTCCTAACTATTGAGGGTTATCCCTATTTTGTTTATTTTTCTTTATATATTTGTTTTATTATATATTTTGCTCACTTGTATGTATATATTGGGGTACCTTACTTGGAGTTACTGTGTTGTGAGATAAGTCTTACACCCGGACTTGAGCGACCTTATGATAGGATGGCTGATATATTCGACGAGGCTTATAGGGAGTGAGTCCCGACTAAGCTAAATCGAGAATCACCGCTCAGTTGAGACACTTTCGAAAATGGTTCGGTTGATAGAGTGTAGTCGTGAAAACTTTTACCGTTATCAATTGGAGTCTGTGATACTGGGAACTGTAGTACCTTTACACCATCTTGGCCTTATCTAGGACGTAGTGTGGGAACTATGTGGGAGTAGTCCTACAATGGTTGCTACGCGATGCTACACTTAAAAGAGGTTCTCTTGAGAATATTATTGACCCTCGAGTTAGTCGGGAAGTCGATAATATCCGAAAGATGGACTGATGACTTTGGGCACTGATTTAGAACCCTTGTTCTGCAGGTACAATCAACCTATAGTACATACCTCTTTGGGAAGGGTAGACCTTGACTCCATTCATTGTTCCTCTAACTTAGGACCTTTTGTTTGCTTATGTGTATTTGTGCTTCGCATCCATAAAGCATCATATCATTTCTAGTTTCAAGGAATTCAAAAGTCCTTTGCAAATTCAAGAAGTCCTACATTTTAAAGTCTAACAGCTTTTCTCACTTTCCTAAAAGGGAATGTTTGCAATCGACCGTTGAAATTCTTGAGACCATTGCATGGCATCAGCATCACATTTTTGCATTGCATTTGTCCCCCGAGTTTCTCCTTCTTGGCCCTATCGTCTTCTAGTGTACCTTTGAGTCGTCAAGCTGATTCCTCGACACAGATATCAGACCAGAAACGGAACAGGAGTCACTTTGATCCTATTCCCATGACTTACACAGAGTTGTATCCTGACTTAGTTCGACAAGGGCTGATCACTACAAAGGCTTTACCACCTCCTCTTAATCCTCCAGTTGGATTTAGGGCTGATCTAAAGTGTGCTTTTCATGAGGGTGCCTTAGGCCACGACTTGGAGCATTGTTTTGCATTGAAAGCTAGGGTGCGTGAACTGATTAGAGCCGGAATACTTGATTTTACGGATAGTCGTCCGAGCGTCCAGACAAATCCCTTGTCAGTACATCAGAAATGAAGTTTTGTCACTAGGCCTTTTGTTTCTCGTTGTTTTCACTTTCCTTATTTTGTTTAAGTTGTTTGCTTTTAATTATGTTTGTACTTTTATTAATGAAATAAGCATTGCGACTTTTGATTCAATTCATTTCCGTCCATTTATTTGCATCTTTATGCTTTATTTTTCAAATGTTTACTTCTTGTCCAAAATTTTGATATGCTAAGATCGGAGGGAGGATGATGAAAACGTTATACCCATAATTGTTGTCAGTATGCTTTCAATCAAACCTTGTTGACGATGTAAGGCATTGTTTCAATTCCCAAACACTGGAGAAATAAGGAAGTTAATCCCTCGTTACCCCCTTCGAGCCTAGAAGTTGGAGTTTCTTTCGTTACAAAAAACCCACAATTTTAACCTTGGGATGGGTAGTTCTCAGTTAACTTGGTTGTGTGTTCATACGATACACCTTTCATTAACAAATTTTCCTTCGCACACGTCAAACAAGTGTCGAAGATGTTTTCTAATCAAAAGGTCGATGATGGTTCACCGTAATCATTAAAATCAAACAGTCACTTTCCTTCACACAAAAAAATAATATAAAAAAATCAAAAGAAGCCCGCTAAGTCAAAACCTATGAAGGAGACTTAGGCAAAACTGGGGCATCCCGCTGACTGTAAACTCTAAAATAAACAGTTCAGGCAAAATTTAGGGATAATACAAAGAGATTTTTAAATCCTTATCTTGAAAATCCTCAATGTCAAAACAATTAAATGTTATAGGGGAGTAGTGGCTGCCTTTTCATAGGTCCCTTTGACTTTTGAGTCATCATTGCTACGATCAATGAAATCCCTAACTTATGGGAACCTGAATGCATAGTATGAGTTAACTGAGCATAGGACTGAAGATCATCACGTAGATTGGGTGGGTACAAATAAATTTTGAGCCTTTATCTTTTGTTTCATAAACCGTGAACCAGGCCACATTACAACCCTCAAAAGACCTAATTGAAGCAAGGTTATTTTGAAAGTATACTACAGCAAGGTTGCGTAACCTGACTCCTAAAGATCTTTGTGAATCATTTATTTTGGCAGTACACCTTTGTTTTAAACTTTGAGCGTCTTGAACCGTTGTGTTCTGACTAACGACTCATGTATTTTCCATCTTTCAAAAATAATTTTGATTTCAAAAGTCGCATGAACTTTGCATTACCATGTTTGTATGAATATTTTTGTTTGCAAACTGGCTTTCCTCTAAGGAATTTTCAAACAATGAGAAACTTGGTCAAGTGATCTTATCAGGGGCAAGTTCCTTTTACATCCTGTCAAAGAATTAGTTCAAGATTTGTTCAAGGCAATATCTTCTCAGATTTGGTTTATCCAGAGAATTGTTCAAGGCCCAGACTGGGGCAAGCCCTCCGAGGATACAGCAAAACAGTCGATTCCATGAATTAGACAGCTGAAGCAATTATCAGTTCATTTGACCTGAGGCAGTTTACTTGCATAATCCCTAAGCAGTTATTCATCATTCCTACAGTGACTATCAACTTGATACAGTTTAACAGAATGACAGTGATCTCCGTGTTGAGGAATCAGTCCTCCAGTTTTGTCATCTCACCGAAAGAGTCGAGCCTTATCGTCGATGTCTGCATTTGCATTTGATCATATGTCATAGCATAATTCCTATACATGTGCATATCTTGGGTGCTTTATTCCCCATTTACATTTCTATCTTGGGTGCTTTACTCCCCATTTACATTTCTAGCTTGGGTGCTTTACTCCCCATTTACATTTCTATCCTGGGTGTTTTACTCCCCATTTACATTTCTATCTTGGGTGCTTTACTCCCCATTTACATTTCTATCTTGGGTGCTTTATTCCCCATTTACCTTTCTATCTTGGATGCTTTATTCCCCATTTACCTCTCTATCTTGGGTGCTTTACTCCCCATTTACATTTCTAGCTTGGGTGCTTTACTCCCCATTTACATTTCTATCCTGGGTGTTTTACTCCCCATTTACATTTTTATCTTGGGTGCTTTACTCCCCATTTACATTTCTATCCTGGGTGCTTTAATCCCCATTTACATTTCTATCTTGGGTGTTTTATCCCCCATGTACCTTTTATCCCGGGTGTTTTATTCCCCGTTTACCAGATATTCCTGGGTTTACCTAACATCGTGGTGTTTTACCCCCATTTGCTTCTTTTTTTTCTCCCTGAGGTCGTGTTTTACTCGCGTCTTACCTTGTGGGCAATATTTATTTACTTGGCATCATGGGTGTTTTATCCCCATTTGCGTTTTTCTCCTGAGCTCGTGTTTTACCCGCGTCTTATCTTGCGGACAATTTCTAATTTACTTGGCACCTATCAACAATTCTGTGTCGTGTCTATCCGACGTTCTTCCAGATATGACATGTCTTCTTCCCTAGTGCAATTCCTCGATGGGTCGTCCCCTGTGACGTTGTTTCGTCTGTATCCGTGCATTTGTCATTTTCATCATACGCATCATATCAGATTCATATCATATTTAGCGTTATAGTTCGTTTTGTTTTGTCCATATCATTGCATAGCACTGCGTCTAAAGGCAAAATTTTCGGTTATCTCTATTTAAATCCCTCCACCATGATTTCACGAGTCTCCGTTGCTCAAATCACCCAGTGAAGTTATTTAAATAGGGGCAACTGTAATACCCCAAATTTTGCCCTAAGATTTGTCGTCGCATTTCATTGCATTTTTATTGCATTTAATCAATTACTAACAAATTTGTGTAGTCGTTTGACTTTTTGCAGGTAAATATCATATGGCATGCATTTTTTTCTAAAAAGTAAAAATGGCACAATTGGCAGGAGGACATGTGTAAGGAGTTGTGAGTGTGAGAGGTTGAGAGTTCGAATCTCACCTTTGTCACTTTTTTTGTTTTTTATTATTTTTACTCTAAATTTTTCTATCTTTCATTAAAAAATAACAAAAATAGATTTTTATTATTATTTAATTATTATTTTCGTATTTTAATTAAATCATTTTTTTAAAATATTATTTTTTTCACTTTTTTCTAAATTATTCATAAAAATATCCAAAAAAAATCATAAAATAAAAAATATTGAAAAATTTTTTGTTCTTTTTATAATATTTTTGATTTTAGGAATCAATAGGATTATTAGTTTTTATTTTTAGTTTATTTTAATTATTTTAAATTATTTAAATTTTATTTTTTTCTTAACTAATTATTTAGTTTGGGCTTTAAAATGGGCTTTAGGGACATTATTGACAATTTGGTGTTAATCCTAATTTGTTCCCTATATATACATGTGTTGCTTTGTTGAAAAAGGGGAGAAGGAAAAAAAACCTAAGAGGAGTGAGTGTCGTTTACTGTTATTTCTTTTTCTTCATCTATTACTGTTATTTCTTTTTCTTCATTGTTTACCGTTATTTCTTTTCCTTCATCTATTACTGTTGTTTCTTTTTCTTCATCTTTTACCGTTATTTCTTTTTCTTCATCTATTACCGTTATTTCTTTTTCTTTATCTATTACTGTTACGTTTATATATTTATAATTTTTAAATTGTTAGAGTTTATATATATATATATAAGATTAATTTTTGATCGAATTATATCGATACGATGTTTGCACATTTGTGTGCATGACGCGTGACATTTGTGTTAGTTCGATCTGGTTGCGATGATCGCATTTTTGTGTGAGCAATAATACTGTTTTTTTGCTTAATTTCTTTTTCTTTGCGATAAATTTTGTTTCGTCCGATTTAGATCTGGTTGTGCTGAGCGCATTTCTGCGTTAGCAACATTGTTGGGTTATTTGGCACATTTAAAATTCATTATTGCTTTATTATTATTATTATTATTATCATTATTTATTATTATTATTATTATTATTATTATTATTATTATTAGTATTATTATTATCATTATATATTATTATTATCATTATTATTATTATTATTATTATTACTATTATTATTATTATTATTATTATCATTAATTTATTAAAACTTGTTATAATATAAAAATCTGTTTTTTAAAATAAATAACATTAACATCTTTTCCAAATTAATATGAAAATCTATTATTTTTAAGAAAAACTTTTTTTTAGATAAATTTAAAATAATAACTAAAATCTTTTTTTTAAAATAATAGCTAGAACCGTTTTTAAAAAAAAAATATAATAATAACATTAAACCTTTTTTTTTAAAATAAAACCTTTTTGTTAGATAATTAAATTAAGACTATTTTTGAAAAGTTTTTTTAATAATATTAAAACCTCTTTTTTAACTTAAATCAAAAGCTTTTTTATATATCACAAATAAACAACAAAGAATATCTATAACTTTCGCACTTCCGTTTCATAACTCGTCTGATTATTGTCTGACTCTGTCTACTAAACTTGTGTATTCAATGTGCAGCTTGTTACGTTGCTATTAGCTATTTTAATGTGTTTTTCAATTCAAGTTGTATTATAATTGTATCTGTTTCTCATTTGTAACTTCGCGAACAAATTATCGCGTTTACCTTTCCGCACTTTAATTTCTGCTGTTTGTATGGTTTAAATTCGCGCATTTGCATCGTTAATTTGTCCCATTGCATTCCTCCGAAGGATTAGGTCTAGCCGTTTGGCCGCCACGCCAATAGTCCTCAAAACTTCAAACCCTAACTTTTCACAAATGTCTCGCCGTGGACAAAAATTACAAAATTACCCTTAGCTTTAGGTCAAAGAGTCGCCGCACTCATTTTAGGGTTTCCCGCCGCGGAATCCCTAACCTAACCCTAATTCACTTAACAATTTACAACGTAGATATTGGAGTTTCTACACTCCGCGTAAGCGTGTCCCTAAGATACGTTTATTCCCCATTGAAACCTTGGCCACAGTCAAGACGTTTCTAACCTCCCTTTTGAGGGGAACTACAGTTACTCTGATTCCATTCCCGTAAGGATATGTAGGCACAAGATGCGATGTCTTGCCGAGTAAACTTAGAATTAACCCCTAGGTATTTTTTAATTTTCAATCCTTTGTATATACCCTAAAGCAAAATAGTTAATGAAATAAATAAAAATAAATAAACAAAAGGTTCCCGTAGAGTACTACGGAAGTTTAGGGTGCTAATACCTTCCCTAATCTTAACCAACCCCCGAACCTTAGATCTCTCCCTTTTAGGTTTTTCCTTTCTTTAACCTTTCCTTCGGATAAATCAAAGACCGGTTGTAAATGAATTAAGATTCAAGTTAATCAATAGCTTGACATCCAAATTTCACCGCAACAATAAGTATCAACTCATCCTTTATTCTTCAAGCCTCAGCTCTTCACTCAATCTCAATTTAATCTTCTTCACAAGTGTCAACTTGTTCTCCTTGGCCTTCAAGCTTCAGCTCTCTCTTCCCTACCAGTATCAACTAGTTCCTCTTCATCTACAAGCTTCAGCTTCTCAGAGTAGTCTTCAAACACCAAGAAGTATCAACTCCATCCTTCAATCTTCTTCAAGCAAGGAACTCCATCCTCTGACAAGGGAGAAAGATGCATCTATCAAGAGCAAAGTTTGGATGATTGGTAGCAGAGTGAAGACCAAAGGTCACCACTAAGCATCCTATCATCAGAGAAAGGGACCCTCAAAGGTTTTACCAATTTGCAAAGAGCCACACATACTACCAAAGGAGGGATGAGGCCTTTACAAGGGACCTTACATCATAGGGAAGAATGGAATTGATCAACATATTCCATGTTTATGAAGAAAGAGAACTATATAGAAGCTCTGCCTACAAAACCCTAATCTTAATACCTAATCAAACTACACCAAAAGAAGGGAAGATCTTCAATTCCAAGCCTCTTCAAGAAATCCAATGCATCTTCAACTTGTCTTCATCATCATCCAAGAGCAAGCAAAGCAAAACCCTAATCTAAGGGAACTAAGGAAGTCAATGAAGTTGAATTAGTGCCTCTGAATCATCTAAAACTAGCACCTAAACTAAAATCAAGAAAAAATAGAAACCTATATTGAAAATTCCTACAAACAATTCTAAGGGATCCTAATTCAATCATGAATATATCCTACAAAAATCAGAGGTTGAATCATCCACCTAGTTGCAAAAATAAAATCTAAACCACAAGGTATCAACCATAAACCCTAAAAATGGAGCATCTAAAGGTTTCAACCTAAACTACCACTTATATTCATCACAAAAATGTGATAAAAATCTATGTGGAGTATGCATATCTATGCTAACTACTCACAAAAAATCAAGATCAAAATCATCATCACATGATCACACAAAATTCCACAAAATCAAGTATCAAACATGACTATTTTAATATCAATTAAAATGTAAAAATTCCCATAAAATCAGAAAATGCATGAAGTAATAATATTTTTTATCTAAAAAATACTAGACCCTATCATGAATCCAATGCAAAAAGAATGGGATCAATTGAATTATTTTTCCATTTTTTATGATTTTATCAAGAACCATGTATAAAGTGAAAAAAATCATGAAAATCAAAATAATATGAACAAGCACACGGTGCAGATAGTAAGCAAAAGCAGTTCAATTCAGGGTTGGGCCCAAAAAGGGGGTGTGGCTAGCAGCTAATGCATTAAGCCCAAAACACAACTTAAGTGAATCGTCGCGTTTCACATTAGTTCAGAATCCTTCACAAAATGAGAAACATTTGTGGCCATTGGATCATGCCCTCAGTCAAAGTTCAACCCCAATCTGATGGCTATCAAGTCATCTTCTTCATTTGAAATCCTGAAACACGCGCGCAGCCATGGTCGTCGTCGGTGGTGCTCCGGTCATCGTCCCCAACCCTAACTCTCTCCACAGGCCTCCATTCCAAGAGGTCTCTACATGAAACTCACTCCAATTTTCACAAGGAATCTTCCTATGCCATTTAATCATGCTAACAGTTCAAGAATCCAAGAATAACAATCTCAACCGAAAATTCCATAAACCCTAATTGGTCACTAATCTTCAAATTTATGATCCAGAAATCTTCCTACACCATTCTACTATGCATCTACCATAACAATTCATCTTAATTCTACCTAATTTAAGCCATAGCACAAAAGTTGCATACCTGGTAAACTTGAGCAAACAGAAGGGTTGAATCTTCAAATCAATCTTCAAGAACTTGCAGAATCCTTCACTGAATCACAATCAATCTTCTGTATGCAAAGAAAAGAGTTGAATCTTCTTGAATTATCAAATCCGATTCTGAGTTGCAAGCTTCACTCTCCAATGGCTACTTCACGATTCTTCCACCACAGTGCCTTGAATTTGATCTGGAATTGATCACCAACCTCAGAGCAAGCTATTGAGATCAATTTCTTAGACTGAAATGGCCTCTAACCTTGTAACCGATTTGGATTTGCAATGAGAAAGTTCAAAGTGCAAGCTCAGTTTTCTCTCTCAATCATCACCAACCTTGGCCTTGGATCATCTCTATTCAATATATAGAACATGTAGGTATGATCTAGAAAGCTCTAGATCCTTCTAATGAGAAATTCAATTTCTCATGTCACTTGAATTCTCATGATATGCCATGGTATGCACAACTCTGCTAACAGCTTGAAATCATTCTCAAATCCTTCCAATTTCTCCCCTCATGACATTTGGAAGTGTTTGGCTTGCAAGGGACCTTGATCATGCCTTGAATTTGGGTTTGGCAATGGTTACTTAAGATGTAAGTAACTACTTTTCAAAGCAAGTCCACAAATTGAATTTCAATTCAAAAATTTGGCTACACCAATGTTCTTAAAATGTGTTTTAGAGTCAAAATGATATATTACATGCCTTGGTTTGGACATGTAGGTCAAGAATACCAATTTCCATCTTTGGTTCATTTAACTTATACCCTTATTTTAGGTCATTTTTGCAACTTTGAGATACAAGCACTTCCAACATCTCATGACCTCTTTACTAGCCTTAAAACATCATTTTGAACAAGTTTTATGTTGAACATTTTCCCATTTGAAGCTTGCAAATAGGAATTATGGCCTTATGGTTGAAATGACCTATAATCTCCAAATGACCAAAATACCCTTGACTTGTCAAAGCCATAACTTGAGTTCTACAAATCCTATCAAGGACTTATAGTACTCTATAGAAAGCTAAGAGGATAAGGAACAACATTCATATTGACCAAGAGTTCATAGGAATCATCCTTCTAGGGAAAAAATTTCATGCAAGTTGGACAACTTTCAAGCTCCTAAATTCACATACCTCAGATGACCTGTAACTTGTCAAAGTCATAACTTGAGTTCTACAAATCCTATCAAGGAATTATAGCACTCAAATCAAAGCTAAGATCATGCTCTACAACATTCATGTTGGGGGTAAGATGAGATGACAATCACATCTTGAGCTAAACTGCCTTGAAGATAGGGGTCAAACTAGGGGATTTTGCACTGTCAAGCCTTAGAAACCCTAGCTTGAAACTTCTCAAACTCTTCAATCATGATGAGTTGACCTTGGAATCATCCTTATAGAATCTCAATGCATCAATCCATGATCACGTGGCCTTTGAGTTAGGTCTCAACCTCCTTCAAATCATCAGTCAAACCCTAATTGCACCACTCATGGCTGGGTCTTCTTAACCTTGCACAATGACCTGTCTAGGCCTCAAAGTGACCTTCAACACTTCTCAGGAGCTCTTTCGAGGCTTCAAGTCCACATTCTTGGCTTTTGCATCATCTGAGGGGCTCCCACAACTCTCAAGTTAGGAGGCCCACACTCTTGGTTTCAAGCAGTCTCTCTGGGGATCTTTTAATTTCTCTGACAAGGATATCCACTCTTGAACACTTGAATAACCTTCTTAGCTAGCTTCACACTCTTGTGTAGCCCTTGATTGGCAATCATACCTCTTGATCTCCTGCATACATGTCAATGAAATGCAAATGATAATGCTAATGTGAATGAAATGAAACATAAGCTAGGTAAAGAAATGTTGGGCAAATTTTGGGGTGCAACACCCGTTATGGCCATTATAAGTTTCTTGTAATGCTTTTTGATGTGACGAATGCTCCAGCTATTTTCATGGATTACATAAATTGGATATTTCAACCTTACTTGAACCAATTCATGGTGATCTTTATTGATGACATTCCAATTTATTCTCATACTCCTCAAGAGCACGGAGAACATTTGAGAATTGTCCTATCGATTTTGCAAGAAAGATAACTTTTTTCAAAGTTAAAGCGATGATTAATTGAGAAAGACCGAAAAATGCTTCAGAAGTCAGAATTTTCTTAGGACTGGAAGGTTACTATAGAAGGTTCATCAAAGGATTTTCTCATTTGGCTCTACCCATTACTAGACTTACTCGGAAAGAGTTTCCTTATAGTTGGGATTCGAGCTGTGAGCAAACTTTTATGAGTTTGAAGTAACGGTTGACGACTGCTCCTATTTTGATTATTCTTGATTCTAACAAGTCGTGCAAAGTATTTTGTTATGCTTCTAAGAAGGAATTATGAGGTGTGTTAATACATGATGGTCAGGTTGTAGCTTATGCTTCTCGTCAATTGAAGGTTCATGAAGAGAATTACCCAACTCATTATTTGGAGTTAGCAGATGTAGTTTTTACACTGAAGGTATGGCGTGATTATTTGTATAGAGTAAGTTTCGAGATGTTCAGTGATCATAAGAGTTTAAAATATTTGTTTGATTAAAAAGAAGTGAATATGCGTCAAAGGAGGTGGATGGATTATTTGAAGGATTTTGACTTTGAATTGAATTATCATCCAGATAAAGCGAATAAGGTGGCTGATGCGCTAAGTCAGAAGGAAGCACATAAATTTGAGCTGGTGATGTGTGTTCATTGTTGGAAAAGTTTCGAGATCTTAATCTTTAAATTATTTGGACTCCGGACGGTGTGATAATGGAAAACATGAATGTTAACTCTACCTTAAGAGATGAAATCCAACAAGGGAAAGTTCTATATATGAAGTTACAAGAGATGTTGGTTCAACCGGGTATGACACGAGTCATAGATGGAGTTATTCTATTTAATCAAAGGATTTGTGTTCCGGATGACACGATATTAAAAAGGAAGATTTTAGAGGAAGCTCATAAAGGTGCTTTTACTATACATCATGGTTCCTCGAAGATGTATCAAGATTTAAAAAGGGACTACTGGTGCTCCAGGAAGAAAAGAGATATTGTGGTGTATGTGTCAGAAAGTGCGGTAGGCCAACAAGTGAA
The DNA here is from genome assembly GCA_963859935.3 of Lathyrus sativus. NCBI lineage: Eukaryota > Viridiplantae > Streptophyta > Magnoliopsida > Fabales > Fabaceae > Lathyrus > Lathyrus sativus. Next base: position 22,040,478 of record OZ012736.1, read on the forward strand.
GATCAAACACCAAAGACCAGGTGGTTTGTTAAAACTATTAGATATTTCGGTATGGAAATGGGTTAATACTTCAATGGAATTTGTGGTAGGGTTACCCCATACACAAGGTGGTTATGATTATATTTGGGTGATTGTTGATCGGTTGACGAAGTCAGTACATTTCTTAGGCATGAAGACTACTTAAAAGGCAAGTCATCTTGCAAGGTTATTTATTGCGAAAATTATGAGACTTCATGGTGTTCCCTCCATCATTGTATTTGATAGAGATCTAAAGTTTACTTCAAGGTTTTAGAGAGCTTTTCAACAAGCCATGGGATCTAAGTTTTGTTTGAGCACGTTGAATCATCCTCAAATGGATGGTTAGACAGAACAAACGATACAAACTTTGGAAGACATGTTAAGAGCTTGTGTGCTTAAAAGTGGAGGAAATTGGAAGAAACTTTTACCATTGATTGAGATTGCGTACAACAATAGTTACCACGTGAGTATTAGTATGGCTCTTTATGAAGCTTTTTACGGAAAGAAATGTATAACGCCCGTGTGTTGAACGGAATTTGGTGAAGAAAGGATTTTAGGACTGAAGATTGTTCAAGAGACTACGGAAAAGATTAAAATCATTTGTGACAAGGTTAAGAAAGCACAAGACTGCCAGAAGAGCTATACGGATAATTGAAGGAGACCTTTGGAATTTGAAGAATGTGATCATGTATTCTTGAAAGTTACTCCAAGGTGGAGATTGAAAGGACCGTTTAAGTCACAGAAGTTAAGTCTGAGATACGTGGGACCATATCAGATTCTAGAGAGGATTTGTTAAGTAGCTTACAGACTGGCCTTACCACCTTCTCTATATGAGATGCATGATGTTTTTCACATGTCTCAACTCCGGAAGTTTATTCTTGACCCTCTTCAGCAAGTTCTACCAAATACAATTGATATAGAAGCAAATTTGACTTTTGAACCTCGACCAAGTCGTATTATGGGGAGTGAAACTAAGGTGTTGAGGAATAAAGAAATTCCTCTTGTTAAGGTTCAGTGGGATAAGACACATCCAAGTGATGCTACTTGGGAGCTTGAATAAGAAATGCAGGATGCTCACCCTCACCTTTTTTAGGTAATCTTTAAATTCAAGGACGGATTTTTATTTAAGGCGGGATGTAATACCCCGTATTTAATAAAATCCTCTAAATAATATTAGTTGAGATCAATTGGGTTTCGGTGTGCTCTAAGAGTTATCTGTTGAGATAATTGGAGTAACTGATGAACTCAGAGTTGATTTAATTAATAGTATCTGACTCTGAGGTTATATTAATTGGTGCATTAGAGAAATTTTGGATACTCTTTTAATTGGACATTAAACCAAGTTAGTCCTACTAACTTTCCTTGTTACTTCCATGTGCCTCTTGTTTCCTATTTTGTTAGAAAAGAAGAAAGAAGAAGAATAAAAGAAAAGAAAGATAGTAAAAGGAGGAGAGAAAGAAGAATGGAGAGAAAGAAGAGAAAAAGGGAGAAAGGAGAAGGAAACCCTAAAAGAAAAAGAAGAAGCTTCATCATTCATCATCAAATCATCTCATATTCATCATTAACAACTTCTTCATCATCATCTAGAGGTGGGTTCTAGGTAGAAGCTCAAGGTTAAAGTATTTGGATAGAATGGGAAAAGTTAGGTTATGGTGTTCTTGTTCCTTTTCCATGAAAGTTATATGATTCATGTTATATTCAGGATATTGATGTGAGATTATGTTCTAAAATGTTGTTTCATGTATGAATATGGTAACTTCAATGATGGATAAAGTTTGGGTAAGTGTGCGATTTGAAAACCCCTTGAGATTGTCCTATTCTGCTGGACAGATTTCAGAAATTGTAAGTTTACACTGCTAGCTCTAATGAACTGGAGGAGAATGTGACAGTCTGTCATGCTCGCACTGCGAGCGAAAGCGAGCATTCGCCCAATGTTTGCACAAAGAGCGCTGAGGGCTTTTGCCACTGCCATTATTTTTTATGCCTCGCCTAGAGTTTGCACAGCGAATTCAAGGTGAAGGGGCCTGACAATGTTTTTCCATACTTTATTTTAATGTTTTCTTGGTTGTTTCACATACACGTTTGGGGTTACTATATATTATTTATATTGATTATGATGAGTAATATGCATGTGTAATTGTGGATTGGTGGATTGACTAAATGATGGTTATATGATTAAAAATAATTAAGAAAAGTGAGGAAAACTTATCACAATCCAATGGAATGACCTAGGGATGTAACTAGGAGTTGATAGATAAAAAGATGACCATGCTTGTGCATTTGATGCCTAAGTGTGCATCCTTGACAAGTAGTTATCTATTGGAGAGTTGAGATATTATATGGAACATGTGGTGGTTTTGTGTTACTTTGAGAATAAGGGGTATGTGACCTTGTGATTTTCAAATAGAATCATGGTTGCATGAGTGATCACGTAGTTAGAAGCAATCCCTTGTGATGTGTCGTTCCAAGAGTTGAGGCTTATATAGAGAGCTCCTCTTGAATGTACGCACTGTTCATTAATAAGTATATGTGACCCGTGTCGAGAACTCGTGTGTGGGTTGGTCGGGGAAGGATATCTATAATACAAGGACCCATGACCTGTGTTGATAACTCTAGACATAGGGGTGGTTGAGGAAAGATGCCTTGATGTGGTTTCCGACTAGCGATAGTTTGAGTTGTTGGACTCAAGTAACATGTTTCCATATATTATGTGGTTTATGAGCTGTAGTTTTATCCCTTCCCTTTTGACTTGAGTTAGGATTGGTTAGAACCTTGTAAAACCGGGAGAATCCATAAGATAGGGAACCCACTGGGATTATTATCTCATCCCATGTTGTTGATTATATTTTAGGTGGTTTCGGTTCCCTGAACGGTAAGGATAAAACAGTTTGATATCCTTACTTGTCTTGACCTTTTTGGGATGGCATTGTTTCCTCTGTAAAGACTCCATTTTGAGTTTATTGATATGATCTAGCTCTTAGTTGTTTTGGACATCTTTTATATATTTATGCCACATTTTGTTCTTTTGGTAGTTTTGGCATGTATTATGTATAATGTGTCACTAAGAACTTATGTATATTTCAGTACCGAATTTGCAACCATGTATAATATGAATTGTTCTAGACGTATATTATATGTGGGCGTTACAATATTCAACAAATAAAACATCACAACATCAACAACCAGACATAATCCCACAATTTATATACAAAAAATTAATTAAGTAATTCGAGGCATTACAAAATACATGTGTTTTTTGGAACTCAAGACATTCTTGATCTCGTCAATGACGGTTACACAGCGGTTGTAGGAGATGTAATTGAAGCTCAGAGAAACACGCATAGGGAGTCGAGGAAGAAGGATCAGAAGGCATTGTTTTACATTCATTAGTGTGTGGATGTGAGCGTATTTAGAAGGTCACTGATTCAACAAAGGCGAAGGCTGCCTGGGACACTAGTACGGTACTACGATAGTGGTGCATCAGTGAAGAATGCGAAGCTTCAGTCTTTACGTAAGAAGTATGAGAATCTCAACATGAATAGCAATGAGAAGCTACCTGATTACATCTCTAGAGTGATTCTGATCACAAATAAGATGAAATATTATAGAGAGACTCTCTTTGAACAAGTAGTTATTGAAAAGATACTGAGATCACTTACTCTTTAGTTTGATTACATTGTTATAGCAATTGAAGATTCTAAGGACTCTAGCACCATGAGAATTCAAGAGCTGCAAAGCAGTCTAGATGCACAAGAGTTGTGTCTAACTAAGAAAACCTTTTAAAGAGAGGTAGAGCGGGCTTTAAAGGCGTCTTCTAGTAAGAAGAATCAGAAGCTGTCTTGGTCAGACGTCAAGAAGAGACATGGTGGTGGTTATTAGAAGTCAGAAGCCTCCAAGTCTGATAAGAAGAAACATCAGAAGGGAAGAATTTTGACAAGAAGAGGGTTCACTTCTACTCTTGTAAGAAGTTTGGTCATTTTGTTGCTGATTGTTTGTAAAATAAGGAAAGGAAATCAGGAGAAACAAACATAGCCATATGAGAGTTTGATGATGAGCCTGTGCTATTGATGGCTTCTAAGTGTGATGGTGGATATTTGGTAGACTGGTGGTATATGGACATTGGCTGCTTAAATCATTTAATTGGAAACAAATAATGGCTGATTAATTTTGACTCTAGAAAGAGGACAAAAATCAGATGTGTTGATGATAAGTATATGAATGCTGAAGGAATGGAAAAATCGTTCTGATCAAGAGTGAAGAATGAAAAAATTGTTTTGATCAAGGATGTTTTGTATATTCCAAGCATGAAGAGCAATATGATGAGTGTAGGTCAACTAATTGAGAAAGGTTTCTTAGTTATTATGAAGGAACATATCTTGAAGTTGTATGATTCTGATCAGAAGCTGATTATGTAGTCTTAACAGGGAAGCAACAGAACATTCATGGACAATGTTGGAACAGCTGAACCTAAATGCCTTAGCGCAGAAGATACTGAAGGTAACAGTGAGTTGTGGAATAAGAGATTGGGGCATCTGACTTCTAAGAAGTTGGTATATGGAATTCCTAAGATTATAAAGCCTGAGAAGTCATGTGAGATATGCATGAAATCCAAGAAACCAAGATTTCCATTTGCATCAGAAGTGGCTCCAAGAGCAAAACATGATTTAGGAGTAGTGCATTATGATATATGTGGACCATTTGAAGTACCTTCACTTAGAGGAAACAAGTACTTTTTGTATTTTATGGATGAGTTTACAAGAATTACATGGGTAGCACTCATCAAGTTTAAGCATGAGGTGTTTATTGAGTTTCAGAAGTTCAAGGTGAAGGCTAAAAAACAGAGTGATCAGAATTTGAAAATTCTCAGAACTTATGGTGGGGGTGAGTATAACTCTACAAAATTTAGAAGGTTATGTGAGGAGAATAAAATTGAGAATGAGATTACTGCTTCATAAACTCCTTAACACAATGGTCTTACTGAAATAAGAAACAGAACTTTGCTTGGTATGACAAGGAGCATGGTGAAGGAGAATAAGCTCCCACTACTATGGAAAATCCATACAACAATGATTGAAAAAGGGATACCACAACGTCTTATCATCCGTTGTGAGGTGAGGTAACGGTTACTAGTATCAATCATTATGGTATATACATTTATGAAAATGAGACTTAATCACGGCTAAAATAAATAATTATTGTTGAAAGTACCCAGTTTTATTATAAAATATGTAGGTTGCTTGTTTTTCAATAAACGTCACAACAACATACAACCATTCAAATTGATGAAGAAGTATATAATCTGAAAATTAAACTATTCTTGAAAACCAACTTACACAAACCACTGTTTTTCAGATTGCATGTGTCTCATCATTCATTTCCTGCTCTTTAACATATAGAATGTGTTTCAATGGTCTAAGCCCTTCATGACATAAATTCCTTGTATTCTAGTTTAATTTGAATAATATCAATAAAATATTGTTATTCAAATTAAACTATAAGAGAAGATATGGATGTGATGAAGGAATAAGGTCATTTAACCACATCCTATATGTTAGAGAGAGAGAGAGAGAGAGAGAGAGAGAGAGAGAGAGAGAGAGAGAGAGAGAGAGAGAGAGAGAGAGAGAGAGAGAGAGAGAGAGAGAGAGAGAGAGAGAGAGAGAGAGAGAGAGAGAGAGAGAGAGAGAGAGAGAGAGAGAGAGAGATGAATGATGAGACGAATGCAATTTGCAAAACATTGATTGATATAAGTTGGTTTTTAAATACAACTTAATTTTCAGATTATAAGTTTCCATGTCAATTTAAATGAAATGTATTTTCAGTGAATGGATAGTGAAACAAACAATCTACATAACATATAATAAAATCAACTTCATCTATATAGCATATAAGAATTTAAAGAACAAAACATTTCTAAGTCATAATAAGCTTCTTTCTTGTGACTTAACAATGATTTGTTCTTGATCCGAAAATATTAATCAACAACAGCAACAACATACAACAACATTTATCAACAAGAACAAACCATTAATCAATGTTTTTAAAACAAGAACAAAACATTTCTAAGTCACAAGAAGCTTCTTTCTTGTTACTTAGCAATGTTTTGTTCTTATTCTGAAAACATTAATCAATAACAACAACAACATACAACAACATTTATTGACAACACAACAACATACAAGAAAATTTAAAAAAAATAAGGTTCAAGAACGCATGATATAATAAACAAAAACAACAAAAAATGATGAAGTTCTGAGAACATTAATCAACAACAATAACATACAACAACAGACAACAATACAATATATTATGTAAAGTTTCAAGAACGTACCTTTCTTTAAACTAATCATGGATCTAGAAAAAATTATGAAGTTTATATAGTTTATGAAGCTATGAAGAAGAAGTACAAGGTCAATGAAGTTTACACAATAGCTTCATACTTCTTGTATTTTTCTTCATAGCTATAGAAACCATATGTATCATAGCCAAAGTATGTCTTTTGTTGAGATGGTGTAGATGAATCTGAAAAAATAAGAACATTCACCAAATGAAAAAATGAGAAGTCATTTTTAACAAGAAATGTAAATGAAATCGAAGCATAATTTTAATGAACAAACCTCAAGTTAGCGATTGGTGAAGATGAATCTTAAGGTTGAAGTATGTCTAAAGAGGGACATGAATGTTAAGGTTATGTTATGAGAGAGAAGAGTGAAATACTTTAAGGTTTTCTTTTGAGAGAAACGGTTGCTATGAACTGAACGATAGATACTTTCGCATATATAGTAAAAAATATCAATTTTCATCACGGTTAGAAAGAAAAACCGTGACACAATTTTCAAATTTTACAATGGTTGTATTGTGAAATTATGGTTAAATAACTTTCAATTTTTTATTTATTTATTAGCGCAATGGTGAAAGTGTTATTAATTGTTGTTATTATTATTCTTCATTACTGTTGTTACTGTTGTTGTTATTTTTTTTGTAAAGAGGGAAGAGTATATAAAAGCAAGGGTATATAAAATAATACTAATAAATAAGTTCATTAAGGACAGATTTTTTCATTACATAATTTTGTCAAGATCGGAACAATATCCCCTAGAACTAAAGAATCTTCATAATCTATGACTCGTTCCTCACTACCCTCATTAGAATCATAGTAAAAAATCTTCCTTGGCATTTTTTCTTCTTCCTTGGCTTCTTTTTTTTCTTCTTCTTGGCCTTCCTCACCCTCAGTGTATCCCTGACAGCAGTTGATCCAGATGGCTGGACCTCCTCAGTTGACTGCTGATGTTGTTGGATTTTGGTGACTTCAGTTGACATATTTATGTTAGCATTCTCAGATGAAGAACTCTTGCTGTTATAAGAAGTTAAGAAGAATAGTTTGAAGAAGTGGAAATTCATTATATGAAATTGTACATTTATAGAAGAGGTTGAAGATGAAACATCTGATGATATAATCCTTGTAATGATTACTTCTAATGGTTGATATTCTTGAATGACTTGTGACCGTCTTGAAAAATGAAGAAAAATTTCAACCATCATTATAGTCGTTACTCTCTTTTGGGAAGAGCAAAGTTATTCAAATCATATTACAATAGTTGAATATTAAAATCGTGATTAAATAATTTTCAATTATTTATTTATTTATTTATGAAATTAAGTTACACACGCTTTTTAAAATAGAAAAAATGGAAAAAATGTAGTTGTCAGGATTCGAACCTTGTACCACTCACTTTATCACCATGGTTGTTTACATCAACTGTCATTAAATAACTTTCAAAAATATAAATAAGCATTAGGCGCTTACAGTTTGTGATATTAAAACAGTGGAAGGAAAAACCGTAGTAATATTATATTATCGAAGGTGTATTTTGTAGTAGTGTCCCTCACAGCTTGTAGGGAGAATTTGTTGCCACTACAACATATGTGCTCAATATGTTTCACAACCTCATGGATTAGTGAAAAAGAACCAGGAATGGATGATGTACAAGTTACATAAAGCCTTGTATGGACTGAAACAAGCGTCTAGAACATGGAACCTGAAAATTGGTTCACTTTTTAAGATTTAAGAATTCAGAAAATGTGAGATGTGTTGCACCCCAAAATTTTCCCTCTTATTTCTCTAACCTTAATTGGCTTATGTTCGTATCCATATGCATTTATTCATGCATTGAATTGGCCTTCTAGGACATGGGATCATAGTGTATTTCTCACAGTTCAGGGCTTTCTTTATTTCAGAGGTTGTTTTAGCAGTATTCAGAGCTAAACAGATAGTCATGAGAGGCATCAAGCATTTATTTTGCTCAGCAGATGGTTTGATTATTTCAGAATCAGGAACACAAAGCATAGAGTTTACATGATGTAGGTTTAGACAGGTTATCTATCATGTTTCAAGTTTTATTCAAGCTTGGTACTCAAGGCTAAGGTTCAACTAGGGAGTCGTGCTTAAAACGGGGTGTAACGGGCCAAAAAATTCACTATTTTGCCTTCATAGTCGATTACGGCATATTGCGTAATCGATTATGGACACGAAAACAACCCCGAGTGTCATTTTTTCCTTCGTAATCAATTACGCAGAATCACGTAATCTGTTACGTAGAAAGATTTTTCAAATAGCAGTTTTTTCAGTTTTGCAGCAACTTGTGGCATTTTTCTTTGCTTTCTTCATTCTAGTATCTTGTGGAAGGATCTAGAACCTACATTTTTAACAAACTCCACACCAAATTCCAAACCCAATTCCAAGCATCCTTGATCTTCAAGCCTAATTTCTATTTAAACATTTTCCCTCCAAACCGCACTAAGGGGATTTCATTTTAATACTCACAATTTAATTTCCCTCTTATTTTCTCTACAATTCTCTCTCACTTTTCTCTCATTTTTCTCTCATTTCAAAACCCTCACCAAAGCTCCATAACAAAAAAAAGCTTCACAAATTGTGGATTGCAATTTGTGATTTCTTGAGCTAAACCTCTATTGTATCATCTTCCATTATTCAATTCTGAATTTGAAGAGCTTATTTGTATTTTGATCAAGTTTTGGAATCACTTCTTGAAGAGATTTTGCTTTATATTTGGATTATTGCATTGATCTTTAACTTTTATTGCTAAAGCTTTTTGGATTTCTAGATTTCTTTATTTCTAAGCATCAAATTCTATTTGCAACAATCACCAAAGCAAATCTTAGCTTTGTAGGTTGATAATTCTTAAATCTACTTCTCATTTTGGCTTATTTTGCATTTCACAATGTAGATCCATTGGTTTTTGGTGTGAATTGATCCATTTATTGATTTAATTGTTGATCTTGATGTTTGATGGATTCAATTGGTGTTTAATTATTGTTGTTTGATGTAATTTTTATTTACAATTGCATGCTCTAACATTTGGTTTTGAATTGGATAAGTGATTCTGAAAAGTGATTTTCATGAAGTTGTTTTTGCTGTTTTTTTGCCTCCTTAACGGATTACAGGATTTTGCGTTTTTTATTGCGAAGGAAAAAAATGACCTGGATCTTCCTGTTTCGTGCCTGTAATCAATTACGGCATTTGGCGTAATCTATTACGGCTGCGATTTTTGCAATTTTTGCTATTTTTTTGGACTGTTTTGCTTCCTTTCCTTTGGGAACTTGTTATCACTTTGTATGATCATTTTTCTTGATAAAAGGTGATCTATTTGCAGTATTGATGAAGGTTGTGGTTAGCTTATGCACTTAAACTTTTTGATTGTTGATTACATGTTCATGATGAGTACTTGATCATATTGATTGCATGTTGATTAATCTTGCTTGATGGTTAAAGCTTGCTTGCTTATGTTGATTCACTGTGGATTGTTGCTTACATGATACATGTCCATGCTAGTGGTTTAATTGTTGGTACATGTTCATGTCAAGTTCTTTAATTACATGATACATGTTCTTGATGATTGTTTGCTTGATGATACAATGCTAATTCTAGATCACTCTCCTATCTCACATTCATGTTAATGTGTGCTTGATCTTATTGAATGCATATATTGTTGTTGCTGCATACATAGTTGTTGTGTGAATACATGTTGTAAAATGCCCTCATTATCTCTTGATGCATATACACCTGTTATGTTCTAAAAATGTATGTTGTTAAATGTTGTGTTATGCTGTTGTTGGATTTTATCACTGTGCTGAGTTCAAGCATTGTTGTTGCTGCTGTTTTTGGTCTATTTTCTTGGTCTTTGCTTGTCTTTGCATGCTCCCTTAGGGCCTCTAAGTCCAACTTAAGTTTTGGTTAAGCTTGGAGTAGGATAGACATTAGGCTCCCAATGCAAGCATGACAACATTAGGGTAGTTCCCTTTTAATCCCAAATCTAGTTCCATCTTGTATGATAACATTAGGGTAGACCTTCCCCTTTCAATCCTCAACTATAGGACCATTTGGCATGACAACATCTAGGTGTGAGATCCCTTAGATTTTTCTTTTCCCTTTGAATCTCGATCTTAAATCAAATAAAAACACGTAATAAATACGATGACTATAGTACTTCACGAGCCTTAAGTATATGAGAAATGATAAGTGGGAGTCTCTCCTTACTTCTTCTAGAGGGCTTTGCGTACGTCCTGTCTGGGGGCAATCTTGCAAAGTATTCGCTCCTATGTCATAGACTTTAGTACGGTACATATCACAAACAAATGCAAGTCACTCATTTAAAACACTTGAATAAATTCAAATCATTTTCCTTCGGGATCCTCTCCATTCTTTTTCAGAAAAGGGCGTATTATTTTCGTTTTACCATAAACAGGTAACACTTAAGGCTCCAGACAACGAGCAGCAAAACACCTAAACTGTTTGAACGTGAAGGTTAACATCGCTCATAAAAATACCAAATAACCTGTAGTCTCACGAACTACGGACGCTCTGATTCTTCATTCCGTCAATGAAGATACGTAGGCACAAGATTGTGAGATTTAACGAGCACAACCTTCCCCTTTTCACCTGTAGTCCTTCGAACTATGTTGACTATGACTTTCCCATTCTACGAGGGAATACGTAGGCATAAGATTGCGTGATCATATCGAGTTTCCTTTTTGTTTTTCTCCCTTTCATTTCCGCGCTCCCTTAGCAAGTAAGCTTTAGATATACACACCCTTTGATTAGAACAACAAGAGTGGACCTCGTTGAATACAACAGACGTGAGGGGTTCTAATACCATCCTCTTGCGTAATCGACTCCCGAACCCTAAATTTGATTGTGAGACCATGTTCTTTCCCTTTTAAGGTTTTGTCGATGTTTTCCTTTACCCATTGGGATAAATAAAGTTTGATGGCGACTCTGTGTCTTCGTCGGTAGTTTTTTCGTGGTAGCGACAATATAGAGTATGGTGGTTATGTTCAGCATACATCTGATAGCAATATGATTCTAGTGTGTCTCTATGTTGATGACATATTTCTAACAAGGAGTTGTTTATATGAGATAGCTAAGTTCAAGAAGGTGTTGATGAATGAGTTTGAGATGACTGATCTAGGAAATATGACATTTTTTTAGGGATGGAGAGTATGTACTCTGATAAGGGTATAGTCTTGCATCACTTGAAGTATGAACTTGAGCTTCTGAAGAGATTTGAGTTAATGAATTGCAAGTCTGCAATCATACTCGCTAAAACAAATCACAAGCTAGATTCTGATATTGAGGGTGATGATGTAGTTATTATAGTTTTTAAATAGTTGGTAGACTCATTGAGATATCATTGTAATACCAGACCTGACATCTGTTACATAGTTGGAACGGTGAGTAGGTTTATGAACAAACTAAAGTGGTCACATTACCCAGCTACTGTCAGGATACTGAGGTACATTAACGAGACTCTGAAGTATGATGTTTTGTTCCCCTTTGATGTTAAATCTGATGCTGAGCTGATATGCTATTCACACTCTAATTGGTGTGGAGACAGAGTTGTCAGAAGAAGTACTTCTGGATATTCTTAAGTATATAGGAAGTCTCATTTCTTGGTGCTTCATGAAGCAACTAGTGGTTACATTGTCAACATGTGAAACTGAGTACATTGCAGATGCTCTATCTGCTTGTCAAACTGTGTGGATTCTGAACTCGTTGCAGGATCTGAAGGTTAAGGTGAGCAAGCTTGTGAAGTTGATTATTGAGAACAAATCATCTATAAGTCTTGCCAAGAATCACTACTACAAAAAAGCTATTTAATAGCGTTTTTTTTTTGCTTTTAGATAGCGCTTAAAAGCGCTATTAATCAAGCCGCTATTGTAAAACAAAATTTTTGATAGCGCTTTAAAAGCACTATTATAGTACTGGTAATTAATAGCGTTTTTCCAAAAGCGCTATTATAGTACCGGTATTTAATAGCATTTTTCCAAAAACGCTATTATAAGACACATATTAGATAGCACTTTCAAACAAAGCGCTATTATAGTACCGGTAATTTGCTTTAATTTTGATAGCACTTTCAAACAAAGCGCTATTATAAGACACATATTAGATAGCACTTTCAAACAAAGCGCTATTATAAGACACATATTAGATAGCACTTTCAAACAAAGCGCTATTATAAGACACATATTAGATAGCACTTTCAAACAAAGCGCTATTATAAGACACATATTAGATAGCACTTTCAAACAAAGCGCTATTATAGTACCGGTAATTTGCTTTAATTTTGATAGCACTTTCAAACAAAGTGCTATTATAAGACACATATTAAATAGCACTTTTCCATAAAAGTGCTATTATAGTATGTATCGTTAATAGCACTCTCTCTTCAAAACGCTATTGTAGTACATTTTTTTTACCCAAAATCATTCTTTTGGTATATATATATATATATATATATATATATATATATATATATATATATATATATATATATATATATATATATATATGTGTGTGTGTGTGTGTGTGTGTGTGTGTGTGTGTGTGTGTGTGTGTGTGTGTGTGTGTGTGTGTGTGTGTGTGTGTGTGTGTGTGTGTGTGTGTGTGTGTGTGTGTGTGTGTGTGTGTGTGTGTGTGTGTGTGGCACTTGCATTTTACGATATTAGAATTCATAAAATAATAATGCCCAAGCAGCTAAAATATTTGAAAATAAAATACATAACATATTCATTCGATACAAAATTTCTTAATCTCAATACTTGATACTTCCCAATAGATACAAATTAAGTTGCAGGAACATTTATCAATGACATGGTTGATTGTTGCGCACTATATAGAACACTAGCTAACTACAGAAGGAATCTAATCAAGCACAACTAGTTTCTGATACTCAGGGCCAGCGATGGCAGCTTCCATGGCTTCTACGGGGCTTATATCACATTCATTATTCAAGAACAATGTCAGCAGATTCTTAGAAAATCCACTCACCAGGGCCACTCCTTTCTGAGTGGATGGCACCGGGGTCGCCCTCGAGTCTCTCAGATTCCAAAAAACTATCTGAGGCACAGCAGAACCATACCCTTTCTCTTTATACTTCCTAGTGATTGCTTGGTAATCTGTCTCCCAAGAGTTTGCAGAAGCTTGATCAAACTCCATGTCACTGAATACAAATATCAGATGAGTTTAATGCACAGAACCTAACATTAACTTGATGTTTTGACAGGTTTTGCAACAACTCTATAACATCTTTGTAGTCCCGATAAGTGTCAAATGAGCGTCTGTTATTGTATAGTTTAACAAAATCAATATCAATTTCTAAATCATGAAATATAATTTCTTAGTGAAGTAATGCTCATGAAGTTTAAATAAAGTTTTAAAGAGAAAAAGGAGTAATGCTCACACAAAATTATCATGTAGTGTGCCAATGTCAGGATTATCAGAGAACATGTCAATCAGCTTCAGAGGAGAACATGCGGATCTACCAAACCATATTAAGTAGGATTACACACTTGGCCCTAGAAATATGTATAATAGGAAATATTATCAGCTTTTATGAACACTTCTAACAGGAAGTAACAGAAAGTCTCATTCTCTACGCATTTATCAACATATAAATAAAGAAAAATATAATGGGATAAAAACTAGCATAAAAGAAATCAGATCAATAATCACCATGTACCTGGGCAGTGATTTTGATGCCCATCGCAACTTTGATTTCTTTGTGATGGATATATGATCCCTGAAATTAAAAACTAGTGCCTTAGCGGGAAGACATACTATATAATAGAATATGGCTCCTTTGTCAAAGAACCCTAACACTATTAGGATGTTTCACATCCAATCAATTGAGTATTGACATAGTTCCAAATTCTAGTATGGAAAAAATGAAAACTTCTCCAGCATAACAATATGAAGCCTGACCAACTGTACTTTTTGCAGGTTGGTTTCTACAAGTTAAGCATAATGTTAAGAATCTCATAATCATTTCCTTCCTAAAGCTTCCAACACTCTACTTATCATTCACATCCCTTCATATTTCCACATGCCACCAACCATTTTTAAGTACCAAATCAATAAAAATAATATCAACCAAGGCCAAGAGTCTTTAGATAATTATGAATCAAGTACCAATGTTATAATTTTCCCATCAAGCAACAAATGTGATGGTAAACTAAATTAATCAAATGCAGTACCTTAACGTTACAATTTTCCTATCAAGAATAGCAGTACCTTAACACGAAGTTCCTTCATTGGATGAGGTGTCAATAAAGCTCGAATTGAGGTAACAATTGGACCCTATATTAAAAAACTTCAAAATTCAGAAGCAGAAAGCAAGTGCATTGATAGATGTAGTTAGAATCTGAGATGCTTACCTGCATTCCAGCTACAACTATTTGATCTCCTTCATGAAGGACACCATTAACTAAAACAACATCAATAGTAGTTCCATGGCCTTCAATAACCTTGACTTCCAAAACAGTACACTGGTAGCCACGGTCAAGTAACGGTTAGAACTCTTTGTTAACGATCAAGAAGCATTCAAACGTCAACCACTTCAATATTATGCAAAAATATGACTAACCTGCACTTCATCACTGTATGTAAGTTTCTCAATCATGGTCTTTTGGGTCCAGTGAACCAAAAGTAATAGCATATCTGGGATTCCTTCACCGCTGAAATATTAAATGCCAAAACATCAATACAAAAGCACCAAAGCCCTATAGTTAGGTTTTTTTGCCTGAAAACAAAGATTTGTCATTCACCCTATGCTTCTACCAAAACCCTATTTTGGATGATTTCAGGTAGAGCTCAGAAAGGTTGGATACAACCTAATTATTGCTCAACCTAATCCCCAATAACCAACCAATTGCTAGTTCCTTTCATGCCTTTTTGGTTACCCCTCCTTATAATTTCCCCTCTTTAACTCCTTATTAGTCTCCACCTCTTATCCCTTGATTCTAGAATCTTCTCCACCACTCCTTTCCATTTCCAATCCAAACAATTCACAAACACATAATAGTTATGCCACATGTACATGACAGTAGGGCATACTTTTATCCTTCTAACCAGCTGACTTCATTAACATAACTAACAACTAAACTATAACAATCTCCTAACCAAAATTAAGCATGTCATGAATAATTCAAAGTCCAACTAACATCATCACAACTCCCCTATAACTAACTTTACCTATCATAATTACTAATCCAACTAAGCTCAACCTCATCATCAACTCAATAACTAACTTCTCATGATCCAAGGGTATAAGTTGCATCCTCCACAACCTTTCCATTCTTAGTCATTCCTATATAAGCTCAAGCTACTATTATCTTCATCTTAAAATAAGGAACTGAAATTAGTTTCAATGATTGAATTTCTAGTATGAGATAGCTACTTAAAGATGGCCATAATGCAACCAAATAATGAAGTATCACATACATATAATTGGTTATTCAATCACTCTTTTTCACATAGATATCATAATCTAGATAAGATATATCTTCGATTTTAAAAAATTAGGACTTTTGTTGTATGTTATAATAATACATCAAGTGTGTGAGGCAAATCATAGGCTGGGAATTTGTTTCATTGAAGAGTAAGAAAATAAGGTAGGGTAAGGAGAATATGACATGTTTGGTTATATATAATTGGTGATATGTACACAGACCTGAAACACACACACACACACACACACACACACACACACACACACACACACACACACACACATATATATATATATATATATATATATATATATATATATATATATATATATATATATATATATATATATATATATATATATATATATATATATATATATATATATATATATATATATATATACATACATCCATATATATATATATATATATATATATATATATATATATATATATATATATATATATATATATATATATATATATATATATATATATATATATATATATATATATATATATATATATATATATATATATATATATATATATATATATATATATATATATATGATAGCAAAAGGAATATCATAGGCAACCAACATCACAACCTAGTAGTTTTCTTAGATTCATTTCAACTTCATGTTCACCTTCACTCATCTTTTCTAGTTATTACCTATATTAAACTAATATAACACCAGTAGAAGAAGCAGAAAAAAAGTGCATGAAAACAGATATGGAAAGAACAGCAATAGCAATGAAAACAGATATTTTCCCGTTTTTTAATTATAACTCAAATAACTGAACTACAGACAATGTTGGTTCACGGTTCAACGAGTTGAATGTCTGGTTTGATTTTTGAAATATCGATAAGCTTGTTATCTTACCGTGCATCTAACTAGAGCCCAGTTGATACCCTTGAAGAAGGAATGGTTTTTAATATCATTTGCTCCTCCCTTTGAGCCCAACCTGCTAGTTGGATCTCTTTGCAACAGGTAGTAAATGAGTTGTTTTGCACTGAGACTTACCTGCAATATCAAGAATCGCAGCACAGTCGAGATTGCATTCACTGGTTTAGAACTTATAACTTTGAACACTTATGCAAAGGGAGAATGTCTCACCTTTTTACTTTTGGGAAATTTAAGATCCTTGTGGAGAATATTCGCAAATGTCCTTTGCCGGTTCTTTCCCCTTAATGGTGTATACCCATAAAACATTTCATACAGAAGAATTCCTGAAAAGAGAAAAACATGTTTTCAAAACATAAATGTTCAGAGGAGAACATGCGGATCTACCAAACCATATTAAGTAGGATTACACACTTGGCCCTAGAAATATGTATAACAATTCAGATCAGGAACATGGAAGAGTAATACATGTACATGTTCAACTTTCCTGTCCGCAGTTTCTCCTTAAATTTTAATACCTGTACATAACTTCAAAGGTCGATATTCATAACGAGCAAGCATGATTCAATCTTACACCATTAGAGTACATTATAAGTTGAATTTACAGCTTAACTAGAACCTTCAGTAGTACATGTGCTCACCAGAGACATATGAAGCTCAGTGATGTCGAGACATATTTACGACTAAGGACGGTTTATTACCGTTGACGACGAATTCAATAAATATCAAGCCACGAGATCAAGTCGTTTATCCTAACTATATAAGCTAAGTGCAAATGACATAACTAGTTAATTGAAATTGAGTCAGTTACTACTTCTATGAGTATGATTAAGAATAGTGCAAAAGTGATTATGGTGGTACTCAGTGATTGCTTACCAATAAACACATTTGGGACAGTGTATTGGCTAGTGAGTCTTTCCAACAACTTCTGCAATTGTGGACCTTGTGGACCTAAAATGAAATAGTACAAAATCAATTAATATGACACAAATGAATTTGCAATAAAGAGTTAGGGTTTAGTCGAATACCCATTTCGTCTAATTCGAGGACCAGCGGTTGAACACCGGGCTTCTTGAACAACGATTTCACCTCAGAACAATAGGAGCACCAGGATTTGGAGTAAACGACGACAGGGTTTTGGGAAAGGGTGTTTTTGATGGTTTCTTCGAGGCGAGAGCCGAAGGAAGAAGAGGAAGAAGAAGGAGAAGAAGAGGTGGCGCGAATGAGAGTGGATGCGCGTTTTGTGGTTGAGGATGATGCGTTGGTGATGGGTGAAGGGGTGGAAATGGGGTTGGAGAGAGTGAAGAATTTGGGGAGAGAAGAAGATGAAGAAGAAGAAAGGGTGTGAGAAGGGTTGAAGTTAAAGCGAGGAAGAGTGAAAGTGTTGGCCATGGATGCCATACCCATTTCTATGAATTGAAGGAAAAAGCTAAAGAGGTGCTCAGTTAAAGCTCAATCATTTCGATTATCTACCAAGTCTGGTTATCAAGACAAAAATCCTCTAACTTAACTTATTTATTTTATTATTTATTATATATTTTATAATATAGTCTAATAATAGCGTTTTTTTGAAAAGTGCTATTTTAGTGAACACTTTTAGTAGCGTTTTTTTGAAAAGCGCTATGTTAATGAAGTTTATTAATAGCGTTTTAAAAAAAGTGTTATCTTAGTAAAGTTTAAGAATAGCACTTTTACAAAGTGCTATCAAAATCACATTTTGTTTCCTTTTTAATAGCACTTTCTTTAAAAGCGCTATCTTAGTGAAGAATATTAATAGCGTTTTTAAGAAAGCGTTATCTTAGTGAAGTTTAATAATAGCATTTTTTTACAAAGTGCTATTATAGATGTGTTTGTTTCCTTTTTAATAGCACTTTCTTTAAAAGCGCTATCTTAGTGAAGAATATTAATAGTGCTTTTAAAAAGCGCTATCTTAATGAATTTAATAATAGCATTTTTTCACAAAATGTTATTATAGATGTGTTTGTTTCCTTTTTAATAGCACTTTCTTTAAAAACGCTATTAAATTAGGCGGTACAAAATATCAATTTTGGCGTAGTGAATCCAATGATCCATGGAAGAAGCAAGTCCATTGACACGAAGTTCCATTTTCTACGTAACCAGGTTCAGAGTGGCATGCTTGAAGTTGTTCACTATATCACTCAGAAGCAGCTGACAGATGTACTGATCAAAGCAAACAAGATTGAACACTTTATTCATTTGAGGGATGAAATTGATTTTATTGATTTTGATTAGTTGAATATAAATTAAGGGATGGTGTTATATATAATTCAAATTCGTTTAAGTTAGAGTTTATTTCATTTGCATTTAATTTAGCTTGCATTTTGAATTTCATTTAGACTCTGATATTATATAAGCTTCAGTTATAACACAATTAAATACAGAGTAATCATTTTCTATTTTGCATCCAAAAGTTAGTTAGTATTTTTCTCTTTTTTCCATCTTCATATTCTTCATCTTCAACCATTATACACCAACATATAAAACTAGTGTGCGCGTGCACGTGGATATGTGTATATGTGCGTGTACTGTTGGTAGAGACATACATTATTTTTCAATCACTAAATCAAATGAGATTGTTATTCTGTGTCAAATGTGTAATATATTTTAGAAAGGCATTTGAATGGAAAAGGAAAAATCTCCTACAAATAGAAACCATTTTCCTAGTTATGAAAAAATGAAGAGTAACCCTCTTTTTTCATGAGATATCACATGATTTTTCCTTCTTAGCCATCATGGAAAAAAGTCTTGCACAAGCTTCCTTTTTAGACTATTTGACATAACTTCTATTTGGATTTAAATCATCGTCAGACTTATGTGGGATGTGGCATATTTGAATTGCGGTGCTGCAGCATTTCGAGGGCTAACTGTAAATTTCAGAAGGATAACTATTTTTATTTCAAAGTTACCATATCATGTAGTGTATATAGTATAACTATATATAGTATATAATATAAATTATAAAACCAACCTTTGAATTTCAGCTTCATGTATATCATATCATATATAGTTTATGGCATAAAATACTTGAATCAGCAAGATCCATCAACTTTGATAACAACCATTCACCTGTGATTCCTGGAGTTCCCCCAAACGCTTCAACAAGGTTTGAAGATAAATTGAGTCCTTCATGAAATGCTTAAGGAAACTCTAGAAAACACTAGATGCATATATTTCTGATTTTTGATATTTGCCAAATTGGTAATATGACGAAAATAGCCTATAAAAATTATGTAACATATAAAATATACCAAGTGACTGACATCATATAATCAGTTTTTTATTTCATGGTTGCACTTAATTATTTTATTGTGTTATTTACATATAGTGAACCTGGACTAAAAGGTAGGAAATATATTATGGATGATGGAGAAGATACACAAGAAGCCAAAGTCAACACCTTTTTTAATTTAGACTTAAATATTTGTTAGTTTCGGTAAGTTAACGAATTTTTAACTTTTATTTATGTAATTTATTTTTTTAGGTTTAAATTTTTATATTTTATTTTTTAGGGGTGGTTTAATCTCTAAAATTAAAATTTGTAGAAAAATTTGCAAATTTGCGGATTTTCTTTCATATAGAGAATCAGACCTAAAATAAATAAATTATAGAAACTAAACTCAAAAACTCAATTATAGAGATCAAAAGAATATTTAAACCTTTAATTTATCTTATTTTCCATACCCATTATCATTTTATGCTTTTTTTAAGAATATATATTTTCCTTTATAATCTCTGTTCAAAACGAAGAAGAACAAGAACACCCTTTATAAGTTCCACAGGCTGATATAGTTCTTGAAATGGTAATCTGGCCACTTTCATTATAGGGCATTTTCCTCAAGGGGTAAACTGCAGAGTTGCATAATATAGCACTATGAAGGCATATTTCTTTTCTTTCTATTTAAGGAGAATTTAGATGCATATTTCAGATACAATATTTCAAAAAAGTAAATCACCATTTTGTTTTGAGCCAATAAAATTTTATATTATAGTAGCTCGCGTTTCCAATTAAATATCCAAATTATTCCACTTTTCCACATTAATTTTAAACTATTCAACTTTCAAACAAATTAAAATGTACATCAGACACCACTATTATTATTGGGGATCTAAATCCTCTCATTTTCTCTCTCTCTCTCTCCATTCATTCTCCGTCAATCTACACCTCTAATATCTTTTCAATACAACTTTCTTATTTTTATTTCTTTCCTTTAAAATATTTTGGCCCTTGGATTTAAGACATGATGGGTGCCAGAATTAAAAGTGCAGGAAAAGATCTATCTGCCTACTATGGGCACTCACACTTTTAAAAATTCAAAAATATTTTTATTTTATTTGCAGATACATTTTTAGATGTACTTAAATCACACAAGTCTTTTGTAATTTAGACACACGTCTCATTTTTGTCAAAAATAGATCAGAAGATGCGTATCCAAATATTATTTAGGTATATCTAAAAACGCATTGTCGTGATACCCCCTGAATGCTTTCTAAGCTGCAACCTTGTCTTAAATTTGATTTTTTTTAGGCCAATATATATTAGGTTATTTTAGACCATAAATTAGATGAAAAATGCATACATTAATTGATTCAAGCATACTACACAATTATGAAAAAAGTCACACAATCATCAAAATGTACTTACCATACATAACTTGTTCTGAAAATACAAAAAAAAACTACAACCAAACATAAACTATTGGGCATGTCTAATCCATTGACTTCTCCTCCGTTTGTACAACAAGACATTATGTGCCTTAGAAATCATGCCTTTTACGAGGGCCAACTGAGGGCTACCTTTCTCAAAAAGTCCAGTCTCTATGCTCGATCTTCTCATATCCACAATACGTTGACAAAGAATTGACACGTTCTCGGTGTGGTCATCTCTAGCCTCCAATACCTTTTCATAGATGACCTATGTAGTCTTCCAAGAGTGTCTGGTGTCATGATAGGGTATAATACCATATAGAACCATGTCACATAGCCATCAACATAAGCCCATTATAGATGAGCTGACACACTACGATACTCGTATGGCATCAAGTGACTCTAGAAATCCTCAAGTTTCACATCAAGGTCTATCCGGCGGACGGTGAGAGGAACACACTCTTAGGGGGGGGGGGGGTCTTGGAATAATCTGTAAATATCCAAACTGGTGCATCACTTGCTCGGGAAGATAAGGATACATCAGACTTAACACATATGCCAATCATCCGAAGTATAAAGAAATGAGGTCAAGTTGATGAGTCTAGTGGTGACCGTTGTATGGGCAGAAGGCAATGCCATTAGTCCCTTTATATGACGCAAAGACGACAACACGTGGCCATCGTCAGTATAGTTAGACATAACTTCCCACCAAGTAATGTGAGGAAAGTGGGAGATGATCCATATCTGAAATATGTTCAGATAAAATATTAATAACAAGTATAACAAAATAATTATGAAAAAAATTAGTAATAATTACCGTAAGCAGCGTGCAGCTCCTTGTAATCTATTATGTCTTCCAAACATAACCCTCGCCCAACTTCGAGTACAGGCATACCAAACAGGCGATCCCCCAGTTGTACTCATGAATTTCCTTTAAGTTGATAAAGTACTTAAGTTATACCATATCGACATAGGTTTGCACTTTTGTCCACTGTGCCAACCTGGAATAATAGATAACACCTTAATGCACACCACCGGTGGTACTCAACCTACATATCATCACCAACGGCATCCTCATCCCATTAAAGATGGTCTTTATAAAGATCTTCAAAGAATTTAAATCTAGCATAAAAACCTTTAGTCTCAGCTGCCTTATTCACGGCATCTGCGTAGCCAACCCCCAAATACTTAACCAGCCATTCGCTGGCTTTCTCTCGACCAAGCCATTTGTGGTCCAGTAATTTTCCCCTAATGGGAGAATGAATGAGGCATGAGACGTCATACAGGGTGATGGTCATCTCGCCTATAGGAAGGTAGAAAGATGATGTCTCTAAATGCCATCTTTCTACAAATTCCGCCTAAATGCCATGGTTTATAGTCATGTACACAACAAAACCTAAACCGGCAATGTCAGAATATCGGATGGCGTTCTTGAACCAATCAGCATCAGGTTATTCCAAATCTAATATCTTCTTGTCGTGATTTATCGATTTTAAACACTGACGCCCCTGTAAAATAATTATATCACCAGCAGTTGCGATTTAATTAGTTTAAAATATATGTAATGAAAAAGTAAATAAATATACCCTTCCTTCCAAGACGTTCCTAGCAGCATGGTCTCCATAGAGATAAAGTAAGAAGATTTCAAATGGGCCTCCTGGATAATTCTCTAAAGGGGCATCAACAGCGGGTTCCTTTTGAGGTTCATGGGCTTCAGGTGTTGCTTCATCATCTGGGGATAATTGGCCTCGTGAAGTAGAGGCCTGAGAGAGATGACTACAAGAAGTAGAACCAGATGGTTCGAAAGCTCGATGTTGTAAACCATCATACGTGTTTTCATCCACTCGTGGCCTCGTGGTTCTTGCTACGACCTCTCACGTTGTACATGAAAATTTTGTTCTTCGTAGGATAGATGTTGTTATCCGATTTTAGCAGATTAACAAATTACAGTAATTAAATCATAAACAAGTAAAGAACACACATGATTGTTAATCTAGTTTGGTGCAATGTCACCTATGTCCGGGGGGATTCCAACCTAAGAAAGGAAATTCACTCTCAATAGTATTAGTACAAATAGT
Organism: Lathyrus sativus; assembly: GCA_963859935.3. Classification (NCBI taxonomy): domain Eukaryota; kingdom Viridiplantae; phylum Streptophyta; class Magnoliopsida; order Fabales; family Fabaceae; genus Lathyrus; species Lathyrus sativus. Next base: position 22,063,954 of record OZ012736.1, read on the forward strand.
CTTAGATGAACAACCCTCGAGTCATTACACTGGTAATTAAGGTTCTAGAAAGTAGGTTGGCAATTTGTATGGATAAGACCAACTCGTCTAACTAGTAGGAATGACAAACAAACTCGGACCCTCCCGCACCCGCGTGGGTCTGCCTCGAAGTTAACAGGGAAAACCCAATTTAATTGGGTGCGGGTATGAGTAAAACCCGATTCTTAAATACGGGTGCGGGTGCAGGAAGACACTAAGACCCGCCCGCACCCTCCCCCTTCCTGCCCCCGGATAATGCATTTTACTTTAATTCTCTTTTTTTAATATTCATTTATTAATTATATTTTTAGATATATTATTAATGCCCTTATTGCAATTAAAATAATCAAATTAATCAAGTTAATATTTATTTACTAATTAAAATTTTAATTAAATAATTAATTAATTTTTTAAATTAGTTAATTTTTTAATTAAATTATTAATTTTTATTGTAATTAAAAAAAAATTGCGGGTGGGGGCGGGGCGGGTGCGTGTGCACCCGTTCTCTACTATTAAATTAAATTGTATATCCAAAATCATATTTTGCATCTACATAATTTTCATGTAAATACATGAGAATATAACAATAAACAATAGATTTGAGAAATTTGAAATATTTGAGTTTAAAGCTTAAATATAAAAATGGTGCGAAAATAGAAATAGATTTGAGAAACGAACAAGGACCTGAAACTGAACCTGACACGAAGGAATCGAAACCGTTCAAGCGAGAGAGAGGTTCGTCTACGAAAAAGGTTGCGTGTGTTTTCCCTGAACTTTTCACATGGTCGCCGCGAGTTATTTGTGGATGGTGTTGTTTTTTCGTTTTATTTGATTTTAAATTGGAAGCTTTGTTCTGGTTTTGAGGAATGAAGGTTGATTGTGTTCTTTTGATAACCTAATGTTGTTTTTTTTAAATGTGAAACCTGATATTGTTTTAGACCATGCTCATGTCGCTTATGGGCCTGGTGGGCCTGTCTCTCATTTATTTTAATACTATCTTCTTCTTTTTTCTGAATACCACCATTTTTTTATGAAGGGTGGATGAGTGGGCTCAAGGCCCATTATGATTCCACCCAATTATACTCACACCGTATTATTTTTAGCACCCCTCCCTATCTCTTTTTGTTTTTTAAAGTAATTTTTTATTTTTAATAAGAAGGTTTCTAACATTTACGTTTTAAATTTGTTTAGTTTTGATTTAGATTTGGATTTTATTTCTCATTTTCTTTTTAATTCTTATTTTTTGGATTTCTTTGGTCAATGAAGTCTTTATATTCACAAATGTTGATTTATTGAGGTTGTTTAACCTTCGTTATTTTAAATTTGTAGTGAATGATCTTTTAGATCATTTTCTATACTTTGGGATCGTGATAGGTTACACTCGATTAATTAACACAAGTTTGTGATTAAGACGAGACCGTCACCTTTTCTTTTCGTGTGGCACGGTTTCGTTGGAGAATGATCCTCAATATCATTTCTCCAACGTGTTTTAGCACGAATATCAACTTGCACGACCTCCTATAGTATGATCTTCGTCATAGATCATGCTACAAAGGTTTAGCGCTATAGTCTACCCGATTCATTCAATAACGACTAACAATTAACTTTAATTTTCGTCAATATATTCTTGATTTACTTTTCCGTCAATATATCATTGTTCATATACTATTCTAAATATTATATTGATTATATTATTTTTTATATTATTTTTTATAATATTCTTGATTATATTATTCATATTATTCATATCATATTCATCTTTCTCATACTTTGTGCATAACTATTCGAAAACACACTAATAACGATCGAAACCCTAAAAGCCTAAATTAGTGGACTATGGTTAGTTTTCCGAGAAATGGAACTTGGACTCTGTACAGAAACCCTAGCAATGGAGCTATTGTTCGACGCTTGCTTGTGGCTTAGTTTACGATACCTCGCACACACACGGCTTCCTCAGGGACTGCTTTACAATGAACCATTTTATTTCGTACAATCCCGTGTAACTTACATGTATCCCGCTCCCATTCCGATGTACGCATTCGTATTGCTTTGATTGTCGTTTGTTTACTAGGAGCACCCCTATGGACTAGTATAGACTAAATCATTTTCAAATTAATTCTCGATTCGTCATCAAGCCATTTTCAAACACCCCGTAATTCGATTTCTCTTTAGCATTCGCCATCAACCTATCGCACACACCCGCACATCTCATCGTGGTTTCGTTACTAGGAGAACCCCTATGAACTAGGATCGATTCTCACCTTTTCATTCAAACTCTCGATTCGTCGTCGAGCCATTTTCAAATCAACTTCTTCGCACGCAAATACAATTAAACCCTTGATCCAACGTCAAGTGGATTTTCACAATCAAACTTCAAAATAATTAACAATTATCGAAACTCTTTTCAAGGTGAAAAAGAGGGGGATTGAGCCTTTGATCTCTCTTCAGTTGTTTAGGTGCGAGCTCTCTTACTCGTGTGTAAGAAATTGATGCCTCTAAAACACGTTCAACTCAACAACATTCAACTACCTTCCAGCCACTCATCACTCAAAACACTTCTCAAACATAACCTTTTTTCAAGATGAAATATATATATATATATATATATATATATATATATATATATATAGAGAGAGAGAGAGAGAGAGAGTAAAATCTTTGACCCACTCTCCCGATTACTTGGGTCCGATGAGCCTTTCTTAAATTTCGAGTAATCATCATTCGAACCAACTTCAACACATTAACTTCGTCTTTTCGTGGTCGTCACCACAAATTACGGACGCTTTGATTCTTCATTCATTTGAATGTAAGATACGTAGGCACAAGATTGCGATGATCTTGGCGAGTTACCTTCTATCCATCTCCCGTTTTCCGCTCTACCTTTCCCGTAGTCGAACTACGAGCGCTCAGATTTCTCATTCTCGTCCGAATGAGCATACGTAGGCACAAGGGCCCCAATCCTTGGCGAGCACCCTAACCTAAAACCACTCATTTTCCCCTTAGCATCTTTTCCTTTTATCGTACTGTTTCACATTTATTATTTAGAAGAAAACAAATAAGTTTAGCTAACGTTCTTCACAATTCGAATTAAGAGGTTTTCATTGAGTACAACGGACGTAAGGGGTGCTAATACTTTCCCCTTGCGTAACCGACTCCTGAACGCAGAACTTGGTTGCGACTACCGTGTTCTTATCCTCTCTTTAAAGGTTTTTTCGATCTTTTTTTCCCTCTTTTGGAATAAATAAAGTTCGGTGGCGACTCTGTCGAACCATATTCCGCGCCTTTCATGCGAGGGTTGTGTTCTCGATGATTTTTCGAGGTGCGACACACATGTTATATACTTTGTTGCTACAAAGATTGTAAGTAGATTCTTTTGTCGAAAATATTAACTTTCTCTTTTCAAAACATCCATGATCAGAATCTAAAACTTGAAATATCCACGTCATTTATTTGATACATTCACGTATTCGATACATTCATGGTCGTTTAGTCGAGATCAGATAATTCATATTTTAAGTGTGAAGTATCGAAGGCGTGAATGCATTATATTCAACATACAACTTGTTTCACACCTTATATCAAGATTGCTCAATCTAATAGGTCAACCTAAAAACTAGAATGAAATATTTCCTAGGAAATATGATAAAAAGAAATTGGTGTTCCTTATAAAGAAGTAATGGTCCGCATATTGCTCCATCAAATTAGTTAGCATAAATTCACCTAAATTAACTTATGATACCAAATCAAAACTTCATAGTATTGTCTTTAACTCGTTGCAAATTATCCCATGATTCTTCACAAACCGTCGTGATAGGATCGTTTGCAAATTGCAAGCCCCAATATACCCTATCTCCTCCACCTCGCTTCCCAAGACAGACAAACCTTGTGCTGCAATCAAAAACAAAAACAATACCAAGTACCAACAAATCTCCTTGTCTTAACCCCTAAACTCTTTATCCTACTTGCAACTTGCAACGTAGTATTGTGTAAGATTACACAATTGTAGAGAAAAAATGGCAAAAAACATAATTAAAGATCTTGTCACATTTTATTAAGGATGTTTCTTCAAGTATAGACAGCATAAAATTAAAAGAAAACAACTATTTTATTTCAAATCATTTTGCAGCGAATATATAGTATATAGTATAAATTATAAAACCGACCTACGATTTCAGCAAAATCGATCAACTTTGATAACAATCATTCACCTGTGATTCCTGGAGTTCCCCCAAACGCTTCAACAAGGTTTGAAGATAAATTGAGTCCTTCCTGAAATGTTTAAGGAAACTCTAGAAAACACTAGATGTATATATTTCTGATTTTTGATATTTGCTAGATTTATTAATAAATATAAGTGACTGACTTCATCATATAATCAGTTTTTTTTCTAATGGCTGCATTCAATTATATTATATAGTTGTTTTATTTTATTTATAGTTGTAGTGTAGTTGTATGTAATGTACCTAGACAAAAAGGTAGGATATGTTATGAATGATGAAGAACATATGACAAGTAGCCAAAGTCAATATCTTTTTTTTAATTTATCTTCTTTAACTTCTCTTCCAATCATTTTAAGCTTCATTTCAAATAGAATGCGTCAAAAAAAAAAAAGTATATTGTGGAATATTATAGGTTAACTTTGTTCTAAAATTTTTTCGAAAAAGTCAAATCATCTTTCAATTTGTTTTATCTAAGTGGTAGAATTTGTAAGCATTTGTCTGATAGAGCTTTTAGGAGTGGTGTTTGATGTTGATTGCGACTTTTAATGTGTGTGGTTTAGGAAGTAGGATCAAGAAGAAGATAGTTAGGGAGTTTCTTTCTTTGAACTTCTTAAAGTGTGTTGTGATTCAGGAGATTAAGTTTGAGATTTTAAATTCGTTTGTTCACTTGCTTTGGGGTAATGATTTTTTTGGTTGGAGCTTTACTTTTGTGGTGGGCATCTTTCAATTTGGTGCAATGTAAAAGGATTTCTTCTTTTGTTGTGAATGTTTGCTTAAAATTTCTCTTTTTAGATAAAAAAAATTACACCGGAGGATCTTATCAGGCGCAAATCTATCCTTGGGGTGAGATGTGGTGTGTTCTATGTGACTTTAATTTGGTAAGATTCAAATTAGAGAGGAAAGGGTTAGATGGTTTGATTGGTTCCATTGATATTTTTGAATCTAGGGTTTTTAGTAGTTTTTGTTGAACAAGTAACTCTAAACACAATAGGGGGTGAATTGTGTTATCTTTTAACTTTTGACAAGTTATGCACAAGAACATTCTTATAATCGAATGTGAGATTTTACACAAGTTGATCCCTCAAACCAAACAAAAGTCAATCTCTTGAACCAAGAGAGATATTTTAACAGGTTAATCTCATAAACCAAATAAATGTTTTAACAGACTAACCTCAAGAACTAAATAGAGATTTTTTCAAGTTTATCTCTAGAACCAAACACAGAAATCTTCAAGAGAATCGCACTCTTGAAAAACAACTAAGTACGACACTCGTACAAATGCTTTCTCGCAAGTATTTTTTACTCTTAAGGCATTAAGAAAACTTATAGTGAAAGAAAATAAAGGGTAGAGATGGAGAAAGTAGAAAATAAGAATAGGATAGTAGAAATCTAAATTTTGATGTATTTTGGAATGATGGGAAGCCTCCTTCATATAGGAAATGATTTGGCTCAAAAAGAAAATGATTCATGAAGCAAGCGAGTTAAACCTAATGAATTGAACCAAACGAGTTGAACCAAATTGTTCGTGAACTTAAAATGAGTCAAGTTTGAGCTTAAAAAATAGTTCGTGTCAAACTCGATTCGAGTTTTGAGCTGAACCAATTCTTATTGAGTCCAGCCGAGCTGAGGAGATTTTGACTCCACTCGACTAATTCCTAGCCCTAATGAGGACTTATTTAAGGGAGACTGGCTTGAAGATGGATTTCCTGTAGACATATTCTTTGGCAGATCTATAGCAAGATGATAATACTAATAACAAGAAGAGACTTACATAACACACACACACACACACACACACACACACACACACACACACACACACACACACACACACACGTGCGCGCACACACTAACACACACATGCATACACGCACACGCATGCATGCACGTACGTACGTACACGCGCGCGCGCACACACACACACACACAGATAAGATTATGCAAAAGGATGGAAATATGAGTATCTATTTATAGGGATGTCTACGAGCCTTTGAGCGTGATAAACATTCCACAAAATCCATAAGAAATTAGCCCATAAAATATTTGAGGCAAGTTTTTCCAAAACTAGTGTGATAATCGATTATTTTGAGTGATAATTGATTATCTTAGTTTTAATTTAGAGATTTAGTCTGTTCTCCATTAATGCTCATATTTTATTTGTTTTAAGGAGAAAATACAATATGATATCGCTTGAAATTTGAAACAGAAATCCACTCTAATTGATTATGTGCCTTGTTTTAGCTTTTTGGTTTTTTTCGCCTTGGGTTGAGACTTGACTTTGACTTATAACTTTTGGCACCCTCTTTTCACTCAGATTGCACCCCTTTCTAAAAAAAATCATTAAAAACTCAACCATAAGGTTAGCAAGAATGTTAATCAGAGTTTTTCCATTTTGCAACCTCTATAAAATATACTACATTAAACCTAAATGTATACTTGAGAGAAAAAAAACCCTTTTTTGTGGGAACGATAAACCATCGTCATTAATCCTTCTCTCCAAATCATTTGATATGATAGTTACTTCAAACCATGAGAGTGATAAGTGTAACACCCCGATTTAATTATTTATTTATTTAATTATTTATTTAATTTAATTGCGTAATTTATTTAAAAATTATTTTTGTTAATATGTGACATGTTTGGTCGGTGATAGTATTTGTGGTGTTTTATGTTAATTAATTGGTTTAGTAGGAATTAATTAATTAATTAATTAATTAGAAATCTGATAGAATATGTAGAATTAAACCAATTTTAGGATGAGAGAGTTTAGTGGTGAGTAGAGAAGAGCTAGACTTTAGATGGGCAAAAAGTATAATTTAGATAAACTAAATAAAATAGAATATATTTGAAAAGCTAGAATAAAATTAGGTTATTAGAGGTTATTTCTTCAGTACATGAAAAACAAGGGAATTAGAGAGAAGAGCTTGAGAATGGAGTGTTAGGGATTGAGATAAGAGATCACTAGAGATTTGGTTTTGCTGAATTTTCAAGATTACAAGGAAAGGGTAGAGAGGTTTCCCTTAACCTCTAATAGAATTTTCTCTCTTTTTGGTGATTGTGTTGTGTGATGAATAACATGATTTCAATTCTGTTTTATACTATGGCTTGATTACAATTTCGTGTATTGTTCTGGTGTTAATGTGGCATATGTTATTTGTTCATAAACATGAGTTTTGATGTGAAATTGGGGTTTGTGAAACATGAATAAATTCTGGAATTTTTTGTTAAATCAACATAATAACATGTTAGATTGATAGGAATTAATATTCTTTTGTGAGGTAATCATGTGGGAGATGTTTATGAACTGTGTTTGGAATTGTTTGAGTGAGTTTTTCCAGGTTCTACCATAGCATAAAGAAATTTTGCTTTTGTTAGTAGGGTGACGGGCGTCACCCGTTTGACGCCCTGGGCATCACGCGCTGAGAAGCGTTGACGGGCTTCAAGCTTATAACGGGGATACCTTCATGGCCTCCAAGCGAGTGTGGTCTTGAGGGGTCGTCAAAATATGATGTATTGGGTGATAGGAAGGATGACTGGTGTTATCCTGGTGACAGGTCACCCATCATTGAGTTAGAATGCGTGTTTTGACCTGCTAAGATGGGATTTAAATATGTTTTTTTCGAGAGATCGAGGATTGGTTGTTGTTTAGTGTTTTTTATGAACATGAGTTAATTAATTAAATTATATTATTAATCGAGTGTTGTGAAGTGAAATTATACATAAATGAGTATTATGTGTAAGTGTGAATATGTGTGATAAAAGTGCAATGTATGATGTAATGTAGATTTTGTGAATACTTGTTAATGAGTTGATGAGATGTGTGATTTGAGATACGAGTTATTATTGATGCAATAAAAATATATTTGTTTACAGTCAGAGTGGGGTTGTATTGCGTATGTTGTGTTAACTAACTATGTACACTCATAGTGGGTTGTATTTCATTTTGTCTATCATAAATCATATATGTTGTTGTTGTGAAAGAGGCATGTTCGTTAGTTTAGAGTGGGGACTAGTGACTTATCCCAAGCCCTGAGTGGGGGCTTGGAGCTCAGAGTGGGGGCTCGGGGTTCGCAGAGATTAGGACTCGGTTCATATTAAGAACCAAACATTGAGTCGATACTGCAAGCATGTAGAGTTGAGTTGTAAGTCTGGTTCAGAGTGGGGAATATGACGAGCATGAGTAGAGTCATTATTGCATTATATTACATGATCGTGATTGAATGATTATGATGTGGGTGAGATGTGAATACACGATGTTGGTGTGTTTTCTGATTTATGTGGATGCTTTTGTAAATGTATGAATCTATCATGAATGTTTATGCACCATTTATCATTTAAATGTATTCTCACCCATTTTGCGTTATTGCTTCTCAAGCTCAGTTTTTTGACATGTCAATTGTTCCCTAATATGTGACATATGTGTGTACTTTATTGATGCATTGTTTCTTCTAATGTCTAATTGATGGTGTGCAAAATGGATGGAAGAAACGATCGTGCAATTGTTGACGCTTTAGAGTTAGTGGCTCAAGCGTTGCATGGATAGCTGAATCAGGTTGGTGATGAATTCCGTGGACTAGAAAATTTCATAGAAACAATATGTTGAAGTTAAATGGTTGATATAACCTGGATGGTTCTCATGCATGGCTGAAATATTTTGAAAATATATTTAGAGTGATGGCTTCTACTAGGGAACATGAGGTATTATTCGATACTCACATGTTGTCTGATGAGGCCAAATATTGGTGGGATAACGCACATCAGAGGCTAGAGGTGGTTGGTACAAAGATTACTTGGTCTGTGTTCAGAGTGCAGTTTCTAGAGAAGCACTTTCCTGAGGATGTATATAGCAAGAAGAATATTGGATTCCTTAAGCTGAAGTAAGGAAATTTGACAATTGCAGAGAGCGGGTTGCGTCCCGAGATCAAACAGGGTATCGGTTAATATGATATCCTCTACTTTTATGTACTAATTAATAAGTGCACAATCTATGATGAGGATAGCAGAGCTCGTTCTCACTACAAGAGTATTAGTGAAAGGAAAGGGAAGAGTCAGATTCGTGGGAAGTCATGCGGTGCTCCATTTTACAAAGGGAAACAAAGGGTTCCAACTAAAAAGAAGTAGAGTGGGGAGAGACTCCTACTTCTGTGAGATTTTTTAAGTGTGATGAGTATGAACATCGTGCTCCTAAGTGCAAGAGAATAACTGTAAACTTCTTCAAGTGTGGGAAGCCATGGTAACGCATTGCTGATTGTAGGAGTAATAATATGGCTTGCTTTAATCATGGAGAGTATGGTCATATTAGTACTCAGTGTGAGAAACCTAAGAAGGATTAGTCTATAGGGAAGGTTTTTGCATTGTTTAGAGCATAGGCTACTGTGTCAGATAACTTGATTCAAAATATGTGCTTTATTAATAATATTCTTTTGATTACTATTATTGATATGGGTGTGACACATTCGTTTATATCTACTAAGTGTGTTTCAAGATTGAAGTTAGAGATGTCTTATATGAATGGTAGTATGATCATTGATACCCTAGCTAGTGGTTCAATGACTATTTCTTTGGTGTGTTTGAATTGTCATTTGACAATGTTTGGGCAAAGTTTTGGGGTGGACTTAGTGTGTTTTCCTTTAAGTCAGCTTGATATTATTCTGGGAATGAATTGGTTGAAGTTAAACCATGTGCTTATCAATTACTTTGATAAATCAGTGCAGTTTCTTAATTCCGTAAAGAGTGCAAAGTCGAGTTTCATAACCACGAGGCAGGTAGAGGTATCCTTGAGTGAGATTTCTCAAGTGTTCATGGTACTTGCATCCTTGAGTGGGGGAAAAGGGGTGATTATGGATCCATCTGTGGTGTGTGATTTTCCTAACGTATTTACATATGAAATTAGTGATTTTCTGCTAGACTGTGAAGTAGAGTTTGATATAGACTTAGTACCTAGTACTAGTCTGGTGTTGATGGCTCAATATAGGATGTCTGCTTCAGAGCTGAGTGGGCTGAAGAAGCAGTTGGAGTATTTTCTTCAGAAAAAATTTGTTCGTCCAAGTGTTTCGCCATGGGGAGCATCGATGTTGTTAGTGAAGAAGAGGGATGGTAGCATGAGGTTGTATGTGGATTATCGACAACTGAATAAAGTGACGATCAAGAACAAGTATCCACTTCTAAGGATTAATGATTTAATGGATAAATTATTTGATGCCTGCGTGTTTAGAAAGATTGACTTGCATTTGGGTTATCATCAGATTCGTGTAAAGTCCGACGATATTCCGAAGACTGCTTTCAAAATAAGGTATGGCCACTAAAAGTATTCAATGATGTTGTTTGGTATGTCTAATATGCTTGGAGTGTTCATGGAGTACTTCAATAGAATATTTCATCTGTACTTAGTCAGTTTATGGCTGTGTTCATCAATGACATCTTAATATATTCAGAGGAGTATGTGGAGCATCTGAGAATTATGTTGCAAACCATGAAGGATAAGAAGTTATATGCGAAGTTGTTTAAGTGTGAATTCTGGTTGAAAGATGTGAGTTTCCTTGGCCTCGTGATTTCTAGTGGTGATATTGTTGATCTGTCAAAGATCGATGATGTGTTACAATGGGAGACTCTGAAGTTTGTTGTTGACATAAGGATTTTTCTTGGTTTGGCTGGTTACTATAGAAGATTCATTGAAGGTTTTTCAAAGTTAGCTTTGCCTTTGACTCATTTGACTCGAAAGGGTAAGCTTATATGTGGATTTTTTAGTGTGAAGAGATCTTCCATGAACTGAAGAAGAAATTATCATCATCTCCAATTTTGATTTTGTCGAATCTAAGTGAGTCCTTTGTGGTTTATTATGATGCTTCGAAGATGGGTCTGTGTGGTGTGTTGAGGCAAAATGGTCAGGTTGTGGCTTATGTTTCTATACAGTTGAAATTTCAAAAGAGGAATTATCCTATGCAAGACCTAGAATTGGAATTCATATTATTTTTGTTGAAGATTTGGAGGCATTATCTGTTTGGTTCTAGATTTGAGGTGTTTAGTGATCACAAGAGTTTGAAGTATCTCTTCGAACAAAAGGAGTTGAATATGAGACAAAGGAGATGGCTCGAATTCCTGAAAGATTATGGTTTTGGTTTAAGTTAGCATCCTAATAAAGTTAATGTTGTAGCCGATGCGATGAGCATAAAGTTATTGCACATTTTGATGCTTAAGGTTCAAGAGTTTGAGTTGAATAAATAATTTAGAGACATGATTTTAGTCTGTGGAGAGACTCCTAATAGTGTGAAATTGGGTATGTTGAAGCTGACTAGTGGTATTATTGAAGATATAAGAGAAGGACAGAAAGTTGATTTGGGATTAGTTGACCGACTAACATTAATCAATTAAGGGAAAAAAGTTAATTTCAGGATCGACGAGAATGGGGTGCTGAGATTCAGAAACAGGGTCTGTGTACCTTATGTACCAGAACTTAAGAAGATTATTCTTAAGGAAGTTCATAGGAGTGGTCTGAGTATTCATCCTGGTGCCACTAAGATGCATCAAGACTTGAAGAAATTGTTTTGATGGCCAGGAATGAAGAAGGAAATATATAATTTTAGTTATGCTTGTTTGACTTGCTAGAAATCAAAGATTGAGCATCAGAAGTTGTCGGTTCTAATACAACCGCTGATTATTCCTGAGTGGAAGTGGTACATAATTTCCATAGATTTTGTAACAAGATTGTCAAAGACGACGAATGGATGTGATGTCATCTTGGTAGTTATTGACAGAGTGACTAAATAGACTCATTTTATACTGGTTAAGATCAGCTATCCTTTGCAAAAGTTGGATGGGTTATATATTGAGAATATTGTTAGCTCCCATGATATTTCATTGAGCATTGTGTCGGATAGAGATACAAGGTTTACTTCGAGTTTTTGGCAGAGTTTGCAGAAAGCGATGGGTACTAAGTAGAACTTAAGTTCTGATTATCATCCACAGACAGATGGTTAGACAGAAAGGACTACTTAATCTTTTGATGATTTGTTGAGAGCTTGTGTTTTAGAGCAAGGAGGTAGTTGAGACAGTTACTTGTCGTTGGTTGAGTTCATCTACAATAGTAGTTTCTATTCTAGAATTGGAATGGCATCGTTTGAGTCATTGTATGTTAGGAGATGTATGACACCTTTGTGTTGGTATTATTCTGGTGAGAGTGTTGTGCTTGGACCTGAGATAGTTCAGCAAATTATTGAAAATATCAAGATGATCAAAGAGAAGATGAAAGTGTTGCAGAGTCGTCATAAGAGCTATCATGACAAGAGGAGGAAAACAATTGAGAGAGGGAGATCATGTGTTTCTAAGAGTAACTCTAGTAATTAGTGTTGGTCACGCGTCGAAGTCTAATAAACTTATAATGCATTTCATTGGTTTGTTTCAAATTCTTCAGAGAGTAGGAGAGGTGGCTTACCGAGTGGTATTACCGCCATATCTTTTGAATCTTTATGATATGTTTCATGTGTCTTAACTGCGGAAGTAAATTCATGATCCACCTCATGTGATCCAGTTGGATGATATCCAAGTTAGAAAGAAATTGACAATGGAGAGAATTGAGAATTTATGACTTCACCGTTGAGAATTGAGGAACATGAAGTGAAGAGATTGTGAGGCAAGGAGATTGTTTTAGTGAAAGTTGTTTTGGGAGGCCCTGCTGGTGGCAGTGTGACGTGGGAGCTCAAGAGTAGGATGAAAGAGTCTTATCCAGAGTTTTTCCCGTCATGTAATTTTTTAGGGCAAAAATATTTTTAAGTATGGAGAGTTTTAGCACTCCGATTTAATCATTTGCTTATTTAATTATTTATTTTATTTATTTAAATAATTATTTTTGTGAATATGTGACATGTTTGGCCAGTAACAGTATTTGTGGTGTTTTGTGTTAATTAATTAGTTTAGTGGAAATTAATTAATTAATTAACTAGAAATTGGAGATAATATGTATAATTAGGCCAACTTTGGAAATTGAGAGAGTTTAGTGGTGAGTAGTGCAGAGATGAACTTTAGTTGGGAAAAAAGTGTAATTAGATCAACAAAATAAAATATTATATTTTTTAAAAGTTAAAATAATATCATTTTTTTAGAGGTTATTTCTTTAGTGCGTGAAAAACAAGGGAATTGGAGATAAGAGCTTGAGAAGGGAGTGTTAGAACTTGAGAGAAGAGATCACTAGAGGTTTGTCTTTGTCTGGAGAAGAATGTGTTAACTTTGAGAAAACATTGATGAGAACATTTTGATGAAGGATCGTTTTATCAGGGAAGTTGTAATTTAGGACTTAGAAATATTTTTGGCCTAGACTGGAGTTCGACGAAGCTTACCTGGAGTAGCGTTCAACGTAATATAATTCAAGTTTGAGGCTGATGATTTTTTTTGCCTGATCTGTTTTTCAAGACACGTGGAGAGCTTGGAGCAGTGAAAAGCATGAAAATCGAAGACGTGACATCTTCTAGATAAAACACTGTTGAATAGCGGTTATTTTCGAGTTATTATAAATAGAGTCTTACCAGTTAGGATTCGGGGTGCTCAACCTTGTACAAAAAACTCTAAATTTACTCAAAGTACCTGTGTGTGAGAAACAAGTGTTCTTAAATATACGTGTGAATACCATACTTTACACTTTTTACCAGATTATTTAAGATTCTTCTTGTCATTTACATTTGCTACAATTAACTTTAAATCCAGTTTCGACATTTAAGATTCTGTTTTTTTTATTTTGAAGCCACTTTGTAATCTATACTTCTACATTTCTCTAAAGAATTATAACACTTCCTTAACAACTTTGAAGAACATTGTCAAAAAATTCATAATTAACAAACCTAGAAACTAAATAACAACACATGTCCTAGAATCAATCTAGTCGATTCTGTAAGTAACCAAAGATTTAACTAATTTGGAAGACTAGCGGTTGTTTAACAATTTCGACAGTAAAAAAATTGGCACCCGAGAGTCAGGCGAGAGTGTTATGCTCGGACTTGAGATTGTTCAACAGACGATTGAAAAGATCAAGATGATCCAAGAAAAGATGAAAGCGTCGCAGAGTCGTCAGAAAAGTTATCATGATAAGAGAAGGAAAGCACTTGAGTTCCATGAAGGAGATCATGTGTTTTTGAGAGTTACGCCGGTAACTGGTGTTAGCCGAGCTTTGAAATCTTGAAAGCTCACACCACGTTTTATTGGTCCGTAATAGATTTTGCAGAAGGTGGGAGGAGTAGCATACCGGATTGCTTTACCGCCGTCGCTTGCGAATTTTTATGATGTGTTTCATGTGTCTCAGTTTAGGAAGTACATTCCAGATCCATCACATGTGATTCAGATGGATGATGTACAAGTGAGAGATAATTTGACTGTTGAGGCATTACCAGTACAACGATAAGTGAAGCAATTGCACGGTAAAGAGATTTTCTTGGTAAAGGTAGTTTTGGGAGGACCAGCTGGAGAAAGTTGGGCTTGGGAGCATGAGGATCAGATGAGGGAGTCATATCCGACTTTGTTTCCTTGAGATAATTTTCGAGGGCAAAAATTCTTTTAAGTGGGGGAGAGTTGTAACACCCCAAATTATTGAAATATTTATTTAATTTATTTAAATATGAATATTCGTATTTTTGGTGATTTTCGGTGGTTGGTGTGAATATTGGGAATTATGGATTTTGAGTTATTTATTTAAATAATAGTATATAATATGAATATATTTGTATTATTATTAATTTAAATAAATATAAGTGAATTAAGGGCAAAGTGGACATTTGAGGAGGAGTTTGTGAGGGTGAAGTTGGAAAGTCCAATTTTAAGGCCCAAAGTTAGGTTTAACAAAAAGGAATTTTTATGGAATTAGGATTCATTCTTGTTAGACCGTGAAAAGAGAAGAAATTGAGGCCAGAGCTCTGAGGAAGAGCATTGAGGCAAGGCTTCGCGAGGTTTCCGAGAATCAAAGGAGAAATGCTTAGAGTCGGCAATTAAGGTATGGGGAGTATTGCCTTCATTGTTTTCAATATGTGATTCAATGTATTTAAAGCTTATTTAAGGGTTTAGGAATTTTGAGTATTGAATTGATGTTTCCTTTCTGGTGAGTTTAATGAGTTTAAGGGATTTGAACTGATGGTCTGATGGGTTTGAGACTGATTTGGGAGTAAAGAAAATTAGGCCTTCGTGGCCAAAATCTATTGTTGAGGTTTTAACCGTATAGGGATTTAAAATGATGGTGTGATAGGTTTGAGATTGATTTGGGAGTAAGGTAAATTAGGTCTTTGTGGCCAAAATCTGTTTTTGAGGTTTTAACCATATAGGGATTTGAACTGATGGTCTGATAGGTTTGAGGTTGATTTTGGTTTAAGGGAAATTAGGCCTTTGTGGCCAAAATCTGTTGTTGAGGTTTTAACCGTATAGGGTAAATGATTATGAGAACTTTAATGAATGTGGGGTAATTGTAAGAAATTATGGGAATTGGAGGCGTAAATATGATATGGGATTGGCCTAATAAGTCATAGACTTCGTGCCTTTATCACCGTAATACCTTAGGAATGATTTAGAGATGTTTTAGGGAAGCAAATCGTAGAGGTTTTTGGGCTGGTTTTGGTGCTGGTGCGTAACAGCGATTTGTTGTAATTTCGAGTTCGCATAGTGAAGAATCCTTCGCACGGCGAACATTCTCGCCAGACTCGTACAGCGAACTTGCTAGCAAACGTAGCAGAGTTTCGCGAATTATGTTCTGGTTTAGTGATGTCTTGATGTTTTGATGTTGTGATTTTCTTGATGAATTACCATGAGTATAACTATGATTCCTATGTGATTAAATGAATGTATGATGAATTACCATGAGTGTAACTGTGATTCTTATGTGATTAAATGAATGTATGATGAGTTACCATGAGTATAAATGTGATTTCTATGTGATTAAATGAATATATGATGAATTACTATGAATATAGATGTGATTCCGATGTGACTAATACATGACTGTATGATGAGTACCCATGAGTATAATTGTGATTCTTATGAGATTAATACATGATTGCATGATGAATCCCCATGAGGAACTGTGATGATTTGTGACACTGATTCCATGAGGTTTTGATGATTCTATGATGACGTGATTCTTATGATTATTTTGATGAATGATGATGCACCTAATGAGATTATTATAAGGATGATATTGATGTGTGCATCATGCATTCCTATGCATTCCGGACTTCGGTCTACGACCTTGATTCTTGAGGCTTCAGCCCCATTGTGCGGATGTGAGGTATTTTGTTATGCTTCGGTTCTCGTATAGAATTGATCCTACTGTTGTGGATCTATGGAGGGTTGATGGCCCAGTGTGCATCAAATTTTGTTGATTGGTACCACATGCATGAGTCTTGTTGTATTTTCATTTATGTGACAATTTGGTGTAATTTATAATGTTGTGGCCTTTGATGTTCCTTGATGATTATGATGATGTTGAGTATGAAAATTACGCTATTTTATATATTGATTCTTATATTTATTATTATGAATCGTTTTACTCACTCTGCATGTTTGAATGTTGCCTCCACGTGGGTAATGTGCAGATGACCAGGTTTAGCCTTGGATTTCATCGAGGACTTTTTGGAGTTTTTGACATTTTGGTTGACTTAGAGGGTCTTGCTCTGATAGTGTAAAATCGGGTTTGGGTCTTTGAGTTAAACCATGCTTTATTGATTTTTGTTGTTTTGATTATGTTGTTGTGCAAGGAAAACTTTGGATTTTTGCCTTTTTGAGTTCTGCTGCCTTTTGAGTAATATTTTTGAGTAATTTTAGGAAAATCCATTGTTTACGGAGCATTGACTATATTTGAATTATTGAGAAATATGCGCCCTTTTGAGATATTTTTATTTCGTTCAATATTTTACTCTGATAAATATGATTTATTTGCCATTATATTTATGGGGTAGAAAAGGGTGTTACATTTAGTGGTATCAGAGCATGTCGGTCCGTCCGGCCAAGTTGTCTAATGTTATTTATTCCCTAGTAAGTGACATGTGTGTGAAAATAATGTCAATACATGTTCATTTTCTAACCTTTGTCTGTAGAAGTGGGATTGAATCAAGTGGGGGAGAGGCTCGTGCTTCTCCAAGATACTTCAAGTGTGGAGTGCTGGCTCAGTATGTTGATGAACGCTCTTATAGCTTGGTAAAGATGGTTTATGACCCATCATAATTTTCGGCTGTCTATTGACAAATTGAGGAACTGATCAGCCTTAATCTCTTGTTGATAGTAGACGGGGTCATGTTGGATGGGATAGACGTGTCTTGCAAGCTTAGATGGCGTGTGCAGTGAATTGTTTTGAGTTAAGCTAAGTGTTTACAGATTGTTTTGGTGAGTCGGTGCAAGATGGTGCTGAGATGTTTATTTTAATGGAAACTTTGAGTGTTAATAAAGTGGGGAAGTTGGTGGTGTGTCAATTATGTGTGATTATCCGGAAGTTTTTCCTGATGAGATAAGTGATTTACAGCCGGAACGTGAAGTGGAGTTTACGATCGACTTAGTTTATGGAACTAGTCCGGTATCGATGGCTCCATATCGGATGTCCACATCAGAATCGAAGAAGTTAAAGAACCAACTGGAGGATCTGCTTGAGGAGAGGTTCTTTTGTTCGAGTGTGTCATCGTGGGGTGCACCAATTTTGTTAGTTAAGAAGAAAGAAGGTTTTGTGAGGCTTTGTGTGGATTATAGACAATTAAACAAGGTGACTATCAAGAATAAGTGTCCACTTACAAGGATTGATGATTTGATGGATCAGTTGGTTTTTGCAAGTGTGTTCAGTAAGATAGATTTGAGATCTGGGTATCATCATATTCGTGTGAAGGCTGAAGATATTCAGAAGACTGCTTTTAAAACAAGGTATGGACATTATGAGTATTTCGTGATGCCATTTGGTGTGGCTAATGCACCATGTGTATTTATGGAGTATATGAACAGGATTTTCCATCCTTATTTGGACAAGTTTGTGGTTGTGTTCATTGATGATGTTTTGATACATTCGAAGAGTAAAGAGGATCATGTTGAGCAGCTAAAAATTGTGTTATCAGCGTTGAAAAAGAAGCAGTTGTATGAAAAATTGTAAAAGTGTGAGTTTTGGTTGAAGGAAGTGAGTTTCCTAGGTCATGTGATCTCGAGTAGAGTTATTTCGGTTGATATGTCGAAGGTTGAAGCTGTATCGCAATGGGAAGCTCCAAAACCTATTTTTGAGATTAGAAGTTTTCTTGGGTTGGCAGATTGTTATCAAAAATTCATTGAAGGATTTTTCCAATTTATCTTTGCCATTGACCCAGTGGACTAGGAAGGTTCAAGCTTTTTTTTTGGATTCAAAGTGTGAAGAAAGTTTCAAGAGCTTTTGAGAAGGCTGACAGCAGCTCATGTTTTGATTTTTTTGCCGAATCCGGCAGAACCATTTGTTGTATATTATGATTTCGTTGATGGGATGGGGAGGTTGTCGCTACTCGAAAAATGCATCGCGCAACGACGGGGAGGCGAAAAAGATAGACAGAAGAGTCGCCACCGAACTTTATTTATCCCATGAGGGGAAAGGAAAATATCGAGAAAACCTTGAGAAAAAAATGGATAAGATGGTCTCGCAACCATGAACGGGTTCGGAAGCCGGTTATGCAAGGGGAAGGTATTAGCACCCCTCACATCCATCGTACTCGATGGGAACCTTTTGTTTGTCGAATGTGTGAATTTATTTGCTTAAACATTATGCTATAAAAGTGTGTTTTCCAAAGGATAAAGAAAAGGGTATTAAAGACGGGGAAAGAGAGATAACAGAGGGGAGTGGAGAAAGAACGGACTCGGTAGGACTTCGCGGTCCTAGGCCTGCGTATTCTCAATAGGTATGAGAAAGTCAGAGTCGACGTAGTTCGGGGCTACGGATAGATGGGGGAAAGTGTGCTCGACAAGGATTGTGGCCCTTGTGCCTACGTATCTTTACTTGAACGAAGTAAAGAATCAGAGCAGCCGTAGTTCGGCCTACGGTGTGTTGATGTTTTTTATGGATGACGCTATCGTGCGCATTCTAGCAGTTAGGTGTTTTGCTGCTCATTCGTTGGAGACTTAGGCATTACCTGTTTGCGGTAGAACGGACGTAACATGTCCTTTTGAAAGATTGATTAGTTTTTGCCACGCGGGGCTAGAAGTCACATTTGATTGATTGGAATGTTTTTTAGGGGGCGAGACAGGTCCTCGGATAGTAACCCCTACGGGTAGTACCCAATTCTTTATCTCAAAGTTTTTGTTATAAAAGGGTGTGGCGAACGAGGCGTCTTCGTATTGAAAGACGAGTATCAAGACCACGCACACTACAGTGAGTATCCTGACACTCGGAGAGGAAGAAGACTACACTCAATCCTCTCTCTTTAGTTCAACACAAAGAGAATTTCATTCTCTTATTAAAGATGTTTTTGGTTCTAAATGGTAAGTGCTTTGCGACAGAGAACCCTACGGTAAACGTCAGCACTCGGGATAGGAGAAGGCCTACGCCTAACCACTCCACGACCATTCAAGTTTTTGTTATGAAAAGATTTGAAAATGCACTCGGTACAGGACCGAGGTTTTAGGTGTGAAAATGTTATGGAATGAAATTGTGAAAGCGAGATGGCGGATAAAGTCGCGTCTTTGTATCGAGATACGAGTATCGAGACCACCCTCACTACAGTGGGCATCCCAACACTCGGAGAGGAAGAAAGTCTACACTTAATCCCCTCCTTTAATTCGATACAAAGAGAAATCAAATTATTAAGGTTTGAAAAAGGACTCGGTACGAGACCGAGGTTTTAGGAGAGAATGATATGGATGAGTGCGAAGAATACGAGCGTCTTCGCATTGAAAGACGAGTGTCAAAACCACCCACACTACAGTGAGCATCTCGACACTCGGAGAGGGAGAAAGTCTACACTTAATCCTCTTTTTTCAATTCAAAACGAATATAACTCGATTCCTTTATTGAAGATGGTTTGATAGCGTCAATGAATCAAATCGTGACAAGAAATGAAGAAAGAAAGGAGGTGGCCTCAGATCCGACGATACTTATCAATATATTGACTTAGCAATCGATTTATGGAACTTTCGTCATCGGCCAAAAAACAAAAAAAAAAAGAAATTGAAAAAACGAAAATGAAGATTGAAAAGAAAACAAAATAGTAAGTTAATCCAAAATCCTTCATACAGTACCACAATCTGATGTAGATCAAATAAAAATTATCAAACACCATTAAAATAGAATGAATAAAACAGGAGGGGTAGGAATTTAAAAAGGGGGATATAATACGAAAAGGGGATTACACGGGCCCAAAGCCCATCATCCCCATGAGCTGCACCCATATGTTTATTTAAAACAGGCAGATAGAAAAAAAAACAAGGCAACCGGCGGCACATGTTTTTTAATTAGTAATCCAAAAAAATACAAATGGCATTAGTCAAATAAAAACGTATTTAAATTAAATAAAAATAAAATAAACATCATCACTTGCATCTCCCAGTTTCCAGTATCCACACAACCATCAACCATTTTAAAATAATAAAAAAAAAACTAAATAAATTAAAATGAAAATGGTATGTCCCGTACAGAAACATCAGAAATACCTCTTTCCTCAAAAATGAAGCCAACCTCTTTGAAAGACGAACGCGAGCTCAATGGAAGCTATCCGACGATGTGCATACCCCCAAACTTCGCTCTTTAATCTCTCGCGCTCGACTCAGTTTCTCGCTTGATTCCGGTTTGTAATCCAATTTCGATCAGATTTGCCTTGGTTTTGGTTCGTACTTGCGAGTTTGCTTCAATTTCGTTCTCATTACAACTTTCCCTTCATCTTCCTCTGGTTCGATTTAGTTGCGATATAGGTTATAGTTACTGATGGTTGGAGGTGAAGGCTGATTTTGGTCGTTGTGGTTTGAAAGGGTGACGAAGATTAGTTCGTGAGGGGAATATTTGAGGGTTTGGGGTTGGAGTTTGTTTCGAGGTTTATGGGTTTGGGTTTATGTTGTTGTATCGTTGATTGAAGAAGATGGAATTTGAAGATTTTAAAGAGAAGGTTTTGGGGTTAATGTGGAGGTTTTGTCCAATAGATGTCGGTTGGAAGATTGAATACTTACAGGAAATTCCTGCAGGTTTTTTTGGTTATGTTGAAGGTAGATTGATGAGGGTTGTTTGAGGAAGGAGTTTGGGGTGGCTGCTGCAATGGTTAGGGTTTTCTCTTTTTTCTCTAAAATGAAGCCCTTATATTGAGACCAATTAGGTTTAGCAGACCAACTCTTGAGGCTCTGAAATCCTCTGCACCTTAGGTTTTAGGTTTGGTCTGCTATTAATCTGTCCTTTTCCATTCTTGTGTTAGGACTGTGATACTGCAATTGCTTACTGCTGCTCTGTATTTGCCATTTTCGTGAATGTATCTCTGCTGTCTTATTTCCATGTCTCTGAATTTTATTTTTTTAAGTTGAAAATATCTGATATTTTTACCCTGAATTTTTACTGTTTTGATTTATGCTGATGGGGCAACTTGTTGACTTCAAATGCACTCTGACTTTAACCCTTTTACTTTCAAATGTCCACTAAACTTGACATGCTTGTCATATTTTGCAGGGAATTACCGATCAATGAAATTGTCATGGGATAGGTTCATTACAACTCCATGGCGGAAAGTTGAATTGCTTTGGGCCTAGGCTTCCTGTCATTAGCAGTAAGAGGAGAGTTGCAGATAACACTGATTATTTCATCTAAAGATGTATTTGGATAGTAAGAGGATAAGCATGCTGAAAAGCCCGCATTTTGAAGATCAACATTATGAAATCGTTCTAAGATGTAGGCCGTGGAAATTTCCCTGCTAGATAAACAGTTTTGCAAGGCATGGCTGATTGGTTGAGTCTTCTCATCTGAGCTCCATCCCAAAGTTGGCAAATAACTTTTTACTACTCTATCCTCATCAAAGACTTGTCAGGTAAGCCAATTTCTGGACATGGCCAACCAGCAGGTTTTGAATTGGCAGCAGCAATTTTTTTGGTAAGAGTTGATGGTGTCTTTTGAGCGCCCCAATGATAGCATTACTGGCAGATGATTGATTCTCATCAGGGGAGCATACAAGGCGAACCAATGCAGGTAAATACAATGAAGGGTCTATCATTGGAAGCAACTTAGATGCCTGCTCATGAATGCCAATATCTTTGTGTCCAAGCCGCTCAAGCAATGTGTTGGCAATTTCTTGCCAAGCAGTATAAGGTAATGATTCTTTTTTTTTGGACTCTGATGATATATGCAAGATCTCTGCTATAACATCCATCACATTTCTTCTTTATGAAATGTTTTCAGAAGCGAGACGTTTCAGAACTTCCATGAGGCACATATCATCTTTGCTTATTGAGCAATATTCTGCTATCAGCATAACAACAACTTGAGATGTATCATCCTGCGCATCTAGAAGGTGAAGCAGAATCGGTATCACAATATTCGCCTGCCTACTATTGACAAGTGCCTCTTCCTGTGAATGATTTGGCTTTAAAATGATAGCCTTGAATATTGAAACAACCCCCAGCTATCACATCTTCATCAGTGCAATTAAGCTGTGGTTTTAGAACGCGTGAGATTTTCATCCCAATTTCTGACATTGTGCTTTCAAATCTCTGGCTGTCTAGACGCCCCAGTAGTAGGCATAAAAAACTTTGTAGTCTCCAATCCACCATCCTTGTTGTTGGCAGATCCACCAGCGTGATTATCGATATTTCTCCAAGGCTTTCGCTTTTGATAATGTATCTGGAAGGTAGCCTGTTTGCCTTATTACCTTGGCTTCCAATGACATTTGATCTCAGCTGTGAAACAAAAGCTGATGGAGAACATAGAGGGGGTAATTTTGAAAGATGTCTTGGTATGCTGTAAGTTCTTGGATCTATGGATTTGGTAGTTCTTCATCTGTTTTGTACCCAAGGTAAGCCATCTAAAGGATCTTTTCTTCTGGTTCTCTCTGCTGTTAAGGGAAGTGGTGAGTTTTCATACGGTTGCGCCTCTGAACTTGGGGAGTTCCTGGCGTGGACGATATGCGTGAACAGTTTGTTAACAGGTTATTGTCGCTGTGGCATACGTCCTTGATTTAGGATTGTGGTGGCTCGTGAAAATCCATTGCGTAACAGCTCACCAAGGTTTTGTATGATGCTGAATCCATTATGTACAAATTGCTTTTGTGATTACAATTTATGAATGCGTTGCACTGCAGGTCATGCTGGTTTTTGGAAAATTGTGGTGCGTGCAAAGCTTTCGCGGGACCGGTAGCAGGGGATGTGTTTTGCGAAGCTAAAAGTTTAGGCGCGACGATTCTGGTTGTTGTTGCTTACTGAGGTATGTGTGGAAAGTTTGTGAAAAATGGCTAAATCATACGGTGACTTTGTTATGGCGAGTGAAAGTTGTAGGTTTTGTGAATTGCAGATGGTTGCAGGATTTGCAGTGTATGAAGGGTGAGATCAGAGAGTGCAGGTCTTTTGCAGAGCCAGTGTAAATGGTTTGTGGGGTGAGGTTTGTATGTGATATGTTATTGTTGCTTGTAGCAGGATCTTGGTCAAGTAGGAATTGCTTTTGTTGTGAATTGCACACTTTTAGTACACTGTCCAGAATTAGGCAGCCCCTTTTGAATATTTATGATTGATGCAAGAGTGTAGATCTGTGGCAGTTGCTTCAATTTGTAGATCATGAAGCTCGCGTATTGTTGTTCACTTTGCGGTTTAGGAGATGGCTGAAATGTTGTACGTGTGTCACGGTTTGTGACAGAAACTGAACATTCTTTCTCTCTTGTTGCATATGAAATTTTGGAATGATTTATATGATGAATTCTTGTGTGTCTGTTGTTGATACAGGTGAGAACTGGTGGCGCCGGAAATAGCATCACTTGCGGATGACCGAGCCGCAACTTTGAACAATGTCCTCTATCAATTCAAGCAGATGAATTCTACTTCTATTTTGACGTTTTTTTCATAGTAATTCCTCTTTATGATTTCAACCAACTTGACTGGTATTGGTTTCATGTGTGCAGAGACGGTGTGGAAGGAGATAGCGGAAGTTAAAGCCTTGACCAGAACTGGGAGGTCTATCCAACGACCTTGGAAGGATGATTGGCAAGTTGTGCTGATGTGCCGAAACGCGCCCTCGTTTTTTAGAAGAATATTGCAGGTCACACGGTTCTTCTTCGATGATGCAAGACTTTCGCTATCAGCAAGACTTTCAACACGCACTAGCAGGAGCATATTTGACTGTAAGCTCAAAGTCAATCCTTGGAGAAACTTTGAAAAACAACCCATAGCCTTAGCAGGGATCCCAGTCATTATGTTGTATTCTTATGAATTTTGTATCATTCATGATTAGAGTGCATTTTGGGAAAATGGCGATTAGCTGTAGCGTGCACTTTGAAATGAATTTTGAGTTTGTAAAATTGTCACTGAATGCAAATTTTTTTATTTGAACGTGACCTCATGGCTTGGGCGAATAAACTCATGTTATGGCATTGTTTGTAGATTGAATCTCATAGCTTTGAATAAGAATCAATTTTTATAAAGTATCATGCCTTATTTGTGAGCCTTGGATTTGCAAACATGTGTCCCGAACATCTTAAATCCCACGCCCCCTTGCTTTAATGATGAAGTTTGAAAAGTCATGATGTGAATGTAGTGAGGCTTGAAACTACCTTGTAGCATGGCCTAAGAAAAACTTGAACAATAAAAAACAAACTCCTGATACTTGAAGGCTTTAGTCAATAACTCCTCAAAACCAATTGGAATAAGATTTGGGGCTTAACTTTGAGGCCATTAAAATCTACTTGAAATCTCTTAACCATTTTTACTGCAAGAATACGGGTTCATCTTTCCTTTATCACAACTTGTATGGTTGTGAACTGACGCGTTACCATAAGCCTTTGAAATGAAATGAAACAACTTCTGGACTAATTACATCCAAATTATGACTCGAAATTTGAAGCTAACTCTAAGTTTGTCACAAACTGATTTAGAATTCAGACATAGCTTGACGCTTGCCATCATGTACTTTATGCTCATTGACCATGCCATATTTGTTTGATCATGAGAGGGAGAACACACATGAGTTTGGGCCTAAGGGGCCAGAGGCAAGCTCTCTCCCCAAGAATTCAACAGAAATTGCTAGGGATTATAACCACAATGTGTACACACATGGTCTTTATGAACGAAGTCTCAGATAGTCATAGCCAGAAGTCGTGAATCAGTAAGACATTCATTAATTGCAAGGGTAGGACAAATTTGGGGTATGACAGATGTCCCTATCTAATTTCCTTAAACCTGAGAGAATGAACTGCTATATGGCGTTCATTTTAAGGTAGAAGTCAATTAGATACAAGAAGACCCCAAACTTGTCCAAGAGAGAATGAAATGCTCGGGAATGAAATACTGGACACCTTGCAAAGGTTACTAACACCAAAGGGATGTTAACAGAGAAAACTTGACACCAAAAGAATGACAAGCCTATCACCAAAAGGATAATAGTACACTCACACATACTGCTCTAAAATCAAAAGAAAGTAAGGGATCCACTACCAAGGGATAGCGGAAAACACGCTAGTCATGACACCAAAAGGATGTCAGACCCATCACCAAAAGGATGACGGAGTGAAAAAGATCAACCCTAACACCAAAGAGGATGAAAGGGATCGGATAAGCTTCTCCCAAGAGATTTCCACTTATCGCTGAAGATGGATAAGCTTCTCTGAAGAGATTGCCACTTATCTCTGAAGATGGATAAGATTCTCTGAAGAGATTGCCACTTATCGCTGAAGATGGATAAGCTTCTCTGAAGAGATTGTCACTTATCACTGAAGATGGATAAGCTTCTCTGAAGAGATTGCCACTTATCTCTGAAGATGGATAAGCTTCTCTGAAGAGATTGCCACTTATCTCTGAAGATGGATAAGCTTCTCTGAAGAGATTGCCACTTATCGCTGAAGATGGATAAGCTTCTCTGAAGAGATTGCCACTTATCACTGAAGATGGATAAGCTTCTCTGAAGAGATTGTCACTTATCGCTGAAGATGGATAAGCTTCTCTGAAGAGATTGCCACTTATCGCTGAAGATGGATAAGCTTCTCTGAAGAGATTGCCACTTATCACTGAAGATGGATAAGCTTCTCTGAAGAGATTGTCACTTATCACTGAAGATGGATAAGCTTCTCTGAAGAGATTGCCACTTATCGCTGAAGATGGATAAGCTTCTCTGAAGAGATTGCCACTTATCGCTGAAGATGGATAAGCTTCTCTGAAGAGATTGCCACTTATAGCTGAAGATGGATAAGCTTCTCTGAAGAGATTGCCACTTATCACTGAAGATGGATAAGCTTCTCTGAAGAGATTGCCACTTATCTCTGAAGATGGATAAGCTTCTCTGAAGAGATTGCCACTTATCGCTGAAGATGGATAAGCTTCTCTGAAGAGATTGTCACTTATCACTGAAGATGGATAAGCCTCTCTGAAGAGATTGCCACTTATCTCTGAAGATGGATAAGCTTCTCTGAAGAGATTGCCACTTATCGCTGAAGATGGATAAGCTTCTTTGAAGAGATTGCCACTTATCTCTGAAGATGGATAAGCTTCTCTGAAGAGATTGCCACTTATCTCTGAAGATGGATAAGCTTCTCTGAAGAGATTGCCACTTATCGCTGAAGATGGATAAGCTTCTCTGAAGAGATTGCCACTTATCACTGAAGATGGATAAGCTTCTCTGAAGAGATTGTCACTTATCACTGAAGATGGATAAGCTTCTCTGAAGAGATTGCCACTTATCTCTGAAGATGGATAAGCTTCTCTGAAGAGATTGTCACTTATCACTGAAGATGGATAAGCTTCTCTGAAGAGATTGCCACTTATCTCTGAAGATGGATAAGCTTCTCTGAAGAGATTGCCACTTATCGCTGAAGATGGATAAGCTTCTCTGAAGAGATTGCCACTTATCACTGAAGATGGATAAGCTTCTCTGAAGAGATTGCCACTTATCGCTGAAGATGGATAAGCTTCTCTGAAGAGATTGCCACTTATCACTGAAGATGGATAAGCTTCTCTGAAGAGATTGCCACTTATCGCTGAAGATGGATAAGCTTCTCTGAAGAGATTGCCACTTATCACTGAAGATGGATAAGCTTCTCTGAAGAGATTGCCACTTATCGCTGAAGATGGATAAGCTTCTCTGAAGAGATTGCCACTTATCACTGAAGTCTGCTGGAGACAACTCACTGGGAAACGCCCATGGATTTACTGGAGATGCCCCTGTCCGTGCTGATTGTTGATTTGAAGATCTGATTAACCATGAGGTTGCAATACATCCTGCAATACACCCATGGTCTTGAAAAGATGCCCCTGGTTTGGGCTGAATTTTGCTTTAGTGATCTTGAATTTTGTGGGAGGACCCACGGTCTTGCAGATAACGTCCCTGACTAGGCTGATGATTGCATTGAAGCTCTTGAATTTGCCCAACAAATTGTTGAACAAATTCGTGGGGAACGCCCACGGTCTTGCGGAAGATGTCCCTGACTAGGCTGATGATTGCATTGAAGCTCTTGAATTTGCCCAACAAATTGTTGAACAAATTCGTGGGGAACGCCCACGGTCTTGCGGAAGATGTCCCTGACTGGGCTGATTAGGATCTTGAAAATCTTCGAAATTGATCCTGGATCTGATCTCGTATATGTAAATGCTTGATGATAATGATGTTCCATAACGAATGGAAATGCAAATGCAAATGCTAATACGCGGTGATGCAAGAGCTGAGGAAAGTATGATGTAATCATAGGTATGTATATGATGCAAGATGCTTATGAAGCAAGATGCTTATGAAGCAAGATGCTTATGAAGCAAGATTCTTATGATGTCGAATGCGATGCGTATGATGCATATGATTGCGGACGGGCAATGGAAATACAGGTGCCGACATGGCGGACTTTGGTGGTGGGAAAGTGAAAGATAAGCCTGACTTCCCGACATGATCTATTTATGGTGTATAAAGAACTTGGATGTGTTGAGATTTTCAGCTCATGGCCTGCTCTGCCGGGTTTGACGACCTTGTCAGTCAAGTCGTTACAAGATTTAGAATGATGTTCCTGCGTACTCTCTAGAGTCATGGTCACCCTTTAGTTACCCCAAGAGGGTAAGTTATCCCTTAATCTAATTTACCATAATGTCATTATATGCAAAACCTATCATCAAATAAATGAAACTTGCAACCAAAGGGTAAATAAAAACAGAAAAAGCTTTGATGAAAGTAATTTTATTGATGAAAACCCATAAATGGGAAAATTACAAAAGGAGGCAATTCCTAAAAGAGGTAACTGCTTTTAAAAGAGAAAATAAAGACTAAGACAATGTTGAAAATGGTCCCTGCCAAGTTTCAAATCCGCTATGGCCCATATGTCTCTGAAGACCCTTCACGCCTTGCTTTCGAGCGCCAGAATCGAATTGATCTTTTTCAGTTGAGAGCTTTGATGGTTACGAGGAATAATTCACACGTCTTTTCAAGATGCAGTTCTGCCTTTTTGAATCCCTAACTTTTGCCTAGGCCGCCTTTTCAGGTTTTCAGCCTATCAGGATACTCTTTTTTTTACTTCTAGTCCCTAATTTTGCCTGAACCATTTTTATGGTCCACCAGGACGCCCATTTTTGCGTGGATTTTCTTTTTGGGTCCACCGGGTCTATCTTTTAGGCATAATATTTTTTAACTGCATCTGCATTCACAGGGGATGAGAGATCGTCACCATCCATGGTTGACAGGATCAAGGCCCCTCCGGAGAAAACTTTCTTTACTATATACGGACCCTCATAGTTCGGTGCCCATTTTCCCCTTGGATCGACGTGAGTTGGCTGAATTTTCCTTAGTACCAAATCTCCTGCTTGGATGTGTCGTGGGCGAACCTTCTTATCAAAGGCCCTCTTCAATCGTTTTTGGTATAATTGTCCATGACAGATGGCCGTCATGCGTTTCTCGTCGATGAGATTGAGTTGGTCGAGTCTGGCTTGTATCCATTCGGCCTCATCTAGCTTGACGTCTGCTAAAATCCTTAAGGAGGGAATCTCTACTTCAATGGGCAATACTGCTTCCATGCCATATACGAGAGAAAACGGGGTTGCCACTGTGGAAGTGCGCACTGAGGTGCGGTAGCCATGCAACGCGAACGGCAACATCTCGTGCCAGTCTTTATAAGTCTTCACCATCTTCTGGACGATTTTCTTAATGTTCTTATTTGCCGCCTCAACAGCTCCGTTCATTTTAGGGCGATAAGGTGTTGAATTGTGGTGTTCAATTTTGAAGTTTTCACACAACTCTTTCATCATCTTATTGTTGAGGTTTGAACCATTGTCTGTAATGATCTTGTTCGGGATTCCATATCGACAAATAATCTCTTTTTTGATGAAGCGAGTCACCACTTGCTTAGTGACGTTGGCATAGGACGCCGCTTCTACCCATTTGGTAAAGTAATCGATGGCCACTAAGATAAAACGGTGCCCATTTGAAGCGGTTGGCTCGATGCGTCCGATTACATCTATACCCCACATAGCGAAGGGCCAAGGCGAAGTCAAAACATTCAGAGGGAGTGGTGAAGTATGGACCTTGTCTGCGTAAATTTGGCACTTGTGGCATGACTGGACATGGAGACAACAATCCGTTTCCATCGTCATCCAATAGTATCCTGCCCTCAAAATCTTTTTAACCATAGTATGACCACTAGCATGTGTCCCAAAAGATCCTTCATGCATTTCATTTATGATACGCTTTGCCTCGTGTTTATCCACGCATCTGAGTAGAACCGAATCGTAATTCCGCTTGTATAGCACGTCACCACTGAGGAAGAACTTTGAGGAGAGCTTTCTGAGATACTTCTTGTCAGTGATAGTTATGCCTTCTGGATATTCTTGTGTCTCTAGATATCGCTTGATATCATAGAACCAAGGATGATTATCAGTTTTAGCTTCTTCCCCCTCGGCTGCTAGGCAATAAGCGGGTTCGTCCAAATATTCTAAACGGATGGATGGCGCCTCATTCTCCCACTTGACTTGAAACATAGATGCTAGTGTTGCTAGAGCGTCAGCCAACTGATTTTCTCCTCTGGGAATGTGATGGAAAGTGATCTCATCAAAGTACGGGATTAACTTCAAGACATGATCTCTGTAAGGAATTAACTTGAGGTCTAGTGTTTCATACTCCCCTTTAATCTGGCATATGACAAGCGCGGAATCTCCATAGACTTCTAGAATCTTGATTCTATTATCAATGGCAGCTTCAATTCCGAAAATACAAGCTTCATATTCGGCCATGTTGTTAGTACACTTAAAGCATAATCTGGCGGTGAATGGCAGGTGAAAGCCAGTTGGAGAAGTGATGATTGCCCCAATTCCACAACCTTTGGCATTTGCGGCACCATCGAACACGAGCGTCCATCGCGATCCTGGTTCGGGTCCATCATTTGGGCCCGGCGTGGCATAATCTCTGGCAAACATGACGTCTTCGTCGGGGAAATCGAAGCGCATGGACTGGTAGTTGTCCATAGGTTGGTGGGCAAGGTATTCAGAGAGCACACTCCCTTTGATAGCTTTTTGCGTAACATACTGGATGTCGTACTCTGTTAACACCATTTGCCAACGAGCTACTCGCCCGGTGAGAGCGGGCTTCTCGAATATGTATTTGACAGGATCCATCTTGGAGATCAACAAAGTCGTATGGGTGAGCATATATTGTCTCAAGCGTTTTGCTGCCCAAGCCAATGCGCAACATGTCTTCTCGAGCATCGAATATCTCGTTTCACAGTCATTAAACTTCTTGCTGAGGTAATAGATTGCATGCTCTTTCCTGCCGGTTTCATCATGCTGTCCCAATACGCATCCCATGGATCCCTCTAACACAGTCAGGTACATGATCAGGGGTCGTCCGGGCACCGGAGGCATCAAGATCGGCGGTTCTTGTAGGTATTCCTTTATCTTCTCAAAGGCTTTCTGACAGTTATCATTCCATACCACGGCTTGATTCTTTCGAAGTAATTTAAAGATGGGCTCACAAGTGGCCGTTAGATGAGATATGAACCTGGCGATATAGTTCAACCTCCCAAGGAATCCTCGGACCTCTTTTTCAGTTTTGGGAGCCGGCATCTCCTGGATAGCTTTGACCTTATCTGGATCGACTTCAATCCCTTTCTGGCTCACAATAAAACCTAGCAATTTACCAGATCTTACACCAAAAGTGCATTTGTTGGGATTTAGTCTCAGCTGGAATTTCCTTAACCGGGCGAATAGCTTTCCCAAGTGGATAAGGTGCTCTTCCTCAGTCTGGGATTTCGTAATCATATCGTCTACATAACACTCAATCTCTTTATGTATCATGTCATGGAAAAGAGTGACCATTGCTCGCTGATATGTTGCGCCTGCGTTCTTAAGTCCAAATGGCATAACCTTGTAACAGAAAGTTCCCCATGGAGTGATGAAAGTCGTCTTTTCCATATCTTCGGGCGCCATCTTAATCTGGTTATATCCAGAAAAGCCATCCATAAATGAGAATACAGAAAATTGGGCTGTGTTGTCTACTAGCACATCAATGTGTGGCAAAGGGAAGTCATCTTTTGGACTCGCTCTATTAAGGTCTCTATAATCTACACACATTCGCACCTTCCCATCCTTTTTTAGGTACTGGGACAATATTCGCTATCCATTGCGGATAGTTGGATACTGCCAGAAAACCAGCGTCCAATTGCTTTTGTACCTCTTCTTTGATCTTGAAAGACATCTCTGGCTTTGTTCTCCTCAACTTTTGCTTCACCGGCGGGCAGCCTTCCTTGAGAGGTAGTATGTGCATCACAATCTCTTCATCTAGACTGGGCATATCTTTGTAAGACCAAGCAAATACGTCAACATACTCTCGAAGCAATATTATCAGTTTTGACTTAACCTCTGACTCTAAAGCTGCGCCTATCTTGATTTCTTTGGCATCCTCCTCAGTTCCCATGTTGATGACTTCGACCTCTTCTCGGTAGGGCTGAATGACCTTTGACTCCTGCTTCAATAGTCTAGCTAGCTCTTCTGGGAGATCACAATCTTCCTCGCAGTCTTCGTCGGCTTGGTAGATCGGGTTATCAAAGTCATATTGGACCATAGCGGGGTCGTTATTGACAGGAGCAAGGGAAGATCTGCACGATGAATGACTTCATGCTTTATTCTTATTTTTTATATTTTTAGAAAAGGTTGACAGAAAAAAGGAAAATAAAACAAAACATTGTCTTTCAAAGATAATTTTATGTGCAAAAAGTAAAAAATGAAAGAAAGAGAGTGTAATTGGATGCGAAAGTTTATTTATTGATGATAAGTTATGCTTTAAAAGCAAAAGGCCCTACAACATGATACATATGCCTTGGGCAGAGCATATGATTTTTCCTTTAGATAAAATAAAAGGGAATTACTCGTCTACTAGAGTAACTTCGGGGATTTCAACGACTCTCCAATTGTTCAAAGTTTGATTAGGCGCCCTAGGATACACCATACACAGCTCTTCATGATCTTCGGTTTCAGTTTCCAAAAACATGACTTGACCATCGACAAGGTGGCCTCCACTAGTAAAAACCAACGGAGTTACAAGCTCTTTGCCCTTATCGGTTGCATTCTTCTGCTTGTAGCCTAGACCAACTCCATTTTTGTTGACGGGCAATTCCAACACCCTGCCCCATCCTCGCGGATGTCCTTCCTCTATCACCGTCCTCGCGTCCTTCCAAGTCACTATTGAAGATGCTGGCTTTTCGTAAATCATTTCAACATTGATCACTTCAAAATCTTGAAACGGTGTCTCATGCACCTCATTTCCTAATTCCACGTAGCGGAAAGAAGCAAGATGGCTCACAAGAACATCTTCCTCACCCTCAATGATGACCATCTGATTATTAATCATAAATTTGATCTTTTGATGCAAGGTTGAAGTTACAGCGCCTGCGGAATGAATCCACGGACGACCAAGAAGGCAACTGTAAGCGGGGTATATATCCATTACGTAAAACGTAATGATGAAAGTATGAGGTCCGATCTTCATCGGGAGGTCAACCTCGCCTACCACAGTTCTCTTAGCTCCATCAAAAGCTTTTACAATAGTTTGACTTGGCTTCATCACAAGTCCTTCAATTGACAGCTTGCACAACGAGCTTTTGGGTAATACATTCAGCGATGATCCAGTGTCAACGAGCACCCTAGAGAATACAACATCCACACATTCGATGGTAATGTGCAAGGCCTTGTTATGATTTTTACCTTCGGGTGGTAATTCACTATCATTAAAGCTCAAAATATGACCTGACGCAATATTTCCCACCACTTCTTCAAACTGTACTACTGATATCTCCTCTGGCACATGAGCTGCCTTCAAGAATTTTAGCAGTGCTTCTTGATGGGCCTTTGAACACATTAACAATGACAGCATGGATATCTTCGAGGGCGTCTGATTGAGCTGATCAATCACTTTGTAATCGCTTTTCTGAATGATTCTTAGAAACTCCTCCGCTTCATCATTTGGGATGCCTTTCTGTTTAGATGACTGCCCCTGTTCATTGGTGCTCGGTACGGCAGTACCTTTCTTTGTATTGTCACTGCTGTTGACAGGAGGTGCAGTCGGAGCGAAGATTCGACCACTTCTAGTGACGCCTCCGGTTCCCACGATGTTCCCTACAGTCTTCTTTTCTTCCAATACATCTTCTTCTGCCACCTTCTGTCCATTGAGGAAAACAGTTTCATCGTATACCCAAGGTACAGCTTTGGTGCTCTTGTACGAAAACGGAGATGGGGTCGAAATGACAAGCTGGTTCATTGATGGTGGAGACATAGGTATCTTAACTGGATCATACGGGATCTGCAGTGGGATAGAAGTATGTCCGTACATGTTGTTCCATTCTTCCTCATCGCACGATATGGTCAATGGTGTGCGGTTCGAATTGTCAACTGGGATCCAAAGCTCATATCCATCATCATATGGTATCTCCAACGTTTCGAACGGAATCTCAAGAGTAGCAACTTCCTCAATCTTTGATAGTTGTTCTGCTACTAATACACCCTGCTCAATCAGGCCTTGTATGCCCTTCTTCAGCTCAGCACATTCTTGAGATCCGTCCATGCAAACATGGCAATTAGTCGAACATCCTGGGTAAATGTTTTTCAACAAGAGTTGCTCCTTAATAGTGGAAAGTGGGGTCCTCAATTTCTCAATATCCAAAATTAATCGGATCCCCTTAGAGCCTTCAATCATGTTTGTTGAGTGGTGAGGTGGCATTGGATTAGATTTGATGTTCGGAGTATTTCGGGTAAAGTTTATCGCTTTTGAGTCGATAAGATTTTGCACAATGTATTTTAAAGCCTTACAATTCTCGATGCTATGGCCTGGGGCGCCAGAGTGGAATTCACATCTTGCATTTACATCATAGCCGTAAGGGAGAACAGCCGGAGGATCTTTCATTTCCCTAAGTTGAACGAGACCTGCTTTCAACAAGAACGGAAGCAATTTGGCGTAAGTGGACGGAATTGGATCAAGCCTCCTTTCTGGCTTTCTCTGCCCTTGATACTGATTTTGTCTTGGTTGATAGGGTTGTTGTTGTCGATTTTGCTGAGGCGCAGGCTGATTTGCCGGAATAGAAAGTGGTTGCTGTGGAGCGATAGCAGCAATGTGGTGATAACCTTGGTGAGTTCTCCCTCCATTGGTGAACACTGCACTAGCTTCGCCTTCCCTTTTCTTAACGAAACCCTGATAAGGCTTCTTGACCCCACTTGCAGATCCGCCTGCATTCTGAATTTTTCCCGCCTTCATGAAACTCTCTAATCTCTCTCCAGTCATAACAAGTTCAGAAAACACCGTGGAGGTTGAGGATGCTAACCGCTCAAAGATCGGTCCTTGTAGCGTGCCCATGAATAGGTCTGTCAGTTCTTTCTCCATCAGTGGAGGTTGTACTCTTGCAGCTACTCCCCTCCATCTCTGCGCGAAGTCTTTAAAACACTCATTCGGCTTCTGAGTCAAATTCTGAAGCTGCATACGATTCGGAGCCATGTCGGTATTATACTGATAATGCTTCACGAAAGCGTCCGCTAACTCTTTCCAGCTTCTTACGTTGGATCGTTCAAGGTGCATATACCATTCTAGGGATGCCTCTGTTAAGCTATCTTGAAAGAAATGGATTAGTAGCTTCTCGTCATCAGAATAGGCGGCCATCTTCCTACAGTAAGACCTTATGTGGGTCTTAGGACAACTATTACCCTTGTACTTCTCGAAGGTTGGAATTACAAACTTTGGAGGTATCTTAACTCCGGGTACAAGACATATTTCAGCGGCATCCAGTCCCAAAACATCGGGGCCTTGCAATGCCCTTACCACCTCTTGTAAGGCCTTGAACTTTTTCTCCAACTCAGCGGTTTGGGGTGCACATGCTTCAGCTGAATTCTCATAGAAGCCCTCATGTTCATCGTACTGGACTGGTATTGGGATCGCAGTGCCATGAGGTTGAGTAGTACCGACTGGCGGAGGGACGGTGTTGATAGGTACGGCGCCGACAGAAGTAGGAATTGCCCCAACAGGGGTTGGGGTGGCATCAACAGGAATTGGAATTGCACCACTTGCATTGGGAATCGCACCAGCCAAAGTCTGATTAGCGCTCCTCTCCGCTGCTTGTCTCATCTCCTCTTGACTCCTGGCCATATTCTGAATCACCTCCATGAGTTGATTCATCTGCGTTTTCATGCCTAGCATCTCGCTCCTCATAGTAGCCTGGTCTTGCTCTATCTGATCCATGATTCTCTTCTGGCTATTCCTTGTGTTATACTGATGCCGTGAAGTCAGCTTGCTTTACTCTTTCTGAAAGGGGTAAGCGGTGTGTAAGATCGGGTTGTAGGAAA
The DNA here is from genome assembly GCA_963859935.3 of Lathyrus sativus. Classification (NCBI taxonomy): domain Eukaryota; kingdom Viridiplantae; phylum Streptophyta; class Magnoliopsida; order Fabales; family Fabaceae; genus Lathyrus; species Lathyrus sativus. The sequence continues at coordinate 22,100,100 of OZ012736.1, forward strand.
TGCAAAAAAGAAAAATGCGCAAACGTATGCAAAATGCTCGAGAGACCTTCGAGGCTTGTGATTATCATTGGTATCATAGAATCATGACTGAATAATAAAGAAGTGCACAATTTGGACCAAAAAGCAATCTTTCATTAATTTTAGAAAAAAAATTCATACATACAAAAGCTGAATAAGCCGAAACTACAAGTCGTGCTACAAAAGATAACTGAATAACTAAAATTCTTTCTTTTGGAGACGTTCTTCAAGCTTCTTCGCCTCAAACATGAACCTCCTAACCATTTGGTCGCAGAGCTGGATAAAGTGGTGAACAGAAGGGGGGATATCATTCCCTTCCAAGTCTTGAATGGCGCTTTCCAACCTCCATGGGATATCATGGATCATGAGGTTGCAATGCTCCACCAAATTGTTGTACCTAGCACGACACATATCTAGAGTCGACTGGTAATAACAAATAGAATCCACATGGGTGTCCAACAACTCATTGAGCTGAGCCTCCTTCTCGAGCCATTGCGCACTATCTCTTTGCAAAGCCTCGAAACGATTCCTCCACAGAAGGGCTGTTTCTTGGGCAGTTTCCAGTTCTTGACATTTGTTATTCCACATGTCGGATGTGACATATGAATCTTTCAATGCCTCCTCTTTGAGTCTTCGTTCATTTTTCGCTAGGGTCAAGGCATTTCTCAGTCGTTCTTCAAGATCCCCAATATCAGCCTCAAGATTCTCCCGTATTTCCTTCTTCTCGGCCGAGGCTACCTCAAAGAAGTGCCATGCCCTATCACAAGAGGCTTTGGTGTCCTTTAAGCGTTGTCGGAGAGTTGTTAATGATGCATCAGCCCCTTCGTAACCCTGTTGGTACCTGACTCTCAGATCCGTTTCTAATTTTAGCTTCTTGCTACTTTCAGCTGCTTGATCCTGTTCAAACTCCACCTTTCTTTTGTACTGACCACTCTCCACCTTTGCTTGGTGGACTTCATTCTGAAGGTCCTGGTTCTCCTTAGTCAATCTCTCCACTATTAGCTTCAGTTTTTCATATTCTTCTATGGACACATGAGTGGGAGCAGGAGGTGCTTCTTGCATAGAGGGCTCTAAGGGAAATGGTAACGACCTTTCAGCTACTCTAGCTAGTAACCACCGGTTGTATGGCTCCTTTGCCACGCAATTCTTCGCTTTTAACTCCTTCCTCCCCTTTGTATGAATCTTACCCCAAGCCTTAGCAATCTTCCTGACAAACGCAGGGTCCTCTGATGTGGCTAGCAAAAAGAAACTCTGAACCTTCTCTGCCTCGGGCTCGCCCTCCATAGCATAGCCCAACTGACGTAATGCCATGACTGGGTTATAGTTCATACAACCGGCCCTACCGATCAAAGGTACATTACTGAATTCCCCACAACTAAAAATGATTTCCACATCATAGTACTACGGAGAGTACCAAGCAATATCACTTGCTTCCAGAGACATGATGTGTTGAGACCATTTTAATTTCTTCTTGTTTTCTATGAACGGCCCTTTCTTGGGCAAATGAGAAGCATACCACTTGTATAGTAGGTGAGAGCAGCATTGGATCATTCCCGCCTTCTTTTCACTCCTCCAATGAATGGAGTGATAAACATCGGCAAGGAGTGTAGGGATGGGATTCTTCTGCATGAAGAGAACGATGGCAGTGATGTCTATGAAATTGTCCACATTTGGAAAGAGGACAATCCCATAAATCATTAGAGCAACGCTTATTCCGAACTTTTCCCAATCTTCGTCCACCTTGTATTGAGCAGCCTTTTCTAGCAGAAATTTCAATGGAAAACCCTGAACACCCCCTTTACTGGTTAGACCCTCTTTGACTTCCTCTTTGGTCATACGTAGAGTAAGAGCAATGGCAGGAGGTTTTGGTTCTTCTTCCAAACCTGTGTATATAGGTTGATCCTTAATCTTGATGTTCAAAATGTGAGAATATTCCTCAAGAGTAGGGGCCAACTGATAGTTTTGAAAAGTGAAACATCTGAGAGGTGCATCATAGAACTGAGCCATAGCGAACAAAGCCCAAGTATCGACCCTAGAATGGAGGAGATCAAGCAATTTCCCATACTTCCCCTGAAAGTTGATCTTGATAGCCTTTGGTACGTCAATCAGAATGTCTTGAATTAGTTCCAGCTTTGGTTCTCTAAACTTGATGGAATTTGTGCTTCGCTTTCTTTGGTCAGTCATTGTATTCACCAATACCTGAGATAATCACAGTCTCTTAAGTCCCTTGATATGCGAGAAGTGATATGCAATGCAATGTTTTATGAATGCACATGATAAAGAACACAAAACGAGATCAAGATCACTGGTCCTGCAAAACAACACAAAATATTTCTCCCATCGGGTGGGTTATCTATTGGTTTGTAAGAGGGCATCCCAAAGGCTTTTAAACAAAGTCACATGCACTAGCCCTCGAAAGTTTTCCACCATAACGACTACTCGTAAGACGGTAATCCCTTCAAAGGATGAACACAGAGTCATGTCTTAGCGACCTTTGGAATAAGGTTCTACAAAGGTCCTCAGAGTCGCAGACTCCCACGTCGGAAATAAAGACGTCATTACGACTACACGTAAGACATAATCATTCCAACGGGGTCTCATCTGAGCGGTGGAATTCGATCCAACTCAACGAGTCCTAAGTCTCGCAAATCAGAAAGAAACCACCTCCTATCTTAGTGTGTACTTGAAAGCTCGGGTAGAAAGCCTCATCTCACAAACCATCCAAATAAACCCAACAGTTAGTGAACATAACATAATAAAAAATAAAAGCAAATAAAACACAAACACGACAAACAAATTAGGTTTGGCTAATTCCCCAGAAGAGTCGCCAGCTGTCGCTACTCGAAAAATGCATCGCGCAACGACGGGGAGGCGAAAAAGATAGACAGAAGATTCGCCACCGAACTTTATTTATCCCATGAGGGGAAAGGAAAATATCAAGAAAACCTTGAGAAAAAAATGGATAAGATGGTCTCGCAACCATGAACGGGTTCGGAAGCCGGTTATGCGAGGGGAAGGTATTAGCACCCCTCACATCCATCGTACTCGATGGGAACCTTTTGTTTGTCGAATGTGTGAATTTATTTGCTTAAACATTATGCTATAAAAGTGTGTTTTCCAAAGGATAAAGAAAAGGGTATTAAAGACGGGGAAAGAGAGATAACAAAGGGGAGTGGAGAAAGAACGGACTCGGTAGGACTTCGCGGTCCTAGGCCTACGTATTCTCAATAGGTATGAGAAAGTCAGAGTCGACGTAGTTCGGGGCTACGGATAGATGGGGGAAAGTGTGCTCGACAAGGATTGTGGCCCTTGTGCCTACGTATCTTTACTTGAACGAAGTAAAGAATCAGAGCAGCCGTAGTTCGGCCTACGGTGTGTTGATGTTTTTTATGGATGACGCTATCGTGCGCATTCTAGCAGTTAGGTGTTTTGCTGCTCATTCGTTGGAGACTTAGGCATTACCTGTTTGCGGTAGAACGGACGTAACATATCCTTTTGAAAGATTGATTAGTTTTCGCCACGCGGGGCTAGAAGTCACATTTGATTGATTGGAATGTTTTTTAGGGGGCGAGACAGGTCCTCGGATAGTAACCCCTACGGGTAGTACCCAATTCTTTATCTCAAAGTTTTTGTTATAAAAGGGTGTGGCGAACGAGGCGTCTTCGTATTGAAAGACGAGTATCAAGACCACGCACACTACAGTGAGTATCCTGACACTCGGAGAGGAAGAAGACTACACTCAATCCTCTCTCTTTAGTTCAACACAAAGAGAATTTCATTCTCTTATTAAAGATGTTTTTGGTTCTGAATGGTAAGTGCTTTGCGACAGAGAACCCTACGGTAAACGTCAGCACTCGGGATAGGAGAAGGCCTACGCCTAACCACTCCACGACCATTCAAGTTTTTGTTATGAAAAGATTTGAAAATGCACTCGGTACAGGACCGAGGTTTTAGGTGTGAAAATGTTACGGAATGAAATTGTGAAAGCGAGATGGCGGATAAAGTCGCGTCTTTGTATCGAGATACGAGTATCGAGACCACCCTCACTACAGTGGGCATCCCAACACTCGGAGAGGAAGAAAGTCTACACTTAATCCCCTCCTTTAATTCGATACAAAGAGAAATCAAATTATTAAGGTTTGAAAAAGGACTCGGTACGAGACCGAGGTTTTAGGAGAGAAGGATATGGATGAGTGCGAAGAATACGAGCGTCTTCGCATTGAAAGACGAGTGTCAAAACCACCCCCACTACAGTGAGCATCTCGACACTCGGAGAGGGAGAAAGTCTACACTTAATCCTCTTTTTTCAATTCAAAACGAATATAACTCGATTCCTTTATTGAAGATGGTTTGATAGCGTCAATGAATCAAATCGTGACAAGAAATGAAGAAAGAAAGGAGGTGGCCTCAGATCCGACGATACTTATCAATATATTGACTTAGCAATCGATTTATGGAACTTTCGTCATCGGCCAAAAAACAAAAAAAAAAAAGAAATTGAAAAAACGAAAATGAAGATTGAAAAGAAAACAAAATAGTAAGTTAATCCAAAATCCTTCATACAGTACCACAATCTGATGTAGATCAAATAAAAATTATCAAACACCATTAAAATAGAATGAATAAAACAGGAGGGGTAGGAATTTGAAAAGGGGGATATAATACGAAAAGGGGATTACACGGGCCCAAAGCCCATCATCCCCATGAGCTGCACCCATATGTTTATTTAAAACAGGCAGATAGAAAAAAAAACAAGGCAACCGGCGGCACATGTTTTTTAATTAGTAATCCAAAAAAATACAAATGGCATCAGTCAAATAAAAAAGTATTTAAATTAAATAAAAATAAAATAAACATCATCACTTGCATCTCCCAGTTTCCAGTATCCACACAACCATCAACCATTTTAAAATAATAAAAAAAAAACTAAATAAATTAAAATGAAAATGGTATGTCCCGTACAGAAACATCAGAAATACCTCTTTCCTCAAAAATGAAGCCAACCTCTTTGAAAGACGAACGCGAGCTCAATGGAAGCTATCTGACGATGTGCATACCCCCAAACTTCGCTCTTTAATCTCTCGCGCTCGACTCAGTTTCTCGCTTGATTCCGGTTTGTAATCCAATTTCGATCAGATTTGCCTTGGTTTTGGTTCGTACTTGCGAGTTTGCTTCAATTTCGTTCTCATTACAACTTTCCCTTCATCTTCCTCTGGTTCGATTTAGTTGCGATATAGGTTATAGTTACTGATGGTTGGAGGTGAAGGCTGATTTTGGTCGTTGTGGTTTGAAAGGGTGACGAAGATTAGTTCGTGAGGGGAATATTTGAGGGTTTGGGGTTGGAGTTTGTTTCGAGGTTTATGGGTTTGGGTTTATGTTGTTGTATCGTTGATTGAAGAAGATGGAATTTGAAGATTTTAAAGAGAAGGTTTTGGGGTTAATGTGGAGGTTTTGTCCAATAGATGTCGGTTGGAAGATTGAATACTTACAGGAAATTCCTGCAGGTTTTTTTGGTTATGTTGAAGGTAGATTGATGAGGGTTGTTTGAGGAAGGAGTTTGGGGTGGCTGCTACAATGGTTAGGGTTTTCTCTTTTTCTCTAAAATGAAGCCCTTATATTGAGACCAATTAGGTTTAGCAGACCAACTCTTGAGGCTCTGAAATCCTCTGCACCTTAGGTTTTAGGTTTGGTCTGCTATTAATCTGTCCTTTTCCATTCTTGTGTTAGGACTGTGATACTGCAATTGCTTACTGCTGCTCTGTATTTGCCATTTTCGTGAATGTATCTCTGCTGTCTTATTTCCATGTCTCTGAATTTTATTTTTTTAAGTTGAAAATATCTGATATTTTTACCCTGAATTTTTACTGTTTTGATTTATGCTGATGGGGCAACTTGTTGACTTCAAATGCACTCTGACTTTAACCCTTTTACTTTCAAATGTCCACTAAACTTGACATGCTTGTCATATTTTGCAGGGAATTACCGATCAATGAAATTGTCATGGGATAGGTTCATTACAACTCCATGGCGGAAAGTTGAATTGCTTTGGGCCTAGGCTTCCTGTCATTAGCAGTAAGAGGAGAGTTGCAGATAACACTGATTATTTCATCTAAAGATGTATTTGGATAGTAAGAGGATAAGCATGCTGAAAAGCCCACATTTTGAAGATCAACATTATGAAATCGTTCTAAGATGTAGGCCGTGGAAATTTCCCTGCTAGATAAACAGTTTTGCAAGGCATGGCTGATTGGTTGAGTCTTCTCATCTGAGCTCCATCCCAAAGTTGGCAAATAACTTTTTACTACTCTATCCTCATCAAAGACTTGTCAGGTAAGCCAATTTCTGGACATGGCCAACCAGCAGGTTTTGAATTGGCAGCAGCAATTTTTTTGGTAAGAGTTGATGGTGTCTTTTGAGCGCCCCAATGATAGCATTACTGGCAGATGATTGATTCTCATCAGGGGAGCATACAAGGCGAACCAATGCAGGTAAATACAATGAAGGGTCTATCATTGGAAGCAACTTAGATGCCTGCTCATGAATGCCAATATCTTTGTGTCCAAGCCGCTCAAGCAATGTGTTGGCAATTTCTTGCCAAGCAGTATAAGGTAATGATTCTTTTTTTTTGGACTCTGATGATATATGCAAGATCTCTGCTATAACATCCATCACATTTCTTCTTTATGAAATGTTTTCAGAAGCGAGACGTTTCAGAACTTCCATGAGGCACATATCATCTTTGCTTATTGAGCAATATTCTGCTATCAGCATAACAACAACTTGAGATGTATCATCCTGCGCATCTAGAAGGTGAAGCAGAATCGGTATCACAATATTCGCCTGCCTACTATTGACAAGTGCCTCTTCCTGTGAATGATTTGGCTTTAAAATGATAGCCTTGAATATTGAAACAACCCCCAGCTATCACATCTTCATCAGTGCAATTAAGCTGTGGTTTTAGAACGCGTGAGATTTTCATCCCAATTTCTGACATTGTGCTTTCAAATCTCTGGCTGTCTAGACGCCCCAGTAGTAGGCATAAAAAACTTTGTAGTCTCCAATCCACCATCCTTGTTGTTGGCAGATCCACCAGCGTGATTATCGATATTTCTCCAAGGCTTTCGCTTTTGATAATGTATCTGGAAGGTAGCCTGTTTGCCTTATTACCTTGGCTTCCAATGACATTTGATCTCAGCTGTGAAACAAAAGCTGATGGAGAACATAGAGGGGGTAATTTTGAAAGATGTCTTGGTATGCTGTAAGTTCTTGGATCTATGGATTTGGTAGTTCTTCATCTGTTTTGTACCCAAGGTAAGCCATCTAAAGGATCTTTTCTTCTGGTTCTCTCTGCTGTTAAGGGAAGTGGTGAGTTTTCATACGGTTGCGCCTCTGAACTTGGGGAGTTCCTGGCGTGGACGATATGCGTGAACAGTTTGTTAACAGGTTATTGTCGCTGTGGCATACGTCCTTGATTTAGGATTGTGGTGGCTCGTGAAAATCCATTGCGTAACAGCTCACCAAGGTTTTGTATGATGCTGAATCCATTATGTACGAATTGCTTTTGTGATTACAATTTATGAATGCGTTGCACTGCAGGTCATGCTGGTTTTTGGAAAATTGTGGTGCGTGCAAAGCTTTCGCGGGACCGGTAGCAGGGGATGTGTTTTGCGAAGCTAAAAGTTTAGGCGCGACGATTCTGGTTGTTGTTGCTTACTGAGGTATGTGTGGAAAGTTTGTGAAAAATGGCTAAATCATACGGTGACTTTGTTATGGCGAGTGAAAGTTGTAGGTTTTGTGAATTGCAGATGGTTGCAGGATTTGCAGTGTATGAAGGGTGAGATCAGAGAGTGCAGGTCTTTTGCAGAGCCAGTGTAAATGGTTTGTGGGGTGAGGTTTGTATGTGATATGTTATTGTTGCTTGTAGCAGGATCTTGGTCAAGTAGGAATTGCTTTTGTTGTGAATTGCACACTTTTAGTACACTGTCCAGAATTAGGCAGCCCCTTTTGAATATTTATGATTGATGCAAGAGTGTAGATCTGTGGCAGTTGCTTCAATTTGTAGATCATGAAGCTCGCGTATTGTTGTTCACTTTGCGGTTTAGGAGATGGCTGAAATGTTGTACGTGTGTCACGGTTTGTGACAGAAACTGAACATTCTTTCTCTCTTGTTGCATATGAAATTTTGGAATGATTTATATGATGAATTCTTGTGTGTCTGTTGTTGATACAGGTGAGAACTGGTGGCGCCGGAAATAGCATCACTTGTGGCTGACCGAGCCGCAACTTTGAACAATGTCCTCTATCAATTCAAGCAGATGAATTCTACTTCTATTTTGACGTTTTTTTCATAGTAATTCCTCTTTATGATTTCAACCAACTTGACTGGTATTGGTTTCATGTGTGCAGAGACGGTGTGGAAGGAGATAGCGGAAGTTAAAGCCTTGACCAGAACTGGGAGGTCTATCCAACGACCTTGGAAGGATGATTGGCAAGTTGTGCTGATGTGCCGAAACGCGCCCTCGTTTTTTAGAAGAATATTGCAGGTCACACGGTTCTTCTTCGATGATGCAAGACTTTCGCTATCAGCAAGACTTTCAACACGCACTAGCAGGAGCATATTTGACTGTAAGCTCAAAGTCAATCCTTGGAGAAACTTTGAAAAACAACCCATAGCCTTAGCAGGGATCCCAGTCATTATGTTGTATTCTTATGAATTTTGTATCATTCATGATTAGAGTGCATTTTGGGAAAATGGCGATTAGCTGTAGCGTGCACTTTGAAATGAATTTTGAGTTTGTAAAATTGTCACTGAATGCAAATTTTTTTATTTGAACGTGACCTCATGGCTTGGGCGAATAAACTCATGTTATGGCATTGTTTGTAGATTGAATCTCATAGCTTTGAATAAGAATCAATTTTTATAAAGTATCATGCCTTATTTGTGAGCCTTGGATTTGCAAACATGTGTCCCGAACATCTTAAATCCCACGCCCCCTTGCTTTAATGATGAAGTTTGAAAAGTCATGATGTGAATGTAGTGAGGCTTGAAACTACCTTGTAGCATGGCCTAAGAAAAACTTGAACAATAAAAAACAAACTCCTGATACTTGAAGGCTTTAGTCAATAACTCCTTAAAACCAATTGGAATAAGATTTGGGGCTTAACTTTGAGGCCATTAAAATCTACTTGAAATCTCTTAACCATTTTTACTGCAAGAATACGGGTTCATCTTTCCTTTATCACAACTTGTATGGTTGTGAACTGACGCGTTACCATAAGCCTTTGAAATGAAATGAAACAACTTCTGGACTAATTACATCCAAATTATGACTCGAAATTTGAAGCTAACTCTAAGTTTGTCACAAACTGATTTAGAATTCAGACATAGCTTGACGCTTGCCATCATGTACTTTATGCTCATTGACCATGCCATATTTGTTTGATCATGAGAGGGAGAACACACATGAGTTTGGGCCTAAGGGGCCAGAGGCAAGCTCTCTCCCCAAGAATTCAACAGAAATTGCTAGGGATTATAACCACAATGTGTACACACATGGTCTTTATGAACGAAGTCTCAGATAGTCATAGCCAGAAGTCGTGAATCAGTAAGACATTCATTAATTGCAAGGGTAGGACAAATTTGGGGTATGACAGATGTCCCTATCTAATTTCCTTAAACCTGAGAGAATGAACTGCTATATGGCGTTCATTTTAAGGTAGAAGTCAATTAGATACAAGAAGACCCCAAACTTGTCCAAGAGAGAATGAAATGCTCGGGAATGAAATACTGGACACCTTGCAAAGGTTACTAACACCAAAGGGATGTTAACAGAGAAAACTTGACACCAAAAGAATGACAAGCCTATCACCAAAAGGATAATAGTACACTCACACATACTGCTCTAAAATCAAAAGAAAGTAAGGGATCCACTACCAAGGGATAGCGGAAAACACGCTAGTCATGACACCAAAAGGATGTCAGACCCATCACCAAAAGGATGACGGAGTGAAAAAGATCAACCCTAACACCAAAGAGGATGAAAGGGATCGGATAAGCTTCTCCCAAGAGATTTCCACTTATCGCTGAAGATGGATAAGCTTCTCTGAAGAGATTGCCACTTATCTCTGAAGATGGATAAGATTCTCTGAAGAGATTGCCACTTATCGCTGAAGATGGATAAGCTTCTCTGAAGAGATTGTCACTTATCACTGAAGATGGATAAGCTTCTCTGAAGAGATTGCCACTTATCTCTGAAGATGGATAAGCTTCTCTGAAGAGATTGCCACTTATCGCTGAAGATGGATAAGCTTCTCTGAAGAGATTGCCACTTATCACTGAAGATGGATAAGCTTCTCTGAAGAGATTGTCACTTATCACTGAAGATGGATAAGCTTCTCTGAAGAGATTGCCACTTATCGCTGAAGATGGATAAGCTTCTCTGAAGAGATTGCCACTTATCACTGAAGATGGATAAGCTTCTCTGAAGAGATTGTCACTTATCACTGAAGATGGATAAGCTTCTCTGAAGAGATTGCCACTTATCTCTGAAGATGGATAAGCTTCTCTGAAGAGATTGCCACTTATCGCTGAAGATGGATAAGCTTCTCTGAAGAGATTGCCACTTATCGCTGAAGATGGATAAGCTTCTCTGAAGAGATTGCCACTTATCACTGAAGATGGATAAGCTTCTCTGAAGAGATTGCCACTTATCTCTGAAGATGGATAAGCTTCTCTGAAGAGATTGCCACTTATCGCTGAAGATGGATAAGCTTCTCTGAAGAGATTGTCACTTATCACTGAAGATGGATAAGCCTCTCTGAAGAGATTGCCACTTATCTCTGAAGATGGATAAGCTTCTCTGAAGAGATTGCCACTTATCGCTGAAGATGGATAAGCTTCTCTGAAGAGATTGCCACTTATCTCTGAAGATGGATAAGCTTCTCTGAAGAGATTGCCACTTATCTCTGAAGATGGATAAGCTTCTCTGAAGAGATTGCCACTTATCGCTGAAGATGGATAAGCTTCTCTGAAGAGATTGCCACTTATCACTGAAGATGGATAAGCTTCTCTGAAGAGATTGTCACTTATCACTGAAGATGGATAAGCTTCTCTGAAGAGATTGCCACTTATCTCTGAAGATGGATAAGCTTCTCTGAAGAGATTGTCACTTATCACTGAAGATGGATAAGCTTCTCTGAAGAGATTGCCACTTATCTCTGAAGATGGATAAGCTTCTCTGAAGAGATTGCCACTTATCGCTGAAGATGGATAAGCTTCTCTGAAGAGATTGCCACTTATCACTGAAGATGGATAAGCTTCTCTGAAGAGATTGCCACTTATCGCTGAAGATGGATAAGCTTCTCTGAAGAGATTGCCACTTATCACTGAAGATGGATAAGCTTCTCTGAAGAGATTGCCACTTATCGCTGAAGATGGATAAGCTTCTCTGAAGAGATTGCCACTTATCACTGAAGATGGATAAGCTTCTCTGAAGAGATTGCCACTTATCGCTGAAGATGGATAAGCTTCTCTGAAGAGATTGCCACTTATCACTGAAGTCTGCTGGAGACAACTCACTGGGAAACGCCCATGGATTTACTGGAGATGCCCCTGTCCGTGCTGATTGTTGATTTGAAGATCTGATTAACCATGAGGTTGCAATACATCCTGCAATACACCCATGGTCTTGAAAAGATGCCCCTGGTTTGGGCTGAATTTTGCTTTAGTGATCTTGAATTTTGTGGGAGGACCCACGGTCTTGCAGATAACGTCCCTGACTAGGCTGATGATTGCATTGAAGCTCTTGAATTTGCCCAACAAATTGTTGAACAAATTCGTGGGGAACGCCCACGGTCTTGCGGAAGATGTCCCTGACTAGGCTGATGATTGCATTGAAGCTCTTGAATTTGCCCAACAAATTGTTGAACAAATTCGTGGGGAACGCCCACGGTCTTGCGGAAGATGTCCCTGACTGGGCTGATTAGGATCTTGAAAATCTTCGAAATTGATCCTGGATCTGATCTCGTATATGTAAATGCTTGATGATAATGATGTTCCATAACGAATGGAAATGCAAATGCAAATGCTAATACGCGGTGATGCAAGAGCTGAGGAAAGTATGATGTAATCATAGGTATGTATATGATGCAAGATGCTTATGAAGCAAGATGCTTATGAAGCAAGATGCTTATGAAGCAAGATTCTTATGATGTCGAATGCGATGCGTATGATGCATATGATTGCGGACGGGCAATGGAAATACAGGTGCCGACATGGCGGACTTTGGTGGTGGGAAAGTGAAAGATAAGCCTGACTTCCCGACATGATCTATTTATGGTGTATAAAGAACTTGGATGTGTTGAGATTTTCAGCTCATGGCCTGCTCTGCCGGGTTTGACGACCTTGTCAGTCAAGTCGTTACAAGATTTAGAATGATGTTCCTGCGTACTCTCTAGAGTCATGGTCACCCTTTAGTTACCCCAAGAGGGTAAGTTATCCCTTAATCTAATTTACCATAATGTCATTATATGCAAAACCTATCATCAAATAAATGAAACTTGCAACCAAAGGGTAAATAAAAACAGAAAAAGCTTTGATGAAAGTAATTTTATTGATGAAAACCCATAAATGGGAAAATTACAAAAGGAGGCAATTCCTAAAAGAGGTAACTGCTTTTAAAAGAGAAAATAAAGACTAAGACAATGTTGAAAATGGTCCCTGCCAAGTTTCAAATCCGCTATGGCCCATATGTCTCTGAAGACCCTTCACGCCTTGCTTTCGAGCGCCAGAATCGAATTGATCTTTTTCAGTTGAGAGCTTTGATGGTTACGAGGAATAATTCACACGTCTTTTCAAGATGCAGTTCTGCCTTTTTGAATCCCTAACTTTTGCCTAGACCGCCTTTTCAGGTTTTCAGCCTATCAGGATACTCTTTTTTTTACTTCTAGTCCCTAATTTTGCCTGAACCATTTTTACTTTTGGATGTGCTTTTTCCGCATGTTGTTCCACTTCGAATCATCATAGACCAGTGTAATGCATTAGGAGTGTGATGTTTGGTATATACGTCGCTGTTCTTGATCGTTTGATCATGATTTTGTCGACTCATTTTGTTTGTCTTCCACTTGAATGCGTATTTCCAATATGCGTCGTTCAAAGTGATGTTTCTTTTTTTGTTTGAGTGTTTGAGTCAAGTGGTCGAGATGCGCTTGTGGCGGCTACTGCCCCACACTTCTTTTCCTCCCATTTGTCTCCGATAATTTATAGCCGACGATTGTAGAGGCTTGTCTTCTCCCGCTATGTCTCATCCGCTCGTTTTGCTCCGGTGCTTGCATGTTTGTTTGCTTGCCTCCTTTATGCATGTTGGTTTTGTTGCATTGCGTTTTTGTTTGCTCCAAAGGGGTTTAGATGTGCTTGTGGCGGCTGCTGCCCCACACTTCCTTTCCTCCCTCTTTGCATGTTTGTGTTCTATGTGTGCATCTTACTCGTGTTTGCTTCTTCTTTCGTTTGTCTTCTTTTGCTATGTTCCCCTTAGGACTTCCAATTCTTCTTGTTCAAGTTGGATTGTGATAGACCTTAAGTTCAAACCATGCATGATAACATTAGGTAGTTCCCTTTTGCATCCCAACTCTAAGTCCACTTTGCATGATAATGTTTAGGATTGAATTAGTCTCCCATTAGTGTTCCTTTCTCCTTTTATCATCTTTAAACATTCATAAAACACTTAATAAAGAATGACAATTGTTGTACGCTACGAGCCTTAAGCTACTTGAGAAATGGTGATTGGGGGGCTTCCTCTCAATGACCTAGAGTGTTTAGTGTACACTCTTTGGGTGATATACGATGCATTCGCTCTTAGGTCATAGTCTCTAATGCGACATGAGTTACAAATCAAACTCAAAACACTTCTTCTCTAAAAAACACAAAAACACTTTAAACCTTTTTCATCCTTCGGGATCTTAATCAGGAAAATCTTTTCAGATAAAAAGAGTGTTGTTAACTTTTAGTTCTACCGCAAAGGGTAACGCCTAAGTCTCCAATGGTCGAGCTGCATACACCAACTGCTAGAACTACTTGTTAACTCTACTCGGGCCTAAAAACTTTTGAACCAACCTGTGTTCTTGGTAGACTGAACTACATTTGCTCTAATCTTTCATACTAGATGAAAGTACGTAGGCACAAGACGCGACGTCTTGGCGAGCAACCTTCCCCCTTTCACCCGTAGTTAGCCGAACTACGTTGACTCTGACTTTCCCATTGCACGAGGGAATACGTAGGCACAGAGCGGCGATGCTCTGCCGAGTCTCTTTTCTTTTTTTCTTTTGTCCCTTGACCTTTAGCTAGATAGATGATCACCCTTAGATAGACAACAAAGCGTGGATCCCGTCGAGTACAACGGACGTGAGGGGTGCTAATACCTTCCCCTTGCGTAACCGACTCCCGAATCCAGACTTGGTTGCAACGACCTTGTCTTTCCCCAAGCAAACAAACATGCAAGCACCGGAGCAAAACGAGCGGATGAGACATAACGGGAGAAGACAAGCCTCTATAATCGTCGGCTATAAATTATCGGAGACAAATGGGAGGAAAAGAAGTGTGGGGCAGTAGCCGCCACAAGCGCATCTCGACCACTTGACTCAAACACTCAAACGAAAAAAGAAACATCACTTTGAACGACGCATATTGGAAATACGCATTCAAGTGGAAGACAAACAAAACGAGTCGACAAAATCATGATCAAACGATCAAGAACAGCGACGTATATACCAAACATCACACTCCTAATGCATCACACTGGTCTATGATGATTCAAAGTGGAACGGCATGCGGAAACACCTTGAAAAAACAGCAAAACAGGCCCTCTGTTACAGTGTTAATCGGTTAACCCCTGGGGTTAATCGGTTAACACCCTAAAAAGTTTGAAAAGTCATGAATTTTGAACAGGTTAATCGGTTAACCATATACATTAATCGATTAACACTGTTAACGTTTGAAAATTTTGAAAGTTTGAAATGGTTAATCGGTTAACCATATGCGTTAACCGATTAACACTGTAACAGAGGCCAAAAATAGCAGCAGAAAAGCACTTTCAGCACAAAATCACTTGATCGAATGATCCAAAAGATCAGCTTATCAAATAAGCCGAAATCACACCTACAAACAGAAAACCAATAGACATGCAAACATGTCTACACAGCACAATCACAATTCAAATAGATCGAAATCAACCAAAATTCAATCGAATATGAAGATTAACATGATAAGCTCAAAAATTAAATCGGATCGAGAATTCCAACCTTCGAAGTGGAGATTTGCTTCGGTAAGTGTTGATCAACTGAATTTGAGCAGATCCAAACAAGATTATCTGGAAAACTTCAAGATCCAAAATAATTCTTGTTGTACAAATGAAGATCCACCAAATTTGAGTCAAAAAGCTTCAAATAATCACTTCTAGATCCAACTCCAGATTCAGATCCAAGCTTGCACAAAAATTGAAGAAGGAAATTGATTCAATGATGATGGTAAATGGAGGTTTATGCTCAAGAATCCATTGATTCCAATGAAGAATCAAGAATTCCAATGGAAAAGAGCTTTGAGTGAAGGTTTTGGAAATGTGGAAGTTTGAGAGAAAATTGAGAGCTCAAGAGTGAATTCTGAAAAATGAATTGAATTATGAGAGATTGGATGGTGAGGTTTGGAGTGAATCATTTAAATATCAATTAGGTTTGGATCCAATGAAAGGTTTGGAATTTGGGTGGGAAAATGTGGTATAGAATGTGGAATGGGCATTTGGTGGGAAATCGAAATTAAACAAATTTAAAATGAGGTTCTAGATCCTTCCCAAGTGTAAAAATGAAATTCAAATGATCAAAATGGGACTCCAAGAGTGGCTGGACTTGAAAATTCACGTACAGGGCAAAAATTACACATGTTAATCGGTTAACGCATATGGTTAACCGGTTAACACTGTGAAAACTTGCAAAATTAGCCTGATTTTAATTGTGTTAATCGATTAACCATATGTGTTAACTGATTTATACCTTTAAAATTTTGAAATTGGCGCCTTTTGGAGGGAAATCCATTTGTTTGCCCGTTTCTTGCTGTTTGGACATCTATGAAGCCTCTGGAACTCGTTTTTGATCATCCTGACTCTGAAACTGCTTGAAGTAGCCTGAACACTGGAAATTAATATGCACAATAAAATAAAATCGACTGCTTGATCGGGCAAAATAAATGCCAATTGTTGTTGCTTGCTTGCGCTGAAGGTGAATTCTGAGCCTCAGGAAAACCTTGATCCCCTGTCTCAAGGACAAATGCTATGCAATACAGAAATGCAACATAATGAAAATGAAATGAAACATAAACCAAGCCAAGAAAAAGGTTGGGCAAATTTTGGGGTACAACAACCTGTCACAAAATCCATAGAAATGCTATCCCATTTCGACTCTAGAATATTCAACAGTTGCATCAGACCCAACTGTCTTTGATGTTCAATCTTCGACTTCTAACAAGTCAAACAAGCGTACACAAACTCTGCAACTTCCTTCTTCATACCTGACCACCAAACAATTTCTTCAAGTCTTGATACATCTTTGTGGCACCCGAATGAATACTTAACCCACTTCTCTGACCTTCCTCAAGAATACTCTTCTTAATTTCTGGCACAACTGGAACACATACTCTATCTCTGAACCTCATCACACCATTCTCATCGACTCAAAAATCACCCTTGTTACCTTGGTTGATTAACGTGAGACGATTCACCAAACTCAAATCAGATTTTTGACCTTCTCTAACTTCTTGGAGAATACCACTAGTCAACTTCAGCATACCCAACTTCACACTGTTAGGAGTCTCTTCACACACTAGACTCATATCTCTAAATTGTTCAATCAATCCTAACTCTCTAACCATAAGCATCGACATATGCAAGGACTTCCTACTTAATGCATCAGCTACAACATTAGCCTTACCAGGGTGGTAACTCAATTCAAAATCATAATCCTTCAAAAGTTCAAGCCATTTTCCCTGCCTCATATTCAACTCTTTCTGATCAAACAAATACTTCAGGCTCTTGTAATCACTGAACACTTCGAACATGGACCCAAAAAGATAATGTCTCCAAACTTTCAACACAAACACCACAGCGGCCAACTCTAATTCATGTGTAGGATAATTCCTTTCATGAACCTTCAGTTGTCTGGAAGCATAAGCAAAGACCTGACCGTTCTACATCAGTATGCCACCAAGACCCATTTTCAATGCATAACAATACACTACAAAAGACTCACTCGGATTTGGCAAGATCAACACTGGAGCACTTGTCAACTTTTTCTTAAGTTCTACAAAACTCTTCTCACATGCAACATCCCACACATAAGCTTGACTCTTTCGAGTCAACTGAGTTAATGGCAACGCCAACTTCGAAAAGCCTTCTATAAGTCTACGATAATAACCAGCTAAGCCAAAGAAACTTTGAATCACAGTAGTAGACTTCGGAGTGTGCCACTGCAACACAGCATCAACTTTGGACGGATCAATAGCAATCCCTCCACTAGAAATCACATGTCCAAGGAAACTCACTTCCTTCAACCAAAACTCACACCTGGACAACTTGGCATAAAGCTTCTTGTTTATCAAAACCTGCAATACAACTCTTAGATGTTGCGCATGTTCTTCTTCGGACTTCGAATATATCAAGATATCGTCGATGAATACTACCACAAATTGATCCAAATAAGGATGGGAAATCTTATTCATATACTCTATGAATACACCAGATGCATTAGATACACCAAACGACATCACTGTATATTCATAATGACCATACCTTGTCCTGAATGCTGTCTTCGGAATATCATCAGGCTTAACACAAATCTGATGATAACCAGACCTCAAATCAATCTTACTAAACACACAAGCGTCCACCAATTGATCCATCAGATCATCAATCCTCGAAAGTGGATACTTATTCTTGATCGTCACTTTATTCAACTGTCGATAATCCACACACAATCTCATGCTACTGTCTTTCTTCCTCACCAATAACACAGAAGCACCCCACGGAGAAACACTTGATCGAATAAACTTCTTCTCAAGCAGATCTTCCAACTGTTTTTTTAATTCTCCTAACTCAGGTGCAGACATCCAATAAGGAGCCATCGACACATGACTAGTGCCCGGTATTACATCAATAGTAAACTCTACCTCACGCTTAGGAGGTAAGTCACTTACATCGTCTAGAAACACTTCTGGAAATTCCTGAACAAATGGTAGCTCCACGCTCGTTGCTTTATAATCAACTTGAAGTGATGAAAACAATGTAAACATATGAGCCTCATCTTCTAAGATTTCTTCTACATGCTTAGCAGATACAAACATCAGCTTTCCATAATCACCAAATTCAGGAAACCTCACAGTCTTGTTGTAGCAATCGATATGAACATAGTTGAACTCCAACTAGTTCATTCCAAGAATAAGATCAATTTGATAAATAGTCAAAGGGCAGCTCAAACAGACTAACGCAGTAGTCACAGAACCATTAGTCGGGATATCGATAAACATACTCCCAACCATAGAAGATAATTTTAAATTCAATCTCGCAACACATTCAAGCGAAATAAACGAATGGGTAGCACCAGTATCAATCATAGCAATCAATTCAACATCATTAATAAAGCAAGTACCTCTGATCAAGTTATTCGTCTTGCGTTCTTCTGTATCGCTCAAAGCAAACACTCTGTCGTTCGTCTGAGCAGCAGTAGCAGTCTTCTTCGGCTTATGGCACTGGGTACTGATATAATCCTTCTCTCCATAGTCGAAGCAAGTTGGAGCTTCATCTTTGCAGTCAGTAACTCTATGACCTCTCTTGCCACAATGATGACATCTCAGCACCTTACAAACCTTAGTCTGATGACCTTGCTCGCCACACTTATGACACTTGCTTGGAGCAGTAGACGCTCCCCCACTTGACTTTTTCCCATCTGAAGCCTTCTGTTTCCCTTTATCACGAGAAGTCACATACGGTTTCCCTCTATACTGTCCTTTCTCTTTCCCTCTATATATCATATTATTTTATTTACAGAAGTGTGTCATTTTATATTCATCTGCAACAGGTAATTCTCATCTGCGACCAACAAAACTTGATTTTTTTAAGAACCTGTTTTGATAAGATTTGGAAGATGCATCTCCGAAACTTTTTCCGTAAATGCATCTCTGAAAGTATCCAGCGTAAAAAAAAAAAGTGTGTCCGAATATGTATCTCCAAAAGCAGGGGGCATAAAATAAATTTCGCTAGGTGCCTAAGAAGATCAAGGGATGGATTAAGAAATTCTCTATTATTTTAGCAGACCAGACTCAGACTTGACAAAGCCTAACTCAACGCAGCCTATTTTCATCCTTACAGCACTCTCCAATTGCATCATCGTTAATGTCCAAAACCCACTCAAAAAATGCTTCATATCCTCGTTATCTGAATTTGAATCACCGCTTAAAAGCCACATACTCTTGATCAATTTTGAGAACTTCACATAAATTCTAGCATAGCGTGCCCAACTTCTTGTCTTATTCTTTTGGGTATAAGAAACAGAGTTTTGTCAAAAATTCCCCACAATACCACAATTTTCCCATTAAATAAATTGTTCAAATTATATTACCGAAGAATGTTTCTAATCGTTCGATGAACACCTTCAAATAATGTTTATGCATCCAATGTTTGTACATCATTTGCACTTCATCTGATATGATTGGTCTTACTGTTGCTATCAAATATGACGTCATTTCTTTTATTGCTCTAACGAAGGTATTTTAGCACCAGGAGGCACTATCATTTGGCCATCTTTGACTAACAGGTTGAAAAATTCGTCACATTTAATGACGTCAAAAGTGTATGTTCTCTTAGGGAATTCATCATTCTTTTTTGGTTTGACGGGATTCTTCCCATTCAAAGGTGCAAGAACCTTGCATGAACAGGGTGGCCCTTGTTTTAATGCGGACAAGTCGATTTCGTTTGTCAAAACCTAAAGGGTCATTATATGTTTCTTGACCATCTTCATATATGTCGACATACACTACCCTTTCTCTCCTATTATTCTTAGTTGTTCTAGCTGTTTCAGCCTTCAAACATTCTACCTGTCGAACCCTATCGGCCAACTGGGTCATATCCCTCAAATATTGGGTGTCTAATTTCTTTTTGATAGAATAATCTAAACAACCAGCAGCCATTTCGATTAATTCATGTTCAAGCACTTGTGTGAAACACCTTGCCTTTAGCAAACGAAACCTTTTGAGATAGTCATCTATTGACTCAGCAAACTTACACTTAATACTAGCCAATTCATTCTGACTGATCTTCGACTGCCCCATGTAAAATTGTTCATGGAACAATCTTTCTAAACGAGTCCAATCATGAATCAAACTCGCTAGGAGTATAGTGAACCATGTGAAGGCATTTTTAGTGAGTGAACTAGAGAAGTACTTTATTCTTAAGTTTTCATTATTCGCAAAATCCCCCGCTTCAGTCAGATACCTCGTCACATGTTTGACAGTTGATTCA
The DNA here is from genome assembly GCA_963859935.3 of Lathyrus sativus. Lineage (NCBI taxonomy): Eukaryota > Viridiplantae > Streptophyta > Magnoliopsida > Fabales > Fabaceae > Lathyrus > Lathyrus sativus. The sequence continues at coordinate 22,120,670 of OZ012736.1, forward strand.
CTAGTATCTTCTGAAAGTTTTGTCAATTTTAGGACTTTTAATCCCCTAGGCAATTCAGTTTGCAAAATGTAATCAGACAATGGGGAAGTATAATTTGGCCTATGGAAGCCAACATTCACCCCATTTTGTGCCATAATCCTTTTGACCATTGCAACCAAATTGTTATCACCTGACATACCATCATATCACACTTGATGTACGACTTCGTCTGTGTCTTGATTCCAATTAACTATTACCACCCTTGGGTCCTGCTCCCTTGGAATTAGTTGTTCGACTCTAACTCTTTGATTAGCAACATCGACACGATGTGCATTTTGATGGGCTTGGTTAATTGTAGGATCATCTTCAAGGATTTCCCCCTGGTTTTCAACCACTAATTCCCTTCGAATCTGTCGAGGCGCTTGCGGAACTCTAAAGAAATATGCAATTCGAGTCATCTGCGATGCCAATTGCTGGTTCGTTTGGGTGGTGTCTTGAATCAAAGGATTAAATATGGAGCCCATATGTTGGGAAAGCATATGGACCATATCATGGTTACTTTCATCCATTTGTTTCCTTAGAACTACTGCATAGTTCATAGTAAAATTGGGCATTCGGGTAGAGAATCCCATCCCTAGGGCTGGGTTAATTCGACCCATAATATTAACAGCAGATCCATACCCTTAGAATGGTGAATAAGTGTTCACCACATGGTCAGTGAATGCTATAGTCACATTGTGTAAATTCATCATCATCGAAGTTGGCATGCCATATGGTTGTTCGCGACCATTTAAAGGTATTGTGAACTCAGACACATAAGGCCTAAATACACTAGTCCCCACTGGATGAGAGGTCACCGCTTAACCTTGCGTCCTCACAGGAGACAAAATTGGTCCACTGTAAGCATTCGAGGGTATGGTTGTCATATTTGTTGTGGATGGAATTACTTTGGACACAGACGATGTGGCTGTATTTTCCCCCGTCAAAAGAAATGGTGGTTCTCCATTATTATTTGGCAGATTTGCCATCGCTACGCGTCTCCTTCTTGGTATTGCTTCATTATTAGTGGTTATTTTATCACTTATTAATCTCATGCAATGAAGTTAAAGGAAACCAGAAATGAAGAACTTCTAAGTATTTTCACAAATTCTAACTAACAACACCAGTCATACTAGGCATGCCAATTTGTTTACCTTCGAAATTGGTAAACAACTGATAGTCTTCCAAATTTGTTAAATCTTTGGTTACTTATAGGATTGACTAGGTTTATCCTAGGACATGTGTTGTTATTTAGTTTCTAGGTTTGTTAATTATGAACATTTCGACAATGTTCTTCAAAGTTTTTAACGAAGTGTTACAATTCTTTAGAGAAATGCAGAAGTATAGATTACAAAGTAAATGGCTTCAAAATATATAGCAAGATCTTAAATTTCGAAACTGGCTTTAAAGTAAATTGCAGCAGATGTAAATGACAAGAGGAATCTTAAATAATCTGGTAAAAAGTGTAAAGTATAGTATTCACACGTACGTTTTCACTCAAGAACACTTGTTTCTCACACACAGGTACTGAGTAAATTTAGAGTTTTTTGTACAAGGTTGAACACCCCGAATCCTAACTGTTATGACTCTATTTATAATAACTCAAAAATAACCGGTGTTCAACGGTCTTTTCTCTAGAAGATGTCACGTCTTCGACTTGCATGTATTTTGTTGCTCCAAGCTCTCCACGTGTCTTGAAATGCGGATAAGGCCAAAAAAACAGTTATCAACCTCAAACTTGAATTATATTACGTTGAATGCTACTTCAGGTAAGCTTCGCCGAACTCCAGTCTAGACCAAAACTATTTCTAAGTCCTAGATCACAACTTTCGTGATAAAAAGATCCTTCATCGAAATGTTATCATCAATGTTTTGTTGAAGTTAACATATTCTTCTTCAGAATATATCTTTGAATCCTATAACTTATTTCCAACATTTATGTGTGTCAAAATTCTAGCCAACAGAGTCAGGATCATAACTTTACCTAAATTACCTGAGGACTTAATTCGGATGGCCATGCTAGGATGGTATCTCAAGCATAAAGATACCATTATCACAGCCCTGATTCACATTGTCAATCAAATATGGCTTGCAAGAAACTATAGGAGATTCAATGAATCTAAATCATTTGTGAAGGTAGTGGTACGGGGAATTTTGGCTTCTACTAAGATCAGTTCCTCACTTTCAAAGGGTTGGATTGTTAATCATTAATTGGAGCATGACATTCTCGACAAATTGAGAAAAAAACACCAAAACGCCCCTAAAATAATTACAATTTTCTAGAGAAAACCACATACTTTGTGGGTTAAGATCAACGCCGACGGTTCAGTTAGATTTACTTTAGCTGCAGGGGAGGAAATTGCATGGGACCACCATAGGGGTTTTCAGGGAGCCTTATGTGCGAACTTGAGATAAGTAATATTTTGAGAGCAGAACTTATTGCTATTATGATTACCTTAAAGAAGAAGAATCTTAGAGGGTGACCTAATGTTTGAATATAAAGTGATTATTAGATTTCTCTTCATTTTATCATGATGGATAAACTAATTCTTTAGGATCTCCAAAATAGGTGTTCTAATTGCAAAAAGCTTCCTTTAAATATGGTTTACACGCACTTACAGAGAATGAAACATGTGTGTGTATCTAGTAGGAACTCAAGGTCATGAGGTTTTGAATTTTTAGTGGTAGAATGCAATACCACTACCATCAAACTTTGAGTCGTCAATCCGTAGAAGGTCGAGTAAATCTATAGTTTGATATACCCAACTTATCCCTGAAGAACTCCTTCCTGATGAAAATAGGTATTGCACTCTACCACTAAAAATTCAAAATCTCATGACCTTGAGTACCTACTATAGGAGATTCAATGAATCTAAATCGTTTGTGAAGGTAGTGGTACAGAGAATTTTGGCTTCTACTAAGATCAGTTCCTCACCTTCAATGGGTTGGATTGTTAATCATCAATTAGAGCATGACATTCTCGATAAATTTAAGGGGGGAAAAATACCAAAACGCACTTAAAATAATTACGATTTTCTAGAGAAAACCACATACTTTGTGGGTTAAGATCAACACAGATGATTCATTTAGATTTACTTTAGGTGCAGGGGAGAAAATTTCATGGGACCACCACAAGGGTTTTCATGGAGCCTTATGTACAAACTTGAGAGAAGTAAATATTTTGAGAGCGAAACTTATTGCTATTATGATTTCCTTAAAGAAGAAGAATCTTGGAGGGTGGTTTAATGTCTAAATAGAAAGTGAATATTAGATTTTCTCCATTTTATCATGATGGATAACCTAATTCATTAGGATTTCTAAAATAGTTGTTCTAATTGCAAAAGGCTTCCTTTAAATAGGGTTTACACACATTTACAGAGAAGGAAACATGTGTGCATATATAGTAGGTACTTGAGGTTTTGAATTTTTAGTGGTAGAATGCAATACATATTTTCATTAAGGAGGATTTTTTTTAGGGATAAGTTGGATATGTCAAACTATAGATTTACTTGACCTTCTGCATATTGTCGACTCAAAGTTTGATGGTAGTGGTTTGACCTATTTGCACGAGTCTGGTTACAGTAGTAATTTTTTATTTGATGTTTAAGTGATTGAAATTGACTTTTATTAATACTCATTGCAAAATAAACAACTAGCAAAAATTGTTTCCACTAAAATTTGAAAATATTGGAGTATAAAAACTTTATCACCGACATTACTCCCTGAAATCACATTTACTTGGACAACATATTTTTCTATTTTTGTAATTGTCACTCAAGTTTCATTGCACGATTCTAAAGACTAGTCTATATTTTTTAAGTTTCAGTTTGTAATTTGAAAATTCGGATGTAATAATTATGGTAAGAAATTAGAGTATGAACACCATCAATTAAATTACTTTGAGAATTGAGTAAATACTGACTATCATTTACTCAAATGTAAATTATCATAACTTAAATATATTTTCTCTTTGCTGAAAGATAAATTCAACATGTAATTATTAATTATATTAACAATAAAATTCTTTAGAGCTAACATAGTCCTATTTTGAAAGGAAAAAAAACATATCACTAATATTTTCTAAAATATTTGAATATGTACTATCAACAATCGTTATTAGACGGCATTAAGCAAGTCATGTGGATATGGTGAAAATAGGTCAGATCAATTAATTAGAGCTTACGGCCAAGTCTATATAGGCCAGACTTTTTTTTAAGTAGAAAATATCTAAACTTTTTATAAGTTTATTTAGTTAAATAGGTCAAGTCATAAGGCCATAAAAAATTCTTTTAAATCTATTAGGTCGGCATGTTTCAATAAATCTATTATTTTTTAATTTTCTTATATTTTATATTAAAATATAAAAGTAAAATTTAGTTATCTTTAAGAACTTGTTATAAATAAGTTAAAAACAGTTTACGAATAATGTCATAAGTTGTTTTCACAAGTTCTTCTAAACAAATAATCTCACAAAACTTATACTTCTACGTAAGCTCAAATAAGTTTATGTTAATAAACATTTAGTGTCATTGTACTTTTTATTTACATATGTTCAAATGATATAGGCTTTTTGAGTAACTATATCAGGCTTTCGAAATGGTCAGACTCAGGCCGAAAAATGAGCCTCTGGTAGGCCATAGATCAGGCATAAGCTTTTATTATCTGAGAATTTTTTACCCGGCCCCTTGGGGTTCTTAGGCACCATGTGCGCTTCCAAAAATACTCTCTACTTCCGGAGATGTATCTCCGAACGCACTTTTTTTTTACTTAACGTTGGTTTTTTTCGGAGCTACATCTACAAAATGTTTTCGTTTATATACCTCCGGAACAAATCAGAATACATTCGCGCCAGAGTCCCTTCTCCTTCGTCATTCTTCATTTTTCAACTTCTTCACTCTCAAACTCTCCAAACTCTCTCAATCCTCGAAAAAAAAATTTTCACCAAACTTATTTGTTTTCAATCAAGTTCGACAAGGAGCATTCATCTCAACGATCAAGACACTCTAAATCACTCAAAGCTCGATATAATCGGTAAGTTTTCGAGTTTTCAAGGTATTTTCGAGTATTTTCCGTAAATGAGTTAGAATATAGTTTTAGGGATATAAATCGTTAGATAGTTTTAGAAACATAGTTTAAAGACAATGTAGGTATTGATTGTTGGCTGAAACAGACGATCAGGGCTTCAAAAAAATCAATTTTCATGGGTAGGGGATGTCAGTGTTATGGCTATTAGAGTTGCAGGAAGTTTCGGAGCTACATCTACGGAACAAATTAACATTAGGACAATTCTGTAGATGCAGCTCCGGAACAAATCAAACTTTCTGAATTTTGGGTTCTTCTGTAGATACATATACGGAAGTTTTCCGCATGTTTACATTCGAAAGAAGAAAAAAAAGGTTAGTTTTTTATTTTTTATTTTTTAATTTATTTATATCTAATTGTTTTTTCTTTGTTATACCTTGCAGACATTATGGCAGACAGAGAAGATATATTGCGACTTGGACGGGTTTCACAGCATGCATCTGTGAGGCGCGAGCAGAGCCAATCCACTGTTATCGAGGTCGATACAGTTGAGGCACATCTTTCTTCATCACATGCCCAGGACATTTCTTCGACCTCGTATCCCACCCCATCATCCACTTCTTCATCCGAAGGCGTCGGGATTTAGTTGAGGGTTCATCATAGGCTTCGTCCTCCCGCATGCCTCGTCGCGATACTCTTGGTTCTCCTTCTGCCGATGATTTTGTGCCACCTCAAAGAGTGATGACCCACCATTGGAGGATGCTGGTGACGACGACGACGATGATGAGCCTGAGGGTTTCCTAGGGGGTCCCTCAGATATGTCCCTACTGATAGGGTACGCTGACCATACTGCCAGACATGTTTGGGATGGAAAGGTAACATTACTCATATTGTTTCTTTTTTTTCATTGGAAATTTATAATTTGCACCATTATTTCTTATTAACATTGTTTCATGTTTATGGAAATTTCCAGACTTGTCAGCCGTAGAAGTTCTATAACCACGGGCGGAAGATATTATCTTTGGAGTAGCCACAGGAGGCTTAGTTATAGGATGTCCTTGTCGCCTCTGGTTTGAAGGACCTTTGTGAGATCGGTTATAGCGTGATCCATAACGGGATGCTGATGGGCTTTCCGGAGAGATGGCACCCTGAGACTTCCTCCTTCCATCTACCGCACGGCGAGCTCACGATCACACTAGAAGACATCTCCTGTCTGCCTACCGATCAGGGGTACCCTCCTCCGTCACGGTAGGATGACGAAGGAGGATGTGAGAGAGATGTTGGTCGAGGAGCTTGGGGCTGATCCACTGGATGTGCTGGAGTAGGTTGATAAGACTGGAGGGGCTCATGTCAGGTTCTCCATTCTCACCCATATATTTGGTGAGGCGCTCGTTGTTGCACGACAGGCAGATGGTGATCCGGTTGAGGTTGAGATGCACAGGCAGTGTGTGTTGAGATGTTATTTTCTATTTTTAGTCGGCACTCAGCTGTTTGTAGACACTTCCTCCGAATGTTGCTTACCTAAGGTACTTTTTTGATTCCACGCAGATTCATGAGTACAACTGGGGGCGGCTACCATGGCTTACATGTATTCGAGACTAGGAGAGGGGTGTCTGTGGAAGACCAGGACTAAGGCAGGAAGCGTGGCACTACTTGTGGTAACAATCTTATATCCTTCGAATTTTTTTTCATTTCTTTTCATTCTATATTCGAAATAATGCTTGATCCTGATGTTTTTATTTTCATTTCAGGCTTGGATATTCCCACTTTCCCATGATCGTCGGGTGGAGGAGCGTGTCTGATTACACAGAGCAAATGTCGCGTGTCCGTGCCTTTCTCCTGCTAAGGATGAACCAGGCGGTCGACCCTTATAAAGTCTATCTCGATCGCCTGGCTGCTAAGGACATTTGATACGACGTTTATGCTGATCACCGTGTGACGCGCCCGTTTGACGACATCTCCCTATTCTCAGGATGGTTGGCATGCAGTTTGACCATCATTGTTCCATATTTGCCCGAGCGTGTCATGCGACAGTTCGGCTACACTCAAACCATTCCCAGACACTCAGTTGTCTCCGCTCCTCTCGGCTTGACCCGTATGTAGATAGAGAAGATATATGTCGACTACCAGAGGTACATGGTACTTGACGGGGCTCGAGCGACCAGAGCACCGATAGACTAGAGCTGCGTTGATGGTTATATCATGTGATTCTTCATCGTCTCACACCCCTACATGGTGCCCACTGCCGAAGGATCACCATCCAGACCAGCTCATCAGGAGATCTTAGAGGAGCAGCAGTCTCAGTTGGACCACACTCAGATTGTCTCGCTGTCGTCAGGTAGTGGAGATGGGGCGGGTAGGCATTGTCGTTGGTTTCTTCCCTGAGGAGTTTGACCACAGGCGTGTGTTGCATGACATGATTGCGGTGGCAACAGGGGCACTTATGTATCGCAGGCATCGCGCCAAGACGGGTGGGATCGATGGTCGAGGACGTCGATCGAGCGGTAGAGGAGGCAGGAGAGGCAGACGAGACGAAAGAGGCATAGGCGGATGTATGTTATTTTATATTCATCTGTAACAGGTAATTTCAATCTGCGACCAACAGAACTTGATTTTTTTTTAAATTTGTTCTTATAAGATTTCGGAGATGCATCTCCAGAACTTTTTCCGCAAATACACCTCCGGAAGTATCCAGCGTAAAAAAAAAAGTGCGTCCGAATACATATCTCCGAAAGCAGGGGGCATAAAAAAAATTTCGCTAAGTGTCTAAAAGTATCAAGGGTTAGATTAAAAAATTCTCTATTATTTTAGCAGATCAAACACAGATTTAACAAAGGCTAACTCGGCCAAGCCTATTTCCATCCTTACATGAGTAATATTAAGTGTGATATCTAGGTCATTGCACTCTCCAATTGCATCGTCGTCAATGTCCAAAACCCACTCAAAAAATGCTTCATATCCTCGTTATCTGAATTTGAATCACCGCTTAAAAGCCACATACTCTTGATCAATTTTGAGAACTTCACATAAATTCTAGCATAGCGTGCCCAACTTCTTGTCTTATTCTTTTGGGTATAAGAAACAGAGTTTTGTCAAAAATTCCCCACAATACCACAATTTTCCCATTAAATAAATTGTTCAAATTATATTACCGAAGAATGTTTCTAATCGTTCGATGAACACCTTCAAATAATGTTTATGCATCCAATGTTTGTACATCATTTGCACTTCATCTGATATGATTGGTCTTACTGTTGCTATCAAATATGCTAAAGTTAATCATGTTTTATGTTATTTCAAACTTTTACTTTATAAAGTTTACTTATAATTTATTACAGAGTGAGTATTTCGATAATACATATTGTCCTCCTAAATTTGAAATTGTTGTGCCAGTTCATATATTCCAAATTTCCTCTTAAATGAGGATGGCATCAGTAATCCTTTCTAAACCAATTTCCAAAAAATATTAAGGTGAACAACCTCGTAAACTGAAATTTTGTTTAATTACTCTTTTTTTTTCAGGTCAAAAAATTAGTAATCCTTTGTTTAATTAATTTCCAAAATGTGATATTCTCAAAACGAGACACTCTTTGAAACCATATCATCATAATGTAGGATTAACGAAGCATTTTCGAATAACAATACGATCTGGAAAGCATTCTCAAAATATGACACTCTTTGAAACAATGGTTTGAACAATACATCACAATGACTCAAAACAAGAGAAAACTCGTACCTAAGCTTAATTTCGTAGACATATATACCCAGAAAAGTATTCCCTACTATAAGAAAGTTAATATCAGACTGATAATGTGTGATCTTCGGTAGATATCAGACTATGACCAAAACACAAATAATAATGACAATGATGATTAAAGAAAAAGGTTGTAATGTAATTCATCATATCTTTTGCTCTATTAGTTTGTACCTCCTTGAAGTATCTCAGTTCTGAAAGTTTGCATAAAATCACCTTCTCCACTGAGGTTGTGTCAACTTATCTGAAATTGATAAAATATACACTAACACATTGAGCAAATAGGAGTAACCTAATAATATCTTATTTGATGCGTGTAAATGTAAGTATTAATCAATCGGTGAATGAAAACTTTGAAAAGGTACAGAGAAATGGCGAAAGTTCTAAATGCATACCAGTCCCATCCCTTGAAGATGAAAGAGATTTATCAGTCCTCGCAACTCCTCTGCTGCTCAAACTTACCAGCTTTTCTGCTCTCGGGGAAAATGAACCTGACTTGCTGTTAAACGAGGATGAAAGTGAATGCCTCCGGGTTAAACTGTTTTTGTCTAGAAAATCGGTAGCAAATCTAGGGGAGCCTTGTCCCCTTAGCCTAGCTTTTGCTGATTCAGTAGGAGCCATATAACTCGGCAGTCTTGGAGTGTTATGTAACTCATTCTCTTGATCATTAAAATTAGCAGGTAGTGACGCTCTTCTTTGGTAATTGTTGCTGATAATTTTGTCACCACCATTTAGGTCTTCGCTAACTCCTACTTTAACATCTCCTACATTCTTCACACTAGTCTGTAAAACAGCAGTAGGATCATTATGAGCTTTCTCTTCTAGTGCTTTCTGACCAAGAACTTTCTCTTCTTTCACACCACCATTTAAGCTCTTTTTTGGCTTATCATTAATATCTTCTAGTGCTTTCTGTCCATGACCTTTCTCTTCTTTCACACCACCATTTAAGCTCTTCTTTGGCTTATCATTATAATCTTCTAGTGCTTTCTGTCCAAGACCGTTCTCTTCTTTCGCATCACCATTTAAGCTCATTTTTGGCATATCATTATTATCTTCTGGTGCTTTCTGTCCAAGACCTTTCTGTTCTATGGTACCGCCATTTATGCTCTTCTTCGGCTTATCATTATTCTCTTCTAGTGCTTTCTTTCCAAGACCTTTCTCGGGGTAAGATTCTTCAGACTTCGGCACTGTTATCACTTTCCTTTTCTCAGAAGAGGAATTTGGCCCCTGCTCTGAAACATCGGCAACAGTGTGATCTGAAATTGGCCTAGAGCTGTGTTTTCTTTTCTCGCTAACAATCTCAGATCTGTCTGAAACATTCTGCATACGAGTTTTTTTTATACTGCTTTTCTCAATTTCTTTCCTTGGGTGTTCGTGTTCCTGAGCTGAAATCAATGAGTGATTTGAATCCTTTTTTAGACCTTGTTTCTGTTTGTTAGAACCTGAAGTTGAGCCGTCATTGGCTTTCACAGTAGGAGATTTCCGAGCATTCCTTTTAACTTGTCCTTTTTCAACTGTTTGAGAACTGATATTTTTTTCAACAGATGCCAAATCATGTTTCTTCTTCAATTTAGGAAGAGGTGCCCAAAAGTGTGACCTAGTCCATCGGTCAAGCCAGTTTTCCGCCAAGTAAGGTTCTGCAAGATTGCTACTGAGAGATAGAGGAAAAGCAGGGGACGATGAAGCCAGCAGCTGAAATGGATATCATACATTATGAGCTTTTCTCGGTCAAAATTACATCTGACACAATTTAGTTTCAAAACATTAACACTAACTAAACAGAACAACTATGGGAAAAAAATCAGGCACTCAAAGTCAAAGCTTTGTTGTACCATTAATATCAATATATAACATCAGTAAAAGTTTGAGTAAGGTAAAATTAGTAATTGAGCAGAAAATACCGAGACTTGTCAACTTAAAATCCTAGCATGAGGGTCCCTGGTTCAGTGACCAGAACAAATTTTCATTCAGCATTAACTGTTAGCTTAAACTATTGGAAATTTCATGGAGAAGAAACATTGGTTGAAGAATGCATTGAATAAAACATTGGTGTAAAGAAAAATAGTGAATGTCAAAATAGAAGCAAAACAAGTTCAAAGGTTCAAAGTGTGAGATATAACAAAAGACAAAACCCAAAAATCGAGTCAGGACAATTTTATACTAGAATTTTTACTAGGAGAAACTTCAGTTGAAAAATGCATTGAATATAAAATTGGTGTAAAGCGATATTTTGGATGTCAAAATTAAAGCAAAACAACTTCAAAGTCAAGACTTAAAATAAAAGACAAATCTAGTACTACTAAAATTTACTTAAAAATAAAATGAAGATCACCAAGCACGCATAATGTTTGGAGGAAACCTTCCATGGAGAATAAAATTATCAATTGATAACAATTTCATGAGTTTTAATTAACTTAAATTAGATATGTTTCATATATTACAACCAAAAACAATCTATTATTTATCATTTATATAAGCAATTTGACATCAATTAGAAGTTTCTACCTCGTGGACAAAGACATTATTGGGCAGCTTCTCTGCCTCGGTGGATGTAACTGCGCCAATAGATTTTGAACATTGAGTATCCTGATGAAAGAATGTTGAAGAAGTAGTTAGTAAAGCACGATAAGGGTAGGATGCATTTGATGACACTGAATTTTCATCTATGTTTCACCATATGTTCTATAAATCACCAGAACATGCCATTTGTATGGCAGAAAACACTGTTTGATACTGATTAAATGAAAACCCTCTAACATTTGATGGAATTAGCCAAAGAACTTTTACCTTACGAATTTTCAGGACCTCAAGCCCAATATCAGAACGCCTAACATTGTAACCACGGGCCAATGCTTGGACTTTAACGATTCTCTTCACACAATATAAAGCCGAAACAGCTTGTCTTCTAACCAAGTGACCACGAATAAGAGCTTGCAGCTGTGTGATAGCTTTTTGTGTTTGAAATTCCAAGCGAGCCTTCAATAAAGTTATGCAAGAAAGAATCACTTAAAGTATTTGTCAACCATAAATCATACAGAAAGAAACTTTCCAAATTGAGAATCAATGAGTACATGTACAGCAATCTTGACCAAATATCACATGACAGTATCTTCAAACATTTCTACACTATCGTACTGATACTTGCAATGTTCGTGAAAATTTTCAAATAATTATAACTGAAACAAATTGGCTAGCATAACATAAATATCCTAACTACAAAGGAGTATTACCCGATAGCCTCTACAAGCAGCCTGAAGTTTAATAGCTGCATCTGTAAGCGTGAGAGTCTCAAGATCAACTTGAGATGCAAAATTAGCAACAGGAGGTGCCTGAGCCTCTTCCACACCACTTGAGACAATTTCCCTCTCGTGTGATGACGACCTATTAACTACTTCCTTTTCCGAAAACAATCCTTTGGCAACATTAGCTCCAGATATCGGCGGTGATATTAGCAAAGAATCCACAGTTGGAATTGGATTAGACACAGTCAACTCAGAAAACCCCAAACTATCCTTGTTACTCAAAGATTTCTATATTCACAAATCAAAACAACAATTAAAACTTGAGTAATTCAAACTTCAAACACAAAACCTATAGAGAGCAATTATGACAATTTCTTCATATCAGAATCATAAGCAAAAATGCATAACAACGACGGAAACACTTACAAAAACATCATCCTTCTTCGACGAACTAGACTTCGACGATGACTTCTTCCCTGAGAACAAGTTCTTAATCCACTTCCCAGGACTTCTTCCTTTCCCCATCACTTCAGCAATTGAAGCTTTGCAAAACACAGAACTCCAGCATCAAAAAATACTGTGAAGAAATTGAAAAAACCAAAACCAAAATCAAAAAGTCAAAAAAAAAAAAAATTAAACTGAAACCCTAGAATTAAAATAGCAAACAACAAAAACAAGTAAGAAAAGTGAAACCCTAGATGGAAGTAGTAAGAGAGAAGATTCAAACTAACAATAGAAGAAAATCCAGTACCTGAAAAAGTGAGGCTTGATTGGAATCCAATGGTGAAGAAATGAAAAAAAGATAGATTTGAGTAGTGATTATAATAATAGTTAGAAGAAAGAAAGAAAGTTTCTGATTTTGGTTTGAGTGGGAAAAGAGTGACAGAGCATGTGGAAGAAAGAGAAAGGCTGAAGTTGAAAACTGAAAAACAGCGTCATAGATTCCCTCCTACGAGGTTTCCACAACAACAAAATAGATTCTCTATTTTTCTTTTACAATAATAATAATAATAATTAGTAATAATAACTTCCTCAATTATTTACTAATATGTTGTTTGTCTTTTTTTACATATATTAAGAAATATAGTTAATTATATGTAAACAAAATTAATTTATTTTACAAAATAAGTACTTCATTAATAATATGGGAAGAATAAATTTAAAATTTAAAAGGAAGAAGAAATGTTAAGGATGTAAAAGATATAGTAGCATTAATGATTTATTATATTGTGAAATAATTATTATTTTATTTTTAAAAATATAAAAAAGACACCTAATTAAAAATTAGAGAGAGTATTATTTTACTAGGATAAATTACTTAGAAAAAAATTAATGTATGTTAACTATGAAAATTAATGTATAAATTTAAAAAAAAATTAATAATTTAAATAAAATAGAATATCAAAAATAAATAATACAATATACTTCATTAAAAAAATCTGAATTGAACTATTATAAACAAGTTTTAATAAACAACAACAAACAATATCAATTTTAACGACAATCAATACGAGTTGGACATCATGACTATGTTTGAAAGAAACGACGAGATGATGGTGAGGTGTGGTTGAAAGAAAACTATAACGAAGTGACAAAACTGACTCCGATTCTTTGGTTCGAATGGTTTTGGACGGTTCAATTTAATTTTTTCGATTTTATTTTGATTTTGACCCATAACAGTTTTAAAAAGTTAATCCAACTGAATTCATTTCTAGTTCTCGGTCCAACCAGTTAAATCGGTCGGTTCGATTCAATTTTAAAAATATTTGTTTAATGTGATGCAAATACAATCGAATGGAAGCTTAACCAACTAGTTGTATTTTATTTTGATAATTCTAATTTATTTTCACTGTACAAAGTTTGAAGAAGTGTTCCATAAGTTTTCTATGTTTTCTGCACTGCCTCATACTATTTGTTGCGTTACTAATATCATACATTATTTGTTGTGCCATTAATATCATATCTTATCATGCTTTTTAAATTTTTTTAATTTATGAAATTCAATGTCACATGAATTAAAAGATTATAGAATTTTATTACTTTTATTTTATTTATAATTTGTAAAGCAAAATCTCACATTTGTTATTTTTTTTTATTACTATCTAACAAAATATATTTTTTATTAATTATAAGATATGAGGCTCTTTTTAATTTATACCGGATTCAAATAATATAGTAAATTTTATATAAATTTTAAATAATAAAAAAAGTTTGTTAAAATTTATGTGTCAAAAAAGAGAATGTTCTTAATATTATTTAACTTACATTTTATTTTATTTTTTATTTTTTATATTTTTACTTTTTTGAGTGATTACTCTTTTCTCTTTTTCAAATACCAAACAAATACATAATTATTTTATGTTGTTTATATCAATATTTTTTTATTAATTAAATTGATATTTGTAGTAATTTTATAATCATCATTGATAAATTTAAACTTTGTATTTTAAAATTATAATATTTAAACTCTTATTTTTCTATTAAAACAAATTACTTTACAATATTTTGCCCCCATTAAATAAAAAATTTGAATCTGCCACTAACTGACCGTGTAAAATAATGTTACATTATCATCTAATAAAAATATATCATTATATTATATCATATAAATTAATTTAAAATTTTCAATCTCACTTAACGGGATGCATAGTCGTCATATTGATTGAAAATAGTTTTATTTATTTATTTTAATTATTTAATTTGTTTCACTTTTGTAATATTAATTTTAGTATATAATATGTTATATATTATATTAATATATTTTTTATTAAAATTATTATAATAATAAAAAAAATATAATTTCAAACCGAATTAAACCTAAATAATTTATTTTTAAATTAGATGAAATTTTATCTCAAAATTGTTTTAAATCATACCACAAACTTCTTTATATTAAACAAATCTCAAAATCGTGATTTAATTTTAATCTATTTATCATAATTAAACATGATAATAATAAATGAGTAAATTAATTAAATAAAAACAAAAATAGATTAAACAAACCTCAAAGTTGTGATTTGATTTTAAACTATTTATCATAATTGAACATGATAATAATAAATGAGTAAATTAATTAAATAAAACAAAAATACACTGCTCAACCAACCCCACAATTCAATAAATAAAGAACACCCCACAACCTTCCACGTTCATTATTTTCTTGTATGTGTATATATATTTTTTTTAAATACGAATACTTTAATAGTAAGAGACAAAGCTCCCATGTTTACGATTTTTCACATTAATAAAAATCCACATTTGATTCCAAAGGTTCCAAACATCATTTTAGGCTTTTAGCTATATTATTGAAACTAAGCAAGACAATAGCAATGTCTGTCCATTTATTACTATACGGCGTTCCATTTATTACATGCGGCTTTCGTATCTTCTTGGGTATGGGTAACAGACTGTTAAAAAAATTGTATTAAAAACAATAAAAAGATTAGTTACAAATTATTAATAAAGCATTGCAAAATTTTCAAAAAAAAAAATCATATTTAATTCTTAACATATGTTTTTAAAAGAAGAGTTTTTAATTTTTTTTTTCAGTTCACTTTAATAAAAAAATTATGGTTGATAAATGTTATTTAATTTTTAATTTGTAGTTTTTTATACTAGTTTATATTTTTTTCTTAAAAATTATTTAAAATATATTTTTAGTTTATACAGCTTGTGACTTCATATCCTTATTATTTAAAATATATATATATATATATATTCTTGCCTTAAATGGATACCATTCCATATATATATATATCAACATTTAAATTACATACCCTCATGATTAATTTTAAGATAATGTTGATAATTTTCAAGTTAGTGAAACATTAAAAAAATTCAAGGAGTTCAACAAAGACGAAGGAATTTCATAAAAGTATTGGAGTTTTATCGTAAAATTTGGCACAAGTTAAGAGATAAATGTAAAAAAAAATGTTGATTTGTTATGTCTATTGGATCTATCCATAACATTATGATTTCTATTGATATAGAAATCAAGAACAGAACTCTAAACAAATTCCTATGAGTAGATCGACTCATATTCCTTATACTCATACCTGAATATAGTTATAAGAATGAAAGCGCAAGCGTACTTGAGTTTGTCATTGGAAATAGTTGAAGATTATTGGGTATGCGATCTTTCAATTATAGAGTTTCTTATGACTCCTTGAATCTTCTTTAATGGAGATGAAGAGAAAATTTTCTTGATGAGCCATTTTCATGTTGTCTTGCATGGACTTATACTCCTTTAAGTTGGAATCCTACATGACTTAGTGGAATTTAATTGGATCATCTTTCGTCATACCATTATTTTTCTCATGTTCTTGGAGAAAGATTATGTAATCATCTGGAATAGCATTTCTCCTTTCTCTAGTGGATCTTTGCAAAGATATTGGTTCTTGTAACACTCGTTCTTGAGGATTTTCATATTGTTCTTCATGAATTACCAAATCATCTTGAGTAGGAGAAAAGTCAACAATGTTTTATGGAGGTTCCATAGTTGTTTGATTAAAAGCAACTGTATGAATCGATTCTCAAATTGTTACTAATTCTTCCTCTGAAGCAAAGTCTTTAACCTTATTCTTCTGCCCAAACTCAATGCCCTCAAAGAATGTAGTTGTTCTCGTCTTAAATTGAATTTAATCTGGGATCGTAAAAGTTATAGCCCCTAGATCATTAGTTGCTCACTGTTCGGGAGTCCAATTTCTTTTCATTTGGCCTATAAGGCTGAAATTCTGGTATACAGATCTCAATGTCCCAAGAGATGTCAAGACATTGATCTCTGCATAACTAAACAAGGACATAACAGAACATACCAGAATAAACTGATGTCAAAATAAAAACAGTGTAACGACAGATGTTTCAACATCTGTTAAGACATGTATTTTACAGCAAGAAACAAAACTGAAATATTTATAACAGAATGATAAATAACGCCAAGATATGATGACCCAGTTCGGTGAACAACAATACCTACAGGGCTACCAAGTCAAAAATGAATCCACTATTAGTAGTATTAATTTAGAGCTAAACTCTCTCGTTTACAACTTCTCGCTTAATCTCTACTGAGTGCAACTTCTATGTAGAACTCACCATCTAGACAAGAGAAACCCATCTCAATTCCTAAATCACCTCAGTGATATCTAACAGTCACAACCTCTGATGACTGTATCAAACTATTCAATTGAAAGACACCCCTCTTAACACAATATTCAGTCAAGACTCTTGACTAACAATAATGCTTGAATTTGCTTAATAGCTTCATTCAAGAACAATATACAATTCATTACCTACAAGCTTCTGAATATCAAAACTATGTCTACCACAATGTATCTACTGATACAAAGGGTGACTTACAACAGAAGAAAGTACACGACTCTCAAAATCCTAAACCCTTATAATTAAAATACAAGAATTTGTTACAAGGTCTCCTCATGCCCTAGATCATGCTCTTCCTTTTATAGCCTTCAGCAGTCCATGGGCTTCGAAGTCTCTGTCCAATCTTTCCTTGATCCACGTTCTGATTCCACCTTAAATCTTGGAGCAGATCTGCAATAAACCTGTTGCATCAGACCAACATGCTGAGTCGATAATGTTAGGATATCTTGTCTGTCATGTTGTTCTTTACAAATTTATTCTTGTTGGAAAATCTTGTGCAACATCATGTTTTACCAAAATTTTCTCAAATCTTAGAGTCTTCAATCTCCCCCTTTTGACAAATTTTGGCTAAAACTCCTTTTGCATAATAAACCCAGAAAGTAAGGAGAAGAAGAGTAAAAAGTCATGAAGTCATTTCAGCCAGCCTGTGACGAGTCTAGTAGAAAATAATGAACCTTCTGGAAGCTTTCATTCTTCATGTACGACATGTATCACCTGTTGTACGACGAGTATCCTGAATCCTGGTGTACACGAGGAAGAAGATGCAAGCCACTCCCCCTTAAAACCAGACCCAATATACCATCCTTCATTATCCAAAACAGGACTTATAGAAGCAGACTACAGTGCTAGATAACTCAGAACACAAGACACAACTGTGTTCATAACTCAGATCACAAGACACAAAAAGAAGACTCAGAACAATAGTAACTGAGTCATAGACAGGATGTTAGAGCATCTTATCCAACATCCTTGCAAAACAACTGCAAGGATAGACTTAGACCCAAACAAGAAATCATTTATGTGTTGCAAGGAGCAACACACAACTGGGATAGACACACAACCTATCTCCTAATTTTTAGCCAAAAATTTACAAAGATGTCCAACACAGGTCCATACCCAAATGGTACTTACCCAAACCCAGACAAAAGCCATAAAAAAATCGCCACTGGAAAAGAATCACAACCTGAGACAAACAAAGCACATACCCCCTTTAAATGCCCGAGCAGTTTCCTTAGGAATTATCTTTCCATTGATAATAACCGAAGGACAATTCAATGGAAGAGTAAATTGAGAAGAAAACTTCAGCATAAATGAATGTGCACCCGCCAACTCAGATTTGACTATTTCTTCTTTAATGAGAACCGCTCAAAAACTATGCATGTACCAAGGAACACATGTTTTGCACGCCTTCTTTAAGGCACGCTTTCCACTATCCAAGGAACACTATCCAAAAAGGGCTACTTGGAAACAACCACAAGTCCTAAACAATGTCCTAACATCCAGTCAGTACTTGTTTACTCTCTCTTGAAAAAGTTAAAGCATAGTCACAGTGCTTTCCAATGAACTACGCGCATACTCTATTAAGCCAGAATTAGAAAATCCTGATCATAATGTCAAGACAATATGCGTGACATCTCCTATTTATCACATAAGCATCCATAGACCTTATTCCAAACTGCAGAGAAAAATAAATTCTTCTAGATAATATCCAATCTCGTTTTTTAGGTCTCTTCTAAGAAACATGAACATAGTTGAAATAATTCAAAACCTTAACAAGTCAAACTCACAATCAGAACTTACTAAGCTAAAGTATCAACACACAGTGATGTTAAGACATTTAGTCTGCCATCATAATCTTACATGAACCACATAAACACCTTCATGCTCATAAGAGAAAGAAACAAAATAGGAGCTCAAATCTTGTACCATAACCAAAAGACTATTGAACTGAGATCAAAAATCACCATTGATCACTCTCCCCCTGAACACATCCACACACTGTACATGTCCATCTTGAACCTTATAGCCATAGACAACCTTGTTCTTGAGAGTAAGTCCAATCGAGCCTGAAATGTTCACATTCCTAAGAAAGACATACACATTCTCTTAACTCATTGGTTAACCAAGATTTCATCCATACTTGGAAGTTATCAAATCCCTTCACCAAATGAAGAAGAAAACCTGCCCAGCCTGCCTCATTCTCAAGATCCAGTCTGATACACTTTTTTCTAGAGATACTTCCAGCAGAACCAACCATCTACACACAGATAATCAAAATCCACAAAGTCTTGACCATACTTCACAATGAATAGATAATTCACATCTGATCCAACCGGTGAGTATCAAAAACTTTCCTTTCTGAAGAGATAGTCAACTGAAATGATGGTTCAAACACTAGTTAAGACATCATCCTCAATCAAAGGACTCATCTGCTTTGGTTCTGGAGTCAACATTCATAGGAATAACTCTTTGCATGGTAATCCATACACTTCTTTTTGTAATGAACACATGAGCATCCCAATAGATCACAACTGCAGCAGTTCATAGATCGTCATAGGAGGCATAATACCACAGAGAGAAATAAACTCTCTCAAGCCTCAGGAAGCTTCATCTCAAAAGCACAATGTTCAGACATCCTATTTGACATTAACAAGTCAGCACCCAGCCTTGAGCATCCAAATATGAGATTCCCTCTAACAGATACTAGTATGACTGACAATGAGCATCATACCAAAAATAGACTTCTCTGCGAGGTCTGCTTCTTAGTTGCCCTTCAATCTTCTATCCTCCACTTTGTACAGTACACCACAAGCCAAATTACATCAGCACTATCAAGCAACAGGCTTGAGCAGGTAGTTCCTTAGAGTACACTCAAAATACATTTTCCTTCAAAGTAACCAATCAGAATACCTTTCACAAGGTCCTTAATCATGTGAGAACAATACAACTGGAGCTTCTGACCGGTAAATTAGCAAGTGTACTAATTGTATCGATGTAGTAATAAGGGGAAATTCCCCGAATATCGATCTCGCAGACTGCGTATGAACACAAGTTCTATAATAATGCAATTGAACAAAAAGTCATAGGGGTTTTGGTTTGTTTCTTTGCAGAATGTAAAAGCCAATAGGCAAAAGCGGTAAAATAAAGGTTTTAGACAGTTATGAGAAGCATGCTAGGGTAGGGTGTATGAAAGGCCTTGTAATAACCTTAATCCTTAGTTTTCAGAAATCACTGCTCAATTTAATCATGACCGGTTTTAAAGATTAGTTGACTCTAATTCCTTAGCAGAAAACCCTTTGGTATTCTTCCTATGCCCCAATTCCTTGGCGGTATAGGAACAATACCAAGCGATATAATTTATCTAAAAACATTTCGGCTACTATAGGATATCCCCATTCCAAGGCAATATCTACTATAGTATTATGTATAAACGCGTTAACGATCGTTTTTCCAAACCTAAGGTTAACCGTAATCAAATCCTTATTTTTAAAATAAGAAAAGCTATAAGAATATTATACAATAACAACGATGATTAGAAAGCAGTGAAATCCATTATTCAAAGGAAACAAGGTCATTATAGATTCAATTCAGGGACACCCCCTAGCATTGGGGGATTTAGCTACTCATAATAATACAGATAAAATCAACAATAAGATTAAACATTACAAGATAATCGGTTGCTTTGATCTTCAATCGCTTCCGCTCATGAGGACCTTCAGTTTCCCAACACCTTGATCGCTCCAATCTTTCTCGTCAAATTCTTTTCTGTCCAAAAAAGTCCTCTCCTCTTTCCTCAAAACACGTCTTTAGTAGTTCAGGTTCAATCTCACACTAGGAAAATATCCAGAATACTCTTAATGATCACAAATGCCCAAAATCCAAGAAAAATAGAAGATGGAGCGTTTTTGCCAACACGGGCCGTGTCAGATGACACGGGCGGCCGTGTTGGCTTCCTGATGTATTTTGCACACGAATTTTCCAAGTCCCAAGTGTGCTGACACGGGCGGCCGTGTCAGCTCCCTGGTTTCCACTAAAACTTGTCTTTCTGGGCACTTCCTGACACGGGCCGTGTCAGCTGACACGGGCGGCCGTGTCAAGCTCCTGGTCCACTTCAAAGCTCTTGCGAATTCTTGCAATTTTTCCTCGGTTTTCGCTTTGATTCTCCTTTATTGTATACCTAAACCTAGAAATAGTGAAAAGACCAAAACAACGTCTAAAATGCAATAAAAACAAATAAAATGCGACAAGGTATAACCACTGATTAACATAAACAAATGGTAAAATCACGTGTAAAAACCACTAATCAGCTTCCAGTACTAACACCCTCTTACCCCAGACAGAACTCTGAAACAACAAGAAACAATTTTCCCTCTCCGGTTCTCGTTCTTGTAATGGGTGGAATGATAAACATCGCCCAAGAGAGTCAGCACTGGATTTTTTGAGGCGAAAATACAACAAGCATTCCAATCTACAAAGTCAGGCAGGTTAGGGAACTAGACTATCCCATAGATACAGAGTGCCAAGAATGCATTAAAAACAGACCAACACCCTTCCTTGGCAAAATACTGAGCCTTACTCACTAAGAATGGTAATGGAAACCCGGGCACTCCACTTCTCTTTACCAGCTTTCCATCTATTTCGAAAACAACGATGTGTAGAGAATCAGCTAGTTTAGCCAAATTGGGCTCTTCTTCATAATGCACAAAGGGCATCCCCACCAACACTGGAACTCCCAATAACTGAGCAAACTCTTCCAAGGTGGGTAACAGGACATACCCAGGGAAAGTGAAACAGCGTAAGTGAGGGTCGTAAAACTGTAGCAGTGCGTGGAGACCCTCCAACTCATACTTTGAAACTCTACGGACAAAACCTAAGATCTTCCCATACTTCTACTTGAAGTCCTCCATAACTCCATGCTCCATTCCAGAAATGAGACCAACCAAAGACTTCACATCTAGTATCGGGAACTTGTAAATGACTGTTTTCTTAAGACCAAGCTCCATGGCAACAGTGGATTGAGATGACTAGAATCAAGGAGAGAGTACACACCAGAAACACAAATACATGTTAATGTCAAAATGAAAATGAGTATGCAGATGCAACAGAGGATCAAATTGTTGTGCTATTGACGGAGATGGACCAACGCTTCACTTTGATGGCAATACAACACTAGCATAAGGATCCCATTGTAACTGTTCACACTGACGAGACAAATAGGTAGGCTGAAGGTCAAGGTTCCCTGCAAACCCAATCCCTCTCACAGGTATGGACCTAATCTAACAAGGTTTGGCATCCTATGTGATCGTCAGCATCACAGACTTTCGAGAAACGATGATACGTTCACTATTTCTGGTTTGGCATCATTGTCTCACGAAGCGGCCTCACTTAGTTGACTCCTAAGTGATTGGTCTCAAGAGTCGACAACTTTCAGATCCAACACCCTTTCCTGACCAATGAACAGGATAGGATGTCTTCAACTGAAAACCTCGTTTGAACGCGAATTTCATGGAGACTAGTGCACGCCTAACGTGCAGGTCCCCACTACTCTCCACTCTAATGCTATGTGTATCCTTAAGCCTGGGTTTTGACTTATCTCTCAATGGAACATCCCACCCACAACAACATTATATATGATATAAAGTTCTAGAAAAAAAAATGCAAATGCAAAAATGTACAGATGCAACACATATACACATATGTACACACCCAAAGACAAAACACACAAGCGCTAGGATTGACTTGCATAGGGGATGGGAAGGGTCCGCAGCAGAGTCGCCAGCTGTCGCTACTGCGAAAAAAGGTGTCGGCAATGACAGAAGAGTCGCCACCGTTCGTTATTTATCCCAACAAGGGAAAGGAAACGACCAGAGAAAACCTGACGAAAAAGGGATAAGATTGGTCATCGCAACCAAATCTCGGGTTCGGGAGTCGATTACGCAAGGGGAAGGTATTAGCACCCCTCACGTCCGTCGTACTCGACGGGATCCATGCTTTATTGTCTAGTCTAAAAGGGTATAAAACTATCTAAGCTACATGCTCACGGGGACGAAAGAAAAGAAAAGAGACTCGATAGAGCATCTCCGCTCTATGCCTACGTATTCCCTCGTGCAATGGGAAAGTTAGAGTCAACGTAGTTCGGATAACTACGGGTGAAAGGTGGGGGAAGGTTACTCGCCAAGACATCGTCGTCTTGTGTCTACGTATCCTCGTCTAGTACGAGAAATCAGAGCAAACGTAGTTCGGGATGACACGACCACATGTTGGTTCAAGTGTTTTAAACCGAGTAGGGTTAAATAGTGGTTCCAGCAGTTAGGGACGATGCCTGTTTGTGGTAGAACCAAAGCTTAACAAAACTCTTTCTGAAAATGGTTTTCCAATTAAGATCCCGAGGGATAAAAATCTTTGATGTTCTTGTTTTTGTGTTTTTTAAGACAAGAAATGGATTGAGTTATGGTTTGAAACTCATGTCGCACTAAAGACTATGACTTGAGAGCGAATGCATCGCATATTGCCCAAAGGGCACACGCTAAACACTCTAGACAGTTGAGAGGAGGCCCCCCAACCATCATTCCTCGAGTACTTAAGGCTCGTAGCGCACGACACAAACTGTCCTTTATTAAGTGTTTTGAATTGTTTAGGAGATGAGAAGAGAAAGACTCAAACTAAGGGGAAACTGGATGTAACACCCCAAATTTAAGCGGAATATTTTAATTAATTATTTAATTGAGAATATTCGCATTTTGGATGGTTTTTGGTGGTTTTGTGGATTATTGAGAAAATGTGCATTTTTGGACTATTTATTTAATTAATAGTATACTATATGAGAATATTAGTATTATTATTGATTAAAATGAATATAAGTGAAATAAGGGTAAATTGGGCATTATGAAGAGTTAGTAAGGGTGTTATGATAAAAGCCCAATTGTGTGGCCCAAGTCTAAGTTTGACAAAATAGAATTCTGAAGGTTCAGGACTCATTTTGTTAACCGTGAAAAGAATGGAGGTCAGAGCTCTGAGGAGGGATCAGTGGAGGCAAAAGCTTCGGAAGATTGCCGAAGTTAATCGTGAAAGCTTTGAATCGGCTAAGGTATGGAGAGTATCGCATTTCATGATTTTCTATGTATGCCTTTCAGTGTGTTTATGGTGGGGTTTATGATTTAGGGTATGTTGGGTTGATTTGGGAGAATTAGGGAAATCGACGAATAGACTTTGAGGTTATGATTGATGGCATGTACCCCTGAATATTGACATGAATTTAGGAAACCTTATTGGACTGTTTGATGTGTAACATGAATTTGGAAACCTTAGGCCTTCATGGCCAAAACCTTGGATTGTGATATGTTTGACCCTGTAGGAATAGGAATATTCAAATGTGAGTAACTCTGATGCACTTAGAGCAATTGCAAGAAAATAGTGTTTTAGGCAGTGCAAATGTTGTCGGATTGGCCTAATGAACCATAGGGTTTGTGCTGTTATCGTCGTATGATCTTAGGGATGATTTGGGGATGTTTTGGGGGCATTGGGTGTGTGAATCGTATGAGTTTTTGGATAGAAATCAGTTCTAGTGCGTAGCAGGTTTTGCTGTCATCACACTGCTCGCCTAGCGAGCAAGTCAACGAAGACTTGCCACAGGCTCGCCTAGCGAGCAAGCCAGCGAAGACTCGCTACCGACTTGCCTAGCGAGCAAGCCAGTGAATGCAACAGAGTTCGCGAATATTGATCGTGTGCAGCGATACCGTGATGTTTGATTTTGGGATTCCTGTGATGAGTTACTATGAGTATGACAGTGAGGTTGCGTGAGTAATAAGTGATAGTATGAGAATTACCGCGAGTGTAATTATGATGAATTAATATGAGGCAATGTGAGATGATATTAGGGATTAATATGTGAATACTATATGATGATATGACGAATTAACATGAGTAGAACTATGAAGTTTATGTGATTGATAGGCGATAGTGTGAGGATTACCGTGAGTATAATTTGATAAATTAATATGAGATGATATGGGGGTAGTATTATGAATTAATATGGGATAATATGGGATAATATGACTATGAGCTAATATGTGATTTATACGTGATTGTATGATGATATGATGTGTGAGATTAATTAATATGATGAATTATGATGATATGTTGTATGATGATTAATATGATGAATTATGATGATATGTTGTATGATGAGTAATATGATGATATGTTGTATGATGATTAATATGATGAATTATGACGTTTGATGGTGATTAATATGATGAATATGATGAATGATGATGCACCTATGATGTTATTATGAGGATGATTTGTGAAGTGTGCATCATGCATTCATGTGCATCCGGACTTCGGTTCAGGACCTCGATTACTTTGGCTTTAATCCCACTGTGCGGATGTGATGTATTTTGATGTGCTCCGGTTCTATAGTAGAATTGATCCTATTGATGGGGATCTATGGAGGGTTGATGGCCCAGTGTCCATCGCGCTGTGATGATTGGTACCACATGCATTGAGTTGTGTCACATTGCATCTATGAGTCTTTTTGTATGAATTATGACGTTATGGCCTTTGAGGCATATTTGAAGGATATCAATGTGTTGAATATAATTATGAGTAATATGCCGTTTATGCATTAATTGTTATACATTGATTATTATGAATTGTTTTACTCACCCTGCCTGTTTGAATGTTACCTCCACGTGGGTAACATGCAGATGAGAAAGTTTAGTCGTGGACGCCGTCGAGGAGTATTTTGAAGTTTTAGAGTCGTTAGCCTTTATGGTTAATTTAGAGGGTCTTGCTCTGATATGTAACATCGGTTTGGGTTCTTTGAGTTGATTTTATATCATTGGGTTATTTTACTGATGTTCCCTTTTGAGGAGAAACCTTGATTTATGCTTTGAGTTCCGCTGTTTTATGTTGTTTGATGTACTTTGAGGAAAACCCGTCGTTACGGAGTATTGACTAATTTTGTTGACTTTGAGAAATGTACACCCTTTTGTGGCTTTTTAATGAGATTTATTTATTCACTCTGATTTATGTGTTATTTTTCCTTGATAATTTTGGGGTAGAAAAAGGGTGTTACACTGGACCCTAAAGTTATCATGCACAATGCTCCTAAAGTTGAGATGAGAGGGAAGAACTAACCTAATGTTATCATGCATAGGGTTGAACACCTAATGTCTCTCCTACTCCCATCCTAAACGAAGGGACTAGGAATCCTAGGGGGATCATGGCCAAAGGCCAAGTAAACACTAAATAATTCACTCACAAATGAAATGAGAAAGAAAAAAATTTGATTGGAATAAATGATAAACCACAAAGCACATTAATTTGTTAATTCAAAATAAAATGACAAAATAAAATGAAAATTAAAAATAAGAAGAAGAAAAATAAAATAAAAAGAAATAAAAAAACAAGTCACTAAAAAAGAAGAAAGTGCCTCCCCCAAGGCTTGAACCCAAGACCTTGGGGTCATAGGCTAAAAATAATACCAACCAAACCACCATGTGTGTGTGAACATAGATGGAAAAAAGAAAGTAAAAATATCAAAACAAAGAAAATAAATGAAAATAACACAAAAACGCCCCCGCTGGGGGTCGAACTCAGGTTCTCATGGCAAGGCAAGGTCTTAAGAGCAAGGTTCTAACCACTGGGGTGGCGATACATCCGTTGTATCAAGCCACCCCATTTTGATATATACCAAAACAAACACACAGACTAGGCAAAGTTGAAGGCAAGGCCAAGGCAAAACTTGAAATACAATTTCACTCTAACTTCCTCAATTCTTAATCAAATCCCATGAAACAAAAGTCTATCTTGCTTGATTTTTGATGAGGATCATGATGGTGCAATCCATTTTCTCAAACAATGCACACAAAGTAAAATATGAATGGAAGTGCAAGTGAAGGTTTTGAAATGCATTTTCAAAGTCAAAGTTAAAAACAGAGGCAAACAGGATCAAGTAAGGATGTGCACACGTTCCAAATATGTTGTTTATTGAATTCAGATGGTGGGAAGATCCAAGTTCAACTCAAACTAACATGTCATACATGAGTTGCAGCAAAAACTCATAACTTGCAAAAGGGTGTTTTTTCAAAAACAGTTGTGAGGTATCATACTTCAAATGGTTCAACATCATTCTCAACACCAACAATGTTCCTTGATTTTGAACTTCAGCAAAACATACACTTTAAACAACCATGGGTTTTTTAAAGATTCAAACATGAAACTATGGATTAAGCCCAACTGAAATGGCCAATGATTCTAACTGATATACCCTGGCAGATATGATTGTAAGGGCACTACTACTTGACAATTATCAAAAAGCTGAACCTAAACCCAACCAACAAATTCTAACAGGTCCAGACCTGATTCCACTCCTCATTAAGCACTAGCCAAAAAGAGTCTAAATAAGGTTCTCGTTCAGAATTAGATTGGTTTACCTCTTCACAAACTTTGGACAACATGTACAATAGCAGAACAATAAGAGGTCCAACAGTTGACATAATCCCATCCTAAAACTAAACAGATCTAGGAGAAACAGCCTTCTCCTTACTACATCAGAATAGCAAAAAAAATTACCACATTCTAAACTCAAACTAGCATATGCCTGTAGACACCAACAGTAAGAAATCAACATGGACTACACCTAAAAAACAACTAACAGCCAGCCAGGACAAATTTCCTCCAAGGACCGACACAGACTGAGGCAAACAACCTTAAACTCCTATGACAATTCTCAATTGGTTAACCAACTCTATTCTAACGAAACAACCTTAGACAAAGACCACCATCAATCCACTTTGCACCAGGTTATGAATTTCACACACAAATTGCAAATGGTTAAAATGAGAACTTAGGTGGCAACAAAGGTTAATCAAACCTCAAGGCAAATTGACTGACAGCATACGACCAATGCACCAACCTACTCACCATTGGCCTGACAGCCACACAAAGTAAAAGTAAGAGTCTCACAATCCCAAACTGATTTTAGCCAAGACAAGAGTTAAATCTAAGTGAAAACCAAAAGGATCAAATGCACATCTGATGAGAATCCAGGTTGATGGTCCTCCTAACAACATTGGACAGCGGGCGCAACAGCAGAACAATAAGTTCACTAATTGAAACCAAATTGTCCTAAATGGATCTAACAGTAACAACCCTCTCCCCAAGACCAAAACCTGTTTTCAAACTTACCCTAGATGAAAATCAGTAGCACAAACCTGCTGCTTAGAAAATGATCCTAAGCTGACAGCAGCTAGGTATCTCACCAAAACAGCCTTAGAAATAGCCATGAACACAAACTACAATGCTAACTCTCAACTCCATGCTAAACAAACTAAAGCCTACAGCTCAAAGCCTAAAGTCCTACCTAAAGGCTGAACAGAACTGACATTATCATGCTAAGTCCAAAAGAAAATGCACACTAATATAAAGAGTCAAACAACTCTAAATATCAACATGCCCTTGACAGATCCAACACAAACTCCAACAGCAGGTTTAAGGTCTTAAAGCCCTTGACATATCTATGCATACTATGACAATCCAATTTGTCATGAGTTCCAACGGACTTACGATAATAGTCTCCTTCTTGTCTCATCACATCAGCAAAGCAACTACAAAAATGATTCTGCTAACTGTCACAAACCAGCCTCTCCCTAACTGTCTAAGACCTGCTATCATAGGTTGACCAAACCTGATGTACCAAAAACTCAAGACCTGATGACACTAATCAAAACCCTTATCTCATGACAGTACCACCTTGTTGTCATAACCAAGACTCACACACTAATTCAAAAGAAAGTTAGATGAGAGCTCTAAATATTACCAAAACAAATCACAACCAACTCTAACAAGAGCAAACAAGTTAAACATCAACAATCAAAAGTTAATAAACTCATCTTTCAAAAATGATTTTGGCAGCAAAGCACATGAGTTCAATCTACCAACAGCAAAACTAGTTCACACACAAGCTCAAATCACAACAGTTATAAGCTTACCATATTCAAGGCATTTTGACAGCATAATCACCATTTAGCATAAAAATGTCCAAACCATCCAACAACATAAACATGATACATAATGAGGAGGTTTAGGACTACATACCTCTTGTAGACCTCATTGAGAAAACTAGCAGCAAGAGCAATATATTCCCTCCTTTGAACAAACCTTGATTTTTTCCTTTTGAAGCAACAGCTGATTCTTTTAGGGCCGTTTGAGAAAAGTTTCAACAACTCCTCTTTTGTGCAAGCAGTTTGAAGGTTGTGTTATGGAGAGTATGGAATGGAAAGAAACTTGGGGAATGATTCAATATTGAGAGAGATTCGCAGTCTTGAATCAAAGGATGCAAAAACTCAACTTCTGATTTTTGCACAAAGTGGTGGCTAGGGTTTCCTAAAGCTGTTAAGTAGCTTAAATACAGAGTGAAATCAGGCTTTGGAGGGTTTTACCATGGTGAAACTTGAATGGACCAGATTTGCATTTCATGGTGATTTTTGAATCAATGGTGGATAGAGAGATTGTACAGTAGCTGCTGCTAGGGTTATGCACCAGTTGATTTCTAGGTCTGCTAGCACAGCATGGGGAGGGGCATTGGGTTGTGGTAGATTTTGACTCATAGCTTGTTTAGACAATTTATTTGAAAATGAGCAAAATGGCAAAATGGATGTTTGGCTGATTTTGGCAAAGTTTGGGAACACCATATACCACACCCCATGCGCATGGAAATGGGACATGAGCAGATTATGTGATGAAAAAACAACAGCAAGCAAAAATGCCACATATTTCATTCTTTGAAAAAGTGTTCAGCACACCCACTTTGGACCATGATATCTTTGTGCACACAACTCCATTTGCTTACTTCTTGTGCTCAAATGAAAGAGGGCATGTAGTAGAACAAATTTCATGTTGGAGTCATCTTGATTTAAGGATTGGAAGACATGAAAAATGATGTTGAAAATCATACCAAGCAAGCTGTCCAGAAATAACTTAGAAAAATTCTAAGTTATGGATTTGGCTTATTTTTCCTCAACATTGCACATCCATAACTTGAGCTTCACAAATCATATTGAGGACTTCTTAGACTTTTTGGAAAGCTTGTAATATGCTCTACAACTTTCATTTGGGACAAAGTTTCATTTGACATCAAGAGCTTGATGGAATTTGGCTTGCAAAGTGGTGCAAAAATCTGTCCAAACATGACAGTTTTGAAATTATTGAAATCCCCAACTTTGATTGATCATAACTTGAGCTCCAAATATCATATGATTATGAATTGGTACTCAAAAGAAAACTTGAAATACAAGGAACAACTTTTATGTTGGCCAAATTTTCATTTTAAACCTTGATCATGAAGAAAAATGGCCTTGAAGATGGCTGCTTCAACCATGAAATTTTTCCAAAAATAGAAAGTTTCTAAAACCCTAAATCCCAAAATAGCAACTTTCAACAATTCTTGATTTTTCATGATTCCCTCGACTTTTCTTGATTGAATTCCATCCATTGGTCATATTGAAATTAAGGATCATGATCTTGACCTCAAAAAGCCAGGAGTTGACTTTTTCACTGCACAGTTGACTTTTCTCCAAATCTCTTGATTTTCAATCAACTGATCAATTGAAGTTCTTCTGATTAAAATTGAGGGTCAATATCCCATCCCCAAACACCTTAGGACATATGGAAGACCCTGAATTGCTCCCAAAAACAAATTTAGCCTGATTAAAAAATGAAACCCTAATTTCACCTTTTTTGCCTAAGCATTGTGCAGATGAACTGAGTGACAATTCCCACTCCACCATGACCTCTGAGGTACTCAACAAGCTTCTACCTCATGTTCATACCAACAATAAATATTCATGGACCTCTTGGCAACCTTCTGATGGTTCCTGATAATAACACTCACTTGATGGCTTGTACTTGTGCCTCTACTTGAGCTTGTGGCCAATAAGGCTCTCCTCTTGGATAGGAAACACAAACAAACACTTGATCCCCTATAAGAACTATGCTATGCAAATGCAAAAATGCAATGAAACATAAGCTAAAGATTAACAAAAAGGTTATTCAAATTTTGGGGTGCAACACCAAGGATGAAGATACAATGAAGGTTTAACTTAAGAATTCACAAATTGCAATGAACAATTTGTGAAACTGTTGGTTATTGAGCTTTTGTGAGGGTTTTGGAATGAGAGAAAAGTTGAGATAATTGAAGAGAGATGTGTAGAAAAATCAGAAAATGAGTGAAAATTATGAGAGGTTTGAAGTGAATTTGTTTAAACAATCCCTAGGTTAGGAATGTGGCTTGGAGTGTGGGTTAGTGTGAGGAATAAAAATTAGGAGTGGAGTTAGGAATGGTAATATTTGAAATTTGGAGGGAACTGGAATTAATTGGAAAATAAATCAAATTTGGAACCACTTCTAGATCCTTCTACTGGTGCGAGAATTGGAATTGAGACCAAATTCTACAGTGCTGAAAAATGAACATTCTAGTCAAATTTTGCATTGGTTAATCGATTAACACTTTACTAGGCAAAAAGTGTTAATCGATTAACACATATAAAATTTGAATTTCTTGGCGCCATAAGGAGGGAAACCTGAGGAATCGCCCGTTCTCACCCGTTCTGAGCATAGTTTGGCCTCTAAAACTTGTTTTTTGATATTGCACCTGTATAATGCCTGAAATACACTGTAAATTATCTCGTTTGCTCAAAATAACTTGCTAAAAAATATAACCAGGTGCCTGATTGCTGAACAAAATAACTGTGGAAGCCTCGGATGCTTGCTGCTTGCAAACTTGCAATAAAAGAAAACCTTGAGCCATAGAAACATCTTGATCCCATGTCTCAAGAGCCAATGCCATGATATGCACAATTATAATGCAAAAAAGAATGAAACATAAGCCAATTACAGTTAAAATGAAAGGGAAAATTTTGGGGTGCTACAATCATCACAGATAATGGGACGAATTTGAACAACAAAATCATAAAGGAGTTGTGTGAAAGCTTTAAGATCGAGTACCATAATTCTTCTCCATACCGCCTGAAGATGAATGAAGTTGTTAAGCTGCAAACAAAAACATCAAGAAGATCCTGCAAAAGATGGTAGTAACTTATAAAGATTGGCATGAGATGCTACCTTTTACTTTGCACGGATATCAGACGTCTGTTCGCACTTCAACAGGGGCAACCCCTTTTTTCCTTGGTATATGGAATGGAAGCAGTTCTCCCAGTGGAGGTAGAAATTCCATCGATGAGAGTCCTGATGGAAACTAAACTTGAATAGGCTGAATGGATTCAAAACAAGTTTAACGAGTTAAATCTTATTAAGGAGAAGCGCATGGCTGCCTTGTGTCATGATCAGCTATATCAGAAACGACTCAAGAAGGAATTTGATAAAAAAAAGGTATGTCTTCGAGAGTATAAGGAAGAAGATCTCGTGCTCAAGAAGATTTTCCCTATCCATAAAGACATATGTGGAAAATGGGATCCAAATTATGAAGGCCCATTTGTTGTCAAGAAAGTATTTTCCGGTGAAACCTTAATTCTTGCAATGATGGATAGCGAGGAGTTCCGCAAGATAGTAAATTCTGATTCATTTCGATTGTAATATGCCTAGAAAAAAGACAGACGCTAAGTTGAAAACCCGAAAGGACGACTTAGACAAAAAGGGGCATTCCAATGGACTGAAAATTCGAAAGAGCGGTCCAGGAAAAAATTAGGGATATAAAAAATGTCAGCTCGCTAAGTTGAAAACCCGAAATGACAACTTAGGCAAAAAAAGAACATCACGGTGGATTGAAAACCCGAAAGGGCAATCCAGGAAAAAGTTAGGGACAATAAAAGGCTAATACTGCATCGAGCAAATCCGACCAACACAGAAGGAACAAGGATATGAAGATCAACCTAATTGTTATCTTTAGAAGCGAAGTTCTAGGAATCTTTTAGTTATAGGGAAAGTAGCATTTATTAAGATTCAATGTAAACCTTTCTCATTGCCATTTTCGTCTCTTTGTAATATCCCATATGGAGCCATGTTTTCATGTGCTACCATATTATAAATAAAATTTGCATTTTTATTTTCTATCCATTGTGTTGTTTATCTTTCTTTTGCAAAATGCCATTTATTTTTTATGATATAATATTGAAACTAAGGGATAACAATAACATTGATATAAATAAATGCTCTGACAATTGAAATAACTAAAAGGAAATTGATTGTTTCCCCAGAGACCACAAAGTTACAAGATACTTGTGGAACACTATCGGGAAAATAAACTTTAAAGAGGGCTTGGTCCGGTCTTTTTCCAAAAAATAATTTTATGGAGTCTGACATACTTGAAAGACAGGTTCAGAACATCAATTTTATTTTAATTGAGGTGCTGCTCCGAGTGTTGAGGAAAACAGGGCAGTCATCTCTACACCGAAAATCCTTTTGTGTTAGTCACAATTGTCCAGTCTCCGTCTTGTATGCATTTGTATCGCTCAGATAATTGCATGTCAAGCATATCATAACATCTCTTCTTTATTAAATCCAACTTCATTGGCACTTACTCAAGCAAATGTCTGCCAGAGTTTATTTGTTTTGTCGATCTGAGGTTTTCCAGATCGTCAACCAGATAAGTCTCACTTTTCTATTACCTTCTTGTCTGACAAAATTCCTAGGTTTTCTTTCTTGTCATGTTTTACTGTCAATTTGGTTCTATGCAAATCCGGAACCTTTGGTTAGTTCTGTGCGAATCTGGAACTTTTTTTTTGGTTTTGTGTGAATCTGGGACCTTTTCTTTTACACTCTGTGCGAATTTGGAGTCTTTTGTTAGTTCTGTGCAAATTTGACACTTTTGTTTTGGTTCTGTGCGAATTCGAGACCTTTCCTTTTATACTCTGTGTGAATCCGGAGTCTTTTATTAGTTCTGTACAAATCCGAAACTTTTTTTTTATTCTGTGCAAATCCGGAACCTGTTCTTTATACTCTATGTGAATCCAGAGTGTTTTGTTAGTTCTGTGCGAATCTGGAACCTTTGTTTTGGTTCGGTGTGAATCTGGAACCTTTTCTTTTATACTCTGTGCGAACCCAGAGTCTTTTCTTTTGTTCTGTGCGAATCCAGAACTTTGTTTTATGGTTAGCGAGAAGCATTAACCTATCTCTCTTTTGTACTCTGTGTGAATCCAGAGTCCTTCTTTTTGTTTTGTGCGAAACCGGAACCTTATTTCATGGTTATGAGAGAAACCATATCTATCATCAACGCTGTTCAAAGTAGAACCACAACCCATTTTTTATATGCTTTGTGCGAATCTGGAGTCTTGCCTTTTTTATAGTCTATGTGAATCTATAGTCTTTCCTTTTTATACTCTGTGAATCTGGAGTCTTTTCTTTTATTATAGTCAATTATCTTTTGCTCCGTGCGAATCCAGAGCATACCTTTCATTCCAATTTGTCAATAACCTTTGGTTTGTTTCGTGAGAAGCCAGAACTAACCATTTGTCCTCAAGTATCCCCAATGAGTCAGTCTACCTTACTTCTTTCAATCCCTATCAAATCTCATTGTCAGTCATGTCAATAATCCTCACAGGGTTTGTCTTGTTACCTCCAGCATAGCATATCATTAGCATAGTGCATCATGGCATATCATCTGTATTTGAGAGTAAAATTCGCGTATTCTTGTATTTAAATAACTTCCATCAGAATTACATGAGGATTTCAACCCCACATGTCATCTAATGAAGCTATTTAAATAGGGGCAATTGTCACACCCTCATTTTCACCCTAACCTTGAATATCATACAATCATGCATATCATTGGTGCTCTTAGGTTTTGGATCAAAGGTTTCTTGAGATTTGGGTTTGGCTCATTTCAATAATGACTCACCTAGATATCACACTCAAGTTGGGCAGTGATTTGAGCCTCCACCATCTTCAGCATTTTCTTATCAATGTTCAGCAAGTATCAATGTCATCCTCTTTTGGGCTTCTCAAGTGAATAGGAAGGACTAGGATTTCATCCTTTTTTATAATTGGAAGAATTTTTTGATTAAGGTTTTGGACCTCCTCATTTGTCTCAAACTATTTTTCTTCATCTTTGTGTACCCAATGCTACAAGCTTCACCATTTCCAGAGATTTCTCAGGGTAATGCTATTGGTTTGAGATCATCCAATGTGGGAGGTTTTTGTTAAGTCATGGTATTTTAAGGGATTGATTTGCAAGTTTGAGTAGCAATGCATTTTAATTTGTTCACTGTTTGGTTTGAGGTTTGATTCGGATTTAAATTAAAGATCAATTGGAATTCATTTAAAGGAGGATCAATATGCTCAAAATGCTAGCATGAAAAATTGATAAGTTTGTTTAATAGGAATTCTTAGTAATTAAGTGACAATGACAAGCTTCAAAATCACATTCAATTAAGTTTCATTTTAATGAGGTTAAGTTTGTGATTCAAAATTTCCAATGAGCTGTCAAGTTACAATTTCTTACAAGCAAGCTTCATAACCACTTCAAATTTCTCTTCAATACCACATTTTGTTGCAACCCTATTTCAACTATTTATAACCATCAAAATTAATGCCCAAAGTTCAAAATCTCCAAATAAAATCCTCATGTGCCATTTTGTATCAAGAATCCTTACATCATTTTAAGGAATGGTATCAAGCTACATTCAAAGGTTACACAAAAAAACGGGATACAAGTTAATATAAAAAATAATAAGTCTTGATTAAATCTAAGACTAAGAAGTTACAACAAGAACAAAAGCTTAAGTTTTGATACTTTGTATTCTTTGTCAAAGAATCTTCATGATAAGCTCCATCATCTTTTACGCTAATCAACTCGGGCCACTTTCGTCCTTAAGCCAAACCATGTTTTCCTACAAGACACACCAATATTAAAATCATGTCAAAATTCAAGCTCCAAAAAAACCAAACCAAACCAAAAGTTTCTACTCATTTATTCAATCCATCATTCAAAAAAATAAAACAA
The DNA here is from genome assembly GCA_963859935.3 of Lathyrus sativus. Classification (NCBI taxonomy): domain Eukaryota; kingdom Viridiplantae; phylum Streptophyta; class Magnoliopsida; order Fabales; family Fabaceae; genus Lathyrus; species Lathyrus sativus. The sequence continues at coordinate 22,156,824 of OZ012736.1, forward strand.
ACCAAAACAAGTCATATTAACAAATCATATTCTTACAATTCATACCACATCTTAATTTCAATCACCCCAACCATGCCTTCATTCAAACTCATCACATGTTATCGCATCACAAAACAAAGTTCACATCATTGAAACAAGCATTCATCACAATGATTTCAACAAAAAAAATTCTAAAGCAAGTCTAATGCAAGTCACAGTTCATTCCAAATTCATCATTCACATCCATGTAGTTACAAACTCATAAAGCATCATGAATAAATCGTAACATTCCATATCATCAAAAAATCATTCAATTTCAAATTCACATCATATCATCATTTTCATACACACACATTCATCTCATGTTCATCATCAATTAGCATAATCATAACATATCAAAACACAATTCAATTCAATTCAAACATGTTTCAATTCATACCATAAACATCACATTTAATCAAAACATCACCAATATCATTCAAGCATAAGCATGATTCAACACATACAAGTTTCATCAAGTTCACAATCAAAAAATTTGGAGGTCACGGCAGTAATTTTCTTTTGCAAGCAATGAAAGGGAAAAGGGAATTATCAGTAAAAAATCAAGGGGGACTACATGTATTCCAGAAACATTTTGGTACTCACTACAGACAAATTTTTTTTTCACAATTTGTAGAATCTGTACGAAGACGTTTTCCACCAAAAGCAGTCCCTTGCCACCACTCACCAACGGATTTTTTCTCACTCGCATCATCAGCAAAACAACCTTAATTGGAGTCCTATATAAACATCATTATTCTGTGAGGGCAAGCTGTCACACAACCTCGGGTCAAGTTTCGATGATGACAAAGTACAACCTCGGATCAATCGGAGCTGTCAGCTCTACCCAGAAGACAATTGCAATACTTAACATATCATATCCTTCCTATATCTCTTTAACTCGTATATTATCATCAACAATACAAGTGATAAATATTCAGCCGTGACAAAAAGCACGAAACAACAAATATATCATTTTTTGCAGATTTTGAAGCTATAAGTCGACCACCAATCAGCGCTCAACCTAGTTCACTTTCCCATGGGTCAGCGCATGGAAGCTATGAGTCGACCACCAGTCAGCGCATAACATAGTTCACTTTCCCATGGGTCAGCGCATGGCAACCTTGAGTCGACCATCAGTCGGCACATGGAGACTTCACATTTCCCACGGGTCAGCGCACGCCGACCTATGGTCGACGCATACTATTGGGTTTTTCATATTGCTAAAAACTGCAGGCCATGTGTCGACGCATAGACCTGCTATGGTCGACCGTTCGTGCGTTGGTACAGTTAATGAAGTATTTTCCACAGTGTTTGAAATCCTGTTGTGTTAGTTAATTGGCTTATTACTATAAATAGAAGGTTGTTCATTTTAACTAATTAACAATTGAATTTTGAGTAAATTGTGAAAACAAGAAAAGTGAAATAGGTTCCTACATTTCTCTTCATCTTCATCCTCAAACAACACACAACACTGCAACTACACATAATCATTCTTGGAGTGTTTGGTGTCTCGTTCAAGGTGATAAGGTTCGAATCCGTTGATTGGAGATCCGGTTCGGGTAGAGAATTGTGGCAGGTTTTTCTTGAATAAAACCTTGAAGGTTTTACCCTCCAAGATTCTATGAATTTGGGGGGTTTTTGGTACGGATCGTCTCTACCAACATTCAGCGGTGCAAAGGTGATTGAGAAACGGAAGATTTCATCAATCTAGTAGCTGGGGCTGTGAAGTGTTGAAGGGAGTTCCGGGTTCGATTCGTTGGTGTCTAAGATCATCCGGGCCGAGGGTTTGAAGAACTGAAAGTTATTCAACAAAGGGGCTGGAATCGGAGGTCAATTCACAATGATCGAAGGTCTTGATTCAACTCGAATCAAAGAACAAGAAGTGAAAGCATTATCAACACCTATAGGGATTGTTTGTATTATTTCTTATCAACTCTTGTATAAACTACTACAACTCTACAGGTGATATCTATAATAAATTATCTCAATTCTATTTTTAGAATTGAGGGCAGGCGTACCCCGAAGCGAGGACGGCGGGGGAACTGCCTCAACAAATCTTTGTCTCCTTTATTTTTCAGTATTTTCATTTTCAGCTTAAAAATTAAGTGATTTTAGTTTAAGTGTCGCTACTGCGAAAAACGAGGCCGGCAAGACAGAAGAGTCGCCACCTTTTGTTATTTATCCCTCAGAGTGGGAAAGGAAACGATCGGAAAAAACCTGACGAAAAGGTATAAGACAATGTCATTGCAACCATTGTCTGGATTCGGGAGTCGGTTACGCAAGGGGAAGGTATTAGCACCCCTCACATTCATCGTACTCGATGGGATCCGCGCCTGTTGTATTTATCTGACGGGTTTGTTACATCTATCTACACTAGAGGTCTGGTCTGAAAAGAAAATAAAATGACTCGGCAAAGCGTCGCACTTTATGCCTACGTATTCCCGTCTGGAACGAAAAATCAAAGTCAATGTAGTTCGCCTAACTACGGGGGAAGGTTGCTCGCCAAGATATCGCATCTTGTGCCTACGTACTTTCACACAGCTTGAAAGATCAGAGCAAACGTAGTTCGGGACACGACAAACACAGGTTTGTCTTTTTTATCCGAGTAGGGTTAACAGACGGTTCCAGCAGTTGGTGTATCCAACTCGCTCTTTGGAGACTTAGGCGTTTCCGTTTGCGGTAGAACCGGGAGTTAACAGAACTCTCCTTTTGAAAAAGGGTTCCAGGGATTAAAGGTTCAAGAGGACAAAAATAATTTGATTTGTTTTCTGTTTTTTAGAGAAGTATCTTTTATGGATGTTTGCAACTGATATCGCACTAGAGACTATGACCTGAGAGTGAATGCGTCGCATGTCACCCAAAGGGTACCATACTAAACATCCAGACTGTTGAAAAGAAACTCTCCAACAATCTTTTCTTAGATAGCTTAAGGCTCGTAACGTATAACATCAATTAACCTTTTATTACTGTATTTTGATTTTATTTGCATATGAGAAGAGAAAAGACGCACTAAAGGGAAACTGATCCAATCCTAAAGTTGTCATGCAAAATGGACCTATGTTTGAGGTTAGAAGGGAACTACCTAATGTTATCATGCATGGTTAGAACCCTAATGTCTGTCATAACTTCTCTTGAACAAGAGAAGTCAGAGTTCCTAGGGGAACATGGCAAAGGAAAGCAAACAGCAAAAAAAATAATTGTACAAAAACAACTGTAAATAAAATGCATGCAATGCAACAAACAAGCAGAAAGAGTCGCACTCAACTTCTAAACAAACAAGGCACAAAGGCCACACACCACACAGGAAAGGGAGCTGAGCTCAACCAAATACCAGGAAGCAAAGCCACACAGTAAAAATACAAGCAGAGGGAGAAACTCAACCTCTAATGCAGACAAGCAAAGGGAGCTATTATCAACCTTTAGGATGCTCCTAGGCCTATAATCATCTATATGAAGCCTACTTCTAATGCAACACACAGTCAATCAGTCACACAAGCAAAGCAGAGCAGCTAGAAAAAACAGCAGACAGACTAGCAGACAAACAGCTCAACAGCAAAGCAGATAAATAGCAAACAGACAAACAACTTCAAGCAATCTCCAAGAGGAGTCTCCATATCCATGCTTCAACAAGCTCCAACACAAGAGAAAAGAAATAACATCAAAAATATTGGATTGGTGATGGGAAGAAGGAAGGAAACCAAAGGAATCCCTCCTGACACTTAACCAGTCATCTGAGAAAGGCATCCTCAAAGGTTCTACCTATTGTAAAATGCCACACATCCTTCCAAAGGAAAGATGAGGTTTTCACATTGGGACCTTGAATCGTAGGATGAGAATGGGAAGCAATCAAAGAAATCCATGTTTGAGGAAGAAAGAAAACTACTTCTAAGCTCTTCCCTAAACCCTAATTCCTATAAGTTACAAGAAAGCTAACAAAAGGAAAGGAAAATTCCAAGACAAGCTCCAGAATCAACTCCACAGAAGCTACAACATGCCCACAACAACATCCAAGAATAATCACAAGCTCATCATGCACCAAAAGCCACCATTGAAGGCAAAACAAAGCAAGCACCAAGTTAGGCGCACCAAATGAACACCCTAATTGTAAATTATATCTAAAATAGCAAACTAGATTCTAAAAATCTATAAATTTTCCTAAGGGAACATGCAAGTGTTAAGAACTTATAGTCCAAATATCAGAGCTTAATTCAATTTCTAAGGCAGCTAATAAAATCCTAAATTACAAAGTGTCAAAGGGAAACCATGAAAGGGAAGGCTCTAAAACCCTAATCTAAAACAGAACCTATGATTATCTAAAAATCAAAAGAAAAATCATGAGGGAACATACATCTCTAATCTACAATCTAAAAAATAAACAGCCCAAGAATCCATACCAATTGCAAGAACAAAAATCAACAAACAGATGTATCAAATATGCAAAAATAAAGAAATTAATAAAATGAGAAAAATCAAATTAAATTGCAAAATCATCAAAAATGAAATAAAACACCACAAAAAAATCACACATTAAAAGAGGAACATGAACATATTTTTAGATTATTTTTCTGATCAAAAATGGAATTAAAATGAATTAAAGAAAGAAAAATGGAATTACAAATAAAAGAAGATGAATTAAGAAAATCAAATAAGCTAGAAAATATCACATGCGTTGGATGGATTGACTCAGTAAGCTAATCTAAAGGCTCACACACGCTCCAACTCACACGCCACGTAGCTGCCAGGTCAATTAATGAAACGATGCATTTTGTACTCAAACCTCAAATCCTCAGAATAAAACACAGCCACACGATGATGGGACTTTGTCAAAGTTTCAGCCAGATCCAATGGTTCAGACATCTTCTTCCTTGTTTGAATTCTCAGATGGAGGGAAGCTCTCAGACGGTGGCCGGAGATGACCTCCGGTCATCTTCTCCGGCGAGCATATGATTACAGGTCATGGAAACTCAACAAACTTAACATCAATCCACTCCAAATTTCCTCCTGATCTTAAATATAACATCCAAATCTTCTAAATCTTACTAGAATTTGAAACACGAAGCAGATCCTAAAATTCACTTCAATCTGAATTCTCACCAAAACTCAAACTATTGGTATGAATGTAATCCTCATCTATCACTGATCATCCCATGCTATTCCAATTGAATCAAAACCTCAAGATCAAGGAGAAACGATCCTCAACAGAAATTATGTCATCACCTAATTTGTCTCTAAACCTCAAATTTGTGATCCAGATTTCATCTATATCTCAATTCAAAACCTATCCACATACTAATCATGCTTAGATCATGCTATAACCAGTGTAAAATTTAAAACTACATACCTGACTTTGAGCTTCAAATTGAGGTATCTAGAACATGATTCTAGCTTCAAAACACTACAGATCGCTTCAATGCTTGATGAGGAACGTATTTGTAACTTCAATTTGCTTGGATTTGGCTTGAAACTGAAAACACGATCTCACTTGGAGCTCTTGAAACTCAACTTGCTATCTCTGCTTCTGGCGCGAAATGATCTCCAAAAATGTTCCAAATCATTCACAAAACTTAAATAGAAAGTGTTTGTGGGCTTTTTTGATCCAATGGAGGCCCAAATACAGAAATTCAATTTTCAAATTTCCTTCACAAAACCAACCATGGTGAATGCGTGTTCTAACTTGAAACTTCCCTTGGAAGCTTTCAACCTTCTCCCTGTAGTCTGGTGAGAGAGTCTAGAATGATTTGAGTACTTGAATCCATTCAATAACCAAGTTATGAGGTGTTACTTATTTGTGAAGTAACAAACCATATCACCATGAAATTGACCTCAAATGGAAATTCTAAAAATGCCAAATTGTTTAGAATGCTTTTTCTGATCAAAATGAGTATTCATATGGTCCATTTTGAGCACAAATGAATTGATCATGAATTTTTCAATCAAATACCTTTAAATTCTCCCTTTTGCAGAATTCTTCAAACCAAGTCTCACCTAAATCCCAATCAATTCATCATGAGTATATGGTTGACCTAAAAACATCATTTTGAGCAAGTTTTGTGTTGAACAAAATTGCATTTGAAGCTTGCAAGATGGAGAAAATGACCTATAATGCCAAATGACCTATAATCTTACTTTCCCAAAATACCCGTAACTTGTAAACCTCATAACTTGAGTTCTACAAATCAGATGGAAGACTTATAGTACAATTTGGAAAGCTAAGATCAATACCTACAACTTTAATGTTAGCCAAAAGTTTAAGAGAAACCCCCTTCTTGGTCAAAATTCCTTGGAAGTCGGTTGACTTTCACAGACAAATTTCACATTCCTCAGATGACCTGTAACTTGTATGGACCATAACTTGAGTTCTATAAATCCAATGGAGGACTTATAGTACTCAAATTAAAGCTAAGAGCATTCTCTACGAGTTTCATTTTGGCCAAAAGTGGAGATGAAACTTGTATCTTGAGATAAGTGGTCTTGAAGTTAGGCACTAAATAGGGGATTTTACCCTGAGAACCCTAATTTAGCAACTCCTCACACCTTGAACTTTTCTTGGATTGATCTTGGAATATCATCTCATGTATCTCAACACAACTATCCATGATTACAAATACCTAGAAATGAGCTTTGATCCTCTTCAATTGCCCAGTTGACTTAGGATTACTCAGATGAAAACCGTAATTGCAACACCTTTAACTGTGGCTCCTCATACTTGGCACAATGAACTGATTGAGCTCCACCATGACCCCCAAGGCACTCTATGATCTCTATCCACACCCTTTCTCCTTTATCAAGACCTCACAATCCACTGACAATCTTCAATTAATCCTCAGATTAGGAGATTAACCACATACAAGCAACTGAACTTCTCAAGAACCCAACCCTCTTCCTGATGACTATGGTGACTTCTCAAGCTTGCATAAGACCTCTAGACAGGCTCCATACTTGATCCCATGTTAAATGAACAATGATATGCTATGCAAATGTTAGATCAATGATATGCTAATGCAATGAAACATAAACCAAGTAAGAAAATGTTAGGCAAATTTTGGGGTGCAACAGCTGCCCCTATTCAAGCGGCTTGGATTTAGTCTGCGACCAACTCGACTACTACGCACGGAAATTCGATGAGTTGAAGACACGAAAAGACTAGATACTAGTTTTTAGAAGTAGATTCAGTTTAGTTTAGTTTAAGTTTAGTTTCGTTTAATCATTTGGAATTTTTCGCATTGTTAATTTCTTTATGTACTACATACAATCGTTTCAATTTTATGTTATTTCAATTCTAGTTTTTATTTAATTATTCTTTTTTTGCATTATTCGTTGTTTGTCGGCTGCTATATTACATTGCCGTATCAATACTAAGCCTAAAAGTCACTGCAAGAACGCCATCAGAGCAAAGTTCTGCGTTCTGCAGATTTTGCTGCTGTGACGACCGTCACAGGACCCTGACGAGCGTCACGCGGGTGACGACCGTCACACATACGTGACGACCGTCACGAACCCAAAAACTGGTATCTGATATAACAGGGTGCATGTTCTCTCCCACTACCCTCATCTCAACTTCCAATCATCAGAACTTCTACCCCACTACAAATTTTCGTTCCCCCCACATTGCACCATATATTTCAACTCCAATCTCAACTTCCAACCACACTTCTGTCAATTCTTCCCACTTTGCAGAAAAACCCCAATCTGCAGAACCCTCTCAATCTCCAACAATGGCGAGAAATGCAGAAACCCCAGATATCAGTAACATTGTCTTCAGCGAAGGTGACCTAGGCGACAGACAGCGGGCAAACTACATCGCATTCCATCAAAGGTCGCTCCAGCCGACTCATTATCCACACATTCCGTCGCTTACGGAGCTCAGACTCCTTGAAGGCGTAACCTGGATGCTTCAAAGAGCAGTCATCTAGAATCTCTGCACCAATCCCCTGCCAACATACGAACAACTCACTCTCGAGTTCTTGAGTTCGTTTACTTACGTCACATCCAGCGGCGACCTTAGCCAACACTCAGGTGCCGCATGCTTCCGGATGTTCGGAACAAACTACCAGGTGAACCAGAACCAGATCGCCACAATCTTACAGCTACCTCGCGGCGACAATGCTCACCGCCGCATCACCGATCAGTTCCAGCATGAAGCTTTCGCGCTATGGTACCAGTTGACCAGCATCAATGCCGATGGTTGGGACTCTCTGCACGCCACACATATCCATAACCCAACCATCCAGTACTTTCACAGAGCCTTGAGCAACACAATCTTCGCCAGAGACAGCAACCATAAGGTGAACTCGAAAGAGCTCTTCTTCCTCCATTGCGTCTTCAACAACGAGCCTGTCAACACCGCTCCGTTCCTGTTGGCTCACATTCAGGCCAACTGCAACCGTGGCTCGAAGCCTTTTTACTTTGGCGGGATTGTCACTGCCATTGCACTTGGGCTGAACCTTGGCGACCGCCTCCAGCACCTCCATTCCATCCCCTCGGTGTTCCTTGACACCGACCACTGTAGAGCCTCCCACCTTATCCGCTCCAGAGCTGACGACAAGTACCATCCGGTAGTGCGCGGCAAGATCGTCCGAAGCATCATCCTTCCGTCCCGCACCCGGACACACCCAGAGGATCGTACCAACTGGTTATTTGACCTCACCGCCCCTCCTGCTGCCGCTGTTCCTACTCAGGACCACACCCAAGGTTCTGACGATGAAATCCAAGCTGAGTTGGACAGGTCCGAGCAACCGGAGGCATCGCAGCCTCCTCCTCCCGAAGGTACATCCTCTCGCCGCCGCCGCCATCATCCAGTGCCCGACTACACAGAAGAGGACCTCCGCCGCTCTCTCGACCAGCAGGCCCAGATACTCGCTATGCTGCAGCAGCAGAATCAGCGAGCAGACCAGTTCGAAGCTTGGCACCGGACTCAAATGCAACAACTTCAAACCGGCCAAGCTACCATCACTGAGAACCTGGCGAATCTGACTTTGCAGGTCGAAGGACTCCGGGACACCGTCTACCACACAGGAGCTATGAGCTATGAGGACCGAGTAGCCCTTGCCAGAGCCAGTGGACGCCGGCGTGGACGTGACCGAGGCAGCGGACGTGATTAGTCATCCATATTTCCTTATTTGTTTACTATATTTCCAGTTTATTTGTACTTTGATTTCAGTTGTATCTCCCTCTCGCATGCTTCAAAATCAGTGGGGACACTGATTGAGATAGTGTGGGAGCGGAGCCTTTATTTCCATTCCACTGTACTTTGAATTTCGTAATTCCTATTTAAACATTTTCTATTTTTAGCAAATAAAGCTCGTTTATATATACTTTTTCCGTTACGCAAACATCCCCACATTATTCAACGTAAACAAAAACTTTCGTTCGTTCCTCAAAAGCAAAAACACCACGAGAATGCACCCGAGTTCAAAACAAGTTTTGAAACTCCAAGGAAACGACAGTTCTAACAAAACCAGTACCGTCCTAACACCTTAGATCTCCGGTTTATGCGAGTCGATTTCACTACCTACGTGTACCAAAGTCTCAAGTGTCTACGCAAACTCAGCCCCAAGTAGTTTATACTAGCAGTCAGCACCATCCTAAAACACTTCTAAGCGAGCGACCGATGCAAATAAGTGTATGATCTCCAAAAAGATGAAAAATCATGAAAAGAGAGCTAAATAGCCCAAAAATATAAGACACGTTTCCTTCTAAGTTAGGTGCTCCTCACCCGAGCATTTAGCCCAACGGCACGAAAACGCATTGAAAAATCAATGACATAAGCTTATGATCAATGAAGAAGATCAAAAACAAAAATGAGATCATATTCACTAACAGGTCGACTTGCCATGAAAGTGTACGGACAACGGGCTTAATGTGATTGCGCTAGAACAAACAGGGTGAACTTGCCGCGAGAACTTTGACACCAAGCTACAGTAGCATGATTGGGGCCGATTTGCATAAAAAGGAGACCTCCGAAGACTTGTACTCCAGTGTCGTCATGATACTCATCTTGTTCCTACCAAGAATCCCGGTTTTTCCCAACTCCGCGAACGAAGAAGCTGCCTCGTGCTTGCAGACCTTTTCATGTTTTACTTGAGGACAAGCAAAGATTCAAGCTTAGGGGAGTTTGATAACACGAAATCGTATATATATTTTGATGCATAATTCAACTAAAGTTTAACCATTTTCGATCCGATTTCGGGTTATTTCCGTGTTATTTGTCTGATGTTTTGCAGGTATTCAACGATCACGTCTAAACAAGGCAACATGAAGAGAAGAAGCAATCTCAGATGAAATATGGACGAAAAAAGAGTGAAAACATCATAAAAAGTGCAGAAGGCTGTTTTTGCTGATGTGACGACCGTCACAGCTCCATGACGAGCGTCACACGGGTGACGACCGTCACACCTTGTGACGACCGTCATGCAGGCAAAAACGCCCCACTTCAATTTCACGTAACAAAAGCAGTTCCAATTCCCACAGAGTGGACCACTACTCCCTGATTTATCTGCCTCAAAGTCCACCATCTTCAATGATAACCGTTAGAATTCCACTTCTATAAAAGGGGAAGAAGGGGACCTCAGAAAGGGAGCCGCATTCATACAACGAAGTGCTGCCAAATTTATTTCCAGAGCATATTTTCCAGTTTAATATTCTTATTTGTTTCTCTTTACCTTTTCCTGCATTCCTTTCATTCTTCTGTAATTTCTACTTTCATTGTACGATCAAATTGGCATAGAGACCAGAATCCTGCCAACATCTGTGGAGGATCTGCCCAAAGGCCAATTGGAATATTTACAGGTTTCTCATTTCAATCGTATTTCCAGTTTTATTATAATGCAAATTATTATTTACTGCTTTTTTTTTATGTTTTATCTTTCCCAAATCCATGTCTAGCTAAACTTGAGTAATCGATATGTGGTAATAATTCGAATGGGATTTGATAACAACTGGTTGAAAAACCTTCTTTTCAAAAGTAATTTATGGTCTGAGTGTTTAAAATTAATTTACTGAATAAACTTCGTCGCGAAAGCGAGAACTTATTTAAAAGTAGTTTTGCCACGAAAGTGGGAAATTAATTAAGATACGAACCAACAAGCGAAAGCTGCGGTAAGGTCAGATAGTAAACACTAGTCATTCGTTTTAATAACAGCGAAAGCACTTTAAAATGAATTAGAACTTAGAGATTTCCAAAAAATAATTTTAACCCCGAATGGGATACGAAAGTGTACGTTTGGCCCTTAGAATTATGATTAGCGTCAATAACCATCGTGAGGCGAGAGTCTTCAAATCACCATTTTCTGCTTAAATAAACTTTGAAAATTATTTCATACACCGGTAACTTGTCAAATCCCTGAAGAACACAGTTACTGCATATCGATTCAATCATTTATAATCTAAGTAGCATTCTTAGTTCCCTATTAGTGACAATCTTATTCCCTTAAACATATTCTACCTAGCTAAACATAGTAACTCCCGAGAACATTAGTTTGATTACGAGTCCCTGTGGGATCGATATCTATTATTACTACGCGATAGACTGTGCACTTGCAGTTAGGTTGTATTAGACATGGAAAGTCGCGATCAAGTTTTTGGCGCCGTTGCCGGGGACCCGTTTAGCCAATAGTGTAACCTTCTATTACGCCGTATAGACTAGGTTAATTATTTTCAATTTTCCTTTACTAGTTCTGTCGATTGTATGCCAAGTAATCGCCCGCAAGGCGATATCTTAAAACCTTCAGTCGCAGAACTAGAACGCTTCTTACATTTAAGAAGTCGAATCATTGAGTACCAACTAAAACAACTCAAACATAACATTCCCGAACCTCTCACTCCCATTCCCAAATCAGAAGAAGAACCAACGATGGCTGAAGGACCTCCAAACAAACCGCTGAAGGCATACGCTACACCCTCTCAGATGGAGCCTAGAAGTAGCATTGCTGCCCCAGCTATTACCCGAAATGATTTTGAGCTAAAACCGTCATTGCTGTCAGCTGTACAACAAAACCAATTCTCAGGAAACGCAACTGAGGATCTGGACGAACATCTAACGAAGTTTGTACAATACGCAGATACAGTGAAAGCAAATGGAGTAACTCCAGACGCGATAAGACTTCGTCTTTTCCCATTCTCTCTTAGAGACAGAGCGTGGACATGGTTGCAATCGTTACCATCCAACTCCGTTACGACGTGGGAGCAATTGAAGAACGTCTTCTTAGCGAGATATTTTCCGCCAAGTAAAACTGCTATGCTTAGAGCTCAAATCAACGGATTTCGACAAAAAGATACTGAATCTCTTTACGAAGCATGGGAACGATTCAAAGATATGATGAGAACATGTCCTCACCACGGTCTAGAAGACTGGGTGACAATCCATACTTTCTATAATGGGCTTCTATACAATACTAGATTGACAATAGACGCTGCCGCGGGCGGTGCACTTATGGATAAGCCATACGATGAAGCCTATCAATTAATCGAAAACATGTCACAAAACCATTGCCAATGGGGAGGTGAACGCACTCCAACAGAGAAAACCACAGCGAAAGGTGGGATGTACGAGATCAGCAGCCTTGAAAAGTTCAACGCTAAAGTAGATGCTCTAGCACAGAAGATAGATAGTCTGACCGTTAACCCCACTGCAACTGTCGCTGCAGTAACTCCAAATTGCGAGTTATGCAGAAGCACCACTCATAATGCGCCCGAATGCCCATTGCTAGCCGGAATCCCATCAGACCAGGTAAATTATGCTCAAGGAAATCCTTACGCAAATACCTATAACCCAGGTTGGCGAAATCATCCAAACTTTTCTTACAAAAGCGAAAATGCATTGCAAATGCCTACTGCTCCGCCAGGATATCAGAAACCAGTTGTTGCTCAGACTGCACCTAGGAAATCAAACCTCGAGTTGATGATGGAAAAATTCATAGCTACTCAAGCTCAAACAAACAAAGAATTCCTGAATCAAAATATACACACTAGCGAGCAAATTAAACAGTTGACCGGAAAAGTAGACGCTTTAGCCATCCACAACAAAATGTTAGAAACACAGATATCACAAGTGGCTCAACAGCAAGCCTCTGCTGTCGCACCTGCTGGCACATTTCCTGGACAACCCGAACAGAATCCAAAAGGCCAAGCAAATGCTGTAATACTAAGAAGTGGAAAAGAATTGGACGAACCGATCGATCCGAGGACCGAAAACTCAGCCATGCAACAAAAACCAACTGAACAAGCAGAAAAGGAATCTGAGTTAGAGAAAAGGAAGACAACGAGAAGGAGGATACCGCAAGTGAAAAAACTCAAGCACCTCCAGCGCCATATAAACCACCTATCTCTTATCCTCAAAGACTAATAAACTCCAAAACTTCAGGACAGTTTAAGAAATTTGTAGAGCTCCTTAAATAGCTGAATATCACTATTCCTTTTACAGAAGCGATAACTCAAATGCCGTCATACGCTAAATTTCTCAAAGAAATCCTGTCGAATAAGAGAAAGATCGAGGATAATGAAACAGTTACACTTACCGCAGAGTGTAGCGCCATTATTCAAAACCGCATGCCTCCTAAATTAAAAGACCCAAGTAGTTTCTCCATACCCTGCGTCATAGGAAAGTTCGTAATAGACAAAGCTCTATGAGATTTAGGAGCAAGTATCAGTGTTATGCCTTTATCTATATGCAAAAAGCTGAATATGGGAGACCTCAGACCAACCAAAATGTCCATACAATTAGCTGACCGATCAGTAAAATACCCCGTTGGAATACTGGAAATCATTCCAGTACGCATAGGACAACTCTACATCCCAACCGACTTCATAATCATGGACATCAAGGAGGACACTGTTACCCCAATTATCCTAGGAAGACCATTCCTAGCTACAGCTGGAGCTATTATAGACGTGAAGAAAGGAAGGCTAACATTCGAAGTAGGAGAAGAAAAGATAGAGTTCATTCTCACCAAGTTCTTACAAGCACCAGCCATAGACGATACCTGCTATTTAGTAGACGAAATTGACGAATGCATAAGAGAACTTGAAAATGAAGAGACCACGTATTCAGAAATAATAAAGATTCAAATACCCGATATTTCTGAAGACGATGATTGGCATAAACCGTATAAAGACGACAGCCTAAGCGAAAGCTTAGCACTGACCCCAAACCATATGCCAGGTCCGAAGAACCCATCTTTAGAACTCAAAACACTACCCAAAAACCTTAGATATGAATTTCTAGATGATGAACTAAAGAGACCAGTGATAGTCAACGCCGACTTAGGACAACCAGAAACCGAAAAGCTATTAGAAGTCCTAAAGAAGTACCCCGCCGTGTTAGGCTATAACATAAGCGATCTAAAAGGTATAAGCCCTTCGATCTGTATGCATCGAATTACAATAGAGGAAGACTCTAAAACCTCTCGAGAGCATTAGAGGAGACTGAACCCCATCCTGAGCACTGTAGTCAGGGATGAAGTAAAGAAATTGCTAGATGCAGGAATCATCTATCCGATCTCCGATAGTGAATGGGTCATCCCAGTTCATGTCGTACCAAAGAAAGGAGGAGCCACAGTAGTTAAAAACGAAAAAGGCGAATCAATAACAAAAAGAGTCATGACTGGAAGCAGGATGTGCATTGATTATAGAAAGCTTAACAAGGCTACACGCAAAGATCACTTCCCGTTACCCTTTATAGACCAAATGTTTGAAAGATTAGCCAAACATTCATATTTCTGCTATCTAGATGGTTACTCAGGATTTTTCCAAATTCCCATCCATCCTGATGACCAAGAAAAGACTACATTCACCTGTCCTTATGGTACTTTTGCTTACCGCCGAATGCCGTTCGGACTCTGTAATGCTCCAGCAACCTTCCAAAGATGCATGATGGCAATCTTTGCAGATTTCATAGACAACATCATGGAAGTATTTATGGACGATTTCTCGGTATGTGGACAAAGTTTCGAAGGATGCCTACAAAACTTAGAAATGGTATTAGAACGTTGTGTAAAAGTAAACCTCGTCCTAAATTGGGAAAAATGCCATTTTATGGTCCGACAAGGAATAGTTCTAGGACATGTCATATCAGATAAAGGAATTGAGGTCGACAAAGCTAAAATAGAGATTATAAAAGATCTTCAACCTCCAAAATCCGTACGAGAGATAAAGAGTTTTCTAGGACATGCCGGTTTCTACAGAAGATTTATAAAAGATTTTTCAAAAATCACAAAACCTTTGACCGGCCTGTTGATGAAAGATGTTGAGTTCGTCTTCAACGACGACTGTTTAAAAGCATTCGAAACATTAAAATCAGCCCTTATCACCGCACCGATTATGCAACCACCCGATTGGCGACTACCGTTCGAAATCATGTGCGATGCGAGTGATTATGCCGTAGGCGCAGTTCTAGGACAAAGGAAGGACAAGAAACTCCATGCCATCTACTATGCCAGTAGAACCTTAGATCCTGCCCAAATGAACTATGCTACCACAGAAAAGGAACTTCTAGCAGTTATATTCGCGCTTGACAAATTCCGTTCTTACTTAGTAGGAGCAAAAATTATCATATACACAGACCACGCTGCCATAAGGTACCTAATAAGCAAAAAGGATGCCAAACCAAGACTGTTGAGATGGATCCCGTTATTACAAGAGTTTGACTTAGAAATCAAAGATAAGAAAGGAACCGAGAATGTTGTTGCAGATCACTTATCCCGAATAGAAGGCATCAGACACGAACCAGTACCGATAAATGACGATTTCCCGTACGAACGTCTGATAGCCAAATTAGAAAGTGACACACCCAACTCAATCTCGGAAGATCCAGAATTCGAAAAAGCCGTAGAAGCCGTCTATGCCCAAGTCACATTACCTTGGTATGCTGACATCGTTAATTACCTCGCTGCGGGCATGCTTCCACCGGATCTCACTTATCAGCAAAAGAAGAAATTCTTCCACGATCTGAAACTCTATTATTGGGACGAACCTCTACTCTTCAAGAGAGGGGCCGACAACATATACCGTCGTTGTGTCCTAGAGGAAGAAATAGAAAATATCATTTCCCAATGCCATTCAGCACCATACGGTGGTCATGCTAGTACATCCAAGACGTGCGCTAAGATTCTTCAAGCCGACTTATTCTGGCCTAACCTCTGGAAAGACGTTCACATCGCTGTGCAAAAGTGCGATCGATGCCAACGAACTGGCAACACCTCACGACGCAATGAAATGCCTCAGAAAGGAATCTTAGAGGTAGAAATCTTCGACGTCTGGGGAATAGATTTCATGGGACCATTCCCATCTTCTTTTGGTAATAACTACATACTCGTCGCTGTAGACTACGTGTCTAAATGGATAGAAGCCATAGCTGCTCCAACAAACGACGCACGAGTAGTAATCAAACTCTTCAAAAACACAATCTTTCCTAGATTCGGTGTACCAAGACTCGTCATTAGTGACGGCGGATCTCACTTCATATTGTGAATATTCGATAAACTTCTCTCTAAATATGGAGTCCGACACCAAGTAGCTACACCTTATCATCCGCAAACTAGTGGACAAGTAGAGGTCTCGAATAGGGAAATAAAACAGATATTGGAAAAGACTGTCGCTACCTCAAGGAAAGATTGGTCGTCAAAGCTACAAGAAGCTTTATGGGCTTATAGGACCGCTTTTAAGACACCAATAGGTACTACACCCTACAAATTAGTTTACGGTAAATCCTGCCATCTCCCTGTAGAATTAGAGCATAAGGCCTTCTAGGCCATTAAGACACTCAATTTCAACTACATCGAGGCAGGAGAAAAGCGAATCTTGAACTTACACGAATTGGAAGAACTTCGATTAGACACTTACGAAAATGCCCGTATCTACAAAGAACGAACTAAAAAGTGGCATGATAAACGTTCAGTCAAGAAACAATTCAGTGTGGGAGACATCGTACTGCTATTTAATTCAAGATTAAAACTCTTCCCAGGTAAACTAAAATCTAGGTGGTCTGGACCTTATGAAGTGACTAAAGTACTTCAGAGTGGAGCTGTTGAAATTACCGATAAGATGAATGCACCGTTTATCGTAAACGGGCAACGTCTAAAACATTATAATAAGAACGACAACAATCCTCAAGTTAGCAGTATAACATTGCTTGAGCTTCCAGCTCAAACACCCGAATAGCTTCTCACCAAGCTATCGTCAGGCTTTAGACGTTAAAAACAGCGCTTACTGGGAGGCAACCCAATTTCCCTCGTTATTGTATTTCATTTTTCTTTAAAATTTTACTTTGAAAATCCAACAAAAATTCTAAACTTATAATTACTACCACTTTCTACTTTCGTTTGTTTTCATATTTTTATTTTTATTTTTATTTTTCTCTTTTGTCTTTTGTTTCTACCGCTTTTCGTTTTTAAAAATCCTGACTTCAATCTCCTGTTTTAAACTTTTCAGGATTTTTAAAGTCTTCAAAACATTCCTTCTGTTTTCTCCGAATTACCTGCGAGTATAGCCGAGTACGACTTCACAAAGGTTCATTTTCGAGGACTAGCTCAAAAGGCAAGATTTGCAGCACTAACCGAAAGAGAATTCGCCTTAACGCTGTATTATGATAAGGCTACCATGGATAAAATAGGAATCATAGATAGCATTCAATACCTGTTCAATCAACTGGGTTGGGAGAACACTGCTCTGAAAACACGTTTTGCTACTTATAAGGATCTTACCTATGAATTCCTTAGTTCTTTCAGATACATACCCAACTATGGTTTTGGATCCAACACAGAGCTGATTACCTTCCGAATGTTTGGAATGGACCAAACCCATAGCCGGATGTCACTAGCTAACCTCCTAGGATTTCCTAGCGGACCGCATGTGTTCATCAGTGCAGAAGATGACGATATTGATTTTCAACTCGATCAATTCTGGGGTAGAATCACAGGCGACTATCACCCTGAACCAGACAGAATGTACAATGATGATATTCATAACCCAGCCTTCAGATACTTCCATAAGATACTAGCTCACACCTTGTTTGGGAAAGAAGAAAATATTACTACAGTATCTAAAGAGGAGTTATTCATCATGTTCTGTGCTTCTCAGGGACGTACAGTAAATGCAGTGCCTTTCATAATGAGATCTTTCAAACGCCTCACGCAGGAACCACAGACACCTATTCTTATAGGAGGCCTCGTGACAATGATTGCCCACGAGCTTGGCCTTAGATTCCACTTAAATGCAAGCACTCGTTTTGGCACCATCCGACCCATGAATATACAATTCTGCTTTAACAGGCGCATTTTAGGAACTATGGGACCTGGACCGTATGAGTACCTCATTAACGAAAAACTAGTACAGCTATTCACACTGCCTGATCATCTGATGACAAGTATCCACAACAAGGACAACTGGCTCTATGAATTGGATGAGCCTATGAGACCTCCTTCACCACAGTCAACACCACAGAACTATATGTATGACAGTGACCACATCTCTGAGGCACACGACTATATGTACTATGAGGACGCTGTATCCGAAGCTGAAGTAGACCCTACGACTCCTCCGCACTACAACACCTATCCTGAGCCTATCCCTGAGGAGACCACCGACAAAATGGATACCGTTTTACTCCGATTGGACGACGTTGATGCAACTTTGACTAATGTAAAAGCTGACATCGCAGGCATGCACAGCGAACTGGTAGGCTTCATGGATTTAGTCTGCGACCAACTCGACTACTACGCACGGAAATTCGATGAGTTGAAGACACGAAAAGACTAGATACTAGTTTTTAGCAGTAGATTCAGTTTAGTTTAGTTTAAGTTTAGTTTCGTTTAATCATTTGGAATTTTTTGCATTGTTAATTTCTTTATGTACTACATACAATCGTTTCAATTTTATGTTATTTCAATTCTAGTTTTTATTTAATTATTCTTTTTTTGCATTATTCGTTGTTTGTCGGCTGCTATATTACATTGCCATATCAATACTAAGCCTAAAAGTCACTGCAAGAACGCCCTCAGAGCAAAATTCTGCGTTCTGCAGATTTTGCTGCTGTGACGACCGTCACAGGACACTGACGAGCGTCACGTGGGTGACGACCGTCACACATACGTGACGACCGTCACGAACCCAAAAACTGCTATCTGATATAACAGGGTGTGTGTTCTCTCCCACTACCCTCTTCTCAACTTCCAATCATCAGAACTTCTACCCCACTACAAATTTTCGTTCCCCCCACATTGCACCATATATTTCAACTCCAATCTCAACTTCCAACCACACTTCTGTCAATTCTTCCCACTTTGCAGAAAAACCCCAATCTGCAGAATCCTCTCAATCTCCAACAATGGCGAGAAATGCAGAAACCCCAGATATCAGTAACATTGTCTTCAGCGAAGGTGACCTAGGCGACAGACAGCGGGCAAACTACATTGCATTCCATCAAAGGTCGCTCCAGCCGACTCATTATCCACACATTCCGTCGCTTACGGAGCTCAGATTCCTTGAAGGCGTAACCTGGATGCTTCAAAGAGCAGTCATCTAGAATCTCTGCACCAATCCCATGCTAACATACGAACAACTCACTCTCGAGTTCTTGAGTTCATTTACTTACGTCACATCCAGCGGCGACCTTAGCCAGCACTCAGGTGCCACATGCTTCCGGATGTTCAGAACAAACTACCAGGTGAACCAGAACCAGATCGCCACAATCTTACAGCTACCTCGCGGCGACAATGCTCACCGCCGCATCACCGATCAGTTCCAGCACGAAGCTTTCGCGCTGTGGTACCAGTTGACCAGCATCAATGCCGATGGTTGGGACTCTCTGCACGCCACACATATCCATAACCCAACCATCCGGTACTTTCACAGAGCCTTGAGCAACACAATCTTCGCCAGAGACAGCAACCATAAGGTGAACTCGAAAGAGCTCTTCTTCCTCCATTGCGTCTTCAACAACGAGCCTGTCAACGCCGCTCCGTTCCTGCTGGCTTACATTCAGGCCAACTGCAACCGTGACTCGAAGCCATTTTACTTTGGCGGGATTGTCACTGCCATTGCACTTGGGCTGAACCTTGGCGACCGCCTCCAGCACCTCCATTCCATCCCCTCGGTGTTCCTTGACACCGACCACTGCAGAGCCTCCCACCTTATCCGCTCCAGAGCTGACGGCAAGTACCATCCGGTAGTGCGCGACAAGATCGTCCGAAGCATCATCCTTCCGTCCCGCACCCGGACACACCCAGAGGATCGTACCAACTGGTTATTTGACCTCACCGCCCCTCCTGCTGCCGCTGTTCCTACTCAGGACCACACCCAAGGTTCTGACGATGAAATCCAAGCTGAGTAGGACAGGTCCGAGCAACCGGAGGCATCGCAGCCTCCTCCTCCCGAAGGTACATCCTCTCGCCGCCGCCATCATCCAGTGCCCGACTACACAGAAGAGGACCTCCGCCGCTCTCTCGACCAGCAGGCCCAGATACTCGCTATGCTGCAGCAGCAGAATCAGCGAGCAGACCAGTTCGAAGCTTGGCACCGGACTCAAATGCAACAACTTCAAACCGGCCAAGCTACCATCATTGAGAACCTGGCGAATCTGACTTTGCAGGTCGAAGGACTCCGGGACACCGTCTATCACACAGGAGCTATGAGCTATGAGGACCGAGTAGCCCTTGCCAGAGCCAGTGGACGCCGGCGTGGACGTGACCGAGGCAGCGGACGTGATTAGTCATCCATATTTCCTTATTTGTTTACTATATTTCCAGTTTATTTGTACTTTGATTTCAGTTGTATCTCCCTCTCGCATGCTTCAAAATCAGTGGGGACACTGATTGAGATAGTGTGGGAGCGGAGCCTTTATTTCCATTCCACTGTACTTTGAATTTCGTAATTCCTATTTAAACATTTTCTATTTTTAGCAAATAAAGCTCGTTTATATATACTTTTTCCGTTACGCAAACATCCCCACATTATTCAACGTAAACAAAAACTTTCGTTCGTTCCTCAAAAGCAAAAGCACCACGAGAATGCACCCGAGTTCAAAACAAGTTTTGAAACTCCGAGGAAACGACAGTTCTAACAAAACCAGTACCGTCCTGACACCTTAGATCTCCGGTTTATGCGAGTCGGTTTCACTACCTACGTGTACCAAAGTCTCAAGTGTCTACGCAAACTCAGCCCCAAGTAGTTTATACTAGCAGTCAGCACCATCCTAAAACACTTCTAAGCGAGCGACCGATGCAAATAAGTGTATGATCTCCAAAAAGATGAAAAATCATGAAAAGAGAGCTAAATAGCCCAAAAATATAAGACACGTTTCCTTCTAAGTTAGGTGCTCCTCACCCGAGCATTTAGCCCAACGGCACGAAAACTCATTGAAAAATCAATGACATAAGCTTATGATCAATGAAGAAGATCAAAAACAAAAATGAGATCATATTCACTAACAGGTCGACTTGCCATGAAAGTGTACGGACAACGGGCTTAATGTGATTGCGCTAGAACAAACAGGGTGAACTTGCCGCGAGAACCTTGACACCAAGCTACAGTAGCATGATTGGGACCGATTTGCATAAAAAGGAGACCTCCGAAGACTTGTACTCCAGTGTCATCATGATACTCATCTTGTTCCTACCAAGAATCCCGGTTTTTCCCAACTCCGCGAACGAAGAAGCTGCCTCGTGCTTGCAGACCTTTTCATGTTTTACTTGAGGACAAGCAAAGATTCAAGCTTAGGGGATTTTGATAACACGAAATCGTATATATATTTTGATGCATAATTCAACTAAAGTTTAACCGTTTTCGATCCGATTTTGGGTTATTTCCGTGTTATTTGTCTGATGTTTTGCAGGTATTCAACGATCACGTCTAAACAAGGCAACATGAAGAGAAGAAGCAATCTCAGATGAAATATGGACGAAAAAAGAGTGAAAACATCATAAAAAGCGCAGAAGGCTGTTTTTGCTGATGTGACGACCGTCACAGCTCCATGACGAGCGTCACACGAGTGACGACCGTCATGCAGGCAAAAACGCCCCACTTCAATTTCACGTAACAAAAGCAGTTCCAATTCCCACAGAGTGGACCACTACTCCCTGATTTATCTGCCTCAAAGTCCACCATCTTCAATGATAACCGTTAGAATTCCACTTCTATAAAAGGGGAAGAAGGGGACCTCAGAAAGGGAGCCGCATTCATACAACGAAGTGTTGCCAAATTTATTTCCAGAGCATATTTTCCAGTTTAATATTCTTATTTGTTTCTCTTTACCTTTTCCTGCATTCCTTTCATTCTTCTGTAATTTCTACTTTCATTGTACGATCAAATTGGCATAGAGACCAGAATCCTGCCAACATCTGTGGAGGATCTGCCCAAAGGCCAATTGGAATATTTACAGGTTTCTCATTTCAATCGTATTTCCAGTTTTATTATAATGCAAATTATTATTTATTGCTTTTTTTATGTTTTATCTTTCCCAAATCCATGTCTAGCTAAACTTGAGTAATCGATATGTGGTAATAATTCGAATGGGATTTGATAACAACTGGTTGAAAAACCTTCTTTTCAAAAGTAATTTATGGTCTGAGTGTTTAAAATTAATTTACTGAATAAACTTCGTCGCGAAAGCGAGAACTTATTTAAAAGTAGTTTTGCCACGAAAGTGGGAAATTAATTAAGATACGAACCAACAAGCGAAAGCTGCGGTAAGGTCAGATAGTAAACACTAGTCATTCGTTTTAATAACAGCGAAAGCACTTTAAAATGAATTAGAACTTAGAGATTTCCAAAAAATAATTTTAACCCCGAATGGGATACGAAAGTGTACGTTTGGCCCTTAGAATTATGATTAGCGTCAATAACCATCGTGAGGCGAGAGTCTTCAAATCACCATTTTCTGCTTAAATAAACTTTGAAAATTATTTCATACACCGGTAACTTGTCAAATCCCTGAAGAACACAATTACTGCATATCGATTCAATCATTTATAATCTAAGTAGCATTCTTAGTTCCCTATTAGTGACAATCTTATTCCCTTAAACATATTCTACCTAGCTAAACATAGTAACTCCCGAGAACACTAGTTTGATTACGAGTCCCTGTGGGATCGATATCTATTATTACTACGCGATAGACTGTGCACTTGCAGTTAGGTTATATTAGACATAGAAAGTCACGATCATTAAATACCAGAGAACCCGGAAATTTGCTAACCGAAGAAATAAACTTCCAAACTGCTTGGGAACACTACATCCAAACAGTTGAATCCGGTTGTCACGGCGACAACTGATCAATCCTTCAATAAAGAGCCTTACTTCAATCTCAACCACTTGTGTGACGCCACAGGTGTTGAGTCAACAATAAACGCTGCAATAAGCGAGCACTACGTAAAGCACGACATCAATATCTTTGACCCTTCATTTCCGCAGAAACGGGCATACGCTAAATAAAAGTGCGGATCGTCAATATCTCTGACCTTCCATTTCCTAAAACACGGGTATACGCTAAATAAAAGTGCGGATCGTCAATATCTCTGACCTTCCATTTCCTAAGAAGTGGGCATACGCTAAATAAAAGCGAGTATCGTCAATATCTCTGACCTTCCATCTCCTAAGAAACGGGCATATGCTAAATAAAAGCGAGTATCGTCAATATCTCTGACATTCCATCTCCTAAGAAACGGGCATACACTAAATAAAAGCGAGTAATGTTAATATCTCTGACCTTCCATTTCCTAAGAAATAGGCATACGCTAATAAAAGCGAACTGTCAATATCTCTAACCCTCCATTTCCTAAGAAACGGGCATACGCTAAATAAAAGTGCAGATCGTCAATATCTTTGACCTTCCATTTCCTCGGAAATAGGCATACACTAAATAAAAATGCAAACTGTCAATATCTCTGACCTTCCATTTCCTCGAAAACAGGCATACACTAAATAAAAGTGTGAACTGTCAATATCCTTGATCTTCCATTTCCACAGAAACGGGCATACGCTAAATAAAAGCGAGTATTGTCAATATCTCTGACCTTCCATTTCCTAAGAAACAGGTATACGCTAATAAAAGCGAGTACTGAGCATCCGAAGACTTGAACAAACAACTCTGCGGGGAATTTCTGACATCCGCTGCCAGACATCCATCTTGAACGAAAATGGGTAACAAATTCGAAGGTATAATCATGAAATCTTTTAATGCTGACGTAACAACCATCCGAGGAAAACTCTACTGGGGAAATTCTGACGTCAACCGCCAGACATTTACCTTGAAGACACGTAATGACTTCAACGGTCTAATTCCTGAAATCTTTCTTTTAGAATACTGACATAACAGCAATCCGAGGAAATTTCCGCTGGGGAAGAAGAGAAACTTAACCAAGCAACTCTGATGAGGGAGTACATGATAGGACGAACGTGATCATCACATATCTCAGGCTAAGAATTTGAACATCTGAAACCATCCTGAACAAGAATTCCAAACCTGCAGGGAAAACCTGAAAACAAAGAGGTAACCAACCTGACTTATGTTTCAAAAATGCACATGTTTAACAATGGCGTAATGCTCCATACGAGATGGAATGCTACATATTTGGGTAAGTTGATATGCCATGCAGGTATGATGCAAATGCAGGCTCGGGCTGCTGGAGCAAACTGGATACAACAAAACCGCTCCAGCAAAATAAATGCTGAAGACAAAGCCAACTCCGCTGGGGATAACCAGGTATCACATAATTATTCCAGCAAAATAAATGCTGAAAAGGGTAAGCCGACTCCACTGGGGAAAGAAGCAATCCTGCTGAGGAACAAAAAGAGCCATCCTGGGGATTACATCATTGTCGGACCGCTTGCTAGCTCGCATCCAACTCTTCTGGGGATAAAAAAGTGGCTCCCATCTGCCGGGGAAGGATAGAATCACATAAAGCCTGCTCCTACGTTAAAGGACTCCGGCTGGGGGAACACGATCCCTGGGCCATCTGCTGCGGTGAAAGTAACGAACCTGCAAAAAATGAGCAACAACAAGATATCCCATACAACAAGAAATATCCAGGTCAATAGCCGTGACAATCGCTCAGTCAATTCAGAGTTTTAACAATTATTGTCCAAGGCCCGCAAGTTTATGCACGTGCAAGTTTATCAAAAACATCGGCGTTTTCCATAAACAAAACATCAAAAGTTAAAACAAGAACAAAAAATCAAGTATTGAATAGTATGCGTTTTATTGATAACGAGCCTGTAAGTAGGCAAAGTTTTATACAATGGATGCAACTCCTGAAAAGAGGAAGCTACAAGACAAATAAAAATATGCACAGAGGTACAAAGAAATTTGTATACATGTCGACAACATGGTACAGACAAACACCATGAGCTGATCCTCCTATGACTCGCCTGACTCCGACGCTTTTCCGGTACTCTGTCCTCGGAAGAGATTGACTTGGATAATCGACCCTCAGGTACTCCCAAACCACTAAGCAATGCAGTATCAAAATCGGACCGCATTCATTTGCTTTTTCAATCCCTAACTTTTTCCTGAATCGCCCTTTGCGGGTTTTCAATTCACCGGGATACCCTTTTTTGCCGAAGTCGCCTTCTCAGGTTTTCGACTTCGCGGGTGTACATCTTTTCATTTTTATCCCTAATATTTGCCCGAACCTTTTTTTTTCTTTTTGGTTCGCCGGGATGCATCATTTTTGCCTGGACTTTCTTTTTTTCTGTCCAGCGGGTCTCTTTAAGCAAAGTATTTTTTAACTGCGTTCGAGTTCACAGGGGATGAAAAATCCTCGCCATCCATGGTGGACAACAGTAAGGCTCCTCCAGAGAAGATCTTTCGCACAATGTATGGACCTTCATAGTTAGGAGTCCATTTGCCCCTGTGATCTGACTGTGGTGGGAGAATCTTCTTTAGCACAAGATCGCCCGTCTGAAAGCTTCGAGGGCGCACCTTCTTGTCGTAGGCTTTCTTCATCCGACTCTGATATAACCGACCATATGCGATAGATGCAAGTCTATTCTCATCCATCAAACTGAGCTGATTCAATCTATTCCTTACCCACTCCGCCTCATTAAGTTGGACATCAAACAATACTCTTAAGGAAGGAATCTCAACTTCTAATGGTAGGACAACCTCCATACCATACACCAGTGAGAAAGGTGTTTCCCCGGTTGATGTGCGTACCGTCGTACGATAACCGTGCAAAGCGAAGGGCAACATCTTGTGCCAGTCTTTGTATGTTACAACCATCTTCTGAACTATCTTCTTGATATTCTTATTGGCCGCCTCAACAGCGCCATTCATCTTGGGCCGATAGGGAGATGAATTATGATGCTTAATCTTGAAATTCTGGCACAATTCTTTCATCATTTTGTTATTCAGGTTCGAACCATTGTCAGTAATGATTCTTTCGGGGATGTCGTAACGACAAATGATATCCTTTTTAATAAACCGGGCTACCACTTGTTTGGTAACATTAGCGTAAGACGCTGCTTCAACCCATTTGGTGAAGTAATCGATAGCTACCAAAATGAACCGGTGTCCATTGGATGCGGTGGGCTCAATTTTGCCAATCATATCAATGCCCCACATGGAGAAAGGCCACGGGGACGCCATAACGTTCAAAGGGCTCGGCGGCACCTGAATCTTGTCTGCATAAATCTGGAATTTATGGCATTTCTTCGCAAACTTAAAACAGTCTCTATCCATTATCATCCAATAATACCCTGCCCGTAATAACTTTCGAGATATAGCGTGTCCGCCGGCGTACGTGCCAAAGGTTCCCTCGTGGACCTCCTCCATGAGTAGATTAACTTCTTTCTCATCAACACATCGCAAAAGCACCAAATCATGGTTTCTCCTATACAGAACACCATCTGGATTCAAGTAAAAATTGCCAGCCAATCTCCTAAGAGTCTGCTTATCGCGGCTAGATGCCCCAGTCAGATACTCTTGGTTCTTTAGGAAATTCTAGATATCAAAATACCACGGCTTGCCATCGGAAGCTTCCTCAATGGCGAATATGAAGGCGGTCATATCAAGGCGAGAGATAACTATTCTGGGAGCCTCATTCCAGAAGTTAACTTTGTACATGGAAGACAAAGTCGCAATAGCGTCAGCCATCTAATTTTCTGCCCTTGGCACATGATGAAACTCTACCCGGTCAAAGAAAGGCAACAGTCTCCTTGCATAATTCATATACGGTATCAAATTGGGCTGACAGGTCTCCCATTCACCCTTGATCTGGTTCACGACTAGCGCGAAGTCTCCATACACATCAAGATTTTTAATTCTCAAATAAATAGCCTCCTCGAGACCCATGATACACGCCTCATATTCAGCTTCGTTATTAGTAAATGGGAAGGTCAATCTGGTAGTGAACGGGATGTGCGTCCCATGGGGAGTCGTGATGATTGCCCCAATTCCACTTCCATATGAATTCACAGCACCGTCAAAAATCAATTGCCATTGGGAACCCGACTCAGGACCTTCACCATGCAACGACTCTTCGCAATCTTTCATCTTTAAGTACATGATATCCTCGTCAGGAAAATCAAATTTCATCGGCTGATAATCATCGATTGGCTGCTCAGCCAAGTACTCTGACAGTACGCTACCTTTGATAGCCTTTTGCGAGACATACTGTATATCGTACTCTGTCAGTACCATTTGCCATCGGGCAATCCTTCCTGAAAGTTCCTATTTTTCAAAGACGTATTTGATCGGATCCATCTTCGAAATCAGCATGGTTGTATGGTTTAGCATGTATTGTCTCAGACGTTTGGCAGCCCAAGCAAGTGCACAACACGTCTTTTCGAGCATTGAGTAACGAGACTCACAGTCTATGAACTTTTTACTCAAGTAATAGATCGCATGCTCTTTTCGTCCGGTCTCGTCATGTTGACCGAGAACACAACCCATACTGTTCTCAAGAACTGTCAAGTACATGATCAGTGGTCTCCCGGCTACTGGGGGTATCAAAATTGGAGGTTCCTGCAAGTACTCTTTTATTTTTTCAAACGCCTTCTGACAATTTTTGTTCCAAACAATTGCCTGATCTTTTTTCAACAATTTAAACATTGGCTCACACGTGGCAATAAGGTGAGATATGAACCTGGCAATGTAGTTCAACCTCCCCAAAAAACCACAAACCTCTTTCTCTGTTTTTGGCGCTGGCATTTCTTGTATTGCTTTTATTTTAGCAGGATCAACCTCTATTCCTTTTTCGCTAACAATGAACCTCAGTAGCTTACCAGATCTCACCCCGAAGGTGCACTTATTAGGATTCAGCCTCAGCCTGAACTTCCTAAGCCTCTCAAATAATTTCAGAAGATTCACCAGATGCTCTTCCTCCGTCTGGGATTTGGCAATCATATCGTCAACATAGACCTCGATCTCTTTATGCATCATGTCATGAAAGAGCGTAGTCATAGCACGTTGATATGTTGCCCCAACGTTCTTCAAACCAAAGGGCATCACTTTGTAGCAGAACGTTCCCCACGGGATAATAAAACTTGTTTTCTCCATATCCTCCAGCGCCATCTTAATCTGATTATAGCCCGAAAAACCGTCCATGAAGGAAAACACAGAGAATTGAGCAGTGTTGTCGACCAACACATCAATATGAGGAAGCGGGAAGTCATCCTTAGGGCTCGTCTTGTTCAGATCCCGATAGTCAACGCACATCCGCACCTTACCATCTTTCTTTGGTACAAGTACTATATTGGCGACCCAAGGAGGGTAAGTTGTAACAGCCAGGAAACCAGCATCCCATTGTTTCTGTACTTCCTCTTTAATCTTTACGGCCATATCTGGTTTAGTTCTCTTGAGTTTCTGCTTGACCGGCAGACAGTCTTCACGCAATGGCAAGCGATGGACCACAATATCAGTATCTAACCCAGGCATATCTTCATAAGACCAAGCAAAGATGTCACTATACTCTCGAAGCATCTCGACAAGTCTCTGCTTGATATCGCTTTGCAGCGCAGCCCCTATCCGGACATTCTTGACAATCTCTTCCGAACCCAAATTAATGACCTCGATATCCTCCTAATGAGGCAGAATGATTCTCTCTTCTTGTTTCAACAGACGAGTTATCTCTTCTGGTAAGTCGTCGTCCTCAACAATCTCTTCTTCGGCTTGAAATATCGGGTGCTCAAAGTTGAAGCGAGTCATAGGAAGATCTTGATCGGTGTCATCTGAAATATGGATCGTCCTGCAAGAGAAAGGGTTAAATGCTTCAAATGATATGCAAACGAAGCATACAACCACATCGCCATTTTATTATAAAAATAAAAATAGAAAAACAGGGATCACAAAATTTGTATGAGGAAAACGCTTTTATTTAGTGATTAAAACAAAACATACACATAAGCAAGTAGTCCCTGAAATAAAATCGCTATTCCCCGGGTAGGACATAGGATTGTACAATAAATCGAAAAACAAAGCATTGCTGTTTCAGCGTCACTTGAATAAAGTCTTGGATAGACCAGTTGCAGAGGCTCTGTCCTGGCTCGTTGGGCTTGATCCATGAATCCATGTCACAGTCGCTATCGCCTTCTTCACTGTCAGACACAGCATTGATCTGCTCAAAACTGACTCCTCCTGGAGTGAACACGATCGGCCCTTGGAACTTTGGCTTGCTCTGTGATGCAGATGACGACGATGGGCGATACCCCAAGCCGAACTTGTCCTGGTTGACAGGAATCTCCAGAACTTGACCCCAACCTTTGGTCTCACCGGCCTGAACTACCGCTTGGGCTTCTCTGTACGACGACATAGCTACCTCTGGCCCCTTGTTAATGACAGGAGATTTGTCTGTGATCTGCACTCCTTCAAAGGATTGGCACAAAGTCTCATGGATTTCTCCATCCACTTCAACATATTTAAACGATGACAGGTGACTGACCAGAATGTCTTCCTCCCCACATATGGTGACAATGCTACCACCGACCGCATACTTAAGCTTTTGGTGCAACGTCGATGTTACAGCCCCTGCAGCATAGATCCACGGTCGTCCAAGCAAACAACTATAAGCTGGCTGTATGTCCATGATATAGAACACAATATCAAACACTTCTGGACCGACCTGGATCGGCAAAGTCAATTCTCTGAATATAGACCTTCTAGTCCCATCAAATGCCCTCACCACCAAGTCGCTTGGCATGCAGATTACACCTCAGGTATCTAGCTTTAACAATGCTTTCTTGGGCAAGACTTTTAGGGATGAACCGGTATCGACCAGGACATGGGACATAACAGTGCCCCTACACTCCACCGAGATATGCAACGCACTGTTATGGTTGCGGCCCCTGGGCGTCAAATCAAAATCAGTAAAGCCAAGGCCATGCCCCGCATTCACGTGTGCAATCACTCCTTCGATCTGATTCACAGATATCTCATGGGGTACGTAGGCAGCGTCTAAAGCTTTCAACAACGCGTTCTGGTGAGCCTCGAAACAAAGCAGCAATGACAAGATTGATATTTTGGAAGGCATCTGTTGCAGATGATCGACAATTTTGTAATCGCTCTTCCGAATTAATCTCATGAATTCTTCTACGTCTTTGGTCAAAGCCTCTTTTTCCTTCTCCTGCGAAGGTCCTTCTCCATCGACTTTACCCTTCCCCCTGGCAGCTTTCTCAGCTTCTACTTCTGGTGACGCAAAGATTCTACCACTGCGGGTTACGCCCCCTGCCCCCACAAGATTATCAATTGATCATACAGGCGGGCTTGGCAGGTTAATCTTCTCCCCATTGCAATAAACTTCCGCCTCGTAATTCCAGGGGATGGCTTTAGTACTTTCATACAGAATAGGCCCTGCTTTGGTTATGGTGATAGTCGGCCTCTTGGGAGGTGCCGATATTTTGACAGTCTTGAACGGTATCATAATCGTTGCAACTTCACCCTACTTCTTAGCTTTTGCCTCAACAGGCTTATCTTCAGCAGTGCGATCAAATTGCAGCGTACCTTCGTCGATCAGCCTTTGAATACCACTTCTCAAGTTATTACAACCCTCAGGCTGGGCCAAACAGTCAATACAATCAGCATCACAACCAAGGAACACCCCCCTTTCAGTAATCTGCTCTTGACAAAACCCAAAGGCGTTTTCAACTCGTCCACATTCATAACCAGATTCAGACTAGCATCTTCCAATACAGCCCCCACCTTTGCAGTTCCATGAGGCGGCATCAGATTCTTCTCAATATTGGGCACTTCGTTACCAAAGTTTATAGCCTTGCTATCTATCAAATCTTGCACCTTGTGCTTGAATGCTTGGCAATTCTCGATGGTATGACCGGGTGCCCCGGAGTGGAAATCGCAATGTGCATTAACATCATACCCATAAGGAGGCGTGCCCTTCGGCGGAGCTAGCGTCCTTTTCTCAACCAGCTGCAACTGTAACAGAGTCGGAAGAAGCTGAGCATACGGTAGCGGAGGTGCATCAAAGACTCTTTTCACAGCCCTATCCCTACCTTGATATCTCTGTGGAGCAACGTTCTGTCGTCCCTGTTGCTGTTGTGGTTGTTGTTGTTGTTGTTGTTGTTGTTGTTGTTGTTGTTGTTGAGGTACAAGAATTGTTACACTGGCGACCTGTTGCCTGTGCCAATTCCGACTTCTATCCCTTCTCCGATCACTACATACTGAATTGGTGTCTCCCTGTCTCTTGTTCCCAAAATCCTTTTTACCACCTCCAGTTGAGGTTGACTCACCCGCTTAAATCTTACCAATCTTAACACCATTCTCGATACGTTCCCCAAAGAGTATCAGCTCGGAAAAATTATCCGTTGTACAATTGATCAGCCTGTCATAGTACAACCCAGAGAAAGTGGCCACAAACATGTCCACCAACTCCTGCTCTACCATGGGTGGGTGCACCCTGGCATCTAGCTCACGCCACCTCTGGGTGTACTCTTTGAAACTTTCGTTATTCTTCTGAGAGAGATTTTAGAGTTGGACCCTGTTCGGCGCAAGGTCACTGTTGTATTGGTAATGCTTGACAAAAGCCTATGCTAATTCCTTCCAACTACTGATTTGAGTAGGCTCTAACCCCATGTACCATTCCAATGACGGTCCCGACAAGCTGTCCTGGAAAAAATGCATCAACATATTTTCGTCATCAGAATAGGCGGACATTCTCTGGTAGTAAGATCGCACGTGAACTCTCGGGCAAGTATCCCCCTTATACTTGTCAAATGTGGGCGCTTTGAATTTGATTGGTACCCTCAAGCCCGAGACCAATCCCATGTTAGCCATGTCCATCCCCGTGGAGTTCTGATTAGCAAGATTCCTCATCTGTTCTTCCAACAACCTGAACCTTCTATCATTGTCAGCGGGCATTTCAAGATCCCTGCCCGGAGGAGGGAAAGCATCTTCCTGGCGATCTTCGCCCTAGTGAGAATCCTCATTACCATACTCAGCATAAGCAGTATGAGGACCAAAACCAGCCTGATTGATTCTAGGACCGTATCCCATATTACCAAAACCTTGATTTCCAGCACCTGGCCCAAAACCAGCATTGTGAACGCCCATTCCAACACCATTGTGGCTTGCATTGCCGAAACCCTGATTGCCGTAACCCTGATTTCTATAACCTTGATTTCCATAGCCTTGATTACCACCAAAACCAGCGTTGCCAATACCAATACCTATACCAGTATTCCCAGTGCCAACATTGAAACCAGCATTCCCCGTCACATCCACATTCTCCGCTCTGTTATCATTCTCAGTCGTATTGAGGACAACCACCGGTACTGTGTCATCTGCTCGAGGAGTCCCGACTCGAGAAGGATGATTAGCAAATCCGCCATGTAGCACTCCCTGACTATCAACCCTAGCAATCAGAGGCTGCACCAGAGTTTGCAGCTGCTCCTGGCCCTTGGCCACAGTCTCCATCACCTGCATGAACTACGCCATTCTATCGCGCATCTCTTGCATCTCGGTATGCATCTGATCCATGGCTTTCTTACAATTGCTTCTGGTAGAATAGCGATGAATTCGCTGATCTGCAATCCTGGAACCTGCATCAACAGAGGGTTAGGAGAACAGTACAAGGTACCTGCTATGCGAATGATTTATGCAAATGCAAACGTGTGTCTGTGCGTTAGGGAGATTTTTCCCCCGATTCAAGTGCCAGAGTGCAAGTGCTGATAACAAGAAGTCCGGATCTAGTCACTGGAATAACATCTCATATATAGATGGGCCAACAAGGCAGTAGTACAAGGTCAATGAATACAAAGAGAATCAATATCATGACCTCAACCAACAGGCCTGGTGATGGTCAGCTTACAGCAAGAATCAGAAAAATATAAAGAGTTACAAAGATAATCAAGTGTGACAATGGGCACGAAACTCCTCTAGCAACTCTCTGGTCTTGGGGTGATCAGGACGAGCGAGTAACCCTTCGACGAGCAACTCTCTCTGCATAATAGTACACTGGAGACCTTCAACTGAATCTTCCCATGCTCCCTGGCCAAAGCAATCTTCTAACTTTCGCTTCTTAGACTCGAACCTCTGCTTGCATTCCTTCAAGTTAGCGAGAGCTTTGTTCAGCAAGTCTTCAGCGGCATATCTGCGAGCAGTTTCCTCATCAAATCTCTTCTCACTAGCCTTCACCTGAGCCTTCAGTTTGGAGATCTGCTGTTTCAGTTTATCCTCCCTTTCTTTGTTGTTGGCTATGGTGGCATTCCACTGCTGATTAAACTTGGATATTCTTCGGTATGCTTCATCCAAGTGCTGCTTCTTAGTAGCCAATACATCATTAACAGATTTGAAGTCCAGACCCAAGCGCTCACGATCAGCTATCTGCTTAGTCAAGTCCGTGCCTAATCTGTTCACCAACTCTGTTTGCCTCTTGAAGGAGTGGACGACTTCACTTCTCTCGCTTCTGATCTGTGCCAACTCTTTCTCTAACTCTTCATTTGCCTTCTTCAAATCTTCTCTCTCAGCTAACACCTGATTATACTGCTGAATAGGCACGGTAGTAGGCTCTTCCACCACTGGAGGGCATTCCTGCTTAGCAAGTGGAAAAGGCATCCCTATAATCTCTGCTCTAGCTCTGATCCAAGTCACATACGGAGCGTAGGCTTGGCTATTACTTGCCCAACAAGGATTTTCCTCATCTACTGATATCATTCCAGGCCTGTTGGAGCTTAGCTAACATATCCCCCTCTAGAAGACCTGTGAGGTACAAAGATTCCTGCACCTCTTCACCTTTTGGCGGACCTCTCAAAGCATATGCAAACTGTCTGACAAGCAGAGAGGGGTTGTAGTTGATACATCCTTTTCTTCCAATCAAAGGCACATTTGGAAACCCACTGCAGCTGAAGATGATCTCAGTACCCAGCATATCCATATCAAACCAAACAAGGCTCTCTGCTGACAAACCCATCAAGCGCTCAAACCACTCAGTTGTGGCTGCAGATGAAGCAAATGAACCCTTATTGGGCAGGTGACTATCAAACCATCTGTAGAGTAAGGGCACACAACATGATACATTCTTACCCCTTCTATTTTTGTTCTTATAATGGACGGAATGATATACATCGCCAATCAAGGTAGGAACTGGATTCCCTGATTGAAAGATATGGAAGGCATCCAAGTTTACAAAATCAAGCATGTTGGGAAACAAAATGATGCCATATATGCAGAGGGCAAGAATGGCGTTGAATACGATCCAACAACCGTCTTTGGCACACTGTTGGGCTTTCCCAACTTGAAACTGCAGAGAAAATCCAGGAACCCCATTCCAACTGGACAAAAGCAACTCAGAGGCATCCATATGAAGAGCAAGAGCTAGATTAGCCAGATTAGGCTTAGCATCCATGTGAACGAACGACATCTGATTCTTAATAGGTACACCCAACAACTCAGCATACTCCTCCAATGTAGGCGCAAGAATGAAGTCCGGGAAAGTGAAGCATCTCATAGGAGGGTCATAGAACTGCAGCAAGGCATACAACCCATTCAACTCATATACCGAAGGCTTACGGACCAAACTGAGCAGCTTCCCATAAGACTTTTTGAATTCATCTCTCACAGTATCATCTGCCAAAGCAATCAGACGAAACAACTGAGCAACATCTGGAGTGGGGAGCTTATAGGCCACTGTCTACTTCAGAGAACCCATAATAGCACAACAGAAGGCAAGAAAACCTGAACCGGGGGATAATGTACCTGCAACACAGACACACGTTAATGATATGCAAATGAGTATGCAAAATGCAAAATGCAAACATGCAACATGGGATCAAGATGACTGTTGAGAAGATCAAAGCTCTGATCCAACACAATCACAACACTGCTCTGATAGCACAACCCTGAAGAGGACCAATAAATATGCACTATCGAGAACAACCACACCTCCGATGATCAAAACCTCTGAACCCAACAACACTGATTCACCATAAAAAAAACCAGGTAGTCTGAAGGTTAAGGTTTCCTACAATAACCTGACCCCGCTCACAGGTATGTGTCGCTACTGCGAAAATCGGCGCCGACTGAACAGAAGAGTCGCCACCGTGCGTTATTTATCCTAATGGAGGGAAAGGAAACGCTCAGAGTAAACCTACCGCAAAGACGGGAAAGGTATGGTCATCGCAACCAAAACCTGGATTCGGGAGTCGGTTACCCAAGGGGAAGGTATTAGCACCCCTCACGTCCGTCGTACTCGACGGGATCCACGCTTGCTTGGTTTGTCTAAAGGATGCAAAACAATCTATCTACGGCTGCTAAATCTAAACGGAAGGGAATTGACTCGATAGAGCGTCGCACTCTATGCCTATGTATTCTCAAGAGAGAAAGTCAGAGTCAACGTAGTTCGGGAAACTACAGGGAATTGGCTCGCCAAGACTTCGCGTCTTGTGCCTACGTACTTCCACACTGCATGGAAGATCAGAGCTTTCGTAGTTCAGGCTAACTACGGCTAAGCAGGGTGTTCTCACACAGGAAGTGAGAGATTTAAATTGGTTTGAGAGGTACGGGAACCTACGGGAACTAAAGCTACGGTCTGGTCTCAAATGCACTCGGGCAAGAGAAAGGGGAAAACAATCGGTTGTCAACGGGAAAGTCTCGATCGCACAGCAGCGAGAGAACAGAAGAGTTAGTTGTTAGTGTGCTCGCTAGGATATCGCATCCTATGCCTACATATTCTCGCTCAGTACGAGAAATCAGAGCAGCTGTAGTTCAGCTACTTTCGGGACCACAGCTCAAATCTCGTTTTATTAATATTCTGAAAATGGGTTACAATGATTGAATACGGGAAAATAAACTTCTAAAAAGTCCTATCCATCTATCATGGAAAATCTAATGGAAAATAGTCCTCTAACAAATGGAAAATAGTCCCCTATCTCTGAAGTGACTTTGCCCCTGAATGAGCGTATAAGCGACTTAACCTGATCTGATTACCCACTGGAAGTATATGCTTTCAAATCTCAACATTCTGCCTAATTGCCCCTGATTGGCTTTCGAGAAGACTCATTTCTGATCAACTGCTTCTCAAATAAACTGCCCCTGATCAACTGCTGCTTCGGGACTTGTCCGCAGACTAACTGATACTGCACTTATTGGCAATTAATGCCCCTGATTCACTGGTCTTCACAACATACACCATTCTGGTTCAGACTACTGTATCATTCAGTCCTGTTCGATTATTCCCCGTTGGAATTTCCTTCGTGTCAACTACTGACCTGCAAGTAAAGTTGCCTGCTCACGAATGGTAATCTTAATGCGATGTTTATGCAGATTTTGAAAAAAAAATTTTTGTGCTGTCACTCATTTATATGATTGTGAGTGACGAATGAAACTAAGTTCAAACGTAGTGCTGATTTGATCAGTGGAAAAAAATACAACAAGGATATGATTAGCAAATCAAAAAGGAGTCAGGTTACTCAACCTTATCGTAATGCGCTTTCAGAATAAACCCTGCCTCAATTAGGTCTTTTAAGGGTTGTATCGTGGTCGGGTTCACGGTTCGCGAAACAAAGGATATTTGACTCAAATTTTGATTTGTACCCACCCCTTCTACGTGATGATCTCCGATCCTAAAGTTCAGTTAACTTAGCACGAGCGCTCGCCTCTTCGAGAGGTATGTTGAATGGTAAGAACCATAACTAAGGAATTCACCAGGTTTTTCGGAGTGACAGTCACTCCTTCTTCGTTTTCGGTGTCCGTATACACGACTTTGTCTTTCACTGGGGATCTATTTTTTTTATCCCTTCTTTTTCATTCTTTTTTATTCCCTAATTTTTGCCTGGACTGACTCCTTTTGAGTTCTTTTTGATTTTTTTCGATTTTTGAAGTACAGCGGGATGCCCTGATTTTTTTGCCTAAGTATTAGCTTTCCGGCTTTTCATTTCTTTTTTTACTTAGCGGGCTTTATTATTTCTTTTTCGTTTCCTTTTGGCACAAAGTCGTATGACACTGGTTGTCTTGATTGCTCCGAAAGGATTACAACTGTTTCACTCCTAATTGGTGAGTTTTAACCATTGTGGTTGACGAGATACAACCTCTTGAGAGGTATACACTGTTATTGGTCCTCGAATGGAAACACTCCTCTGTAAGACTTGAACGCTCGGTCAAGCTAACTGACAACTACCCTGCCCCGGGTTAAGATGTGAGGGTTTTAAAAAAAGTCCGAAAAAACTTCTACTTCCTGGCTCGAAGTGGTTAACAAGGGACTAACTCCTTATATCTCCAGTGTTTAGGGGATTTGAAACAATGCCTTGTACGTCATTGGCAAGGTTTTATCTGAAAGCATACGATCATCGGTCATGAGTTTATTTCGTCATCCTCCCTCCAATCTTTGCTAATCATGTGACAAAGTGGAGTGAATAAAATGCAAGTGTCAGTGCAATGCAATAAATGAGCGACATGATTAATTCAGAAAAATGCATAGTCACCTTATTAATATCACCATTCAAAACATACAATGTTTACAGCAAGTAGTAACTAACAGAAAAGAAGACTACAAATGCAAATGATATAAAAGTCTGAGGACTGCCAATGTCGAGGCGCCCGCCTGTCTGAATCACTGGCTCCTTTGAAAACAACCTTCTGAATCTACGAGCTTAGACAGCTGAGCGGTTGGTATGAACAAATAGAAGTCCTTCTCGAAAGAAAATGCGATCTTGGTCGATCAACTGTTGTACTTTCGCCTGAAATGCTTTACAATCTTCCGTCGAATGCCCTGGAGAGCCACCATGGTAACCACACTGAACGTGGGGATTGTACCCAGGAGGGTAAGGTTCTAGAACTGGCTTAAGAGCTTTAGGTTCCACCAAAGAACTCTGGATCAAAGATGGTAGCAGCTGGCTATACGGCATAGGCACTGGGTGAGAAGGAGCTTTCCTTCATTCCAAATTGTTGCGAGGTCGATTCTGATTCTGACGCTGATTCTGATAACCTCGACCACGAGTTCGCTGCTTTGCAACAGAAGCGACATAAGATTCTTGATATGGTGCCCTAGGCACAGCTGTTTGTCCAGCATAACAAGCCACAGGAGGTACTGATCTCTGATAAGATGAAGAACCAACAAAATCCACTGATTCGTCTCGAGGATATTCAACACTTGGCATGGCTGCATTGATCATAACTTCTTCTTTGTTCTGATAGTCACAAGGATATTCAATTTCACCAGCTTGATCGTTCGAAATAATCTGAATTTTCCCGATTCTTATGGCATACTCAAGGCGTTCTCCTAATGTTACCACGTCAGAGAAACTTAACGGAAGTCCAAGCAATCTTTCGAAGTACGGATCTTGTAGGGAATCTACAAACATGCTCGTTAACTCTCGGTCCAAAAGTGGTGGGTGCACTCTAGCAGCAAATTCTCTCCATCTCTGAGCATACTTCCTGATATGTTCATCATTCTTTTGAGACAATTCTTGCAATTGCATGCGATTGGGAGCTATGTCTAAATTATAATCGTATTGCTTCAGAAAAGCTCTGGCTAAATCCATCCATGATTGAATCTGATTTCTCTCTAACTGCATATACCACCTCAAAGATGCCCCAGTCAGACTATCTTGAAAGCAATGGATCATCAATTTGTCATCTCGCACAAACAAAGTCATTCTTCGACAGAACATCATCAAATGTTGCTTCGGACAGCTATCTCCCGTGTACTTCTCAAATTTCGGCACTTTGAACTTATAAGGCAACACCAGGCCAGGAACCAAACACATGTCTGCAGCATTCAGGTTAACAACATCTTTCATTTTCAAAGCTTTAACTCCTTCTTCCAATGCTCGGAGTTTTCTATCCATCTCAAGAGCTCTGGGATCTACGGTCCTGGCTATTGGAATATCTCTTCGGTAATTCATCACAGGGAAAACAACACCTTGATTGTTAACAGGAGGAGGACGCTCATTTCGGGCAACAAACTGCTCATGGCGATCTCGGTTCTCAACAGAAGGCTGTACAACTTGGTCTGCAGTAACGTTGTTCGCTTGCGGAAAGTCTTCCATAGAATCATACAGAGGGTTGGACGTCATAGTAAACCCTGCCAAGGTGTTAGGAGACGGGAAATTGCCTTCAGACATAGCTACCAATAATCTTCAGCTGACTTCAATGCTCGATTCTGCTCAAATCTACTCAACCCCTAGGTCGTCTTCTGACAATCAACAGTTGCTCAATCCAAACTCCAGGTAATCACCTTCATGAAACAAAGGCTGGATCAGAACTCTGGCTAACTGGAGGATGATATGCAATATGATGCAACACGTTTATGCAAATGATATGCAAGATGTAGCAAACAACGGGATCACAGCCCCCCACATAATCTGAATACTGCTGCGCTGCTGACGGAGTATGTTCGCTCTGAAGAGAAGATCAAGATAAGGGTAGGTTGGAAGTCAGGGTTCCTGCAAAAAACCCTCCCACTCACGGGTAATGGACCTAGATCTGTCAAGGTACGGCATCCTATGCGGTCGTCAGCGTCACAGACTTTCAAAACTGACGATACGATTCCCAGAAGGAGTGGCATTATCAAGTCTTGAAGAGGCCTCACTTAGCTGATTTCCAAATGATCGGCTCCCA
Organism: Lathyrus sativus; assembly: GCA_963859935.3. Taxonomy (NCBI): domain Eukaryota; kingdom Viridiplantae; phylum Streptophyta; class Magnoliopsida; order Fabales; family Fabaceae; genus Lathyrus; species Lathyrus sativus. The sequence goes on from OZ012736.1 coordinate 22,196,836, forward strand.
GAGTCGACAATCCAACTAACCAGCAACCCGAGCCACCCAAAGGGTGGGACAGGAGGCCAACCAGAAGAACCTCGTCTGAGTGTGGATTTCGCGGGACACTAGTACAAGCAAAGCCGGTACGCACCCACTACTTTCCACTCTAATTCTAAGGTGCACTCAAGCCCAGGTCCGACTTATCTCTCAATCATAGAACACCCGTCACACCCCAACAGCACAACAACAACATATAATATCAATAAATAAACCCCAATAGACAAGCAAACAAGCGCTAGGATTGACTCTCTTAGGGGACGTTGGATCCCACATGCATAAGGAACTATCGCAGTCCTTAGCAGCCAGGGGACGGTGAATCCCCAGCAGAGTCGCCAGCTGTCGCTACTGCGAAAATCGGCGCCGGCTGAACAGAAGAGTCGCCACCGTGCGTTATTTATCCCAATGGAGGGAAAGGAAACGCTCAGAGTAAACCTACCGCAAAGACGGGAAAGGTATGGTAATCGCAACCAAAACCTGGATTCGGGAGTCGGTTACGCAAGGGGAAGGTATTAGCACCCCTCACGTCCGTCGTACTCGACGGGATCCACGCTTGCTTGGTTTGTCTAAAGGATGCAAAACAATCTATCTACGGCTGCTAAATCTAAACGGAAGGGAATTGACTCGATAGAGCGTCGCACTCTATGCCTACGTATTCTCAAGAGAGAAAGTCAGAGTCAACGTAGTTCGGGAAACTACAGGGAATTGGCTCGCCAAGACTTCGCGTCTTGTGCCTACATACTTCCACACTGCATGGAAGATCAGAGCTTTCGTAGTTCAGGCTAACTACGGCTAAGCAGGGTGTTCTCACACAGGAAGTGAGAGATTTAAATTGGTTTGAGAGGTACGGGAACCTACGGGAACTAAAGCTACGGTCTGGTCTCAAATGCACTCGGGCAAGAGAAAGGGGAAAACAATCGGTCGTCAACGGGAAAGTCTCGATCGCACAACAGCGAGAGAATAGAAGAGTTAGTTGTTAGTATGCTCGCTAGGATATCGCATCCTATGCCTACATATTCTCGCTCAGTACGAGAAATCAGAGCAGCTGTAGTTCATCTACTTTCGGGACCACAGCTCAAATCTCGTTTTATTAATATTCTGAAAATGGGTTACAATGATTGAATACGGGAAAATAAACTTCTAAAAAGTCCTATCCATCTATCATGGAAAATCTAATGGAAAATAGTCCCCTAACAAATGAACTTTTAAAACTACCTCTAAAAAGGTGAAATAAACTCTATGAAAAATTGTATCCTAAAAGAAAAATATTAAAATCTATATATTCTTTATTTTTTCACATATTCCTTTTCACTTATTTTTCTTCTTTTCAATATTCTTTTTCCTCATTTCTTTTTTTTCAACATTCTTTTATTATTCTTTTTTCACTATTCTTTTTTCAATATTCTTTTTTCAATATTTTTTCTCATTTCTTTTCATATATCTTTTCATATATTTTTTTCATATAAAATCTAAACAAATGAACAAAGAAAATAATAAAAAAAAACAAAAAGAAAAACAAGGGGGTGCAGGTCCAGCCAGGGGTGAGGCAGCAAAAAAATGAAAGAAACTGGGCCCAGCCCAAATGGAACTGAAACGGGGAGGGGGGTGCTGGAATGAAAACGAGGTGTGTAATCAGCAAAAGGCTTCCCCGGGGCCCAGCCCACACTCCACAAAAATATACACAGGAGGGAGGGTGAGAAAAAAAAATGGGGGGTGCCAAAAAACAACAACTGGGCCTTTGAGCCCAGTCCCTAGCCACGTAGCCCAACCTTCAGAAAACCCTAATTCTCAATTTCCTCTTCACTGTTCACTCTCTCCCAAACGGCGCCCTCACTCTCTTCTCTCAGATCCCCTCTCTCCGATTCAAACTTCACCTCTCTGCTTCCAAACTTCTCTCACTCGTTCTCCTCCGTCTCACTACCTTACCTCCGTTCAAACTTCTCACAGAGTCTTTCCCTCATCTTCAACTTTCAGTTTTGTTTCACCAACTTAAAGGATCTGAAGAGCATCACCAAGGATTTGGATGAAGAATCTGGGAAGAGCCTCGAGTGTGGATGGACACGTTGAGGAATTGATGGAACCTCTTGAAGGAGAATCTTGATTGCTGAAGATCTTGAAGTTCGCAGACGATCTGGAGATTCTGGTTGAACATTCCTGAGACATTTCTGGAGATGCTTTGAAGGAGGCGTATGAATCATGAGGAAAATCAAGACGAGGACTTATACGTTCTTGAAGAAATGATGAACTCTCTACAGATATTGAAGAACAACGACGATCTGGAAAAGTCACGAAGAATATTGACGAAGATCTTGATGCACGTTCATGGCGGAACTGATGAATGATGAGCAAATCTGGAAAATCACATGCAGCTCATGAATGATCTTAGTGCTTCTGAAGAAATCTGGAAATCGCGAGGAACACATTCTTGAACGAGCTTTGATGCATGCGCTTCTGGAGGATCTGGCGAACGAAGATGGAGATCCAAAGAGATCGCTCAAAGATGAGGATGATTGATTAACATCGATGATCGAACGATGATGTTGATGAAACTCATTGAAGGTTTTGGGACGATGAATGTTCTTGAAATCCTGGAAAACGCATGGAGGATGTTGATGATTATTGGATCGGAGAAAGATGAAGGCGAGAGGAGAAAGATGAATTTCTAGAATTTTTAGTGTTTCCGGCGGTTTTTTGTGGTTCCGGCGAGGTGGTTAGGGCGGATGAGGAACAATTACGGTGGCCGGAATAATTGGTTAGAGGTGTCGGCGAGTTGGTTGCGGTGGTTGCATGGCCGGCGGCCATACAACCGGTGAAGCTCCGGTGACGACAAGTGGCGGGCGAGGTGGAAGGTGGAGAAGCTGCATGGAGGACGCGTGTCTCTGCATGTGGCACTGAGTGGAAAACGTGGATGAAAAAAAAGTGAAGTGGCCCCCTTTAGGTTGAAACGCGTGGCTGACTTTATAGTGTGACAAGTGGCATGAACAAAAATGGACTAAGAGTTTTGGGCCTCCAAAAAAACTCTGGGCCCACGAAAAATGAATGGCTAATTGGACTGGATGATGGACTAAAACTGATTAAAGCTGCATTAAACTCAATTAAAGACTTAAAACCTAATTAACTAATTAACTAAAAAAACTATTACCGCCTAAGATGAAGATTAAAACTAATATAACCCTAATTAATTCTGATAAACTAATTAATACCCCAAACAATTACTTCTAATTGAATCTAAAACTAATTAAACTAAACAATCTATTAAAGTGCTGTATTAAAACTATAAAACTATTAATCTCTAATATTCTAAAAACTAATTAACAGCTATTTAATATCTAATATATTCTAAAAAAGATTTTAAAAAAACTATTAACAACTATTCTAAAACTATTAAATTCTACAAGTATTAAAATCTATTATCTATTAATATCTAAAAAAAATAAAAGAAAAACTCCATTAATTCCTATTTAAAAACCTAAAAAAAATATTCTATTAAACTATTATCTAAAAATGACTTAATATCTAAAAAAAGTTTATTCTAAAATCTATTTAAAAACAATTTATAAATTCTAAAAAAGATTTAAAACTATTAAAAATATTAAAAGAAATCTATTTAAATTCTAGAAAATCTATAAAACCTATTTAAAATCTACAAAAAGGCTATAAAACCCTAAAAATGCAAATAAAGGCAAATAACCAACATAAAAGAGAGCGCGAGACCAGATCGAAGCAAACAGTAAACCCGGACACCAAGAATCTCCAAAATCACTGCGTAAGCTGAGAACACCCAGGAAGCGCGCGACTTCCCAAAATAACCTCCGATTGTCCGAACCGGTCTGAAACACCTGAAATGCGACAGCAGGGCTGTAATCCCGATAAAATCACCATGATTGAGAAAATGCACTATATGCAGTATGTAAATGCTAATGCGAAATGCGTCGAAACATCGAGCCAGATGCGGGACCCGGTTGGTCAAATTTTAGGGTGCAACAGTATGGACCTAAATCACAGACAAGGTATGGCATCCTATGCGTTTCCCAGTGTCACAGACTTTCAAGAGCGATGATACGATACCCAGAAGGTGTGGCATCATCATCCCTTGAAGTGGCCTCACTCTGCTGAGTCACAAATGATCGGTCCCCAGAGTCGACAATCCTCCAAACCAACAACCCCTCAAGCCCAAAGGGCCGGAAATGAAGTCAACCGGGAGAACCTCGTCTGAGCGTGGATTTCATGAGACACTAGTGTTAGAACACATATTGGTTCTTAATAATATCTCTATGTTTTGATGATAACTATTATGAAATTTTGTAATTAAGAATTATATACTCTAAAATTTGCTTAAGAATGTTTGCTGCAGATATTAAAGTAAATATCACTCCAGAAGCAAATCAGATCTGAACATAAGAAATATGCAAGGCTCTGTAGCATCAGATGCACCCATTAGAAGATTCTGAATGCTGCCATCAGAAGATTCTGAGCGTTGCCTCCAGAAGGATCTGAAGCAGAAGCTCCAGAAGTTCTAAAGCAGAACCTCCAGAAGAATCTGAAGCAAGTTAGAAGCATCTGAACCAATGAAGAATTTTGTATGAAGAGTTTCTCAAGCATAGTTACTTCAGAAGACTCTGAGAGTACTCACGCTGTCAGTACTAAGGATCTGACCAAACTCTGCTCTGAACTTATACACGCTAAAAGCACACCTGCTGCAAAGACTCTGATTCAGCAAAACTCTGATTAACATCAGAAGGCTCTGATCAATTTAGACTCTGATGATTCTTGCTAAAAATTGATGAAGAAGAATTCAAAGATTATGTCCGTTGGAATATCCAAACGACTTTTTCCTTATTTATGCTAGACACAAGAACACAGATAAAAAGGATTTCTCTGTGCTTTCTTCTTCTAGGAAAGGTCACTTGATGTGAAGACAAAAAAAAGGCTCAAACCTTTTGGTACACTCTTCTCAACGTGAAATACTCTTGGATCACTGTGCCTATAAAAGGAAGTCTCCAACCATCTTCTTCAGTTGACATTTTACCTGAAAAGAATTCATTATTCAAAGCTCTCATTCAACTCACATTCTTTCTAGAATTAATTTCTTTGTTCTTAATATTAAGTGAAAAATCACAGTTGTGATAAAGCTTTATTAGAAGCATTTTAAACACTTGTATTTGTTATTACATTTGATTGTAAGAAAACCTTAAGAAGATCCAGTTAGGATCAGTAGTTCTTGAGAAGACTTTGAACAGTTGTTCTTAGTGCTTACTATTGTAATCAGTTGATTAAATAGTGGATTAAGTCCTTGTTTGAGAAAGGCAAATCACTCTAGGAAGGGTGGACTGGAGTAGTTGAGTTCAATGAACCAGGATAAAAATACTTGAGTTTTTTATTTCTAAGTTTTATCTTCATACTTATCCAACCCCCCCTTCTAAGTATTTTCTCACCTTCAACTAGTGCCTGCAAAGCAAGCACGCGCCCACTAATTTCCACAACTAATGCTAAGTACACTCAAGCCTGGGTCTGGCTTCTCACTCATCAGAGCCCCTTCCCACAACAGCACAATGATAATAATCATACTGAAAATAAAATGCGGAAAGTAAATGCGATAAATAAAAACCAATAGGTAAACATACAAGCGCTAGGATTGACTCGCATAGGGAACCAGAGTCCCCAGCAGAGTCGCCAACTGTCGCTACTGCGAAAAACGAGGTTGGCAAGACAGAAGAGTCGCCACCTTTCGTTATTTATCCCTTAGAGTGGGAAAGGAAACGATCGGAAAAAACCTGACGAAAAGGTATAAGACAAGTTCATCGCAACCATTGTCTGGATTCGGGAGTCAGTTACGCAAGGGGAAGGTATTAACACCCCTCACGTCCATCGTACTCGATGGGATTCATGCTTGTTGTGTTTATCTGACGGGTTTGTTACATCTATCTACACTAGAGGTCTGGTCTGAAAAGAAAAGAAAATGACTCGGCAAAGCGTCACACTTTATGCCCACGTATTCCCGCCTGGAACGAGAAATCAGAGTCAACGTAGTTCGCCTAACTACAGGGGAAGGTTGCTCGCCAAGATATCGCATCTTGTACCTACATACTTTCACACAGCATGAAAGATCAGAGCAAACGTAGTTCGGGACACGACAGACACATGTTTGTCTTTTTTATCCGAGTAGGGTTAACAGACGGTTCCAACAGTTGGTGTATGCAGCTCGCTCTTTGGAGACTTAGGCGTTGCCGTTTGCGGTAGAACCGGGAGTTAACAAAACTCTCCTTCTGAAAAAGGGTTCCAGGTATTAAAGGTCCAAGAGGACAAAAAGAATTTGATCTTTGTTTTTTGTTTTTTAGAGAAGTATCTTTTATGGATGTTTGCAACTGATATCGCACTAGAGACTATGACCTGAGAGTGAATGCGTCACATGTCACCCAAAGGGTACCATACTAAACATCCAGACTGTTGAAAAGAAACTCTCCAACAATCCTTTCTCAGATAGCTTAAGGCTCATAACGTATGACATCAATTAACCTTTTATTACTGTATTTTGATTTTGTTTGCAGATGAGAAGAAAAAAGACGCACTAAAAGGGAACAGATCCAATCCTAAAGTTGTCATGCAAAATGGACTTATGGTTGAGGTTAGAAGGGAACTATCTAATATTATCATGCATGGTTAGAACCCTAATGTCTGTCATAACTTCTCTTGAACAAGAGAAGTCAGAGTTCCTAGGGGAACATGGCAAAGGAAAGCAAACAGCAAAAGAAATAATTGTACAGAAACAGCTGTAAATAAAATGCATGCAATGCAATAAACAAGCAGAAGGAGTCACACTCAACTTCTAAACAAACAAGGCACAAAGGCCATACACCACACAGGCAAGGGAGCTGAGCTCAACCAAATACCAGCAAGCAAAGGCACACAGTAAAAATACAAGCAGAGGGAGAAACTCAACCTCTAATGCAGACAAGCAAAGGGAGTTATTCTCAACCTTTAGGATGCTCCTAGGCCTATAATCATCTATATGAAGCCTACTTCTAATGCAACACACAGTCAATCAGTCACACAAGCAAAGCAGAGCAGCTAGAAAAAACATCAGACAGACTAGCAGACAAACAGCTCAACAGGAAAGCAGATAAACAGCAAACAGACAAACAACTTCAAGCAATCTCCAAGAGGAGTCACCATCCCCATGCTTCAACAAGCTCCAACACAAGAGAAAATAAACAACATCAAAAATATTGGATTGATGATGGGAAGCAGGAAGGAAACCAAAGGAATCCCTCCTGACACTCAACGAGTCATTTGAGAAAGGCATCCTCAAAGGTTCTACCTATTGTAAAATGCCACACATCCTTCCAAAGGAAAGATGAGGCTTTCACATAGGGACCTTGAATCATAGGATGAGAATCGGAAGCAATCAAAGCAATCCATGTTTGAGGAAGAAAGAAAACTACTTCTAAGCTCTTCCCTAAACTCTAATTCCTATAAGCTACAAGAAAGCTAACAAAAGGAAAGGAAAATTCCAAGCCAAGCTCCACAATCAACTCCACAGAAGCTACAACATGCCCACAACAACATCCAAGAAGAATCACAAGCTCAACATGCACCAAAAGCCACCATTGAAGGCAAAACAAAGCAAGCACCAAGTTAGGAGCACCAAATGAACACCCTAATTGTAAATTCTATCTAAATTAGCAAACTAGATTCTAAAAATCTATAAATTTTCCTAAGGCAACATGCAAGTGTTAAGAACCTATAGTTCAAATATCAGAGCTTAATTCAATTTCTACGACAGCTAATAAAATCCTAAATTACAAAGTGTTAAAGGGAAACCATGAAAGGGAAGGCTCTAAAACCCTAATCTAAAACAGAACCTATGATTATCTAAAAATCAAAAGAAAAATCCTGAGGGAACATACATCTCTAATCTACAATCTAACAAAAAAAACAGCCCAAGAATCCATACCAATTGCAAGAACAAAAATCAACAAACAGATGTATCAAATATGCAAAAATAAACAAATTAATAAAATGAGAAAAATCAAATTAAATTGCAAAATCATCAAAAATGAAATAAAACACCACAGAAAAATCACACATTAAAAGAGGAGCATGAACATATTTTTAGATTATTTTTCTGATCAAAAATGGAATTAAAATGAATTAAAGAAAGAAAAATGGAATTAAAAATAAAAGAAGATGAATTAAGAAAATCAAATAAGCTAGAAAATATCACATGTGTTGGATGGATTGACTCAGTAAGCTAATCTAAAGGCTCACACACGCTCCAACTCACATGCCACGTAGCTGCCAGGTCAATTAATGAAACGATGCGTTTTGTACTCAAACCTCAAATCCTCAGAATAAAACACAGCCACACGATGAGGGGACTTTGTCAAAGTTTCATCCAGATCCAATGGTTCAGACATCTTCTTCCTCGTTTGAATTCTTAGATGGAGGGAAGCTCTCAGACGGTGGCCGGAGATGACCTCCGGTCATCTTCTCCGGCGAGCATATGATTACAGGTCATGGAAACTCAACAAACTTAACATCAATCCATTCTAAATTTCCTCCTAATCTCAAATATAACATCTAAATCTTCTAAATCTTACTAGAATTGGAAACACGAAGCAGATCCTAAAATTCACTTCAATCTGAATTCTCACCAAAACTCAAACTATTGGTATGAATGTAATCCTCATCTATCACTGATCATCCCATGCTATTCCTGAAGGTGAGAAAATACTTAGAAGGGGGGGTTGAATAAGTATGACAGAAAATAATCTAAGATAAAAACTCAAGTATTTTTATCCTGGTTCGTTGAACTCAACTACTCCAGTCCACCCTTTTCAAGAGTGATTTGCCTTTCTCAACAAGGACTTAATCCACTATTCAAATCAACTGATTACAAATAGCAACACCTAAGAACAACTGTTCTTAGTCTTCTCAAGAGCTACTGATCTAACCTAGATCCTCTTAAGGAAAACTTCCTTTACAAATTAATGTAATACAATGTAAGAGTAAGAAATTGCTTCTAATAAAGCTATAAACACAACTGTGTTATTTCTCTAAGTTTAGAACAATGTATGAACAGCAAAGAATATGAGAGCTTGAGAGTTTCTTCGCTTGAGAGTAAGTTTGTCAAATTCGTCACTTGAAGAATGAGCTATGATATCCTTTATATAGCCACTTGAATATTGGAGAGAATATTTTACCGTTAGAGAAGATATTTCCAATATCAAATAGTACTGTCCTTTGTACTATTGCAGCAGAGAGACGGCGCACAAAATGTGGGTGTAGCAATTGTCTGCTGAGCTGTGATTATACCATATATGGAATGTATCAGAGGAATAATCTTCTTGCAGAGAATTTTGTCTATCCCAATTAAGGAAAGATTTGCTGGCATATTCCAACGGATATATTAAAATAATCTTCTTCAAATAATTCTTCAGATATTTCAGATCAACAATCAATATCAGAGTCTTCAGTCTTCAGAATCTTCTGGAAACTTCAGAGCCTAAGATGTTCTTCAGATGATGAATCAGAGTCTGGTGCAGCTGTGTGCTTGAAGCGTAACATGCTCTTAGATCAGAGTCTTCACTCAGATCAGAGTCTTCTCTTATTCAGAGTCTCTTTCATTTAGATTCTTGATAATATATGCAGCGTGTTGTATCTTCAGAATCTTGATGACTAAGCTCTTATACTTCAGATTCTTCTAATCTTCAGATGCTCTTGAGCCATTCAGAATTTATTGTTCACATCAAATTTTCTCTTTAAGATTAAAATCTTTTGTGCCTGTAGAAAACAGTTTAGAACAAATTTAGAGAGTATAATTCTTGTATACAAATTATCATTAATGTTATCATCAAAACATAGAGATATTACTAAGACACAATCTGTGCTCTTACAATCTCCCCCTTTTTGATGATGACAAAACATGAGCAATTTGTTCAATAAAAGTATGAATTAAAATTACTCCCCCTGAGATTAACAATCTCCCCCTGAAATGAATACTCTAATGGAATTAGATACTTCCCTTTCTGGTTGAGTACATTTCAGATTCAGAGCCTGATTACATTTCAGATTCAGAGCCTGATTGAATCCTGGTTAACATCCTGATTGAAGCCTGGTTGACATATGTTTGACTTCTAGAGTCAAAGCTTGATGCCATATTAAAGCTTGATGCCAGATGAACAACTTCAGAACACCTGGTTGTTTATCTTGCCATTTCCTGTCTTGAGTTATCTTTTAGATCATAGTACTCAAGGTTAGATATCAGAGTCTGGTCTACTCAGATTTAGCTATTTTTGATCAGGTTCTGAAAAGATAGATCTCAGGAAAAACTTCAATGAAATTTGTCAGAGTCTGGTTAGATTCAAAGAATGTTAGTAACATGTCTGACTTAGTTCAGATAATTGCTTATAGATTTGAACAATCAGATTCTATTTTGTTTCTCCCCCTTTTTGTCATAATCAAAAAGAATTTTAAAAGACAGTAAAGATGCAGAAGAAACACATATCCAGATAAGCAAAAAGACCATTGTCATTAAGTCAAGAGAACATTCAGATTCAGATAAAAACAAACAAAACATATCAGAAGAAAATCAAAACAAAGCAGAACATGAAAAACTTGTGCAAAACATCAAGTAGGTTTAGCAGATGAGGCTTGTTGAGAAGCAATGAGTTGCAGCAGTGCTGTAATCCTTTCTGAATTTTCATCTTGCTTAGCCATCCAAGTTTTCATTTCTTTATTTGTTTTCTTTTGATCAACCATAAAATCCTTAAGTTCTTTGACATCCTTCTGAAGATCTGTAGATTCTGAAATAGTAGATTCTGGAACAGCAGATTCTGAAACAATCTGAGTAACATCAGGTGCAGGAATTTCTGGAGGTGGAGGAGCTTCTAGAAGAAGAATAGGAGGAGGGTTTCTCTTAATCCGTTTTTGATAAGCAGCAAGCCTTACTTTTGACAATCTAAGACATTGAGTCCTGATTTTCAAAGCCTCCCTATTCAGTCTGTAAAGATATTTCTTCCAAACAGCATTAGCAGCCTCTTTGTCCATAGTAGTCATGCAAACATCCATAATGTCAGCAAAGTCTGAGACATTATCCTTATCAAAATCTCTTAACAGAGTATAAACACTTGATCCCAATTCTGCTTCATCAGGGATTCTGGGTTGGGTTGGTTGTGTTTGTGGTGTTTGTTCAGAAGGTTTAGGTTGTGAAGATGGATGTTCAGATGTTTGTGGTTCAGAAGGTTGAGGTTGTGAAGATGGATGTTCAGATGTTGGTTGGTTGTTTTGTGGTTCAGATGTTTGTTGGGTTTCTGTTGGTTGTGGAGTGTTTTGAATTTCAATAGGTTGTGGAGTGAGAGTTTGAGTTGGGGAATTTTGTGGAGAAGGTGGATGTTCAGAAGTTGGAGATTTAAACAGCTGTTTCCAAACACTCTCAGAACGAGGTTGTTTGAGATCATTCAAGCATTCATTAATGTAACCAGATGATTCATCATCAGATGATGTATCAGAGTGGTTAGATTTTTCAGAAGTTGAAGATAAAATGACAGACTGGTTTAAAGGTGTGATATCTAATATCTCATTAGGATTAATGAGATTTTCAGGTTGGTCAGAGTGTTCAGGGTGAACATCCTCTGGAATGGTATATTCTGGGATAGTGTTTTGAGGTTGAGGTGTTGCTTGTTTAGTTTGTTGTGGAATTTCTGTTTGTATGTTTGTTGGTTGTGGTGTATGAGTCTCAGATGGTCTAGATCTTTTAAATATAAGGGGTGAGTCAGATGGTGTGGGGGTAGCAGAATGATGAACAGGATTAGAATCAGTGTTAAATACCTGTTTCAGAGTATCTCTAATTTCTTCAAAAGTTGCTGCAGGAGGATTTGGTTGAACCTTCTTCAGCTTCTTCCTTTTCTTCTTCTTTTCAGCATCTGAATGCTTCCTTTTCTTCTGATGACCTTCACTATCCATTTTTCTCTTACGTCTTCTTTCCCTTGTCAAATCAGGAAGAACTTGGCCTTCCTTCTGCACAAGATTGGCAGGAATCTCAACACCATCTCTTATGCAGCGAGCAACATACTCAGCAATAAGTTCTCTAGGTTCATCTGATGTGAATAAAGGAAAATCCTCAACAGGAATCCTTCTTCCCCTAACTTCTTCAGAGTTAGTTTTCCTTGGTTTCTCAGATAAATCATCAACCAGTTTCATCCTTCTCAGAGTCAAACCGTTTATTTCAGAGCCAATGATATAAGTCAGATCTTCTGTCAACCCAGCCTCTTGCAGATGCGCCACAAGTTGGTTTTCTATCAGAATATCTGAAATCAGCCTTCCCATAGGAATCCATGTTCTGACTTTTCCAGATTTATCTCTGGCTGTTTCCCTTGTTTCCTTGACGTGAGACACCAGATGATTAAACAACAAGTATGGAAGATCAATCTGAATGTTTTGGTGTAAACAATACATGAAGTAAAGTTGTTCAGCATTAACATAATCAGAAGAGTTTGAAGAGGGTCTATGAAAGATGGTGTTCATGAAAATCTTAGCCCATATCTTGTAAGTGGGTTTCAAGAACTTAACCTTCTTACAAGGTTCACCAGTAGTGCAGATTTCTTGACAAACATCTTTCAGGTCTTCACGCGCAGAAGACAGAGAGGTTACTCCATCAGTTGCCTTAAAACCTATGAGTTTCCTTATCAGATTTTCAGTGATAACAATCTTTTTCCCCAGCACAGAGGAGTGAATGAACTTTGGAGTAGCAAATGCATGGATCCAGAACTCCTTCACTAACTTTGGATACACAGGACCCATAAGCCTGTCAAAGTAACCGTCCCAGCCTTGTGCTTTGATTGAAGAAATCAGATCAAACCCATTTTCAGCAAGATCTTCTAAATCCACGAAACTTTCACACAGTACTTCTAGTGAATCAACAGGAGTTAGGAGAGTGCGTACTGGTTCTATGACAGTGGTAGCATCTTTGGTAGTAACAGCTTTTGAAGTAGATGCCATTGTTGACGATGATGAAGAAGATGAAGGTTTCTGAGTTCTTTTAGGGTTTGAAAAGAGAGAGAACAACAGACAAAAGCGCATATGTGTTTGAGAAAGTGAAAAGTGTGAATGTCTTATGAGAGTGGTTTATATAGACAAATAAAGCACGCATGGGAAACACAACAGATACACATAGGACACATACGCACGTTTTCATTAAATGAAAAGAAATCATTTTTAATTATGATATGACATTTGGGGGAAAATCAAGACAGATTGAGATTTTCAAAGCAATACCTTAAACGTCATAATCAGTAGGTGTACTCCATCTTTTCAGATTCTGAGTGACACGTGTTTGCTTGCATGTGATTCTATAACTCTTAAGAAATGAAACGTTTTCAACTTTCAGATCCTCTGAGATGGTCAGTACAGAGTTTCACACAAAAATAATAATTCACAGATAAATTAAACAAGCAAGACAGATGAAATACTTCAGAGTGTTAAACACTTAGCATCTGAGAAGTTGACTCTGAGAAATATTACTCTGGACAAAAATCCATACAAATATTTTTCAGAATAAACTTAAACCTATCTTCAGCAAGGGGTTTTGTGAAAATATCTGCCCATTGATGATCTGTATCAACAAAGGCTAAATTTATTACACCCTTCTGAACATAGTCTCTGATGAAATGATGTTTAATCTCTATATGTTTGGCCTTAGAGTGTAAAATTGGATTTTTGGATAAACATATAGCTGAAGTATTGTCACAGAAGATAGAAAGATTACTCTCATAGATTTGATAATCTTCTAGTTGACTCTTCATCCAGAGCATCTGAGTGGAACATCCAGCAGCAGCAATGTATTCTGCCTCTGTGGTTGATAGTGCAATTGTTGGTTGCTTCTTGCTGTACCACGAGATTAGATGACTTCCAAGAAACTGACAGCTTCCAGAAGTACTTTTGCGCTCAACTCTATCTCCAGCATAGTCAGCATCACAGAATCCAACTAGTGAATATTCGTCAGATCTTCTGTAACACAAACCAACATTAGCAGTACCTTTCAGATACCTTAGAATCCTCTTAACAGCAGTTAAGTGTGATTCTCTAGGATCTGATTGGAATCTAGCACATAAACAAACACTAAACAGAATGTCTGGTCTAGAAGCAGTCAAATAAAGAAGAGATCCTATCATACCTCTGTAGAGTTTCTGATCTACCTTCTTACTTACCTCTTCCTTACCTAGAGTGCTTGTAGGATGCATTGGAGTCTTTGCCATTTTGCTATCCAGCATGTTAAACTTCTTCAGAAGCTCTTTAACATACTTGGTCTGATGTATGTAGGTGCACTCTGGAGTCTGATTTACTTGGATTCCCAGAAAGAATTTCAGTTCTCCCATCATGCTCATCTCAAATTCTTCCTGCATACATTTAGCAAACTCCTTTCCAAGCATAATATTTGTTGATCCAAAAATAATATCATCTACATAAATTTGACAAATCAACAAATCTTTCTTAATGGTTTTACAAAATAGTGTGGTATCCACTTTTCCTCTGATGAAATTTTTCTTCAGAAGAAAATTACTCAACCTCTCATACCAAGCTCTGGGAGCTTGTTTTAGTCCATAAAGAGATTTTTTCAGTTTGTAAACATGATCTGGAAAATTTTCATTTTCAAAACCAGGAGGTTGGTGGACATACACTTCCTCTTCTATAATTCCATTAAGAAAAGCACTTTTAACATCCATCTGATAAAGAGTGATGTTATGTTGTGCAGCAAATGAAATAAGCAAGCGTATAGACTCTAACCTTGCAACAGGAGCATATGTTTCTGTGTAGTCTATGCCTTCTTGTTGACTGTAGCCTTGAGCAACCAGTCTTGCTTTGTTCCTTTCAACTTCTCCTTTTTCATTAAGTTTATTTCTGAAAACCCATTTTGTTCCAATGACATTGAAACCTTTAGGTCTTGGAACCAGATCCCAGACTTCATTCCTTGTGAATTGATTCAGCTCCTCTTGCATAGCTAAAATCCATTCATTATCTTCCAGAGCCTCATCAACAGATGTTGGTTCTATAATTGACACTAAGCCACAGAAGGAAGATTCAGAAGTTCTGAGAAATGCTCTTGTCCTTATTGGATCATCTTTCTTTCCAATTATCACATCCTCTGGATGAGAAGCTTTCATTCTGGAAGAAGATCCTCTGACTGTTGGTCTTTCAGAAATATGCAGATTGTCAAGTTGGGAAGTTAGAGGCGTAGCATCTGGGTTTGCTTCAGAGTCTTTGTCTTCAGTCTTGTCTGCCTCTGAGCCTTCAGAGTCTGTGAGAATAACTTCTCTATCTGCAGAACTTTCAACTTGCTTTGGCTTTTCAGAGCCAAGCTTATCATCAAATCTAACATGAATAGATTCTTCCACAATCTGTGTTTCAGTATTGAATACTCTGTAGCCTTTAGAGCGTTCAGAATAACCAAGCATGAAACACTTCTGTGCTTTGGAATCAAACTTGTTCAGATGATCTTTAGTGTTAAGCATATAACAAATACATCCAAATGGATGAAAATAAGCAATGTTGGGCTTTCTGTTTCTCCACAATTCATAGGGAGTCTTTTCCAGAAGAGGTCTTACAGACACTCTGTTCTGAATATAACATGCTGTATTTATTGCTTCTGCCCAAAAGTATTTTGCCAGATTTGTCTCGTTGATCATGGTTCTGGCCATTTCTTGCAATGTTCTATTTTTCCTCTCTACAACTCCATTTTGTTGTGGAGTTCTAGGACAGGAGAAATCATGTGCAATTCCTTTTTCAGAAAAATATTTTTCAAAATATTTGTTTTCAAATTCACCACCATGATCACTTCTGACTTTAATAATTTTGCATTCTTTTTCAGTCTGGACTTGATTGCAGAAGTCAATGAACACAGAATGAGACTCATCCTTGTGTTTTAGAAACTTTACCCATGTCCATCTGCTGTAGTCATCTACAATGACTAACCCATACTTCTTGCCTCTGATGGATGCAGTTTTCACTGGTCCAAACAGATCAATGTGAAGTAATTCCAATGGTCTAGAAGTGGAAACAACATTTTTTGGTTTAAAATGAGATTTTGAAAATTTACCCTTTTGACATGCGCCACACAGAGCATCTGAATTGAACTTCAGATTAGGGAGTCCTCTGACCAGATTGAGTTTATTAATCTGAGATATACGTCTCATATTAATATGTCCCAATCTTCTATGCCAGACCCATTGCTCATCATTCACAGATAAAAGGCATTTTACATTTTGAACTTTAAGTTCTGAAAGGTTAATTTTGTAAATGTTGTTTTTCCTCTTCCCACTGAATAGGATTGAACCATTCTTTTGACATACAGCTTTGCAACATTTTTGATTAAAGATGATATCATAACCATTGTCACTTAATTGACTTATGGACAATAGATTATGTTTCAATCCTTCAACTAACAGAACATTAGAAATAGAGGGTAGGTTACCATTGCCTATTGTACCAGAGCCAATGATCTTGCCCTTCTGGTTCCCTCCAAATTTCACGTCCCCTCCAGATCTAAGTTCCAGGCTTTGGAACATAGACCTTTCGCCCGTCATATGTCGTGAGCATCCAGAGTCCAGGTACCATGATTGGTGTCTGGATTTTGCTGCTAAGAACATCTGCAACAGGTATTATTTTGCTTTTAGGTACCCAGATCTTCTTGGGTCCTTTGGGGTTAGATGTTCTGTGGTTTTGCCTAAACTTCTGTTTTTCAACATAGTGTTTATTTTGGCTAACCCTTGGCTTAAACACATAAGTACTCTTTTCAGAGCTTGTATGTTTAATATCATTCAGATGACCAAACTTAAAATGAGAATACAGAGGAGTCTTCTTGATGAAGAGTTTATCAACAGATTTTGGATTGCTTCCAGAGGAAGATTCACATCCAATGCCTCTTCTGTTGTTCCCACTAACACCATAGATCATAGAAGCCATTTTGCTTCTGTCTATGCTTTTAGTGAGGAATCTTTTAAAACTGGAGTCATATTTTTCTAAAATATTTTCACTTGACTCTGTTTCAGTATCAGATTCTTGTTGAGTTGTTTCTAAATCATTTTTGAGTTTTAAATTTATTTCTTTCTGCTCAACAAGTTCTGTTCTCAGAAGATCAATCTCAGATTCAAGATTGCTTTTCAGCTTCTTGTATTTGAGTTTAATCTTGCTGTAGCTTTCCAACATGTCAGATAAACTTTCAACAAGTTCAGCTCTGGAGAGTTCAGAAAATACCTCTTCAGAGTCAGAGTCTGATTCTGACTCAGATTCAGATGATGACGTTCCTTCATCTTGATCATTTGTGTTGGCCATCAGCGCAACATTTGCACATTCTTCCTCAGATTCAGAAGATGATTCAGATTCATCTGAGTCATCCCATGTAGCCATCAGAACCTTTTTCTTTTTATCAAACTTCCTTTTGGGTTTTTCCTTTTGAAGTTTGGGACATTCACTCTTGTAGTGTCCAGGTTCTTTACATTCAAAGCAAGTGACCTCTTTCTTGCCAGATCTTTTGTGTCCAGAAGATTCTCTCTTTTGATCAGATCTTTTGAAGTTGTTGAACTTCTTCCCTTTGTGCTTCCAGAGTTTGTTGATCCTTCTGGACAGCATGGATAGTTCATCTTCTTCTTCAGAAGAAGATTCCTCAGAGCTTTCTTCATTTACCTGCAAAGCTTTAACAGATTTGTTAGATTTAAAAGCTAAGGATTTACCTTTATCTTTCTTCTGGGGTTCATCTTCCTCCAGCTCAATCTCATGACTTCTCAAAGAACTGATGAGTTCTTCTAATGAGATTTTGTTCAGATCCTTGGCCAGCTTCAATGCAGTCACCATAGGTCTCCATCTGGTAGGAAGACTTCTGATGATCTTCTTGACATGATCAGATGTTGAGTAGCCCTTGTCCAGAACTTTCAACCCAGCTGTTAGAATCTGAAATCTGGAAAACATAGTCTCAATGTTCTCAGATTCTTCCATTTTGAACGCTTCATACTTCTGTATCAGCGCCAGAGCCTTTGTTTCTTTCACCTGAGAGTTTCCCTCATGAGTCATTTTGAGAGACTCAAACATATCATGAGCAGTGTCTCTGTTGGTAATTTTCTCATACTCTGTATGAGAGATTGCATTAAGAAGTATGGTTCTGGCTTTGTGATGATTCTTGAATTCTTTCTTCTGCTCCTCAGTCATTAATTTTCTATCAATCTTTTTGCCATCCTTAGTAGGATGTTCATATCCATCAATGACTAAATCCCAGAGATCAGCATCATACCCCAAGAAAAAACTTTCAAGTCTATCTTTCCAATAATCAAATTTTTCTCCATCAAACATTGGAGGTTTGGTGCTGATTCTGTCTCCTTCATATTTGTTGCTTGATGTAGGAATATCACCCATATTAGCAACCAAATAAATAACAGAGTATTCTTCCCACTGGATCTTTATCTGTCACGGTTAAGTGAATGCACACTCAGAACCGGAGCTCTGATGCCAACTGAAGGTGAGAAAATACTTAGAAGGGGGGGTTGAATAAGTATGACAGAAAATAATCTAAGATAAAAACTCAAGTATTTTTATCCTGGTTCGTTGAACTCAACTACTCCAGTCCACCCTTTTCAAGAGTGATTTGCCTTTCTCAACAAGGACTTAATCCACTATTCAAATCAACTGATTACAAATAGCAACACCTAAGAACAACTGTTCTTAGTCTTCTCAAGAGCTACTGATCTAACCTAGATCCTCTTAAGGAAAACTTCCTTTACAAATTAATGTAATACAATGTAAGAGTAAGAAATTGCTTCTAATAAAGCTATAAACACAACTGTGTTATTTCTCTAAGTTTAGAACAATGTATGAACAGCAAAGAATATGAGAGCTTGAGAGTTTCTTCGCTTGAGAGTAAGTTTGTCAAATTCGTCACTTGAAGAATGAGCTATGATATCCTTTATATAGCCACTTGAATATTGGAGAGAATATTTTACCGTTAGAGAAGATATTTCCAATATCAAATAGTACTGTCCTTTGTACTATTGCAGCAGAGAGACGGCGCACAAAATGTGGGTGTAGCAATTGTCTGCTGAGCTGTGATTATACCATATATGGAATGTATCAGAGGAATAATCTTCTTGCAGAGAATTTTGTCTATCCCAATTAAGGAAAGATTTGCTGGCATATTCCAACGGATATATTAAAATAATCTTCTTCAAATAATTCTTCAGATATTTCAGATCAACAATCAATATCAGAGTCTTCAGTCTTCAGAATCTTCTGGAAACTTCAGAGCCTAAGATGTTCTTCAGATGTTGATGAATCAGAGTCTGGTGCAGCTGTGTGCTTGAAGCGTAACATGCTCTTAGATCAGAGTCTTCACTCAGATCAGAGTCTTCTCTTATTCAGAGTCTCTTTCATTTAGATTCTTGATAATATATGCAGCGTGTTGTATCTTCAGAATCTTGATGACTAAGCTCTTATACTTCAGATTCTTCTAATCTTCAGATGCTCTTGAGCCATTCAGAATTTATTGTTCACATCAAATTTTCTCTTTAAGATTAAAATCTTTTGTGCCTGTAGAAAACAGTTTAGAACAAATTTAGAGAGTATAATTCTTGTATACAAATTATCATTAATGTTATCATCAAAACATAGAGATATTACTAAGACACAATCTGTGCTCTTACAATTCCAATTGAATCAAAACCTCAAGATCAAGGAGAAACGATCCTCAACAGAAATTATGTCATCACCTAATTTGTCTCTAAACTCAAATTTCTGATCCAGATTTCATCTATATCTCAATTCAAAACCTATCCATATACTAATCATGCTTAGATCATGCTATAACCAGTGTAAATTTGAAAACTACATACCTGACTTTGAGCTTCAAATTGAGGTATCTAGAACATGATTCTAGCTTCAAAACACTGTAGATCGCTTCAATGCTTGATGAGGAACGTATTTGTAACTTCAATTTGCTTGGATCTGGCTTGAAACTGAAAACACGATCTCACTTGAAGCTCTTGAAACTCAACTTGCTATCTCTGCTTCTGGCGCGAAATGATCTCCAAAAACGTTCCAAATCATTCACAGAACTTAAATAGAAAGTGTTTGTGGGCTTTTTTGATCCAATGGAGGCCCAAATACAGAAATTCAATTTTCAAATTTCCTTTACAAAACCAACCATGGTGAATGTGTGTTCTGACTTGAAACTTCCCTTGGAAGCTTTCAACCTTCTCCTTGTAGTCTGGTGAGAGAGTCTAGAGTGATTTGAGTACTTGAATCCATTCAATAACCAAGTTATGAGGTGTTACTTATTTGTGAAGTAACAAACCATATCACCATGAAATTGACCTCAAATGGAAATTCTAAAAATGCCAAATTGTTTAGAATGCTTTTTCTGATCAAAATGAGTATTCATATGGTCCATTTTGAGCACAAATGAATTGATCATGAATTTTTCAATCAAATACCTTTAAATTCTCCCTTTTGCAAAATTCTTCAAACCAAGTCTCACCTAAATCCAAATCAATTCATCATGAGTATATGGTTGACCTAAAAACATCATTTTAAGCAAGTTTTGTGTTGAACAAAATTGTATTTGAAGCTTGCAAGATGGAGAAAATGACCTATAATACCAAATGACCTATAATCTTACTTTCCCAAAATACCCCTAACTTGTAAACATCATAACTTGAGTTCTACAAATCAGATGGAAGACTTCTAGTACAATTTTGAAAGCTAAGATCAAGACCTACAACTTTCATGTTGGCCAAAAGTTTAGGAGAAACCCCCTTCTAGGTCAAAAGTTCCTTGGAAGTTGGTTGACTTTCACAGACAAATTTCACATTCCTCAGATGACCTGTAACTTGTCTGGACCATAACTTGAGTTCTATAAATCCAATGGAGGACTTATAGTAATCAAATTAAATCTAAGAGCATGCTCTACAAGTTTCATGTTGTCCAAAAGTGGAGATGAAACTTGTATCTTGAGATAAGTGGTCTTGAAGTTAGGCACTAAATAAGGGATTTTACCCTGAGAACCCTAATTTAGCAACTCCTCACACCTTGAAATTTTCTTGGATTGATCTTTGAATATCATCTCATGTATCTCAACACAAATATCCATGATTACAAAGACCTAGAACTGAGCTTTGATCCTCTTCAATTGCCCAGTTGACTTAGGATTACTCAGATGAAAACCCTAATTGCAACACCTTCAACTGTGGCTCCTCATACTTGGCACAATGAACTGATTGAGCTCCACCATGACCCCCAAGGAACTCTGTGATCTCTATCCACACCCTCTCTCCTTGATCAAGACCTCACAATCCACTGATGATCTTCAATTAGTCCTCAGATTAGGAGATTAACCACATAAAAGCAACTGAACTTCTCAAGAACCTAACCCTCTTCCTGATGACTATGGTGACTTCTCAAGCTTGCATAAGACC
Organism: Lathyrus sativus; assembly: GCA_963859935.3. NCBI lineage: Eukaryota > Viridiplantae > Streptophyta > Magnoliopsida > Fabales > Fabaceae > Lathyrus > Lathyrus sativus. The sequence goes on from OZ012736.1 coordinate 22,218,318, forward strand.
TCTAGACAGGCTCCACACTTGATCCCCTGTTAAATGAACAATGATATGCTATGCAAATGTTAGATCAATGATATGCTAATGCAATGAAACATAAACCAAGTAAGAAAAGGTTAGGCAAATTTTGGGGTGCAACATTAAGCAATTTTATTGATTCGAGCATTGAATTTAGTAAGTAACTGGTACTGTTTAAACTCTAGTACAATAAACACTTGTACAAGGATTTTAGAGTTACTTACTTAAGTCAAAATCCACTTGGAATATTTCGCATACCAAGTGTTCGATAAATTTCCTGAACCAAAACTTACTTAGTTTACTTGCTATATTTTGGTGGGCTGTGTTGAGCATTGGAACTAACACTACTAATTAGTGGTGAAATCAATTGATTAGTGTGACTAGTGTATTGAATCTACTATTCTTTTATTATCATATCCGTTAGCTTAACGCATATCCGATCTTCCAATAACGGTTCGTTTTTAGACGTATTTTTCCAAGGCCGCTTCCGCACTTAAAAATATTTTAAAACCAAATTTAAATTGGTAAGCGCCAACTCAATTTTTAATTGGGATCTATTCAAACCCCTTCTAAATCCGAGCCATCGTCTAACATATTCATCACCAGAAAGAAGAACAACTATTTCTGCAAAACAAACATTTCCTTACCAAAACCCTAATTACCCTAAAGCTCATCATTCTAAAAATTACTCAGAGTTTCTCATTGAAACTCTAAAGTAATTAGAGCTAAGTCCTAGCCTCATTTTTCACAACCAAAAAAGGGGAACATTGCAGAAAGAAGAAGGAGCGGAAGAAAGAAAAACGAGAAGAGGAAGGAGCAAGGTAGGGTCAGAAGAAGTTTACCTGAGTTTTGAGAGCTTCAAGGGTAAGTCTTCAAGCTTCAAATCTTCTTTCTGGCTTTGTTATTGTTGGTATTGCTCCATTTTTGTTGAATCCGTGCCCTTTTGCGCAAAATTTTTTTGGTTAGGTTTTAGGTTGGGAAAAGGACGATTTTACCATATGAGTGAGAATCTGAGAAAAGTGAGGTTGGATTCTTGTTCCTTGGTGTTTTTAAGCTAGGGTTGGTGTTTTAAAATTTGTGTTTTAGAGCGGTGAGCTACCGGAGGGGAAGCACCGTTGTCCGCCGCCGTTGACCCTCCTGCGACGAGATGAGGAAGATGAAGTTGTTTGTAAAGAGAGGGAAAGGGTAGGAACAAGATAAAAGAGAGATTGCATTCAAAATGTTATGTTAACTTGTTTTATTCTTTTTTCCCAAAGCATGTGTGTCACCGTTTTAGCTAGATTGTTTTTTTATGATGACATCTGTTGTCATCGTGGTTCACCATCAACATCATCACCCATATAGGGTGCATGTCCATACCATGTGTCGTACTCATCCCAGCCCTTGGATCTTGAGTCTGCATTGACTCACGATTAGATCAACGACCCAAATTGAGTCTGAGGTCAACCTGTTGACCTGAGTCCTGGTAGACTCCTTTGTTGTGTGGGCTCATATGTTTGTGGGCCTGAGGTGGATCAATATTAGCACCCCAGATTTACTATGTTTCCTGACCCATTTCTTCTTTTTATTTTTATTATTTTTATTTTTATATATTAGTTTTTTCATTTTATTTTATATTTCTATTTTAAATTCAAAAATGAAAAAAAAATTATTAAATATTTTCTAATTAATTTATTAAATTATTTTAATTAATACTAATTAATCTATTAAAAATTTAATTTTATTAAATATTTGATTTTAATTCAATTAATTATTTCAAATTATTTTTTTTAATTCTTAAAAATTTCAAAAAAATAAAAAATAAATACTTTTAGTTAGTTCTATTAAACATTTCTATTTAATATTAATTACTCTATTTTAATAATTAATTATGTTAAATATTTAAGTTTAATTTAATTAATTATTTAAGTTTATGTTAATTAATTATTTTCATTATTCAAAAATTCCAAAAAAAAATTGTTTTATTGGTAATCACTTACACATTTTTCTTTAATATTGGTTAGTTAAATTCTTGATTAACCTTATTAAATATTTATATTTAATTTGGTTAATGATTTCTTCCTTGTTTGTATTTATGTGTGATATTTATTCTCTTGATTTATGTTTGGATTATGTGTTCATTGTGTGCATGATTGTGTGGGTGCTTACTTTACTTTGCTTATTCCCATTCATCAAAATGTATCCCTTCCCCATAAGACGTAATAATTGGTTCGCTTTGTTATTCCTGTTGCGCTTAGGTAGTTTCTAATCAAGATTAAAATCAACCACACCCTTTTCAAAAAATTCACAAATAAGCTTGATCCATCGTCAAGCATTTTTCATAATAAATCAACTAAATAGGATTTCCATCACCATCACTCTTATCCATTACACTCCATTTTGCATTTTTTTAACTTTTTGTAAGTCGATTGCCTTGTGCATCGCCATCAACCTCACCCTTTACCTTAGGATCTTCTTTTCCATTAGTTCAAAACCTTTCACCATGAATAAACCCTTGATTCAACATCAAGTGGCATTTTCCAAATCAAATTAAAACACTTAATAACTATTGAACATTTTTCAATAAAAGATGAAAAAGGAGCGGGATGTAGTCAACGTCTCCCCGAGAGTGAGGATTCGAGAGGTAGATCTCGTGATTCGAGCTCTCATCATTCTAAAATTAACCAACAAACTGTAGTAGTCAGAACTACAGACGCTCTGATTTCTCATTTGTCAATGAGAATACGTAGGCACAAGGGCCCCAATCCTTGGCGAGTAACCTTTTTCTTTTCCCTTTTCTCACTAGTAGTTCCCCGAACTACGATTGCTCTGACTTCCTTATTGCACTATGAGAATACGTAGGCATGAGATTGCGATGATCTTAGCGAGTACCCTAGGAAAATAAATCATTTAGTCCCTATCTCTTTCCTTCCTATTAATTTGAAAGCATAACACTTAGAAGAAAACATTAACATGAACATCTAACCTAATGGTTCCTGTTGAGTACAACGGACGTGAGAGGGTGCTAATACCTTCCCCTCACGTAACCGACTCCCGAGCTCATACTCTTGAGTGTGATGACTGTGTCTTCTCCTTTATTTTATGGGTTTTATCGATATTTTCCCTTTCTGCTTATGGGAATGAATAGAGTTTGGTGGCGACTCTATTAGTCAATCCTGCGAGCGTGCGATTGTGCTTCACGAAGGATCATGCTTTTTTTGATGTACGACACGGTGGAACCCTTGAGCATTTGATTCTGAGACACATGTCTTGTTCTTATCAAGTGTTCATTGTCTATTAAACAATTTTCTTAAATAGCCTTGAATGAAAAAGGACCGTTGGAATCTAACATCCCGGTGGAACTCTGAATGATTGATCATGAGCCTTATGTCTCGTTCTCATCAAATGTTCGTCATTCACTTATAAAATACATCCAACCAATCAAACTCTTTTTTATCGCCACCCTGTAATCTCAAAAACCTTTTCCTAAATGAAAGGTATTTTGTCTCGAGATGATGCAAAACAATGCTTCATCCATAACCGTTTTCCCATGAATGTTGATATGTAGAATCCATTCAATGTGATGCAAACGCCCGCTCCTAACATGTTTTGGATAAAACAATGTTTTCCATCAATTGATACAAGATATATTTCGCTAAAGTCGACCAATAAATAAACATTTTCTACCTAGAACTATGTAAGTATTGAGTTCTCTATTGCACCCAGAGATACGTATGAGCGAGATTCAAAGTCTTGTCAGGCACCCTAATAAAAAATAAAATTGTTGTCATATTCTTTTTTCCCTTTCAATAACCCGAAAAGCCTAACATTTCAAAGCTACCATCAACCCGCACAACTAACAAAATGGTTTCCGTTGAGCACAATAGACGTGAGAGGAGCTAATACCTTCCCCTTGTGTAATCGACTCCCAAATCCTGATTTGGTTGCGATGACCAATATCATAGTCTTTCTTTTAGGGTTTTTATCGATATTTTTTCTTTTCCTATTTGGGAATAGATAAATTTTAGTGGAGACTCTTTCCAGTCTACCCCGCAAGCATGCTATTGCGCTTCGTGAGCGCCATATTCTCATTTTTCGAGGTACGTCAGAGATTACAATTGATTGTGTGCCTTCAAAAAGTGAAAAAAATAAGTTGTGCACTCGATTGCAAGGGGGTTACAATTGATTAAAATGCCTAGAAGTGTGATTTTTAAGAAGTCAGTAGCAAAATGTGTTTTTGTGACAATCGAACGCACCTGATTACAATTGATTGTCATAGGCCAAATAATGAAAATTTATGTTTTTGTTTTTGTTGCGTTGTTCGAGGATTTTGGCCGTATCTTTTGATCTGTAGGTCCAAATGATGCATTGTTTGAAGTGTTAGAAAGCTAACGCGCAAAGTTACCTCATGGTAGGGTTTGGTGAAATGTTTGAGTTGTTATCAGTTACCTACTGTAGGGATGTTTGTGATGACTTATATGCTCGGTTAGCGAATCGTTATGTTTATACGATGCTGTGTTGTTGTTTTGGTGAAATAACATGAATGAATGCCTATAAAGTCATGTTGATGAGTTCCTTCTGTTTGTTGTTGTTTATTGATGTTTTAACATGAATTGATTTTTGTGTATGATGAATGATGTGATGCATAAATGGTGAGATGTGTATGTGAATCATTTTGGTGAACCTTTTTGTGATAATGCATTTTATTGAGGGTCATGTATACGGGATTCCGTTAAGTTTTGGTGTGCTCTGGTTCTACAGTGGAGATCGGGAGGGAGTAGCCGGTTTCGGGTGGGAATCGGTGAAGCGTTACCTATGATGACGATAATGATTTGGTGTGCTCTGGTCCAATGGTGGGGACAGGGAGCGAGATGAACCTGAGTGTTTATGAATGGTACTACATGCATAATGAGTCAATTATGGAGTACGTTTGCATATATGATTGCATATGTTGTTGATTGTTCATGATGTTGATGATTGGAGGTGATTATGTAATTGTTGTCATGAATTAGGTGTGAGAATATGTTGTTGATGGTTATGTAATAAATGTGTTATTAATGTGTACTCTCTACCTTATCATTCTTTACACTGTTTATATTGGTTTGTTGTTCCTGCACAATCTAAATCTCATATTCTTCAAACTCATTACCTTCAATTCGATCTTGTTCAGACTTAACTTTCGTGGAATTTGAGGATTTACCACGATCTTGTTCATTCTTTGAGTGAGGATAACTCCTTCAACATGTTAATTCCACATGAGATACTTGTTGTCTTGAAGTTTAATTAAGAGTTTTAGACCAAAATGTTGCGATGAAGATTAACCAGAGGTGTTTTTTACAATTTTTTGCAAATTTTAAGCTAAACTTTCAACAGTTGTAGGAGGAGATGATTTGGCCATAGTAGAAAATGTATGGAAGAAGATGAAGATGGAGTCCTTGGGATTGGTGAAGAATGTAACAGAAAAACAATTACAATAAAATGCGAGTTAACTAGAAAGTAGAAGGGAACGAACTAGGTGAACGATACTATAATAGAATATATGAACTTCATTTAACATTGTGCATAATAAATTAAAGCTTACGATGCATGGAGCTCTCATATTTATAGATATTCATTCGTGCATGGAATGCAAGGATGATCATGTAGAAAATGTTCATGTCACCATACATCCTCCTTTTATACATGTGCATGGTGATTCTAGCTTACACAATCCTTTTAATTATACAAATGCATGGTGTAATACAACTCCTGCTAAACCATCATGTCCTAACTTGTGTACTCTTCTAATACTTGGATTAATTAAAAAAAGGATCATCTCTGCAGTATATATCATCCTTCATCCTTTCTGAGACTCACTCACCACTCTTAATCTCTCTTACAATATGAAGAATTTCTTGTTTTCTTTATACTTCTTGTTCCCTATAATCTTTACAATTATTCTCATGCTCCTCACTCCAATTCCAAGTGCACAATTAACCACAACCGAAACAAAAATTCTTCTTCAAATTCAAACACTTCTTGAATATCCTCAACTTCTTCACAAATGGAAGAAGAATCTCACCAACTTCTGCAACCTCTCTCCATCACCTTCCTTCATCATTGTCTGCTCAAAGAACCATGTAACAGAATTAACAATCATTGGAAACAAAACCAGGCCAGTTTCAGAAAGATTCTCCGCTGATTCTTTTTTCACTGTTTTAACAAAGCTTTCAAACATGAAGGTTTTGTCATTGGTGTCACTTGGTTTAAGGGGCCCATTGCCTTCAAAAATCACTAGGTTTAAGTCTCTTGAAGTTTTCAACATTTCTTCAAATTTCATCTATGGAGAAATTCCATTATCAGTTTCATCTTTGAAGAATCTCAAGAGTCTTGTTTTGGCTGATAATTTCTTCAATGGAAATGTACCTAATCTGAAAAGATTAGCCTCTCTTCAAGAGATTAATCTTGCTAACAACAGATTAGGACCTGACTTTCCTTCATCTTTGTTCTCTCTTCCTTCACTACACAACCTAAACTTGGCTTCAAATCGATTAACCGGTTCGATTCCTGCGAATTTATCTTGTAGTCCTTCTTTAAAATTTCTTGACATCTCATACAATTTTCTACAAGGAAAACTGCCATGGTGCATTGATTCGAATTCGTTGAACCGAACAATATTTTATTCTGGTAACTGTTTGTCAACAAGAAATTTCAGTGATCAACATCCGTCGACGTATTGCAAGAAATCGACCGTGTTGAATATTAAGCCGAGATCCGAGAGGCCAAATGGATCAAATACGCAACTAGGACTAAGAGTTCTTATCGGTATTATTGGAGGTTTTGTAGGAGCTTCAGTGCTTTTGATTCTACTCTTTCTGTTCATTTTGAGAAAGTCCAATGCACAAAAAGTTTCTGTCACTGCATATTCAAAGCCAAATGTTTATCCAAGTAAGGCCACAATTTCGCGCACGCGCAAGCGCACACACATTTCATATATTTCATAAGATGATATAATAAATCTTAGTCTTTTATTTAAGCTATGCTTTAATTTGTTTTTCGTTTATGTCGAAAATAGGGAGAAATATTCCTCAGCTAGTGAGAATAGCTTCAAATGGATTACCACCTTACAGAATTTTCAGAATAAAAGAAATTGAAGATGCAACCGACAACTTCGACTCAACGAATCTAATAGGAGAAGGATCACAAGGACAGCAATATAAAGGTAGACTCAAAGATGGTTCAATGGTCATGGTTAATCAGAAGAGTTTGAGCAAAATCAGTGATCAGAATTTGAAGGTGTTACCTTATTTAAGACATAGGCATTTGGTGAGTGTTATAGGACACTGTGCTATTAACCATGATGAGGACAATCCCAAAATGAAAAGCACAATATTCACTGTATTTGAACACATCTCAAACATGTCATTGAGAATTCATCTTACAGGTAATATAAACACTCGCATAAAAACAGTTCAATTTCGATTCTGATTGATTGTGAGTGTAAAAATTTCCGAGTTCAACAGATAGGAGAAAAAGTGAGATGCTAAAGTGGCAACAAAGAATGGCGATTTTCATCGGTATTGCAAGAGGAATCAAGTTCTTACACACTGGAGTAACTCCTGGCATATTTGGAAACAACATCAAGATTGAGAACATTTTGTTGGATAACAGTCTCAATCCAAAAGTTAGTGGATATAGCATTCCATTTCCATGCAAGGTTAGAACTTAGAAGAACAAATTACACATATTTTGACTCATTCAGTACCTATGGTTGATATCTTTGTTAATTTTCAGAAAGGTTCTGAGAGAAAAGTTAAACAAAAAAATGTGCATAATCATATTAGCAGCATCAATAGTGCAGAAAAGGAAGACATATATCAATTTGGATTGATTCTACTTGAACTTATCACTGGCAAACTAGTTACATCTTCTATGGATGTAGAGGTGCTGAAGTATGAGGTATATACATAAAACATGACATAACATTCTTATAATATCAAACATTATGGAAATTACATGTTTGATTTTTATCTTGTTTAGCTTCAGAGAGGTTTATGTGAATCTGTATCACCGAACACATTAAAGAGCGCTATCGATCCTTGGCTCCATGGAACTTATGCACATGAATCATTGAAAACTGCAGTTCTGATCACCATCAACTGTCTCAGCAAGGTTCCCGGTAATCGGCCTTCTATAGAAGATGTTCTCTGGAATCTGCAGTACTCCATGCAAGTTCAAGAAGGAAGGTCTAGCAAAGCCTCAACATGAAAATGTGCAGTTTCTGCGTATAAAATTGTTTGTTGCAGTTTGTAAGATGTTTGTTGAGAAATAATAAGTTTCTTGTAAGTATATATTTCTTGAGTAAGGCCATGGCTTTCAATAATAAGCACCTCTTTATATATAGTGTTACCTTTTGGAGTTTCTGTCTTAGTTCATCATAAAAATAGTAGTATTACATTTTTTCTGTATACACATCATGTGTAATGATGAATGAAACAAATGCGAATGGTGAAAAAAACTTATTCCACACAACATGGAGTCTAAAACAATAATATAATCATACACTTTTTATATATAATGCTACTGTTGTGAAATTGAATACTTCGACCACACCAATTTTTTTTAATAGTGAAAAATTATATACTTTTTATATTAATCAATGATAAATAAATGATGGAAAGAGGATGGGAATTAATAATATGGGTAGTCGTAAGTTATAGGTGAGATATTGGATCGAATTCTAGTATGGTCGAAGTCTGTTCGTGAGTAATGCGTGTTGTAGTCGAAGTTTTTTCTAACATGCATTAGTCAATATTGTTAGGTTTTTTAGCATGTTGAATTGGGTCTTGCTTGTAAGTCTAATTGTTTAAGTTAGCTTGTAATGGATAATTGTTAAAAAGCTAATTAGGTTTGTGTGCTAGCTTTTCTTATAAATAGCATGCTAGTCTCTCATCTTGTATAAGGAAAAATAGGAAGATAAAATCCTAATTCAAGTGAGAGAGGTTATTTGTTATTCTTGTATACTTGTAATCTTGTTGGGGGAGAAAGAAAAGAATAACAGCTTGTAACCAATCCTTGTTGCTTTACCTTGTTTTCTTTGTTAACCCTAACTCTTGTGTGTTTCTTGATCATAAAGAAATTGTTTATATTTTGTTTCAAGACATCTTATTCACAACAAATTGATGCGATGAGCGTGGAGGAGATGCCTTCAACAAAGCATGAGATTGAAAAGTTCACTGGAGTGAACGACTTCGGTCTGTGGCGCTTGAAGATGAAAGCCCTACTAGTTCAACGGGGTTGTTTGGAAGCGTTGAAGGGAGAGACCGTCATGGACGCTGCGTTAACAGCAAAAGAAAAGACGGTCATGATTGAGAAAGTCCACAATGCAATATTGTTGAGCCTTCGTGATAAGGTTCTTCGAAAGGTATCAAAGGAGACTACAGCATCGAGGTTATGGGTAAAACTTGAAAGTTTGTACATGACCAAATCCCTGGTGAATCGACTCTACCTGAAGCAAACTTTGTTTTCATTTAAGACGAGTGAAGAGAAAGTGTTGGATGAGCAGTTGGATATGTTCAACAAGCTGATTCTTGATCTTGAAAATATTGATGTGGATCGATGATGAATATCAAGCACTATTGTTGTTGTGTGCTTTACTCAGAACACATGCTCACTTCAAAGAAACTCTCTTCTATGGAAGGGAGTCCTTGAGTTTTGAAGAAGTTCAATCAGTCTTGTATTCTAAGGACTTTAACAAACGAAAGGAGTATAAACCTTCGACGGTAGGCGAAGGTTTGACCGTTAAGGGAAAATTCTTGCGAAAGAATGGTAAGTTTGACAAGAAGAAAGGTAAAAGTCAGCAGAAGTCTTATAGTGGCGAAACATTTGGTATTCGATGTTATCACTGTAAGAAGGAGGGTCACACAAGAAAGGTGTGCCCCGAACGCCTGAAAGATCATGGAGGTAAGGATAATGGCAACACAATCATTGCTCAAGATGATTTCGACTCATCTAATGTCCTTGTGGTTTCAAGTGGCGACTCAAAAAAAGAGTGAATTATGGATTCAGGTTGCACTTGGCACATACTCCAAATAGAGAATTGTTCGACGAGCTATGTGATCAAGATGGTGGATCAGTGCTGCTGGGAAACAACAAATCTTGCAAAATTGTAGGTATTGGATCTGTAAGATTCAAGCTCCATGATGAGTCAATAAAATTATTGACTGAAGTCAGGTATGTACCTGATTTGAAGAGAAATTTGATTTCTCTTGGTGAATTCGACAGAAAGGGATATGTTTTTCAAGGAGAGAAAAGTATCCTAAGAGTCATAAAAGGGTCGAAGGAAATCTTGAAAGGCGTGAAGAAACAAGGCTTGTATACCCTTGAGGCTGAGGTTGTAAGTGGTTCAGAAAATGTTGTATCCACGAAACCTATGTCGAAGACAAAATTATGACACATGAGATTAGGCCATGTCAGCGAAAAAAGCCTAGTCAAACTGGGGAAGCATAACCAGTTAGGAGGTGACAAAGTCAAAAAGTTGGAGTTTTTTGAATCTTGTGTATTTGGTCAATCCTGTAGGGTGAAGTTTAACAAAGGAAAGTAAAGAACACATAGATCCCTGGATTTCATTCATGTTGATCTTTGGGGGACTATAGGGAATCCTTCACACTCAGGTGCAAGGTATTTTCTATCCATCGTTGATGACTATTCCAAAAAGCTATGGGTATTCATCTAGAAGACGAAGGATGAAACTTTTGAGAATTTCAAAATTTGAAAGGTTCTGGTCGAAGATCAAACTGGCAGAAAGGTTACGAGGTTGAGAATCGACAATGGCCTTGAGTTCTACAACGAAGTGTTCAATAGTTAAGGTGTTGAGTCTGGGATTGCAAGGCATAAGACTGTATCAGGTACTCCTCAACAAAATGGCTTAGCTGAAAGATTCAATCGAACAATCCTTGAAATGGTTAGATGCATGTTGGTTAGTGATGGATTGAAGAAGGTGTTTTGGGAGAAGGCTGTTTCGGCAACAACTTATCTGATAAATAGACGTCCCTCGACTGCCTTGGGAATGAAGACACATGAAGAAGTTTGGTCAGGACATCCACCTAGTCTCAACAGATTGAGAGTATTTGGTTGCATGGCCTATGCTCAAATTAGGCAAGACAAGGTTGAACCTAGAGCTCTGAAATGCATGTTCATGGGATACCCTGAAGGAGTCAAAGCTTATAGGCTATAGTGCCTAAAGTCAGGTCACAGAAGGTGTATCACCATTCGAGATGTAGCTTTCAATGAAGCAGAGATGGCTTTCAAAAAAACTGATGATGTCGACGAAGAGCTGAAACAGGGAGAGATTCCTGTTGAGGTGGAGCATGTTGATGCTGAATTACATATCTCAGATGAAGTCAAAGAAGATGCCAAAAATATTGTCGAAGATGAGGAGACTGATAATGACTACCTGCTAGCAAGAGACAGGTCGAGGAGAGTCATCAAGCCACCTCAAAGACTTGGGTATGCAGATCTTATAGCTTATGCCTTATTCTCTGCAAGTGAGGTTCTAGATGAAGAACCTAGAGACTATAAGGAAGTTATGAGGAATCGAAAGAAGATTGAATGGCTGAAGGCCATGGATAATGAGATAAAATCTCTTCATAATAACAGCACCTGAGAACTGATCAAGAAACCTGTTGGAGCCAGGGTAGTGAGCTGTAAATGGATTTTCAAAGTTAAGGAAGGAATTGAAGGAGTGGAGTCAAAGAGATACAAGGCAAGATTGGTCGCTAGGGGGTTCACTCAGAAAGAAGGCGTTAAATTCAATGATGTGTTCTCTCCTGTTGTGAAGCACAGATTCATTCGAATGTTGCTTGCCACAGTGGCACAATTCAACCTTAAACTGGAACAGATGGATGTGAAGATTTCGTTCTTGTATAGTGATCTAGATGAAACAATCCTTATGAGGCAACCTGAAGGATATGTCGAAAAAGGGAAGGAATATTATATGCGCAAACTAAATAGATCTTTATATGGACTGAAACAATCTCCTCGACAGTGGAATAGGATATTCGACAAGTTCATGGAACGCATAAATTTCATTATAAGTCAGTTCGACCACTGTGTTTACTTCAGATTTCGACCTGGTAATTCATTTGATGTTCTTTTGCTTTATATGGATGATATTCTAATAGCAAGCAACAATGTCGAAGATGTAATGAGGGTGAAGGTTGAACTCAATAAGGAGTTCGACATGAAGGATCTAGGAGTTGCGTCCAGGATTTTTGGGATTGACATCCGAAGAGATAGAAAGAAGTTGAAATCATGCTTATCTCAAGAGGCATACATATGGAAGATTCTTGAAAAATATGGTATGTCGAATTTAAAGCCTGTTGTGACTCTAACAAACCCTCAATTCATGCTGAGTATAGATCAGTGTCCCAGGACTGATGTCGAAAGAACTTATATGAATAGCATTCCATATTCTAATATAGTGGGTTCTTTGATGTATGTTATGGTATGTACTAGATCCGGCATAGCATATGCAGTAAGTCTTGTAAGCAGGTACATGACAAATCCTAGAAAGGATCACTGACAAGCATTGAAGTGGATTCTAAGGTACATAAGAGGGTCTCTAAATAGAGTCCTAATTTATGGTGGAGCCTTCAGTGAAGATAGTAATGTAACACTTCATAAGATCATTGTCTTATCAACCACTAAAGCGGAATAAATCGCCCTAACTGAAGTTGTGAAGGAAGCATTATGGCTTGAAGGTTTTACAAAAGAGCTGAAACTTCAAGGTCAAGTTATCACTATTAAATGTGATAGTAAAAATGCAATACACCTGTCGAAGAAATAAGCCTATCATGAGCGAACCAAGGACATTGATGTGAGGCTGCATTTCGACAGAGGGATAATCGAGCATGGAGAAGTCCAAGTGCTGAAGGTTTCGACAGATCATAATGTTGCTGATATGATCACCAAGATGTTGCTCAGATGCAAGTTTTTCCACTGTATGCAGTTGATAAAGATGCATGAATAAATCTAGTTTCTTGATCTTATAGAGTTAGATCCAAGGTGGAGATTTATGAGATATTAGATCGAACTCTAGTATGGTCGAAGTCTGTTCGCGAGTAATGCGTATTATAGTTGAAGTTTGTTCTATAATTTGTAACTGCATAGATTGTCAAAACCTTCAGCATTTAGAATTTTCCATGCTCGATTACTTCTCTAACGAAATGCAATCTCACATCAATGTGCTTGGTTTGCTCATGATAGGATGAATTCTTCGACAGGTGTATTTCACTTTGACTATCACATTTAACAGTGATAACTCGACCTTGAAGTTTTGGCTCCTTTGCAAAACTTTCAAGCCACAATGCTTCTTTCACATCTTTAGTGAGGGTGACATATCTCTCTTTAGTGATTGATAAGGCAAGAACCTTCTGAAGTGTTGCTTTCCAACTAATTGTTGTGCCAAACATAGTGAACAAATATCCAGAAATAGATTTTCTGGAATCCGTACAACCTGCATAATCAGAGTCGGCATATCCTTTGATTGCTGCTTTACTATATTCACCCAAGGCTCCACCATAAATTAGGACTTTATTTAGAGACCCATTTATGTACCTTAGAATCCACTTTAATGCTGGCCAATGAGCCTTTCACCATATACCTGCTTACAAGACTTACTGCATATGCTATGTCAGGTCTAGTACAGACCATAACATACATCAAAGATCCCACTATATTAACATATGGAATGCTATTCATATAAGCTCTTTCGACATCAGTACTGGGACACTGATCTATACTCAGTTTGAATTGAGGGTTTGTCTGAGTCATAACATCTTTGAATTCGACATACTAAACTTTTCAAGAATCTTCTGTAGGTATGTGTCATACCCTAATTTTTTACTCTAAGGTCCCATGACTTTTTTGCATCGGCTGCATACTTTATCATCTCTTACAACATCTCACATAATATCCAATTTATCAGCTGAATTACACTTGTTGAATTTGCAGTCGAATCGGTCAAATTAAAAGTCAATTTTGCGTAAAATCAGTGACATAAAATTTTAAAGTCGAGCTTGCAAACGTCAGTGATATTAATCTACGTTTCATGTAGTTTAACCTGGAGTGCTCATTTAAATTTTTCGGCCACTTTTCGGTCACATTTTTGGACAGTTTAAGTCATTTTAGCGGGTAAAATTTATTTTAAAATTTGACCAAACGCTGTATTTTTCTGAATAGTATATCTTTTGTTGATCATTATGGTATATTTATTTTATTTTTTTGAGCACTTCGATACCGGACCAATTACTCGTTTTTTACCGTTTTTTATTTCTATTTTTAATTAATAATTCTTTAAATTAATCAGTTTTTCTAATCTAATTTATTTAAATATTTTATTTTACTATTGTTTATTATTTTTCTTTTTATATATTTAAAATTTTGTTTTTTTAAACTATTTTGAGTAATACTTAGTAATTAAGTTTAGGTTTATGGTTATGTTTTTTTTTATTTGTTTTTTTGGTGAAAAATAAGTAACATGCATGCTATGACCACCATACTAATAAACCTGCACATGCTGCATTGACCCTAATCACATCATCCCCTCGCTGACACCTCATCATCATAGTCCACTATTCTCTCTCCCACATGTTATCAACTATCTACCCATTGCAAAACAATGCCACCATTTTTACAAAAAAAATCCTAAAACCAATATTTTATTTTGCATTCAACAGAGACACTTTGGTAATCAACATATTCATATATTTAGACTTGCTAAGAACATTGTTTTCATCCACGTGTCAGTTAACAATTGGTCCCAAAACTTATTTCATTTTTCCCTCTCTTTTCACACTTTTCAGCCTTGTCTATATCTCTTTCTTCTTCTGATATTTTCTCTCATTTCTACACACATCATACTTCACTTTTCTCCACACATCATACTTCAGAGCAGAATATCATCATCTCCCATCCTCGTCTGTATTGCCTGCTCGCGAAAAATAAGAAGGTACATGCTCCTACCTGCATCGCCTCTCTCCCTGCACATCATAGTTCAACCTTTGTTTTATTTTTCGTTTTTCTGGTTTTTTGTTTCACAAACCAAAAGTCGAGGTTTTTATTCCTTCTTCATTCTTTTCAACCTGATTTCTATAATGCTCGTGATTGTGGGTTTACAATGACTGTGGGTTTGATTATCATGATGTTGTTTTGAATCGGTTTTATCGCGTGTAAAGTATGTGTGTTCTGAGGAAGTTTGAGATGAATGTTGGTTTGTGTTCATCTTTTTTCCCGATAAGAAAGTTACAAGCTTTGCTAACAATTTCTGTACATTTGGTTATTGTTATTCATCTCTGAAAACACATCTGTTATGAACTTATATGGTTGTTGTTACTTTTCAGATCACCATGTCTAGAGCGCCTATTATTATTGCTGATTTGAAGCTAAGAAAGAATGTATGGAAGCTCGCCATCCGTATTGTTGATCTATGGACTGTAACCAAGCGTAATGGACAACAACATTTTGAATATGTTATCCAAGATAGCAAGGTATGCATTATTGTTGTAAATATGTTATCTAACTTTTACATAACTTAAAATATGTACTAACTATTTGTTTGATTCATAGTGTGATAAAATACACGTCGTTACCCGCAACAGAGATTTCGATTTGTGGAAACAGAGGTTACAAGAACATAAGACTTATATGATTTATAATGGTGATCCGTTAAACAATGATCTTCCTTTGAAAATCTGTGAAAATTCGTTGAAGCTTTTTTTCAATAGTGGGACCACTGTAACCATGGTAGATTTACCAGAAATACCACCCCATCAATTTCATTTCAAACCCACTGTAACTATGATCTTCCTTTGAATATGATTCAGTTTCTTCTTTTACTAAAGGGTAAAATAAACTTCCTCATACTTCAAGATTTGATGCCCTGAATATGATTCAGTTTCTTCTTTTACTAAAGGGTAAAATAAACTTCCCCACACTTCAAGATCTGATGTCCTGAATATGATTCAGTTTAAACCTCCCCACTCTTCAAGATGAAAGGGCAATGGAAACCAGCTTCTCGATGGAGATGGCCACTTGCGGCTAGTCATGATGAAGATATGATAAGCTTCTCAGGTGATAAATACTGCTTATTTGCAAGAGTAGCAATGATAAGCTTCTCGGCGGAGACCTGCTTGTAGAAGTTGTAAAATGTAATGTAATGTTGTAATGTAATGAAGGTTGTAATGAAATGAAGGTTGTAATGAAGTGATAAGCTTCTTGTACGAGAACTGTCGCATACCAATATTGTAAAGTGTAATGTAATGATGATAGGCTTCTCAGGTGAGAACGGTCGCATACTGTTGTTTGTAATATTTTTAATGTAATGATAAGATTCTCAAATAAATAGAACGGTCATTTACTATGTAAAGTGTAATGATAGGCTTCTCATGAGAGAACTGTTGTGTACCAGTTGTTGTAATGTAATGATAAGCTTCTCGGGCGAGAACTGTTGCATACCGATTGGAAATGTAATGATACGAAGAGATAACTGAAATAACCATCGTCCACGAGGGTTGAATTCTGTGGGGAAACAGGAAATAATAGGTATTTTGTGCCTAGGGCTGACGATCTACTTGGAGAGAGTGGACCAACCCAGTTACTCGGCGGTAACGACAAAGGATGACGACAACTAGCAAACATGTGGATGCTAATACATATGTTAATCGTGTATGTGAATGAAAATGTAATGAGCATGCAATGCTTAGGCTCGTGCACATGCTGACAAAACAGACGAGAGAGGAGACGGGAGATGAAATAAACATCGCGACGGGATACCCGACGACCTCTACAAAAGTACATCTATCAAGAGATAGGAAAAGTTGGTGGTAGAACCAAATCTTGCTTTAAAGTCCCAAATTCTCTAGGGAGAAAATAATCCACTTGGGGATACGGTATCATGACTTCCACATGGGGATACGATACGACCTCACTGAAGACTATGATATCATGACTTCCCTGGAGGGATTGCTATCATGAATTATAATCAGCCAAAGAAAATCTTAGGATTAGAGACCTTCGGGGATGAAATAACTACCCGCTTCACGGGGAAGATGTGGAGCTAGGCAGCTTCATAAAGAAAAGTGTAGCAACTTCCTGGGAATAATACATCAGCTTCCTGGGAGAAAGGTACATCTAACTTCCCTGGGGATAAACTATATCAAAATTCCCTGAGGAGAGTTCATCGAACTTACTGGGGAGAATTCACCAGAAATCCATGGGGAAAGTATCTTGACTTCTTGGGGAGAATATGGCGATCTCCTAGAGGAGTATTTCCTGAGGAAAGTAAGGCAATTTTACTGAGGAACAGATGATTCCACTGGGAGTGAGTCTTAAAGTACATGGAACATTTGGAAGATACTGGGGATATCTCTGCAGTCTTGAGAGTCACTGGGGATTTATCGGATGGATCCCAAAAGTGTTGTCAGCTTAAAGTCTCGTTGGGGACTGTTTCCTGAGGAAAGCATGACAGCTTTGGTGCAGTAAAGATAATTCCACTGGGAGTGGGTACTCAGATAAATGTATCACTTGGAAGATGCTGGTATGATCTCTGCAGTCTTGAAAATTACTGGAGACTACCAGGTTAGTCCAAAGTGTTGTCAGCTTAAAGTCTCGTTGGGGACTGCGTCAGCTTAAAGTCTCTCTGGGGACTGCGTCAGCTTAAAGTCTTGTTGGGGACTGCGTCAGCTTAAAGTCTCGTTGGGGACTGTGTTGAGGCAATGGCTTAGACGTGTTTCTGCAATGATGAGATTTACTGGGGAATGAAGACCACCGGAAGTAAAATCCATCGGGTGCATGAAGAATATTGTGAAAACACAGTAGTTTTGATCTTGAGGACTTTGTAGTAGTCACCATTTTGAAAAGCAATATGCCCCAAAGTACCTGCTCTATGAAGGAGTCATCTCGAGAGGATTTTACAGAGAACAGGGAGTTCAATTGCCCCACTGTTTTCAAACTCTTGGAGATATTTGGTCGGATCTCAACGTAACTGGTCCGGATCGACAGTGTTATGAAGGAGTCTTCAAGAAATAGCTCATAAGAACGTCGGGTTTGCGTCAGTAAACAATTGGAGAACCACCTGCCCCTGTTTAGCAGGATCTTCAAGCTCCATTGATTATGTCTATATGTAAGTTTCTAAGATATCAAGCAAAGTCAACACGCGTGAAAGGCTAATCCTGAAATTGTCAATGCAACACATATATTTGTCTTGAAGTTGTTTTTTTTAAAGGATATCGCAATAACTTGTGATCGAATCACTAGTTAGGATACGAATGTAGTTTATAATGACAACATTAAATTGAGCATAGCTCATAGGAGTCAGGAAATGTTATCTCGTCGAGTATGCTTTCAAAAGAATTCCTACTTCAATTAGGTATTTTGATGGTTGTATCGTGGCTTGGTTCACAGTTTAAGAAACAAAGGATAAAGGCTCAAAGTTATTTGTACCCACCCCCTCTTCGTGATGTTCTCCAGTCCTATATTCAGTTAACTAGATGTCACACCCTCATTTTCGCCTTTAGCCTTTATACTCTACATTCGCCATATCATACATCGTTCTATTGCATATCGAGCATGTGGGTACAGATTGGGTCGGTTTGTCATTTTTCATTTCAAATGAGATAACTTGTCTATCTTGGACTACATGGAAGAAAAGGTTCATTATCTAAGGTTTGATCTAAATTGGAAAGTCTACTCATGTGGATTTCTTCAAGAAGAGGTTACTTGACACAATATTAGGATATTCAAGATTAATATTCCTAATGACCATGAAATGCAAGGCATAATTCAAGATTTCTCCATGCAACTTTGTTTCAAATTCCTGATCAAATGGAGTTTAAATTTGCAAAGCATTAGTCAATATCATAAATGCATAATTCAAGACTTCATCCATTTCAAGTCTAATGGTACAAGGAAAATCCATCATTCATTCAAGTCTCTAATCAAATCCATGATATGGTATTTTTCATGCCACACCAAGTTTTCATGTGCTACATTATGCCCACAAACATCCAAAGAAAATACTTAAGAGTTAAATCAACATTGGTATGTTTCAAGATCAAGACCATGTATGTTCAACCATGAGCAATATGAATGCAATCCAAAACAGCCCCATGCAAGAAGTGGCAATATGTATCATGTTATAAATTATTTTTATGTCACAAAACCAAGGTTGATGCATCTACACATCAAAAATCAGAATTTGAAAATTCTGTCTAAAAGGTAGTGGTGTTAGCTACATGAATATGTCCAAGCATAACCAACCAATGGGTACAAGGTTGGAAGGCAATATAGAGTGCTGCAGAAGAAATACAGCAAAAGCAGCATACTAGAAGTGAAAAAAGCAGGGTTGCACCAAGAAAGTGGCCATAATAGTTGCCAAGAATGGAAATTCTGAAAGTTGAAGCTTGTGCAAGAGCTATTGCTTTGGTACAGCAGAAAAAGGTGACAGAAAAGTGAGATGAGAAGGGAAGGAGGGCTGTCAACAAAAGGATTGGATTCATAACACATTCACCAGACATCCATTCTCTACACACATTGCAAAACCAGAAAAAATAGAGAGAGCAATAGAAACCCTAAAAAACCAGAAAAATAGAAAGGAAGAAAAACCAAAAAAAAGAGAGTGAGATAGAAGCACAAGAGGATCATTGAGAAACAAAACCTTCACAACATAGAGTGAAGAGTGGTGAAGCACATTCAACCAAAACCAAGGAGGACTTGCAAGAAGAATAGAAAGCTCTTGGGTATCTATTCCTTCAAACCTTTCTCTCTTTACGTTTTTTTTTGCTTTTATATTCATCTCATTTACTCTCTTGTGTGTTGTTGTATTGTATATCATGTAAGGGTCCAAGGGGACCAAGAAACCATTTTTAAAGAACCACAAAAAACGAAAGGAAAACATAGAAAAAAGTAGGTTTTTTCCACCTGGTAGCCTGACACGGGTCGTGTCACACGACACGGCCGACCGTGTTGCATTTCTGTTAGGCTTTTCATAGCACAAAATGCCCAGGACCCCTGACACGGGCCGTGTCACACAACACGGCCACCCGTGTTGCACCTCTGTTTGAGGTTTCAGCCCACAAAATGCCCAGGACTTATGACACGGGCCGTGTCACACAACACGGCCACCCGTGTCACACTTCTGTCAAGCCTTAAAAACATTTTTCTCCCAGACCCTAGGACACGGGCCGTGTCACACAACACGGCCACCTGTGTCACACCTCTGTCATGCCTCAAAACCTTTCATTGCAGGTACCCTATGACACGGGCCGTGTCACACAACACGGCCACCCGTGTTACACCACTGTTTTCTCACTTCGTGCCGTTTTTTTTGCATGTCTCGATTTTTTTAGCAGACTAACCCTATATGTTTGCATGATTTTGGTGTAAATATTGCTATTGTCCTTGTTGACTTTTGATTCCAAAAACCATTTTCGAAAACAAACTCTCGATTTTGTCGAGCCATTTTTAACCTTGTAAGTCGGTTGCCTTGTGCACCGCCATCGACCTTGTCCGTATCGCCTCAATTGTATCTTTACAAAAAATAAACCTTGATCCAACGTCAAGTGGTTCTCTTTTCTCATAAAAATCCAAAGCACAATAAAATATACGATTAGAATTATGCACCATGAGCTTTAAGGTGGTGGAGAAGGAATGAGAATGGAATCCTCCTACACTCGTTCCGAATGTTTTGAATACAAGGCGCTCGACTTGGTTATTCGAGACATTCATCTCTATCCAAAGTCTTTTGTATAATCCTAGTCAAGAATAGATTCTTCTCTAAGAAAAACCTAAAAATAACATCAACTCATCAAAATATTTTTCGCCTTAGGGCATCAATCAAAAAACCCTTTTTCAAGGTATAAAATCAACCAACAAATAACTATTTCGTAAGCCTCCGAACTACGAAGCTCTGATTCTTCACTTCTTTTAAGTAAGGATACGTAGGCACAAGGGCCACAATCCTTGGCGAGCATTAAAATAAATAAACCAACCCCTCTTTTCCTTAAGCAAGCAAACTCTTAATAAAAACATCCATTCACGCGAAATAACCTAGAAGGTTCCCATCGAGTACGATGGATGCGAGGGGGTGCTAACACCTTCCCCTCGCATAACCGACTCCCGAACCCTAAGACTTGGTTGCGATGACCACGCTCTTTCCCGAAGGTTTTATCTCTTTCCCTTTCCCTCCTTGGGATAAATAAAATTCGGTGGCGACTCTGTGTCATTTTTCGCGTAGCGACACTAGATACAAGCAGTCATATCTCAATCGGATTTGATATGGTCGAGAACTCATTAAGGCTTCGGACATGGCAGTCACTCACCTATTTTCTTTTGTGTTTGATCACACGACTTTGTTCTTCATTAGGGATTCCTTGTTATTGTAAACCCTTGTTGTTTTGCTTTTATTCCCTAACTTTTTCCTGGATGGCGTCTTTTAGATTTGACATTGGAGTCCAACGGGATGCCCTAGTTTTGCCTAAGTCTCCTTCATAGGTTTTGACTTAGCGAGTTATATTTTTTTTTTAATAAGTCATGTGACTTTTTTGAAAGGCTTGTGATTGCCCCACTCTTTAAGTAGTCGAGGGATAGTCGTTTACTTCTAAATTCCTAAGATGTTAAGGATAGATTCTTGAAGGTTCGCTCCTCCTTTTTGAAAGTCTGAGCGATAGATCAATTTAACTGAAAAACTACCCTGCCCCCGGTTAATATTGAAGGTTTTTATTTAGAAAAGAAAACTCCTACTTCAAGGCTCAAAGGGGTTAAAGAGGGATTATCATCCTTATATCTCCAATGTTTGGGATGTGAAACAATGCCTTACATCATCAGCAGGTTTCAATCGAAAGCATACAAGAGATCTGACGTTTTGGTTCATCATCCTCCTTCCAATTCTCTATCAAAGCAAGATATTGGGTAAAGTTGGCATTATAAATTATGAAAAAATATTTTTTGTGAGTGAAACGAATGGATTTCTCCAAGACAAACACATGCATTGCATTAATTATTCAAAATGAACAAGTTCGTACATGCTAATTATGCTTTATCAAGAAACAGAATATATATAAATAAACAAAATGAACTGTATAAAGGAGTTTATGAAGTCTTCGTATTCAAGATCGGCATGGTAGTAGTGGTTTCCTCTGGAGGAGTCTCATTGAAACAAGGAGTATGAATACGATCACTGCGAGTCGTCTTGCTTGCCCCAGCTATATCTGTCACTTCTTTATTATCAGTCTTCAAATCTTCCTTCAGAATAACTTTCCCGGATTCTTTATCAATCGTGGTCACGTTATCTTGAGGAATACTAGAGTGAAATGGACTAGGCTTCTGAGCAATTACCGGCTTCGACTGATTCACTGTAGGAGTAACTAGCTTAGATATGTTGAAAACAGGCTTTGCAGAGCTTAATCTTGGCAAATGGAAAACCCGGAGAGGAGTTCTGATCTTCAGCTGAGGATCATCAAAAGACAGTATCTTCTTTTCCAACAAATCTTTGACAAGGTTCTTAAGAGCATAACAGTTTTCCAAATCATGTCCGGGCGCACCCTCATGAAATAACAATGAGCATCAGCGTTGTAGTTGGCAGGCAACGGATTGCGAGGTGGACCCAAAGCTCGGGTGGTAATCAGACCTCGTTGCACTAATGCATGGTAGAACTCGGTAAAAGTCATCGGAATCGGAGGACAAGGCTTGTACTGTCTCCAATTCGTACCATTCTGGCGAGGTGCTTGATTTTGCGTTGCTGATTGGCAGGAGCGTTGGGAGCTTATTGATAATTAAGAGGAGCTTGTTGATTGACCGGAGGCTGATAAACAAGAGGTGGTTGATAAATCGGAGCTTGATAGACCGGAGCCGGTTGCACAGGCTGATATGTAGGAAACTGCTGATTGAAGGGAGGTGCAACAGTAGCTACATAGGGTTGTTGAGAATACTGAACGAGATAACCTTGAACATAATTAGGCTGACGTCACCACGGTTGATGAGCAGCCATTTTATGGTTATACCTGCTCGAGAGACTCCTCAGGCATGTAGCTCTTTTATGATGGTCGAAGCTCAGAGTTTTGAACTTTAGAGGACCACCTTGCTGAACTGGTTGAGCAATAGGAGGAGGCACCAAACTGGGCTGAAGACCATAAGGAGGTACGTTTGCCATGGTAATAGCTGGTTGAGGACCCACAACAATATTGGTAATCTCAGAGACAATAGTAGGCTGAGTATCCACCTTCGCATTAAGAGCTTGCAGCATCTCCATGATCTGCCCCACACTTCCTTGAAGATCTTCGAGTTCGTTGCTGACACGGTCAATCTCTTAAATTTGTTCTGCCATTCTTTTCCGAGCTCGTGCTCTAGTGTTGTATTGATGCGGAGAACCCAGGGTGACGGAACGGGAAGGCGAGAGAACCGAGAATAAGACACCGGGAGACACATGCAATGCAAAAAGTATGATGCTAAAATGTAGAATGCAGATGAAATATTTTCATGGAATACAAATATCTACGAACATTGCGGAATACCGAAGAAACTTTAATTATTATTTTGAAAATGGATTACAAGTAAATATTCTTAAAAGAATGTCTTAAAAAATAGATAAATAAAAGCTAATAAAGTCCTAAGGAAGCATTGTCCACAACTTTAAAGAGTAGGCGGAGAGTAGGAGGAAAATAAATCCTTGTAGATTTTTCTCTTCTTGTAGGAAAGTGCCTCTTCATTTTTGTCCTGAAGTTGCTTCTGAAGCTCGGCATTCTCACTGACGATAACCAGATATTTATTCTTCCATGCTTCTGCTTCATGTTGTGCTTTTCTCAAAGCGACCTTCAACTCTTTAGCTTCGGACATGAATACTAGAACAGGTTCCCTTCTTGGAGGTATAGGATCTTGGCAAGGATAAGGCATCTTCAGCTTGATTGTGTCGCACCTCGAAAAATCACGGAGACATTTCGGAGAAACGACCCTCGCGCGAAAGGCGCGGAAATGCGGTTCGACAGAGTCACCATCGAACTTTATTTTTCCCGAATAAACGGGAGAGGAAAATATCGAGAAAACCCCTTAAAGCGAAAGGATAGGAACAGGGCTGTCACAACCATGTTCCGGATTTGGGAGTCGGTTACGTGAGGGGAAGGTATTAGCACCCCTCACGTCCGTCGTACTCGACGGGAACCTTTTAAGGTAATTGTGGGGAGTGTTGTTTAAGTTTACTTGTTTTCTTCTTGTTGTTAAAGGTTGAATTGGTAGGTTAAAAGGTTAAAGACGCTAAGGAGAGATGGGTGGTTAGAGGATAGGGTGCTCGCCAAGGATTGGGGCCCTTGTGCCTACGTATGCTCATTCGGACGAGAATGAGAAATCAGAGCATCGTAGTTCGACTACGGGAAAGGATGGGGAGAAACGGAAGATGGATAGAAGTGTGCTCGCCAAGATCATCGCAATCTTGTGCCTACGTATCTTACATTCATATGAGAATGAAGAATCAGAGCGTCCGTAGTTCGTGGTAACAACCACGAAAAGATGAGGTTTGAAATAGGTTTGGAGTTGAGTTGAGACGAAAGAGTGATTGGTAAGCAACCCAAGAGCGTGCCTCAAGAGCTTGTCACTCAAGAATTCAAGGAATGCGAGATCCCAAGAACTCATTTCTTTCGGAAATGAGGTTGAAAAGAGTTGGATGTTTTGAAATCGAAAGAATGAACTAATAACAACTCAAGGGCGCGCCTCGAGAGTTACTCGTTCGAATATTCAAAGAATGCTAGATTCTAAGAATATCCCTCTTTCATAAATTTAAAAAAACGTTTGTGAAAAGATTGAATCGAAAATGGAATGCGAGGCAAAAGGAAGTTGGTTTGAAATGGCTCGACGACGTGTCGAGGATTTGATTGAAGATGGAACCGACTTGACGACGTGTCAAGGATTAGGTTGTGAGAAACGATATTAGTCCCTAAGGGTGCCCCTAATATCGAAATCACGATGAGTTGTGAAGTGTGTGCGAAATGTCGGTGGTTGCGAATGCGGACGAGCACTCGACTTAGGAGAATGTTGGAAAATGTTTGAGTTTGAAAAAAGTCGAAAGGTTGAGTGAATAACAACTCAAGAGCGTGCCTCGAGAATTATTCCCTCGAAGATTCAAGGAATGCTAGATTCCAAGAACCTTCTTCTTTCGAAGTTTGAATCGAGAAAATGTTTTGAAATGGTTTGAAATGAGGGTATGAAAAGAGTTTGTGGTACGAGAGGTGAGAACGCGAGATTGGATTTGAAAATGACGATTATTCGGTAAATGAGACGTCAGGCTCACAACCAATTAATCGGAGTATTATCGTGATGCTAGATCTCGACAACACCTTTTTCATTCGATTTATGTTTGGATGAACAACGGAAATGTCACATGGAATGCTAGATTCCTATGATATTTCTTTGTCCAAAAAAGAGGGTATGCTTAAAGAGCGGAAAGTTGAACAATACATTATTTAAGGTGTACACCTCAATAATATCTATTCGAAAACTCAAGAAGTGCTAGACTTCAAGAGTTTAATTTTTCGTAAAAAAACGATTTGATTAAGCATGCTTAAGAAATATTATTGCTTCAAAGTTTTTCTTTTTAAAAGAAAATCTATTTTGAAATTGTCTTATAAAATAAGCTACTTAATAAATAGAGGAATGATTTTGATTTAATTTATGAAATATTGTTTGAATAAACAACAAAAGTATCATGTGGAATGCTAGACTCCAATGACATTTCCTTGTCTAAATAATTAAAAGGCGTATTTTGAAACGAAAGGTCGAATGTCACTACCCAAGGCGTACGCCCCAATAGTGATTATTCAAGAACTCAAAAGATGTCAGACCTTAAAAGTTCTTTTTTCGTGATTTAGTTAGAAAAATAATTTTAATGTTAAAAATAAATTGAATTAGAATTAAGAAAAATAATTAGTCATATTTTAAAAATACATTTTCAAATAGTCTATGATCTTTGTTTTAGAAAATATTTTGAATTGTCTTTAATTAATTAGTGTGTTGAATAAAATATTTCAATTTGAAAAATGCTTACTAAATTGATTTAAGATAAATTGTCAATTACTAGTAAAAATTAAGATAAAAACATTTATACTAAAACACTAAGCTAATTGATAAGAATTAAATTGAGTGTGAATGATGAGTTTTTCTTAACCAACCCAAACTAAATGAACGTGACCTGTTCACCTGCATAATAACAACATCAGTATAACCAAAATGATGGCGGAAAATCTGTAACAGCCACACCAACAGAGCAACTTGAATATCTAAAAAACTCATGTAATGGATAGCAATCACACTGAACTACATGTGGAAGCTCTCAAAACTTAACACAATACCGAAATCGTACAAGGATGGACGCCGCCGAAATCGACCGCAACTTACTAATGATGCCGAAATTCATAAACCAAAAGAAAAATGGAAACGACATCCCGCAATATAACCGAAGCAAATCCAAAATTCACGGCCTGTTGCAAAGCATTGTTGATGAGCTGCTGCGGGATAATTGAACTGAGACGTGAACCAAATGGAATTTGATCAGAAGCAGCTTTCAGGAATCGAGCTCAGTTGTTGTTGTTGAATGTTGTCAGTGCGAGGTTGTCGAGTCCGTGAAATTTGCTGCTATCGAGCTGGGACATCAATCGTCGACTCAAAACCAACTGTCCTGGATTCAAACTGCTGACGCGAGCTTGAAGACTCGTTTATATTGCCTGTATATGATAGAATCCAACGACATCGCGGCCAGCACGCAATCGGTTCCAAATCTTGAGTTTAGACTTTAAAATCTGCACATAATAGACAGCAATCCAAACAAACACAGAATATGAACTTCACAAATTCGAAATCGCCAAAACAGAGGTTGGTAACCTTATGTGCTTTTTGTCAGTATCACTCAAATCATGATTCAGTGTTAAAAGTCAACAACAGCAAGCATATAAAATCAAATGCTTAGAAATACAATTGATACAGGTTGGCTATAACTTCTACTAAGATCATCACAGTGTTAAATCACGGGAAAAAACGGTGGGATTGAGGGTAGCAGAGGCTTTTTGCGGTGTCGCGTGGTTGATGTCGCTACGAAACAGAGTTGACGCCTGATATGTCGTTGCAATTCGAAGCAGAAATTATCACGTAATCGAAACTCCGACTTGATTAGGATCAAATGGTAACAGCAGTACAAGCTTTGTGATGTTGTCTTTGTTGTGGTGAAGATATTCAAAACAACTGTTGCGTCTGAGTGTTGCTCCAAATTTACAACGTGAATCTCTGATGCAGTCACGTCGTCACTGTTGCGTGTTCAAAAATTGCTATCGTGTTCACAATTTGGTGGTTGGATGATTTAGGCTTCATGTGAAATCGGAAAAGGGTCACGAGTCCGGTTTCATTTATGTGGTGGTGTGTTTTGGAGAAAACAAGAGGGGTTATGAGAGGGAAGAAGAAGCTGAAAGGGGTTGAGCTTTTCGTGAGGGATATTGATGATGAAAACGGTGTGAATGAAAAGAAACAGTGAAGAAGGAGATGAATGGTAAAGAGAATGAAGAAGAGGTTTGATAATGGTGATGAGGGTTGGCGAATCTGAGGGTGGTGAGAAGGTGATGATTTAGGCGGACAATGGGAGTAAGGGTGGAAACGGCGGAAGGATTCGTTTGCGGAAGAAGAGAAGAGATGAACATTATTTTTCAATTTAGGGTTTTGGATAATTGGGCGGCGGCCGTTTTTCCGTTTCCAAATGGAGATGAACAGTTCTCCTCCCCCTACTCAGGAAAATTCCTCTCTTAAATGCTAGTGAATCCACAACCCTAACGGGCCGTTTGAGTATGGGCCTCATCTCCTTCAAAATTCTGAATTCCTCCTTTTTATTTTCATTAACATTAAAACTAATTAATATAAACTAACATCTAAAATGCTAATTAATATAACTATAGAAATTAATATCTACATTACAATTAAATAAACATTAAAAAAATATAAAAACAAACTAAAATTTAGAAAAAACAAAAAATAATAACTAAAAAAAAGAAATATTATTAATAACATTTAAAAAAAAGAAAAAAGTTTAAGAAAATAATATTCGCAAAATGTTCTTAGGCCACGTGTCACACCTTAATTGGTCAAAAAGATAAAATTATGAAAAATCAACCAATTGCGAGCGGACACATGTCTAAATAACATGAAAATAAGCGGGCAATGCACAAGAGAAAATAGAATCAAAAAATGCGAAAAATTTAAAAAGGGGGTAGGACAAAATTAGGGTATGACAGATTGCTCTTTCTCTGACCCAACGAAGATATGGTTCCATGGACACACAATTAAGTAAGACGAGGATTGCCTCAAATGTATTCATGCTCATATGATCAGTGTAGTATTGGGCTTTCTTGATTAAGAAGTCCGTAGGCAAACCGAAAGTCTCACCTTTGGTAATCATATTGTCCTTGATGTTGGATACCTTTATATATATGGTTCTAGCAATGTCTTGTTCTTTAGGGTTCACCTCCAAGAAAGGGAAAGGAGATTCATCCAGAATAGGTAACCCCACCAATTGAGAGTACTCTTCTAAGGTAGGAAATAGCTGATAATCTGGGAAGGTAAAGCAATGATAATCCAGATCATAGAACTGTAGCAAAACAGAAAGAAGTTTTTCGTCCACTTGAAGTTTCAACAAAGGTAACAACTTCCCATATTTGCTTCTAAATCCTTCTAGGTCTTCAACCAAAGCTCCTAACTTCCTTAGGTCATCCAACTTAAGACTTTTAAAAGAGTATTTCAAAGTATTTTTCCTATTGTAATCCATGGTATCCTGTAATGTTCATAAATACAATTTGAATTCCATGAAATATAATGCAATGTGATGCTTTATGAATGCAATACACACATACACATAAACAAACAAAGGTCCTAGGTTAGAGGAACAACACATGGAGTCAAGGTCTACCCATCCCCAAAAGGTATGTACTATAGGTTAGTTGTACCTGCAGAACAAGGGTTCTAAAGAGGTGCCCAAAGTCATCAGTCCATCTTTCGGATATTATCAATTTCAAGAATGACTAGGTGGTTAATAATACTCTTAAGAGAACCTCTTTTGAGTGTAGTATCGCGTAACAACTATTTCGGGAATACTCCCTCATAGTCCTCGCACTACGTCCTAATAAAGATCAAAGTGGGGTTAAAGGTAACTACGGTCCCCAGTATCACAGACTCCTAGTCAAAAATAGTAAGGGTTTTCACGAATATACTCGTTCAACCGAACTAAATTTCAGGAGGGTCTCAATTGAGTGGTGACTCTCAAGTCAGCTTGGTCGGGATTCAACTCCCTATAAGCCTCGTCGAATATATCACCTTCCTATAATAATGTCACTCAAGTCCGGGGGTAGGACTTATCTCACGATACAGATACCCCAAGCAAGGTGCAAGAGATATATTATATACAAGCAAGAAAATAATGAAGCAACTAGTAAAAGTAATAAACAAGGTAGGGGTAACCCTTAAAAGTTAGGACAATCCCCAGCAGAGTCGCCATTTTCTGTTGCAGTGAGAATATGATATCAAATTATTAATTAATTTGAATCTCATATTTAGTTCACAACTGGTATTTGATTTATCCGAAGGAAAGGTTAGAGAAAGGAAAAACCTATTTTGCATCGTAAACAATGCGGGGAGAGATCTAGGTAAGGGGTTGGTTAAGCTTAGGGAAGGTATTAGCACCCTAAACTTCTGTAGTACTCTACAGGAACCTCTTGTTTAAAGTTTACTATTTTGCTTGATTATTTGCTTAAGGGTATATGCTAAGGGTTAGAAGGTGAAAGAAAGACCTAAGGGTTAGTCCTAAGTTTACTCGCTAAGACTCGCATCTTGTGCCTACGTATCCTGGGTAGGGGATGGAATCAGAGTAATCATAGTTCTCCTCGAAAGGGAGGTTAAAAACTTCTTGGTTGTGGTCAAGGTTTCAATGGGGAATAATCTTTCTTAAGGAAGCGCTTACGTGGAGTGCGGCGACTCCAATCTCTATGTTGAAGATAGTTGAACTGAAAGAGTAAAACTAGGTATTCCACGACGGGAAACATAAAACGGAGTGCGGCGACTCCTTAACCTAATGCTAGGGTAAAGGGTAATTCGGTCCATGGCGGGACGCCTATGCAATTAGGGTTTTGAAAAATGAAAGGGTCAAAGGTGAGGACTATTGACACAGTGGTCAAACAGCTAGACCTATTTCTTCGGAGGAATTTGACGATGAATAATGCAAATGACAAATTACGTAAGCGATGGAATTGAAATACGGGAAATTTAGGGAATAATAACGGAACAAAAGCGACGATTGCCTCACATAAATTACAACCCAAAAATGCAAGAATAATAAAAGTGACGATTGCCTCGTGATCCGCTGTCGCGCGCGGATCAAAAACGAGTAATTTTAGAAAAAGGCAGTACAGCGACAGTGACTTGAAATATCGTTCTCAAAAGGATTCTTGTAGTGATTGACCAATAAAGTAATAATTTATGGGGGTTTGAATTTTGATTAAGAGAAAAAATATTGAAAATAAGTGATTATAAAAAAAATGATTATTAAAATAAGATAAAACGGCTAATCCGACTGATTCGAGTTCCAACTTATCATCGACTATTATAACATCAATCCCTAAACGGCTCCAATCCTATTCGATTATGATATTAATCAGACAAGCGCTTACTAACATCAAATGAATTATGTTCCTGTTTACCGAATTAAGCAAACGGTTAAGAATATGACGAATTAACGAATTAAGCAAACGATAACACGCAATTAAATTTAGGAACATGCATACAATTGAATTTAATCAATTCTATCCTATGAACAACAATTGAATTAAGCAAACAATTGCAATCAAATTAAGCAAATGACTTCATAGAAAAGGATTGAAAGGAATCAGATTTAAATTGATATTATAATAACCTCAAAGTGTTGAAACCATACACAGCAGGATTTGCCCGGAGGTATTAGTTTTCCATGAGTTCTTCTCCAACCTCTCTTTTTTCGTGAATAGTATATATGATTTTTTGGCTGTACGGCCAGACCTAGACTAAAGAGGAAAAAAACCAGAATTCGGGTCATAACCCAACTGGGTCGAAAATATAACCCAGACCCAAAACATGACCCAAAACTAAAACAAATTCCTAATGCTGTAACTTGAAACGGAATTCTGGAATTTTGAGCTCCGAATCTGACTTCGACTCCAACACGAAAGTCGTAGCTCTCTCTCTTAGCTTTCCGGCGATTTTTAGAACGCCTCAAACGGACTCCCGGAACTCCAGTTATGATTTTTCTCGCGAAAGCTGCTAAAGTTGAAAAATAAATACGAAAAACAATTAAATGCAAAAATAAAATAAAATATAAAAACACGTTAAAACATAAAAATAAATAAATAAAATCAAAGAAATGCTTGAGTACAAACATGGAAGAACGTGCATCAAAATGCACTGATCATAAGTTACAACCCCAAAAAATGAAAATGCGAAAAGTGCGGGATTAATAAACTGTACAACTAAAACATGAAAAGAACGACATAAGCGTTAGACAAAATTAACGGGGCAAATCTGTAATTATGCGATAGTTTAATTCGAACCTGAAATGGAAATGCTAGACAAACTTTTTAGGAAAGGGATTTAACGTTTAATGGAAGAATTTACAAAAAGAATTTTAACTTTTACGACTTAAAATGTTTTTAAAGTTTGGGGAATTTGTTAGAAATTTATTTACAAAAATTTGAATTTTAATTGAAAAATAATTGGATTAATAAACTTAATAAAAAATGGTTCTAATATTAATTTTTAAAAAAATAGGTTTGATTAATTTTTAAAACAAGGGTTAATAGGAATTTTGAAAATTAGTTTTAATTTTTAAGTTTTCTTTTTATTAAAAAAATAAAATTAAGTTTTAATTAATTAACTTTGTATTTACATATTTATTAGAAAATAAATGAAAATGAAATAAAAAATAAATACAAGAATATAAAAGGGAAGAGAGAGTCTTGTGTTACTGCTTAGGGTTTGTCTTCTTCTTCTTTGAGGCGCGACGACCATTGTTGCTCCCTTGATGAGCTTTCGTTTTCCACTTTTCTTTCGCCATTCTCCTTTGCATGTCGTGACCTCTGAGCTTTTGCAACCATAAAATGAAAATAAAAATGATTAGTGTCAAATTGCTCACCCTTTAATGGGTTCGAAGCGATTTGAGTCGGTGGTGGATGCTTTGCTTCTTGGTCGGAACGATGATGATAATGATATCTGAGTTCGCGTGGGAGAACGTCTCTCTTGTTCGTTGAGGAACTTGATGAACTGGATGTTGTTCGGTTGATGAACGGTTGGGTTTTTTCTTCGCCAATGATGTTGTAAGAACTGAGGCGATGGTGGCGATTTGAATCCTCGAGGTGGTTCCGTTGTGATGAACAATGATGGAGGTTTTAGGGTTCTCCCTTTGATCCCCTGGATCCCCCTCTTATAGCTCCCTCGTGTTCTTATATTGTTGGATTTTAGTGATTCTGGGCTTGGGCATTCATTTTTTGTTACGACTTTGTTGTTGTTATTGCGATTCTCATGGTTGTGATTTGTTGCAATTTTCACGGTGATTTTGCTGTTAGGGTGCGATATTGGTGGCCTGGGATTTTGCGATTTTTTATGAATGATGGTTGGCTGTTGCGTTTGGATCTTTGTTGCTAGGTCTGTTGCGTTTTGCTTGCAGTTTTTCCAGGATTTTGTGGCTTGCGTGGATGGCTGTTTGATCAACTTTTGGTTCAGAACTTTGGGAAAATGTGCTTGTGTTGTGTTTGGCAAAAACCCATTTTTCAGGAAAAGTGCTTTTTCCAAAAGCACTTATTTTCAAAATCACTTTTCTTAAAAAAATCACTTTTCTCTCTCTCTCACGGAAACAAAATTGAACAAATATTGTTGGGTCCGTGCCGGGGTCGAGAAATTAAAGTCGGGAGCTGGCAGCGGAATATTTCGTTACCCTCCCGACGTATCCGATGATGATAATTAACTGAGGGTATCAGAATACAACCAAAAAACCATTTCTGATTAATTCTAACCGTTAAAATTATTTTCTCTGTTGTCGGTATTTTTTCAGGTTCGAAAAAAAAGTCAAGTATTGAAGATGGACGCGAAGACAAACCTTAGAAAAATTAGGAACTTTAGGATTTAGGAATTAAAATTGTACTTGTAATTATCCTTGTAATAATAAAAAAAATAGAATTTAAATAAATAAATTTAATTTTCTTAATTTATTTCTCCGATCAAATTCCTCCAAATAAACTCAACCAATTAAACTCACCCGACTAAATTTATCTGATTAAGTTTCTCCAAGTAAATTTGTCCAATTAAGTTCATCTGCTTAAATTCATACAAATAAATTACCCGATTCATTTCCTCCGACTAAATTCAACTGACTAAACCCATTCAACATCCGAGTTCGACAGCTAATCCCTTTACCAATTAATTCATACCCGATAATAAAGTAAGTGAATATGGCCTTGCACGGATAAGCAGAGAAATCTGATTAAACGGCGAAACGAACTGTCTTCCGCATTG
The DNA here is from genome assembly GCA_963859935.3 of Lathyrus sativus. Lineage (NCBI taxonomy): Eukaryota > Viridiplantae > Streptophyta > Magnoliopsida > Fabales > Fabaceae > Lathyrus > Lathyrus sativus. Next base: position 22,251,894 of record OZ012736.1, read on the forward strand.
AAAATTCAAATTATATCACGGATGATTTAGCTTGGTAACCTGAATCGGCTCGACTAGTAATCATTATCAACCCACAGATGTTCATTATAAATTCAACACGAAACGAAATTCCACTGTTTTCTTTAAAATCGACCGTTGACTAGCAGAAAGCAGGGAAACATGCGTCTGTTAAAATAAGTTCTGCAAAGCAAATTCTCGCACCGATTTAACCCGAATCCACTGATATCTCAACAAATTCAGCTCCATATGATTTAGGAGTCAAACAACATTTCTGAAATCCCACTGACGACTAAATCTCGGCTCTTGAATACAATGTGTTGTGTCACGAGAAATCTGACGTCACAAACTGCCGTAAAATTCAACCCTTCCTCAAATAAGTCACATGACTCGGAGATGGAAACCCTACTCGTTCGAGGGATCCCTGTGGATGACTCAACTTCATAAATTGTCAGTGGGCTGCAAATTAATGACCATTTTTCCCTTCCTAAGCTAAAGAGCGCACAATGTGATTTTTCCTACAAAACCAACAGACTGAGCAAACTGGTTAGCGGTTAGTTTACAATGCAATGCAAAATGAGATGAAATGCGAAATGAACCAACTAATCTAAGGGTAAAATTTGGGGTATTACAATCCTATTGAAGGTTAAAGGTTCTTCATACTATCTTTCATAAATTATACCCATTTATGAAGAAACTTCTCCCCCTTACCTTAATTCCTAGTGAGAAATATGAATCTAAACTGATTCGAATATGTTCTCCCTCCAGCCTCTAGCCTCCCACTCGTCTTGCTTTGCCTTAACTTTGGTTTCTACTTACTGATCAAAATTAGGGCTCTCTAAACTTGGACTATGCTTAACCTATAGTTAGGGTATTAACCTAGTTAAATTGTAATTTCTCCCCTCACTTAATTCTCTCTCCCTCTTTCATCCCTTATATTTCTCTTATTTTCCAATTTTGGCCCAAATTCTCTATTTCCTCAATTTTATTAAATAAATCAAATAAACTACTATCAATTTAATTATTAAAATAATTCTAAATTAATTATATCAACCTCTTACTCCCTCTCCACACCCCCACCTCAAGGACATGCACACCCCAAGCTTCCTATTCATTTAAACCCAACAACATAATAATTAAATTAAAATATAAATATATCAATTAAAATAATAACTTCAAAAACTAGGGTTTTATAAAAGGCAATTTGACATAGAGTTTTTTCATCATCTCTACGAATTTCATGAATTGAGCCTCTACCTTAGCCTTCGCAGACCTTTGCGAAAATGGAATTTTATGCTTGTAGGAAGGAGGAACAATATAAGTTACTTCCTTCTCTTCCTCTTCGACAACCATAGTTCCTGGTGGTGTCGGCAAACTCTCCTTATCATCTAATTTTTTTCCTCCTAAACTCTCAACCTTTTTACCTTTTTTCCTCAGAATTCTCAACTTGTTTTCCACTTCTTGTTATCAGGACATTTATCAGTCCCCTTAGATTTTGCTCGGGCTTACCCAAAAAATATCCTCGAGGGTTTGATAATGAAGATTGTTGTTGTGAAACTTGGGAGACTTGCATCTCCAACATTTTATTAAGAGTGGAAATGAAATCAAGCTTAGTGGTCAGCCGCCTAAGGACTTCATTTGTGTGGAGGTTTTGGTTTCTAAATTCTTCATTCTGGCGAGTTTGCGTCACAACAAAACTCTCCATCATGGTTTCCAAGTTAGACTTGTTAGGGGTTTCCCGAAGGTCTCGTGGCGTTCTGGGGATGATTATTCTTATAAGAGAAGTTGGGGCGATCTCTCAATCCTGGATTATATGTGTTAGAATATGGATCCCTTGTTGATTGTTAACACAATTAACATTGTCTTGAGTAGACCTTCCAACAAGGATCATCTTACAATCACCAATAGAATTTCCGTTTAACTCGCACACCTCACAGTAGAGGACCATTGGGGTGACAGAAGCTACATAAGCTACAGGTGTGGGCACAAATGTTGTTACACTCAAGTTTTGAATTTTTTGGTAGATTGTGCCTATCTTGGCATTCATGTGATTGGACACACTTACTTCATAAAGCCCACCCTTTTAAAGGGCCTTAGCAATTTTGTCTCAGGAGCTTCCATATGAATGGTTGTTTTTTGTCATGTACTCGATCAAGTTATAAGCCACATCTTATGGGATATTCATGAGCGTGCCATCGGCAACCTTATCTCGAGTCATCCTCATGGAGTAGAGGAGACCATTGTAAAAAGTGTGTATTATTAGCCATTTTTCTAACCCATGGAACGAGCATAGTCTCAATAGATATTTGAAACGCTCATAGACGTCAAAGAGAGACTCTTCTTCATCTTGTTTAAAGTTATTAATTTCACTTCTCACTTAGGTTTTCTTGCTTGGCGGAAAGTATCACGCAAGGAAAGCAGCCTTTAGTTTTGGCCATGTAGTTATGGAATTAGTGGGCAAAGATTGGAGCCACACTTGGGCTCGGTCTCTTAGTGAAAAGGGGAACAATCTGAGTCGAATGACTTTTTGGTCAATAACAATGGATTTTAAGGTGTCGCAGAACTCGATGCAAACCACAAGTGCACGACTGCGCGAAGTAGTACAAAAGATATGGAACCACAAAGAGATATGTTTGATTATCGAATTTTACTCTAGCGGTGTGTAACTAAGGCGATCGAAAATTTGGGGATTCAAAGCAGATGAATAAAATTAACAGAATAAAAAGTAGGGCATGGTGTACGTGATTATTTATCCCGACATACCCAATTGACTCTCCGAAATTGAATATCAAAAAACATAGCGAGTTATAGAAAAATAGACAAAATTGTACAACATCTACTTTCGTTGCATGTACACCAGATGTGTTTTTATCGCATCTATGTGACTTTCTCAACTGAGAGCGATACTAATAGTCAATGGCGCCTCGAACTTAGTTATTTAACAATCCGCTCTCGGATGCCGATGATTACCTTTCACTACACAATTGGTATATGAGGTTCCTCTGCTTTTGCAACCGACAAAAATATATTTAAATACTCAGATTCTAAAATAACAGTTGCCCTAATTTTCTCAATATTCGCATATGGATATTTCAATCAGGGTTCGTCATGAGATAGGTCCTACGACCTCTTGTCCCTAATTGACTACTCACTCATGGTGAGAAATATTGCTTAATAAACATACATCAAGCAAGAACGCACAATTAATGATAAAAATTGATAAAGGTTACAATAGAATGAATAAAACTTGATTGAAGACAAAATAACTGGAACTATAATAAGAAAAGTTTTTAAGAAAACTTGAGTGCTCTTACAAGTAGAAAATGCAGCAAAATAATCTCACAAGAACTTAAGGCAAGAGCTCAAAGCTGGAAATAAACTTAGGGTAATGTAAAGGTAAAGCATGGTGCTGGCTACCAAGGATCATAAGTTTATTTATAGTCAATGATTACATTCAAGGCCCTAAATTCGTGTAAAGGACACTTAAAACCATTAAATACTCAAAGTAGAATAGTTTGGAGACTCCAAAGTCACAGAACGGTCTAAAACTTCAAGAGTTCATAATTGACACTGAACTAAACACGGATAATGTTAGGAAACACGGCATGCCCGCATTGTCCTTTGATGAAATATATGAGGATGATTCTGGGCACGAAACAACTCATGTCATGGGACACGATTTGCTCGTATTGTCCTTGGCTTTCTTGTATGAGAGGGAGATCTTATGCCAACATGGCTCGTGTCAGCTGACACGGCCTAACCGTGTTGACCACGAATTTTGTGTATTGAAAGGCTCCTCTTTTTCATTTTCTCAATCCTTTTTCGTACCGCTTCAACTCTTGACCCTCCTTATTAATTAAAAACATAAATCATACCAAAAATCAATAAAAAAGGGAATAAAAAAATAAAGATACAAAATACTGATTAAAATCACACAATAAACAAAATAAATACCACTTACCACTGACCAACTTAATTAAATACCTAACTAATTTCTAATAATTATAACCCTCGTCAACAATTGTTACATTAAAAATCTTGTTTGTTTTCTATGTCGAGTTTTGACCGGAGCAATGCTTTAAGAAGAAAAAAAAGATTAGCAGTGTTTTTTAAAAGAAATGAAAAATGAATAAAGTAAGTTTAATAATTATGCGTAAAATATTTTTTATACCTATGTTCAATAAAACTTATCATTTTATTGTGTCATATAAATTTATTTTACAACCGTTTTTTAAAATAATTTTTCAATACTCTATTCCTACTAAATGTCAGCATAAAATTAATTTATACTTAATAAAAAAAACAAAACAAGTAAGCACTAGCATTCAACAAGTGGTTCAAAGAGCCTTTGACACGCATTGTATAGCAACACTTGGCACTGCTAGCAGTTCTCAAAGACCATTTAGAAAAACAAACATAACCACTTCCCTAATACAGATCACAGAAATAGAACTCTAATGTGTATCTGAATCCATTGCCATTCTCAGAGTTATAGGTACGTCAACCTCTCAAATATTCATGCATTATTTTTGTTTGAAGCATTACACAAACAAGTTTAGAATTGCACTATGTTTGTTTATTGATTTTTAAGATTTACATTATTTATCTTATCCTATGATATACAATTTCTTCACCAAATATTGTGATTCAATAATTTTCGCATGATTTTGCAATGCCAATCAAACATCAGATTAAGAGGAAATGATAGTTGTTTATGGTCTTTGATTAATGTTATACACAACATTTGAAACAAACAATTTCGATTATTAGTTCATTTAGAGGATCAACCTGATAAAAACAAATCGTTGCATGAGTATAATCTTTCAATCAAATGAAATCTTATTCATAGTCTTGCTATATAAGCCATCCTAGATTTTCAGGCAAGGACACCTCTAGGACTCTAGGAGTAGGTGTGTCACGTGTTCGTATAACACCTCTACGAGAAAAAGTTAGACAAGTATTTCTAAAAAGAATTTGCGCTAAAAATTATATTCTAAAACAATTATATTCTAAAACACTCAAAATGTCAAAATCAATTTTATTCAAAGTGAAACCAAATGTGCGCTAAAAAAGACCATGTAGAGATATCTCTACGGCTGCAATTCTGCAATTTCTTAAAAACCATTCAAACATTAACTAACACAGATGACTTCAGTTGAAAATATGGCGCATGCGCAAGAGGTCAGACCAATTACCCCGCTTTCAAAATGCGACAGCTACTTTGAAACCATACAATCCAGAAAGAAACTACCACAGACATTGCAGGAGACATTGACAGATTCATTTGCAAAGATTCCAGTTTCTTCTTTTCCAGGAGTTCCGGGAGGAAAAGGTAACGCGAATTAACCATATATAAATGCATTTTCAAAGCTATATACCTTCTTATGCATTTCATGTGAACCTCTCTACTTTGGCAGTGATTGAAATTCTAGCAGACACACCTGTTGGTGAAGCTGTTAAGATTCTGTCTGAAAGCAACATTTTAGCTGCTCCAGTTAAAGACCCTGATGCAGGAATTGGTTCAGATTGGAGAGGCAGATACCTGGGCGTCATAGATTATTCAGCCATCATTCTCTGGGTGATGGAGAGTGCAGAGCTTGCTGCAGTTGCTCTATCAGCTGGTACAGCAACAGCTGCTGGAGTTGGCGCGGGAACTGTTGGTGCTTTGGGAGCATTAGCATTAGGAGTTACAGGTCCTGCTGCGATTGCAGGACTAACTGCTGCTGCAGTAGGTGCAGCAGTGGCAGGTGGTGTTGCTGCAGACAAAACCATGGCTACAGATGCTCCTCAAGCTGTAAATAACCTTGGCGAGGACTTTTACAAAGTAATATTGCAAGAAGAACCTTTCAAGTCAACAACGGTATGCAAACGATGGTTATAGTGTATACTGCAAGCTCGCTTTTTATGAACTTTTTGAATTTTTAGTTTAAGCTTTTTTTTCTTCATTGGCTTCAGGTTGGATCAATACTGAAATCATACCGATGGGCACCTTTTGTTCCAGTTGCAAAAAAGAGTGCTATGTTGACTGTCTTACTGCTTCTCTCAAAATATCGGCTGAGGAATGTACCGGTGATAGAACCTGGTAAGCCAGACATTGTAAACTTCATTACTCAGTCAGCAGTTGTCCAAGGCCTAGAAGGATGCAGAGGAAGAGATTGGTTCGACTCCATTGCAGCCAGACCTATAACTGATCTTGGACTTCCTTTTATGTCTGCTGATAAGGTAGCAATTTTCAAACAATTTTTTTATAGATTCCCTCAGCTCATAGGTTAAAACACATCTTATTTCCTCTTGATTAGGTTATTAGCGTCCAGAGTAATGAATTGATTCTTGAAGCTTTCAAGATTATGAAGGATCATCTAATTGGTGGTCTTCCAGTTGTAGAGGGGCCAACTAAAACAATTGTTGGAAACTTGAGCATTAGAGACATCAGATACTTGTTGCTAAAGCCTGAAATCTTCACCAATTTCAGGTGAGACTAAGAGGCAAATCAGGAACTGCATGATATGCATCTCTAAAAATAATTAGGGGAACACATGAAAATCAGAAACAAAATTGTTTTCACAGTTTTGAAAATAAAACTCTCTTGGGTTCATCTTTGGGTAAAACAAAAAATAATGATATCCAAACAGATTCAATATACGACAACATACTAATGTTCTATTCTTAAACTGAGAATGAGTTTGAAAATATTAATCAACTAGGGATCATAAGATTAAAGATTGTTCACTTAATATAAAAGTGTGTGATTGTTTGTGGGATAATATTTTCTATTTAAGGAAAACAAACAGCAGCTACTACAGAACTAATTACTCAACTGAAATGTTCTCCTTCACCATCTCTTTATTTTGACTTTCAGGAACCTCACTGTCATGGATTACATGAAGAAAATTGTCTCAGAATCCTATGAATCTGGAAAAGTCACTAGGCCAATAACATGCAAGCCTGACTCAACTCTGCAGAGCGTGATTCATACTCTTGCTTCACAGTCTATTCACAGGGTTTATACAGTAGATGAACAAGATCAAGTAGTTGGTGTCATCACACTGAGAGATGTCATCTCTTGTTTCATCAACGAACCTGACTACCATTTTGACGATTACTACGGATTCGCAGTGAAAGAGATGCTGAATCACTGATTTTACAAGGAAGTTTAAATAGCAGAAAGAACAATCCAAATGTAGCAAACTTTTATGTTATCATCAGAAAGAAAAAAGAACATTTCCTTTCAAGTTTTTTCTATGTAAGCAATGCAATTCTCATGCAACTTCTATCATGCTAACACCAGTGAGTTTGTCCAATCCTTTATCTGCGATCAACCCTCTTATCCTTTCTACTTCTCTCCATCTTCCCAATGCAGCATATATATTAGATAAAACCACAAGCGGAGCTGGATTTTCCGGTTCCATATCAAGAAGTTTCTTGGCCATTTCTTCCCCAAGATTGGAATCTAGGTAGGACCTACATGCACCAAGCAAAGAATCAAAAACAGATGCAGGAGGTTCTGCTAATTCTTGCACCAGCTTTCGCGCTTCGCCCAACCGACCAGATCGACCCAAAAGATCAACAACACAACCAAAATGCTCAGGCGTTGGATCCAAACCATACTCCCTAATCATTCTAAAAATATGTAATCCTCTCTCAACTTGACCACTGTGGCTACAAGCAGATAGAACACTAACAAATGTTACACTGTTTGGTTGAACCATTTCATCCAACATTTCATCAAAGATTTCTAAAGCAGACTCGTACTCTCCATTTCTTCCATACCCTCCTATCAATGCATTCCAAAATGCAGGATCATCTGGTTTTGCATCAAACTGATCAAAAACACAACGTGCCAATGAAACACACCCACACTTCATATACATGTCAATCAAAGCAGTTGCCAAAAATTCATCTGTATCAACACATATTCTCAAAGCATACCCATGTATCTCTTTCCCACTCCGCAACACAGATGAATCAGCACACGCAGACAAAAGACTAGTCACAATCTTCAAACATGGAGCCACACCAACACATTGCATTTTCCTAAAGTACTTAAAAGCTTCCAGACACTCCCCCTTTTGTGCAAACCCACATATCAGAGAGTTCCATGTTGCTGAATCAGGCAAAACCCCATCATCCACCATCCTCTCAAACACTTTAACAGCCCTCTCACTCTCTGAATTCATCATCATCCCCGCAATCATAGAGTTCCAAGTGATCAAGTTCCTCTTTTGACCTCCATTAAAAACATCAAAAGCAAAACCCCAACAACCACACTTCGAATACATATCAACAAGTGCAGTCACCACCATAACATGATCACAAGCTTCTAGTTTCATACTAAGCCCATGAACCTGCTTCCCCAAACGAACGTTCAAAAGGGTACCACATGCCTGAAAAACCGACACCAAACTCACCATATTCGGTTTTTCCTCCAAATTCATCATCATATCCTTAAAAACATCAAAAACAAGACGAGGAAACCCGTTCTGCAACAACCCCGACACGAAAGCATTGTAAGTAACAACATTTTTCACACGCGAATTTTCAAAAACTTCATTAGACGAAATCAAATCCCCGCATTTCGAATAACCAGTAACCAGCGAAGTTGAAACATAAACATCAGATTCAACTCCTAACTTGAGCGCGAAGCAATGAACCTGCTGCACGTGACTTTGATCCTTTACATCACGTGCGGAAACTAAAGACGCGATGGTTACAGAATTGGGCCTAAGATTCCGAAGCCCAATCTCACGGAAAAGCCCAAAAGCTTCACCGTAAGGCCCATTTCGGGAGAGTCCAGAAAGTACAGCGTTGAAGGCGGTGATAGTTGGTTGAGGCATTTCGTCGAACAATTTGAGGGCGTCGGGAAGAGAGTGAGAGTTGGCGGCATAGGAGGCAGTTAGGGCGGTGGAGGTGTGAGGGTGGGAGTGGAAACCGGTTTTGAAAACATGGGCATGGAGGATTTGAGTTTGTGAAGGGGAAGGAGGAGATAGATAGGAACATGCTTTGAGGAGAATGGGGAAGGTGAAGGAGTTACGAGTGTGGGAGGAATAAGAAGCGTGGAGGTGAGAATAGAGTTGAAGGGCTTCTTTGTATAATCCATTTGCTAGTAGTTTTGTTACTGTTATGTCACTCTTCATGGAAGGTTACTACTACTAGTCTACTACCCTTTTGGGTTATGTCACGTTCCTCTCTATCTTGTAGTTACTCAACTTTATCTGTGTTATCTTAGTGCTAATCAAATAAATAATTAATAGGTAAAATGTGTGTTTTTTTTTCATATTTATAAAATTATATATGTTTATTTCATATCACAAACAAATTATTAGATTACTCAAACATTTAGAGATTTGAGTAATTAAACTTAATAGTTACACATTTAAAAGTTGATATATGTGAAACTAAGCTTTAGATTACGATTACAATAGGATGGGCCAATTATAAGTTGATCTTGGTGAGACTAAGTTTTAGATTACGATCTAATGCACGATTTGAAATTTTGAAGGAAACATATGATAATTGATCTTACCGGATCAGAAATGGATCAACGACCAGTCATGCGTCGTGAGCTCATATGTTCATCGGTGTTGAAGAAGAGGAGAGGGTGTACATGCAAGGTACTTCGATGATGAAGTGACAAACGGAGAGAGAGAGAGAGAGAGAGAGAGAGAGAGAGAGAGAGAGAGAGCAAGTACAGAAAGAAGGTGTGAAATTCAGAATACCTGGCTATCTAGTGAAAGAGGGTATTTATAGTGTGTCTCCAGCGCTGGGTCAACGGTTACATTGCATTGGGCTGGATTGTCAGACCCAACACAAGTAACTGCCAGGGTCTACGTGGCGTAGAGAAGACCAGCACGCGGTCTTTACTCTGGTCCAACTGTCCCGTGATCCTCGGAAGGTGAAAGACTGGTTCTTTAGGACACGGGTAGTTGCCTGATGACGTGTCCCCGCGTGGGGAACATGTGGAGAACGTGGGAAAGGTGCGTGAGCTCTCTCCGTACTAGGTAGTGGTATGCCCGACTACAGAGAGTACTGAGCATGCCCGACGGGATGGAAGATTAGGCATTGTTGGGCCTCTCCAATGTAGTATTGGATTGGACATGCCCGACTATGGGGCAGGTACTGACCCAGTCCAGAACAGAAGCTCTCCAAGTCGTTGCTCCTAAGTGGAGGAGTAATGACTTAAGTGTTAGTCCCAACGCCGAGGATGATGGATGCGGCCAGGTGCCAAGCTTCTCCATATCGTGGGTGCTCTCGGGGAGCCGTGTTCGCTTGCTGCGGCCATCGCTGCTCTTCGTGTCCCCGACAGGTTACTGAGACCGCGGGCCCGCCTGCGTGGGAGACGTTGGAGGGGGCGAGCACGTACGGTTCCGGGAAGGAGAGGAATTTGAACGGGTGCATGAGGTGTCTGGCGACGTCACGTGTCAAGGCAGTTAATGCCTAGGGCGGTTAGGAGTAGGGGCACTCAAGTGACTAGGGACGCCTCGAGTTCCATGCTAGGATTATAAATAGGGGGTAAGTCTGTTTCATTCGCATGTTTTCCCCCTTCTGCTCAGAACTTCCCCTACTCTCTTTTCGCGTTCTCTCTCTCTGTTTTTGTTTTTCCGCCGTCTGTTGTCGTCTCGTCGCATAGAAAACATTGTGTCCAAATAAGTTTTTGGCTTCGTTATTTTAGTTTTATGCATTTTTTGGCGGTTTCTCTGGTGAATTGATAAATTTCTCGGGGAAACTATGAAGTTTCTGGCGAATACACCGGAACTTCAAATTTATGAAGTTTTCGATGAAGACCTTGGGGACCTGCGATGAATGCCCCGAAGAGATAAGATGAAGGCCTCGAGGATCTGATGAAGGCCCTGAGAACGTTAGATGAAGTGGACAGGGGCATTTGACAAAGGACATCGATGGAGACACATGACAACAAACCTTGTTTAATCCATGAACAACGTCTTCAAAGGCATTAGAAACTCATCAATAATTGTGTTGGTGAGAGCACCCTATTTTAGACTGGGATCCCTTTTCGCAACTAGAGGCAAAAAATAGAGTTTGTTGTTACGGTCGGAGAAATTATCAATGAAAGCTGCATGAAAGTAATAAAGGAGGAAATTATCAAAGCTAGCACAAATGCGGTTACAATCTTTGACCGTCATGGACACACTTTCTTTATAAAGGAAAATAATAGACCACAATGAGGGGGGTGAATGCAAACTATCGGGTCCAACTAAATAGAGGTTGGTGCGACTATGACAAGATTCAAGTCTTCTGTATGCCTTGCTCCAATGTCATTGCGACATGTTCATATGATCGCCAGAACGTTTCCAAGCATCTATTCAATGTTTACAAAATCATAAATGAATTTAACGTGTACAACAATAGCTTCTCGGTGGTAGCAATGAAAGATTATTGTTTTACATATCAAGGGGACATAATTTGGCACAACAAAAATATGTGACAGGAGAAAAATGGCCGCCCAAACAGCACACGTATTAGAACATAAATGGATAGGGCTGATAAAATGGTAAGATTATGTGGTATATGTAGTCAGCCCGAACACAATTAGACAATTATCCCAATGTTGGAGGAAGTTCTACATGATCATTTATTTTTTTTCTTTAAGTTTTTGTAACCTTTATATATATAATGTATATAGCAACTTTTGGTTACAAGAAAAATAACATAAACACCCCTAAAACAAACAGCACACTAACATAAACACGCCTAAGACAACAACACAAACAAAAAATAAAAAAGACTTCACACCACAACATGTCTAAGAGAATACAACAATCAAAATAATATCATCTGATGCAGATATCATATCCCTAACATCATTGTCATCTTTAACTGACATACACATACACTGCATAACATTATTGTCATATGCAATTAAGATGTACGAAACAAAATCTCTCAATACTTCTAATTCTTTCTCCGTCATTAACCTCTTTGTCTAACTAACTTTTCAAACTCCTTTCAAGATGCTCAAAACTTTGGATGTTCTAAAAACACATTTTTCATTAGAGATTTCGTGGCCGAATAACATACATGACCATCTCTTTTAACAATCATGATAGAGCTATTGAAAAAAAGAAAAAAAATAATATGAAAAGAAGTGTGAATTAATGATAGAAAGCACCTCTATCAACTATCAACATATCAAAATTCTATTGCATGCACTTCCTATTTTACCCTTTCACTCAAATTTAATTACGCTGTATTTTGGACAAATTAGTAATGAACAAATGTTACAATTAAAACCTTCTCAAACTTTTCTTTGGATGACATGTGTTACACAACCATTAAGTCTCATCCCTTTTTTTCAAACTCTCCCTTCCCTCTTTTCAGATCTGTTTTTCCTCTTTCTCTCTCACCAAATCTCCCAGATCCACTTTTGCCATGAATATACACTGTCTCGCCTACCAACAGTGACAATGAAAATGGAAATTGCATAAAACAAACTCTAAAGTAAAAACATTATTGTTCATGTACTTCTGTGTGATTGCCGATTGTAAGGGTGGAAGTTGAGAGTTCTATGTGATTGTTGATTGCGAGGATGGGAGTTGAGAAAGTTTTTGGTTCCGAGCACCATTGTTTTGACATGTCCGTAGTTGTTCAGAACAATGTTGTTGCAAGCATGGTTGTGCGACTTAGAAGTTGTTCTAAGTTCTGTTGTTGCGAGCGTGGCTCCGGATGTCATCTCTTATGTTTAACTTTGTTTAGATCCTAGTAAGTTTCATTTAGTTTGAGTTCCAGTTAAGTTTTTGCACGGCGAGTTCTGAATATGAAGTTTATTTGCCGTTAAATTCAATTTCATATAAGTTTCGTTTCAAATAAGTTCAGGGTATGATGTTAGCATAGTTAGCATCCTGCAAATGTTACTGTTCTGGCTTGGGCCCCGGCTTGACCGGGCAGGCCCAGCCCAATAATATTCTGCCAAGCCCAATCCAGCTTGGGCCACAGCCGACGAGCACAGGGTCCCCGCCGGGCAGGCAATGTTCCTCCGCGGGCCGAACCTTCCTCATCTGTGTCGAGCACAAGACTCCCCGTCAACCAGACACTGCCCCGTCGGGCAGAACCTACCCTCCGCGGGCAGGACCTTCTTCCCCTGTCGGGCAGAACAACGTGTCCTTCACACGTTCTCCACGTGCTCCCCTCCGCGGGGACACGTCATCCACCAACTGCCCACCTCTGAAAGAGCAGGTCGACCCGCTTTCCGGAGTCCACGGAGCAGTTGAACTAGGGCGAAGACCACGTTCTGGTCTTCACTACGCCACGTAAGCCCTAGCAGTCACTTGGGTTGGGTTTGGCCATCCAACCCAACTCAAAAGACCGTTGGCCCTGTGTCGGGGTCTCTCTATAAATACCATCTTTCACAAGAGGGTCAGGTATTCTCTTCTTACCCCTTTTCTATATTTGCTCTCACTATGTCAAATTCCTTACTTTGACATCGGAGTGTCTTTCAGGTACACCCTCCATCTCTCTTCTACACCGGTGAATAGGCTGTAGATCAACGACGTGTGGCAAGTCCGTGGTCCCCTTCTGATCAGGTCAGATCAGTGGCGCCGTCTGTGGGAATTAAAACTTCCCCGTTCTTCCAAGCAGAGAACCAAAGATTCACCAACATATCACGATCATGGCTAGCCCACACCACGACGATGTCGTCCACGGCCTCATCCTCGCTCCCGCCGCAAACGGCGGCAAGCGAACAGAGACATCCCAACCTCTGGAGACCGATGAGAGGGACGGCCAGACTGCCTCTGTAACACCCCCTTCTATACCCCCAAATAAACAATAAATCACTTAGGCACATAATAAAAATTTCATCAGAGTAAAATTAAAACATGGTATAAAAGAAGCATGTCACACAATACGTGAAATAAAACATACAACACCTGCTCAATAGAGATATGCAACAGTGGGGTAGCTGCAACAGAGGAACTTAGTCCTTACACCCACATCTCAATATTTAGAATTAAAAGCGGAAAATCTAAACATTGAATTATTTTAAACATGTAATCACATAAATACATATTATCCAGTTTGATTCACCACATCACTCATGTTTACATAAACATTTGTCAACAGATACATATACAAAATGTATCCCAAAAGAATACTATACAATCCTAACTACCCGATGCTACATATCAGAGCTAACCGACCAAAAGAATGAAGCTATACTTCACAAAAGACCTCTAGCAACCTAATCTGCAATGCCTCATAGAGCATTATAAAACAACATAAGGGTGAGAAACATTATCATAATAATCAATGCACATAATTATATATATATATATATATATATATATATATATACACACACACACACACAAGCATAGAGTACACATATTCCACATTTCTCACCACAATTCATTATCACCATCATACACATCACAATACATGTATATATAAACAAATATGGAATGATCACCAAGCATATTTATCATGCGCACATCCATAATTCTCATCAATTCACATATAACATACACATATGCATACATTCACACAACATTTATCTCTATGATATGTGACTCAATGCAACTCATGTCATGTGGTACCAACACTTGTTATCATTTTTCGGTTTTTACATTTAAACCGGGTCCGTTCCCTAGACCGATAACAACAAAAGCCCATTCCCTAAGCTTTCAAACCCCACTCTAGGTTTGGGACAAGTCACTAGCCTCCACGAGACTATCAAGCATTGCCTCTTGACACAAATGATGCGTATGCAATCAACAATCATATGCACTTAAGACTGTTCTCGCATCTTAATCCCATGCATACTCGATAATTCATCACACAAGAATTATAACATGATTGCACACTCACACATCATATCAAAGTATTCATACTTTCAACATCATCACAATTATCAATCAATGCATACATAATCACAATATATTCTCATGCATTACTCACAATATTGCATACAATCAATATGCATTCACAACAATTATGCCCAATCGGCAACCGAACGCTCTAATTATTTAAGTCTCACTTACTTAAAATAATTAATCTCGATTAATCGGTAAAATCGGCTAAAAGTCGTCTAAAAATAATATTTCTTTTCACCAAGTTATAAAACATATTCTTAGCTTCAGTTTAATATAAAGAACGACAAAATCCGATAAACGGTGAAGAAGTTATGAATTTTCAAAGTTTCGAAAAAATAATATTTCCTCACACTTACAGCGTTAACGGGTAACGCATACCGTTAACCGGTTAACGGCTCCAAAAACTCAGTTTTTGGCCATTTTTAATAACGCACCTGAAAAACTTGGAAAACAAGCTACGGGTTTGTGCCCAAAACTCCCCAAAAACCTGACCGATTTAATTATTTTCTCCCGATTAAATACCTACTCATCATTACTAATCATATAGTAACAATTTAGGCTCATAAAATGCAAATTCTACGACTTCCGATTTTCATCCAAAATCTTAACCTCCAATTATCCAAAAATGGCAAAACTCACAAATTCAACCAAATTCAATCAAACGACATCCAATAATCACGGCTAAACATTACCCGACTAAACTACGCAATTTATTTCAAGTTTCATCCGCGAAAACATCGGCTTCTACCAATTAAATCATTTCTGCCCTAAAAATGGAAATGAGTAAAAACTCTCCAACAATCCACTACCAATCCAACAAGCACATACACATTGATAGAATAATAAGATTTCACACCCTTACCTTGATTAAATCGAAGCTAGAAGTTGTTCTTGAGCTTTTCCTAGCTTTTCCTTATTTTCCTTCTCTTTTCTCCTCTTCCTCTTTCTTTCTCTTCTTTTTCTCTTATGTTTCTATTCTTTCCTTTTTCCTTCCACTTTTCCTTATATGCCTTCTATTCTATTTCCTTCCATCATATTTCTCCTCTCAATTATCTACCAATAATTCCAATAATTAAAATCATCCAAATAAATCAATTAATTAATATAAATAATTAATTATTGAAAAATTGGGCTGTTACAATCCTCCCCCACTTTAGGAATTTTCGTCCTCGAAAATATTACCTGATTCAAACAACTCTGTATAAGACTCCCTCATCTGACTCTCAAGTTCCCAAGTCACATTTCCACCAGCCGGTCCTCCCCAAGCGAGCTTCATCGAAGCAATCTCTTTACCTCGAAGTTGCTTCAACTCCCGATCCTCTATCTGCATAGGTGATGTCTCCATAGTCAGGTTATCTCTCACCTGCACATCATCTAATTGGACTACGTGAGACGGATTCACAATGTATTTCCTCAACTGAGATACATGGAACACGTCATGGAGATTAGCAAGCGACGGTGGTAAAGCAACACGATAGGCTACCGCTCCTATCTTCTGCAAAATCTGATAAGGACCAAAAAACGCGACGTCAACTTACGCGACTTCAATGCCCTACCAACACCAGTCATCGGAGTGACTCGAAGAAACACGTGATCTCCCTCCTGAAATTCAAGTGTTTTCCTCCTCTTGTCATGATAACTCTTCTGACGACTCTGAGAAATCTTCATCTTCTCTTGAATCATCTTAATCTTATCGGTAGTCTGCTGGACTATCTCGGGTCCAACCACAGAACTCTCTCCCGACTCATACCAACACAATGGCGTCCTGCACCGTCTACCGTATAATGCTTCAAACGGTGCCATACCGATACTCGAATGAAAACTGTTGTTGTAAGTAAATTCAATCAAAGGTAAGTAGCTATCCAAAGCTCCTTCCTTCTGTTGCACCCTAAAATTTGCTCAACCTTATTCACTTGGTTTATGTTTCAATATCATTAGCATTTGCATATAGAGTCATGTACATAGCCTAACCATCTGCATAGTATAAGCATAGCAAGTCATTCAACAGGGGACCAATCATTATTCTCATCTCTAGAGGCCTATCCAGAGGTTATTATCCTAATTCAATCTCATTCAAGTCATCAAGAAAGAATTTGAAAGCAGGGAGTTCAGTGGATCAAGCACTGAGTATATCTCCTAACTGAGGGTGTCTGAGGATCAACAAGGGAATTATGAGTTGTGAATTGAGAGAATGGGGAGTGTCTAGACATCTTGGAGGACTTAGAAAGTCATTTGGAGAAGGAGACAAGTTGTTGATGGGATCACAAGAATTGCAGTTGAAGACAGTCAACTAAGGTTTCATCTGGGTCAATCCTAGGTCAACCCTAGGTCAATTGATTGATTTAAGGGCATTCAGGTCTATTGAAGGGATGTGGGGTTCATCATTTGACATGGAGAACAAGGATATGTTGTTATGCTAAGAAGAAATCAAGAGAAATCAAGGAGAAGAGGAGTTTCTAAATTAGGGTTTCTATGTAAAATCCCCTAGTTTAGGTCAAATTTCCAAGCAAGATAAGTCAAAATTCAAGCTTCAAATGGATCCTTGGCTAACATGAAACTTGTAGAGGATCTCAAGACCTTTAATTTGAGTGGTGGAAGACATTAAGGAGATTTATAGAACTCAAGTTATGGTCCTTGCAAGTTACAGGTCATCTGAGGTATCTGAAATTTTGTCTGTGAAAGTGACTTGACTTCCAAGCAATTTTTACCCCTCAAGGAGATTTCAAATGAATTTCTGGTCAACATAAGAATTGTTCCTAATTGTCTTAGATTTCTATAATGGTATAGTATGCCTTCATATGATGTGTGGAACTCAACTTATGGTCTTGGAAAGCAAAGGGTATTTTGGTCATTTGTGAATTATAGGTCATTTTAACCTATGTCCAAAACTCATACAAGGAGGCCTCAAATGAAAAAACTTACAACATCAAACTTGCTCCATATGACATTTTGAGTCTAGAAAAGTTACCATGAGAGATTGGAAAGAATCATGTCACAAGGTTTCAAAATTGGTGAATTTAATGAAGAAAAATGGCTTAAAAAATGAGATTTTTCATATCTTGGCCAAATGATGCAAAATTATAGGTCATTTTGAATGGAAAAAGCATTTTAAAGACATTGGCTAAAGTGGAATTTTGAGTATAGGTCATAATTTAAGAGTTATTCATGGTTGCTTGAATTGAAAGTAACATAATCCAAATTGAAAGGGAAAAGTGTAAGGGAAACTTCTCCAAGCTTCTAGGAGGTTCTAATGCAACCTATATATTCATGCAAGGGTTGGTGCTACCACTTTGTTCAAAACCTCCATTTTCACTCATTTTCCATGCTTGCATAAGCCTCTAAAACTCCATCAATTTCTCACCAAACTTCAACATTCTTGATTCAATCTTCATCATCATCACACAAAGGTCAGAATCCACACATTTCTTTGGCAAATTGAGCAAGGAATTGTGCTATTCATCATCATCATTCAAAGTGCAAGAACCTTGGAACTAGGAGATTCAAAGCTTTGGAGCCTCTTTGATTGCATACAGAACTCATCTCCAAGATCACTGATCAGTTTCCCCTCCTTTCAAGCATTGGATCAAGTGTATTCCATAACTGTTTTCAGCATCACAACAGGTTGGTAATTTCATTCGAATTGCATGATTTAATGAGAATTATAGGGAATTGTTAGTATAGATTGGTTAGGATAAGTGAGATGATTGATTTTGATAAGTTTGAGCAAGTTTCATGGACATTGATCATGGTGCACCAATTCTGGTGAAGCTTAGAATGTCAAGAATCATGAGAGATAATCTTGGATTAGGTGCTTAAAATGATCAGGGTGAGTTGTAGGTTAGTTTAGGATAAGTTCCAGAGAGAATTGAGAGGATCAATATCAGTGGGAGAATGATGGATCAGACCTGTTGCACCTATCGAATTGCCTTATTGGTTGAGTTTTAGGATGAGCTATTGGCATGAATGTGTAGAGGGAAAGAAGTGGATGAATTTTGCTTTTTGTATCGTGCGTTTTCATGGCGTGTAGAGGGAGAATGAGGAGCTTGAAGGTTGTGCATGGAATCTGAGTTTTTCTGCAAACCCTAGCTCAATTGGGGACGATGACTGTGTGCCGTTGGATCGTCCAGAATATTTGACTTAATCATCTCATCGTGTGGCTCCCATTTAATTTCAAAAACGGAGGGAAGTTTCAAAATTGAAACGCAGCGTTTCATTAATTGGGGGGATTGGGCTCAGACAGCTATTCGCACCCCCCAATTTAATAAGCCCAATGCGCTGAACTGGGATATCTTGCTATTCTCACCCCCTGGCTATTTCTTTCTATTTTCTTTATTATTTTCTTTTCATTTTTTCATTCATTTTAAAAAATTCATAACAAATAGAAAAATCATCATTTTTAATTCATTCTTTTTGCATTATTTTCTTTAGGATGTCTAGAAAATTATAAAAAATAAAAATGGCATTTTATTTTTTATTTGATATTTTTCCCATATTTTCTAAATAAATAACATTTTAAATGGTTTCATTTCATACATGATTTTGTTAATTTTTGTTCTATTAGATACTTTCATATTTTTCATCCATTCTTTTTAGGTTGTTTAGGTTAGACATTGAACTTGTAGATTCAATTTAGTTCCCATTTTTAGAACTTAATTTTAGGTGCTTAATATAGGCTTGAACAACATGGATAAAACTAGGGTTTTAAGTGATGACTTAGGAGATTTGATTCTTTTCCCTTAGGACTTAGGGTTTGAATAGTTTAGTTATGGGACTATAGGGGCTATGGGTAGTTATTAGATCCCTTAGAAAAAGTCAGGATTCCCCTACTGCTATTACTGTATTGTATATATCTGATTGACTGGTGTGGTGTGCCCTCTGGGGATTATTGCTTGCTTGTGTGGGTATTGGGATTGTCTGGGGATTTGGGAGAGCTGAAGACTTGAGAAGATGAAGTCATTGGAGATCCAGAGATTGAAGATCAACTTCCAGAGTTGAAGAGGAGTTTCTTGTTAGCAGATGCTGAGGAGATTAGGATTTAGGAGCTAGGCAGAGCTCTAGATTAGAAAGTTTGTTTCTCAAACATGGATTGCCTTGTCTGAATCCATTCTTCTCTGTGATTCAGAGTCTCTCTAAGACACTCACCCCCTTCCTTTGGGAGGCTTGGTGATAGTGTCTAAGAGATAGAACTCTTGAGAGAAAATGTCTTTTGTGTTAGAAGCAGTCTGTTCACCACCCTTGGTAGTCAACTGATTGCTTAACACCCAATTCACTCTTGTGACTGATTCCTCATCCTGGAGGTTTGAACTTGAAGAAAAGCCATTGCAGATGGAAGAATGATGATCAAAGCCCTTGCCTAAAGGTCATGAAGATGGAGATTGATGCTTGTTGAAGCCTGTAGCTGATTGGAGATTGCTTGAAGCCAGATGTTGATTCAGAGCTGCTGATGCTGTTTATTTTGCTGTTGTATTTCATTGCTGATGTATTGATTGGTTTCCTGGACTGTATTGTTTGCTGTTTACCCTGCTGGGTTGAAAGTGAAGTCTGTTCACTTTTGCCTATTGTTTTCTAGGTTCGAGGTTGAGTGGGACTCCCTTGGCTCGCTTGTACTGTTGCATCTATGCATTTTACTGTTTTACTGTATATATCTGATATTGTTTCTGTTGCTGCCTGTCCCTTAGGATCTCTGTTTCTCTCTGCGCAAGAGAGGAGCATGATAGACACTAGGTCTTAACCCATGCATGATAACATTAGGTTAGTTTGTTTCCCTTCGCAACCATAGGTTAGAGTTCTGTCTCTTCTTTCTCAAAACAAACAGAAAAACACATAAAGATTTCAAACACAATAAAAGACACTTCTTTCGTAAAAGAATGTGAACCCATCAAAACGTTATTTTTGTCCGCCGGGACTGCTAATCAGGAAAACCTTTTCAGAAGGACTAAAATCAACCAAGACAAGTTTGCGTCGTACGTGGCCCGAACTACGTTTGCTCTGATCTTCCATGCTGTGTGGAAGTACGTAGGCATAGGATGCAATATCCTAGCGAGCAACCTTCCCCTCCTTTCCCGTAGGTAGGCGAACTACGTTGACTCTGATTTCTCGTTCCAAGCGGGAATACGTAGGCATAAAGTGCGATACTTTGCCGAGTCATTTTTATTTTTCATTCTCTTTTCTTTTTTAACCCTTGACCTATAGAGTAGATAGAATAACAATCCATACCCGAAAACAAGCGTGGATCCCGTCGAGTACGACGGACGTGAGGGGTGCTAATACCTTCCCCTTGCGTAACCGACTCCCGAATCCAGGTTTTGGTTGCGATGACCATACCTTTCCCGTGTTGTGCGAGGTTTACTCTGAGCGTTTCCTTTCCCTCCCGTGGGATAAATAACGCACGGTGGCGACTCTTTTGTTCAGCCGGCGCCGATTTTCGCAGTAGCGACAGCTGGCGACTCTGCTGGGGATCCAACGTCCCCTGGCTGCTAAGAACTGCGATAGTTCTTATGCATTTGGGATCCAACGTCCCTTAAGAGAGTCAATCCTAGCGCTTGTTTTCCCGTCGAGGATTTTGTATGGAGTTATTGTATATTTCTAACCTTGTATTTTCAGCTTTATATATTGATTATTGTTGTTGTATCTGGGGTGTGACGGGTGTTCTGATATTGAGAGATAAGCCGGACCTGGGCTTGAGTGCACCTAGAATTAGAGTAGAAATTAGTGGGCGCCCGCTTGCTTTGCTTGCTTTGGTGTCCCATGAAATCTACACTCAGACGAGGTTCATCTGGTTGGCCTCCTGCCCCTTCCTTTGGTTGGCGTGGGTTGCTGGTTAGTTGGATTGTCGACCCTGGGGACCGATCATTTGGAAGTTGGCTAAGTGAGGCCTCTTCAGGGATTGATGATGCCACTCCTTCTGGGAATCGCATCATCAACCCTGAAAGTCTGTGACGCCGACGACCGCATAGGATGCCGTACCTTGTGCCAGTTATAGGGCCACCCACCTGTGAGGGGATTCAGGGTTATGCAGGTAACTAGACCTTCAGACCACCGGTTTGTTTCTTGATCAGGATCCTGGATATTTATGGAGGGTTCTAAGGTCTGTCAGAGACCAGGTGGGGATATGTTCTAAGGTCTGTCAGAGACCAGTTGGTGTGTTCCGAGGTCTGTCAGAGACTATTTGGAGATGTGTTCTGAGGTCTGTCAGAGACCAGGGGGAGATATGATTTGAGGTCTGCCAGAGACCATTCAGGTTATGATTATGGGGTCTATCAGAGACCAGTATTGGAGCTCTGTTTGAGGTCTATCCGAGACCAGATTTGGATGACTTCTGGATGGTCTATCTGAGACCTTTCTGGATTGGGTTCAGGCTATTCAGCTGCAGCTTTGGTCCCTGTTGCATGTTACTTGCATTGCATTACTGCATATCCATTACCATTTGCATTTCACTAACGTGTGTCTGTGCTGCAGGTGCATTTGCATTTCCCTAGTTCTAGTGCCCAGACTTCTGAGTGTTTGATCATGACTAGCTTAAGGAGAACGGTTGCTTACAAATTGCCTACGCCTGATATTGTTCCTCTACTTGGGTTGATCTCTCTTGCTGATGAGGGTGTTCGTAGGAGCTTCCGGATGAGCTATGGTAGATTATTGAGATTGGTGTGCAAACCTACAGAGGTAGAGTTAGAGGGGCTGTATGCTTTGATGCAATTCTACGACCCTGCTTTGAGGTGCTTTACGTTCTCTGACTTTATTATGGGACCAACCCTGGAGGAATACGCTGAGTATGTTGAGCTGCCCGTGCAGAACCAGGTTCCATTCATTCATTATGACGCCAAGCCCAAGCCGGAAGACTTGGCAAAAGCTTTGCATATTGATGCTTCTGAACTGGTGACTACTGTTTCCCGTGGAGTTCCAGGCTTCTCACTTCAGTTCTTAGTGGGTAAAGCCCAGGAATATGCCAAGAGCGGGTGCTGGGTTGCTTTCAATGCTGTGTTGGCTTTGTGCATTTATGGCATAGTTTTGTTCCCCAATATACCGGATTTTGTGGACTTCGATGCTTTCTACTTGTTTGCCGCTGGTAATCCTGTACCTACCTTACTCGGAGATTTCTACCACTCACTGCATTACAAGAATGAGAGGGGCAGAGGGAAGAATGTTCATCTTTGTGTACCCTTGTTGAGTATGTGGTTTGAGAGCCACCTTCCTAAGAGAAGATTTGTTGCAGAGACTACAGTCCCCGTTGGATGGCCAGAGCGCCTGATGAGGCTATCGTCGGAAGACATGGAGTGGTTTGATCGAGACCTGTTGGGATCTAAGCTCATCTTCAGTTGTTTTGGGTACCCTAATGTGCCGCTGATAGGAAGAAAAGGGTGTATCAATTACAACCCTTCTCTATTCATTCGTCAGTTCGGATATGCACTGAAGAATCCACCTCAGGAGGAAGAAGTACAGAAATCTCTGTACTTCACCGGAGACGTGAAGGGGGAGTTATTAGCCAAGTTGCAACATGCCTGGACACGTATTAACCGCAAAGGGAAGCCGTTGCTAGGGAAGAATGACTGTCAGGCCTATGACCCTTACAGGGTTTGGATCCGGGAGAGAGCTAGTCAGTTGGGGATGCCATTTCCAGATGCACCAATTCCTGCTCCCGTTCCGGCAGAAGAGCCAACCACTGTTTCTAAGGAGGCCTACGAGCAGGTTGTGAAGGAAAAGGAAGCCTTGATGAAGATCAACGAAGGGTTAGAGCAAGAGCTAGCTCAAGTACGCAGTGAGAAAAACAAGGCCGTATATGCTTTCCAACAACAAATCGAGCTGTTAAACAGGTTAGGGGCTGAGTTGACTGAGGAAAAGAAAAAGCGTGAACGTCTGGGGCAAGAGTTCAGAAGCTCCCATGACATGCTGGAAGCCAAAAAGAAGGCGCTTGACGCAGCACACCGAGAAATTTCCTCTTGCAACAAGACTTGGAATGCTACTCTCACCAACAATAAGACGAGGGAAGATAAGCTGAGGCAGCAAATCTCCGACCTCGAAGAGAAGCTGAAGTCTAGCATCAAGAAGTGTGAGGAAGAAGTGATGACCCGGTATAGTGTCCAGCATGCACTGAACAAGGCAATCAAATGCAGAGATGAAGCGGTGTCTCAGAAGCGAAAGCTAGAAGATTGCTTCGGAGAAGCAACATGGGAAGAAACTGCTGAAGACGTGCGCCGTGTTCTTAAGAAAAGAAACTAACTTGTTGAAGGGCTGCTTGATCGACCAAGCCATCCAGAGACCAAGAAGTTGATAGAAGAGTACCAGACTTTTGGGAGGATTTGATCATTTCATGTAGTAACTTGTATGCTTTATTTGCATAGTGCTGACCATCACCAGGATTGTTGGTTGAGGTCATGCCTTCTTTGTACTCTCAGTGATGTTGTACCCTGGGCTTATTGATTTTCCCTGCAATATATGAGGCTTTCTATGATTCAGCTCCGATATTCCTATTGTCATCACTGTCACCGCACTGGCACCTTCACACTAGAACTGGGGGAATGAATTTCCCTAACGCACAGACACATTGCATTGCATTCATATTCATATTGCATTACAGGTAATCTTTGAATAAGTGTCTTATTTCCTGCTCTGCAACAGGTACTTTTCAGGATTGCAGATCAGCACCCGCACCGCTATTCCACCCGCACCAACTGTCGAAGAATCATGGATCAAATGCAGAACGAGATGCAAGATGTGCGCGAGAAGCTCGCTCTCTTTATGCAGACCATGGAAGCTATTGCAAAAGGGCAGGAGAATTTGCAGGCCATGGTCCAGCCTCTGTTGGCTCGAAATGCTGGTCACGGTAACGAGGAGCATCAGTCTGTGCGAGTCGATACTGTTCATGGAGACGGCACTCCCACGCCAGTGGCTCCACCTGTAGTCAATACACCTGCCGCTAATGTCAACAACGCTACCGCTGCTGTGAATGGTAACGTCGGAGTTGGGAATGAGACTGCTGTCCACAACGTTGGGCTGGGTGATGTCAACATGGGAGGTAATATGGGAGGCAACGGCTTTGTCAATACTGGATTCGGGTTCAACGACCAGGGATTCGATAATGCGGGGAAATATGGTTTCAATGCTCAAGGCTTTGGGCAGGATGGTTATGGTGTGGCCAATCAGGGCTACGGAGGTTTTGGAAGTGGAAACGGTGCTGGATTTATGGCTTTTGGTCTTGCTGGAGGTGTTCAAGGGTACGGCAACAAAGGCCAAGGTCCGGGGATGAATCAGGTCAGGGCTGGACGTAATATTGGATATGATGGGTATGGAGCTGGAAATGGTATGTGGCAAGAAGATCAGCAGGAGGACGCTTTCTCCGGAGGAGGTTTCGAAGGACCGATGGATGATTCCCAGAAGATCAGAATGCTGGAAGAGCAAATGAGGGGAGTCCTAAACCAAAGTGCTGTGGGTCTGGACATGGCAACAATGGGGATGGTACCTGGCTTGAGGGTGCCAATTAAGTTCAAAGCTCCTGCGTTTGACAAGTACAAAGGCGACACATGTCCAAAAGTGCATGTACGAGCTTATTACAGAAAGATGTCGGCATACTCAACTGATGAAAGAATGCTAATGCATTTCTTTCAAGATAGTTTGTCAGGCCCTTCCCTAGAATGGTACATGGGGTTGGAGCCAACTGATATCAAGACGTGGAAGCAATTAGCAGAGGCATTTGTAGCTCACTACAAGTATAACAGCGACTTGGCACCCAATCGGGTCCAGTTGGCCGGGCTGTCGCAAAAGAAGGGGGAGAGCTTTAAAGAGTACGCGCAAAGGTGGCGCGATATGGCTGCCCGGGTCCGTCCTCCTGTAGAAGATAAGGAAATGAATGACATGTTTGTCGGCACATTCACAGGTCTGTTTCATGATATGCTGTTTCATACGTCTCTGGCCAGTTTTTCAGACCTAATTCTGATGGGGGAAAAGATTGAGCGTAATATTAAGCAAGGAAAGTTCCAAGCCGAGGAATCAGCTGCATCTGGCAGTAATAAGAAAGCTTATGGTGGGCGCCGGCAGGGCGAGGCAAGCGCAATATTTGGAGGCCGAGGCCGAGGCCGAGGCAGAGGACGAGGTCAATATCGTCAGCCGCAGCAGGTGGCGAGTGTTACTATCCCGTATCAACAGCAACCACTCCAGCAACAACAACCGGGTCATCAACAGCCAATGCAACAGCAGCAACAGCCTCAGCAGGGGGCACAGCAGGCTCAGCGAAGATTCCAGGGTAGTAAACCGAGAAGAGTGTTTGAGAAGCCTCCCTCAACCTATGCCGATTTGTTGCAGACATTGTTGGGATTGAACCTGGTAGAGAAAAGAACTCTGGCACCGATAACGGGAGCTCCCCCGTTTGGTTACGATGCAAGCAGGCACTGTGAGTTTCATTCTGGAGCTCCGGGTCACGACATAGAAGGTTGCCATGCTTTTAAGCATGTTGTGCAGGATCTTTTGGACAATAAGACTATCAACTTCGGAACGGCAGGTCCGAATATAGTGCAGAAACCCATGCCTAATCATGGGGCAAACGCCGTTCTGACTGAGGAAGGTTTGAATCTGATTATGAATGTCGATGATTTGAAGACGCCGCTGAGCGAGATAAAGAGCCGACTGTTACAAGGAGGTGTTTACCCAGGATGTAACGAGTATTGCTTAGACTGTTGGACCCTAGCTGGAGGGTGTGAGGATTTGAAGAAAGGCATTCAGGCTTTAATTGATGAGGGCATATTGCAGTTTGACCGAGCGGCAACTGAAGAGCCTGCAGGGGCAGTAGTGGATAATCGGAGTGATGTGGCCACGGTAACGATTCCTCGGAAGACGATCACTATTGCAGCACCAGCTCAGCGACCACCGATCACCATAACTAAGGCCGGGCCGATCCCGTACGAGAACACAAAAGCAGTCCCATGGTCATATGGGTTGGAGGTGTATTGTGACGGGATAAAAATTGATGTTAATAAGCAGCCAGCCGAGACTGTGGATAATGTTGTCGGCTCAGGAGGCATGACAAGGAGTGGCAGGATCTTTATATCTCCTGAAGTGGAGGCTGAAAGACTAGCGAAAGGAAAAGGGAAAGTGGTTGAAAATGTTCCGGTGCAAGCGAGTGAAAAAGAAGCAGCATCGAAGGATGTAGAAGAGTTCATGCGCTTGATTCGAAAAAGTGATTATAAGATTGTGGAGCATCTGCAGCAGACGCCGTCCAAAATATCTATCCTGTCATTGCTGTTGTGTTCGGAAGCTCACAGAAATGCTTTGCTGAAAGTCCTGGATACTTCTTTTGTACCCCAGGACGTCTCCGTGAATCAGCTGGAAGGAGTGTTGGCACATGTGAATGCAGGCCACAGTTTGGGCTTTACCGATTTCGACTTGACTCCGAAAGGAAGAGATCATAATATGGCGCTGCACGTATCTGTCGAGTGTAGAGGATCAGTAATGTCGCACGTGTTGGTCGACACTGGATCGTCTTTGAATGTGCTGCCCAAGAAGGCGATGATGAAGCTGGATGTTAGAGGAATTTTGTGTACGCCCAGTGATTTGGTAGTCAGAGCGTTTGACGGCACGCGGAGAACAGTCTTTGGATCGATCACATTGCCTCTACAGGTGGGGCCGGAGGTGTTTGCAACTGAGTTTTATATCATGGATATACAGCCTGCGTACAGTTGCTTGCTTGGAAGACCCTGGATTCATGGGGCAGGGGCAGTCACGTCCACCCTGCATCAGAAGTTAAAATATATGGTCGGAGACAGCGTAGTCACCGTATGCGGAGAAGAAGACATCCTGGTCAGCCATTTGTCGTCATTTAAATATGTGGAGGTCGACGGAGAAATCCACGAAACACCCTGCCAGGCATTTGAAGGTTTGCGCATCAAGGACAAAGGTCCCGGGCCGAGTAAAGCGTCAGAGATAGCCGTTTCATCATATAAAGAAGCTCAAGCTCTAGTAGAAGCAGGAGAAGCAAAGGGCTGGGGAAAAGTGCTGGACATTCCTGTGAAGATGGACCGGTTCGGGCTGGGATACCAACCGTCGTCATCAAATCCTTCCGTGGGGGCACCCCGTTTCAGAAGGCCAATCACCATCTCTGCCAGTGGGGTGTGTCATGAAACCGTCAATGCTGCTTCGGAGTCTGATGAAGGAGACAGCGACTGTGATATGGATGCCTGGATTCAACCAAGCACGCCAGGACAGGGACTGTGCAACTGGTCTATTCAGGAGCTTGTTCCTGTGACTTTTAAACAGTAATGCTTTGCTTTATTAATTGTTGAATAATCTGATGTCTTGCCCGGGGCATCAGGATTTGCTTAGGGCTGTGTTGTTATGAACATTGCGTGTTAATCATTAAATAAACGGCGTTTCTTCATGTGCAAGTATTGTAATCCTTGTCTTTCTTGTTTTATACTTTTCAATAAAATGGCAACGTGGTTGTTCGCTTTATACGCATTTTGAAGCGCTTAACCATTCCTTTTGCAGGATAACATTTTCAGATGACATCCTTGAACCACCTATGACTCGTCCCGACTTCGAGCACCCGGTATTCCAGGCCGAAGAAGAGGTTGTCGAAGATAGCGACGTTCCTGAAGAACTGTCTTGGTTGGTGAAGCAAGAGGAAAGAGCCATTCTGCCTCACGACGAGGTCATCGAAATTATCAACTTGGGGTCGGAAGGGGTTGAGAAGAATATTCGTATCGGAGCCGCACTGCAGAGTGATATCAAGCGGAGACTGATTGAAATGCTCCGAGAGTATAGTGATGTATTCGCTTGGTCGTACGAAGATATGCCAGGGCTCGATACAGACATGGTTGTGCATCGCCTACCACTGAAAGAAGATTGCCCGCCAGTCAAACAAAAGCTCCGCAGAACTCGACCAGATATGGCAATGAAGATCAAAGAGGAAGTTCAAAAACAGTGGGACGCTGGTTTCCTGGCTGTGACGAAGTATCCTTCATGGGTTGCCAACATCGTACCAGTGCCAAAGAAAGATGGCAAGGTTCGAATGTGCGTGGATTATAGAGATTTGAATAAAGCAAGCCCAAAAGACGATTTTCCACTTCCTCATATTGACGTGTTAGTTGATAATACTGCTCAATACTCCGTATTCTCCTTCATGGACGGCTTTTCAGGCTATAATCAGATTAAAATGGCGCCAGAGGATATGGAGAAGACCACTTTCATAACGCCTTGGGGAACATTTTGCTACAAAGTGATGCCCTTTGGTTTGAAAAATGCTGGGGCAACATATCAGCGTGCGATGACGACTCTCTTCCATGACATGATGCATAAAGAGATCGAAGTTTATGTTGACGATATGATTGTCAAATCCCAGACGGAGGAAGAGCATCTGGTAAATCTGCTGAAGTTATTTAAGAGGCTTAGGAAGTTCAGGCTAAGGCTGAACCCTAATAAATGCACCTTCGGGGTGAGATCGGGTAAGCTGTTAGGGTTTATCGTAAGCGAAAGAGGAATAGAGGTCGATCCTGCTAAAATAAAAGCAATTCAAGAAATGCCGACGCCTAAAACAGAGAAAGAGGTGCGCGGGTTTTTAGGGAGGTTGAACTACATCGCCCGATTCATATCTCACCTAACGGCCACGTGTGAACCATTATTCAAGCTGTTGAAGAAAGATCAAGCTGTAACGTGGAACGAAAATTGTCAAAAGGCGTTCGATAAAATAAAGCAGTATTTGCAGGAGCCTCCTATTTTGATACCCCCAGTGGCGGGTAGACCCTTGATAATGTATTTGACGGTTCTTGAGGGAAGCATGGGTTGTGTTCTCGGTCAACACGACGAGACGGGGAGAAAAGAGCATGCGATCTACTACTTGAGTAAGAAATTTACAGACTGTGAATCTCGGTATTCAATGCTGGAGAAAACTTGTTGCGCGCTAGCCTGGGCCGCCAAGCGTTTGAGGCAGTACATGCTGAATCATACAACCATGCTCATCTCGAAGATGGATCCTATCAAATATGTATTTGAAAAGCAGGCGTTGTCAGGTAGGATTGCCCGTTGGCAGATGGTCTTGACTGAATACGATATTCAATACGTCTCGCAGAAGGCTATAAAGGGGAGTGTGCTGTCCGAGTATCTGGCGGAGCAGCCTATTGAAGAGTACCAATCGATGAGATTTGATTTTCCTGACGAGGATATCATGTATCTAAAGATGAAAGATTGTGAAGAGCCGTTGCCAGACGAGGGACCAGAGTTGGGTTCTAAATGGAAGATGATATGTGACGGAGCTGTGAATGCTTATGGTAGCGGAATAGGGGCAATCATCACCACGCCACACGGGTCGCACATCCCGTTTACTGCCCGACTGACTTTTGCTGTTACCAATAATGAGGCCGAATACGAAGCTTGTATAATGGGGCTTGAAGAAGCCATTGATTTGCGAATCAAACATCTGGACGTATACAGAGACTCAGCTCTGGTGGTGAATCAGATCAAAGGGGAATGGGAGACACGTCAGCCCAATTTGATACATTACATGAATTATGCAGGGAGATTGTTGCCTTTCTTCGACAAGGTCGAATTGCATCACGTACCGCGGGCAGAAAATCAAATGGCTGACGCCCTGGCCACTTTGTCTTCCATGTACAAAGTCAACTTCTGGAATGAGGCTCCTCGAATCTTTATCTCTCGGCTTGACAGGCCAGCTTATGTATTTGCTATTGATGAAGCATCTGATGGCAAACCATGGTATTTCGATATCCTTAATTTCCTGAAGAATAAAGAGTATCCGGCTGGGGCATCCAGTCAAGATCAGAAGACTCTCAGGAGATTAGCGGGTAATTTCTATTTGAATCCGGACGGTGTCTTGTACAGAAGGAACCACGATTTGGTGCTGTTGCGTTGTGTAGACGAAAAAGAGGCAAAGCTTCTCATGGAGGAAATTCACGAAGGTACCTTTGGTACGCATGCTGGTGGACATGCTATGACGAGAAAACTGCTGCGGGCAGGTTATTTTTGGCTGACCATGGAAACTGATTGTTTCAAGTTTGCGAGGAAGTGTCACAAGTGCCAAATCTATGCTGATAAGATCCATGTGCCTCCAAGTCCTCTGAATGTAATGTCATCGCCATGGCCATTCTCTATGTGGGGAATCGATATGATTGGAAAGATCGAGCCGACAGCTTCTAACGGGCATCGGTTCATCCTAGTAGCAATCGATTATTTCACCAAGTGGGTGGAAGCGGCGTCTTACGCAAATGTAACGAAGCAAGTGGTGGCCAGATTCATCAAAAGAGATATCATTTGCCGATATGGGATTCCCGAGCGGATAATCACGGACAATGGTTCAAACCTGAACAACGAAATGATGAAGGAGCTCTGTCAGAATTTCAAGATCGAACATCACAACTCCTCCCCTTACCGACCCAAGATGAATGGCGCTGTTGAGGCGACCAATAAGAATATCAAGAAGATCGTTCAGAAAATGGTGGTGACCTATAAGGATTGGCATGAGATGCTACCTTTCGCTTTGCACGGTTATCGTACGATGGTACGCACATCAACCGGGGCAACTCCGTTCTCGTTGGTATATGGAATGGAAGCGGTGCTACCGTTAGAAGTCGAAATCCCTTCTCTGAGGGTATTGCGAGACGTTCAGCTGGACGAGGCAGAATGGGTGAAAGACAGGTTGAACCAATTGAGTTTGATGGATGAGAAGAGGCTAGCTTCTCTAGCATACGGTCGTTTGTACCAGAGTCGAATGAAGAAAGCATATGATAAGAAGATACATCCGCGAAGCTTTCAGACGGGCGACCTTGTGCTGAAAAGGATTCTCCCGCCGCAAGCAGATCACAGGGGCAAGTGGACCCCCAACTACGAAGGGCCATAAGTTGTCAGGAAAGTCTTCTCAGGAGGAGCGCTGTTGTTGTCCACCATGGACGGAGAAGACTTCACGTCACCTGTGAATTCGGACGCAGTTAAAAAATACTTTGCTTAAAATAGACCCGCTGGACAGAAAAAAGAGAGTCCAGGCAAAAATGGGGCATCCTGGCGAACCAAAAACAGAATGAAAGGTTCATGCAAAAATTAGGGATAAAATTGAAAAAATGTACACCCGCGAAGTTGAAAACCTACACTGGGCGACTTCGGCAAAAAGGGGTATCCCGGTGAACTGAAAACCCGTAAAGGGCGGTTCACGCAAAAGTTAGGGATTTGAAAAGCAAATGACTGCGGTCCGAATTTGATAATTGCAACGAGCATCAATGCGGGAGAATACATTTGAGGAGTCAGTTATCTGATACAATCGCTTCAGAAGTGGGGATACCGGGAAAACATTAGAGTCGGGCGAGTCATGGGAGGATCAGTTCGTGGTGTTCATCTGCATCCCGTTGCCGACATGTGTACAAATTTAAGTTGTCAATATTTATGCTTCTTGTGCATACTTGTGTACGTGTATATTTGCTTTGTGTAGCTTCCTCATTTCAGGAGTTACATCCCGTGTACAAAACTCCGCCCATTCAGGGGGCTCAATAAATAAAATACGTTATTCAGTACTTGACACTGTTCTTTACTGTTTTGTGCATGATTAACGCCTAAGTTTGATGAAACTAGCATGTGCATAACGTCACTGGCCCTTGCCAACAGTTGCTAAAGCTTTGAATTAACTGAAAATGACGTCACTAATCTGAATTGATTTGGTTGCATAGGCTTGTCTTGTATTGTTTGTGTTGTTGCAGGTTTCATAACCGTACGAGGAAGATGATCAAAAGATTGCAATAACGAAAGACTCAGCCCTCACGCAGGTCATGCAGTTTCTTCCTGAGGAAGGATCGAACTCTCCAGCTAGTCGAAGCTCGTGCAAAAGGATTATCCTGCAAAGTCGTTCATCCTCAACAGAATTGACGATTCCAACATTGTATCTCAAGTAGAGTTGGTTTAGCTTTAAAAGATTAATATCTGTGAGCTGTATTCAGACAGGTTCATCTTTCCCCGCAGGGTCATTTATTCTTCCCCAGTGGAACCAGTTAATTTACCCCAAGAGAATCATCCCATCCCCAGCGGAATTTTCTCCTCTCAGCAACTGTTCTTTCCTCCCAGTGGAACTCGAAGATCAAGATACTCCCCAGCAGAGTTGGTGGCGGGTCCTGTCATTTATTTTGTCATGGATACTGTGTAATATCACTTCAATCTCCAGCAGAAAGTCCGATCATACCGTGCATAGCTGCTACTCCCCAGCAGGGGGTTATCTCAACAAGGTGTCCGGTTTAAGTTCCTAATTTCCCAGCTGAATCGACTTCACCCTTCCAGCATTTATTTTGCTAGAATAATTTTGTAGCATCTGGCTATCCCCGGCGGAGTCGGCATTACCTTCAACATTTATTTTGCTGAAGCAGTTTCTGTACTACAGCAGTTCAGGTAGAGGGAGCTCTTGCTCAAATGAACTACCAAATATTCAAGATCTCGGCATGGGACATCCAATGATAATGTCAGTTTCGGCTGTATTCCCCACAGAGTTACCAGGATAAGTTTCTCTTTATTTCCAAGCAGAGTTATTTGTCATCAAGGGGTTCCATGAATCAGAATTTCAGAGACCACCACCGGTCATCAGAGCAGGCATCCGGTAGTTTAGTTCCCAGATATCCCCAGTAAAGTCCGCCTCAAAGTCGCTGTCACGTCGGTGCTAAGAAGTTTGTGGGTGGGGATCAATGGAGAACTAAGTCCTGACGTGGACAACTTATTCCTATATTGACGGGATTTCTTCAGAAGTGGGCGTCCTAACGTGGACAGATTTATTTCCCCGGGTTGATGAGACGTGGTAGTCCTAACATGGACAGAATCGGGTTCCCGGAATTGATGGAATATGGAGTCATGACATTGACAAAACGGATTACTCTTTGTGTTGGTGTCCTGACGTGGACCATTTACTCTCAGCAGTTATCTTTCTTCGTGTTGGCGAAGCATGGGTCCTGACGTGGACAGATCAGACGAAGGTGTGAGTCCTGACGCGGACGAGTTTGGCTTTCTCAACAGAGGAGATGGGAGTCCTGACGTGGACAAGTTTTATTTCCCCAGCGGGTCGAAGATGCCTGAGTCCTGACGTGGACAAATCAAGACGAAAGATGGGTCCTGACGTGGACGAGTTTATTCCTTACGTGAAAAAAAAAGGGGTTTCAGTTCCTTACGTGGAAAGACGAGTTTATTCCTAACGTGGAAAGATGAGATTCCTTGCGTGGAAAAATGGGTTTCCTTACGTGGAAAGATTGAGTCCTCACGCGGACATATCAAGATTGATTCCTGACGTGGAAAGAAAGAGATTATTCCTGACGTGGAAGAGTGTAGTCCTGCCGCGGACAGATCAAAGAAGTTATTCCTAACGTGGAAGAAGAAGATAGATTCCTTACGTGGAAAATTTAGTCCTGACGTGGACGGATTCAGAAGAAGAAGTATGCCTAACGTGGAAAGAAGGCGTGTTCCTTACGTGGAAAAGAAAGAGAAACTTCAAGTCTTTACGTGGAAAGATGGGAGTCCTTACGTGGACAAATCAGAAAAATGGTTCCTTACGGGGAAAGGAGATCGTGTTCCTTACGTGGAAAAGATTGAGTCCTTACGCGGACACATAGGAGGAGGATTCCTTACGTGGAAAGAGCGGAGTCCTTACGGGGACAGATTAAGATGGCATTCCTTACGTGGAAAAGTTTAGTCATGACGCGGACAAATCGGAAAGAGTTGGTTTCCTTACGTGGAGAGATTGGGGTCCTTACGGGGACGGATTCAAGAAAAGTTGATTCCTGACGAGGAAGAATGATGTACTCCTTACGTGGAAAGGTGAGTCCTAACGCGGACAGGTTCAGAACCAAAGTTGTATTCCTTACGCGGAAAGATCGGAGTCCTGACGCGGACATGTCGAGTGGCATTGGGGTCCTTACATGGACAGATTGATATAGTTCTCCTTATGTGGAAAGAAGATCGCTTCCTGACGTGGAAAGATGGAAAGTTTAGTCCTGACGTGGACAGATGCAGAAGAGATGATTCCTTACGTGGATGGTGTTATTCCTAACGTGGAAGAGTCTATTCCTAACGTGGACGATTTATTGGAATATCCCCCAGCGGAGTTGCCGAGACTTTTCTGGGTTAACAGCAAGTGGAGTCCTAACGTGGACAGGTTCTAGTTGAGATTTCTTCGTATTGACGACAGACAGAGTCCTAATGTGGACAAGCAAGCAATCTGTTATTCCCAGCATGGTCGTTACGAGATCAGTGAGCGGCTGCAAACAGTCAGATCCAGGCAGTGGATGTCGTTACCCAAACAGGGGTGCAGTTTATTTCTGCGGTTGGCAAATTTCCGGGTTTCTTAGTATTCAACCGTCTCGTACCTCGAATGTTTGAAGGCCGTTCGCTCTTCACCCAATCGGGTCCAAGTCGCTTGAATAGGGGCAGCTGTTGCACCCTAAAATTTGCTCAACCTTATTCACTTGGTTTATGTTTCAATATCATTAGCATTTGCATATAGAGTCATGTACATAGCCTAACCATCTGCATAGTATAAGCATAGCAAGTCATTCAACAGGGGACCAATCATTATTCTCATCTCTAGAGGCCTATCCAGAGGTTATTATCCTAATTCAATCTCATTCAAGTCATCAAGAAAGAATTTGAAAGCAGGGAGTTCAGTGGATCAAGCACTGAGTATATCTCCTAACTGAGGGTGTCTGAGGATCAACAAGGGAATTATGAGTTGTGAATTGAGAGAATGGGGAGTGTCTAGACATCTTGGAGGACTTAGAAAGTCATTTGGAGAAGGAGACAAGTTGTTGATGGGATCACAAGAATTGCAGTTGAAGACAGTCAACTAAGGTTTCATCTGGGTCAATCCTAGGTCAACCCTAGGTCAATTGATTGATTTAAGGGCATTCAGGTCTATTGAAGGGATGTGGGGTTCATCATTTGACATGGAGAACAAGGATATGTTGTTATGCTAAGAAGAAATCAAGAGAAATCAAGGAGAAGAGGAGTTTCTAAATTAGGGTTTCTATGTAAAATCCCCTAGTTTAGGTCAAATTTCCAAGCAAGATAAGTCAAAATTCAAGCTTCAAATGGATCCTTGGCTAACATGAAACTTGTAGAGGATCTCAAGACCTTTAATTTGAGTGGTGGAAGACATTAAGGAGATTTATAGAACTCAAGTTATGGTCCTTGCAAGTTACAGGTCATCTGAGGTATCTGAAATTTTGTCTGTGAAAGTGACTTGACTTCCAAGCAATTTTTACCCCTCAAGGAGATTTCAAATGAATTTATGGTCAACATAAGAATTGTTCCTCATTGTCTTAGCTTTCTAGAATGGTATAGTATGCATTCATATGATGTGTGGAACTCAACTTATGGTCTTGGCAAGCAAAGGGTATTTTGGTCATTTGTGAATTATAGGTCATTTTAACCTATGTCCAAAACTCATACAAGGAGGCCTCAAATGAAAAAACTTACAACATCAAACTTGCTCCAAATGACATTTTGAGTCTAGAAAAGTGACCATGAGAGATTGGAAAGAATCATGTCACAAGGTTTCAAAATTGGTGAATTTAATGAAGAAAAATGGCTTAAAAAATGAGATTTTTCATATCTTGGCCAAATGATGCAAAATTATAGGTCATTTTGAATGGAAAAAGCATTTTAAAGACATTGGCTAAAGTGGAATTTTGAGTATAGGTCATAATTTAAGAGTTATTCATGGTTGCTTGAATTGAAAGTAACATAATCCAAAT
Organism: Lathyrus sativus; assembly: GCA_963859935.3. Taxonomy (NCBI): domain Eukaryota; kingdom Viridiplantae; phylum Streptophyta; class Magnoliopsida; order Fabales; family Fabaceae; genus Lathyrus; species Lathyrus sativus. The sequence goes on from OZ012736.1 coordinate 22,288,423, forward strand.
TGAAAGGGAAAAGTGTAAGGGAAACTTCTCCAAGCTTCTAGGAGGTTCTAATGCAACCTATATATTCATGCAAGCTGATTCATGCAAGGGTTGGTGCTACCACTTTGTTCAAAACCTCCATTTTCACTCATTTTCCATGCTTGCATAAGCCTCTAAAACTCCATCAATTTCTCACCAAACTTCAACATTCTTGATTCAATCTTCATCATCATCACACAAAGGTCAGAATCCACACATTTCTTTGGCAAATTGAGCAAGGAATTGTGCTATTCATCATCATCATTCAAAGTGCAAGAACCTTGGAACTAGGAGATTCAAAGCTTTGGAGCCTCTTTGATTGCATACAGAACTCATCTCCAAGATCACTGATCAGTTTCCCCTCCTTTCAAGCATTGGATCAAGTGTATTCCATAACTGTTTTCAGCATCACAACAGGTTGGTAATTTCATTCGAATTGCATGATTTAATGAGAATTATAGGGAATTGTTAGTATAGATTGGTTAGGATAAGTGAGATGATTGATTTTGATAAGTTTGAGCAAGTTTCATGGACATTGATCATGGTGCACCAATTCTGGTGAAGCTTAGAATGTCAAGAATCATGAGAGATAATCTTGGATTAGGTGCTTAAAATGATCAGGGTGAGTTGTAGGTTAGTTTAGGATAAGTTCCAGAGAGAATTGAGAGGATCAATATCAGTGGGAGAATGATGGATCAGACCTGTTGCACCTATCGAATTGCCTTATTGGTTGAGTTTTAGGATGAGCTATTGGCATGAATGTGTAGAGGGAAAGAAGTGGATGAATTTTGCTTTTTGTATCGTGCGTTTTCATGGCGTGTAGAGGGAGAATGAGGAGCTTGAAGGTTGTGCATGGAATCTGAGTTTTTCTGCAAACCCTAGCTCAATTGGGGACGATGACTGTGTGCCGTTGGATCGTCCAGAATATTTGACTTAATCATCTCATCGTGTGGCTCCCATTTAATTTCAAAAACGGAGGGAAGTCTCAAAATTGAAACGCAGCGTTTCATTAATTGGGGGGATTGGGCTCAGACAGCTATTCGCACCCCCCAATTTAATAAGCCCAATGCGCTGAACTGGGATATCTTGCTATTCTCACCCCCTGGCTATTTCTTTCTATTTTCTTTATTATTTTCTTTTCATTTTTTCATTCATTTTAAAAAATTCATAACAAATAGAAAAATCATCATTTTTAATTCATTCTTTTTGCATTATTTTCTTTAGGATGTCTAGAAAATTATAAAAAATAAAAATGGCATTTTATTTTTTATTTGATATTTTTCCCATATTTTCTAAATAAATAACATTTTAAATGGTTTCATTTCATACATGATTTTGTTAATTTTTGTTCTATTAGATACTTTCATATTTTTCATCCATTCTTTTTAGGTTGTTTAGGTTAGACATTGAACTTGTAGATTCAATTTAGTTCCCATTTTTAGAACTTAATTTTAGGTGCTTAATATAGGCTTGAACAACATGGATAAAACTAGGGTTTTAAGTGATGACTTAGGAGATTTGATTCTTTTCCCTTAGGACTTAGGGTTTGAATAGTTTAGTTATGGGACTATAGGGGCTATGGGTAGTTATTAGATCCCTTAGAAAAAGTCAGGATTCCCCTACTGCTATTACTGTATTGTATATATCTGATTGACTGGTGTGGTGTGCCCTCTGGGGATTATTGCTTGCTTGTGTGGGTATTGGGATTGTCTGGGGATTTGGGAGAGCTGAAGACTTGAGAAGATGAAGTCATTGGAGATCCAGAGATTGAAGATCAACTTCCAGAGTTGAAGAGGAGTTTCTTGTTAGCAGATGCTGAGGAGATTAGGATTTAGGAGCTAGGCAGAGCTCTAGATTAGAAAGTTTGTTTCTCAAACATGGATTGCCTTGTCTGAATCCATTCTTCTCTGTGATTCAGAGTCTCTCTAAGACACTCACCCCCTTCCTTTGGGAGGCTTGGTGATAGTGTCTAAGAGATAGAACTCTTGAGAGAAAATGTCTTTTGTGTTAGAAGCAGTCTGTTCACCACCCTTGGTAGTCAACTGATTGCTTAACACCCAATTCACTCTTGTGACTGATTCCTTATCCTGGAGGTTTGAACTTGAAGAAAAGCCATTGCAGATGGAAGAATGATGATCAAAGCCCTTGCCTAAAGGTCATGAAGATGGAGATTGATGCTTGTTGAAGCCTGTAGCTGATTGGAGATTGCTTGAAGCCAGATGTTGATTCAGAGCTGCTGATGCTGTTTATTTTGCTGTTGTATTTCATTGCTGATGTATTGATTGGTTTCCTGGACTGTATTGTTTGCTGTTTACCCTGCTGGGTTGAAAGTGAAGTCTGTTCACTTTTGCCTATTGTTTTCTAGGTTCGAGGTTGAGTGGGACTCCCTTGCCTCGCTTGTACTGTTGCATCTATGCATTTTACTGTTTTACTGTATATATCTGATATTGTTTCTGTTGCTACCTGTCCCTTAGGATCTCTGTTTCTCTCTGCGCAAGAGAGGAGCATGATAGACACTAGGTCTTAACCCATGCATGATAACATTAGGTTAGTTTGTTTCCCTTTGCAACCATAGGTTAGAGTTCTGTCTCTTCTTTCTCAAAACAAACAGAAAAACACATAAAGATTTCAAACACAATAAAAGACACTTCTTTCGTAAAAGAATGTGAACCCATCAAAACGTTATTTTTGTCCGCCGGGACTGCTAATCAGGAAAACCTTTTTAGAAGGACTAAAATCAACCAAGACAAGTTTGCGTCGTACGTGGCCCGAACTACGTTTGCTCTGATCTTCCATGCTGTGTGGAAGTACGTAGGCATAGGATGCGATATCCTAGCGAGCAACCTTCCCCTCCTTTCCCGTAGGTAGGCGAACTACGTTGACTCTGATTTCTCGTTCCAAGCGGGAATACGTAGGCATAAAGTGCGATACTTTGCCGAGTCATTTTTATTTTTCATTCTCTTTTCTTTTTTAACCCTTGACCTATAGAGTAGATAGAATAACAATCCATACCCGAAAACAAGCGTGGATCCCGTCGAGTACGACGGACGTGAGGGGTGCTAATACCTTCCCCTTGCGTAACCGACTCCCGAATCCAAGTTTTGGTTGCGATGACCATACCTTTCCCGTGTTGTGCGAGGTTTACTCTGAGCGTTTCCTTTCCCTCCCGTGGGATAAATAACGCACGGTGGCGACTCTTCTGTTCAGCCGGCGCCGATTTTCGCAGTAGCGACACCTTCTCCAACACACAAGCTCTCAAAAGATCCTCAAGTGACTAAATCGTTCTCTCGGTATGACCATCGGTCTGCGGATTATAAGCTGAGCTCAAACGCAACTTCGTACCCAAAGCACTTTGCAAACTTTCCCAAAATCTCAAAGTAAACCTCAGATCTCTATCTGACACAATGCTAGAAGGAATACCATGCAAGCTGATAATCCTTTCGATGTACAGCTTTGCCAATCTCTCTAACGGATAATCCATTCGCATAGGAACAAAGTGAGTAGATTTGGTCAATCTATCCATAATAACCCAAATAGCTTCAAAATTACTCGGCGTCCTCGGTAAACCAGATACAAAATCCATAGAAATTCTGTCCCATTTCCACTCAGGAATAAACAACGGTTTCATCAAGCCCGACAGTTTCTGATGCTCAATCTTTAACTTCTGACAAGTCAAACAAGAATACACAAACTCGGCAATATCCTTCTTCATACGAGGCCACCAAAATACTTTCCTCAAATCTTGATACATCTTAGTAGCACCCAGATGAATACTCAATCCACTACGATGTCCTTCTTCAAGAATACTCTTCTTCAGCTCAATAACATCAGAAACACACAACTTTATCACGACACCTCATGATACCATTTTCATCAATCTGAAATTCACCACCTTGACCTTGATTGATCAAAGTTAACCGATCAACTAAACCCAAGTCAGATTTTTGTCCTTCTCGAATCTCGTCAAGAATACCATTAGTAAGCTTTAACATACCAAGCTTAACTCCGTAAGAAGTCTTCTCACACACCAAACTCAAATCACGAAATTGCTCAATCAATTCCAACTCTTTTACCATCATCATCGACATATGCAATGATTTCCTACTCAATGCATCAGCTACCACATTTGCTTTACTCGGGTGGTAATTTAAACCAAAATCATAATCCTTCAGAAGTTCCAACCATCTCCTCTGTCTTGCATTCAATTCTTTCTGATCAAAGAGATATTTCAAACTCTTATGATCACTAAATACCTCAAATCTCGAACCAAACAAATAATGCCTCCAAAGCTTCAGCACAAATACAACAGTGACCAACTCTAGATCATGTGTCGGATAATTCTTCTCATGCACTTTGAGTTTCCTCGAAGCATAAGCTACCACTTGTTTATCTTGCATCAACACACCTCCTAAGCCCATCAAAGAAGCATCACACAACAAACGGTTCTGCCGGATTCGGCAAAATCAAAACAGGGGCTGTCGTCAATCTCCTCTTAAGCTCTTGAAAACTTCCTTCACACTTTGCATCCCAAACAAAAGCTTGACCTTTCCTAGTCATCTGCGTCAACGGTAAAGATAACTTGGAAAATCCTTCAATGAATTTCCGATAATATCCCGCCAAACCAAGAAAACTTCTAATCTCAAAAACTGATTTCGGAGTCTCCTATTGAGATACCGCTTCAACCTTTGACGGATCAATTGCAATACCTCTACTCGAAATCACATGACCAAGGAAACTCACTTCCTTCAACCTAAATTCACACTTAGAAAGCTTAGCATATAACTGCTTCTCTTTCAACACAGATAACACAATCCTCAAATGCTTGACATGTTCTTCTTCACTCTTCGAATAAATTAAAATATCATCAATGAACACCACCACAAACTTGTCCAAATAAGGATGGAAAATCCTATTCATGTACTCCATAAATACACCTGGTGCATTAGTCACACCAAATGGCATCACAGAATACTCATAATGTCCATACCACGTCCTAAAAGCAGTCTTCTGAATATCCTCAGCCTTCACACGAATCTGATGATACCCAGATCTCAAATCTATCTTACTGAACACACTCGCACCAACCAACTGATCCATCAAATCATCAATCCTCGAAAGTGGATACTTATTCTTGATAGTCACCTTGTTCAATTATCTGTAGTCCACACAGAGTCTCATAGAAGCTTCTTTCTTTTTAACCAACAACACTGGTGCACCCCACGGTGACACGCTCGGACGAATAAACCTCTTCTCAAGTAGGTATTCAAGTTGACTCTTCAACTTTTTCAATTCTGACGCGGACATACGATATGGACCCATCGATATCAGACTAGTTCCAGGAATTAAGTCGATCGTAAACTCCACTTCTCGTTCCGACGGTAAATCTATTATCTCCTCAGGAAACACTTCTAGAAAATCACAGACAATTGGTAAAGCATCAATTGTTCCACTTTCACCAATGTTCAAAGTTGCCATCAACATAAATACCTTTGCACCATCTTGCATTGATTTCTTCACTTGCTTAGCAGTCATAAACAAATCTCTTTCATCATCAGGTTCAGGAAAAATAATCGTTTTGTCAAAATAGTTAATATAGACACAATTGAATTCCAATCAATTCATCTCAAGAATAACATCAAGTTGATCTAAGTGAAGACACACTAAGTCAACTCCAAAGTCTTTACCAAAAATACTCAACGGACAATTCAAACACACATACGAGGTAGTTACCGAACCCATAGCAGGAGTATCAATAACCATACCACCACTTATAATCGACAACTCAAGATTTAATCTCTCAACACAATCAAAGGAAATAAACTAATGTGTAGCTCCAGTATCAATTATAGAAATCAAAGGTATACTATTAATGAAGCACGTACCTCGGATCAATTGATCTTCACTAGCAGTCTCCGATCCTGATAGAGCAAACACTTTCCCATTCCCTTGAGTCTTCTTTGGCTTGTCACACTTGGTAATAATGTGTCCTTGCTCACCACAGTTGTAGCAAGTCACATTCGCACCGCTTCTACACTCAAGAGCTTTGTGGCCTGGCTTCCCACACTTGAAACATTTCTGCTCCACACTTTTGCACTCAGGAGCACGGTGTCCTTCTTCACCGCATCTAAAACACTTCACTGGAGTAGGAGTCCTTCCCCCACTCGGCTTCTTTCCATAACCAACTTTCTGTTTCCCCTTATCAGCAGGAGTCACATACGGCTTCCCTCTAAATTGACATTTTCCCTTCTTATCATTTAAACTCTTGTAGTGACTAGACCGAGCCCTACTATCTTCATCATAAATTCTACTCTTGTTCACCAACTCAGAAAATCGCCTAATTTCCTGATAACCAACAGCTTGCTTGATTTCAGGCCTTAAACCATTCACAAACTTGAGACACTTAGATCTCTCAGTATTAGCAGTGTTGTAATAAGGACAAAACTTAATCAATTCCTCAAATCTTGTCGCATACTCGGCTACAGTTGATTTACCCTGCTTCAGCTCAAGGAATCCAATTTCCTTCTTACCACGCACATCTTCTGGAAAATACTTCTCCAGAAATGCCTCTCTAAAAACATCCCAAGTAACCACAGTCTCATCCTCTTCAAACCTTTGGCGAGTATTACCCCACCAGTCATCAGCTTCCTCTTCAAGCATATGAGTGCCAAACTGCACCCTATGCGCATCTGAACAGTTCATGACTCGAAAGATCTTCTCAATTGCTTTCAGCCATACTTGTGCTTTGTCAGGTTCATGGGTTCCCTTAAAAATTGGCGGATTGTTCCTTTGAAACCTTCCCAAATCACGAAACTCATCATCAGCGTTGTTCCCAGCATTCACATTAGCTTGAGGATTCTGCCCAATCGCTCCAGCCAACATCGCCAAAGCCTCAGCAATCGCTTCATCATTCCTGCCTGCAACCATTATTCTTGATTCTCACAACAAATCCTCGTTAGAACAACCATATGGGTAGTGCTATACACACATACCAAATGCATAAGGAAATGAACACATTAACAACTTGGTCAACTAACCGACCAGCTCTGATACCACTAATGTAACACCCCCTTCTATACCCCCAAATAAACAATAAATCATTTAGGCACATAATAAAATTCCATCAGAGTAAAATTAAAACATGGTATAAAAGACACAGTCACACAATACGTGAAATAAAACATACAACACCTGCTCAATAGAGATATGCAACAGTGGGGTAGCTGCAACAGAGGAACTTAGTCCTTACACCCACATCTTAATATTTAGAATTAAAAGCGGAAAATTTAAACATTGAATCCTTTTAAACATGTAATCACATAAATACATATTATTCAGTTTGATTCACCACATCATTTATGTTTACATAAACATTTGTCAACAAATACATATACAAAATGTATCCCAAAAGAATACTATATAATCCTAACTACCCGGTGCTACATATCAGAGCTAACCGACCAAAAGAATGAAGCTATACTTCACAAAAGACCTCCAGCAACCTAATCTGCAATGCCTCATAGAGCATTATAAAACAGCAGAAAGGTGAGAAACATTATCATAATAATCAATGCACATAATTATATATATATATATATATATATATATATATATATATATATATATATATATATATATATATATATATATATATATATATATATATATATATATATATATATATATATATATATATATATATATATATATATATATATATATATATATATATATATATATATATATATATATATATATATATATATATATATATATATATATATATATATATATATATATATATATATATATATATATATATATATATATATATACACACACACACACACAAGCATAGAGTACACATATTCCACATTTCTCACCATAATTCATTATCACCATCATACACATCACAATACATGTATATATAAACAAATATGGAATAATCACCAAGCATATTTATCATGCGCACATCCATAATTCTCATCAATTCACATAACATACACATATGCATACATTCACACAACATTTATCTCTATGATATGTGACTCAATGCAACTCAATGCAACTCATGCCATGTGGTACCAACACTTGTTATCATTTTTCGGTTTTTACATTTAAACCGGGTCCGTTCCCTAGACTGATAACAACAAAAGCCCATTCCCTAAGCTTTCAAACCCCCGCTCTAGGTTCGGGACAAGTCACTAGCCTCCACGAGACTATCAAGCATTGCCTCTTGACACAAATGATGCGTATGCAATCAACAATCATATGCACTTAAGACTGTTCTCGCATCTTAATCCCATGCATACTCGATAATTCATCACACAAGAATTATAACATGATTGCACACTCACACATCATATCAAAGTATTCATACTTTCAACATCATCACAATTATCAATCAATGCATACATAATCACAATATATTCTCATGCATTACTCACAATATTGCATACAATCAATATGCATTCACAACAATTATGCCCAATCGGCAACCGAACGCTCTAATTATTTAAGTCTCACTTACTTAAAATAATTAATCTCGATTAATCGGTAAAATCGGCTAAAAGTCGTCTAAAAATAATATTTCTTTTCACCAAGTTATAAAACATATTCTTAGCTTCAGTTTAATATAAAGAACGACAAAATCCGATAAACGGTGAATAAGTTATGAATTTTCAAAGTTTCGAAAAAATAATATTTCCTCACACTTACAGTGTTAACGGGTTAACGCATACCGTTAACCAGTTAACGGCTCCAAAAACTCAGTTTTTGGCCATTTTTAATACCGTTAATCGGTTAACCCATAGTGTTAACCGGTTAACACCTGAAAAACTTGGAAAAACAAGCTACAGGTTTATGCCCAAAACCCCCCAAAAACCTGACCGATTTAATTATTTTCTCCCGATTAAATACCTACTCATCATTACCAATTGTTGCACCCCAAAATTTGCCTAACCTCTCTTTACCTAGCTTGTGTTTCATTGCATTCATTTTAGCATTTCCATTTGCATAGCATTGACATGTGTGCAGGAGATCAAGAGGTATGACTACCAAAAAAGGGCTACACAAGGTTATGAAGTTAGCTAAGAACCTTATTCAATTGCTCAAGAGTTGATATCCTCATCAGAGAAGCCAAAGATCCTCAGAGAGAGTGGTTGAAGCCAAGTGTGTACATCTCCTAACTTGAGGGTTGTGGGAAAGTCATTTGATGATGTTGAATCCATAGAGTTGGACCTAGAGCCTTGAGAGTGCTCATGAGAGGTATTGAAGACCATTTTGAGGCCTAGACAGGTCATCATGCAAAAGATAAGAAGCTACAACCAAGATGGGTTCAACTAGGGTTTCATCTGGTCAACCCTAGGTCAACTGATGATTTGAAGAAGGTTGAGACCTAAGTTTAAGGACATGTAATCATGGATTGATGTATTAAGAAGACCAAGGGATGATTCCAAGGTCAACTCATCATGGATCAAGAGTGTGAGGAGTTCCTAAGCTAGGGTTGCTATGCTTGACAGTGTAAAATGCTCTGGTTTGGTGCCTAACTTCAAGACCACATAACTCAAGATGTGATTTTCATCTCACCTTGACCCCAACATTATTGTTGTAGGACATGATAATAGCTTTAATTTGAGTACTAGAATTCCTTTATAGGTTTTATAGAACTCAAGTTATGAGCCAGACAAGTTACAGGTCATCAGTGGAATATGAAATTGGAGCTTGAAAGTCAACCAACTTGCATGACACTTTTGTCCTAGAAGGATGATTCTAATGAACTTTTGTCCAACATGAATGTTGTTCCTTATCTTCTTAGATTTCTAGAAAGTACTAGGAGTCCATGATTGGATTTGTAGAACTCAAGTTACAAGCTTTGCAAGATAAGGGTATTTTGGGAATTTGGAATTACAGGTCATTTTTGGTTATGGGTCAATTTCATCAACTTAGACACTTCAAATGGACTTTTGATCAACTTGAAAGTTGTTCAAAATGGTGTTATTTGTCTAACCATGATCCAAAGATCCATTAATATGGATTGAATATGGAAGTGTATGAAGAAAATTTGAAAAAAGGGTAATTAAAAGGCATAAAGAGTGAAAATTCCATTTTAATTCATTTTTGTGCAAAACTTCACAAGTTTGTGCATTTTTTGACTGCCAAAGGCATTTGGAGAGGATTGGAAATTTCACATTTTTGGTTTGAGTCATAATTCATGGACATTTCAAAGGTTACTTAGAATTGAAGTAACATAACCCATGTGCACCATAGGATCAATTCAAGCTTTCAATCTGATCCATTCACATTCAAGGAATGTTATGCAAGCCATTTGAGTGGAAATTGAGCTGAAACAGAGCCAGAACACACGATTTCCGTAGTTGCACATTGAAGAAAATTGAAATTTTGGATCAATCAAATTGGGCCATGATTGGGCCAGGTTATGATCCAAATAGCTTCTATTTAAGTCTTGGATCCATTTCAGATCGTTTTTTTGGCTGGAATTTGGTGAAGAAACAGTTATTGCAGTTGGAGTTTTGGAGCTTTCAAGCAAGAATTGGTTTTGGAGTTTGAGGAAGAATCAAGAGCTTCTGAGTATCAAGAATCATTCAGCAAGCTTTAGTGAAGAAATCTGCACACTTTGGCATCAAGATTCGCACGCTAGCACCTCCAATTTCAAGCTTCTATTCAGGTTTTTATCTTTCAGAATTCCTCTTGATTTAGGTCTGTTTAGAATGAATTTGGCATGTGGTTAGGTTGTAGATATGACCTAGATCGTTTTAGGATCAGAATTATGGAGTTTTGTGATGATTTAGGATTGGATGACATTTCTGTTTAGACTTGTATATGGCTGATTCTTGAGAGTTAGGATGAATTGGATAGATCAGAGTGATCCTTGAGAGGTGAGGAAGAGTTCTGTGTAGTTAATTTGGAGTTTGATGACACTTGTGGAAATGGTGATTTTTCTGTTCACCCTCGTGTTTGATTATTCATGAAGAATCATTGAAAATGGAATGGATATTAATGCTCAGGGTGAGGAGACGAGTGGATTCGTGTAATTTTCGTTGAGTTTAGCTGAGGTTGAATCCAGAGCATGATTGCTCTCGTCGGAGAAGACAGTGGAGCTCTTCTCCGGCCACCACGAGTTGATTTTCCCCCTTTTTTCAGTTCAAAACGAAGAAGATGATGGTGAACCGTTGGATCCGTGGACTTGGTCTTAGCATCTAACGTGTAGGATTTAGTTTGACCTTGACTTGGTGAGTTGGCACATCCTGGAGCCTCAGATCATCATACTTTTACAATGGACGCATGTGATTATAACCTATCGGGTATGCTAGTCAACTGAACCACACCCTGGTCGAGCATGGCCTTGATGTCTTCCAGGTGGCACGCGTGTAGCCCTCAGATGAGTGGACTGGTGGTCTGATCCAACAGCTTTGGTTTTTCTGAATTCTTTTTATTTCTTTTATTCATTTTCTATTTTCTTTAATTGTCTTGATTGATTTTAATTCATATTAATTAGAATAATGATCATAAAATTATGGAAAAAATATGTGGGTGATTCTTGATTAATTTCTGATTTTTCCATGCTTTTGGATTTTATTTTTATGTTGTTTTCAATTTAATGTCCATTTTTCAATTTTTAATAGTTGATTAAAAATGCATAAAATGACTTGTTGCTTGCTGATTTTATTACTAATTCATGCTTTAGAATTTGATGTTGATTTTTTGCTGGCTGGTTATATACATATTGATGAGATTATAGGAATTTTGTGGTTATTTTTAGGTAATTCTAAGCATAGTTTTGAACTAGGTTTTTAGAGCTTTCCCCACTTGAGCTTTCACTTGACAACTTTTGGTTTAGAATTTCCTTAGTGCCCTTAAACATTGATTTAGGCCCTAATATTTTTATAATAGGTTCCCAATACCTTTAGGACCTCTTAGAATATTCTATAGAGTTTTAGGAATTGATTTACTATTTTAGTTAGATTTTACATCTAGGTTGTTTGTAGGATGCCTCTAGCATAGTGCCTCCCATAGTTGAACTTCAAAAGTGACCTTTAGTTCATGATAAGTTTCCAAACCTCTTATGATGGTTTAGTAGACATGTTGATGCCTCTGTAGATTGAATCTCAAGGTTTAATTTGGTGCATTAGTTCCCTTTAGAGAGTTTCTTTTAGAGCTTGTGGAATTAGGGTTTTCAGAGCCTTAGGAGTTTCTTCCTTTTTCATAATTGTGGTTTGCTTTGGTTTTCATTCCATTTCCTATCCAATGATGCAAGGTTCCTTTGTGGGAGTCTAGTCCCTCCTTTGGAAGGACTAAAGGCCTACCACAAAAGGTAAAACCTTTGAGGATACCAATCTCAGATGAGTGGTTGAGTGCCATGATGGATTCCCTTGGTTTCCATCATGCTTCCCCTCATCATGCAATAATCTTTATGTTGATTCATATCATCTCTTGATGGAGAAAGTTAAAGCTTGAAGATGAAGTCCTTATTCCCTTCTCTCCTGATGGATAGCTTGGACAAATAGCTTGGACTAGAAGACAGACTGTCAGACTGCTAAAGTGTTGTTGTGCTGCTCTGTTGTGTTTGCTGTTTAACTATATTTGTATGACTGTTTATTTGGTGTGTTGCATTAGAATAGGCTTTCATGTAGTTGATGCTAGGCCTAAGTGCATTGAAAGATTGAGCTTGCCTCCCTTTGCTTGTTTGCATAAGAGGTTGAGTCTGTCTCCCTCTGCTTGTCTGTTACTGTTTGGCTTTGCTTGTTGGCTGAAGGTTGAGTTTGCCTCCCTTGCCTGTGTATTGTGTTGCTTTTGCTTGATTGCTCTAGAGGTTGAGTGAGTCTCCCACTGCTTGTATTGTTGCATCGCATGTGCATCTTAATGTCGATTTGTTTTACTGATGTTTAGTTGATGCTTTATCTGTTGTCTGTTTCCCATTGACATGATCCCCTAGGAGTCTCACTTCCTTTGATAAGGAAGTGATGATTAGACTTTAGGTTGAAGCCTTTGCATGATAACGTCTAGGAGTTCCCTGTTTCAAACCTCAACCATAGGATGAATCCTTGGCATGACAACTGTTAGGACTTGATAGTTTCCCTTTAGTTGTGTCTGTTCTCGTCTCATCTTCAAACGAATCAAAATACAGTAATAAAGGTTAATTGATATCGTGCGTTAAGAGCCTTAAGCTACTTAGGAAATGATTGTTGAAGGGTTTCCTTCTAATAATCAGGATGTTTAGCATGGTACCCTTTGGGTGACATGCGACACATTCACTCCTAGGTCATAGTCTCTAGTACGATATTAGTTGCAAACAACCATAAAAAACACTTCTTCCGTAAAAGACAGAAAACAAATCTCAAACCTCTTTTGCCCCGTGGGCCCGTAATCAAGGAAAATGTTTTCATAAAAAGAGTGTCGTTAACTCTCAGTTCTACCGCAAATGGTAACGCACGAGTCCCTGACGAGCGAGCTGCATACACCAAACTGCTGGAACTGTTTGTTAACCCTACTCGGAAAAACAGATGAATCTGAACTCCCGTAATCCGTATTATCCCGAACTACGTAAGCTATGATCTCTCATATCTGTTGAGAGTACGTAGGCACAATACTAACGTATTGGCGAGCCACCTTCTCCGTATCCCATAGTTAGCTGAACTACGTTGACTCTGATTTCTCGTTCTCTGACGAGAATACGTAGGCATAAAGCGCGATGCTTTGCCGAGTCATTTTCTTTTCTTTTCAGACCAGCCTTGATAGGTAGATAGATAAAACCAACCCGCCAGATAAACACCATAAGCGTGGATCCCGTTGAGTACAACGGACGTGAGGGGTGCTAATACCTTCCTCTTGCGTAACCGACTCTCGAACCCAGACATGGTTGCGATGACCTTGTCTTATACCTTTTCGTCAGGTTTTTCCGATTGTTTCCTTTCCCTTTCTGTGGGATAAATAACGAAAGGTGGCGACTCTTCAGTTTTGCCGGCACCTTATTTTCGCGGTAGCGACACCAATCATATAATAACAATTTAGGATCATAAAACGCAAATTCTACGACTTCTGATTTTCATCCAAAATCTTAACCTCCAATTATCCAAAAATGGCAAAACTCACAAATTCAACCAAATTCAATCAAACGACATCCAATAATCACGGCTAAACATTACCCGACTAAACTACACAATTTATTTCGAGTTTCATCCGCGAAAACATCGGTTTCTACTGATTAAATCATTTCTGCCCTAAAAATGGAAATGAGTAAAAACTCTCCAACAATCCACTACCAATCCAACAAACACATACATAATCATACACATTGATAGAATAATAAGATTTCACACCCTTACCTTGATTAAATCGAAGTTAGAAGTTGTTCTTGAGCTTTTCCAAGCTTTTCCTTCTTTTCCTTCTCTTTTCTCTTCTTCCTCTTTCTTTCTCTTCTTTTTCTCTTATGTTTCTATTCTTTCCTTTTTCCTTCCACTTTTCCTTATATGCCTTCTATTCTATTTCCTTCCATCATATTTCTCCTCTCAATTATCTACCAATAATTCCAATAATTAAAATCATCCAAATAAATCAATTAATTAATATAAATAATTACTTATTGAAAAATTGGGTTGTTACAACCTCTCCCTCGTCCGCGGAAGCTGCACACCAGACTGTTCTTCGACCAAGGAACCCGACAGAGTTCCATCCCATTCTTGTCCTGGCCGGAGCCGACTCGACAGTGGCCGCCCTCTTCGCGGCCATCAACCAAATGAATCAGCTATTGTTCCAACAGAATGCGTGGATTGGCGCACTAGAGCACGAAGTCCCGTTGAGGTCCCCTCCGCGGGAAGACCATAACGGAAATTCGAGGAGTCCATCTCCTCGTCCCAGGAACCGACGACCTCGGCTAGAGAGGCCCCAACCCAAAGTAGTGCTGGAGCGGACTAGGTCCCCAACGAAACAAGTCCAGGAGCAACGGCCAGCCAGGGGGGATCCCCCGACCATACCTCCAAGGGTCGAACCCCCGATCAGAAGGCCGAGGGCGCGAAATCAAGCACCTCCGCCACCAAGGCCATCACCCCCTCGATCACCAACTCTCAGTGACGAGGACGACTACAGGACCCCCTTGTCCCGAGAGATCATGGCTGCTCCCATCCCCCACAGGATGGAGAAACCCCTGGCGCTTTCGACGTACGACGGTACCTCCGACCCAGACGACCACCTGGAAGACATCAAGGCCATGCTCGACTACCGAAATGTCCGAGGAGCTATCAAATGCAGACTCTTCCCGATAACGCTGAGGAAAGGTGCCATGATATGGTACAAAAGCCTGGAGCCAGAATCGGTCACGTCGTGGAGGGCCATGAAGGACCTCTTTTCAAGACACTTCACAGCATCCCGGCGCCAACCGAAGACGGAAGTCACGCTGGGCGCCATAATCCAGGCTCCCGACGAGCCCCTCCGGAAGTACATCAAAAGGTTCACACGAGAGGCAGTACAAGTAACAACGTCAGACGAGGTGAAACGTTACTTGATGGAGCAAGGATTGCGTCGTGAATCCAAATTCTACGAAGCTGTGGCCATACACCGACCAGCCTCTCTACAAGAGTTCCTCGACAGAGCCACGTATTACATCCGATTCGAGGAGACTCAAGCGGCCAACTCCGCCCGGGACACTCGAGACCGAGAGACCCCCCGCGGGTCCCGAGAGGACGGAGCCTCGAGCCACCAGTGCGGAGGAGATCGTCGACGGGAGGATCGCCCCCACGAACACCGTGAGCAATGCGGTCCTGTCGGCCGATTCACAGGGTATACGGCTCTAGTCGCTTCCCGCGAGCGCATACTGGCTGAGTGCGTCAAAACGGAGTTTTTCCAGGCAGGTGTCCGCTTCCCCAGGCCGACACCCCCCAAGCCCAACATGGACAAATCGAAGTTCTGCCGCTTCCATAAGAGCCACAGGCACGTTACAGAAGACTGCGTCCACCTCAAGGACGCGATCGAAATCTTGATCAAGGAGGGGCACCTGAAAAGGTACACCCGGGGAGGAGAAGTGTAACACCCATTTTAATTATTTAGTCTTTTGGTATTATTTTATTTTTGGTGTGTCCTTTGTGTGGGAGTGTGTTTGAGAGCGTTGCTGGGTGTCCTTAATTTATAGGAAATTATTTAATAAAATATATAGTTTAATAATAATATAATATAATTAATAATGATGATAATCTAATAATTAGTATATTATTATTATTATTATTATTATTATTATTATTATTATTATTATGATTATTATTATTATTATTATTATTAGTGAAATAAGGAATAAGAGATATAAAAGGGGATTTTTAGGGAAAGGAGAGGAAGAACACGATAAACCAGTTTTTGAGAGAAGAGTAAAGAGGAAGAACAAGGAGGAAGAGAAGAAGGCTAGGGCTAACGATTCTTCAGGTTCTTGGTCAATCAGAGCATTAATCGAGGTAAGGGGTGAGAAACTGATTGGGATTGGTGTTTACATGAAATTGGGTAGAGGGGATTCCTTAACACCGTAGGGATTTGATAAACATGGTTGTTATGTTGATATGTCTTTGATTGTTGTTGATTATGATGAATTTCGTGTTCATGTTGATGTGTTTATGATTGTTGTTGCCATTGATGAATGGGTACACGTACTGTGTGATTTGGTGAGGTTCTGAGTAACTTCGGTAGTTCTATTAATGGACCTAGGTATGGATTCTGGAGATAAATTGATAGAATAAGGACTAGAGTGGTGTGTACTGGTTGTAGTGGTGATAGGATGAGAGATGGAAGTAGAGTGATAGGCTTGGAATTGAGCAAGAAGATATTGTTGGACAGTGAGGGTTTTGAGAGATCGCAGACGCTCGCTAGCACCTTCGCTAGGCGAGCTAGTAGCGAGCATTCGCTAGCAGGTTCTCTAGGCGAGTGAGGTAGCGAACCCTTCCAGTAGCTACTGTCTACCTTCGCTAGGGAGTTCGCTAGGCGAGCAGCTAGCGAGCGTTCGCTAGGGCTTCGCTAAGCGAACGAGCCAGCGAGCGTGACTGAAAAGTGATGTTGTACTGTTTTTCCTTGTGACCTCGTGTTGTAGTATCCCTTGAGTGGTGACCAGTGTAGATATGGTGATTAGTGGTGAATGGTGTATACTTGACATTAAAAAGTGAAATTATGTAGTGATTGAACTTAATTAAAATAAGTAGATTGTGGTGTGAGGTATGTATGGGGTATGGTGATAGGATCAGGGGGATCGTGTGACTTTAATTAAAATAATTAATTGATGAACAATACGTATGTATGATGTATGGTGATGTGATCAGGGGATCGCGTGCACCTTGTGTGCTTGAGTTATTTGTTGTGCATTTGGTGTTATGCATATCATGGTGTTTGGTGGGACGAATCATTGCTCAAGAGGAGTGTATGTGATTCATCCGTACTCCATTGCGGAGAATGGTGGGGACATATCATGGCCAAGGATGGGTGTATGTGATCTATCCGGGGTTCGATTGAATGAACCAATGAGTCGGTACCGCATGCATGGTGTTGAGTTGCATAATTGCATTATGGTGTGTTGTGTTGATGTTGGACAGTAGGTCGTGCTTGATGAATGTTGGGTGATGAATTATATGATTATTACCTTTGTTTCATGTACTGTATTACCGATAATTTTGATCATGTTTTCTCACCCCTTTGTTGTTGTGGTGGTCTGTGCTTCTTCGGAAGTACAGATAATCTAGGTACTTAGCTAGCTTGGATAGAGGTGTGTGAGTCAAGTCTTAGGATGCTCTGATACGTAGCATGGTACTTGGGCGTTTTCTTTTGATTTAGTTGAACTTGTTTTACTTTCCCATGACGTATCATGTGTTGGTGCATTTTATTAATGAATATTCTCATGTATTGGCGGATGGCCGAGATTGATGAACTAATGAATATTTTCCGCTGCTTTGTTTTGAAAACCTTCTAATGAAGAGTATGTCGAGTTATGTGATGTGATATCCCACTTTAGTGGAGAACTCTGATGTCTATTTGAATTAATCGTATTTTATTTTAATTTTGGGAAGTGGGGTGTTACAATTGGTATCAGAGCAGGTTGGTCCGTCCGGCCAGTGTAGTTGTTGAGTCTGTCCTTAGGATAGAGATTGTGTATCTTTTAACCTGGTGTTGTTATTGTTGAGCAGTATGGCAGGAAGGAATGATGCTGCTTTGTCTACTGCTATGCAAGCAATGACGCAGGTGGTTTGTAATCAGAACCAAGTTGCGGGTACGCAATTTAGAGATTTGGCACAGTTTCGGAGTAACAAGCCACCGACGTTTGAAGGAGGAATTTTGGATCCTGAAGCTGCGCAGAAGTGGCTGAAGGCGATTGAGAAAATTTTCAGGACAATGGGTTGTAGTGATGATCAAAAGGTGAGGTTTGGTACTCACATGCTGGAAGGGGAAGTTGAGGCTTGGTGGGACAACAGTCGTTAGAGATGGATGACTGCAAGAACTGCGATCACTTGGGATGTAGTTCGAAAGGGTTTTCTGGAGAAGCACTTTTCGGAAGACATACGAAGTGCTAAGGAGGTAGAGTTCCTATAGCTGAAACAGGGTAATCTGACCGTAGCAGAGTATGCTGCGAAATTTGAAGCGCTGGTGCAGTATTGTCCTCATTCCAATACTGAAGATGTGATTACCTCTAAGTGTTTGAAATTTGAGAATGGGTTGCGTCTGGAAGTTAAGTTGGGGATCGCTTGTCAGAAGATCAGGAATTATCCTGAGCTGGTAAGCAGAAGCAGGATTTATGATAATGATAACCGGGCCAGGATTGCACATTATAAGGTTGTGAATGACTGTAAAGGTAAACAGAGATTTGGTGGTACTCCTTACTGTGTTCCTGCTGATAAGGGAAAACATAAGGTTGCTACTGATAAGAAGTCTAGAGAAGGGAAAACATCTTCTGATTTGAAATGTTTCTGGTGCGGTGGCGCGGGTCATCATGCTAATGAGTGTCCTAACGAGGTGAAGAAGTGCTTCAGGTGTGGTAAGCTAGGCCATGTAATAGCTGATTGCAGAGCCACTATGCCTTCCTGTTATAACTGTGGTGAGAAAGGTCATATCAGTACCTATTACGAGAAGCCGAAGAAGTCTCAGGCGTCTCAGGTCAGTGGTAAAGTGGTTGTTATAGTGGGAACTCAAGCTGCCAGTGAAGAGCGTTCTATCAAAGGTACTTGTTTCATCAATAATATTCCTTTGACTACTATGTTTGATACGGGTGCAACCCACTCGTTCATTTTTGTTGATTGTGTGAAGAGGTTAGGATTGGTGCCGTCTACTCTTGGTCGATGGATGACTATTAAAACTCCTTCTATTGGTTTAGTGACTACTTCTTTAGTGTGTTTGAAGTGTCCACTGACTATTTTCGGTAGAGACTTTGGAGTATACTTAATTTGTCTACCACTTGGTAATTTGGATGTTATTTTGGGTATGAACTGGTTGGAGTTCAACCGAGTCTACATCGATTATTTTCGGAAGGTGTTGTTGCTTCTTACTCTAGAAGAGGAAGCGTTGGCATATTCCTTGTCTAATAAGGAATTGAGGACCCTGTTGGAGGACGAAGCTAAGATGTTTGCTTTATTTTCATCATCGTCTGTTGACAGCAAAACATCAGTGAAAGAGTTGGTGGTGGTGAATGAATTTCCTGAAGTGTTTCCCGAAGACATTACAGAATTACCTCCAACGAGAGAAGTTGAATTTAGCATTGATCTTGTTCCTGGCATGAGACCTATATCAATGGCGCCGTACAGGATGTCGACAGTGGAATTGGCTGAATTGAAATCTCAGATTGGAGAATTATTGGATAGAAAGTTTATTAGACCGAGTGTGTCGCCGTGGGGAGCTCCAGTGCTGTTGGTAAAGAAGAAGGATGGCAGTATGCGTCTGTGCATCGATTACCGTCAGTTGAATAAAGTGATCATTAAGAATAAATATCCTCTTACAAGGATTAATAATTTGATGGATCAGTTGGTGGGAGCTAGGGTGTTCAGTAAAATTGACTTGAGGTCAGGTTACCATCAGATTAGAGTGAAAGAAGGTGATATTTCAAAGACGGCATTTAGAACTCGATATGGACATTACGAATATGATGTAATGTCTTTTGGATTGTCTAATGCGCCGTGAGTGTTTATGGAGTATATGAACCAAATCTTCCATTCTTATTTAAATCAGTTTATTGTTGTGTTTATTGACGATATACTGATTTATTCTAAGTCTGATGAAGAGCATGCAGGACATTTGAGAATTGCTTTGCATGTGCTAAAAGATAATAAGTTATTTGCTAAGCTATCAAAGTGTGAGTTCTGGTTGAAGATAGTGAGTTTCTTGGGGCATGTAATATTCGGTGATGGTATATCGGTGGACCCATCAAAAGTGAGTGCAATGTTGCAGTGGGAACCGCCAAAGACAACAATGGAAATTAGAAGCTTTTGGGTTTGGCAGGATACTACCGAAGGTTTATTGAAGGGTTTTCTAATTTGGCGTTGCCATTGACTCAGTTGACGAGAAAGAGTCAAGTTTTCGTGTGGGATGCTGCTTGTGAAGAGAGCTTTGAGGAACTGAAAAAGAAATTGACTACGACACTGGTGTTAGTGTTGCCGACTCCAAGTGAACCTTTTGTGGTGTACTGTGATGCGTCTAAGATGGGATTAGGCGGAGTTCTTATGCAAGATGGTAAGGTGGTAGCGTATGCTTCGCGGAAACTGAGGGTGCATGAAAGGAATTACCCTACTCATGACCTTGAGTTGGCTACGGTAGTTTTCGTGTTGAAGATTTGGAGGCACTATTTGTATGGTTCGAGGTTTGAGGTATTCAGTGACCATAAGAGCCTGAAATATTTGTTCGATCAGAAAGAGCTAAATATGAGACAGAGAAGGTGGTTGGAATTCTTGAAAGATTATGAATTCAACTTATGTAATCATCCAGGAAAGGAGAATGTAGTAGCAGATGCCTTGAGCAGGAAAGCAATTCATATGTCGGCTTTAATGGTGAAAGAGATGGAACTAATTGAGCAGTTCAGAGATCTGAGCATGGTTTGTGAGACTACGACCAATGGTGTGATGTTGGGCACGTTGCAGGTGAATAATGATTTCTTGGATTTGATTAAGGAAAGCCAAAAGCTAGATGTGAAGTTAGTAGATTTGATGCCTGGAGTAGAGAGCGACCCCAGTAGTGATTTTAAGTTGGATAGTGCAGGTGTGTTGAGATTCAAAGGCAGGATTTGTGTGCCGGATAATGATGAACTGAAAAAGTCAATTTTGAATGAGGGACATCATATTAATATGAGTATCCATCCGGGAGCTACGAAGATGTACCATGATTTAAGGAAGTTATTTTGGTGGTCCGGTATGAAAAGAGATATAGCTCAATTTGTTTATGCCTGTTTGACATGTCAGAAGTCGAAGGTAGAGCATCAAATACCTTCTGGATTTATGCAACCGTTGGAAGTTCCAGTTTGGAAATGGGATTGTATCACTATGGATTTTGTTACGGGCTTGCCGAACACGGCGAGAGGATTGGATGCTATTTGGGTAATTGTGGATCGACTTACGAAGTCTGCACATTATGTGCCGATTAATATCAGTTTTCCGTTGGAGAAGCTGGCAGAGATTTATATTCGAGTAGTTATGAAGCTACATGGTGTTCCATCGAGTATCGTGTCGGATAGAGATTCGAGGTTTACTTCAGAATTTTGGAGGAGTTTACAGGAAGCTTTGGGCACTAAGTTGAAGTTGAGTTCAGCTTACCATCCGCAAACTGATGGTCAGTCAGAGAGGACTATTCAGTCGCTGGAAGATTTGCTGAGAGCTTGTGTGTTGGAAAAGGTTGGTGCGTGGAATACTCATTTACCGTTGATAGAGTTGACGTACAACAATAGTTACCATTCTAGCATCGGAATGGCACCGTTTGAGGCTTTATACGGTAGGAGGTGCAGAACTCCTCTGTGTTGGTATGAAACAGGTGAGAATGTGGTATTGGGACCAGAAACTATACAGCAAACTACTGAGACCATTCAGATGATTCGTGAGAAAATGAAAACGTCTCAGAGTAGGCAGAAAAGTTACCATGATAACCGAAGGAAGAAACTGGAATTCAGTGAAGGTGATCATGTGTTTCTAAGAGTTAACTCAGTGACCGGTGTGGGTTGTGCGTTGAAATTCAAGAAGCTGGATCCTAAGTTTATTGGACCATATCATATTTTGCAGAGAATTGGTGTTGTAGCTTATAGAGTGGCGTTACCTCTTGAGCTTTCGAATCTACATGACGTGTTTCATGTGTCGCAACTTTGAAAGTATGTCTCGGACCCATCTCATGTGATTCCAAGAGAGGAGGTTCAAGTCTGGGAGAATCTTACTGTTGAGACGATGTCGTTGAGGATTGAAGATCGTAAAATGAAACAACTCCGAGGGAAGGAGATATCCTTGGTGAAAGTAGTTTAGGGAGGTGCTGCAGGAGGCAGTGTGACCTGGGAATTGGAAAGCAGGATGCGGGAAGCGTATCCGGAATTGTTTCCATCAGTTAATTTTCGAGGACGAAAATAATTAAAGTGGGGGAGAGTTGTAACACCCATTTTAATTATTTAGTCTTTTGGTATTATTTTATTTTCGGTGTGTCCTTTGTGTGGGAGTGTGTCTGAGAGCGTTGCTGGGTGTCCTTAATTTATAGAAAATTATTTAATAAAATATAGAGTTTAATAATAATATAATATAATTAATAATGATGATAATTTAATAATTAGTATATTATTATTATTATTATTATTAGTGAAATAAGGAATAAGATACATAAAAGGGGATTTTTAGGGAAAGGAGAGGAAGAACACGATAAACCAGTTTTAGAGAGAAGAGTAAAGAGGAGGAACAAGGAGGAAGAGAAGAAGGCTAGGGCTAACGATTCTTCAGGTTCTTGGTCAATCGTAGCATTAATTGAGTTAAGGGGGGAGAAACTGATTGGGATTGGTGTTTACATGAAATTGGGTAGAGGGGATTCCTTAACCCCGTAGGGATTTGATAAACATGGTTGTTATGTTGATATGTCTTTGATTGTTGTTGATTACGATGAATTTCGTGTGCATGTTGATGTGTTTATGATTGTTGTTGCCATTGATGAATGGGTACACGTACTGTGTGATTTGGTGAGGTTCTGAGTAACTTCTGTAGTTCTATTGATGGACCTAGGTGTGGATTTTGGAGATAAGTTGATAGAATAAGGACTAGAGTGGTGTGTACTAGTTGTAGTGGTGATAGGATGGGAGATTGAAGTAGAGTGATAGGCTTGGAATTGAGCAAGAAGACATTGTTGGACAGTGAGGGTTTTGAGAGATCGCAGACGCTCGCTAGCACCTTCGCTAGGCAAGCTAGTAGCGAGCATTCGCTAGGCGAGTGAGGTAGTGAATCCTTCCAGTAGCTACTCTCTGCCTTCGCTAGGGAGTTTGCTAGGGTTTCGCTAAGCAAACGAGCCAGCGAGCGTGACAGAAAAGTGACGTAGTACTGTTTTGCCTTGTGACATCGTGTTGTAGTATCCCTTAAGTGGTGACCAGTGTAGATATGGTGATTAGTGGTGAAGGGTGTATACTTGATATTAAAAAGTGAAATTATGTAGTGATTGAACTTAATTAAAATAAGTAGATTGTGGTGTGAGGTATGTATGGGGTATGGTGATGGGATCAGGGGGATCATGTGACTTTAATTAAAATAATTAATTGATGAACAATATGTATGTATGATGTATGGTGATGTGATCAGGGGATCTTGTGCACCTTGTGTGCTTGAGTTATTTGTTGTACATTTGGTGTTATGCATATCTTGGTGTTTGGTGGGACGAATCATTGCTCAAGAAGAGTGTATGTGATTCATCCGTACTCCATTG
Source organism: Lathyrus sativus (assembly GCA_963859935.3). Taxonomy (NCBI): domain Eukaryota; kingdom Viridiplantae; phylum Streptophyta; class Magnoliopsida; order Fabales; family Fabaceae; genus Lathyrus; species Lathyrus sativus. The sequence continues at coordinate 22,312,330 of OZ012736.1, forward strand.
CGGAGAATGGTGGGGACAGATCATGGCCAAGGATGGGTGTATGTAATCTATCTGGGGTTCGATTGAATGAACCAATGAGCCGGTACCGCATGCATGGTGTTGAGTTGCATAATTGCATTATGGTGTGTTGTGTTGATGTTGGACAGTAGGTCGTGTTTGATGAATGTTGGGTGATGAATTATATGATTATTACCTTTGTTTCATGTATTGTATTACCGATAATTTTGATCATGTTTTCTCACCCCCTTTGTTGTTGTTGTGGTCTGTGCTTCTTCGGAAGTACAGATAATCCAGGTGCTTAGCTAGCTTGGATAGAGGTGTACGAGTCGAGTCTTAGGATGCTCTGATACGTAGCACAGGACTTGGGCGTTTTCTTTTGATTTAGTTGAACTTGTTTTACTTTCCTGTGACGTATCATGTGTTGGTGCATTTTATTAATGAATATTCTCATGTATTGGCGGATGGCCGAGATTGATGAACTAATGAATATTTTCCGCTGCTTTGTTTTGAAAACCTTCTAATGAAAAGTATGTCGAGTTATGTGATGTGATATCCCACTTTAGTGGAGAACTCTGATGTCTATTTAAATTAATCGTATTTTATTTTAATTTTGGGAAGTGGGATGTTACAAGAAGCCTCGAGGCAAGACGCCCCCGAGGCCAAGAGAGTCGAAGACCTCCCCTCTCATGACGGGGATAACGGCCTACAGGTTGCCCTCAGCGTCAGCCGGCCTAAGGATTGGTTCGCGCTCAGAAAATTCGGCCTCCCCGACGAGCCTGTATGCCCCACCAGCCGATGGGAGTATTTTCCGAAGGCCATGGTCATCTCCGGCGGATCCCCGAGGAACCTATCTATGGGATCGATAAAAAGGAAATTTGAGGAACTCATCACCAGCAACTCCGGCAAAATGAGCACCCTCGACAAGTTTCGCGGCCGATCCAACCCGATCACTTTCTACCTCGAGGAGTTTCCCGGGGGCTCCCCCAACTCAAACGTCCCCCTCCTGATACGGGCACAGAAGGCAAACATCGACGTCAGACGCATCCTGGTCGACGGAGGAAGCTCGTTGGACATCATGTACACCCGCCTTTTCACAACCCTCCAACTTGACGAATCCAACTTGTCCCCCTACGTGGGTTCTGACCTCCAGGGTTTCAATGGGACGACAACGATGGTCGAGCTCACCGTGGTGCCCTCCACCGTCCACCTAAAAATGAACTTCTACACAAGGCGAGGGGCCGTTGTCACCCTAAACGGCAACATTGAGGCTTCCCGAAGATGCTTCGAGGCTGCACTGCAAGGCCTAAGCATGATCGCCCCAGCGGCCAAAAAAGCAGCACCCACCACCACTCTGAAGAGCGAACCCAAGGACCTCGTCGGCTCAGTAGACCTCGACAGCCGCCTCCCCGAAGAGTACGACCGCGAAGACGAAGCCAACGACACTCCTCCGTCCCACGGGCATCCCACCCACCCAGTGTGCCCCATCCCCGGCGGTGATTTCGAGATCGTGGAACTCGGGGACAACAAGACTAGGACTGTGAAGATCGGAGCAGGACTGCCCGACCTGGCGAGGAAGCAATTGAAGGCCTGCCTCCGCGAGAACGCAGACCTCTTCGCCTGGAGCGCCGCGGAGATTCCCGGACTCGACCCTGAGGTCGCTTGCCATCAGCTCTCCATCAACCGACCACCAAGGTCGTAGTACAATGTAGGCATAGACAGTCTCCCGAAAAGTCGGCGGCTGCTGAAAAAATTGTCAAAGAACTCCTAGAGGCAAATTTTATTTCGGAAGCCCGGTATTCAACCTGGCTGTCCAATGTTGTACTTGTTAAAAAGAGTAATGGAAAATGGCGCATGTGTGTTGATTACACCGATCTTAACCGGGCATGTCCTAAGGACGCCTACCCCCTCCCTAACATCGACAAGCTTGTCGACAACTCGGAGGGCTTCAAACTCTTGTCCTTTATGGACGCATACTCGGGATACAACCAGATCCCCATGGATGAACGCGACAAACAAAGCACGACCTTCATGACGGAGTCGGGCAACTATTACTACAATGTAATGCCCTTCGGCCTAAAGAACGCCGGCACCACATAATAACGGATGATGAACAAAGTCTTCTGGGGAGAGATTGGCGACATGCTCGAGGTGTATATGGACGACATGATTGTCAAGTCCTGCACAGAAGTCGATCACACGGCTCATCTCAGGAAGGTCTTCGACACAACGAGGAAATGCAGAATGCGCTTCAACCCGGAGAAATGTACCTTCGGGGTCCGAGCAGGGAAATTCCTCGGTTTCTACTTAACCGAGCGTAGGATCGAAGCAAATCCGGACAAGTGTCGAGCATTTTCGAAAATCACCACGCCCACCTCAAAGAAATCTATACAATCCCTTAACGACGTACTCGCCTCACTTTCCCGATTCATCGCCAAGTCCGCACAGCACACCCTCCCTTTCTTCAAGTTGCTCAGAAAGGAAGCCACGTTCGAATGGACAGAGGAATGCGAGCAAGCCCTCCATCACCTCAAACGCGTCTTGTCCGAACCACCCGTGCTGACGCGACCCAAGGTTGGAGAAACCCTATACCTATACCTGGCTGTGGCAAATGAGGCCGTCAGCGCCGTACTGATCAGGGAAACTTTTGAAGGACAAAAGCCAATCTACTTCACGATTAAAGCCATCCACAGTCCCAAAGTGAGATACCAGCAGATCGAAAAGGTCGCTTTGGCCCTCATCACCGTCACGCAACGCCTATGACATTACTTCTTGGCCCACACCATTGTGCTTAGAACCAATCAGCCCATCAGGCAGCTCCTCGACCGACCAGACATGGCTGGACGAATGCTAAAGTGGTCGTTAGAACTATCTGAGTTCGACATCATCTACGAAGGAAGGAAAGCCCTCAAAGCTTAAGTCCTGGCCGACTTTGTCGCCGAGATGACCCCTTTGCTAGACCCTACCACAGGGAGCCACAAGTGGACTATCTTCGTCGATGGCTCCTCAAACTCCACAGGCAGCGGTGCCAGCATCATCCTCGACAACGAAGAAGGCACCATCATAGAAGTCTCTCTAACACTGGCCTTCCCGACGACGAACAACCAAGCCGAGTACGAGGCGTTCCTGGTCGGGCTTCTCCTAGCATCAGACCTCGGAGCCAAGGAAATAAGAATCTTCACGAACTCCCAACTGGTCGCCTCGCAAGTACGAGGGGAATATCAGGCGAAAAACGATAACCTGGGCGAGTACCTGGCTCTTATTACGGAAAAAATGCAAAGTTTTGACTCCGCGGAAGTTCAACACGTTCCACGCTGTTGCACCCCAAAATTTGCCCTCACAATACAAGACTTTGTGTTCCAAGAAGGTTCACAAGGTTCACAAAATTCACAATTGGTCAGAAGAGTTGACAATTCCCTCAGACAATGCACCTCCTAAGCAGTGCATCCAAAACTAGGGTTTTGACTTTAATCAGGCTAAATGGACTTCCAAGACTTCAAGTGAGCTTCATAACATCTTATATGTGTATAAGAACCCCCATGTCAAGTTTCAAGACTTTTCTCAAAAGTTTGCTCAGTCAGATGATCAGATAAGTCAAAAGCAGTCAATGCAGTTAAAAGGTCAAACTGAGGTCAACTGTGGTCAAACCAAAGTCAAACTTCATGATTCTTTTTGCCAACATCAAAGAGAGGTTGGGTGAGAAATATTATCATAATAACTGTAATACCCCAAATTTTGCCCTAAGATTTGTCGTCGCATTTCATTGCATTTAATCAATTACTAACAAATTTGTGTAGTCGTTTGACTTTTTGCAGGTAAATATCATATGGCATGCATTTTTTTTTTAAAAAGTAAAAATGGCACAATTGGCAGGAGGACATGTGTAAGGAGTTATGAGTGTGAGAGGTTGAGAGTTCGAATCTCACCTTTGTCATTTTTTTTGTTTTTTATTATTTTTACTCTAAATTTTTCTATCTTTCATTAAAAAAAATAACAAAAATAGTTTTTTATTATTATTTAATTATTATTTTCGTATTTTAATTAAATCATTTTTTAAAATATTATTTTTTTTCACTTTTTTCTAAATTATTCATAAAAATATCCAAAAAATCATAAAATAAAAAAATATTGAAAAAAATTTTGTTCTTTTTATAATATTTTTTATTTTAGGAATCAATAGGATTATTAGTTTTTATTTTAAGTTTATTTTAATTATTTTAAATTATTTAAATTTTATTTTTTCTTAACTAATTATTTAGTTTGGGCTTTAAAATGGGCTTTAGGGACATTATTGACAATTTGGTGTTAACCCTAATTTGTTCCCTATATATACATGTGTTGCCTTGTTGGAAAAGGGGGAGAAGAAAAAAAAAACCTAAGAGGAGTGAGTGCCGTTTGCCGTTATTTAGTTTTCTTCTTCATCCATTACTATTGTTTCTTTTTCTTCATCGTTTACCGTTATTTCTTTTCCTTCATCTATTACTGTTGTTTCTTTTTCTTCATCTTTTACCGTTATTTCTTTTTCTTCATCTATTACCGTTATTTCTTTTTCTTTATCTATTACTGTTACGTTTATATATATATAATTTTTAAATTGTTAGAGTTTATATATATAAGATTTTTGATCGAATTATGTCGATACGATGTTTGCACATTTGTGTGCATGACGCGTGACATTTGTGTTAGTTCGATCTGGTTGCGATGATCGCATTTTTGTGTGAGCAATAATACTATTTTTTGCTTAATTTCTTTTTCTTTGCGATAAATTTTGTTTCGTCCGATTTAGATCTGGTTGCGATGAGCGCATTTCTGCGTTAGCAACATTGTTGGGTTATTTGGCACATTTAAAATTCATTATTGCTTTATTATTATTATTATTATTATTATTATTATTATTATTATTATTATTATTATTATTATTATCATTATTTATTATTATTATCATTATTATCATTATTATTACCATTATTATTATTATTGTTATCATTAATTTATTAAAATTTGTTATAATATAAAAATCTGTTTTTTAAAATAAATAACATTAACATCTTTTCCAAATTAATATGAAAACCTATTATTTTTAAGAAAAACTTTTTTTTAGATAAATTTAAAATAATAACTAAAATCTTTTTTTTTAAAATAATAACTAGAACCGTTATTTATTTTATTTTATTATTGTTCAATTCAAATTTCATTATCATATTGTATCTGCTCCTCTCATGTAACCTCGCGAACTTAACAATCGCTCTTTAAATTCTGCCTTTAAATTTCTGCTTGCATGGTTTAAATTATGACATTATCTCTCTGTTTGCATGATTCAATTATCTCACGCGTTTACTATTATTTCTGTCACATTGCACACATCCGAAGGTTAGGTCTAACTGTTTGGCCGCCGCGCCAATAGTCCGTAAAACTTCACACATTCAATTTCAAATCCTCAAAACTACAAACTACAAACCCTAATTTTCACAAATGCCTCGCCGCAGGCAAAATTACAATTTTACCCTTAGCATTAGGTCAAAGAGCCGCCGCGCTCATTTTAGGGTTTCCCGCCGTGGAATCCCTAATTTAACCCTAATTACAACTTAACATTTCAACGTAGAGATTTGGAGTTTCTACACTCCACGTAAGCGTGTCCTTAAGATGCGTTTATTCCCCTTGAGACCTTGACCACAGTCAAGAAGTTTCTAACCTCCCTATTGAGGGGAACTACGATCACTCTGATTCCACTCCCGTAAGGATACGTAGGCACAAGATGCGATGTCTTGCCGAGTAAACTTAGAATTAACCACCTTTATTATTTATTATTACTTATTTATATTTTATTTATCTTTGCTATTTAATTATTTTGCTTATTATTTTGTAATTGTTTCTTGGATGTAAAGTTGTTTAATTATTTAATTATTATTATGGTTAGTAATTAGGGAGTGTAACAACATGTATGTAATATTAAAATAAATTTAGATCACTTTTAAATAAAGATAATTAAAATAAACACGTTACACACGTAAGTCGATTTTAATCGCCGTCTCACTTCCTAAGGATATCTCTCAAGTTGCCTACGAATAATGGTTAAGTGGGGTGTATAAAGCAAGTCCCTCAAATAGAAAAATCATCAAAGTCCCTTATGGTTGCCTTTACGAATCGAGTCCCTTTCGAAAAATGATGATGGTCCCTTATATGTGCTTATTACATCCCACAATGGCCTTCAAAGTCAAATTGTCCCTCACATGTCCCTTAACATCCAAAGTAAGGACTACCTACTCCATTATAGTAGGGATAGTCTTACTAAAGGAAAGAATGAAGAATAAGAAAGACCTTTAAACATTAGGGTAGGTTACTCCTAGGTGCTTGCTCACTTCAAAATTGTTTCGCGCTTAAACAAATTGTCAACAAGTTTTCAAACAAGTTCTTAACACATCCTTACATGGATTATTTATTAACTATTCTGAAAATTTTCTATTCACACACTACAATTTCAAAACAATTCAAAAGTGAGCTTAAGTACCTAAGAGCCCATGGATAACCATGGATGAAAAGGATGCTAATACCTTCCCTTTTCATAACCTACCCCCCGGACCCAAAATATTCTCTAAGGTCTTTCCTGTTCTTTTATAACCTTTCCTTATGGATAAAATAAAAGTCGGTGGCGACTCTTGCTATCCGCAACATTGTTTAAAGTCAGTTCACCGGGTTACAGAACTGGCGACTCTGCTGGGGACTTATTTAAGAGGGGTACCCTTAGGAATTAAGATCACTTTAAATTGTTTGCCTTGTTTGCTTTATTATTATATTGTCGGGGTGCTCTTATGTGTGAAAGGTCCTAACCCGGATCTAGTGTACCTTAGGTAAATGGCAATAGACCAAGGAAACTGTACGACGTATATCGATACGGTTGATCTGGTGGCCATAGTTAGTGCGACTTCTTGGTTGGTGCTTATGTTCCTTAAGTCAAGTTGAGGATAATATTGAGGCTGCCATATGTTGTCAATGCACTAACTGACTTTTAGAACCCTAGTTAACTCATCTTGGCCTTTAGAAAGTAGTGAGGTAACCGGCTTTGGTGCAGACTGAAGTTGGTTGACACTCGATGCTACGCTCATTGAGATCTTAAACTTGGAGGGTTTTGGTTGGCAAGTAAGTTGCCTTCTGAACAACCACCCTTGTGAAGGATCAATGATATTGAGATCCCTTAGAACCTGGTTACTTTTGTAGGACAGGATGAACCATCTAACTTCAGGGGAGGGTACTTGCCTTTGAACCTCATGCAAGCCTTTAAACCTAGGGCTATGGTGTGACTTGTTTGTGTGTGCCACATGTTTGTGATTGAGCATGACATCATGACATCATCATGCATCATAAGCATATCATTTTCCCTAACCATTTCAAGGACCAAAGGATTTATCTTTGTTCTTTGTTGCAGGTCATGGCTTCTGCTCGTAGAAACACCATCAGGATCAACTTTGTAGGGATACCTGCTAAGCTCAAGGAGTTGGTTTCCCTAGTGCCTGATCATTCCCAGTTCAACAAGAGACATGGTCACTTATTGGATCTAGTTACTTCAGGGTTCAGTGAAGACATGATGAGTGTGCTGTTTCAGTTCTTTGACCCTAAGCACCATTGCTTTACATTCCCTGATTATCAGCTGGTTCCAACCATGGAGGAGTTCTCTAAACTTCTGGGTATACCTGTTCTTGATCAGAAGCCATTCACAGGCTTAGAGAAGGAGCTTAAACCAGAAGTTATTGCTGCAGCTCTACATCTGAAGAAGTCTGACATTGTTCTAGAGACGAGAGGTGGAGTTAAAGGTATTCTTGTCAAGGTATTAGTGGATAAAGCTCAAATGTTCTTGAAGGCTATGAGCTACGATGCTTTTGAGGAGATCTTAGCCTTATTGATTTATGGCTTAGTGTTGTTCCCCAATCCTGATCAGTTCATAGACGTTCATGCCATCAACATATTCCTGAGTCACAATCCAGTGCCTACCTTACTTGGAGACATCCTACATTCTCTTCACACCCGTACTACAAGGGCAAGAGGAACTTTGATGTGCTGCATACCTTTACTTTCTAGGTGGTTTATTTCTCACCTTCCTCGCTCAGTAATGAAGAATGAGCAAGGGTTCAGATGGTCCAAGAGGATCATGTCACTTTCTCACTCAGACATCCATTGGTGCTCCAGATCTATGGAGAATGTCACCATCATTGACCGTTGTGGGGAGTTTCCTAATGTACCACTTCTAGGCATAAGAGGAGGCATCACCTACAACCCATCTCTAGCTTTCCGACAGTTTGGTTACGCCCGGAGCGATGGTCCACATGACATGTTGATTCAGGGCATTGTGTTTGACTACGACAACGATCTTCAGGGTTACCGTCAGAGATTCATACGAGCTTGGGGAAAGGTAAACAGGATTGACAGCAAGACACTGGAGCCTAAGTACACCATTCCTATGGAGGCTTATCTCAGATGGGTACGATTTCGTGCTCAGACACTCATGATGCCATATCCTGCCATCCTACCAGTTACCATGGAACCTGTTGCTGAAGGAGACACAGCTTATACCATCCTTCACCCAGACATGCCTACTGATATGGAAGACTTGCAGAGATCATGGATCCAACTGAAAGAGCAAAGGGATACTTTCGAGGCTCATTACAAAGCAAGCCAAGCAAGGATCCTAGAGCTAACAAAGCTACTTCATGAGGAACGAAACCTCAACTCATACCTCAACACAAAGAGGAAACGTCCATGGGAGACTTAAAACCCCATCTTTTGTACTTATTTCGTTTTCATTTTTTGTAAGCCTAAAAGGCAAAACAAGTTATTACTAATAAAAAGTTACTTTCTTGTTTGTTTAAGCAAATTTAAATCCTGCGGTCCTTGAAAACATTGCATATGCATTCCCATATCATTGCATCACAGGTTTATAATTGTGCACAGGTTTCTCATCTTCTCGCTGTTTATTTCAGCAATGGCTCTTGAACAATCAGTTAAGGATCTCCAGGCACAGAATGCACAGTTCCAAGAGCTGATCCTGAACCTATCCAAGGGGCAGGATGAATTGAAGACACTGCTGGCCAAGAAGACTAAGAAGGCTAGAAGGTCTGCTGGGTTGCTCAACATGGGAAGAAGGTTCAAAGGTCCTGCCAGGACCAAGGAACAGGTTGAAGACTATGAATCTGAAGAATCTGAGCAGGAGAGAGGCAGTCTCCACAACACTATGGGGGACTCTGATTCTGAGGCTAACTACTACCATGAGCCTAACGAAGACAAATTCAAGATGCTGGTGGATAGAATGGATGCTATGGAATTACAGAAATCATCTGGGCTGGATTTTGAGGATTTAAGCTTGATATCTGGGGTGGTCATACCCATTGGATTCAAAGTTCCTACATTTGTTCTCTATGATGGGGTCTCTTGTCCCAAATTGCATCTGAGGTCTTATGTCAGAAGAATTCAACCCCACACTGCTGATAAAAAGTTGTGGATCCATTTCTTTCAAGAAAGTTTATCTGGAGCTCAGCTAGAGTGGTATTATCAGTTGGAGAGTGTCAACATCAGAGATTGGAATGACCTTGCTGAAGCTTTCTACAAGCAGTATCAATACAATGCTGACTTAACCCCCACTCGCATGCAGCTTCAAAGCATGTCTATGGGTGCCAAAGAAAGCTTTAAGGAGTATGCTCAGAAGTGGAGAGACTTAGCTGGAAGAGTTCAACCCCCTTTGACTGATAGGGAGTTGGTTGATATGTTCATGTGTACGCTGAATGGTCCGTTTTACAGTCATCTCATTGGAAGCTCATCATCTGGCTTCACTGAGTTGATCATGACAGGAGAGCGAGTAGAGAATGGTATCAAGAGTGGTAAGATCCAAGTGGGCATTTCTTCATCAGGTGCTGCAAAGAAGCCTCCCACTGGGAAGAAAGAATCTAATGCTGTGTATGGTCAGCCTGATCGTAACAGAAGGCATCAGTCTGTTAGTGCAGTTCATATTTCAAATCCAACTCCTGCAACAACAGAGCAGCCTCAAGGCAACCAATAGAGGGCTAGAAGACAGTTCACGAAGACCAACATGTCAATGGCTCAGGCATTGCAACACTTGTTGAAGGCGGAACTTATTACCCTGAGGGAGGCTCCTCAGAATCCCAATGTTAACTCTCCCAAGTACAATCCCAATGCACGATGTGCATATCATTCAAACTGTCCAGGACATGATACTAATAACTGCTGGGTCTTGAAGAACAAAATTCAGGATATGATCGATGCCGGAGAAATTGAGTTTGATCCACCAGGTACTCCAAATGTGATTACAGCTCTAATGCCAAATCACGAGAAGACTGTCAACGCCATTGATGAAGATATTGATGAAGATCTGCATGTCTATTCAGTTATGGAGTTGAGCACACCATTGTCTGTTATCAAAAAGAGGTTAGTACAAGCTGGGATCTTTCCAGGTTGTCATAAAGATTGTCTATATTGTACCTATAAGCCGGATAGTTGCTTCATTTTGAGAGATGGGATTCAACGTCTCATGGATAAATATACTATAGTGTTTGAAAGAAGACCAGCATCTGTAGAAAGTATGGTGGATCATCTGACTCAGGGTAAGAAGATTGAAGAGGTTGACATGGTTGACAAAGTACCACTAAGAATCACTTCAAAGGGTCCCATTAAAATCACTCATCAGGGCCTAATCAAGATTACTGCTGAAGGTCCTGTGAAAGTTGTTGCTGAAGCCAGAGTAGCTCCTCTGATCATTACCACTCCTGGTCCTATTCCTTATACATCTGACAAAGCTGTGCCTTGGCACTATGGGTCTGATGTTTACATCCATGGTGTCAAGCAGGAGCCTTTACCTGATATGCCTGTTGACATTGATAATATTGCTGGATCTAGCAAGATCACTCGTAGTGGAAGAGTCTTCTCTCCTCCAGTTGCTTCTAAGAGTGCAGTTACCCCTGCTGTTACTTCCACCACTGATGCTCGGGGCAAGGGTCCTGTTATTGAGCCTGTATCTACTGATGTGCCAGCTGCTGATGACCTCTCTAAGCAGATGGAAGAAGTATTGAAAATCATTCGCAAGAGTGATTATGATATTGTTGATCAGCTGGGACATACTCCCTCAAAGATTTCTATGCTCTCCCTGTTATTATGTTCTGAGGCTCATGCCAAGTCATTGATCAAGTTTCTAAAGATGGCTCATGTACCCAGTGCAATTTCTGTGGACCAGTTTGAGAATTGTGTTGCTCACCTGACCTATGACAACGGGTTAGGATTTTCTGATGCTGACTTGACCCCTGCCAAGAGGGATCATAACAGGGCCTTGCATATTTCAATTGAATGCAGGGGCACTACCCTGTCTCATGTGCTGATAGACAATGGTTCCTCTCTGAATGTGTTGCCTAAGGAAGTCCTGAACAAGCTGAGTCCTGAAGATACGGTATTGAAGCCCAGTAATATTGTGGTAAAGGCTTTTGATGGTTCTAGAAGAGTAGTGCATGGGGAAATTGATCTTCCAATCAAGGTTGGCTCTCAGGTGTTCACTGCTACGTTCTATGTGATGGATATTCGTCCTTCGTACTCATGTCTGCTTGGTCGTCCCTGGATCCATGGGGCAGGTGCTGTGACCTCCACATTACATCAAAAGTTGAGATATCCGGTGAATGGAAAAGTTGTTACTGTCTTTGGAGAGGAAGAATACGTTGTCAGCCATGTAAACACTTTCAAGTATCTGGAAGTAGAAGGTGAATACATTGAAACTCCATGTCAGTCATTTGAAGTGGTTCCCTGGGCTGTTAAGGATTGTGTGACTCCTCCTGCTGTGAAGAAGGTTCCTGTGGTCATCAGAAACCCTCCAACAATGGCAATGGCCTCCCTCAATGATGCAAAAGCTGTGGTGGAAGAAGGTGGTTGTACTATTTGGGGTCAGCTTCCTGATATTCCATACAAGTCTGACAAGTTTGGTTTGGGTTTCACTGCAGAGTCCCAGAAGGCTGTCCGTCGTGCCCGTGCTGTTCGTATCACCAATCAAGGGGTTATCAATGCTGTGGGAGATCAAGATGAAGACTACAACTTGGAGGCATGGATTTTTCCTACTGTGGGTGCTGGACTCAATAATTGGATAGCTGAAGATGTTATCCCTATCTCCTTTAGTCAGGAGTAAATACTATTACTGTGTTATATTTATAATTTCTGGAACAATTAAAACTTTCAAGCCATGTGCCTTACCCGGGGCACAATGGTGTGCTTGTTACGGGTTGTCATTTCATTTGCATACTTCATTCAATAAAATCAGTGGACGTTTCGTTTTCGTAAATATTGTGTTCCTTGTCTTTCTTTTTCTTTTATTTTTGCTTTATCAGCTATGTGTTCTTACACACACCCACGTCACTAAAACGCAGATCCTCATCCACTCTGGATCCAGTTGATAACAGTTCTACTATTGCCAATTACAATTTCGAGAATCCGATCTATCAAACTGAAGACGGAAACGAGGACGATTGTGAAATACCTGTAGAGCTTGCTAGGTTGTTACAACAAGAAGAGAAAGCTATACAGCCACATGAATAGCCAGATCTCAGAATGAAGAGCAACATCTTGATCATCTGCACAAGTTGTTTGAGAGGTTGAAGAAATACAAGTTGAGATTGAACCCAAACAAGTGTACTTTTGGAGTTAGATCTGGAAAGCTCCTAGGTTTCATTGTCAGTGGAAAAGGTATTGAAGTGGATCCTGCAAAAGTGAAAGCTATACGAGAGATGCCAGCTCCCCGTACTGAGAAGGAGGTTAGAGGTTTCTTGGGACGATTGAACTACATTGCAAGATTTATTTCCCAATTAACTACCATCTGTGAGCCAATCTTCAAGTTGTTGAAGAAAGATCAGGTGATGGAATGGAATGATGAGTGCCAGACTGCCTTTGATGAAATCAAGAGATATTTGCTAGAACCTCCAATTTTAATGCCACCAGTTGATGGAAGACCCTTGATTATGTATTTAACAGTATTAGACAACTCAATGGGGTGTGTATTGGGACAACATGACGAGTCTGGTCGAAAAGAGCAGGCAATATACTACCTTAGCAAAAAGTTTACCGACTGTGAAACAAGATACTCACTGCTCGAGAAAACTTGCTGCGCTTTGGCATGGGCTGCTCGCCGACTAAGACAGTATATGTTGACCCATACTACCTTGTTGATTTCAAAAATGGATCCAATCAAGTACATATTTGAGAAACCTGCTCTCTCCGGAAGAATTGCAAGATGGCAAATGATCTTGACGGAATATGATATACAGTATACTACTCAGAAGGCCATTAAGGGGAGTGTTGTTGCTGATCATTTGGCTCATCAAGCAGTAGGTGATTACCAGTCAATGAATTTTGAGTTCCCTGATGAAGACATTATGTCTGTTACCAAAGAACCTGGACAATATGACGGACCTGAACAAGGATCCCGATGGACTATGGTTTTTGATGGTGCCTCCAATGCACATGGTAATGGTGTTGGTGTTGTGATTAGTTCCCCTGAAGGTTGTCATACCCCGATTACTGCCAGACTTTGTTTCTATTGTACCAATAACATGGCTGAGTATGAGGCATGTATCATGGGTATGCAAGTTGCTATTGATATGAAGATTCAGTTCCTTGAGGTGTATGGAGATTCAGCTCTAGTAGTAAGTCAGATTAAAGGAGATTGGGATACAAAGCATGATAATCTCATTCCTTACAGAGAACATGTGTTGTCTTTGATCCCACATTTCAAAGAGATTACTTTTGGACATATTCCACGAAGAGAGAATCAGTTGGCCGACGCATTGGCCACCATGGCATCTATGTTTGAGATCAGCTGGGATGATGAAGCTCCCAAGATTACCATTGATAGATTTGAGAAGCCTGCATACTGCAATGAGATTGACACTGAAGGGGCAAGTGGACTCCAACATATGAGGGACCATTTGTAGTCAAGACAGTGTTCTCAGGAGGTGCCATGATACTGACTACAATGGATGGTGAAGACTTCCCACAACCTGTAAACGCAGACATAGTTAAAAAATACTACGCATAAAAAGAGACCCGCTAGGTTGACAAGCCTAGGCAAAAATAAGGGCATCCCGGCAAACCAAAAGGGTTTGGGCAAAAATTAGGGATATATATATAAAAAGATGTACACCCGGCAAGTCGAAAACCTGAAAAGGCGGCTTGGGCAAAAAAGGGTATCCCGGTGGATTGAAAACCTGAAAGGGCAATCCAGGCAAAAGTTAGGGATTAAAGCGTATGACTATGTCTCGTTTGGATCACTCATGAAACTGCAACCAGTTGTACTACTTACTCAAGCTCAAACAGATAAAGCTCAATCCAATCGTTTCCGTCTCAACAGCAAGAAGATGAGATACTTGAGTGGCAATAGTAGAATTGAAACTCAATAGGATTATTTCCCACATAGCTGATTCTTTTTGTAAAACTTCATGACAAAATTCTCTTACTAGGGTTTATGTCTCCTTGTACAAACTTACTCGTGTATGGGTCACTTTTGATATAAATAAATTCCATCTTTTGAATCCAGACTTACTTTTACCCTATTTACATAAGCGAAACGTCCATTGGTTGTGTTTGAATGTATGTATGCCTTTGAATATGATTGATGTTTACCAGAAATGCATGTATGCTTTTAATATGATTGATGTTTACCAGAAATGCATGAAAATGCAGTAATAGTATTTACTAAGGACGAACGAGGGAAGGATTTCAACGAAGCTTCGCCGGTTCATCTTTACAAGACAGTTACAAACCATCAGTAGGACTAATCCATTTTCACAAAGTCTAATCTCCCCTGGAATTTATATCCATCTCTTTTATCCTCATACGGATATACGGGAAATTGCTTTCCAATAAGGGCACGATGAACGAAGACGGGATGTTATACTTATCCTACTATCAAACGAAAACGAAGGTTATCTATACCCTACTATCCCCAACAACGGGAGGTTATCTATACCTTGTTATCCCCAACAACGGGAGGTTATCTATACCTTGTTATCCCCAGCAGACGGAGGGTTATATATTCTTCAACAACGAATCGGGATTTATTTTCCTTGGCCAGCAGTTGTTATACAAGGATATCCAGACACTTCCAGCAGTGTCATATCACACATACATCATTTACATCATACCATAACATATATGTCTATAGTACATTACCTAAGTGCATCATGTCATACATGCATACATAAAGCATAAACTAATGTTGTTATACAGAATGCTACCTTGTTTTCAGGTTAATTATCCAACAAACAAGCTTATGATCTTTGGGACTACTTTATTGTAACCTCAGGGTTACTTTATCCTCCTGATGAGCTTCTTATTACTTTGGGACTGCTTTATTGTAACCTCAGGGTTATTTTATCCTCCTGATAGCCTCTCATGACTTCAAGACTGCTTTAGAGCTACTGATTGCTCTATCCTCCTGAAATCATCCTATTACTTCAAGACTGCTTTAGAGCTATTCATTGCTCTATCCTCATGAGGTCACATTATTACTTCAAGACTGCTTTAGAGCTATTGATTGCTCTATCCTCCTGAAGACATATCACATTATTACTTCAAGACTGCTTTAGAGCTATTGATTGCTCTATCCTCCTGAAGACATATCACATTATTACTTCAAGACTGCTTTAGAGCTATTGATTGCTCTATCCTCCTGAAGACATATCACATTATTACTTCAAGACTGCTTTAGAGCTATTGATTGCTCTATCCTCCTGAAGACATATCACATTATTATTTCAAGACTGCTTTAGAGCCATTCATTGTTCTATCCTCCTGAAGCCATTATTACTTCAAGACTGCTTTAGAGCTATTGATTGCTCTATCCTCCTGAGGTCAGATTTATCACTTCAAGACTGCTTTAGGGTTATCATTATTGATTGCTCTATCCTCATGAAGACATGCTGTTACATCAGTATTACTCCAGACTCCTGACAGTTCTCATTATACTACTGAAGAACTTTCCCCTAGTGGCATCTTTAAGCCCACTCAATCATGTTCAACCAACCATCAATATCACTCCATGCACTGGTGAGTGCAAATTTTTGGGCTTTTGTGTTCAATCCCCTTCAACCTTCCAGGTTACGACTGGCAAATATATCAATCTAACCCCTCAGGTTTCAGAAAATTGAACAGGGGCAGCTGTTGCACCCCAAAATTTGCCCTCACAATACAAGACTTTGTGTTCCAAGAAGGTTCACAAGGTTCACAAAATTCACAATTGGTCAGAAGAGTTGACAATTCCCTCAGACAATGCACCTCCTAAGCAGTGCATCCAAAACTAGGGTTTTGACTTTAATCAGGCTAAATGGACTTCCAAGACTTCAAGTGAGCTTCATAACATCTTATATGTGTATAAGAACCCCCATGTCAAGTTTCAAGACTTTTCTCAAAAGTTTGCTCAGTCAGATGATCAGATAAGTCAAAAGCAGTCAATGCAGTTAAAAGGTCAAACTGAGGTCAACTGTGGTCAAACCAAAGTCAAACTTCATGATTCTTTTTGCCAACATCAAAGAGAGGTTGGGTGAGAAATATTATCATAATAACTGTAATACCCCAAATTTTGCCCTAAGATTTGTCGTCGCATTTCATTGCATTTAATCAATTACTAACAAATTTGTGTAGTCGTTTGACTTTTTGCAGGTAAATATCATATGGCATGCATTTTTTTTCTAAAAAGTAAAAATGGCACAATTGGCAGGAGGACATGTGTAAGGAGTTATGAGTGTGAGAGGTTGAGAGTTCGAATCTCACCTTTGTCATTTTTTTTGTTTTTTATTATT
This sequence comes from Lathyrus sativus, assembly GCA_963859935.3. Lineage (NCBI taxonomy): Eukaryota > Viridiplantae > Streptophyta > Magnoliopsida > Fabales > Fabaceae > Lathyrus > Lathyrus sativus. The sequence goes on from OZ012736.1 coordinate 22,329,156, forward strand.
TTTACTCTAAATTTTTCTATCTTTCATTAAAAAAATAACAAAAATAGTTTTTTATTATTATTTAATTATTATTTTCGTATTTTAATTAAATCATTTTTTAAAATATTATTTTTTTCACTTTTTTCTAAATTATTCATAAAAATATCCAAAAAATCATAAAATAAAAAAATATTGAAAAAAATTTTGTTCTTTTTATAATATTTTTTATTTTAGGAATCAATAGGATTATTAGTTTTTATTTTAAGTTTATTTTAATTATTTTAAATTATTTAAATTTTATTTTTTCTTAACTAATTATTTAGTTTGGGCTTTAAAATGGGCTTTAGGGACATTATTGACAATTTGGTGTTAACCCTAATTTGTTCCCTATATATACATGTGTTGCCTTGTTGGAAAAGGGGGAGAAGAAAAAAAAAACCTAAGAGGAGTGAGTGTCGTTTGCCGTTATTTAGTTTTCTTCTTCATCCATTACTATTGTTTCTTTTTCTTCATCGTTTACCGTTATTTCTTTTCCTTCATCTATTACTGTTGTTTCTTTTTCTTCATCTTTTACCGTTATTTCTTTTTCTTCATCTATTACCGTTATTTCTTTTTCTTTATCTATTACTGTTACGTTTATATATATATAATTTTTAAATTGTTAGAGTTTATATATATAAGATTTTTGATCGAATTATGTCGATACGATGTTTGCACATTTGTGTGCATGACGCGTGACATTTGTGTTAGTTCGATCTGGTTGCGATGATCGCATTTTTGTGTGAGCAATAATACTATTTTTTGCTTAATTTCTTTTTCTTTGCGATAAATTTTGTTTCGTCCGATTTAGATCTGGTTGCGATGAGCGCATTTCTGCGTTAGCAACATTGTTGGGTTATTTGGCACATTTAAAATTCATTATTGCTTTATTATTATTATTATTATTATTATTATTATTATTATTATTATTATTATTATTATTATTATTATTATTATTATTATCATTATTTATTATTATTATCATTATTATCATTATTATTACCATTATTATTATTATTGTTATCATTAATTTATTAAAATTTGTTATAATATAAAAATCTGTTTTTTAAAATAAATAACATTAACATCTTTTCCAAATTAATATGAAAACCTATTATTTTTAAGAAAAACTTTTTTTTAGATAAATTTAAAATAATAACTAAAATCTTTTTTTTTTAAATAATAACTAGAACCGTTATTTATTTTATTTTATTATTGTTCAATTCAAATTTCATTATCATATTGTATCTGCTCCTCTCATGTAACCTCGCGAACTTAACAATCGCTCTTTAAATTCTGCCTTTAAATTTCTGCTTGCATGGTTTAAATTATGACATTATCTCTCTGTTTGCATGATTCAATTATCTCACGCGTTTACTATTATTTCTGTCACATTGCACACATCCGAAGGTTAGGTCTAACTGTTTGGCCGCCGCGCCAATAGTCCGTAAAACTTCACACATTCAATTTCAAATCCTCAAAACTACAAACTACAAACCCTAATTTTCACAAATGCCTCGCCGCAGGCAAAATTACAATTTTACCCTTAGCATTAGGTCAAAGAGCCGCCGCGCTCATTTTAGGGTTTCCCGCCGTGGAATCCCTAATTTAACCCTAATTACAACTTAACATTTCAACATAGAGATTTGGAGTTTCTACACTCCACGTAAGCGTGTCCTTAAGATGCGTTTATTCCCCTTGAGACCTTGACCACAGTCAAGAAGTTTCTAACCTCCCTATTGAGGGGAACTACGATCACTCTGATTCCACTCCCGTAAGGATACGTAGGCACAAGATGCGATGTCTTGCCGAGTAAACTTAGAATTAACCACCTTTATTATTTATTATTGCTTATTTATATTTTATTTATCTTTGCTATTTAATTATTTTGCTTATTATTTTGTAATTGTTTCTTGGATGTAAAGTTGTTTAATTATTTAATTATTATTATGGTTAGTAATTAGGGAGTGTAACAACATGTATGTAATATTAAAATAAATTTAGATCACTTTTAAATAAAGATAATTAAAATAAACACGTTACACACGTAAGTCGATTTTAATCGCCGTCTCACTTCCTAAGGATATCCCTCAAGTTGCCTACGAATAATGGTTAAGTGGGGTGTATAAAGCAAGTCCCTCAAATAGAAAAATCATCAAAGTCCCTTATGGTTGCCTTTACGAATCGAGTCCCTTTCGAAAAATGATGATGGTCCCTTATATGTGCTTATTACATCCCACAATGGCCTTCAAAGTCAAATTGTCCCTCACATGTCCCTTAACATCCAAAGTAAGGACTACCTACTCCATTATAGTAGGGATAGTCTTACTAAAGGAAAGAATGAAGAATAAGAAAGACCTTTAAACATTAGGGCAGGTTACTCCTAGGTGCTTGCTCACTTCAAAATTGTTTCGCGCTTAAACAAATTGTCAACAAGTTTTCAAACAAGTTCTTAACACATCCTTACATGGATTATTTATTAACTATTCTGAAAATTTTCTATTCACACACTACAATTTCAAAACAATTCAAAAGTGAGCTTAAGTACCTAAGAGCCCATGGATAACCATGGATGAAAAGGATGCTAATACCTTCCCTTTTCATAACCTACCCCCCGGACCCAAAATATTCTCTAAGGTCTTTCCTGTTCTTTTATAACCTTTCCTTATGGATAAAATAAAAGTCGGCGGCGACTCTTGCTATCCGCAACATTGTTTAAAGTCAGTTCACCGGGTTACACACGCGAACAAAACACTCGAGCAGATATTCTCTCAAAACTAGCAAGCACCAAAAAGAGGGGCGGGCACAAGTCAGTTATCCATGAGATCCTATCGCGGCCGAGCACGAAAAAGGCCGAAGCACCGCTCGACGTCAACGCCATAGGGGATATCAACTGTTGGATGACGTCGTTGCACGCCTACCTCATCGTAGGTCGCCTCCCCGTTGAGCCCAAAGAGGCCAGCACGATCAAACGAAGATCTTGCTCGTTCGTCCTTCTCGAAGATAAATTGTATCGCAGAGGCTTCACGGTCCCCCTCCTCAAATGCATCGAAACCTCCCAGGCCGCTGCCGTTCTGGAAGAAATCCACGAGGGCATCAACGCGCAGCACCTCGGGGGACGATCCCTGGCGAGAAAGGCCCTGCGAGCAGGATACTTCTGGCCATCGATGCAAGAGAACACGAGAGAGCACGTCAAGAAATGCGACAGATGTCAACGACATGGGGACATGCACCTCGCCCCACCGAGCGAGCTCAAATCCCTCTCCTCCCCTTGGTCGTTCGCCTGGTGGGGGATGGATATCCTCGGTCCCTTCACCTTAGGTTCATATCAGAACAAGTACCTGATCATGGGCGTCGACTACTTCACTAAATGGATTGAGGCCGAAGCCCTTGCCAAAATCACGACCCATAACATACTCCGATTCTACAAAAGAAATATCCTTGCAAGATTCGGTGTCCCACTCGCCATCGTCACCGATAACGGCACGCAGTTCACCGGCAAATATTTTTGGGACTTCGTCACCAAACTCGGGACCAAGCATCACTTTACCTCGGTCGAACATCCTCAGACGAACGACCAAGCCGAATTCACGAACAGGGTGATACTCAGAGGACTAAAGCGAAGACTCGGCGACGCTAAGAGAGCGTGGGTCGAGGAACTCCACAGCGTCCTATGGGCATACCGAACCACACCCCACTCAACCACGGGGGAAAGACCATTTTGCCTCATGTACGGAACCGAGGCGGTGATCCCGGTCGAGATCCGAGAGCCGTCCAGACGAACTGAGGCTCCCCTCGAAGCCGAGGACAACGATGACGCCCTCCGGTAGAAGCTCGACCTCTTCGAAGAAATTAGGTCAGGGGCAGCTCTTCAAGAGGCCCGGCTGAAACAACAGGTAGCACTTCGCCACGACAACAGAGTTCTGAAACGCGAGTTTCAAATCGGCGACTTTGTCTTACAAAGAAACTAGAAGGACTCTCACAAAGGCAAACTAGCCGCGAATTGGGAAGGCCCATATCGTGTTCGTGACAAGACGGAACACGGGGCCTATTACCTCGAAAACCTACACGGGAAACAACTAGCTCGACCATGGAACGCCGAGAAGCTTAAAAGGTACTACAATTAAACACTACCTGCGACGTCCAGGCGTCACGACCACAGGGGGGCGACATGGTACCTCCGCACCTCCTCGCGTCTTCTAGAGACCAACAAAACAGCAAGCCCTGCCTTTGTGTGCGCAGGTAGAAGGCTCTGCTCGACGGAGAATCCCTCGATCGAGACTCCCCGTCGATGTACCAGCATCGAAAGGACACCCAGCTCGCGATGGGACGTTCACGCCGCGGGGATAAACTACCTCCGAAACGGCAAGGTAACAAAACCGGTCAACCGGCTAGTTCTCCACACTACCGGAAACAATTATCATCGAGCTACCACCCCAGACGGGCCCAAAGGCATAACGAACATGCGTTTCAAACATACAAACATATAATTCGAGCATACAAAAGTGCAAAAATAAAACGAGCATAACACCATGCAAAAACAAAACAAAGCGCACACTTAAACAAATTTCCAAAATTATATAAAAGCGGACACTAGCCCAGTAGTTAATGTTACATCACCAAGAAGGGCACGCAGGCCCAGTAAAGAAAAAACTTAGAAAAATATACAAAATATTTGGCACGCAGGCCCGGAACTAGTTTATGCTCCCTCTTCCTCCTCCACTTCAGGCTTGGTGGGACGGGCATCGGGACCAGCTTCCTCGGTGCTAGGGTCAACCACCCGACCATCGACTATCTCGTGGAAAGGCACGATGTCGTCCTCGACCAGGGCGACGCCAGGGTTTACCACCTTAAGCTGCGCGACAACGCCACTAAAACCCGCTGCGAAGGCCTCCAAGCAATCACCTTCCAGCACCCGTATCCTGGCGAGCAGATCTGCTCGGGTGACCATCTGGCTGTCTTCTTCGGTCTCATCGTCGGCAGGACAAAGGCCACCCTGTTGCACCCCAAAATTTGCCCAACATTTCTCTACCTAGCTTATGTTTCATTTCATTCACATTAGCATTATCATTTGCATTTCATTGACATATATGCAGGAGATCAAGAGGTATGATTACCAATTAAGAGCTACACAAGATTGTGAGGCTAGCTAAGAAGGTTATTCAGATGTTCAAGGGTTGATATCCTTGTCAGAGAGGTTAAAAGATCCTCAGAGAGAGTGGTTGAAACCAAATATGTGGGTCTCTTAACTTGAGAGTTATAGGGAAGACCATCAGGTGATTCTAAGGCCATGAAGATGGACTTGAGGTCTTGAGAGAGCTCATGAGAAATGTTGAAGATCAATTTAAGGCCTAGACAGGTCATTAGGCAAGATTAAGAAGACTCATCCATGAGTGGTGCAATTAGGGTTTGACTGGGTCAACCCTAAGACAACTGATGATTTGGAGAAGATTGAGACCTAATACAAGAGCCATGTGATCATTTATTGATACATTGATATGTTCTAATGATGATTCCAAGGTTAACTCATCATGATTGAAGAGTTTGAGAAGTTTCAGGCTAGGGTTTCTAAGACTTGACAGTGTAAAATCCCCTAGTTTGACCCCTGACTTCAAGGCCACTTAACTCAAGATAGGATAGTCATCTCATCTTTACCCCAACATGATTGTTGTAGAGCATGATCTTAGATTTAATTGGAGTACTAGAAGTCCTTGACAGGGTTTATAGAACTCAAATTATGAGCCAGACAAGTTACAAGTCATCTGAGGCATGTGAATTTGGAGCTTGAAAGTTACCCAACTTGCATGACACTTTTGACTTATAAGGATGATTCCTATGAACTTTTGGTAAACATGAATGTTGTTCCTTATTCTCTTAGCTTTCCATAGAGTACTAGAAGTCCATGATTGGATTTGTAGAACTCAAGTTATGGCTTTGACAAGTCAAGGGTATTTTGGGAAGTTGTGATTATGGGTCATTTTTGGTTATGGGTCATTTTCACCAACTTAGACATCTCAAATGAAGTTTTGATCAACTTGAAAGTTAATCAAAATGGGGTTTTAACTTGGACCATGTATCAAGGAGGCATTAAAATGGCTCAAGGAGAGACTTGATTCAAGGAATTTTGAAAAAGGAAGAATTAAAGGGCATTAAAGATCAAAAATTCAAAATAAATGTTATGTGTGCAAATAAGGCAAAGTAATACCATTTTTTGAATGGAAATTTCATTTTTGAAACAATGACATCATTAGAATTTAGTTTTGAGTTCATTTTCATGGCCTTTTGCTTTGTTACTTCAAAAGGAAGTTACATCTCAAATCAAAGCCATAGGATGAAAACAAGGGATGAATCCCCACCATTCAAGTTCAGTAACTCACAAGGAGTGCAAGGGAAGTTTCCTGAAGGAGTGATAGAGGAGGAATCGTGAGTTCCATGAATGAGATTTTGAAGAGAAATTGAAATTTGAATTTCTCATTCTGAACCTTTGAGAAGGATCTAGATCATTCAGTTACATCCTATATAAGTCTATGAGTGCATTCAGTTCATTTTTTGGTGAAGTTTGAAGCCTGAAGCAGAGATTGAAGTTGGAATTTCAAAGGTGCAAGTGAGAATCGGATTCTGAGTTCAAGAGCAAATCAAGATCAATTGAAGATTTCATTGTCTTCAGCAAGTGATTTGGAGTGTATCTGCACTTTCTTGAAGGCTGAAGAGTGCAAGAACTACTTCTGTTACAAGCTTGAACACAAGTTGGTGCATTTCACTTTTGTGCTTAATTTACGTAGAGATAGATAGAAATTCATAGGTGGTTAGGATTCTGGTGATATGTAGTTGGATTTAGGATCAAAAACTGATGAATTAGAGACAAAATAGGTTGATGATCAATTTCTGTTGAGCCTTGGATTGGGTGATTCTTGGGCTGTTAATTGCATTTGGATAGTGCATAGTGATCAATGTGAGTTGATGAGTGCATCTGTGCATTTAATTGAGGTTTGGATGAGATTCAAGATTGATGCATATTTTAGATTTGTCTTCGGGTTTGAAAATCCAGAGGGAATTAGAAAATTCTGAGACCAGATTCGTGATCAGCGTGAGATTTTGAGTGAAATGATGTACGGTTTGTTAGTTTTGCTTGACCTGTGTAAGACGGTCTGCCGGAGAAGACGGTGGCCCCCAAACTGAGTTTCAAATGAAGAAGAAACACATGAGGCGTTGGATCTTGCTGGAGACTTGACTGTGTAATCATCATACACGGCTACAATTGGATTTGAAATTCTGACTTTGACTTGAGCCAAAACGACGTCGCCCTCATTAATTGAGCTGGCATCACGTGAAGACCTTGGATCCATTGACTGGTAATCCCATCGTGTGATCAGAACATTGCCACATAACCCCAGTTCAAAGCGCTGCGTTTGATTAAGTGAACTGTCTGGGCTTAGTGATCAGATTGCTACTCACACCCCCCTCTGGGCCCAACCCAAGATTTGAACTAGCCAGAATTGCTATTCACCACGCGCCTTTAATTAATTTCTTTTCTTTTTATTATTTTTGTGCATTTCAGACTAGTTTAGTTTTAATCCATTAAAAATAGGAAAATTAGTCAATAAATCCTGAGATTTTTTCCCCTGATTCATGAATCAATTTAGAAATGTTAGGATCAAAAAAATCATGATTAGCATTTATTTTCATTTTATTAGGATTTTTCACATTTTATTTGATAATAAAATTGTATTGTTTGCTTCATCTATTTGTTGAATTTTGTTTGAGCAATTGGTATAGTTTCTTGGCTGGATTTTTGGCTTGTTATTAAGTTAGATATGCATTCTCCCCTCAAATTTTTCTCACATTTTTGTGATGAATTTAGGTGCTATTTTAGGACTAGAACTTTAGGAGTTCCCCTGTAGGGTTTAGTTGTGATACCTTGAGGTTTAGGATTTTATTGGAGGACTTAGGGAATGAATTAGGTCCTGATTTTTTAACTATAGGTTATTAGTAAATGCATGTTCCCATAGAAAAATAATCAGATTTTTAGAATGTGTTTTGGTATTTTTGATAGAATATTCTAGTTGGTTGGTCATTTGGTGTTTCAATGTTGATGATTGATTTGGAATGGACTCAAAGTTGGGCTTCCTTGCATAGTGGGCTTCTGGATCTCATTGGAAGATATCATGGACATGATTAGGATTGTGTGAAGTGGCTGGTGGAGCTTGGATTGGAGTTTTTCCTTCCTTCTTGTTAGCTTTGTGTAGCTTAGGAAATTAGGGCTTTAGGAGAGAGCTTTAGAAATAGATTTTTCTTCAAATAATGGTTGGTTTTGTTCCCATTACATTCTCATCCTATGATTCAAAGTCCTCATGTTAAAGTCTCATATCTCCTTTGGAGGGATTTGTGACATTTACAATGAGTAGAACTTTTGAGGATGCCTCTCTCTGATAACTGGTTGAGTGTCAGACAGGATTCCTTTGGTTTCCTGTCTGCTTCCCATTATCAAGCAATCATCTTATTGATTCTATTCATTCTTGGTGGAGCCTATTGAAGATTGAAGCTTGAAGATGGAGTACCTTTCATTCTCTTGAAGATGATGGACTTGAAGAACAGTTACAGACTGTGGACTGTTTCTGTTTATCATTGACATGATCCCCTAGGAATCTCACTTCCTTTGATAAGGAAGTGATGATTAGAACTTTAGGTTGAAACCTATGCATGATAACTTCTAGGAGTTCCTTGTTTCAAACCTCAACCATAGGATGAATCCTTGGCATGAAAACATTAGGACTTGATAGTCTCCCCTTAGTTGAGCTTGTTCTCTCTTCTTATCTCAAACAACAGTAAAAAAACATAATAAAGGCAAGTTAGTATAAGCGCGTTATGAGCCTTAAGCTACTTCGGTAATGATAATTGAGCGGCCTCCTCTCAATCGTCTAGAATGTTTAGTATACGTCCCTTGGACGATATGCGATGCATTCGTTCCCAGGTCATAGTCTCTAGTGTTGTACAAACTACAGACAAACATAAAAAACACTTCTTCCGTAAAAGACAGAAAACAAACTTCAAACCTTTTTGCCCCGTGGGCCCATAATGCAAAGGAAGCTTTTCTGAAGAAAAGAGTGTCGTTAACTCCCAGTTCTACCACAAACGGTAACGCCTAAGTCTCCAAGGGTCGAGCTGCGTACGCCAAACTGCTGGAACTGTCTGTTAACCCTACTCGAAAAACAGATGAATCTGAACACCCGTAATCCGTATTTTCCCGAACTACGTAAGCTCTGATCTCTCATATCTGTTGAGAGTACGTAGGCACAATACTGATGTATTGGCGAGCCACCTTCCCCCATCACCCGTAGTTAGCCGAACTACGTTGACTCTGATTTCTCATTCTCTGATGAGAATACGTAGGCATAAAGCGCGACGCTTTGCCGAGTCATTTTTCTTTTCTTTTTCAGACCAGCCTTGATAGGTAGGTAGTTAAGTAAACCCGTCAGATAAACACAACAAGCGTGGATCCCATCAAGTACGATGGACGTGAGGGGTTCTAATACCTTCCCCTTGCGTAACCGACTCCCGAACCCAGACATTGGTTGCGATGACCTTGTCTTATACCTCTTCGTCGGGTTTTTCCGATCGTTTCCTTTTCCGTTCTGAGGGATAAATAACGAAAGGTGGCGACTCTTCTATTTTTTCGGCACCTTATTTTCACGAAAGCGACACACCCTCCATCTTCTCCGCGTGAGCCTTCAGTGCTCGCACTTCCTCTTCAGCAGCCTTCTGTTTCTCCTCAGCATTATCCCCCCTCTAGCGCTCGCCAGCGATCTCCCGCCGACTCTTCTCCAGCTCCTCGATGAGTTGGGTCACCTTCCCCTGACTCTTCTCTATATCCTCGACGGCTTTGTTCAGACGCGACTGCGTGAAAGCGAGATCCCCCTGCAGCTTAGACAGCTCGACAGCTGAGCAGCTTTCCTCGCTCAGAACCATCGTTGTGATGAAGGTTTGCATAAAAGCAGCCAAATCCTCCATCAGGACCTGCCTACGAGAAGCCCGGTCCGCACTTAGGACCGTCTTCACCTCCCTAGCCGGAATGCTAGGCGACCTGGCCCCATGGAAGTAACCGGGGTGCTGATGGCAGGGCGCGATTGAATAACCCTCCTCAACAGAGCCCGTCGAAAGGTCGACCACGCTCTCCACCTCCAGAATTCTGGGCCTCTTCGAGGGCCCCTGAGTTGTGGGGGACTGACTGCTTTGAGGAGATGGAGAACCCTTGCCGTCCTGGTTAGCGGAAGCTTGCCCGACCAACTGGCCAACCCGCGTCTTCGGGGTAGCAGCGACCTTCAACGCGCACAACTTCTTCACCCGCTCCTCGACAGAAGACATGTTTCCTGCAACACAAAGGAAATAAGTCAATAATAGATAAAGAATATCAAATCAAGAGAAGAAAGAGGTGTCCACCACCTAGATAGCGAAGGGCCTCCGCCTCCGAGGAACACTCGAGCAGGGGTTTCATGTTGATCAACTTCACCGTCTCGTGGACATTCCCCTAACTATCGAGGATATACTGGTCGTCGGGTGTCACCAACTTTGACAGCGGCAGGCTACGCACAAACGCGACTATCTTCAAATAGCCAGCCATGTCCTCCTCGTCAAGGGACCCCGCGCGCACTATATACCGGTCAGTACCCCGGAGGAAATGTTCCGAGGACCATTCCACGTGCACCCTCTGCAGTATAACGGCTTCCCGCTGGCCGTTCACTATCCGCTCCCCCGCAGAGTATAAAGAGTCGACCCCCGCGTGCGTGATTAGGCTGACGATGAAGAACCGACCCTTAAAATCCTGAACAGAATCCATATACGTCTTGAAGAGCCTGTTCGGTTGTTTAAACGACACCTATCCGTGCCTGCCGTCCACCGTTGGCCGCTGCAGATGGAAGACGCAGAAAAATAGCGGCAACGTGACACTGACCTCGAGGTAACGACACACGACCTCGAACGACCGAATAAAAGCTAAGGCGTTTGGGTGAAATTGCGAGGGGGCCAACCGCAACCAGTCGAAGAGACCCAGGTGAAAATCTGAGAACGGCAGCCTGAGCCTGGCCTCCTTGAAGTAGAACTCGTACATTGGGAAACACATCCTTCCGTACTTCGAGCATATGCGATGACGTTCCTGAGGACGATAAACCTGCCAGTTTTAGGGGTCTTCTTCCTCCCGATCCTCCATGGTGGCATAAGCTCTCGTCGAGTCAGAAGCAAAACAAGAGGGCGTGGCCAGGGGCTCCTCGACCACCCACTCCTCGAGGGGGAGGACGCGTTCGTCGAAATGTGGGACATCCGGCTCGTTATCCTCAACCATTGTCCCTGGGACCAACGTAGTCATGAACACCTGAAAAGCAGAAGGTAACAGTGAATTCGATAACGAAGATCAAATTCACCCTTCCACCGCAAGTCAAGTGAAAGGGCGACGAGGACAGCCCGAGCTTCATCCTCGGTGGCTCAATCCAAAATCCTATCGTCTCCCCGGGACACCTACCCAACTAATATGCGCAGTCTCCCCGGGACATTCATCGGAGTAAGCATTTGTCCCCGGGGAGTTTAACGGAATAAGCATCTGTCCCCGGGGCATTCATCGGAATAGGCGTTTATCCTCGGGACGCTCACTCAAAAACCCTAAAAAGCTCCGCCTATAGCGGCGGAGACCCATACCTCTCCTCTGGGCATTCAATATGCCCCGACCACGGTCCCAAAACAAATGAGAAAAACAAAAGAAAGGAGAAGAAAAACTTACTATATTGCGATCTACGGCGGAGTGCGAGGCAGCTATCACGACGGAGATATCAGACGGTAGCGAGGCAGCAGATCCTAGGGATTGGGAGCAAGAGGGAGAAAAGTGGAGAATGAGCGGGGGCTCGCTTACTTATACCCCAGCACGGGACTCGAAGCGTCGCTAGGAACTCGAGTACCCTAGGATGGCTGCCCTAGCAGCTACCCAGCGTATGACACGTGGCGAAGGTTGACAATCGCATCCCTTCACGTCTCCTCGCCAACATGTGTCCTCAACCCCGGACGCCCGTTGACGAGGAAGGACTCACGTGCTCGCATCCCGCGGAACGCGAGCTGGAGGGTTTCTCCTCAGGTTAATCTCCCCTCCCCGGCACAACGTCATCAAGTCCTCGCTCCCTCCCTCGGAGCTATGACTTGGGGGGCTCCTATTCTGGCTTGGGCCCCGGCTTGACTGGGCAGGCCCAACCCAATAATATTCTACCAAGCCCAATCTATCTTGGGCCACAGTCGTCGAGCACAGGGTCCCCGCCGGGCAGGCAATGTTTCTCTGCGGGTTGAACCTTCCTCATTTGTGTCGAGCACAAGACTCCCCGTCAACCATACACTGCCCCCGTCAGGCAGAACCTACCCTCTGCGGGCAAGACCTTCTCCCCCTGTCGGGCAGAACAATATGTCCTTCACATGTTCTCCACGTGCGCCCCTCTGTGGGGACACGTCATCCACCAACTGCCCACCTCCGAAAGAGCAGGTCGACCCACTTTCCGGAGTCCACGAAGCAGTTGAACTAGGGTGAAGACCATGTTCTGGTCTTCACTACGCCACGTAAGCCCTAGCAGTCACTTGGGTTGGGCCTGGCTATCCAGCCCAACTCAAATGATTGTTGGTCCTGCATCGAGGTCTCTCTATAAATACCCTCTTTCACAAGAGGGTCAGGTATTTTCTTCTTACCCCTTTTTTGTATTTGCTCTCACTCTGCTCAATTCCTTACTTTGGCATCGGAGTGTCTTGCAGGTACACCCCCCATCTCTCTTCTACACCGGTGAACAGGCCGTAGATCAACGACGTATGGCAAGTCTGTGGTCTCCTTCTGCTCAGGTCAGATCAGTTACGATACTGTTAGCATCCTGCAAATATTACGATACAACGAAACAAACAACCTAGGTATGTTTTTATGTTGAATCCATTTTTGCATAATCGTGTGGAGAAAAAAATATATTGCATTGCATTTCCATATCCATATTTATTAAATTTGGAAATGACTCTGCATATATCATTAAGTATCATAGTAATTGTTATGGAAACTATATACTATTTTTACAACAGTTTGATTAATTATATCAAAGTTTATTCGATTAAGTATGACTTATGGCTTGATATAGTTTGAATTAGTACATAATAGTTTGAGAAACTGATATCTACAACAGTTTGAATGAGATGGTTAAATCAGTATCATATAACAATTTAGAACAATTTGCGTGACAATGTTAATTCAGGAGCTACCAAATCCGTTTGTGCACCTGAACCTTTTGATGTCAGACGCATATTGCAAATTGATATTATTTCAGAAAACCAGCATGTCACACTTGCAACCACTGGTCCAATAGATCCTGGTAGGGTTTCATTGAATCATCCATATTTGATTTAGATGAATATATATTTGTTTCTATCGAAACTATAGAGGTGTTGTCTTAAGAGTGTAAGAAACCGAGACCTGTTTCGTTGCAAAATCAAGTTGAGCTCAAATTGTGTTTTGATCGCGACTTTCTATGTCTAATACAACTAACTGCAAGTGCACAGTCTATCGCGTAGTAATGATAGATATCGATCCCACAGGGACTCGTAATCAAACTAGTGTTCTCGGGAGTTACTATGTTTAGCTAGGTAGAATATGTTTAAGGGAATAAGATTGTCACTAAAAAGGGAACTAAGATTACTATTTAGATTATAATTAATTGAATCGATACATAGTAATTGTGTTCTTCAGGGATTTGATAAATTACTGGTGTATGAAATAGTTTTCACAGTTTATTTAAGTAGAAAATGGAGATTTGAAGACTCTCGTCTCACGATGGTTATTGACGCTAATCATAATCCTAAGGGCCAAACGTACACTTTCGCATCCCGTTCGGGGTTTAAATTATTTTTTGGAAATCTCTAAGTTCTAATTCATTTTAAAGTGTTTTCGCTGTTATTAAAACCAATGCCTAGTGTTTACTATCTGACCTTACCGCAGCTTTCGCTTGTTGGTTCGTATCTTAGTTAATTTCCCACTTTCGTGGCAAAACTACTTTTAAATAAGTTCTCGCTTTCGCGACGAAGTTTATTCAGTGAATCAATTTTAAACACTCAGACCATAAATTACTTTTGTGAAAAGAAAGTTTTCAAACAAGAGTTATCAAATCCCATTCGAATTATTACTACATATCGATTACCTAAGTTTAGCTAGACATGGAATTGGGAAAAGCAAAATATAAATAAGAATAATAAATAATAAATTGCATTATAATAAAACAGAAGTCGATCAAAATGAAAACCTGTAAATATGCCAATTGGCCTTTGGGCAGATCCTCCACAGATGTTGGCAGGATTCTGGTCTTTAGTGCCAATTTGATCGTACAGTACAATAGCAATTACAAAAGAGCGGAAATGGGAATAAGGAAATGTAAAGGGAAATGAATACAAATAAAAACTGGAAAGTAAGTTGCTCTGGAAATTAAATTCGGCAGCACTTCGTGGTATGAATGCAACACACTTTTTGAAGTCCCCTGCTTCCCTTTTTATAGAAGTGGAATCCCAACGTTTATCTCTGAGGATGATGGACCTTGAGGCAGATAATTTAGGGAGTAGTGGTCCACTTAATGGGAATTGGAACTGCTCTTTTGACGTGTAATCTGAGTGGGGCGTTTTTGCCTGCATGACGGTCGTCACAAGGTGTGACGGTCGTCACCCGTGTGACGGTCGTCATGAAGCTGTGACGGTCGTCACATCAGCAAAAACTGATTGTTGCGCTTTTCATTGTGTTTTCACTCCTTTTTCGTCCATATTTCATCTGAGATTGCTCCTTTTCTTCATGTTGCCTTGTTTAGACGTGATCGTTGAATACCTGCAAAACATCAGACAAATACACGGAAATAACCCGAAATCGGATCGAAAACGGTTAGACTTTAGTTGAATTATGCATGAAAATATCTATATGATTTCGTGTTATCAAACTCCCCTAAGCTTGAATCTTTGCTTGTCCTCAAGTAAAACATGGAAAAGTCGGCAAGCACGAGGCAGCTTCTTCGTTCGCAGAGTTTGGAAAAACCGGGATTCTTGGTAGGAACAAGACGAGTATCACGACGAAACTGGACTACAAGTCTTCGGAGGTCCCCTTTTTATGCAAATCAGTCTCAGTCATGCTACTGTATCTTGGTGTCAAGGTTCTCGTGGCAAGTTCACCCTGTTTGTTCTAGCGCAATCACATTAAGCCCGTTGTCCGCACACTTTCATGGCAAGTCGACCTGTTAGTGAATATGATCTCATTTCTGCTTTTGATCTTCTTCATTGATCATAATTTTTTGTCATTGATTTTCAATGAGTTTTTCGTGCCGTTGGGCTAAATGCTCGGGTGAGGAGCACCTAACTTAGAAGGAAACGTATCTTATATTCTTGGGCTTTTTAGCTCTCTTTTCATGATTTTTCATCTTTTTGGAGATCATACACTTATTTGCATCAGTCGCTTGCTTAGAAGAGTTTTAGGATGGTGCTGACTGCTAGTATAAACTACTTGGGGTTGAGTTTGCGTAGACACTTGAGACTTTGGTACACGTAGGTGGTGAAACCGACTCGCATAAACTAGAGATCTAAGGTGTCTGGATGATACTGGTTTTGTTAGAACTGTTGTTTCCTCGGAGTTTCAAAACTTGGTTTGAACTCAGGTGCATTCTCGTGGTGCTTTTGCTTTTGAGGAACGAACTAAAATTTTTGTTTACGTTGAATAATGTGGGGATTGTTTGCGTAACGTGAAAAATATATAGACGAGCTTTATTTGCTAGAAATAGAAAGTGTAAAAATAGATATTACTAAAATTCAAAGTGCAGTGAAATGGAAATAAAGGAAATAAAGGAAATTCAGAGTACAGTGGAAATAAGGCTCCGCTCCCACACTATCTCGATCAGTGTCCTCACTAATTCTTGAAGCATGCGAGAGGGAGATACAACTGAAAATGAAAATACAGAATACTGAAATATAGTAAACAATGAAGGAAAATAAAGGGAACTCTAGTCCCGGCCTCTGTCACGTCCGCGCTGGCGTCCTCTGGCTCTAGCAAGGGCTACTCTGTCCTCATAGCTCATGGCTCTGGTATGGTAGACCGTGTCTCGGAGTCCTTCGACCTGCATGGTCAGATTCTCTAGGCTCTCAGTGATCGTAGCTTGGCCGGTGTGAAGTTGTTGCATTTGAGTGCGGTGCCAAGCTTCGAACTGGTCGGCTCGCTGGTTCTGCTGATGCAGCATCGTGAGTATCTGTGCCTGCTGGTCTAGGGAGCGACGGAGGTCCTCTTCGGTGTAGTCTGGCACGGGATGATGACGGCGGCGGCGTGAGGATGTACCTACGGGAGGAGGAGGCTGCGATGCCTCTGGCTGCTCGGACTTGTCCAACTCAGCTTGGATTTCATCTTCGGAATCATGAGTGGGATCCTGAGTAGGAACAGCGGCAGCAGGAGGGGCAGTGAGGTCGAACAACCAGTTGGTACGGTCCTCTGGATGGATGCGGGTGCGGGACGGAAGGATGATGCTTCGGACGGTCTTGCCACGCACGACCGGATGGTATTTCCCGTCAGCTCGGGAGCGGATGAGATGGGAGGCTCTGCAGTGGTCGGTGTCAAGGAACACCGAGGGGATGGAATGAAGGTGCTGGAGGCGGTCGCCAAGGTTCAGCCCAAGTGCAATAGCAGTGACAATCCCGCCAAAGTAGAATGGCTTTGAGCCACGGTTGCAGTTGGCCTGAATGTGAGCCAGCAGGAACGGGGCAGCGTTGACAGGTTCATTGTTGAAGACAGAATGAAGAAAGAAGAGCTCCTTGGAGTTCACTTTGTGGTTGCTGTCTCTGTCGAAGATAGTGTTACTCAACACTCTGTGAAAGTACCTGATGGTTGGGTTATGGATGTGAGTGGCGTGCAGGGAGTCCCAACCATCGGCATTTAGGCCGGTCAACTGATACCACAGCGCGAAGGCTTTGTGCTAGAACTGATCAGTGATGCGGCGATGAGCATTGTCGCCGTGAGGTAGCTGTAGGATGCCGGCAATCTGGTTTTGGTGCATCTGATAGTTGATGCCAAACATCCGGAAGCAAGCGGCACCTGAATGCTGGTTGAGTTCGCCGCTGCCTGTGACGTAAGTGAACGAACTCAAGAACTCAAGAGTGATTTGTTCGTAGGTTGGCTGGGGGTTGGTGCAGAGGTTCCAGATGCCTGCTCTTTGAAGCATCCAGGTTACACCTTCAAGGAGTCCGAGCTCCGTAAGCGATGGAAGGTGCGGGTAGTGAGTCGGCTGGAGTGACCTCTGATGAAATGCAACGTAGTGTGCTCGTTGTCTTTCGCCTAACTCGCCCTCAGGGAAGGTAATGTTGCTGACATCTGGGGTTTCTGCATTCCTGGCCATTGTTGGAAGATGGAGAGGTTTCTGAGGTTTTGGGGTTTTTCTGCAGAGAGGAAAAAATGACAGAACGGTGGTTTGGAGATTGAATTTGGAGTTGAAGTATATAGTTCAATGTGGGGAGGACGAAAATTCGTAGTGGGGTAGGAGTTTGGATGTTTGAAAGTGATAATGGGGGGAGTGGAAGAGAACACGAACCCTGTTTTATCAAATAGCAGTTCTGGGCTGCGTGACGGTCGTCACCCGCGTGACGCTCGTCATGGGGCTGTGACGGTCGTCACAGCAGCAAAATCTGCAGAACGCAGAATTTTGCTCTGAGGGCGTACTCGTGGTGATTTTAAAGCTTAGTATTGATACGGTGATGTAATATAACAGCCAACAAGCAACAATTAATGCGAAAACAAAATAATTGAATAAAAACTAGAATTGAAATAACATAAAATTGAAACAATTGTATGTAGTACATAATGAAAATGAACAATGCGAAAAATCTAAATGAGTAAATGAAACTAAACTAGACTAGACTAAACTGAAACTACTGCTAAGAATTAATAACTAATCTTTTCGTGCCTTCAACTCATCGAATTTCTGCGAATAGTAGTCGAGTTGGTCGCAGACTAGATCCATGAAGCCTACCAGTTCGCTGTGCATGCCTGCGATATCGGCTTTTACATTAGTCAGAGCTTTATCTACGTCGTCCAATCTGAGTAACACGGTATCCATTTTGTCGGTGGTCTCCTCAGGGATAGGCTTAGGATAAGTATTGTAGTGCGGAGGAGTCATAGGGTCTACTTCAGTTTCAGAGGCAGCGTCCTCATAGTACATATAGTCGTGTGCCTCAGAGATGTGGTCACTGTCATACATATAGTTCTGGGGTGTTGACTGTGGTGAAGGAGGTCCCATAGGCTCATCCAATTCGTAGAGCCAATTATCCTTGTTGTGGATGTTTGTCATCAGATGATCAGGCAGTGTGAATAGCTGTACTGGTTTTTCGTTAATAAGGTACTCATACGGTCCAGGTCCCATAGTCCCTAAGATGCGCCTGTTAAAGCAGAATTGTATGTTCATGGGTCTGATGGTACCAAAACGAGTGCTGGCATTTAAATGGAATCTAAGGCCAAGCTCGTGGGCAATCATTGTTACTAGGCCTCCTATAAGATAGGTGTCTGAGGTTCCAGCGTGAGGCGTTTGAAAGATCTCATTATGAAAGGCACTGCATTTACTGTCCGTTCCTGAGAAGCACAGAACATGATGAATAACTCCTCCTTAGACACTGTAGTAATATTTTCTTCCTTTCCAAACAAGGTGTGAGCTAGTATCTTATGGAAGTATCTGAAGGTTGGGTTATGAATGTCATCATTGTACATTTTGTCTGGTTCAGGGTGATAGTCGCCTGTGATTCTGCCCCAGAAGTGATCGAGTTGCAAATCAATATCGTCATCTTCTGCACTGGTGAAAACATGCGGTCCGCTAGGGAATCCTAGGAGGTTAGCTAGTGACATCCGGCTATGGGTTTGGTCCATTCCAAACAATCGAAAGGTAATCAACTCTGTGCTGGATCCAAAACCATAGTTGGGTGTGTATCTGAAAGAACTAAGGAATTCGTAGGTAAGATCCTTGTAGGTAGTGAAACGTGTTTTCAGAGCAGTGTTCTCCCAACCCAGTTGATTGAACAGGTATTGAATGCTATCTGTGATCCCTAGTTTATCCATAGTAGCCTTATCATAATACAGCGTTAAGGCGAATTCTCTTTCGGTCAGTGCTGCGAACCTTGCCTTTTGAGCGAGTCCTCGGAAGTGAACCTTTGTGAAGTCGTACTCGGCCATATTCGCAGGTAATTCGGAGAAAACAGAAGGAATGTTTTGAAGACTTTAAAAATCCTGAAAAGTTTGAAACAGGAAATTGAAGTCAGGATTTTTAGAAACGAAAAGTGGTAGAAACAAAAGGCAAAAGAGAAAAAATAAAATAAGAATAAAAGTACGAAAATGAACGAAAGTAGAAAGTAGTAGTAATTTTAGAATTTTTGTTGGATTTTTCAAAGTAGAATTTTAAAGAAAAATGAAATGCAATAACGAGGGAAATTTGGGTTGCCTCCCAGTAAGCGCTGTTTTTAACGTCTAAAGCCTGACGATAGCTTGGTGAGAAGCTATTCGGGTGTCTGAGTCGGAAGCTCGAGCAATGTTATATTGCTGACTTGAGGACTGCTGTCGTTCTTATTGTAATGTTTTAGACGTTGCCCGTTTACGATAAACGGTGCATTTGTCTTATCGGTAACTTCAACAGCTCCACTCTGAAGTACTTTAGTCACTTCATAGGGTCCAGACCACCTAGATTTTAGTTTTCCTGGGAAGAGTTTTAATCGTGAATTAAAGAGCAATACGATGTCTCCCACACTGAATTGTTTCCTGATTGAACGTTTATCATGCCACTTTTTAGTTCGTTCTTTGTAGATACGGGCATTTTCGTAAGCGTCTAATCGAAGTTCTTCCAACTCGTGTAAGTTCAAGATTCGCTTTTCTCCTACCTCGGTGTAGTTGAAGTTGAGTGTTTTAATGGCCCAAAAGGCCTTATGCTCTAACTCTACAGGGGGATGGCAGGATTTACCGTAAACTAATTTATAGGGGGTAGTACCTATTGGTGTCTTAAATGCGGTCCTATAAGCCCATAAAGCTTCTTGTAGCTTCGATGACCAATCTTTTCTCGAGGTAGCGACAGTCTTTTCCAAGATCTGTTTTATTTCTCTGTTCGAGACCTCTACTTGTCCGCTAGTTTGCGGATGATAGGGTGTAGCTACTCGGTGCCTGACTCCATATCTAGAAAGAAGTTTATCGAATATTCGTGATATGAAGTGAGATCCTCCGTCACTAATGACGAGTCTGGGTACACCGAATCTAGGAAAGATTGTGTTTTTGAAGAGTTTGATTACTACTCGTGCGTCGTTTATTGGAGCAGCTATGGCTTCTATCCATTTAGACACGTAATCGACAGCGACGAGTATGTAGTTATTTCCAAAAGAAGGAGGGAAAGGTCCCATGAAATCTATTCCCCAGACGTCGAAGATTTCTACCTCTAAGATTCCTTTCTGAGGCATTTCATCGCGTCACGAGATGTTGCCAGTTCGTTGGCATCTATCGCACTTTTGCACAGCGATGTGAACGTCTTTCCAGAGATTAGGCCAGAATAGACCGGCTTGGAGAATCTTAGCGCACGTCTTGGACGTACTAGCATGACCACCATATGGTGCTGAGTGGCATTGGGAAATAATATTTTCTATTTCTTCCTCTAGGACACAGCGACGATATATGTTGTCGGCCCCTCTCTTGAAGAGTAGGGGTTCGTCCCAATAATAGTGTTTCAGATCGTGGAAGAATTTCTTCTTTTGCTGATAAGTAAGATCTGGTGGAAGCACGCCCGCAACGAGGTAATTAACGATGTCAGCATACCAAGGTAATGTGACTTGGGCATAGACGGCTTCTACATCTTTTTCGAATTATGGATCTTCCGAGATTGAGTTGGGCATGTCACTTTCTAATTTGGTTATCAGACGTTCGTACGGGAAATCGTCATTTATCGGTACTGGTTCGTGTCTGATGCCTTCTATTCGGGATAAGTGATCTGCAACAACGTTCTCGGTTCCTTTCTTATCTTTGATTTCTAAGTCAAACTCTTGTAGTAGCAGGATCCATCTCAATAGTCTTGGTTTGGCATCCTTTTTGCTTATTAGGTACCTTATGGCAGCGTGGTCTGTGTATATTATAATTTTTGCTCCTACTAAGTAAGAACGAAATTTGTCAAGCGCAAATATAACTGCTAGAAGTTCCTTTTCTGTGGTGGCGTAGTTTATTTGGGCAGGATCTAAGGTTCTACTGGCATAGTAGATGGCATGGAGTTTCTTGTCCTTCCTTTGTCCTAGAACTGCGCCTACAGCGTAATCACTCGCGTCGCACATGATTTCAAACGGTAGTCTCCAATCGGGTGGTTGCATGATTGGTGCGGTGATAAGGGCTGATTTTAATGTTTCGAATGCTTTTAAACAGTCATCGTCGAAGACGAATTCAGCATCTTTCATCAACAGGCCGGTCAGAGGTTTTGTGATTTTCGAGAAATCTTTTATAAATCTTCTGTAGAAACCGGCATGTCCTAGAAAACTCCGTATTTCTCGTACGGATTTTGGAGGTTGGAGATCTTTTATAATCTCTATTTTAGCTTTGTCTACCTCAATCCCTCTATCTGATATGACATGTCCTAGAACTATTCCTTGTCGGACCATAAAATGACATTTCTCCCAATTTAGGACGAGGTTTACTTTTACGCAACGTTCTAGTACCATTTCTAAGTTTTGTAAGCATCCTTCAAAACTTTGTCCACATACCGAGAAATCGTCCATAAACACTTCCATAATGTCGTCTATGAAGTCTGCAAAGATTGCCATCATGCATCTTTGGAAGGTTGCTGGAGCGTTACAGAGTCCGAACGGCATTCGGCGGTAAGCAAAAGTACCGTAAGGACAGGTGAATGTAGTCTTTTCTTGGTCATCAGGGTGGATTGGAATTTGGAAAAATCCTGAGTAACCATCTAGATAGCAGAAATATGAATGTTTGGCTAATCTTTCCAACGTTTGGTCTATGAAGGGTAGCGGGAAGTGATCTTTGCGCGTAGCCTTGTTAAGCTTCCTATAATCAATACACATCCTACTTCCAGTCACAACTCTTTTTGTTATTGATTCGCCTTTTTCGTTTTTAACTACCGTGACTCCTCCTTTCTTTGGTACGACATGAACTGGGCTAACCCATTCACTATCGGAGATCGGATAGATGATTCCTGCATCTAGTAATTTCTTTACTTCATCTCTGACTACAGTGCTCAGGATGGGGTTCAGTCTTCTCTGATGCTCTCAAGAGGTTTTAGAGTCTTCCTCTATTGTAATTCGATGCATACAGATCGAAAGGCTTATACCTTTTAAATCACTTATGTTATAGCCTAACGCGGTGGGGTACTTCTTTAGGACTTCTAATAACTTTTCGGTTTCTGGTTGTCCTAAGTCGGCGTTGACTATCACTGGTCTTTTTAGTTCATCGTCTAGAAATTCATATCTGAGGTTTTTGGGTAGTGTTTTAAGTTCTAAAGATGGGTTCTTCAGACCTGGCATATGGTTTGGGGTCAGTGCTAAGCTTTCGCTTAGGTTGTCGTCTTTATACGGTTTACGCCAATTGTCGTCTTCAGAAATGTCGGGTATTTGAATCTTTATTATTTCTGAATACGTGGTCTCTTCATTTTCAAGTTCTCTTATGCATTCGTCGATTTCATCTACTAAATAGCAGGTATCGTCTATTGTTGGTGCTTATAGGAACTTGGTGAGAATGAACTCTATCTTTTCTTCTCCTACTTCGAATGTTAGCCTTCCTTTCTTCACGTCTATAATGGCTCCGGCTGTAGCTAGGAACGGTCTTCCTAGGATAATTGGGGTTACAGTGTCCTCCTTGATGTCCATGATTATGAAGTCGGTTGGAATGTAGAATTGTCCTATGCGTATTGGAACGTTTTCCAGTATTCCGACGGGGTATTTTACTGATCTGTCAGCTAATTGTACGGACATTTTGGTTGGCCTGAGGTCTCCCATATTCAGCTTTTTGCATATAGATAAGGGCATAACACTGATACTAGCTCCTAAATCGCATAGAGCTTTATCTATTACGAACTTTCCTATGATGCAGGGTATGGAGAAACTACCTGGGTCTTTTAATTTAGGAGGCATGCGGTTCTGAATAATAGCGCTACACTCTGCAGTAAGTGTAACTGTTTCGTTATCCTCGATCTTTCTCTTATTCGACAGGATCTCTTTGAGAAATTTAGCGTATGACGGCATTTGAGTTATCGCTTCTGTAAAAGGAATAGTAATATTCAGCTGTTTAAGGAGCTCTACAAATTTCTTAAACTGTCCTGAAGTTTTAGAGTTTATTAGTCTTTGCGGATAAGGGATAGGTGGTTTATATGGCGCTGGAGGTGCTTGAGTTTTTTCACTTGTGGTATCCTCCTTCTCGTTGTCCTCCTTCTTCTCTAACTCGGATTCCTTTTCTGCTTGTTCAGTTGGTTTTTGTTGCATGGTTGAGTTTTCGGTCCTCGGATCGATCGGTTCGTCCAATTCTTTTCCACTTCTTAGTATCACAGCATTTGCTTGGCCTTTGGGATTCTGTTCGGGTTGTCCAGGAAATGTGCCAGCAGGTGCGGCAGCAGATGCTTGTTGTTGAGCCACATGTGATATCTGAGTTTCTAACATTTTGTTGTGGGTGGCTAAAGCGTCTACTTTTCCTGTCAACTGTTTAATTTGCTCGCTAGTGTGTATGTTTTGATTTAGGAACTCTTTGTTTGTTTAAGCTTGAGTTGCTATGAACTTTTCCATCATCAATTCGAGGTTCGATTTCCTAGGTGCATTCTGAGCAGCTGGTTTCTGATATCCTTGCGGAGCAGTAAGCATTTGCAATGCATTTTCGCTTTTGTAAGAAAAGTTTGGATGATTTCGCCAACCTGGGTTGTATGTATTTGCGTAGGGATTTCCTTGAGCATAATTTACCTGGTCTGGCGGGATTCCGGCTAGCAATGGGCATTCGGGTGCATTATGAGTGGTGCTTCCGCATAACTCGCAATTTGGAGTTACTGCAGCGACAGTTGCAGTGGGGTTAACGGTCAGACTATCAATCTTCTGTGCTAGAGCATCTACTTTAGCATTGAACTTTTCAAGGCTACTGATTTCGTACATCCCACCTTTTGTTGTGGTTTTCTCAGTTGGAGTGCGTTCACCTCCCCATTGGCAATGGTTTTGTGACATGTTTTCTATTAATTGATAGGCTTCATCGTATGGCTTATCCATAAGTGCACCGCCCGCGGCAGCGTCTATTGTCAATCTAGTATTGTATAGAAGCCCATTATAGAAAGTATGGATCGTCACCCAGTCTTCTAGACCGTGGTGAGGACATGTTCTCATCATATCTTTGAATCGTTCCCATGCTTCGTAAAGAGATTCAGTATCTTTTTGTTGAAATCCGTTGATTTGAGCTCTAAGCATAGCAGTTTTGCTTGGTGGAAAATATCTCGCTAAGAAGACGTTCTTCAATTGCTCCCACGTCGTAACAGAGTTGGATGGTAACGATTGCAACCATGTCCATGCTCTGTCTCTAAGAGAGAATGGGAAAAGACGAAGTCTTATCACGTCTGGAGTTACTCCATTTGCTTTCACTATGTCTGCGTATTGTACAAACTTCGTTAGATGTTCGTTCGGATCCTCAGTTGTATTTCCTGAGAATTGGTTTTGTTGTACAGCCGACAGCAATGATGGTTTCACCTCAAAGTCATTTCGGGTAATAGCTGGGGCAGCAATGCTACTTCTAGGCTCCATCTGAGATGGTGTAGTGTATGCCTTCAGCGGTTTGTTCGGAGGTCCTTCAGCCATCTCTGGTTCTTCTTCTTCTGATTTGGGAATGGGAGTGAGAGGTTCGGGAGTGTTATGTTTGAGTTGTTTGAGTTGGTACTCAATGATTCTACTTCTTAAATGTAAGAAGTGTTCTAGTTCTGCGACTGAAGGTTTAACGATATCGCTTTGCGGGCGATTTCTTGGCATACAATCGACAGAACTAGTAAAGGAAAAATGAAAATTGTTAACCTAGTCTATACGGCGTAACAGAAGGTTACACTATTGACTAAACAGGTCCCCGGCAACGGCGCCAAAAACTTGATCGCGACTTTCTATTTCTAATACAACTAACTGCAAGTACACAGTCTATCGCGTAGTAATAATAGATATTGATCCCACAGGGACTCGTAATCAAACTAGTGTTCTCGGGAGTTACTATGTTTAGCTAGGTAGAATATGTTTAAGGGAATAAGATTGTCACTAAAAAGGGAACTAAGATTACTATTTAGATTATAATTAATTGAATCGATACGTAGTAATTGTGTTCTTCAGGGATTTGATAAATTACTGGTGTATGAAATAGTTTTCACAGTTTATTTAAGCAGAAAATGGAGATTTGAAGACTCTCGTCTCACGATGGTTATTGACGCTAATCATAATCCTAAGGGCCAAACGTACACTTTCGTATCCCGTTCGGGGTTAAAATTATTTTTTGGAAATCTCTAAGTTCTAATTCATTTTAAAGTGCTTTCACTGTTATTAAAACCAATGCCTAGTGTTTACTATCTGACCTTACCACAACTTTCGCTTGTTGGTTCGTATCTTAGTTAATTTCCCACTTTCGTGGCAAAATTACTTTTAAATAAGTTCTCGCTTTCGCGACGAAGTTTATTCAGTGAATCAATTTTAAACACTCAGACCATAAATTACTTTTGTGAAAAGAAAGTTTTCAAACAAGAGTTATCAAATCCCATTCGAATTATTACTACATATCGATTACCTAAGTTTAGCTAGACATGGAATTGGGAAAAGCAAAATATAAATAAGAATAATAAATAATAAATTGCATTATAATAAAACAGAAGTCGATCAAAATGAAAACCTGTAAATATGCCAATTGGCCTTTGGGCAGATCCTCCACAGATGTTGGCAGGATTCTGGTCTTTAGTGCCAATTTGATCGTACAGTACAATAGCAATTACAAAAGAGAGGAAATGGGAATAAGGAAATGTAAAGGGAAATGAATACAAATAAAAACTGGAAAGTAAGTTGCTCTGGAAATTAAATTCGGCAGCACTTCGTGGTATGAATGCAACATACTTTTTGAAGTCCCCTGCTTCCCTTTTTATAGAAGTGGAATCCCAAAGGTTATCTCTGAGGATGATGAACCTTGAGGCAGATAATTTAGGGAGTAGTGGTCCACTTAATGGGAATTGGAACTGCTCTTTTGACGTGTAATCTGAGTGGGGCGTTTTTGCCTGCATGACGGTCGTCACAAGGTGTGACGGTCGTCACCCGTGTGACGGTCGTCATGAAGCTGTGACGGTCGTCACATCAGCAAAAACTGATTGTTGCGCTTTTCATTGTGTTTTCACTCCTTTTTCGTCCATATTTCATCTGAGATTTCTCCTTTTCTTCATGTTGCCTTGTTTAGACGTGATCGTTGAATACCTGCAAAACATCAGACAAATACACGGAAATAACCCGAAATCGGATCGAAAACGGTTAGACTTTAGTTGAATTATGCATGAAAATATCTATATAATTTCGTGTTATCATGTTTATGCTCTTTATGCAGCTGCTGGTTTGGGAACCTATGTAGAGGTACTTGTGCGAAAACAAGACACCGAATTCAATGTATGTTGTTACAATTCTTTTACTTTTCATTTTCACCCTTTTAGTACCATGTGAGCGAGCATCGATATCAAATATTGAGAAGTGATTATTTTGTGACAATAATATTGTAGTTGAATTTACTATTTTGCAGGTAATCGTAACTCTGAGCGAGCATCCAACTGAGTCTATCCATATACTTCATGTTGGAAAGATGAGGATCAACCATAAGTCAATGGTTTGTATATGTGCCACATTCTCTATTTTTATCAGTTCTGGTTTGTTGTTGTTTGTTTGATTTTGTGAAGTTCTTTAAGGATGATAATGTTAGTTTGTCACATGCTTGCATATATATGGAATGATAATGAGTATGAAGAGAAAGGAAGAGAGAAAATTGTTGACAAAAAGAGCCTGAGATCTTTTGGGACATGGACAATGGAGTTCCCTAAATCTAAACCTATCTCTAAAGTTCTAAGATGTGAGTCTCACTTTTGTTTATAAGCTTGACTTACTGATTTTTTTTTCTTTTTTCCGAATACATTACTTGAATATGTCGAAGACAAATGGGTTTGTGAGGGTTCTGGTCGAGCTTGTAGCTTAGGTGAAGAGACTGCTAGGAGATACTTGCGTGACATCGTTTCTGGATTAATGTATCTCCATGCTCATGTAATGTTGACTAAGTTTCTCTCTCACACCCATGCACACGTACACAAACGTATCATTATGCAGTAATAAACAACTTGCGAAACATCATACTGTTTATGTTTAATGCTCATACTTAGTCTTAAAATGCTTTGAATTATTTTTTGATCATGTTACTGAAATGTTTAACAATAGTTTTATTTGAAAAACAGAATATAGTTCACGGGGATATCAAGCCTGATAATCTGTTGATTACTCGTCATGGTACAGTAAAGATAGGGGATTTCAGTGTCAGCCAGGCTTTTGAGGTAATATGCAACTACTGAGCCTGAATGTTAATTTAAATACATTAAATAAAACCAAGCTATCACTTTACTTGGACAATAGTGTATCTTCACCTAACATTGTTTTCTTCGTGATACTGCAATATGATTTTTACCCCGCGTTCAAAAAATAAGAAATATGATTACTCAGATGATATGGAACTATGCAAGCTGATTGGTGCACTCTGATAGTACCTGAAATGAAACACCTTGCAGTGTTTCTGATACATTGTGACTTGAAGCCAGAGAATATTTTGGTTAAAAGCTATAGCCGATGTGATTCGAAGGTCATTGATCTTGGAAGTAGTTGCTCATAATTTAATTGAACTTATTACATTTAATGTGCAGATTGAAAAGAATAGAGGTGATAAAGGAGGGTTTGGTCTGTTATCATCAATGGGTTCTGGAAGAATTGAAAATAGCTTCAGTGATTTGAGCATATCTAGCACTGGATCTGGTTTTGGATCGAGTACTGATGTTGATTCCTTTTCTACCAAACCTAAAGGTTAGTTTTCCTAGATTCTCACAAATTCATCTAGAATGTTTGTAAATGTAACTACTTAGAATGGCAACAAATCATGCAGTCTCCAAGGCTGTGCTTTATTCTATGTCCAAATTATCATGTTTCGGAATTAAGAGTTATCTTTTCATTAATGTACCCTCCTTTTCTCTTCCTTAGGTCGGTCAACTGTGTCTGCTGCTGCTCCGCCAAAGGGTCTTGGTATGAAGCTTGGTAGATCTCAAAAGACAAATCAGTTTTTAGAATCATTGAAAGCAGAAGGTGAGGTCATTCTTGAAGATTTTCAGCCAAGACTTAGCCAGTCTCGGACAGCTGCCCCACCCCTTACCGATCCTGTCACTTTAACTGTTGAGGATAAATTAAATGTGACTCTGAAATGAGATAGAGGAGTTGGTAGTTTTGATGTTCAAGGCACATTGTCTCTGCAAATTCTTAACCAAGAAGATGGACAAATTCAAGTTCAGGTATTGTATACTTACTATCTTTCTCAAGCTGTGTCCTGTGGCTTGCATAACCAGGAATTTATTGACACGCAAAAGTTATAGTTGTGTTCCAGTTCTTTGATATTGAAAATTATTCAATTGTGGTATGATAGTAACATTCTTTTGGATGTCTCACTGGGATTTGTGATATGTGGCAGTTGTTTCAACAAGTTCCTTTGGGTTAATCCTATTTATATATTCTCTTCAATAACATTGTAATAAGGTTACTGTGAGGGAAGAGATTTGTGCTGCTGTGAGTGGTATTTTCACTGTAGATTAGTGCGGCTCCGACGATGTTTGTGTGCTCTGGGATACTGCTCTTTTACATTCTTTGTTCTACATTTTTCAAAATAAATATAATTGTTGAAATGGGAATGAAATAAATATGTCATAGATACGGTAAGCGATACGATAGCGTTGATGAGATAAAGCTTCGGTTTAAGATCTTTTCGGAGAATCTTGAACTTATCAGGTATACTAATAAGAGACGACTCAGTTACAAGCTCGGTGTTAATCGTATGTGTTATTGTTTTTTCTTTGACTTTCATTTTTTTTTGTTAGTTAGGTTTTGTTTGGATTTGACTGAGATTTTTGAGTTGAAGATTTTGCTGATTGGACTTGGGAGGAGTTTAAAAGTCATGGACTTGGTGCTGCTCAAAATTGCTCTGCGACTCTGAAGGGTAACCATAAGATTACTGATGCTAATCTTCCTGACGAGGTATATCAGCAACAACTACTATCAATTCTATGAATTGCTATGAATGAATTTAATAAATATGGAAACTGAATTGATATAAGTTTCAATTATTGTATTTTATCGAATGATTATCGGGATAGATGTGTCAAAGAAGTATATGTGTATCAATTAGTGTATGTGTTGGTGCTACTTATTTATAGTTTGGACGCATGATGTACCTTCAATATGAAGTTGATGTTGATGTATATAAACTCTATTATGTCTATTGTAGTTGTTGCTAGTATTTGATATTAATATAAAATGCTTATTGGGTTAGTTTCAATCCTAACACCAATTAATTTAAATTTTGGTTATTTTGTGATTGGAATCAGTGTTGTCGATGGCAGATAGCGGTCCATGACGGAAAGCCAAAATCCTGCCATATTGGCCGCTTTGCCGCGCCATTATAGCGGATTATAATTATGGCAAACTCAAACAGCCATGTATATCCGACATAGCAGTCATGGCGCCGCTATTTGATAACACTTTGGAATAAGTGCATGAAGATTAATGAGATGGATAAAACTGTGATTTTTGATAGAACACTATAAGAGTTTGATTCGTGTAGTCAATTCCACTTATTAGGATAAACTTGGTTGTTTTTGTGATTAGAATGAGTGTATTGCCTGATCATGTGATGTAACAGTGTGTGTGTGTGTGACCATGGAAGGAGATTGCTTCCTATGTGTTACCATTAATTTCATGACACTCAACTGAATTTTCACGTTTCTTTCCTCAATTACTATAGGAGGAGCTTTGTATAAATTTGTTTTCTTTTTATTCTTGTGTGCAGAAAGACTGGAGGAAAGAAGGTATAGTCGGTGAAGTTAAAGATCAAGGCCACTGCGGATCATGCTGGACATTCAGGTTGCTTTCTGACTGTGAGGAACTTTTTTAGAATTATTAGAATCTTTGTGAGTAGGTTTATTTGAAAATTCTGAAGACTGAGTGCTGGAGTTGTCATCTTAACTTCTTGAAACCCTATCCTCTGGTCATATAAGCAAGCTGTTATTTTAGAATTGCACAAGCAAACTTAACATTATTTCTTTTGTTCAGTGTCTTTGGTTCACTTTCTTAATTTGATGTATTTAAAATTCCACCCACACGGGCTTGTGTGTAGTTCCATGTTATCATATCTCTAACCATAACACTATCCTCTGCAGCACAACTGGAGCGTTGGAATCAGCTTACACACAGGCATTCAGAAAGAATATCTCTCTTTCTGAGCAGCAGTTAGTGGAATGTGCTGGTGCTTTCAATAACTTTGGATGGAGCGGTGGATTGCCGTCACAAGCCTTTGAATACATTAAATACAATGGTGGCCTTGAGACAGAAGAAGAATATTCCTACACTGGCAGTAATGGTCTCTGCAAATTTACATATGAAAATGTTTCTGTTAAAGTCCTTGGCTCTGTCAACATCACCTTGGTAATAATGCGTTTGATTATTAATTTACCGCTTGATGTGTGTGTTAACTCTACCCTAGCTAGCCTTGGCTAAGTTAATTACTTAAGTTGGCTAAGCTATTAAGTATATATTAATGTTAGTTGGGGGTTGATTTGTCGGAAACAATTCCGAGCACCACCCTCATTTGCAAATTCCCTTTATTTTCTCTGTTGATCATCTATTCACATTATGTGATCATATTGATAACTGTAATGTTGCCTTGCATTTGCTCTGCAGAAGCATGGCAGAATCAGATCACTCAAACCTCAACTTCATCTATATATGATTTTCTAATTGTGTTTAATTTTTATTCGGTTGTAGGGTGCTGAGGATGAATTGAAACATGCAGTTGCTTTTGTTTGGCCCGTTAGTGTGGCATTTGAGGTCGTCCATCAATTTAATATTTTATTTATTATTATAATTGTATAATTTAATATTTTATTTATTGTTATAATTGTATTAATTTAAAATGACTGTAACAGATCTTTCAATATTATATCAAGTGGAGTTCATATGATAATAAGAAATTATCATTCAACTGTATTAATTGTGAAATTGTGATGAAATTAAAGGTTTCAGGTTCGAAGAATGGTAGATGAAGAAAATTGTAATGTGATTAACTCTTCAAATTATTATTTTATTTTATTTTAACTTTTTTATACATATTTATAGTAGCAGTAAAATATTACAATGTTAGATAATTTTATTATTTCATTTATTATAAATTTTGCAATTTAACATTAAGAAAAAAATAACACATAACATTGAACTATTATAAAATTGGATAATGTTTTTTTTTTGTTGCCGTTTTTGCTTTCTTATGCTTCCACGTCACTTGCCTTTTTTGCTTTCTTCGAATAAAAAAACATACATAAATACCGCTCTTAATGTGCATTTGAATATAATTCAACTATCAACCTGTTTAATACTATATTTCATTCTTTTTCTCATACCCGTACGGACGCACGGGTCTTCTACAAGTTTAGACTAAAAAACACAATACAAATTTGCACCAGATGAATTGACACTACCATTTAAATCATATACACTAACGCCAATTGAATTGGCAATGCCATGTACAGACGTCAATTCAATTAACACCGCCATTGAAAATATAAATTAACATCACTATTGAAAATATAAATCCAGTCGTCAATTCGCCAAACGCCACCAATGCGTTTTAGAAAATTTTGTTTAAAAGTTGGATAGTTTGAGACTATTTTTCAATGATGGATTATTTTAAAAATATTTTTTAAAAACAAAGTTATTTGAATAAAAAATTCTTGAAAGCGCATGCCCTTCCCCCAAAAACACCCAAAAACAAAGGGTAAGTGCAAGAACAAAAAAACAAAACAGGAAAACGAGTAAATAATATATTTTTTATTTAAAAAATAAACAATGGGATTAAAAATGTGCTCAAATAATGATACTAACATCACATAATGCCTTCAACAATTCTAATCTACCAAAATGAAATAATTTAACTTATTTAACTTGACACATAAATTACACAATGACTGATTTGTAACTTCCTATAATCTTCAACAAAATATTGCAGAAATGACCCTATCAGATCCATTCAGAGTCTTCTTTTCTTGGGCTTTATAGAGCTAGCAAAGACATTCCAACCTAAAAGGCATGGCGTGATAAACTGTGTACAAAAGCAACAAAATTACAATATTAATCAAGTTGAATGCATAATTGGCAATATGCATTTACTCAAACAAAAAATTTAATGTCGATTTAAGGCATTACATGGCTTTGATGAATGAGTTGAGTACAATGATTATTAATAACTACAAAATATAGACCTAATAACTGATCACATATTTTGCATGAAAATTTACTGCATGAAATAGATTTGATTGCTTCTACTATGGACTAATCTATGGTATAATAACAGATAACTTAAAACGAGTTCTGCTACAGAAAAAGCTATTCTAAAATAAGCTTGTTTCAAAATAAGTTAGGTGATATCTCCCTTGAACTTAGTAAATTTACAAAGCAGTTGAAATCAAAACAAAAGTAGGGGAGATCAGAGATGGGGAGAGAAAGAGAAAGAGAGAAATCATACACTCAAAAGTGAATTGAAAACTGCAAACTGAGCTTTTGTGACAGGGATAAAGATGTTTTCGTTTATGTTCGCGGGTTTGTTTATAACACCTTCAAAAATTGACATAACAAAGTCAGAATTGAAGTAAATATTGCAACGTTTAGCTAGAAAATCAATCCAAGAGTATATATTAGTTACTACAGTTTTTGCAATGGAACGAAGTAAAATCAAATTTATAAAATAACTAACGAAAGTTTATGAAGAAAGAATATTACTTAGGTTAAACATGTGGCCAGAACCGTCATGAAGTGGCACCACCCTCAAATATTTTCCCACTTTACCTTCATCACTGCATAACAAGACAATGTGCCAAATGCCTTAAGATATAAAATCACAGCAAAGACAGTTGAGCACGTGAAACGATTCAGTTAATAAGCATGAATCTATATGTATGGTCATATTAAATATAAAATCATAAAATCACGGCAGAGACGTTGATTAGGTGAAACAATACAGTTAATATGCATGAATCTATAAAAGGGTCATTCATTACAATAATTAGCAGGGTAGGGAGAGCACAGAACTACCTTGTTCCCAAAAAAGGGTCATGATAAAATTCACCAGTCTCCTTTGCACCAAGGTTGATTAGAATTCCAATTTCTCCCACTGACAGCGAAAATAACTGTGTACAACCAAAGACGATTTACATTATGTTTTAAACTATAAAATTGCAACTAAATTCCACTGAATCACAAATTTCAATGAAATTAGAGATTTCAATTTTGTTATTGATGCAAGGGAGGCTCATCACTTATGGGGCTTAAAAGCACACAAAAGATCCAACGTGTAGGAGGAACCGAACGAGACAAGAAGGCAATGTACGCAACAAAACTAGACTTGTTAATATAGTCTTTGTGGATCGGGACTAATTAAAAATGCTTACATAAAAGCAAATTCACGGACAATTCTATCAGTTGCTACTTGTTAGCAGTAAGATAACTCGATAACAGAAATTATTTTCAAAATGTACTATACAAACTATTTGATAACGCGTTTAACCAAAGATAATCCAAGGATCATTCAAAAACAAAAATAGACATTCCTTAACTTCATCATACGTAAGCACAAAACAAACTCAGATCTGCATAAATGATATTTCAGGTTATTAAACTTTGAGAGTCTACTACGTAAACTCGTACAGTCTTCCTTAAGCTGACTCATAGACTTGTAATAATTACATACCAAAAAATTTGTGAAACATAATTTAATTATACCTGCATAATAAATATTAAATATTGGGTTAAATATGTTTGTGGTCCTCCTAAATATCTCAAATTTCGTTTTTAACCTCTTAAAATATTACCTTCATAATGTTTCTCTTGAAATTTTTCATCCACACTTTTGGTCCCTAATATTAAAACCGTAGCTAGAACCATTGCTAATTCAGTCGCTAAGTTGCAGGAGAGACCAAAAGTGTGGATGAAAAATTTTAGGAGAACCATTCTTAAAGAAAAATATTTTGAGAGACTAAAAACTAAATTTGAGATATTTAGGAAGACCACAAACATATTTATCTCATAAATAAATAACATTTTAACATAGTACAAAAGGAATGACATAGCAACACAATCTAAATGTATTTTATCTTTTGTTATAAATAGAGCTTATTCATAAGCGCTTATTTTGTTAAGCACTTGTGTTATAAGCAGCAAAAAGTTGTTTATTGACATGCCTCCAACGCCAAGTTATAATAGAAGAACCATAAGTCACCTGTTTTTTTCCCCAATCATATTTGAACGGAAGAGCAGAAGGAACAAATTTGAGCAGCACACAACCTTGTCTGGATATCGTGAATGCCCCGGACTACAAAAGCACATAAAAAAAATATCATAATCAAACACTAGAATATTCAAATTCCATAAAACTATACATTATAAGCTATCTAGTACGGACACCATTGAAAAACGATGTGTCCGTGTCTTGGTCGGGCACTTGCACCGTAATTATGTTTAATTTATTCATTTTTTAAAATTATTATTGGTGTTGCAGTGTCAGTGCCGGGTCGTGTTTAGAATGTCCGTGCTTCATAGATTATAAGTAACTTGATCAATCAACATACATTTAATGAAGTGAATTTGGGAGGTCTGGGGGCCACAGTGAGTACACCTTTCCCATTGTAAACTGAATGGCGAACATAAACCCTAGCTGGCAATTCTCTAACTGAACAAAAAAAATCAAAATATAACATTATGAAAGTAAAATAACATAGTGTCATCACGATGATGAAACAACATTCATGATCAATTTCTTAACTAACTTATTATGTCACAAAAAAACGTGAGTACCTGGTGATGGAGAACGTTGAGGACGTTGAGGCGGTGGTGAAGGAAATGGTTTCAGTTTCGGTTTCGGTTGTACAAACTCTAGGTATTGTGGAAGATTGGAGCAGAAAGTGGGACCCACGCACCTCGAAGAAATGGATTTCTTAGAAGTGATTAAAGAGTGGTTTGAGACTGAGATTGGGTTGGTGACAATGGCTGTACAGGATTGTGCCAACAAGTCCATCTTCTTCTATTACTCTCTATCTGTTTATGTTCTGTTATGATTTATCTTTTGGTCTCAAGGGAAAAGATTTTTGACTACTATGTTAGTTAACATTTATCGGAGGAAATTTACATATATCTTAGATCGAATATTTATATTATAATTTTTATAGTATAGTAACATAATTATTTATTTAATAAAAAAAGTCTGGATTCTCCCTGACCTTTCAAGATTTTTCTCTATTCCCTCATTAAATCCAGTCAACTTAAAAGATGATGTGTCATTAATATTAATATGTATGTAATTTTATTTTAAATCACTTCCACGTTTGTAAATCAATAAGGATAATGTTTAAATTACGATTTTTTTTTAAAATAGCAATGTTATATAATTTAATTTAAGCTTTTAAAAAAATTACCAAAATGACAAACTTTGAAATTCATCCAGCAAGCATTCCTCAAATGGTTTGGCAAATTATTTAAATGGAATGGCGAATTAGGCCATTTGAAAATTGGTCAATGTGTTGTCGCCACATGAATGGGCGAATGTGGCTAATTTTTAGGGTTTCCAATTTTTTTTGGTTTTTTTATTTTGAATATTAAACTATTTTGATTATTTTTATAATTTTAATTTAAGTTTTAAAACATTTTAATGTTTTTATATTTTGATTATCTTTTATATTATTAATAAACTTAAAAAAATTAGGTTTAAATGTTTAAACTCCCCTTATATATTTATGGGGTGGCTTTTATCAATGGATGTATAGTCATTCCAGTGGTAATCACTTTGTCACCAAATGCGACATTCACCTTATTAGCCTGGGTTCGATCCCTGAGGAGTTAAATATGCTTGTAGGCCGACCTTTCTTCTTTCTGCGCATCAAGTCATTATGCCAAACAATTTTGCCTTCGTATTCCGGCCAATAGTCTTCCTGGCGCGCCTTTGAACAAGCTGCTATGACATGAGAGCAGTTAACTATGCTTGTAATAGAATGAAATTTGCAGTTAACTATGCTTGTAATAGAATGAAATTTGCTATGAATCAAATGAAAGTTGCTATTGAATTAAAGGGACATGGTTACATATGAAACTATGATTTGCTGCTTGATCCCACGTTAGGACATGTCGTACGATTGTGTCCTGGTTGCCGACACAAACTACACAATCTCACTACTTATCCAGGGTATCCATCTCTGTTCGTATGCGCGTGCTATTAGGCCGACCTTTCTTCTTTCTGCGCATCAAGTCATTATGCCAAACAATTTCGCCTTCGTATTCCGGCCAATAGTCTTCCTTTGCCACCACCTGAAAACTGCATGAGTAGACATTGCATAGACTTATGACTTGGTGAACTGCAGAAAGAAGGTTGGTTGGGTCCTGGCGCGCCTTTGAACAAGCTGCTATGACATGAGAGCAAGGCATACGGAATGCTTGAAACTTTCCACAATCACATCAGCTTTTATCCAATTCAACATGATAACATCCCCTGGGCCTTCCTTCATTGTGATCTATAGACTCGGCAACACTGAACCAACCAGCTGTACGGTCAAAAATTGTGACCACGTGGGTGTTGGCTTTGGCAGCTTCGTTTTTCATGAATTTCATTGCAGTATCATTGTACAGCTGACCCGATTGTAATACCGAACCCCACTTTGCACGTCTGCTATCAAAGAGTGATCTCATCCTAAAATAGGTTGCCTTTACCAAGGCAGTTATTGGGAGGTTTCGAATTCCCTTGAAAACAGAATTGATTGACTCGACGAGGTTGGTTGTCATGTGGCCCCATCGCACCCCGTTGTCGTATGCCCGCGTCCATTTCTCCCTATCAATGCCATCAATCCATCTTAATGCATCTGCGTTGTTTAGTCTGATCTCGTCACGGTAGTATCTGAATGTTGGTTCATTTAGTGCATACCCCGTGTTCACAACCTTCTTCCGCAACGTCCTGTCTTTGATTTCCCTCATGAAATTTTGGGCAATATGCCTTATGCAATAGACGTGGGTCGATGGAGGATCCTGCCAACCGTTTTCGTGGTTGTTGTATGCACTCTCGATGGATGGGTGTCGATCTGAGATCAAACATAAGTTAGGTTGGGGGGACATGTAAGAGCGTAGGTTTTTTAAGAAAAAACTCCAACCCCCAGCAGTTTCCCCTTCAATTATGGTGAAGGCTATCGGGAAAATGTTGTTGTTCCCGTCTTGTGCCACAGTCATCAGAAGTGTGCCCTTATATTTCCCGTATAGCCAGGTTCCGTCAATTTGAATTATAGGTTTACAAAATGCAAACCCTTTGATGCATGGTCCGAACGCCCAAAAGAATCTGTGGAAAATTCCATTTCCAGCAACATAACTCCCGTCTGGTGTACAAGCAGGCATCGTCTCCAATATCGCAACAGTTCCTGGAGAGTAGTGTTTAAGGGCTGCCAGGAATTTAGGAAGTTCCTTGTACGACTCCTCCCAATTTCCAAACACCATTTCAACAGCTTTATTCCTGGCTATCCAGGCTTTTCGTTACGAAGGAGTGTAGTTGTACCTTTGTACCATATGTGCAATTATGTTGCTCACCTTCAAAGATGGGTTGTCGCTAACGACTGACAGAATCTCATCACAAATCAATTTAGAGTTGAGTTTGCGATGGTCTTGAATCGGATTCGAGATTATACAACTGTGGGACGGACCCA
This sequence comes from Lathyrus sativus, assembly GCA_963859935.3. Lineage (NCBI taxonomy): Eukaryota > Viridiplantae > Streptophyta > Magnoliopsida > Fabales > Fabaceae > Lathyrus > Lathyrus sativus. Next base: position 22,367,240 of record OZ012736.1, read on the forward strand.
TTGACCCTATCTTCTAGGAACCGCTTCTCTTCCTGAAAGATGCTGTTAATTTGAACGGGCACTCCTCGTTACGACAATAGATCATATACCGCGTTGGATTTGAGTGATCTACTCTGTAATCGGATGACAACTCCATGTGAAACTGTTTGATAGCCCGGACACAATCTTGTTTCGTACAAAACTCGTCACCCTCTTTAAGTTGCCCTTGTGTTGTGTAGTTGGGGTTGTAGAAAACATCCGTTGGAGGTTCATCATCACCTAAGGTGATATTTGTCATGTGTTGTGGTGGACAATAGACATTGCCAGGTTGAACTTCATCCTCCGGATTATTCACCATCTCGTCAACAATGACTTCAGTTGCTTCTTCTTCTTCGTCAACGACATTGACTTCAGGATGTTCTTATTCAGAATCGCAAAAAACTTGTGACGATTCAATTTGCCGAGATAGTTGTTGTTGTTGTAACGTAACGTATACCATGATTTCTGAGAACCCTGAATACTCGTGAGTGCGGAACATGTTACACACGTCTTCATCATCTCACACCTTTAAAGGAAAAAATTTGCACGAATCAAGTCCGCCAAAGAATACTGGGTTTTTGTATATTATTTGGCCAACTAGACCGCACTGCAGTTTTTTTTCTATTCTTGACTTCAGGTGTAAAAAATTAGACCTTCTGTCAATTAAAAATCTTGTAACCTCCGTGTTTCTGAAAGTGTATCCCAAGACCTCACATTCGAAAACTTCACCGTTCATATGAGCGGAAATCATGTATTGTGGTGTTTGAGACATTGTGGAAATTGTGGTGTTTGAATAATGGAGTGTTTCAATGTTTTAGTGTTTTAGTGTGTTTGAGTTTCTTGAGTTTCTTGATAAAGGCTTTATAAAATGGGCTTAATGTTTTTGCGTGTTTCTGAATGTTTGAGTGTTTGATAAAGGCTTTATAAAATGGGCTTAGTGTTTTTGCGTGTTTCTGAATGTTTGAGTGTTTGATAAAGGCTTTATAAAATGGGCTTAGTGTTTTTGCATGTATCAGTAAAGTTCTGCCTTTCACTTGTCCCGTCTGCTCTATAATCAATGACATGCAAAGTTCTGCATTTACATGTGATGTTCAAGTCAGGAATCTTTGCCTGCCTTTCATTTATCACGCATGCTCCATAATCAATAACGTGAATAGCAGACTTGATATGAAGCGACAATACAAAGTTCTACATTTACATGTGATGTTCAAGTCAGGAATCTCTGCCTGCCTTTCATTTATCACGCATGCTCCATAATCAATAACATGAACAACAGACTTGATATGAAGTGACAATGCAAAGTTCTGCATTTACTTGTGATGTTCATTTATCACGCATGCTCCATAATATGAACAAAGTATAATATGGAAAATAGTATAATATGAAATAAATCACACTACGATGAATAAAAATATTATATGCAATGAAGGAACCACAAAACGTTTAATGAAAAATATTATATAATATGATGAAATAAATCACACTACGATGAATAAAAATATTATATAATATGATGAATAAAAATATTATATAATATGATGAATAAAAAATCACACTATGCAATGAATGAACCACTGTATGATTAGACGAGACAGTGAAGGAATCTCCTTTTTTCACATGTGATATGCATCCCTACATTGACCATGCAGGCCTACGAGCATCTGCTTTCTGCATGCAACAGGAGTTGATTAGACGGGACACTGCATTACAATAAATGCCATGCAGCCTGTTTGATTAGACGCTACACTGAAGGAATCTCTTTTTTCGCATGTGATCTGCATCCTTTTACAAAAAATACACTGCATTTACACATAGCTGAAGCCAAGTGCTCAGCATGCACTCACACAACACATATCTCACGCCAAGTGTCAAGCATGCACTTACACCATATCCACTCTTGGAATATAAATATGGGGTATTTACCCATCAAATTCTACTCACACTTAAAGTCTCCTACTCTCAAACTCGCAAACTCTCAAAGTCTGAAACTCTTAAACTTTCAAACTCCCAACTCTCGACAATGTCTCTACTAACCATGGGTGATTCTCACAGAGGGACGGCTGAAAACATCGCTGAGTTTGTAAGTCTTTTGTTCATGTCTATGTTTTACCATTTTGTCTAAAAAAACTATAGTAATTTTACTTCTTCTCTAACGTAACCTTCATTATTCTGCAGGATGTGTCAAGGTTTCGGTGTCGTGTGCATGATTACATACCACACGACCCGCTCATTACGAACTATCTTATTCATTGTGGGTTTAGGCCTTTGATCGAAATCAAATCTTACTCCCTCGACACCAAATTTATTCTAGCGTTGTTAGAACGCTGGAGACCGGAGACACATACATTTCACCTTCCTTTTGGTGAGTGTACTGTGACTCTTCAGGATGTTTACATGTTGCTCGGCCTACACATTGATGGTAAGGTCGTCAACGGCAAAGTTGGTGTCCCTGACCGACTTTGTGAAGATTTATTGGGCGCCCCTCTTTGTAAGGACGGACCTCAGGCGGCAAGCGAGGGCCGCCCGAGGGGTCAGGGTATTAACTTAAAATACCTGAGAGAACAATACAACCGTATTATTTTAACGGATGATAGCACCGAGTATGAGAAAATACTCAAAACTCGGTGCTATATTATGATTTTATTTGGGCACTTTTTATTTCCAGACGGCACTGGAAATACAATCCATACTATGTATTTACCATTATTGGGTAATATTAACAAAGTGTGTGAATATAGCTGGGGATCAGCTGTCCTCGCCCATCTATATAGCGCACTTTGTAAGACTTCCAAAAAAAATTCTTGTACTTTTTTTGGTTGTGCTTATCTTTTGCAAGCGTGGGGTTGGTCGAGGATGCCAATGCTTGCTCCAATAAACAGGAATTCTTTTACGTTCCCCTACGCAAACAAGTAAGTATCTTTTCAAGATTATTTAGCAGCTACATATTCTATTTGAGTTAATAATTTCTGACTTGTGTTTATTTTTTTAGGTGGTCTGTACCCGGGATGAATTATCAGAAATGTTCAAGGCACTCTATAATTCAATACCGCAACCTAATCGACCACCTTGGGCCAAACGATGTAAGCTATTTACCATAAAATTTTTTAATGTATATGCATAAACTTCACAGACTCTGTCTAACTTAATTTTACAACTATATTGTAGTTTGTCTGGATGCTGTACGAGGGTCTCGACCACCAGCCCAACCCCGACGATGCCGCTGTGTGGACATCAAAGACACCTATAATTAGGTTCACTACGGTGGAGATGCACCAAAGTGACCGGGTGAAACTTCAATTTGGGATGCATCAAGATATTCCAGATGCTCCCGTAGACTTGGGGAAGTGGCATCAAAAGCGGGTAGACGCACAGTGGATGGTTGGTGATTGGAAGGAGTTTGCAAAGGAGTTGCGTGTACACTGGAAAAGAAGAAGGCAATACGTCTTAACCGACAGTATTGTGCACGGGGCTAGGCCAAGTCTTCAATATATGACTTGGTTTAGGTCTGTCACGACATCCCAGCCTTTCCTGTCCCAGCCAACCTATTTGGCCGATCCAAGGGAACACGATTCTTCATCATACCCACAAATACCAACAGACACCCCTATCAACAACAACCACCATACGAAAACCAATCCATGCCAACATATACCCCCTATCAACAACAACCACCTTACATGCCACCAACTCAATCTCAGCCTCAACCATCTTACCAGTACAGCCCTGATATGTCTTTTGATCCTACCCCTGCCACCTGTAGCCTGGACAACTCACTTGACCCTACCCCTCTAACTACACCTCCAACCACCCACTATTTGACTACCACACCCCACAACAACCAACACACCTAGACCAACCCAACTCCATGTACACTTTCGGACAACTATACCGTCCATACTCCACCCACCATCCCCGACAATCGTACGAAAACATGGGCATTGGCCTTGACTACGGAAGCGCATGTGACATGGGACCTCCCGGCTACTGGGGTCAAATGATGCAAACACTATCTGATGTGTCGGAGCCGTCACAACCATACCCTCCTCCACAACTCAACACACAGAGACCGGACACACCACAACAACCTCGTCGCAACACGCGTCCCCCCAATGTGGCACCGGTGGTCACTTGGATAGAGCCGATCATTAGTGTTTTTTTGTTTGTAATTTTCAGAATATTAATATTTTTGTTGATGTATTTTTACTTATATTATAAATTAATATATTTTCTTTTTATGGTTACTAATATATTTTAATTATATTAATATTATTTATATTATAAATTAATATATTTTATAGTTACTAATAATAATATTTTAATTATATTAATATTATTTATATTATAAATTAATATATTTTATAGTTACTAATAATAATGATATTAAAATCAAAAAACAAATAAATTTTTAAAACTTTAAATATATGATAAAAAATACAAGAAAAACGAAAAAAATTGGAAACCCTAAAAATTAGCCACATTCGCCCATTCACGTGGCGACAACACATCGACCAATTCCCAAATGGCCTAATTCGCCATTCCATTTGGCGAATGCCTTGAAACAACATTTTAACTAATTCGCCAAACCATTTGGCGAATGCTTGCTGGATGAGTTTCAAAGTTTGTCATTTTGGTAATTTTTTTGAAAGCTTGTTTTATTTGGTAATTAAATTATATAACATTGCTACTTTAAAAAAAAATTCTCAAATTACCCCAAAGCAAATCTAACACTTTAAGGGTATCTCAAAGAACAGAATCCCTAAAAATTATAGTTGTGCATTTCTTATTCGTTTCACACCCTAAAAAAAAAGAATAGTTTTTACATTTTTCACTCTCATTCATTATTGCATCTCAATTTTAAAAAGGATAAGTTCTTCTGACATCTCATTAACGTTCGTCGACTGCGTTTTTATATTTTATTGTTGCATTAGTGGTATAAATAAGGTACGATTCTTTTAACTTTGTGTGATTTTCAATGGTCCCAAACATAATGTGTCAGTTTTTGGGTAAACTTTGTGGTTAAACTTCGGTTAGTTTCATTTGCAAAGTTAAGTTACGTTTTCACTTTGTCGGTAAACTTTGGTTAGTTTCATCAAAATGTGCATGTTAATGTAATTGCATACATGGGCTTATTTAGTGTGATATTTCACCACGGGGGGAACTTTATTCACGACTAGCACACATTTTACAGAGGAGGTAGTGAAACCATTGTAGAAGGGCAAGATCCTAACAAATGGATTTTTTTTCAAGGTTGTTAACTTAGTTAAAGAGTAGGGACATAATGGATTCAAAGTTTGGAGAAAGATACCAGAACTTGATGAAGGGTTTGTTCATTTCATTGGTGATGTACAAGTTGAATAAATTGCTAATCACAGTCTTGAAAAAAATGTTGATGGTCAAATATTGGTTGATCATGGTGTTAAAGACATGTTAAGCAAGGTGTTAAGGCCGAATGTTAATCAATTCAGTTAAGGTATTTATGATGTTACGGTAGTGATGATGTTAGAGGTGTAAGGCTTGACGATAGTGAAGAAGAACAAACTTGTGAAGGAGATGAAAGATTTGTGAAAATTGTAGTGGGAAGACCAACTCATGGTAATAGGGTTGAGGTAAATGGGAAGTCACTTAGATTCAAGGTAAAGGGTACCAAAAAACCAAAGAAGAGACAATCACCATCCAAACTGAATATGTTTGTTTTTGCAAGAACTATAGGCGATTATTTAAAGAGGAATCCGAATAATGTTGGAAGTCAAGATGTGGAGAATGAAAGTGAAGAGTTGGAAAGTTCAGACCCTGATGATAGTGGCAATGAAGAACATCCTAAGTATGAGAAGTTTAGAGGAGAGTTGTTGAACAAAGACTTATTATTTAAACTAGGTATACAATTTAATTCTTTATCTGAATTTAAAGATGCAACAAAATAATATACAATGTCGTGGAGAAATGTAGCTGAGTTAAAGAAGTAGTGCCATGGAAATACTGTGAAAATTAACACCGAGAAAATATTACCAACTCTTCCACCAAGATTTGGGAAATTATATTTTTGCTTTGAAGGTTGTAAGAAAGGTTTTACTAAATGATGCAGACCTTTCATTGGAGTAGATGGGTGTCACCTAAAAACACAATATGGTGAGCAATTATTGATAGTTCTTGCTATGGATCCAAATGACCAGTACTACTATTTGGCTTTTGGTGTAGTGGAGACTGAAACAAGGGATAGTTGCAATGGTTTTTACAATTACTTATTGAAGATATCAGTGTAGACAGAAAGTATGTTTATATCTTAGATAAGCAAAAGGTACAATCTTAAAATTAGTTTCCTGTTTTTTTATGTACGTGTTAAACATGATACATTTGTTGGCTGATTTTGTGTTTGTGCAAATGGCACAGACTTATGAGTGTATTTGATGAGATGTTTGAACAAATTAAGCATATAATATGTCTAAGACATTTGTGTGCCAATTTCAAGAAGAAATTTGGTGGTGGTGCTGCAATTAGGGACCTTTTGATGGGGGCTGCCAAAGCTACCTACTTTCAAGCTTAGGATAAAAAGATGAATGAATTTAAGCTACTGGACAAGAAGGCATGAGAATGGTTGATGGGAGTACCTACCAAGCTATGGAGTAAACATTCTTTTAGCTTTTACCCAAAGTGTAATGTCTTGATGAACAACTTGAATGAGTCATTTAATAGTACTATATTACAAGTTAGGGATAAACTAATACTCACAATGTGTGAGTGGATTAGGAACTAAGTAACAGATATAGTTACTAGCAGTTTAGTTAAGCTTGACAAATGGAAACATAAAATCATGCTCATTCCTAATAAAAAATTAGATAAATAAATTCTGATTAGTGCTCAGTGGCTGCCAACATGGAGTATGAGTGACATGTGGCAAGTTCATCATCCATATAATAGACTTTAGTTTGTTGTGGATCTTAGAAAAAACTTGTACATGTTGCTTTTAGGACCTAGTAGGGATACCTTGTAGACATGTTGTGTCTGCTATGCAATATCAAAATTTAAACCCAAAATAATATGTTGATTCATGTTATATGAGGGAGGCTTATAAAATATTTTATGAGAACAATATAAGTTTAATCAATGGTATGGACATGTGACCAGAAGTCAATGTTGAAGATATGTTACCACCACATTATAAGAAAGGTCTATGTAGGCCCGGGAAATTGAGGTTTATAAAGCATGATGAGACAGGGTAATGGATGACAAGGCCTGATGCAGCTTATAGATTTGGCCAAAACTTTAGGAAATTCTAAAGCACTGAACAAGATCCCTTGCATTGGAAAGAAATGCACTTGTTATTGATTCTTTAGTATTTTTATTAATTGTTTAATATTGTTGTTGATTGTTTTGTGTCATTCTGAATGTGTGTAGAGGAAAACGCCAAGGACCTTTGCCTCGTCAACTGCTGCTGAATGGGTTTCATTGACTACTCATGATGATTCAGATTTAGATGCAATGATTGAGGGGATGATGCCATAATTTGAAGATCAACCATCTCAAGATCTATAATCTCAAGTATGTAACCCTACACATCTTGTTGAGCAAGTTATTCCCAACCCTAACACTTTAATTAAGGTGAAGAAGAAATAGGCTCATAAGTAGAAATGACCTAAGTAGAAGAAACAGTCACATAAGAAGAAAGAACTTGAGCATAAGAAATAGGCTGAAAAGAAACAACCAACTGAGAAGAACAAACAAGTTCAAAAGAATAAACAAGATGGAAAGAAGAAACCTCAAGCACCTAAGAGGAGTAGTGATAATTTGAAAAGTGTTTGGAGGTCTAAAAACAATGTTGGGCCTGGATCAACTTCAGATGCACCATTGCTAATTGGTGGAGAAAATGAAGACCCCAAAATTGGTACCCGTATGAAGAAAACTAAGTCATGGGATGAAATTTCAAGGCAAATGACTCAGTAGTGATTATTATCAAATAGTTTGTAATGCTTATTAGACAATTGTAATTCAAGAACATCTCTTTTATGCACAATATGTGCTTATTTTTGGAACATCTCAATTATGCATAATATGTGCTCATTTTGGATCATAATGTAATGCACAATATATGATCAATTTAGATCAACATGTAATGAAATTTATGTTATGTTATGCTATCATGGAATTGTGTTTACTGTAATGTATTGTTGTCTTCGTTTTAGTATGTTAACATTAGTTTACTATAATGTATCTGTGTCATCAATTTAATATGTTTAGTGGAACTAAATAAACCAGATAGATGCAACAAAATTTATGTCCAAACTATGTCAAAAAGTTACTGCAGTAAAATAAACCAAATAGCTGCAATAAAAGTTATGTCCAAACTATGTTACAAAATTACTGCAACAAAATAAATCAGATATACTAGATAAACCATTAATGTCAACTTTTTGAAGGTGAGAAAATACTTAGAAGGGGGGTTGGATAAGTATGAAGATAAAAACTTAGAAGTAAAAACTCAAGTATTTTTATCCTGGTTCGTTGAACTCAACTACTCCAGTCCACCCTTTCTAGAGTGATTTGCCTTTCTCAAACAAGGACTTAATCCACTATTTAATCAACTGATTACAATAGTAAGCACTAAGAACAACTATTCAAAGTCTTCTCAAGAACTACTTATCCTAACTGGATCTTCTTAAGGTTTTCTTACAATCAAATGTAATAATAAATACAAGTGTTAAGATGCTTCTAATAAAGCTTTATCACAACTGTAATTTTTCACTTAAGATTAAGAACAAAGAAATAATTCTAACAAGAATATATGAGTTGTATGAGAGCTTTGATAATGAATTCTTTTCAAGTGTTTCGTTAACTGAAGAAGATGAGTGGAGACTTGCTTTTATAGGCACAGTGATCCAAGAGTTTTTCACGTTGAGAAGAGTGTACCAAAAGGTCTGAGTCTTTTTTTTGTCTTCACATTAAGTGACCTTTCCTAGAAGAAGAAAGCACAGAGAAATCCTTTTTGTATGTGTTCTTGTGTCTAGCATAAATAAGGAAAGAGTCGTTTGGAAATTCTAACGGACATAATCTTTGAATTCTTCTTCAACAATTTTCAACAAGAATCATCAGAGTCTAATTTGATCAGAGCCTTCTGATGTTCATCAGAGTTTTGCTGAATCAGAGTCTTCGCAGCAAGTGTGATTTTAACGTGTATAAGTTCAGAGCAGAGTTTTGGGTCAGATCCTCAGTACTGGCAGCGTTAGTACTATCAGAGTCTTCTGAAGTAACTATGCTTGAAAACTCTTCATACAAAATTATTCATTGGTTCAGATGCTTCTGGCTTGCTTCAGATTCTTCTGGAGCTTCTACTTCAGATTCTTCTTGAGGCAACGCTCAGGATCTTCTGATGGCAGCGTTCAGAATCTTTTAATGGATGCTTCTGACGCTTCAGAGCCTTGCATATTTCTTATGTTCAGATCTGATTTGCTTCTGGAGTGATATTTACTTTAATATCTGCAACAAACATTCTTAAGCAAATTTTAGAGTACATAATTATTAACTACAAAATTTCATAATAGTTATCATCAAAACATAGAGATATTATTAAGAACCAATCTGTGTTCTAACAATCTCCCCCTTTTTTATGATGACAAAAACATCAGAAATTTTGTTTAATTGAAAAGAGAATAATTATAACTCCCCCTGAGATGATGAATCTCCCCCTGAATTAAATATTAATAAAGAATAGAAACTTCCCTTTTTGTCTTGAGTATTCTTTTTAGAATTAGAGCTTGATTATTCTAAACATTTGATCTTGCATGTTTCAGAGTCAGATTCTGATAAGTTAAATATGATATGGGAGTCTCAGAGTTTCTTTTAAAGAGTATATCAGATTTATCAAATGTTCTTAAACACTCAAATTTTATGTTAGATAAAATTGATATGTCTGAAGTTTCATTCTGGTAGAGTTTAATTAAACAGTTCAGATCTATTTTCTCCCCCTTTTTTGTCATAAGCAAAAAGTAAGAACTTTTAAAAGACAAATAAAAGGAAAAACAAACAAGATAAATCATGTAGAGAAAACATTGAGTCATTCATTCATTCAGAGCAAATAATACAAACATCAGAAAAGATTCAAGTACATGTGCAAACATCAGATGAAAAAAAATAAACTAAGATTGTTTTGACAAAATCATCTTCAATAGATCAGTGATCTCAGAGAAGGACTGTTCTTGTTTTGACATCCACTTAGCCATAGTTTCATTCTTCTGATCTTGTTTGGACATCGACTGAGCCATGTCTTCAGACTTCTTATCTTCCTTAGCCATCCATGACTTAATCTTTGATTGACCAGCTTCGAGAACTGCAATCTTATCTTCAAGATCTGGATACTCTTTCTTGATCTCAGATGAAGAGGGTGGGACAGATTCTGAAGCATGAACAGAGTCAATTTCCATAGGGGATTTAGAGTTAAGAGCAGCAGATCCAGAGGGATGTTCTACTAGAGTCATAGCCAGAGAGTTGTCTTCAGATGCATATTCAGCATTCACTTCGGTATCACATACTTCAGATGATGAAGGAGCATCTTTAATAAGCAATGGTGCAGATCTTTTAATAGTCCAGAACAAACTTCTAGCAGTTTCAGCAAATCTGAGCTTCGCATCATCAGAACATATGTTCTTTAGATTTGATGCTACAGTATTGAATCTGTTGATGAAGTTATTCCAAATAGCATCAGATTCATTTGCATCCATTGTTGATGAACACTTCCTCTGTACAGAGCCTAAATACATCTCTATTTCTTTCAAAAAACTTGTAAATAAATGATCAATATTCAGCCTAGGTTTTGGGTTTAGAAAAGTTTCCAATGTGATTGGGTTGGGTTGGGGTGAAGGTGGAATGGTGAATTTTGGAATGGTGATCAGAGGACGAGGGTAGAAGGGTATGGATGGAGGATCAGATGAATTTGCAGTTTTTGATCTGGTTAAAGCATTCAACAAATATGGTTTTGCATTTGATGCATAGGAAACAACATCAAATGGGGTATCAGAGTAAGAAGTGAATGCAAATTTATCAGATAAAATAGGTTCTGATGAAATCATTTCTGGCAGTTCTTTAATATACGTTTGAAGAACAGATGGTAGAATGATGGTAAGCTTGGGTTTAAGAGGAGTGATAGTGTCAGATGGTTCAATTCTGGTGTAGAAATTTTTGAATTTGAAACCAGAGGGAAGTTTGTTAGATGAAAACGGTTTACACGAAGCAAAGGATACACACTCAGATGTCCTTGGCTTAGGTGTTAGGATAGGATTGGGAATGATAATTTCAGAAGAAATAGGTGGTTCTGGTTGGTTAACTTCAAGATTTCTGAGAGAGGGAGATGACAGAAAATCTGGGTGTATATCAGATTCTGATGAATTTGAGGATATGGTTGGAGTACAAGACATAGAGGACACTTCAAAAACAATTTTGAGAGGTGTAACGTTTAAAACCTCTGTCTCAGGGATATTTGTTTCAGATGGGTTGGTTGGTTCTGATTGATTCTCAGAAAGTTTTGATGGAGGTTCAGATGTAGGTGGATCAGATGTAGGTGGTTCATATGTAGGTGGTTCATATGTAGGTGGTTCAGATGCAATAGGATCAGATGCCACTTGATTAGATTGTATAGGTTCAGAAATAACTTGTGCAGATGCAATAGGTTCAAATGTGTTTGATTGTGGTATTTCTGGTTGTGGTTGTTTTTCTGGTTGTTGTTGTTGTTCGGATTGTTTTGTTGGTTTTGTTATAGGTGGTGGAGTTTGATTGGCTGTTGTTGTTGTTGTTGTTGTTGGTTCAGATGATTGATTAGTAGAAGGTTTTACAGGAGTGGTGGAAACAGGATCAGATGATTTTTGTAGGGAAGGAATTTTTAATGGTTTAGAATTATGAGATGGATCAGGAACAGATTGTTTCTGAGTAGGAGGTGGTTTTGGAATAGAATTGAATGTTGATTCATTTAAAACAATGTTATTGAAAGAAGATACAGAAGATTTGGTACCTTTAATCTTGATACGCTTTGTGGGAATAGAGGGAGCGTCTCCAGATGCTTTCCTCTTGATCAGCTTCTGAGGCTTGTCAGCAACTTTTGGCTTCTTCTGAGCAGCAACTTATTCTGCTTCTGATTGACCTCTTTTCCTTGTGTTCTCATTTCCTCCATCAAGCATTGGTTCCCTTGCTCTTTTCAGAATATCTGCAGGAATGGGCGTTCCATCTGCCTTGCAAGAATCAATATATCTCACAATTATTTCCCTTGGTTCTTCAGCATAGAACAGTGGGTAGTTTTCAACTGGAATTCGCTTCTGACTGAGTTCAGAGATATTCAGCTTCTTAGGTGCTGATGTGAGTTCCTCTACAATTTTTAATCTCTGAAGACTCTTGGCATTCAGAGTTTTTCCAACAATAGATTCAAGTTCATCCTTGACTCCAGCAGCATACAGAGCAGTCACCACCATTTTCTGTCAGAATATCTGAAATTAACCTTCCAAAGGGAATCCATGTTCTGATCTTCTGACCCTTATCTTTTACAAATTCTCTTGAAGCATTGATATGGTTCCATAAATGTATGAACAGAATGTAAGGAAGATCTACCTTAGTGCTCTGACTTAAACAGTACATGAAGTAGAGTTGTTCATTGTTCACATAGTCTGGAGAATTTGTAGATTTTCTGTGATGAATGCATCCCATAAAAATCTTTGCCCAGATTTTGTAGTCAGGCTTCAGATCTTTAAATTTGTTAGAGGCCTGTCCAGAAGTCATGACTTCCTCATAAACCTCTCCATGTCTACACGCCCAGCTGGCAGATGACATACTTCATTAGTCTCCTCATACCCTATGAGTTTTCTGATTAGATCTTCTGTAATTATAATCTCCTTACCCAGAACAGAAGACAAGATGAATTTGGGATAAACAGAAGCATGTATCCATAATTCTTTCACCAGATGAGGGTAAACTGGTCCAAATAATCTGTCAAAGTATTTGACCCAGCCTTGAGCATCAATTATTGAAAGAAATTCAAATCCATTTTCAGCTAATGAATCAAATTCCACCATTGATTCACAGAGAACTTCAAGTTTGTCAACAGGAGTTAACAAAGTCCTTTTAGGTGTCGTGTATGGAGCCACACCCATATTTGCATAAGTAACTGCAGCCATGGTTGATTGAAACTAAGCTGCTGTAGAAGATGAGGTTGTCATTGAAGATGATTTTGACAAGGGTTTAGGGTTTTTGTGAAGAGAGAAAAGAAGACAGAAATGCATAAACTTGCTTGTGTTGTGAAAAGTGTGAAAGTGGTGAAAGATGTGGTATTTATAGAAAACAATTAGGCATTCAAACAGACAATTAAAGCACGTTTACACATAGCAATTAATGTCAATTAATGAAAGAGAATAAAAATCATTTCAAGCATTAATTGATTCTGACAAATTGGGGGGAAAATCAAGATTTTCACTATTCAAACCATACCTCAAACGTCTCTTCAGTAGTGTACACGCCATCTTTGCAGATTTAGAGTGACACGTGTTTGCTTGCATGTGCTTCTGAATTCTCTTGAGAAATGAAACGTTAACCAACATTCAGATCCTCTGAGATTGGTTAGTTCAGATACACACAAATAAACATAAATCTAATAAGCAACAGATGAAATACTTAAGAGTGATAAACATTTATCATCTGAAAAATTTGCTTCTGACAAATATTATTTTGGACACAAATCCATACCAATATTTTTCAGAATAAATTTGAATCTATCTTCAACAAGGGATTTTGTGAAAATATCTGCCCATTGATGATCTGTATCAACAAATGCTAAGTTTATAATTCCCTTCTGAACATAGTCTCTGATGAAATGATGTTTAATTTCTATATGTTTTGCCTTAGAGTGTAAAATGGGGTTTTTAGACAAACATATAGCAGAAGTATTATCACAGAATATAGAAATGTTACTTTCAAATATCTGATAGTCTTCTAGCTGACTTTTCATTCAGAGCATCTGTGTGCTACATCCAGCAGCAGCAATATATTCTGCCTCTGTAGTTGATAGTGCAATTGTGGGTTGCTTCTTGTTGTACCAAGAGATTAGATTTCTTCCTAGAAATTGACAACTTCCAGAAGTACTTTTTCTTTCCACTCTGTCTCCAGCGTAATCAGCATCACAGAATCCAACTAATTTGAAATCATCAGATTTTCTGTAACACAAACCCACATTAGAGGTACCTTTCAGATACCTTAGAATCCTCTTAACAGCTGTTAAGTGTGATTCTCTAGGATCTGATTGGAATCTTGCACACAAGCATACACTGAACAAAATGTCAGGTCTAGAAGCAGTTAAGTAGAGAAGAGGTCCTATCATATCTCTGTAGAGTTTCTGATCTACTTTCTTACTTACCTCTTCCTTGCCTAGTGTACTAGTTGGATGCATGGGAGTCTTTGCCATCTTACTATCAGTCATGTTAAATTTCTTCAGAAGTTCTTTAACATATTTTGTCTGATGAATGTAAGTGCACTCTGGAGTTTGGTTGACTTGAATTCCCAGAAAGAATCTCAATTCTCCTATCATGCTCATTTTAAATTCTGCCTGCATACATTGAGCAAACTCCTTTCCCAGCATAGTATTGGTAGATCCAAATATGATATCATCCACATATATTTGACAAATCAGAAGATCTTTCTTAAATGTTTTACAAAATAGTGTTGTGTCCACTTTGCATCTGATGAAATTTTTCTCCAGAAGAAAATTGCTTAATCTCTCATACCAAGCTCTGGGAGCTTGTTTTAAACCATACAGAGATTTCTTTAGTTTGAAAACATGTTCTGGGAATTTTTCACTCTCAAAACCAGGAGGCTGGTGAACATAAACTTCTTCTTCTATAATATCATTTAGAAAGGCACTTTTAACATCCATCTGATATAGAGTGATGTTATATTGTGCAGCAAATGAAATAAGAAGGCGTATAGATTCTAACCTTGCCATTGGAGCATAAGTTTCAGTGTAATCAATACCTTCTTATTGACTGTACCCTTGAGCAACAAGCCTTGCCTTATTTCTTTCAACTTCTCCTTTCTCATTAAGCTTATTTCTGAAGACCCACTTAGTTCCAATTATGTTGAATCCTTTTGGTCTTGGAACTAAGTCCCACACATCATTTCTAGTGAACTGATTTAGCTCTTCTTGCATGGCAATAATCCAGTCATTGTCTTGCAGAGCTTCATCCACAGTGGTTGGTTCAATTACTAACACCAATCCAAATAATGATGCTTCAGCTGATCTGAGGAAGGATCTTGTTCTGATAGGGTCATCCTTCTTTCCAATGATCACATTCTCTGGATGAGAAGCTTTGATTCTGGAAGATGATCCTCTAACAGTTGATTCTTCAAAAATGTTTAAGTTGTTCATCTGAGAAGTCAAAGGAATTGCATCTGGCGTTGCTTCTGGTTCCTTCACTTGAGCTTTGTCTGCCTCAGAGCCTTCAGAGTTTGTGAAGACTACTTCTCTATCTGCAGAATTTTCAAACTGCTTTGGCTTTTTAATGCCAAGCTTATCATCAAATCTAACATGAATAGATTATTCCACAATCTGTGTTTCAGTATTGTATACTCTGTAGCCTTTAGAGCGTTCAGAATACCCAAGCATGAAACACTTCTGTGCTTTAGAATCAAACTTGTTCAGATTTTCTTTAGTACTCACATATAGCAAATACATCCAAAAGGATGAAAATATGAAATGTTGGGCTTTCTGTTCTTCCACAATTCATAGGGAGTCTTCTCCAGAAGAGGTCTTACAGACACTATGTTCTAAATGTAACAGGCTGTGTTGATTGCTTCTGCCCAAAAGTGCTTTGCCAGATTAGTCTCATTGATCATGGTTCTGGCCATTTCTTGCAGAGTTCTATTTTTCCTCTTTACAACCCCATTTTGTTGTGGAGTTCTAGGACAGGAAAAATCATGAGCAATGCCATTATCATTAAAATATTTTTCAAAATATTTGTTTTCAAATTCACCACCATGATCACTTCTGACTTTTATAATTTTGAAATTTTTTTCATTCTGGACTTGTTTGCAGAAGTCAAAGAACACAGAATGTGACTCATCCTTGTGTTTTAAGAACTTTACCCATGTCCATCTACTATAGTCATCAACAATGACTAATCCATACTTCTTGCCTCTAATGGATGCAGTTTTCACTGGTCCAAACATATCAATATGAAGTAATTCTAATGGTCTGGAGGTAGAAACAACATTTTTTGATTTAAAAGATGATTTTGAAAACTTCCCTTTTTGACATGCTTCACAAAGAGCATCTGAGGTGAACTTTAAATTAGGAAGTCCTCTGACAAGATTAAGTTTATTAATCTAAGATATACGTCTCATATTAATATGCCCCAATCTTCTGTGTCAGACCCATTGCTCCTCATTAACAGACAAGAGACATTTAACATTCTGAACCTTAAGTTCTGAAAGGTTTATCTTATAAATGTTGTTCTTCCTCTTTCCACTAAATAGGATTGAGCCATCCTTTTGACTAATAGCTTTACAACATTTTTTATTAAAGGTCATTGTCACTTAATTGACTTATGGACAATAGATTATGCTTTAATCCTTCTACAAGTAAAACATTAGTAATAGAGGGAAGGTTACCATTTCCAATAGTGCCAGATCCAATGATCTTTCCCTTCTGATTCCCTCCAAATTTCACATCACCTCTAGATCTAAGCTCTAGACTTTGGAACATAGACCTTTCTCCTGTCATTTGTCGCGAGCATCCAGAGTCCAGGTACCATGATTGGCGTCCTGACCTTGCTGCTAAGAACATCTGCAACAGGAATTATTTTACTTTTAGGTACCCAGATCTTCTTGGGTCCTTTTGGGTTAGTTGTTCTGAAGGTTTGTCTAAACTTCTGTTTTTCAACATAAGGTTTATTCTGACTAGCCTTAGATTTAAACACATGAATATTCTTTTCAGAATGAGTGTGTTCAATATCATTCAAGTGACCAAATTTAAAGTGGGAATATAAAGGAGTCTTCTTGATGATAATTTTATCAACAGGTTTTGGATTTAAATCCTTTCCAGAGGAAGATTTATATCCAATTCCTTTTCTGTTATTTCTGCTAACTCCATAGATCATAGAAGCCATTTAGCTTCTGTCTATGCTTTTAGCAAGAAACTTCTGAAAGTTGTAGTCATATTTTTCCAAAATATTTTTGCATTCAGAATCAGTTTCAGAATTAGAGTCTTGTTGAGCTAATTCAGAATCATTTTTCAATTTTAAGTTCTTTTCATTTAGCTCAGCTACTTCTGATTTGAGCATATTATTCTCAGATACAAGATTGCTTTGACGCTTCTTGTATTTGAGCTTAATATTGTTATAGCTCTTCAGAACTTCTGATAACACTTTGATGAGTTCATCTTTAGTGAGTTTAGCCATTACCTCTTCAGCGTCAGAGTCAGATTCAGAGTCAGATTCAGATCCTGAAATTCCTTCCTCCTGATCTTCTATGTCAGCCATTAATGCTACGTTGGCACATTCCTCTTATGACTCAGATTCAGATTCATATGTATCTGAATCATCCCAGGTAGCCATTAGAACCTTCTTCTTCTTATCAAATTTTCTTTTAGGTTTTTCTTTCAACTGCTTTGGACATTCATTTTTGTAATGCCCAGGTTCTTTACATTCGTAGCAAACAACCTCCTTTTTGCCAGATCTTCTGTGTCCAAAAGATTCTTTTCTTTGGTCAGGCTTCCTGAAGTTTCTGAACTTCTTTCCTTTATGCTTCCAAAGTTTGTTTATTCTTCTGGACAACATGGATAGTTCATCTTCATCTTCAGATGAGGATTCTTCAGAGCTTTCCTCTATTACCTGCAATGCTTTAGCAGATTTATTAGATTTTAAGGCAATTGATTTACCTTTCTTTTGAGGTTCATCTTCCTCAAGTTCAATTTCATGACTCCTCAGTGAACTGATTAGTTCCTCCAAGGAAATCTTGTTCAGATCTTTATCCATTTTCAGCGCAGTCACCATAGGTCTCCATCTGGTAGGTAAGCTTCTGATGATCTTTTTCACATGATCAGCAGTAGAGTATCCTTTATCCAGAACCTTTAGTCCAGCTGTAAGTATTTGAAATCTGGAGAACATAGCTTCAACAGAATCAGCTTCTTCCATCTTGAAGGCTTCATACTTTTGAATTAGAGCCAGAGCCTTTGTTTCCTTGACTTGAGAGTTTCCCTCATGAGTCATCTTCAAGGACTCAAACATGTCAAATGCAGTTTCTCTATTTGTGATCTTTTCATACTCAGTGTGAGATATTGCATTTAACAATATTGTTCTAGCCTTGTGGTGATTTCTAAATTCCTTCTTTTGGGCTTCTGTCATAGATTTTCTATCTACTTTCTTGCCATTCCCATCAATGGGATGAACATATCCATCTATGACCAAATCCCATATATCAGCATCATAACCAAGGAAAAAACTTTCAATCCTGTCTTTCCAATAATCAAATTTCTCCCCATCAAACATAGGGGGTTTAGTGCTGATTCTGTCCCTTTCTTCATATTTGTTGTTAATGTTAGATATTGAAGTATCAACCATAGTAACAACCAAATATATATCAAATTTTTTCTCACTGGATCTTTTCTGCCACTATGAAGTGGTAGCACATACAGAACTGGAGCTCTGATGCCAACTGAAGGTGAGAAAATACTTAGAAGGGGGGTTGAATAAGTATGAAGATAAAAACTTAGAAGTAAAAACTCAAGTATTTTTATCCTGGTTCGTTGAACTCAACTACTCCAGTCCACCCTTTCTAGAGTGATTTTCCTTTCTCAAACAAGGACTTAATCCACTATTTAATCAACTGATTACAATAGTAAGCACTAAGAACAACTATTCAAAGTCTTCTCAAGAACTACTGATCCTAACTGGATCTTCTTAAGGTTTTCTTACAATCAAATGTAATAATAAATACAAGTGTTAAGATGCTTCTAATAAAGCTTTATCACAACTGTGGTTTTTCACTTAAGATTAAGAACAAAGAAATAATTCTAGCAAGAATATATGAGTTGTATGAGAGCTTTGATAATGAATTCTTTTCAAGTGTTTCGTCAACTGAAGAAGATGAGTGGAGACTTGCTTTTATAGGCACAGTGATCCAAGAGTTTTTCACGTTGAGAAGAGTGTACCAAAAGGTCTGAGCCTTTTTTTTGTCTTCACATCAAGTGACCTTTCCTAGAAGAAGAAAGCACAGAGAAATCCTTTTGTATGTGTTCTTGTGTCTAGCATAAATAAGGAAAAAGTCGTTTGGAAATTTCAACGGACATAATCTTTGAATTCTTCTTCAACAATTTTCAGCAAGAATCATCAGAGTCTAATTTGATTAGAGCCTTCTGATGTTCATCAGAGTTTTGCTGAATCAGAGTCTTTGCAGCAAGTGTGCTTTTAGCGTGTATAAGTTCAGAGCAGAGTTTTGGGTCAGATCCTCAGTACTGGCAGCGTTAGTACTATCAGAGTCTTCTGAAGTAACTATGCTTGAAAACTCTTCATACAGAATTCTTCATTGGTTCAGATGCTTCTGGCTTGCTTCAGATTCTTCTGGAGCTTCTGCTTCAGATCCTTCTGGAGGCAACGCTCAGGATCTTCTGATGGCAGCATTCAGAATCTTCTAATGGATGCTTCTGACGCTTCAGAGCCTTGCATATTTCTTATGTTCAGATCTGATTTGCTTCTGGAGTGATATTTACTTTAATATCTGCAGCAAACATTCTTAAGCAAATTTTAGAGTACATAATTCTTAACTACAAAATTTCATAATAGTTATCATCAAAACATAGAGATATTATTAAGAACCAATCTGTGTTCTAACACTTTTTAACCAGAAAAACTTCGTCTTCATTCATTCAAAATAAATTACATTAAACTTCAAAGTTGCCACACATCAAACTTGTTACATCATATTCTATTACATGCTCCAAAAAATATCAGAAATAAAATCCAGGAACAAATTACTACTACTATTACAATGTTCATCTTCTTCCTTATGCTCTCAACATTTTTCTTCATCTCTTCCAAATATTTTTAACACAATTGATACTCAATATCTTTCCCAGTCTATTTACAAAATTCCTCAACAGGTCTATCATTTCCCCTTCATTTTGACTTGTTTCTCTTGTCTTTTGACCAAAAATTCCATCACCCCAATGGAATACTTCACAGTTTCCTTCTTTCGGAAACGACCCAAATGAGAGGGGAAAGAGGTATTATTACAATGTTGATATTTATCATTATTTTTACTCTTTATTTATTATTAAGTGATATAATGAATTTAATTAAATGGTTATATTAAAGTGGTTAATAAAATTTGATTACTGTTGTATTGGTTAATATTGATCTAAGGTATTTGAGTCCAAACCTTATGTAGATTATGGGTTATCAGCTAGTATTGTAGCAAACTCTGTCAAATTCGAAGAGTTAATGTAACTGTCGAAATATGTTAGCTTAATGTTTAAGTTAGTATGTAGAACTGGGTCATCCTGTTGGGCCTATTGTTTATTATGTTAGTTGAAAACTAGAGTTTAATTTTCTTATAAATAAAATACTAGTCGTCATTTCTCCAATCAATCCTTGATAATCTTGATCAGAGGGAGAAAATGTTTTCGTTGAGATTCAATTGTAAACATTGTTCCCTAATGTATAATTAAATCAAGGATCCAAGGTTTTAAACCACTTTGAATTGTCTTTCTCTTTCTTCTTTCTTTTTCGTTACTTTGTGGTTTTCTTATTGATCAAGAAACGAATCATACTTTGTTTTCTAGGCACCACTTTTACAATAAATTGGTGTGGTGACCAGGGAGGAAAGGATGTCGTCAACAAAGTATGAGGTTGATAAATTCACTAGTGTGAATGAATTCAGTTTATAGCGCTTGAAAATGCAAGCCCTACTGGTTTAATAGGGTTTGTTAAAAGTGTTGAAAGGATTAGAGAAGATGGATGTTTCCCTAACGAAGAAGGAGAAGAGGACGATGATCGATAAAGCCTGCAATGCCATCATATTGAGCCTTGGTGATAAGATTCTCTAACATGTCTCGAAAGATAAAACGACAACAGGTGTATGAAGCAAACTGGAGGGTTTGTATATGACCAAATCCATGCTCAATCGTCTTTATCTTAAGCAAGCTTTGTATTCATTCAAGATGAGTGAAGGAAAAGTCTTAACTGAGTTCAACAAATTGATTCTTGATCTTAACAATATTGAGGCCAATATTGATGATGAAGATCAAGCATTGTTGTTGTTGTATGCATTACCAAGATCTCATGCTCACTTCAAAGAACCCCTTTCGTATGGAAGAAATTCCTTGAACTTTCAAGAAGTTCAATCAGCCTTGTATTCGAAGGACTTGAACGAAAGAAAAAACAAAAAGCCATCACTTGTTGGAGAAGGTTTGTCCGTCAAAGAAAATTTCTCAAAGAAAGATGGTTTATTTGAGAATAAGAAGGGTAAAGTTCTACATAATTCTTATGATGGTAATGCTCCTGCAATTAGGTGTTATCATTGTAAGAAGGAGGGTCATACATGAAAGGTGTGCCCTGAATGTCTGAATAATCATGTTGGAAAGGCTACTGGTAATGCAACCATTGTGCAATATGATTATTAATCATATGATGTCCTGGTGGTTTCAAGTAGCAACTCTAGCAAGGAGTGGATTATGGATTCAAGTTGTACTTAACACATGAATCTAAACAAGAACGTGTTTGAGGAATTATGTAATCAAGATGGTGAATCACTGATGTTGGGAAATAATAGAGCCTGCAGGATTGTAATAATTGAGGTTTTCAGATTCAAGCTCCATGATGAGTTAAAAAGGTTATTGGTTGATGTCAGTTATGTACCTAATCTTAAGAGGAATTTGACTTCTCTTGGTGAATTTGACGAGAAAAGAAAATGTTTTCAAAGGAGAGGAAATTATCCTAAGGGTAATGAAAGGGTCGAAGGAAGTCTTGAGAGGCATCAAGAGGCAATGCCTGTATACCCTTGAGACTAAGGTTGTAAGTGGTTCAACAAATTTGGCATCCATAAAACCTATGTTGAAGATGAGTTATGGCATAAGACACACGACCATTCACTAAAAAAGACCTAGTCAAATTGTCGAAACAAAATCTGCTATATGGTTAATTCACTGAAAGAGACCTTGTGAATTTGCTAAATCCTACAGGGTGAAGTTTAACAAAGATAAACAAAGAACAAATGGATCCCTTGATTATATCCATGTTGATCTTTGGGGGTCTGCACAAAATCCTCAACACTCAGGTGCAAGATATTTTATTTTCATAGTTGATGATTACTCACACAACACTCAAGTGTTTAGGTTCCCTAAAAGCCACAATGATGACACTTACGAAAAGGGTGCAATATTAACTCTTCAAAAACTATACTTTAGCATGTAAAAGGCTCTATAAAACATGTCAAATCACTCGCACGCAACATTTAAGTGTTTCGGTTCCCCAAGACTCGCAATGACGATACTTACAAAAACATGTTTGAAGTATTGGATCATTAAATGAATGAATCCCTAAGAAATTGAAACATTTATTTTTTGCTCGTCCGAAGATGATCTATGGAGTGGTCGGAATCCAAGGTTGATGTAACAAACCATCACCTTGATACACATAGGCAATGGCTTGAGGGCAACTGTTATGGTCCAACCATATCAACCCTGGCCGACCACCATGAAAAAACCACCCTCATTCAAGAATCTTATTAGCACACAAGGATTATCATCGCGATGATGACAAAGGATATCAATTGCAAGTGCATCCAACGACTCTTCGCAAGTATCAATTGTTAAAATAAGTCGAGAAGCGGTAGTAATGGCGGATCAAAGCTTAAGGTGCGATGGAGAGGGGGGACTTGCATGGTTAGCACTCCAACACTTAAGTCAATATTTAAGGGGGGGAGTGAAGCTAAACTGAATTTGTAAGGGGGCTAGCTAGGTTGTACCGGTTCTTAATGTTATTAACACTATTTAAATAAATATCAAACATCTTGGTATTCTGCCTAACAAATCATACCTTGCCCCTAAGAGGAATTAACATAACTTCGTTGAGTTTTGAAGAGGTGGAAGAAAAGTGTTATAAATAACACACATTTCTTGTATTCCACTAGTACTGGAAGACATTGATATAAGCCTAACTCACATAGTACAAATGTGAAGGAGAAATTACTAGATGATTTAGAATTCCCACCTCAAAGTCGTTAAAGGATAGGAAAAATTCTATTAAAGAAAACAAGCATTCATGGAGAAGGATGACACACACATCACAATTGTTTCAAATACTTTTATCTACTTCGGGAGAAAGCACTCCCCAGTCAGAGGATGGACCTACTCCAATAAATGCATGGTCAAAACTACCCTAATCGGCGAAGGAAAAAATGATATATAATGTCTTTTGAACCACCTAATGGCAGAGTTATCTCTTGCCACATTTTAGACTTTGTGCTAAGAGTTGTCCATGTCAAAATAGGTTGCTAATACATAAAAGAAATGACTGTAAGTAAAAGTACATGTTCGATGTAAAGACAACCTTTGCCCCCCACCAAAGTTCATATATAGTGAGAAAATTTTCCAAAGAGCGAAACGTAAAAGATTAAAATCCCTATTTAGAAATCCTAATAAAATAAGCATGTGTGAAAAGGAAAGAAAGGTTCAGGTTTAGGTATTACCCTAAAAAAGAACTTAGTGACCCATACGTTGTATGCTTCGCCATAAGAGATGTCATAAGTATGTTGAAATAATAGCTGGTGGAAGGAGATTGGCGAAGACAAAGGAGGTTGCAGACGCGTGAGAAGAGCTCTTAAAGATTCACAAATGACAACAAAGGGAACATGCTAACTCTGAAACTTCTTATATACCTCCATAGGAAGATGAACAATGTAATCATTAGCATTGGGAAACACAAACCACACCACCATTGGTCTAGATTTCACCACAATTTTTTTGAAGGCACTCAAATTCCATATTACTAGAAGGAATAATTAATATTAGACATATGGACATGCGTTGAAATGTGTCTGCGAGATGTTGCTAATCACGAAGGAGACATTTAATGCACCTCTTCCCAATGACAACAACATCTCATCAAGACATTTCTATTTTATTCTGCTAGAGGCCAGATCAAAGACAAACCTGAAAAATCACTTGTTTTACGATGTGAGAATAAGAGTTTGGGGCAATTGTTCTGGGTTGTCCACCATGCCCATGAAGAAGGCCTAATAACGAGTGTTGGAGAAGAAAGCACACAGAACATGTGAACCCTTGCCACTCGATGATACATGATAAAACCTTTCATTACATCTCTCCCCGTTGGATTTAATCTAACAATAACCTACATAAGACGTCGAATCACATACATACGGTTTTAACTACCCATACCATATAAAGATCATTTCGTGCCATTTTAAGTATTCAACCCATTCCCACTTTGAATGTATTTTTACGCACTCATTGACTTGGACATTGAAGTGTTAACCTTACCGCTCCACCCCCAATCCACCACATCAAAAGACTAATTCTTCAAATCTAAACTCTATTCCATAACTTCATCACCTATATCTAGTTTTAGATCGAAACACACTTGAAAATGTATTTGTAATTTATCTATCTATCTATCTATCTATCTATCTATCTATCTATCTATCTATCTATCTATATATATATATATATATATATATATATATATATATATATATATATATATATATATATATATATATATATATATATATATATATATATATATATATATATATATATATATATATATATATATATATATATATATATATTACATTTTCTTTATTATTATATAATTATAAAAAATTAGATAAGAAATCAATCACAAAAATAGTTTTAATGTATATTTATATTTTTAACATAAAATAAAATATATTGAATATTATAAATTTTTGTTTCAATTTTAACCCAAGCAAAATAAAAATATCCCATTAATTAATTCAACAACTTTAGAAGCAAATAAAATAAAAATATCCCATTAATTAATTCAACAACTTTAGAAGCAAATAAAATAAGCGCCAGTGTTTTATGTTATCCAAAAACTATTTGACAGTTAAAGATGGTGCTACAAGCGAAGACTAGTTTAGCACTAACATACTCGCCGCATTTTCCATCATCCTCTTCTCACCCCCCTCCTCAAATCTTCAACTTCAAACTCAAACCCTCACCTCTCTCACTCACTCTCAGGCGCCGCCGAATACCACCCACAGTGGCATCCGCCGTCGAGGAAAAAAATCAGCCTAGCTCCAAACCCGAACCCGAACCGGAATCCGAACCCGAACCAGACTCCAATGAGTCCGATTTAGCATCGGAATTGAAGAAAGCGATGCAAGAGAGAAAGGAGAAAGAAGGCGATAATTTCTGGAACGGAGTTGTTAACGAGATCGGTGAAATTGAGTGGCCTGAGTTTGGGAAGGTTTTGGGAACAACCGGTGTTGTTCTTAGTGTTATCTTTGGTTCTAGCGTTGTTTTGCTCACTGTTAATGCTGTTTTAGCTGAGCTTTCTGATAAGGTTTTTGCAGGCAAAGGGATTCAGGATTTCTTCACCTGAATTGCTTCACACTTTTTGACTGTAAATTTTTTAATTTATCAAGAATTTTTATGTATTTGGTAGTTTCAACTGTTTTTTTGTTGTCTTTTCTATTAATAATTGATTTTTTTTTCTTTCATTACTCCTGTTGTTCTAAATTTCATTTGGTTATATTGTGAAAATTTTATATTGCGGAAAAAATGCAGGCAAATGTGGCTGTAATTGAGATTGTGAAATCAATAGAAAGGAAAAAATCGGGTAATACTGGCTACTATATTAGATATTTGGTTTTAGACTTTAGTTGATAAAAATAGATGTTTGAATTGAACCACAGTCACACAGTTGTAATTGTTTCGATACATGGTATAAATTCGGGTAGGCGGTGCGGATCTCTCAAAAAATTAGATGCGGGAGAGGATATATAGTTGGTACGTTATTTAGGTTTGTGGTATGTTCAGATATAGTTTAAATTATTATTATTTTTACTTTCTGCAATGGTTTGGGAGTTATTGGGGCATGCCCACCTTAGTTGCTTTAACTCGAAATGAATTAGTTTAATATTTTTTTAACTTACTGCAATGGTATGCAATGGTATGATGATATTTATGCTTATGTAAATTTATGGAGAATTGTCATGAACCGGTTCAGAAAAGTATTGTGAAACGATATCAGCAAACCAATTTGTGATTCTCAAAGGGATCCAATGAATTATGTGACTATGGGTTGAACACTGGAACAAGAATTTGGTTTCTCTGCAATGAGATAAAGTAAAGCGCACATTCACATTGGGGGTAAGTCGAATTGATGAAGTTGTGTATCTCAGTTGTTCATTGCATATTAGTTGGAATCAGATGACTTGTATTTCAAGTCAAGTTTTAGATTCAATTTGTTGTTTATGTCTGAGGCATCCAA
Organism: Lathyrus sativus; assembly: GCA_963859935.3. Lineage (NCBI taxonomy): Eukaryota > Viridiplantae > Streptophyta > Magnoliopsida > Fabales > Fabaceae > Lathyrus > Lathyrus sativus. Next base: position 22,393,750 of record OZ012736.1, read on the forward strand.
CGGTTGAAATCATAAAGGTTATTCCTGTAGTGAGATCTATAGTGAGAAAAACTGGTCTTGGCTTTTTACATGTTTATTCCTGTATGTCAATTATAGAGGTTTTAAGCTATTTCATATTTCATAGCATTTTTCTTTAAAAAGCTCTTATTGGTTTCCTCATACATGGCCAAATAGCAGAAACTAGGCTTTTGTTTTGTGTTTAAAATGCTGTAGTTCCTATGCCTAATTGTTATCCAGTATGCAGAGAGTGATGTAAAGTCTAGCATTCATTCAAAATTGCCTATGTTAGACAATTTTAAAATATCCATGCACGTGGACAATGGATTACCTGCATGCTTATTTTGTGAAACGTTTTCTACGCCAAATTATTTTTCATTTAATTTCCATTTAGAATATTTCTTCTCGTTTTTTAGAGAAAGAATTTCCATATGTAGTTTTTTTTAAAGAATATGTGAACCGTGGAGAGAAACAATTTTGTAATGATCTTTACATAGTATCAAAGAATGTGTAGATTGAAGAATATATTCCATGATTTCTTTCCTTTCATGTAAAACGGAGGAAAAACAGACAAGAAAAAGCTATTTCATGTTTCAAATGACACATCTTGCTTGCTCTCCTTTGCCAAAGCCATTTGTGCTTCAATGATGATTGATTTCAAGAAGGGAATTTTGAAGACTAACAAGGCTTCCCCACTATGCATTTAAGGCTGCCAGAATAACGAGTAAGCCTTCCCACGAAAGTTCCAGGCTTAGCTTTGATCATGTCCTTACTTGAGAATGGTCTGTTAGTCAGCTCAGGTCCAGCTTGTCTGAAAAATGCTCCGTTCATGTACACATCGTTGATTGATCTCCATTGCCAGTTTTTCCACTCTGCCTCTGGTGAGTACTCCCTCTTTGTTATCTTCAACACCAAAGTAGAAAATAATGTGAGACTTGGTTTTCATTCTAGTTTCATAAATTTCATTTATTTCTTTGTTTTGTTTAATCATGTCATTTGAAAGTACAATGAAGAAGCACAATAGTATTTTATAGGGAATCGTAAGGATGCAATTAGTAGCTATGACATGACATCTTAACATTAAGAGTTTAACAAATAAACATGTTTACCAAGCCATGACTAGGACTTTTAAGGCATATATTTATATGCCTAAGCATGGCTCATGAGTAGATGCATACCTCTTTAGCATAGCCGTTGTCGGGGGCTATGAATCGGTTACCCTCGCTTATAATGGTAGGGTGTTTACTACCACCAATGGCATACATTTCCCAGTGAGTGTAGTCATTGTTAAGTACATGGACAAAACCATATCTACACCTTGGCATCCTTTGGATTAGTCTCTTACCAAAGTGGTTGAATGCAAGTGTAATCTGCATTTTCTTATCACCATCATAGCCATCACTTGCACCAAACAACATTACCTACACCACATATACGCAAACAAACAAAAAACCCAAAATCAGGTAATATTTTTTATTTCAAATCCAGTAATAAAAAATCTTTACAAGAAAAAACATGTAAAAGAAAACTACCAAATTACTTATTACCTCGTTGTGATCTGTGAAATGGCCATTGGAGATGGTTATAGCGGTGGATCCCATAATGACATCAATGAGTCCATCTCTGCAGTTTCTCATGGAAACATGGTCAATCCAAACATTGCTGGAGCCAAAAATTGAAATTCCATCACCGTCACTCATAGTCCTTAGACCAAAATGGTTCTCAGCATCTCTAATAAGACCCCCGCTGCCAATTTGAATGTCAAAAATTTTGATCCCATGGATGATCACATTATTGATGAACTGGATAGTAATACCAGCTCCATTAGCAATGATAACATCAGCTCCTCGTCCATCAATGGTCTTGTCACTTGTCATGATAAGTTCTTGGCTGAGCCTAATATTCATGCTACGGGCAAAGGTAATCCACAAAGGTCCATTTCTTGTAACTGCATGCCTAAGGGTACCTGGACGTGGATTAACCATGTCATTATCCGAGGGGTCAGTTATCACATAGATAGGACCAGCTTTTCCACCAGTAGTTTTCCTTCCAAAACCTTTCACACAATCTGCAAGTTTCTGGCGGTTATTTGCCCAGTTAGGATCACACCTCCAACACCTGTCAATGGGGTTTGTAGCCATACATGGACCGGCATTGGCTAGTTTTTTCCCCATTAAATTCCTTCTTCCTTTATTGCCATCAATTATCATTCTGTTTATCAAACCAATAAATATTAAAATATGATATATTACACTTATAACTAATTCTATGAGAGAAACAAAGAAACATGTAATATATAATAGCCATTAAATCATTTAAGTGTTTGATTTGTTTGGGTTAATGTTTCCTGTTTCCATTTTTGTTTTTCTATATGAAATTGCAAAATTGTCTTTTTTGCTTCCACTATGTTTCGTGTTTTCAAAGTTTATGCAGGTATATAGTGAAACCCAAGAGGCAGTTTTGCAATTAGAACAAAAAATCAAAATAAAAACAGAAAATAATTTCTGAAACAGAACATGGCTTGAAATTTCTTCCATGAAATTAAACATATTGGTAAATATGGTAATTGGCACAAATCTCACTCGCTAACACTAGAAGTCATGTTTCCGGAGATTGCATATGGGTCAGAAGCATAAGCCTTGCTGTTTATCTTTTGAGCCGTTTCTGCTCTTGCCCGCCAATAAGTATTATTTAAAGATGGAAATATATTATCCCAATATGACTTTTGCTCTTTGAGATTAGCATTCACTAATGTCGGTATGATTACCACAAAAATAGTCAGAAGGAAGAGATGGTGCAGTTTTGCCATGATGGTTCTCAGGAAAGAACCCTCTTCCTTCTTGAAAAAATAGGTAATAAAAAAGTCTCAATAGAATTAATAATTATTCTTTATATATACATATATGACAGAAACAGATATATATATATATATATATATATATATATATATAGAAGCCAAATTAGGGTGACTCTTTTTTAAGAATAACAGTTAATTTCTGTCTATGAATATATTTAGTGGGTGAAAACTTGCAGTTCACTAGCTTTCTATATATAGAAAACACTACTAATTTCTCTGTCATAATAGCCATCAAGGAGAAAAAAAGGGATATTGGTAATTTTCACCTCACCAAAATAGTAGTGAATCTTACCACCCAAATTTTACTGTCATTTTTATTGCTTGATCCTCCTTAACAAGTGGAAGACGTTTGTTTTTACTAATAGTTTTGCATAGCCATTGCATGATAGGGTGGTGGATGATTACTCATATCTTGAGAACCAACAAATTTTTGTTTATTTAGATTTATAACCAAAACACTTTTGTCATAAAACCATATAACCATTGTGAAATGGTTTCAGGTTAGTTCATATCCGGTTTAAAACTAATTTTTTTTATAAACTGATTTTCATGCATTTATATTTTTAAAACTTGTATCAGTTTTAAATTCTGTCAAAAATAGATAATTAGTTATTCAACTTTATTTACCATCCAGAGTAGAATCAAGTCGATAAAAATATGTTATTATAAGAAGAAAAAAATGTATTAAATATAATAAAATTAAAAGAATATATAATAAACGTTCAATATATTTTTCAAAGAAATACTCTGAACAAATGAAAAAAAAGAAAAGAAAAACTAAAACAAAAATTAAGATGATAAAAAAGGGAGATATATAGTTTTTTTTTATAAAAATGCTTTTATAGTGTTATATATTTTTAATTATTATTTTTAAAACTTTGAATGAAAAATTGATTAAATAGTTTTTTAACATGCTATTTTAGCTATTTTTACATTAATTTAAAGTTATTTTGAATAACTTTTTTATAAAATTATATTTGAGAAACATTATTTTAAAAATGTATTTTTTTCACAATGTTTTAATTTTTAATAATGTATATTTATGTTAATGAATGTCAAAATTAATGATTTAATTCATAAAAGGCATTGTATGTTAAATTTTTTTAGTATTTTATTTTTTTATTTTTTTTTCAAAATATTAAAAAAATATTTTTTTAAAGCAAAACAAATGACTTATGGTTCAAAGCACAAAACAATAATAAAAATTTATTAAGGGCACAAAACAATAATATAAACAAGCCGATCTTGTGCAAATGTAAGCAAGCCTTATGATTCTAAACAGTCTTGTAACAAATATACTTTTCATCTCCAGTAATTTCAGTAATCAAGAGGTGGTTTACTACTTTACTTAATCCTCCAGGAAGATAGAAAAATCACAAATTTCAATCAATAAACAATTTAACACAAAAAGTAACATCAAATATGTAATAGTCACAAATCAATTGTTTTAAACCACTAAAACAGTCAAAACTAACTTAGATCTCTAGGAGTATCATATAAGTTGTAGGAGTGTCATATAAGCTTTAGGAGATACAAATGGATGGTTTAACAGACAATTATCAACGACGTTTCGATGGTGTTTCTTATCCGTGGGAAGATAACAAAACTACATAGGAAGTACCAAATAAACATTATAGCACATAGGTAGCATGCTAGATCTTTTACATATTATGCAGACGACAACATGAGGCTTTCCTCAACAAGGAAATAGTTATTTGTCGTAGCTGCATTATTAATATCATCAAGTTAGAAACAACCAGAGAAAATATTCACATGACTTACCCTCAATTGATACATATTAACAGATTTAGTATAGGTCGACACGTAGAATTTCAAGTCGACTTCCATGGATCGATATTAAAGCTTGTAGCATTTATCCATATGTCGCCTCACTTAGGTCGGCACATGGGCGACACGTAACCTTCACAGGTCAACCTGAGACCTTCATAGGTCTGCCTGAGTATCTTGATAGGCCGACCTGTTGCTTTGATAGACTGACACATATGATTTCCCACATCTTAAAAATTTCATTTTTCTACAACAATTTGCATTACTTTTGCTTATTATTTTTCAGACTTATATATACTCATACATGCACTTTTTTTTCCTAGTATGGTACTAGTGAAATTACCTAAACGAAACCATAATTACAAAGCTTTCCCATCATCTTCAAACTTTTTTTTATGCATACACACAATTAAATTACACGTAATCATTTTTTGATTGGGTGACCATTTAGATTAGGGTTAATAACGTTCAATTAGGTTGGTGTAACCGAGAATATTGGATTGGGATCTTTGTGTGTTTTAAATAAGAAAACTAAGGTGGGATTTTCCTTCAAGATCATTGGAATTTGAAGGTTTTGGAAAAAATCACGTCAACAAGGATTCACCTGAGTTAAGGCCTTGCAAGGTGATTTCCTTGCAAGGGAGTAGCGTGAGACAATGAATCGTGTTTGGGAATCTTGGATTCAACAAGTGCGTGCTCGGGATAATTTATGGATTGTAGCAGCATTGTTGGTGACTTGATCAAGTTTTGATCAAAGGTTTGAAGGTGGTTGAATGAACAACAAACCATAAGGTTTGTGGGATTATAGTTTTTCACCTCTTGTATAAACATTTTTGCAAAGATAAGATTAATTGCAAGTATCTCAATTCGTTTTGGATTGAGGGCAGACGTACCCATAGCGAGGTCGATTGAAAAACTGCCTAAACAAATCTCTCTCTATTGCTTTATCTCTTTAATTGTTGTTCTTGCAAATTATCGATTTCGTTGTTGTTTCGTTAATTCGATTGAAAATTGTTTTCAACTATCTTTTAAAGTCTTGTTGATATAATCATAATCACTTTGATTGTGATTGACTTTTAACATCAACAAAATAAATTGAATTTTCAAACATTATCGATCGCACACAAAGTGTTCGATAAATTGCCTTTGAGTATTTTTATTGCTTTGTGTTCATTGAAAATTAGTTTTACGTATAATTTTGCATTTGATTGATTCGTGAATTAATCGTTGTTGAACAATTCGTGTTCATTATCATTCCATAGGTTTACGTTATGCATATTCGAGCTTTTCGATAGTAGGTTTAGTTAGACGATTCAATTCGGGTTGTTGCCATAAATTTTTGAAAATAAATTTTTGCCAAAATATTTGGTTTTAAATTTGTGATCTATTCACCCCTTTTAGATCAAAGCATATCGTCTAACAAGTGGTATCACGAGCTCCGTTAATTTCGTACTTAAAATTTACTTTTTGAAAGAATGACTACCAAACTTAAGAGAACGTACAATAGAACACCAATTTTTATTGCCGAAAATTATTGTTATTGAAAAACTCTTATGAGCGTAAAACACTTTTATTGTTGAGGAGAAGAGGCAGAATAATTGATATTATTAAATTATAATTATATAAATTAAATTATAAAATATATCTATTTATATACAATTAATTTGTATATTAAGTTACAAATCATAAATACTAATTAATTTTAAATTTGAAGTACACAATTTAAATTATACTCTCAACAATAATATTCATTTTCTAACTCTCAATCTTTCACAATCCAACTTCTTTAACAAATTTTTTATTAAAAAATATATTTCATAATGCTTTAAAAGTTGTACATAAAATTATTCACCAAAGAAAAATATAAATTCTTATGATGTTGTTGAACTGAGATTTACCAATTACTTTGAGGGTATTGAGAACTTAATAGAAAAATTTATACCTACTAAAAAGAATAAAAAATTAGAATTAACAAATATCACAAAAATTAAAAGAAGGTAACATATTGTAAAAGTAATAATAGATTTTATCAATGTACCATTTTAAAAAGGAATGAGAACGATAGAGAATAAGATGAAAAAAAAGAAGAAGAAAATTTATAAAATGTTAATATTCCTACATGTATTAAGGGGTTTTCGATAGTTATTGGGTAGTAATTCATGTGGTTAGTTTGAGATTATAGAAACGATGGAGTTTATTAGCAATTATGAACATTTCTATAAAGAAAAATATATCTTTAGGGTTACATCTACCTTATAGTTTCAATATTTTATTATTAATTTCTCTTTTTTATTTTTAAATTAAAATAAAAAAACAAGTTGTTTATTTGAATGGATATATTATATATTTTAAATATTATAATAATAAATATTATTTTAAAAATTTATTCAATTTTATAGTTTTATTAACCAACATTTTATATTTTATTAACCAATTTTATTTTACTATTAAAATTTATTTTTAATATTTAGATGTTCATTAACTAATTTTATAATTTCATTAATCAGTTTTTTTCCTTTTCATTAATCAATGTTGTTTTATTATTAAAAAAATATTTTTAAAATTCTAGGCGTTTATTAATCAATTTTAATTCTACGTTAGCCAATTTTTTTACATTACATTAACTAATTTCGTTTCCCAACTTAAAATCACAGTTCATACACTATTTACATACTGTTCATTAACCATATTCGAAACTGTATTGACCAACTTAATATACAATATTAACCAACTTTAGTTACGGTTAAGTGTTTACCTACATTTATTCATGATTATTCGTTAAGAATATTCTTAAATGTATTAACCAACTTTTCTCACACTTTAAATCAAATTTATTTACTATTAATTAATTTCATATATTTTTCATAATTATTTATTAACTATTTTCTGATCGGATGAAAAAGATAAAGTAAAAATGGAATAAATTAATATTTTAAAAATCGGACCGAAGATCGAAAAGATGAAACTTACGGTTTAAAGTTCAATTGGTTAAACTGATTAAATCTACGGTCGAACCGTTTATTAAATAAACCAATAATATAAAAATAAATTTCATAGACATGTCACACATTATTATATGTTCAACTTAATAAATAAATATTTCAAAAATCCATTATAAATTTAATACAACAATATCAATAATACATAAAATAATATAGCGTTACACTTTATTTCAACCATCATTTAAAAATATTTTGATCAAACTAAAGAATTACAATAAAATAAATTAAACTAATTCAAAACAAAATTAAAATAATAGAATGTAATAAATAAAATAAAATTCAAATATTTAAAAATACTTAAATTAAATAAGATAGAATACCAAAATATAAATAATACAATATACTTCATTAAATAACAAAAATCGAATTTGAGTTGAATTACGATAAACAAGTCTTAATTGACAACAACAAACAATATTGACTTGAACGACAATCGGTAAAGTTGGACATCGTGACTATATTTGAAAGAGACGACATGATGATGATGATGTGTGGTTGAAAGAAAAACTATAATAGAATGACAAAATTTAGAAGTTTGTATAGTTGTAAAAAACACATGGATTTTTTTTTTGTGATTGAGGAACGTATGTTAAGTTTTGATATTAAAATAATAAAAGAAATTTTAAAAATGGTCAATTTGATGAATTTTTTTGAAACGGACGATTTTACAAAACCGGCTCCGATCCTTTGGTTCGAACGGTTTTAAACGATTCAATCCAGTTTTTCGGTTTAACTCCAGTTTTAACCCATTAGCAGTTTTTGAAAAATTGACCAAATCGAATTCATCTCCAATTTTCGGTCTAACCGATTATACCGGCCGGTTCGATCCAGTTTTTAAAATATTGAAATAAAAATGGTGAAAGAAATATATAAATTAGAAAAGAAAAAAAATATAAAATGTTGGACCCACAATACATAATATAAAAAAGAAAAAATAAAACGACTTAAATATTTAATTGATCGTTTTAGTAATAATAAATAGTATATATACACTGTAGTGTATTATATAATTGATGTCAAAACAACAAAATTGTTTTCACATAGTAGTTCTTCTTTGTGAAGTTTCAAGAAAAAAAAAAGGGTGTAAGATTTAAGGGCGGTGTAAAAACTACATATTGTGGGCACCGTTTTCTAAATCATCTGCATTAAAAAAGAATGTCCAGAAACCGTTTCTAATTTACAGCCATTCAGCTCACATGTAAATTAGACAGATAAGTTTTGTATGAAGGGAGATGTTAGCAACAATATCTCTTAGACTCTCCCTTATAGCAATGTCGTTTTTTCTTTAGTCTGTAATGTGTTACTGGCTCTCCAAAGCAAACTGATATAAAAAATTTTAATTTTAAATTTTATTGGCATCCCAAATATTAAAATTATTTTACTCTTATTACCAATTATTACAAAACTTACTTATGATATGGATTTAAAAATACCAATTTTTTATGATATTTAAAAACATGTTTATCAAAGTGAAAAAGTAATACTCATTTTTTATGAGTAACATTATTAAGTGGGAGATAAAAAATTATTAAAAATAGTGGTCTCAATTTTTTCGAAAGCTATTGAATGGTTTATATGAAATTGGCATTCGACATGTAACGGAGGATCAAACAATAAAAATGACAGTAAAATTTGTGTGGTCAAAATTATCAATATTGCTTATTTTTCTTGCATGGATATTATAACAAAGAAATAAGCATTATTTTCTATTGATAGAAAGTTAGTAATAAACTACAAGTTTTCACCTCTAAATATATTCTAAAAAAAAGACTTCCGCAATTTGGCTTTTCAGTTTATGCCATGATCTCTATATAAAGAGTATCATTATGACAATGGTTATATTGAGACAATTTGATACCCCTTTTCATTTTACGAAGGAAGAGGGGTTCTTTCTATTTGGCAGAGAACCATCATGGAAAAACTGTATCATCTCTTCCTTTTTATTATTTTAGTAGTAATCATACCTACATTAGTGCAGGCTAATGTTAAAGAACAAGATTCATATTGGGATAATCTACTTCCATTCATTAATGATACATATTGGCGGGAAAAAGCAGCAAAAGCTGAAGAAACAAACAACAAAGTTTATACACCTAATCCATATACTGTGACTGAAAATCTTACTTCTGGTGTTAGCGAGTGAGATTTGTGCAATTACCATAGTGACTGATATGTTCAATTTTATAGGAGGAATTTCAAACCTATTTAGTTTGAGAAAATATTTTCGGTTTTATTTTGATTTTTTATTCTAATTGCAAAACTATCTTCCTTTTTTCACTATATATAGACATAGAACTTTCAAAACTTGAAATGTTGTGAAAACAAAGAGAGAATTTTCAATTTTTCCTCATATTATAAGTGGGATCTGTCATATTTTAATATTTTGTTTGATAAACAGAATGATAATTGGCGAAAACTCAAGAAAAAGGAGTCTAGTAGAAAAGACAAAATTAAGAAGAGGTCAACCATGCATCGCGACAAACCCTATTGACAGGTGTTGGAGGTGTGATCCTAATTGGGCAAAGAACCGCAAGAAACTTGCAGATTGCGCGCAAGGTTTTGGAAGGAAAACTACTGGTGGAAAAGCCGGACGTATCTATGTGGTAACCGATTCCTCGGATAATGACATGGTTAATCCACGTCCAGGTACCCTTAGGTATGCAGTTACAAGAAATAGACCTTTGTGGATCATCTTTGCTAGTAGCATGGTCATTAGGCTCAACCAGGAACTCATAATGACAAGTGACAAGACCATTGATGGACGAGGGCACAATGTTATCATTGCTAGAGGTGCCGGGTTTACTATCCAATTCATTAATAATGTGATCATTCACGGAATCAAAATTTTTGACATTTCGCCTGGCAATGGGGGGTTAATTAGAGATGCTGAGAACCATTTTGGTCAAAGGACAAGGAGTGATGGTGATGGAATTTCAATTTTCGGTTCCAGCAATATTTGGATTGACCATGTTTCTATGAGAAACTGCAAAGATGGACTCATTGATATTATCATGGGATCCACTGGTATTACCATTTCAAATTGTCATTTCACCGATCACAATGAGGTAATTTTAGTTACATGCTTTTATTTGTAAAAAATTATTATTTTTGGATTTAAAATAAAAATAATTACCTCATTTTGGGTTTTTTGTTTGTTTGTTCGTGTATATATGGTGTAGGTGATGTTGTTTGGTGCAACTGATAGCTATGACGGTGATAAGAAAATGCAGGTCACACTTGCATTCAACCATTTCGGTAAGAGATTAATTCAAAGGATGCCAAGGTGCAGATATGGTTTTATCCATGTGCTTAACAATGACTACACTCATTGGGAAATGTATGCAATTGGTGGTACCCAACATCCTACCATTATAAGTGAGGGTAACCGATTTATAGCTCCTAACAACCCCAATGCTAAAGAGAGGTATGCATCTACTCATAAGTCATGCTTAGGCATATAAATATATACTTTACAAGTTCTAGTCATGCCTTGTTAAACAAAGAAATGCTGGAACATGACAAAGGACTAAAATAAAATTTATGAAACTAAAATAAATAAATAAAATCTCATGTTATTTTCTACTTTTGTGTTGAAGATAACAAAGAGAGGTGCATCAGAGGAGGAGTGGAAAAAATGGCAATGGAGATCAATCAATGACGTCTATATGAACGGAGCATTTTTCAGACAAAGTGGACCTGTGCTGACTAACACGCCATTCTCAAAAAAGGACATGATCAAAGCTAGACCCGGAACTTATGTGGGAAGGCTTACTCGATTTTCTGGTAGCCTTAGATGTAGACGGAGAAAGGCTTGTTAGTCTTTAAAATTCCCTTCCAAAAATTAAATATCATTTAACATTAACATTCTACATACGAGGAAGTAGACAATAAAATGGTTTCACTGACCATGTCTATGCAATTCTCATTAGATTATGTCATTTCAAAGCATTGCTTGTCTTAGGGATTTTGTTAGAATAAAATAAAATTTTAGATACTCTAGATTGATTGTTAGTATTCCTTACTCATCAATCTTTAAATGCATTTATTATAACACTATTGTAAATACAATTAGTGTGATCTAATTAAACACACTGATCATTTATAGAATTATGTATGATGTAGTGTTTTCTCTGGTTATGTCTCTACAAATTTAATTATATCACTTTTTCCAGTCTTGGGACCAAATGGGTGTCGGTTCAACAAAGTGATTTTTAATTAACATATATAAAGAATATACACATAGTTAGGTCTATCAATATTTAAAAAAATATGAAATTCCATTAAATTAAAACACGTTTTTGATACGTTAAATTCATATTGACATAATAGGTCTCTTTCTTACTTTTCGTAATGACTTTTTTATGATTTAATTAAGTATGCCTGTTTGCAACTCTATACCACTATGTTCTGAAAAAAATGAAAATTTAGATTCAATAATTATAACTTTTTCTATAATATATATATATATATATATATATATATATATATATATATATATATATATATATATATATATATATATATATATATATATATATATATATATATATATATATATATATATATATATATATATATATATATATATATATATATATATATATATATATATTAAGTCTAATGCATCAAATATTATAGCGACATGTCATCAATTATAATTCTAAAATATGTCAAATTAGCTTATTTATATATGGAATAAAATGATCCAAAAAAAATATTTCATTTACTTTTTAAACTCATTCGCACATCACCAATCATCAATTAATTATTCTAATTATATATTTTTTTTTATAAAACTCTTTATTCTATTAATAAAATAATAATAATAATGATATAATATTGTTTCTATTCCTATTTTAATTTCAATTATAAATTAATAAAATAAAACACATAAAAATATTTACATTCTTATTCTAATTATAAAGGGTATTAATAAAATAAAATTGATATAATTATATTTTTTAAATAAAATTCTTCATTCTTTTAACATTAACTTAAAAAGTAAAAAATAAAAATAAAAATCATTTTAATAATCACTAAAATTATAAATAATATACTACAGTGATGATTCTATAAAAAATAAAAAATAAGTTCATTAATAATTACTACAGAGAAAAAAAAAGAAATAAAGTAAAAATAAAATTATTTACTCATATTTTTATATATTACCTAATCAAAACTTAGCTCCAAGGCACCCAAAACTTTACAAGTAACTCGTATTCACGCATTATTTGATGTGATGGAATAATAAGAATTTGATTTTAACATCAGTACATCAACTTGGTAATTTCTATGGATTATCATTTTTTTTCAAAACTCTGCAAACATAACACTAAGCAAAACCATGTTTAGACACAACTTAATCATGGCTTGATATTTAGCCATGTATTGACAAGAATAGCCCAAATCACCCTCGTTTAACTCTCACATTCAAAATAAAACAAGGTTTTTCTTAATCCAATTCTAATTATTGTTAGAAATCAACTATATAACTTGAAATAATCTTTCTAAACAAGTCTCGTAAATGAGCCCTTTCTACCTCTCCATTTGAAACCATTATTAAAGTGTACATTGTTCTTGAACTGGTTCAAAGAAACTTTAGGAGTGACTTTAATGGTTTGCGGTCACTTGAAACCATGAATCGCACTTGAAACTCGCAAACATCTTGTTCATAACATGTCATGAACCTCTTGCAAATTTGGGCCAAAACAAACCTGACTTAAGGATGAGGCCTGAATAATCATCTCTTGACAAATTTATAACAAACTTAACCACCATCTAACTTGGCCAATCACATGATCTTAGGGTCAATTTTGTAGTATGCCTCAAAACACATGGGAGCAAAGTTTGTAAGCAAGTTGAAATTGGATTCAAACTACTTGAAAACCAAATGTTATGCTTTAAAACGGATTCAATCACATGACCCATGCCATTGACCACGTCATAACTGCTTGACCATAAAAATGAAAGCACATCCTTCCATAGGAATTCAATATAACAAGCACCTATAAGACTTCTATAATCTAAATCTTAGAGGATCATGGCCAGAGGCCAGATGATCATCTAAAGGACGACCATGAATCCCTACTTAGTACAAGAGAATGAAAGGGTGGGACAAATTTGGGGTATGACACCTGGAAGATCAGGAGAAGACCGTGTTCACATGCCCGTACGGTATCTTTGCCTATAGAAGGATGCAATTTGGGCTATGTAACGCCCCTACGATCTTTCAGAGATGTATGACATCTATATTCGCCGAAATGCTTGAAAAGCATATGGAGGTGTTTATGGATGATTTTTCTTTTTTTGGTTCTTCTTTTGATATTTGTTTAACTAACTTGTCTCTTGTTTTGAAAAGGTGCCAGAAAACTAACCTCATTCTCAATTGGGAGAAATGTCATTTTATGGTGCAAGAAGGTATAGTGCTTGGCCATAAGATCTCTCACAATGGGATTGAAGTGGACAAAGCAAAAGTGGAAGTGATAGCTAATATCCTACCCCCAGTGAATGAAAAAGGGATTAGGATTTTCTTAGGACATGCAGATTTCTATCGCAGATTCATAAGAGATTTCTCAAAAGTTGTCAAATCTTTGACTGATTTGCTTGTCAAAGACAAACTCATTAATTTTTATGATAAATGTAGGGTGGCTTTTGAGACTCTAAAGAGTATGTCAATTTCTGCACCTATAGTGACAACCCCTGATTGGTCACTACCCTTTGAAATAATGTGTGACATTGTTGTCGGGGCTGTCTTAGGGCAAAGAAGGGACAAATTGTTGCATGTAGTTTATTATGCTAATCATGTCCTTAATCCGTCCCAAATGAATTATGCAACTATCAAAAAGAAGTTGTTGGTCGTAGTGTATGCTTTCGACAAATTCAGGTCATATTTGCTTGGGTCCAAAACTATTGTTTATACTGACCATGCTGCGTTGACGCATTGTGGGCATATAGTCCAAGTTGTAGCGTTACCCACAAATGATGCCAAAGTGGTGGTGCACTTCCTTAAGCACAACATCTTCTCTAGGTTTGGAGTACCGAGAGCTTTAATCAGTGATGAAGGCACTCATTTTTTGAATAAGTTGATGGAAACGTTATTGGGGAAGTATAATGTGTGTCGTAACTGCGAAAAACACCCGACGGAAAACAGAAGAGTCGCCACCTTTCGTTATTTATCCCACAAAGAGGGAAAGGAAACAATCGGAAAAACCTAACGAAAAAGGAAAGACGAGGTCATCGCAACCACGTCTGGATTCGAGAGTCGGTTACGCAAGGGTAAGGTATTAGCACCCCTCACGTCCGTCGTACTCGACGGGATCCACACATTGTTGTCTATCTAAAAGGGTGATCTAAAACTATCTAGCTAAAGGCCAAGGGACAAAAGGAAAAGAAAAGAGACTCGGCAGAGCATCGCCACTCTGTGCCTACGTATTCCCTCGTACAATGGAAAAGTCAGAGTCAACATAGTTCGGCTAACTACGGATGAAGGGGGGAAGGTTGCTCGCCAAGACATCGCGTCTTGTGTATAAGTACTTTCATCTGGTATGAAAGATCAGAGCAAATGTAGTTCGGGCTAAAAATACCACAGGTTGGTTCAAAAGCTTTTTAGGCCCGAGTAGGGTTAACAAGTAGTTCTAGCAGTTGGTGTATGCAGCTCGACCATTGGAAACTTAGGCGTTACTGTTTGCGGTAGAACTAAAAGTTAAAAAACACTCTTTTTAAGAAAGGATTTTCCTGATTAAGATCCCGAATGATGAAAAAGGTTTGAAGTGTTTTTGTGTTTTTTAGAGAAGAAGTGTTTTGAGTTCTATTTGTTCATAATGTATGTTGTGCTAGTTCTAGGCAATTGAGAGGTGGCCCCCCAATCACCATTTCCAAGTATAAGGCTCATGGCACAACATCCATTATCTTTATTAGGTATGTTAAGATTGTTTGAAGATGAGAAGAGAAGAAAGGACCACTAATGGGAGATTAGTTCAATCCTAAAAGTTATCATGCAAAGTGGACTTAAAGTTGGGATACAAAAGGGAACTACCTAATGTTATCATGCATGGTTAATCACCTAATGTCTATCATAACCTCAAAAGGTTAGAGAACTTATGGGGAACATGGCAAAGGAGGACAAAAGAAGGAAGAAGCAAACACGAGTAAGATGCACACATAAATTACAAACATGCAAAGAGGGAGGAAAGGAAGTGTGGGGCAGCAGCCGCCACAAGCGTGTCTCGACCTCTTTGGAGCAAATAAAAATGCAAAACACAAGGTGAAATACACATGCAAAGATAAGCAATATGAACATGCAAAATGCAAGAAGAAAATGAGAGGATGAGACATAACAGGAGAAGACAAGCCTCTACAACCGTCGGCTATCGATCATCGGAGACAAATGGGAGGAAAAGAAGTGTGGGACAGCAGCCGCCACAAGCGCATCTCGACCCTAGTTTTTCGCTCAAGCAAACAAGGATGAACATCACATCTAACCACATATACAAATATGCATTCAAGTGGAAATCAAACAAAACGAGTCGACAAAATTAGGATCAAACGATCAAGAATAGCGACATATATACCAAATATCACACTCCTAATGCACCACACTGGTCTATGATGATTCGAAGTGGAACGGTATGCGAAAACACCTTGACAAACATCAAAACAGGCCCACTGTTACAGTGTTAATTGGTTAACCCCTGGAGTTAATCGGTTAACACCTTAAAAAGTTTGAAAAATCTGGCATTTTGAACAGGTTAATCGGTTAACCATATGCGTTAACTGATTAACACTGTTAACGTTTGAAAAAAATTTGAAAGTTTGAAATGGTTGATCGGTTAACCATATGCGTTAACCGATTAACACTGTAACAGAGGCCAAAAACAGCAGCAAAAAAAGCACTTTCAGCACAAAATCACTTAATCAAATGATCCAAAAGATCAACTTATCAAATAAGCACGAAATTACACCTGCAAACAGAAAACCAATAGACATGCAAACATGTCTATACAACACAATCACAATTCAAACGGATCGAAATCAACCAAAATTCAATCGAATATGAAGATTAACATGATAAGCTCAAAAATTAAATTGGATCAAGAATTCCAATCTTCGAAGCGGAGATTTGCTTCGGTAAGTGTTGATCAACTGAATTTGGGCAGATCCAAACAAGATTATCCGGAAAACTTCAAGATCCACAATAATTCTTGCAAGAGGAATGAAGATCAAGCACTTTTAAGCCAAATTACTCCAAATAAGCACTTCCAACTCAAACTCCAAAATCAGATCTCAATTTGCACGAAAATTGATTATGAAAATTGATCCAATGATGATGTTAAATGAAGGTTTATGCTCAAGAATCCATTAATTTCAATGGAAAATCAATGAATCCAAATGATGAAGAGCTTTGAGTGGGGGTTTTGGAAATGGAAAAGTTGAGAGAATTGGAGTGAATTCTGAAAAATGAATTGAATTATGAGAGATTAGATGGTGAGGTTTGGAGTGAATAATTTAAATATCAATTAGGTTTGGATCCAATGCAAGGTTTAGGAATTTGGATTGGAAAATGTGGTATGGAATGTGGAATGGGCATTTGGTGGGAAATTGAAATTAAACAAAATTCAAATGGGGTTCTAGATCCTTCCCAAGTGTAAAAATGAAATTCAAATGATCAAAATGGGACTCAAGAGTGGCTGGACTTGAAAATTCACGTACAAGGCAAAAAATACACAGGTTAATCGGTTAACGCATATGGTTAACCGGTTAACACTGTGAAAACCTGCAAAATTAGCCTGATTTTGATTGTGTTAATCGGTTAACCATATGTGTTAACCGATTAACACCTTCAAAATTTTGAATTTGGCGCCTTTTGGAGGGAAATTCGTCCGTTTGCCCGTTTCTTGCTGTTTGGATATCTGTTAAGCCTCTGAAACTCGTTTTCGATCATTCTAAATGTGAAACTGCTTGAAGTAGCCTAAATGCTGGAAATTAACCTGCAGAATAAAATAAAATCGGTCGCCCGACCGTTGGGCAAAATAAATGCCAACTGCTGCTTTGATTGCTTGTGCTGAAGGTGAATTCTGAGCCACAGGAAAACCTCGACCCCCTGTATAAAGAACAAATGCTATGCAATGCAGAAATGCTAGAAGAAAAATGAAAAAAAATCCAAGTTAAGAAAAGGTTGGTCAAATTTTGGGGTGCAACAGCTGCCCCTATTCAAGCGACTTGAACCTGACTGGATGAAAAGCGAACGACTTTCAGACAATCAAGGTACATGAAGGTTGAATACCAATAAACCCAGAAATTTTCCAACCGCAAAAATCTCTGGAGATAACAGAATTCGATAACCAAAAATGACAAGCAGTCTGAAAAATACATGAACTCGCCGTCAAGCATCAACATCAATTTGGAAAAGCACCTGACCTTGCCGTCAAATACCAACATCAATTTTGAAAGAAAAATATATCCCTGACTTCACCGTCCGGCGCCTGACCTCGCCGTCAAGCGTCAACATTAATTTCAGTGAACCTCTGGCATCGCCGCCAATTCGGAGAAACATCTGATCTCGCCGTCAGTGATCCGCATTAAATTCTTCTGACATCACTGTCAGACACCTGACCTCGCCGCCAGGCATAGACATTATGCCTATAACAACATTTGACATCGCCGTCAATCTTCTACCTCAAGTTGGTAAAAAAAGATAACATCGCCGTTAGTCCTCTGTTAAAACAGACATCGAATCCAAAGATACAATCCTCTGACATCATCGCCAGGTCATCGCTAAATAAAAGCGAGTGACAAATCTGAATATCAAATCCATATAAAATATCCGACATTGCCGCCAGGCATCCATTGAACTGATGCACCTCTGACATCGCCGCCAAAACTCCGTAAAATTAAGAAGTATCTGACATCGCTTTCAGTAATCTGCAGGGGATAAACAAAATGACCTCGCCGTCAAGTCTCCATGTAGTTAAGAAACCTCTGACATCGCCGTCATTAA
This sequence comes from Lathyrus sativus, assembly GCA_963859935.3. NCBI lineage: Eukaryota > Viridiplantae > Streptophyta > Magnoliopsida > Fabales > Fabaceae > Lathyrus > Lathyrus sativus. Next base: position 22,412,390 of record OZ012736.1, read on the forward strand.
TTTGCTAAATAAAAGCAAACTTAAAACCAAAAAGGTAAAGACATCTGACATCGCTGCCAGGTCTTTGTGGGGATAAAAGAACTCTGACATCGCCACCAAACAACCACAAATCGATTAACATCTGACATCGTCGCCATACAAACATAAAGTAGACAAAGATTTGACATCGCCGCCAGAAGACCAAAACATCCGACATCGCCGTCGGAAAACCAAATCATCTGACATCGCCGCCAGAAAACCAAAACATCCAACATCGCCGTCGGGAAACCAAATCATCTGTGAAACCTCTGAGCTCTCCGTCAGTAAAAGTAGAAACATATGACATCGCCGTCAAATAATCACACTTCTGGTAAGCATCTGACATCGCCGCCAGAAAAACGTTTGACATCGCCGCCAAACAAAACTCAATATTGAGAAAATACCTGGCGTCGCTGCCAGAATACCACAAAGATCTGACATTGCCGTCAGTAAACCACAAAGTCTGAGAAACATTTGACATCGACGTCAGGTATCTGTAAGCTTGAGAAACATCTGACATCGCCATCAGGTATCTGTAAGGGATAAAATAAACTGCATCGGACCCGAAGATAAGAGCATCTGACATCACCGCTAGGCCTTCGCTAAATAAAAGCGAACATTAAGAGTCATACAAAGTTATAATCATCCGATGATAATGATCACAAGGAAACTCCGCTAGGGAAATAGCATAAGCCGGGGTTTAGATACCACCCGGGCAAAGATATCAACCAATTGCGAGATACATCTAAAACAGAGAGATAACAACCTGGCCTATATTTCACATGCATATGTTTGAAAATGGCGTAATGCTCCATAAGAAATGGAAATTCTACGCATTTGGGTAGATCCTATGCACGCATGCAGATGCAACGGATTTGGATCAGCAAAATAAATGCTAGAGATACAGAAACCACCCTGCCGGGGAAACAACTTACTCCTGCCAATGACAATTGGACTTATGCCGAGAAACGAGCCCTTGCTGGCCTCCTGCAAAGAAGATGCCAAAGTAACAACATTCCTATATCCTGCTGGGGAAAAGAGAACAAATCTGCTGGAGAACCCACCCTCTTCCCACTTGCTGGGGATTGTTCTGCTGGGGAACGAACCTACCTAGACTGTAGATTACTCAGTGGGAAGAAAATCCAATCACAACTCACCGAGGAGTGCGTACAAACATGCACCTTGCGGGGATTGGATATGCACCAACTGCCGAGGGAAAACGTACACGTTACCTGCTCGCTTAAACTACATACAACCTCTACTAGGGATAGAGATACCAACTTCACTGGCTGGGGAAAAGACTCTGGCCGGAGATAAAATGAATTTCATCCACACCTCTTTGCCCCCAAGGATAAAGACCCTGCAAAACTGAACAAACATACAAGATATCCTACGCAAACAGAACTATCTCAGTCATCATTCGTGATGTTGTTCAATTAATTCAAAGTTTTAACAATTATTGGCCAAGGCCTGCAAGTTTATGTATATGCAAGTTTATCAAAACATTGGGCGTTTTTCATAAACAAAATAGTAAAAGTTAAAACAAAACAAATGAGATACTGAATAGTATATGTTTATTGATAAATGGCCTGTAAATAGGCAAAGTTTTACAACAGATGCAACCCCTGAAAAGAGGAAGCTACGCAAAAACAAATATAGATATGCATAGAAATATACAAAAGTGTACAAAAATGTCGGCAATGTGGCACAGACAAACACCATGAGCTGATCCCTCTATGACTTGCCTGACCCTGATGCTTTCCTGACGCTTCGTCTTCAAAAGAGATTGATTCGGATAAACGACCCCAGGTTCTCCCCATCCACTAAGCAATGAAGTTCCAACGCAGACCACAATCATTTGCTTTTCAATCCCTAACTTTTGCCTGAACCTCCCTTTCGGGTTTTCGATTCACCGGGATACCCATTTTTGCCAAAGTTGCCATTTCAGGTTTTCGACTTTGCGGGTTTACATCTTTTCATTTTTATCCCTAATTTTTGCCTGAACCCATTCTTTTTTATGGTTCGCCGGGATGCTCTATTTTTGCATGGACTTTTCTTTTTGTGTCCAGCAGGTCTCTTTTAAGCAAAGTATTTTTTAAATGCGTCTACGTTCACAGGGGATGTAAAATCCTCACCATCCATGGTGGACAACAAGGCTTCTTCGGAGAAGACTTTTTGAACGACATATGGACCTTCATAGTTAGGAGTCCATTTTCCCCAGTGATCTGATTGTGGAGGGAGAATCTTTTTCAACACAAGATCGCCCGTCTGAAAGCTTCGAGGGCGCACCTTCTTGTCGAAAGATTTCTTCATCCGACTCTGATACAACCGACCGTATGAGATAGACGCTAGCCTCTTCTCATCCATCAGGCTGAGCTGATTCAATCTGTTCTTTATCCATTCTGCCTCATCAAGCTTGACGTCGACCATAACTCTTAAAGAAGGAATCTCGACCTCCAATGGTAGGACGAGAAAGGAGTTTCCCCGGTTGATGTGCGTACTGTCGTACGATAACCGTGAAGAGCAAAAGGCAACATCTCATGCCAATCCTTGTAAGTGACAACCATCTTTTGCACTATCTTCTTAATATTCTTGTTGGCCGCTTCAACATCGCCATTCATCTTCAGACGATAGGGCGATGAGTTGTGATGCTCGATTTTGAAATTCTGGCACAATTTCTTCATCATCTTGTTGTTCAGATTCGAACCATTGTCAGTAATGATTCGTTCGGGTATTCCATATCTACAAATGATGTTCTTCTTTATGAACCGGGCTACGACTTGCTTTGTAACATTGGCGTACGAGGATGCTTCAACCCATTTGGTGAAATAATCAATGACAACTAAGATGAAACGATGACCATTGGATACGGTTGGCTCAATCTTGCCAATCATATCAATGTCCCACATGGAGAAGGGCCACGGGGATGCCATAACATTCAATGGGCATGGCGGTACATGAATTTTGTCTGCATAAATCTAGCATTTATGGCATTTCTTCGCAAATTTGAAACAATCTGACTCCATGGTTAGCCAATATTACCCTGCTCGTAACAATTTCCGAGACATGGCATGCCCGCCGGCATGTGTACCAAAAGTACCCTCGTGGACTTCTTCCATAAGCAACGTTGCTTCTTTTTCATCCACGCATCTCAGCAATACCAAATCATGGTTCCTTCTGTAAAGCATACCATCTAGGTTTAGATAAAAGTTACCAGACAACCTCCTTAGCGTCTTCTTATCCTGAGTCGAAGCCTCTGGCAGATACTCCTGCTTCTTGAGGAAGTTCTGTATATTGTAAAACCATGGCTTGCCATCAGCAGCCTCCTCAATGGAGAATACAAAAGAGGTCCTATCAAGGCGAGAAATGACTATTCTTGGAGAATCATTCCAAAAATTCACTTTATACATCGAAGATAGCGTTGCCAAAGCATCTGCCATCTGATTCTCTGCTCGCGGCACATGGTGAAACTCTACCCTGTCGAAGAAGGGTAACAACCTCCTTGCATAATCTTTGTAAGGAATTAGGTTTGGCTGACGAGTTTCCCACTCTCCCATGATCTGATTAACCACTAGCGCTGAATCACCATATACATCCAAATTCTTGATTCTCAAATCAATAGCCTCTTCCAGACCCATGATGCATGCTTCATACTCAGCTTTATTATTAGTGCAAGGGAACGTCAACCTGGCAGTGAACATGATATCAGTACCATGAGGAGTTGTAATAATTGCCCTAATTCCACTACCATAGGAGTTGACAGCGCCGTCGAATATCATCTGCCGTTGAGAACCTTTCTTTGGACCTTCGTCAGGCAACAACTCTTCACAATTTTTCGCTTTGAGGAACATGATATCTTCGTCAGGAAATTCAAACTTCATTGGTTAATAGTCTTCGATTGGCTGTTCAGCGAGGTACTCTGACAAAACGCTTCCCTTGATGGCTTTTTGGGAAACACATTGTATATCGTACTCTGTCAGTACCATCTGCCACCTGACAATTCTTCCTGAGAGCGCTTGCTTCTCGAAGACATACTTGATCGGATCCATCTTCGAAATCAGCATGGTTGTGTGATTAAGCATATATTGTCTCAAGCATTTGGCAGCCCAAGCGAGTGCATAACATGTTTTCTCGAGCATTGAGTAACGGGACTCACAGTTTGTGAAGTTTTTACTCAGATAATAGATCACATGCTCTTTTCTTCCCGTCTCGTCGTGCTGACCGAGAACACAACCCATACTGTTCTCAAGAACTGTTAAGTACATGATTAAAGGCCTTCCAGCTACTGGGGGTATCAATATCGGAGGCTCCTGCAAGTATTCTTTTATCTTATCAAATGCTTTCTGACAATTTTCATTCCAGACGACCGTCTGATCTTTCTTTAACAATTTAAACATTGGTTCACACGTGGCTATGAGATGAGATATGAACCGAGCAATGTAGTTCAATCTCCCCAGGAAACTACGAACCTTCTTTTCTGTTTTCGGCGTTGCCATATCTTGTATAGCTTTTATTTTTGCAGGATCGACCTCGATTCCTTTTTCACTGACAATGAACCCCAATAACTTTCCGGACCGAACTCCAAAAGTGCACTTATTTGGATTCAACCTCAATCTGAACTTCCTGAGCCTCTCAAACAGCTTCAACAAGTTGACCAGATGCTCTTCCTCCGTTTGAGACTTTGCTATCATGTCATCAACATAGACCTCAATCTCATGATGAATCATATCATGAAACAAAGTGACCATAGCCCGCTGGTAAGCTGCCCCTGCATTTTTCAACCCAAAAGGCATTACCTTGTAACAGAACGTCCCCCACGGTGTAATGAACATAGTCTTCTCCATATCTTCCGGTGCCATATTTATCTGATTATAACCAAAAAAACCATCCATGAAGGAAAATACAGAGTATTGAGCAGTATTGTCAACCAATACGTCAATGTGAGGGAGCGGGAAGTCATCCTTCGGGCCCGCCTTATTCAAATCCGTGTAATCTACGCACATTCGTACCTTACCGTTCTTCTTAGGTACAGGTACGATGTTGGCGACCCACGGAGGGTAAGTTGTTACGGCTAAAAATCCAGCGTCCAACTATTTCTGGACTTCTTCTTTGATTTTTACAGCCATATCTGGTCTTTTCCTTCTAAGCTTTTGCTTGACCGGCGGACATTCTTCGCGCAATGGCAAGAGTTGAACCACTATATCGGTGTTAAGCCCGGGCATATCTTCGTACGACCAAGCAAAGATGTCACTATACTCTCGAAGCATCTCGATCAGTCTTTGCTTGATGTCACTTTGTAGCGCAGCCCCTATCCGAAAATTTCTGATAACTTCTTCAGAGCCCAGATTAATAACCTCGATTTCCTCCTGATGAGGCAGAATGATCTTCTCTTCTTGTTTCAAGAGTCTAGCTAGCTCTTCAGGCAAGTCTTCATCCTCATCAAACTCTTCTTCAGCTTGATATATCGGTTGATCGAAGTCGAAGCGAGTCATAGGAGGTTCTGAATCGGTGTCATCTGCAATAGGAATCCTGCAATAAAAATGGTTAAATGTTTCAAACAATATGCAAACGAGTACAAACCATATTGCCATTTTATTGTGAAAAATAAAAATAAGAAAGACAAAGATCACAAAATTTGAATGAGAAAACGCCCTTTGATTAACTGATAAAGCAATGTTCAAACATAAACAATAAGGCCCTGAAATAAAATACCACTATGCTCCGGGTAGAACATAGGGTATTACAATAATTGAAAAAAACAAAGCATTATTATTCTGTTGTCACTTGAATGAATTCTTCAATAGACCAGTTGCACAAGCTCTGTCATGAAGCGCAGGGCTTGATCCAAGCATCCATATCACAATCACTATCTCCCTCTTCGTCTGACACAACATTGATCCTTTCGAAGATAACTCCTGTTAGAACACAGATTGGTTCTTAATTATATCTCTATGTTTTGATGATAAATCTTATGAAATTTTGTATTAAAGAATTATATACTCTAAAAATTGTTTGAGAATGTTTGCTGCAGATATTAAAGTGTATATTATTCTGAAAGAAAACTAGATCTGAACATGAAAAATGTGCAAGGCTCTGAAGTGTCAGAAGCATTTCTTAGAAGATTCTGAACGCTGCCTCCAGAAGATTCTGAGCGCTATCTACAGAAGGATCTGAAGCAAAAGCTATAGAAGAATCTGAAGCAGAATCCAGAAGCATCTGAAGCTTTGAAGAATTTTGTATGAAGAGTTTTAAGCTTAGTTTATTTCAGAAGACTCTGATAGTACTAACGCTTCCAGTACTGAGGATCTGATCCTAAACTCTGCTCTGAATATTTACACGCTGAAAGCACACATGCTGCAAAGACTCTGATTTAGCAAACTCTGATGAACATCAGAAGACTCTGACCAATCTAGACTCTGATGATATTTGCTGAAACTTGTTGAAGAAGAATTCAAACTTATGTCCATTGGAATGGCCAAACGACTCTTTCCTCATTTATGCTAGACACAAGAACACAGACAAAAAGGATTTCTTTGTGCATTCTATTCCTAGGAAAGGTCATGTGATGTGAAGACAAAAAGGCTCAGACCTTTTAGTACACAACCTTCAAGGTGATAGCTATTTGGAACTCTTTGCCTATAAAAGGAAGACTCCATTCATCTTCTTCAGTTGACGAAACAGTTGAAAGAATTCATTATAAGCTCTCATACAATTTATACTCATTTGCTGAATTTATTTCATAGTTCATAAATCTTAAGTGAAAAATCACAGTTGTGATAAAGCTTTATTAGAAGCAATTTAAACACTTGTATTATTCTTACTTTTGATTGTAAAAGAACCTTAAGAAGATCCAGTTAGGATCAGTAGTTCTTGAGAAGACTTAGAACAATTGTTCTTAGTGCTTGCTATTGTAATCAATTGATTTAATAGTGGATTAAGTCCTTGTTGAGAAAGACAAATCATTCTTGATAGGGTGGACTGGAGTAGTTGAGTTCAATGAACCAGGATAAAAATCCTTGAGTTTTTATTTACTAAGTTTTTCTATATACTTATTCAACCCCCTTCTAAGTATTTTCTCACCTTCAGTTGGCATCAGAGCTCCGGTTCTGTGTGTGCTACCACTTCACAGTGACAAAAAAGATCCAGAGAGAAAAACTTTGATATATATTTGGTTGTTATTATGGCTGAAACTTCAACATCTAACAGTAACAACAGATATGAAGAAAGGGACAAAATCAACACAAAACCCCCTATGTTTGATGGGGAGAAATTTGATTATTGGAAGGATAGGATAGAAAGTTTCTTCCTGGTTATGATGCTGATTTGTGGGACTTGGTCATATATGGGTATGTTCATCCCACTGATGGGAATGGCAAGAAATTAGACAGAAAATCTATGACTGAAGCCCAAAAGAAGGAGTTTAGAAATCACCACAAGACTAGAACAATCTTGTTAAATGCAATATCTCACACTGAGTATGAGAAGATCACAAATAGAGAAACTGCATTTGACATGTTTGAGTCCTTGAAGATGACTCATGAAGGAAACCTTCAAGTTAAAGAGACTAAGGCTCTGGCGTTAATACAGAAGTATGAAGCGTTCAAAATGGAAGAATATGAGTCTATAGAAACTATGTTCTCTAGATTCCAAATCCTTACAGCTGGTCTAAAAGTTTTGGACAAAGGCTACTCAACTGCTGATCATATGAAGAAGATCATCAGAAGCTTGCCTATCAGATGGAGACCTATGGTCACTGCTCTGAAGCTTGCCAAGGATCTGAACAAGATCACTCTGGAGGAGCTAATCAGCTCACTAAGGAGCCATGAAATTGAACTTGAGGAAGATGTTCCTCAAAAGAAAGGTAAGTCAATTTCCTTAAAATCTAACAAATCTGTGAAAGCTTTGTAGGTGTTAGAAGAAATCTCTGAAGAATCTTCTTCTGAAGAAGAAGATGAACTTTCCTTGCTGTCTAGAAGAATCAACAGACTCTGGAAGCACAAGCAGAGAAAGTTCAAGAACTTCAAAAAGCCAGATCAGCGCAAGGAGTCCTCTGGACCAAAAAGATATGGAAAGAAGGAAGTTATTTGTTTTGAATGCAAACAACCTGGTCATTACAAAAATGAATCTCCAAAGCTTCAGAAAGAAAAGCCCAGAAGAAAGCCTGAGCACAAGAAAAAGGTTCTAATGGCTACATGGGATGACTCTGATGAATCTGGATCCTCATCAGAATCTGAAGATGAATGCGCCAATATGGCTCTGATGGCAGGCATTGAAGACCAGAATGAAGAATCATCTGGATCTGAGTCTGATTCTGAATCTGACTCAGAAGAGGTACTTTCCGATCTCACTAGGGAAGAGCTTATTAAATTCTTATCAGAAGTCTTGAAAAATTATAATCAGATTAAGCTCAAATGCAAGAAGCTAAAGTGCAATCTTGGCTCTGAGAATAATCTGTTAAGATCAGAAATTGCTGAGCTAAAAGAAAATAATTTGAAAATGAAAGCCAATTTTGAAATAGCTCAACAAAACTCTCAATCTGAAAGTAAGTCTAAATGTAAAAACATTTTAGAAGAATATGACTTTAGCTTTCAGAAATTTCTTTCTAAAAGCATAGACAAAAGCAAGATGGCTTCTATGATCTATGGGCTTAGCTGAAATAACAGGAAAGGAATTGGATATGAATCTTCCTCTGGAAAGGATTTAAATCTAATGCCTGTTGATAAACTTGTTATTAAGAAAACTCCCTTGTACTCTCATTTCAAGTTTGGTCATCTGAATGACATTAAACACACACGTTCTGATCAGAACGTTCCTATGTTTAAGCCAAAAGTAAGTCAGAACAAAACTGTTGTAAAAAGACAGAAGTTCAGACCAACTTTCAAGGCAACTAACCAAAAAGGACCCAAAAAGATCTGGGTACCTAAGGATAAGATTATCCCTGTTGCAGATGTTTTTAGCAGAAAAGTCAAGACGCCAGTCATGGTACCTGGACTCTGGCTGCTCACGTCACATGACGGGAGAAAGGTTTATGTTCCAAAGCCTGGAGCTTAAATCTGGAGGAGAAGTGAAGTTTGCAGGGAATCGGAAGGGCAAAATCATTGGCTCTGGTACTATTGGTAATGGTAACCTTCCCTCTATATCTAATGTTCTTCTTGTAGAAGGATTAAAGCATAATCTATTGTCCATAAGTCAATTAAGTGACAATGGTTATGATATAATCTTTAATCAACAATGTTGTAAAGCTGTTAGTCAGAAGGAGGGCTCAATCCTGTTTAATGGAAAGAGGAAGAACAACATTTACAAAATAAATCTTTCAGAACTTAAAGTTCAAAATGTTAAATGCCTTTTGTCTGTTAATGATGAGCAATGGGTCTGGCACAGAAGATTGGGGTATATTAATATGAGATGTATATCTCATATTAATAAACTCAATCTAGTCAGAGTACTTCCTAAGCTGAAGTTCAACTCAGATGCTCTTTGTGAAGCATGTCAAAAAGGAAAATTTTCAAAATCTTATTTTAAATCTAAAAATGTTGTTTCAACCTCAAGACCATTAGAATTACTTCACATTAATCTGTTTGGACCAGTGAAAACTGCATCCATCAGAGGCAAGAAGTATGGATTAGTCATTGTTGATGACTACAACATATGGACATGGGTAAAGTTCTTAAAACACAAGGATGAGTCACACTCTGTGTTCTTTGACTTCTGCAAACAAGTCCAGAATGAAAAAGATTTCAAAATTATTAAAGTCAGAAGTGATCATGGTGGTGAATTTGAAAACAAATATTTTATTGGAAATGGCATTGCTCATGATTTTTCCTGTCCTAGAACTCCACAACATAATGGAGTTGTAGAGAGGAAAAATAGAACTCTGCAAGAAATGGCCAGAACCATGATCAACGAGACTAATCTAACAAAGGATTTTTGGGCAGAAGCAATAAACACATCATGTTACATTCAGAATAGAGTGTCTGTAAGACCTCTTCTGGAAAAGACTCCCTATGAAATGTGGAGGAACAGAAAGCCCAACATTTCATATTTTCATCCTTTTGGATGTATTTGTTATATGCTGAATACTAAAGAGAATCTTAACAAGTTTGATTCTAAAGCACATAAGTGTTTCATGCTTGGGTATTCTGAACGCTCTAAAGGCTACAGAGTATACAATACTGAAATACAGATTGTGGAGGAATCTATACATGTTAGATTTGATGATAAGCTTGGCATTGAAAAGCCAAAGCAGTTTGAAAGTTCTGCAGATAGAGAAGTAATTCTGACAGACTCTGAAGGCTCAGAGACAGACAAAGCTCAAGTAAAGGAACCAGAAGCAATGCCAGATGCAATTCCTTTAGCTTCTCAAATGAACAATTTGAACATTTCTGAAGAATCAACTGTTAGAGGATCATCTTCTAGAATCAAGGCCTCTCACCCAGAGGATGTAATCATTGGAAAGAAGGATGACCCCATTAGAACAAGATCCTTCCTCAGATCATCTGAAGCATCATTATTTGGTTTAGTGTCAGTTATTGATCCAACTTCTATGGATGAAGCTCTGCAAGACAATGACTGGATAATTGTCATGCAAGAAGAGCTCAATCAGTTCACAAGAAATGATGTTTGGGATTTGGTTCCAAGACCAAAAGGATTCAACATAATTGGAACTAAATGGGTCTTCAGAAACAAGTTAAATGAGAAAGGAGAAGTTGAAAGAAATAAGGCAAGGCTTGTTGCTCAAGGTTATAGTCAGCAAGAAGGAATTGATTATACAGAGACTTATGCTCCTGTAGCCAGGTTAGAGTCTATTCATTTACTCATTTCTTTTGCTGCACAAAATAACATCACTCTATATCAGATGGATGTTAAGAGTGCCTTTCTAAATGGTATTATAGAAGAAGAAGTTTATGTTCACCAACCTCCTGGTTTTGAAAGTGAAAAATTTCCAGAACATGTTTTCAAACTAAAGAAATCTCTTTATGGTTTAAAACAAGCTCCCAGAGCTTGGTATGTGAGATTAAGCAATTTTCTTTTGGAGAAAAGTTTCATCAGAGGCAAAGTGGACACAACACTCTTTTGTAAAAAATTTAAGAAAGATCTTTTAATTTTTCAAATATATGTGGATGATATTATATTTGGATCTACCAATGTTATGCTGGGAAAGAAGTTTGCTCAATGTATGCAGGCAGAATTTGAGATGAGCATGACGAGAGAATTGAGATTCTTTCTGGGAATTCAAGTCAACCAGACTCCAGATTGCACTTACATTCATCAGACCAAATATGTTAAAGAGATTCTGAAGAAGTTTAACATGACTGATAGTAAGATGGCAAAGACTCCCATGCATCCAAAAAGTACACTTGGTAAGGAAGAGGTAAGTAAGAAAGTAGATCAGAAACTCTACAGAGGTATGATAAGATCTCTTCTTTGCTTAACTGCTTCTAGACCAGACATTTTGTTCAGTGTATGCTTGTGTGCAAGATTCCAATCAGATCCTAGAGAATCACACTTAACAGCTGTTAAGAGGATTCTAAGGTATCTGAAAGGTACTTCTAATGTGGGTTTGTGTTATAGAAAATCTGATGATTTCAAATTAGTTGGATTCTGTGATGCTGACTACGCTGGAGACAGAGTGGAAAGAAAAAGTACTTCCGGAAGTTGTCAATTTCTAGGAAGAAATTTAATCTCCTGGTACAGCAAGAAGCAACCCACAATTGCACTTTCAACTACATAGGCAGAATACATTGCTGCTGCTGGATGTAGCACGCAGATGCTCTGGATAAAAAGTCAACTAGAAGACTATCAGATATTTGAAAGTAATATTTCTATATTCTGTGATAATACTTCAGCTAAATGTTTGTCTAAAAACCCTATTTTACACTCTAAGGCAAAACATATAGAAATTAAACATCATTTCATCAGAGACTAAGTTCAGAAGGGTATTATAAACTTAGCCTTTGTTGATACAGATCATCAGTGGGCAGATATTTTCACTAAACCCCTTGCTGAAGATAGGTTTAAGTTTATTCTGAAAAATATTGGTATGGATTTTTGTCCAGAATGATATTTATCAGAAGCAAAACTTCTCAGATGCATAATGTTTAAAACTCTGAAGTATTTCATTTGTCAATTATTTGATTTATTGATTTATTATTATTTATGTGTATCTAAACTAACCAATCTTAGAAGATATGAACGTTGGCTAACGTTTCATTTCTCAAGAGAATTCAGAAGCACATGCAAGCAAACACGTGTCACTCTGAATCTGAAAAGATGGCGTGTACTCTACTGAAGAGACATTTGAGATATTGTTTGAATAGTGAAAATCTTAATTTCCCCCCCAAATTGTCAGAATCAATTAATGTTTTGAAATGATTTTTATTCTTTTCATTAAATGCCATTAATTTCTATGTGAGAACGTGCTATTTGTGTCTATTGGTGTGCCCTATTTCTTTCTCTATAAATACCACATTTCACACCATTTCACACTTTTCACTTCACCAACAATTTATGAATTTCTGTCTTCTCTTTACTCTTCACAAAAACCCTAACCTTCGTCCAAATCATCTTCATCTTCATCAATGGCAACTTCATCCTCTACATCAGCTCAATTTCAATCATCTATGGCTGCAGTTACGTCAGCAAATATGGGTGTTACTCCATTTAAGGAACCAAAAAGGACATTGTTAACCCTTGTGGACAAACTTGAAGTTCTTTGTGAATCAATGGTGGAATTTGATTCTCTGGCTGAAAATGGGTTTGAGTTACGTTCTATAATTGATGCACAAGGCTGGGTTAAGTATTTTGACAGGATGTTTGGACCAGTGTACCCACATCTTGTGAAGGAATTCTGGATTCATGCTTATGTTTATCCAAAATTCATCCTCTCTTCTGTTCTGGGAAAGGAGATCATCATCACTGAAGATCTCATCAGAAAACTCATAGGGTATGAGGAGACTGATGGAGTATGTCATCTGCCAGCTGAGCGTGTGGATATGGAAGAAGTTTATGAGGAAGTCATTACATCTAGACAGGCCTCCAACAAATTTAAGGATCTGAAACCTGACTATAAAATCTGGGCAAAGATTTTTTTGGGATGCATCCATCACAGAAAATCCACCAATTCTCCAAATTATGTGAATAATGAACAACTCTACTTTATGTACTGTTTGAGACAGAGTACAAAGGTAGATCTTCTATACATTCTCTTCATGCATCTGTGGAATCATATCAATGCATCAAGAGAATCTGTAAAGGATAAGGGACAGAAGATCAGGACGTGGATTCCCTTTGGAAGGTTGATTTCAGACTTTCTGACAGAGAATGGTCTGGTGATTGCTCTTTATGAAGTTGGAGTTAAATATGAGCTTGAAACAATTGTTGGAAAACCATTGAATGCAAAGAGTCTTCAGAGGCTAAAGATTGTGGATGAACTCACAGCTGTTCCCAAGAAGATAAATGTTTCTGAAGTTAGTCAGAAGAGGATTCCAGTTCAAGATTTTCCACTCTTTGGTGCTGAAGAACCTAGGGATATTATTGTTAGGTATATTGATGTGTGCAAAGCAGATGGAACACCTATTCCTGCAGATATTCTGATAAGAGCAAGAGAACCTATGCCAGATGTGTATGATGAAAACATGAGGAAAAGAAAGCAATTAGAGGCAGAAGAAGCTGCTACTCAGAAAAAGCCAAGGGTTGCTGACAAGCCACAGAAGCAAATCAAGAGGAAAGCTTCTGGAGAAGTTCCCTCTGTTCCCACCAAGCGCATAAAGACTAAAGGTACTAAATCATCTGTATCTTCTTTTTCTAAAATTGTTGTAAATGCATCAACATTTAGTTCTATGCCTGAACCTCATCCCACTCAAAATCAAACAATTCCTGCTCCATCTCAAACATCTGAACCACCAAAAATTCCTTCATCACAAATTCATTCTGATCCTATTTCCACTACACCACTTAAATCTTCTGATATTCCTCAATCTGAACCAACAACAACAACACCAGCAGACCATATTCCAACACCACAAACAAAACCAACAGAACAATCTACACCACAACAACAACCAGACATACAACAACCACCTGCATCTGAACCCATACGATCTGATCCAGTTGCACCTGAAACTGTTGCACCTGAAACGGTTGCATCTGAACCAGTTGTATCTCAACCACCTCCATCCAATCCTTCTGAGATTCTACCAGAACCATCCAATCCTATTGAAACAAATATTCCTGACTCTGAGGTTTTGAATGTTACACCTCTCAAGACTGTATTTGAAGTTTCTTCTACATCTTGTACCCCAACCACCTCATCTGATTCCTTTGAATCTGATATCCATCCAGATTTTATTTCACCTCCCTCTCTCAAAGTTTTTGAATCTAACCAACCAGAACCACCCGTTTCTTCTGAAACTCTCATTCCCAAAACCATTCCAAAACCTAAGCCAAAGAGATCTGAGTTTGTATCCTTTGCTTCTTTTAAACCATTCCCATCTGATCCACTTCCTTCTATTTTTAAGTTTAAAAATTTCTATGACAGAATTGAACCATCTGACTCTACCACTCCTTTTAAACCTAAACTTTCCATCATTCTTCCATCTGTTCTGCAAACCTACATAAAAGAACTGCCAGAAATGATTTCATCAGAACCTCTATTGTCTGATAAATCTGCTTTCATTCCTTACACTTCAACCACATTTGATGTCGTTTCTGATGCATTACATGTAAAACCATGTTTGGTTAATGCCTTAACCAGATCCAAAACTACCACTTCATCTGACCATCCATCTCTTCCTTTCCACCCTCGTCCTCTAATCATTATTCCAGAATTCACCATTCCACCTCCACCTCAACCCAAGCCATTCACCTTGGAAACCCTTCTGAAACCAAAAACTAGGCTAAATGTTGATAATTTATTTGCAACTTTTATGAAAGAAATAAAGATGCATTTAGGCTCTGTTCAGAAGAAATGTTTGTCAACAATGGATGCAAATGAATCTGATGCTATATGGAATAGCTTCATCAACAGATTCAATATTGTAGCCTCAAATCTGAAGAATGTATGTTCAGATGATGCGAAGCTCAGATTTGCTGAGACTGCCAGAAGCATGATCTGGAATGTAAAAAGATATGAACCTTTGCTTCTTGAAGATGTTCCTTCATCTTCTGAAGTATTTGCTACAGAAGTGACTGCTGAATCTGCTTCTGAAGAAAATCCTCTGGCTATGAAAATTGTGGAACATCCCTTTGGATCTGTTGCTCATGACTCTGCATCTCCAATGGAAATTGACTCTGTTCCTGCTTCAGAATCTGCGCCACCTTCTTCATCTGAGATCAAGAAAGAGAATCCAGATCTTGAAGACAAGATTGCAGTTTTGGAAGCTGGACAATCTGAGATTAAGTCATGGATGGCCAAGCAAGACCAAAAGCCTGAAGACATGGCACAATGGATGTCCAAACAAGATCAGAAGAATGATAACATGGCTAAGTGGATGACAAAGCAAGAAGAGTCTTCATCTGAGATCACTCACTTGTTGAAGATGATTCTGTCCAAGCAAACCTAGTTTATGTTTTTTTTCTGTATCTGATGTTTGTGCACATGTACTTGAATTTATCTGATGATTTGTCTGTTTTGAATATGAATGAATGACTGTGCTGTTTTCTCTACATGAATTTATCTTTTCTATATTTCCTTTTATTTGTCTTTAAAAGTTTTACTTTTTGATTATGACAAAAAATGGGGAGAAAATGGATCTGACTGTTTAAATAAACTCTACCTAAATCAAATTCAGACATATAATTTTTTAACTAACGTGAACTCTTAGTTTTTCAGAACATTTGAAAAATCTGACAAATTCCTTAAAAGTGACTCTGAGACTCCCAGATCATATTTAACCAATCAGGCTCTGATTCTGAAACATGCATCCAAAGTCAAGATCTAATTTTTGGAACAATCAGGCTCTGATTCTGAAAAGAATACTCATGCAAAAAGGGAAGTTTCTATTCCTTCTAAGTATTCAATTTAGGGGGAGATTCTCATCTCAGGGGGAGATTCATCATCTCAGGGGGAGTTATATTTATGTTGTTTATTAAACAAAATTTCCTATGTTTTTGTCATCATAAAAAAGGGGGAGATTGTTAGAACACAGATTGGTTCTTAATTATATCTCTATGTTTTGATGATAACTCTTATGAAATTTTGTATTAAAGAATTATATACTCTAAAATTTGTTTGAGAATGTTTGCTGCAAATATTAAAGTGTATATTATTCTGAAAGCAAATTAGATCTGAACACGAAAAATGTGCAAGGCTCTGAAGCGTCAGAAGCATTTCTTAGAAGATTCTGAACGCTGCCTCCAGAAGATTATGAGCGCTGTCTATAGAAGGATCTGAAGCAGAAGCTACAGAAGGATCTGAAGCAGAAGCTACAGAAGAATCTGAAGTAGAAGCCAGAAGCATCTGAAGCTTTGAAGAATTTTGTATGAAGAGTTTCAAGCTTAGTTTATTTCAGAAGACTCTGATAGTACTAACGCTGCCAGTACTGAGGATCTGATCCTAAACTCTGCTCTGAACATTTACACGCTGAAAGCACACATGCTGCAAAGACTCTGATTCAGCAAACTCTGATGAACATCAGAAGACTCTGACCAATCTAGACTCTGATGATATTTGCTGAAACTTGTTGAAGAAGAATTCAAACTTATGTCTGTTGGAATGGCCAAACGACTCTTTCCTCATTTATGCTAGACACAAGAACATAGACAAAAAGGATTTCTTTGTGCATTCTATTTCTAGGAAAGGTCATGTGATGTGAAGACGAAAAGGCTCAGACCTTTTAGTACACAACCTTCAACGTGATAGCTACTTGGACCTCTTTGCCTATAAAAGGAAGACTTCATTCATCTTCTTCAGTTGACGAAACAGTTGAAAGAATTCATTACAAGCTCTCATACAATTTATACTCATTTGCTGAATTTATTTCATAGTTCATAAATCTTAAGTGAAAAATCACAGTTGTGATAAAGCTTTATTAGAAGCAATTTAAACACTTGTATTATTCTTACTTTTGATTGTAAAAGAACCTTAAGAAGATCCAGTTAGGATCAGTAGTTCTTGAGAAGACTTAGAACAATTGTTCTTAGTGCTTGCTATTGTAATCAGTTGATTAAATAGTGGATTAAGTCCTTGTTAAGAAAGGAAAATCACTCTTGATAGGGTGGACTGGAGTAGTTGAGTTCAACGAACCAGGATAAAAATCCTTGAGTTTTTATTTACTAAGTTTTTCTATATACTTATTCAATCCCCTTCTAAGTATTTTCTCACCTTCAACCCCCCCTTAGTGAACTGCACAGGTCCTTTATAGTGCGACACGCTTTGCAAGGATGAAGAAGAAAATGAAGGGCGGTACCCTAAACCAAACTTATCTTGCTTGTGGAGAATCTCCAATACCTGGCCCCACCCTTGCACTACCCCAGTCTGTACCACTGCTTGGGCCTCTTTAAAAAAGAAGACATAGCCACTTCCGGCGCTTTGCTCACAACAGGAGATTTATCTTTAATCTTGACTGTTTCAAAAGCCTGATAAAGGGTTTCATGTATCTCTCCGTCCAACTCGACATATTTGAAGGATGATAAGTGAATGACCATTATATCCTCTTCCCTGCACACTGTAACAACACTACCGCCAACCATATACTTTAGCCTTTTGATGCAGCGTGGAGGTCACAGCTCCTGCTGAATGAATCCATGGGCGGCCTAATAAACAACTGTATGAAGGCTGGATGTTCATAATGTAAAACATTGCATCAAACACTTCCGATCCCACATGAATGGGCAAAGTCACTTCTCCGAACACAGACCTTCGGGTACCATCAAAAGCGCGCACCACCAAATCACTTGGTGTGCAAATCAATCCCTGCGTGTCCAACTTCATTAGGGCTTTCTTCGGAAGTACGTTCAAGGATGATCCCGTATCCACAAGTACATGAGACATAACATCCTCTCGGCATTCTAATGATATGTGCAACACATAGTTATGGTTTCTGCCTTTTAGCGTCAAATCCAAGTCTGTAAATCCCAAGTCGTTCCCTGCATTTACGTGCGCAACAACTCCTTCGAGTTGATTAACCGGAATTTCTTGTGGCACGTAAGCAGTGTTCAGTATTCTCAACACTGCATTCCTATGCGCTTCAGAACAAAGTAACAACGACAAGATAGATATCTTAGAAGGAGTTTGCTGCAAATGATCGACTATCTTGTAGTCGCTTTTCCGTATCAGCCTCATAAACTCTTTCGCGTCCTTTAACAAAGATTCCTTCTCCCCAGACTGAGAAGTTTCCTCTACCATTGGTCTTTTCCCCTTGTCAACCTTATCAACAATCACTTCAGGCGACGAAAAGACTCGGCCACTACGGGTAATGCCTCCTGCTCCTACAAGATTATCTACTGAATCGGTAGGGGGACCATTCAAGTCTAGCTTCTGTCCAATGCAATACACTTCGACTCTGTAATTCCATGGAATAGCCTTGGTGCTTTCAAACGGTACGGGACCTGCTTTAGTTATGGTTATTGTTGGTGGTTTTGGCACATAAATAGTAACAGTTTTGTACGGAATGGAAATTGTTGCAATCTCATCCCTTTCTTCAGCCACCAACTCTTCAGACTCTCTTCCAACATACCGGTCAAATTGCAAAATTCCATTATCCATCATCCCTTGAATACATCTTTTCAACTGCCCACATCCCTCAGGATTAACCAGACACTCAACACTATTTTCAGCACAACCTGGGAAAATACCCCCCCTCAACAATCTGGTTTTCACAAAGCTCAAGGGTGTATTCAGCTCATTAACATCTGTTACCAAATCCAAAATATCCTCCTCGATAATTGCATTAAGCCCAGCTTGCCCATGATTCGGCATGGGATTTTGTACCACATTAGGAACATCGTTGGAGAAGTTAATTGCTTTACTGTCAATCATGTCCTGCACCTTATGCTTAAGGGCTTTACAATTATCGATGTTATGCCCCGGGGCACCTGAATGAAACTCACAACGAGCGTTTGCGTCATACCCGGGTGGAGGAGGCCCAGTCAGGGGAGCCATGGTCCTCTTATGAATCAACTGCAGTTGTAACAAAGCTTGCAATAGCTGAGAATACGACATAGGAGGCGCATCAAAATATCTATTCACTGCCGCCCGACCTCGGTCCTGATATCTTCTATAACCCTGCTGCGGTTGTTGTTGTTGTTGTTGTTGTTGTTGCTGTGGTTGCTGAACTGCGAGAATTGTAATACTGATAATCTGCTGCTGCTGACGATTCTAACCTCTACCTCTCTCGTGAGAACTGGACACTGAGTTGGTATCTCCTTCTTGTTTCTTGTTACTGAACACCTTCTTACCTCCTCCAGCTAAGGGTATTTCACCAGCACTTATCTTCCCTAACTTGATACCATTTTCCACCCTCTCTCCGGTGATGATTAAGTCAGAGAAACTGCCTGACTTGCTGCTGATGAGCTTCTCATAATAAACGCCTGGCAGAGTGGCGACAAACATATCAACGAGCTCACGTTCCACCATAGGCGGTTGCACTCTGGCCGCTAACTCCTGCCATCTTTGAGCATATTCTTTGAAACATTCATTATTCTTTTTTGAAAGATTTTGAAGCTGGACCCTGTTGGGAGCAAGGTCGCTGTTGTATTGATAATGTTTCATAAATGCCTCGGCCAAATCCCTCCAACTACGGACATTCACGGGTTCCAGGCTCATGTACCATTCCAACGAAGGACCAGACAGACTATCCTGGAAGAAATACATGAGCAATTTCTCATCATCTGAGTAGGCAGACATCTTACGGTAGTAGGACCTCAAATGAACTCTCGGGCAAGTGGTACCCTTGTATTTATCAAAGTCTGGAACTTTGAACTTTGGCGGCACTCTCAGGTCCGGGATCAGTCACATGTTAGCCATATCAAGGCCCATAGAGTTTTGACTTTCAAGGGACTTCATTTTCTCTTCAATCATCTTAATCCTTTTATCAGCCTCGGAGGGTAACTCAGCAGCCACAACCCTTGGCGAGAACATAGCACAAGTGGTGTCAGGACCATAACCATTCCCATTACCATTACCACCATAACCAGTGTTGTTGAACCCTGCAGCATTACCGGCACCAGCAGCATTACCACTCCCTCCAGCAGTAGGGATGACTAAAGTAGGCATGTAATTATCAGCTCTAGGAGTCTCAACACGTGGAGGGTTAGCAGCATTCCCACCATGCAACACACCGTTGCCATAGACACGTGCAATCAAGGGCTGCACTAGAGTCTGGAGTTGCTCTTGTCCATTAGCCACTCCTTGCATTACTTCCATGAACTGGGCCATCCGGTCCCTCATTTCCTGCATCTCTGCTTGCATTTTCTCCATTACTCTCTTTTGATTCCCCCTAGTTGCGTACCGGTGAGTCGTTAGATCGGCAATCTTGAAACACTAGTGAACCACAGGAAAAATAAGATTAACAATTCTGATGCACCTAATGCGAAAAATGCAAAAATGCAGACATGTATGTATGCAACAGGGCAATTTCCCCCTTGATTATAGTTTCCGGGAAAAACACAACAATGGAGAACCCTACGGACAAGCATAAAACAGAAACTCCTCGTATATAATCATAGGCCAACATGCAATGAACAAGCTACAACTAAGTATAATAAGGAAAAGAACTCAACCAACAAGCCTGGTGATGGTCAGTACAACAAACAATAAGCATCAAACTACAACAGAGATAAACAAGATAGTCAAGTAGGATGATGTGACCGGAAGTCCTCTAGTAGCTTCAGCGTCTCAGGATGATCTGGTCTAGCAAGCAGTCCCTGAATAATTAGCTCCTGCTGGCTAACAGTATGCTGTAGACTCTCAACATGGTCTTCCCAAGCTCCTTCCCCGAAACACGCCTCAAGCCTGCATCTCTTGGAATCAGCTCTCAACCTAAGATCCTTCAAGTTTGCAATCGCTTTGTTCAACCTGTACTCACTATCCCGTCTAAGTGACGCCTCTGCTGCAATCTCCCCGTCTTTGGCATTGAGCTGCGTCTTCAACTTGCTGATCTGTAGCTTGAACCTGTCTTCGCGTTCTTTGTTGTTGGTGAGCGTGGCATTCCATTGGTTCTCAAACTTATAAATCCTCAAGTAAGCCCTATCCAACTCTTCCTTCTTAGTAGCAAGAACACTATTGACAGCCTTGAAATCCAAACCCAAGTGCTCCCGAGAATTGGTTTCCTTGGTCAGATCCGTACCCAATTTGTTTACCAGCTCAGTTTTTTTCTTGAAGGAATAAACAACATCAATCTTCTCACTTCGAAGCTGAATGATTTCTTTCTCCAATTCCTCATTAGCTTTCTCAACTCTTCCTTCTCAAACTGTACCTGATTGTACTTCTGAATGTCTACGGTAGTGGGTTCCTCAATCATGAGAGGATATAAAGGTGCAACTGAAGGATACGACATCAGAAACTTCGCAGCTCTATCATGAATCCAAGTCAGGTAAGGGTCATATGCTCGGCTATCACTCTTCCCCAATAAGGTTTTCCCCTTCCTGTGATTGTTGTTCCAAGCATGCTCAAGTCTGCCTAAAGTCTCACCCTCCAATAAACCGGTGAGATACAGAGATTCCTGTATCTCCTCTTCTCTAGGAGGATCCCTCAGTGCATAGCCAAACTGTCTGACCAACAAAGAAGGGTTATAGTTGATGCAACCTTTCCTTCCGACCAAAGGGACGTTAGGAAATCCACCGCAACTATAAATAATATATGTACCAAGCATGTCTCGGTCAAACCAAATAATGTTCTCTGCAAATAGACCCATCAACCTCTCCGACCACTCTGAAGTACTAGCAGCGGCAACAAACGGACCCGCCTTGGGCATATGACTAGAAAACCATGCGTACAACAGAGGAACACAACAAGCTAGATTCTTTCCCCTTCGTTTCTCATTCTTGTAGTGAACAGAATGATAAACATCTCCAAGAAGAGTAGGCATTGGGTTTCCTGAAGCCAGGATATGGAACGCATCTACATCCACGAAGTCCGGAAGATTAGGAAACAAGACAATGTCATATATACAAAGAGCCAGGATGGCGCTAAATATGATCCAACATCCATCCTTAGCACACTGTTGAGCTTTCTCAATCAAGCAAGGCAAAGGAAAACCATATATCCCAAGTCTTTGGATCATCTTCCCCTCTAACTCTGAAGCCTCAAGATGCAGAATAGCGGCGAGCTTAGCCAGATCAGGCTTAGCATCAACATGGACAAACGACATCTGATCCAGAATGGGTACCCCCAACAGCTCAAAATACTCCTCTAGGGTAGGAGCCAGGACATAGTCAGGAAAGATGAAGCATCTCAACTGGGCATCATAGAACTGTAGGAGAGCGTAGATACCACTGATCTCATATGCAGAAGGCTTACAAACATATCTCAACAAGCTCCCATAAGACTTCTTAAAATCTTCCATTACTGCTTTATCACCTAAGGCAGTCAAACTCAACAAAGAACTGACGTCTGGAGCCGGAAACATGTAGGCCACTGTGTCACACCCTAATTTTTGACCATAAGATCCCACCTCCTTGTGCATTTTCTCATATGTTATCTTTATACTTTTGTATGTGCATTTTCTCCTCGTGCAGGCGTTTTAAGGTTCAAAGAGATCTTCATATGGTTTATCAAGTCTTGAGCCAAGTTTTTATCATAGTTCACAACAAAGCTCACAAGCTGATTTGGACTCATTGGTTTCTATCTGGCTCCGAAATCAGGAGGAGGTCTAGATTGATGTGTGAAGAGTTGGATCTTATCCTACCAGGGAGATTTCATCATATTCAAGCCCATTGAGTAAATTTATACTACTAAGTTGTTGCATATTTTGAAAATAAAGACGTAGGCTACAGAAAAGGGAATCTCACAAGAACCAAATTCATGGTGAACTCTTGTTCGATTGGTGCATTGATACACTTCATGGATAACCATTTGATTTCATGGTGATAAGTTTTCTTTAGAGTCCAATAGGATATTCAAGATTGCAAGTTATAGTGTTGTTTTCAATTTATTTAAGTTACTGTAAAACTTCATATAGTTGGCATTACAAGATGCATTGCAAGATCCAATTTCATGACTGGTTTCACAATACAAGCTCATCATAAGATAAGAGATTGAAATTTAAGAGCTACAAGGAACGAACTTCAAAATTCATCACAAGTGGAATTATTCGTATAGAAGTTCATTAGGCGCCATTGAATTTGGTCTTCGCCATATTACACGCCTTGGATAAAATAATACTCATAAACACTTCATACAAGTTAACCGAATGGCAATATGGTAAGTTTTGGTTTCTACATCATTAGAACACTTATTGAGCACCAAAGCAATTCAATTACATTCATATTAAGCAACAATGGATTACAATAAAATGCTTTATGATATATGATCGACTCAGGAATGGTACAATAAGAATTATCCAGTTACAATAGTAGATTTCTACAACTCTATACTCCATTAGTTCAACACTTTTCAAAGTCCTAAAACTAAGCTCGGACTTGAGCTCCACCGACATCTCTGAGTCTTCATAAATTCCTCAACGCCATTCCATTCGCCTTTGCAACCTGTACAAAACCAGATAGATAAGTCACCGGCAATCCTGTGAACAAAATATCAGCAGAACAATATCAGAATGATAGCAGTAGGCAAAAAGAATTCAAGATTAAGAATTAGAGAAAAGGATGAAATGAGATAGTTTCGGCCCTCAGTTCCGAATCATCATCGGGCTGAAATTTGAGCAGCCGGAAGGGCAACAACCGGGATTGTCACCAGCTCCCTACCGAGCATCGAAAGAAGTGAATTTCAGACAATAAGACAGCTAAATTTCGGATAGCCCTCAACTTAGTTTAAAAGTAACCAACGATATCAAAAACAACAGCAGCAGTTCCTATCCCTCTTTGGTTCAGACAGTCCGTCATCACTACCAAATGGAACCCTTTCTCGACGGCATCAGATAAGGCAACATCATGAACTCGGAGACCTCCCTGAAAGAGAAAGAAGAACGTTAAACAACCTGGAGCAGGAGTTCAAGAAAACAATTCAATCCTAAGAGATTGACAGCTCGAGACAATCGAACCAACATCCATCAGTACAAAGGACACCAAGGCAATTACGACAAGCTAATATAGGTCAGACTTCGCACAAACAACATCAAGGCAGCAACAACATTTTCCTTTCCCTCTTTGGTTCAGCTATGTCATCATCACTGATTTTGAAACCTTCTCGCGACGGCATAAAACCGGCAATACCTGAACTCAAAGAGATTTTCCTGAAAGCAGAAGAAAGAATGTTAATATGGTTCAAAACGAATCTGAAATCCATCATAGAGGCCCTAACAAGATCAGTGTGCTAAATCAAACCAAAATGTATGTTACTGAAGAAGCTGTGAAATAAAACAAATGAAGAAGATAGCACAGTATGATTAAGGGAAGAGGAGAAGTTCTGCATTAAGTTCACAATATAAATCATAAATCAACTCATTTCATCATCCTTAGTCATGGACCGTGAAACAAGGAAACAAGAACAGTTAGTGCTTTCCCAAAACATCCAAAGCTGTCAAGTTCAGAAGGGAAGACTTCCAACATGTTTAGACATGTTTCAACCAAAACGGAAGGGTTTTTATTACCAGAAGGCATGTGGACAATGACTCAAAATTTCTTTCCAAAATAAGATCCCGACACATCGTTAATCTCATTTAAGATTGCAAGACCTGAAGCATATAAAAAGGCAAGTTTAATCATGAGTAAATCATCATGAAAAAAGGCGAGAGGAATCAAGCTCAAAATCCAGCAACAAATTTCGAAACACAAAATCCCAAAATTCAACAGGAAACTCCAAAGGCCACCCAGAAAAACCTAACGGAATCAGAAAAATCCATTCAAAATCTGAAATTGTAAAGAAGGAGACACCTAGCTTTTGAAGCCATCGCCGCCGCGAATCATCCATTGCAGATCCATTCGCCATCGTCGGAGATCACTGCCCTCACTGTAAGCCGTCATCGCTACCCGCAAGCCGCCGTCATCACCGAGGAGCCATCTTCGAAGACCTTGTTAAAAACCCCATTTCTAAATTGTCAGTAGTTTTCTGTGCTAACATGGTTGCTGTTTCAGGATGATATATAAGAGAGAGGAAGTTGAAGAACTTATCTTCGTGGATCTCTCAACGTCACCACCGCGAAGTCATCGGCGAAGCCGCCGTCATCACCATCGTCATGAGAAATTGAAGATGAAGCGAGGAAGGAGTTCGAAACGGGAGAGAAGACGCAGAAGATGAAGACGGAGGGAGACGATTTAGGGGTTTAGGTTTTCTGAATTATTCTGTTTTGTTTGTATTGTAACATAATCACGTGCTTGCACACACACACACACACACTAACTGCGATGCACCCTCACGTACACAACCCACGGATATCCAACAGATCCCATCACACGGTCGCACCTGCGCTTGTCCACCGTAACCCGTATACCCTGCTCACACTCAATCCATCCGTCTTAATTATCTCTCCATTAATTCCTAATCAGTTTTATAATAATCATTAATCATAATTAACCTTTTTAAAACCAATTAATTTAATCAGATTTCTTTAATTAAATAAACAAATAAAACCTATTTAAATTCCCTTTTATTTTTATTTTTATATATTTAGCTTATTTCTTAAACAACCTTTTTAACTAATATTTCAATTTTATCCACTTTTATTTAATCAATTTAATAACCTTTCGTAATATAATAAAAACTTGTTTCATTTAATTTTAATATAACCTTTTATTTAATAAAAATATCATTAATAATAAAATAATAAAACTTCTTTTTGATAACCAATGATCAATTTATTTAATAAAATAATTTATTTAAAACTTAACTAATCAGTTCATAATTCTAATTTCACTAAATTAATCCACCCTTTAATTCGATATTCCCCTAAAACAAAAAGTACAACCCTTTTCTCATAAAAATCAGTTCATAAAAAACTCAACTTTTCCTACAACTAATAGTCGCCTAATCCGTTACAATTGTACCAAAGTCGATTCAACCAAGATCAATCCACCTAAAATGAATCAACATCGTAATCTAATCAATCGTGCACGCTTCCATCCCTCGCACCAAGTTACGCTCCACATTCTTCACAATTCACACACTCACTTAGCACTTTCATGCATCTGTGTATGGATTTATTTATCTGCCTTTATTTTCCGCAATTTATCTTTACCGCAATTTATATTATCGCATTGCATTACGTCTAAAGGAAGAACCTGCGTATAACTTAAACAATTGTGCGTATACATCTCATTTGCATCATACTCCCTATTGATCCTTGATCCCATTCATGTCGATCTTCTAAGTTTAGATCCTACCCCATAAGGAGGACCTTTTATCTTTACAACTTAGACAAACACATTCAACAACTCAATTCAAACTATTCAAACATATTAGAGAATAAGATGTTAATCATCTTAAGCGAGATAAACCTCCTACCCCATAACAATTCAATCAATATGTAGGGACTTTGCCTTAGGAGAGATAGAGGCATACTTGTTGATAATCCAAGTACTTGAGCCCTTCTCTTAAGACGATGCAAAGACTATTTTCCTACAAAGTTGTGGTGGTTAAAATCAAGTAATCTCCCTTAAAATGACAACTCATCTTTTCTCCTAAAATCAATCAATCAACCACCCTTTATCCCTTAGGAACTTTGACCATAGTCAAAGAACTTCTCAAACCCTTTAGGGGAACTACAGATACTCTGATTCCACTCCCATCAGGATATGTAGGCACAAGATGCGATATCTTTTCGAGTATACTTAGAAATAAGCCCCTAGGTCTTTAACCTTAAGCAGATAATCCTTAGCAATAAACAAACATAAAACAAGAGGTTCCTGTAGAGTACTACAGAAACTTAGGATGCTAGCACCTTCCCTAAGTTTAACCAACCCCCGAACCTATAACTCTCTAACCTTTGCATTTGCATTGCATTATGGTTAACTTGATCTTTTTCCCTTCCTTTGGACAAATTAAAGCTCGGTTGCAAATGAATTAAGATTCAAGTTAATCAATAACTTGGTATCCAAATTTCACCGCGACACACTATACTCTTCAAGGGCTCCATAGCAAGATCACTAGAATCGGGAAGGAAATATGCACCTGCAACACAAATACATGTTAATGAAATGGAGATGAAAATGAAAATGCAAATGCACACAAGGGATTAAGAATGCTGTGCTGTTGATCGAGAAGAACCAGCGCTTCGCTCTAGCAAGACCAAAGTACCGACAGTAGGACCCACTGATATCAGGAACACAAATTCACACTGTAACGAACCGGGTAATCTGAAAGCCAAGGTTTCCTACACAACCCAATCCCTATCACAGGTATGGACCTATCCACTGACAAGGTTCGGTATCCTATGCGTTTATCAGCGTCACGGACTTTTGAGAAATGATGATACGTTCACCATTTCTGGTTTAGCATCATCATCTTACGAAGAGGCCTCACTTAGCTGAATCACAAATGATCGGTACCCAGAGTCGACAACTCTCAAATCCAAAATCCCAACCAATCCTAAGGATCTGAAGGAAGATCATCAAAGAGAATCTTGTCTGAGCGTGAATTTAATGGGGAACTGTATCTGCTAAGCAAACAGGCCCCCACTAATCTCCACTACTAATGCTAGGTTTGTACTCAAGCCTGGGTCTGGCTTATCACTTATCAACACTTCCCTCCCCACAGCACAACAATAATGATATATGATGCTAAAAATAAATGCGGGAAAATAAATAAAGTACATATATACAACACCCAAAGATAAACAAACAAGCGCTAGGATTGACTCGCATAGGGAACCAGAGTCCCTAACAGAGTCGCCTGTTGTCGCAACTGCGAAAAACACTCGGCGAAAAACAGAAGAGTCGCCACCTTTTTTAATTTATCCCACAGAGAGGGAAAGGAAACAGTTGGAAAAGCCTAACGAAAAAGGAAAAACGAGGTCATCGCAACCATGTCTGGATTCGGGAGTCGGTTACGCAAGGGGAAGGTATTAGCACCCCTCATGTCCGTCGTACTCGACGGGATCCACACATTGTTTTCTATCTAAAAGGGTGAGTTAAAACTATCTAGCTAAAGGCCAAGGGACAAAAGGAAAAGAAAATAGAACCGGAAGAGCATCGCCGCTCTGTGCCTACGTATTCCCTCGTGCAATGGGAAAGTCAGAGTCAACGTAGTTTGGCTAACTACGGATGAAAGGGGGAAGGTTGCTCGCCAAGACATCGCGTCTTGTGCCTACGTACTTTCATCTAGTATGAAAGATCAGAGGAAACGTAGTTCGAGCTAAAAAGACCACAGGTTGGTTCAAAAGCTTTTTAGGCCCGAGTAGGGTTAACAAGTAGTTCTAGCAGTCAGTGTATGCAGCTCGACCATTGGAGACTTAGGCGTTACCGTTTGCGGTAGAACAAAAAGTTAACAACACTCTTTTTAAGAAAGAATTTTCCTAATTAAGATCCCGAAGGATGAAAAACGTTTGAAGTGTTTTTGTGTTTTTTAGAGAAGAAGTGTTTTGAGTTTGATTTGTTTATAATGTATGTTGTACTACAGTCTAAAACCTAGGATCGAATGCGTCATATATCGTCCTAAGGACGTATACTAAACACTCTAGGCAATTGAGAGGTGGCCCCCCAATCACCATTTCCCAAGTATAAGGCTCATGGCACAACATCCATTATCTTTATTAGGTATGTTAAGATTGTTTGAAGATGAGAAGAGAAGAAAGGACCACTAATGGGAGACTAGTTCAATCCTAAAAGTTATCATGCAAAGTGGACTTAAAGTTGGGATACAAAAGGGAACTACCTAATGTTATCATGCATGGTTAAGCACCTAATGTCTATCATAACCTCAAAAGGTTAGAGAAATTATGGGGAACATGACAAAGGAGGACAAAAGAAGGAAGAAGCAAACACGAGTAAGATGCACACATAAATTACAAACATGCAAAGAGGGAGGAAAGGAAGTGTGGGGCAGCAGCCGCCACAAGCGCGTCTCGACCTCTTTGGAGCAAATAAAAATGCAAAACACAAGATGAAATACACATGCAAAGATAAGCAACATGAACATGCAAATTGCAAGAAGAAAATGAGAGGATGAGACATAACAGGAGAAGACAAGCCTCTACAACCGTCGGCTATCGATCATCGGAGACAAATGGGAGGAAAAGAAGTGTGGGGCAGCAGCCGCCACAAGCGCATCTCGACCATAGTTTTTCGCTCAAGCAAATAAGGATGAACATCACATCTAACCACATATACAAATATGCATTCAAGTGGAAATCGAATAAAACGAGTCGACAAAATTATGATCAAACGATCAAGAACAACGACATATATACCAAACATCACACTCCTAATGCACCACACTGATCTATGATGATTCGAAGTGGAACGATATGCGAAAACACCTTGACAAACATCAAAACAGGCCCACTGTTACAGTGTTAATCGGTTAACACCTTAAAAAGTTTGAAAAATCTGGAATTTTGAACAGGTTAATCGGTTAACCATATGCGTTAACCGATTAACACTATTAACGTTTAAAAAAATTTGAAAGCTTGAAATGGTTAATCGGTTAACCATATGCGTTAACCGATTAACACTGTAACAGAGGCCAAAAACAGCAGCAGAAAAAGCACTTTCAGCGCAAAATCACTTAATCAAATGATCCAAAAGATCAACTTATCAAATAAGCACGAAACTACACCTGCAAACAGAAAACCAATAGACATGCAAACATGTCTACACAACACAATCACAATTCCAACGGATCGAAATCAACCAAAATTCAATCGAATATAAAGATTAACATGATAAGCTCAAAAATTAAATCGGATCGAGAATTCCAACCTTCGAAGCGGAGATTTGCTTCGGTAAGTGTTGATCAACTGAATTTGGGCAGATCCAAACAAGATTATCCAGAAAACTTCAAGTTCCACAATAATTCTTGCAAGAGGAATGAAGATCAAGCATTTTTAAGCCAAATTACTCCAAATAAGCACTTCTAACTCAAGCCCCAAAATCAGATCTCAATTTGCACGAAAATTGATTATGAAAATTGATCCATTGATGATGTTAAATGAAGGTTTATGCTCAAGAATCCATTGATTTCAATGGAAAATCAATGAATCCAAATGATGAAGAGCTTTGAGTGGGGGGTTTTGGAAATGGAGAAGTTGAGAGAATTGGAGTGAATTCTGAAAAATGAATTGAATTATGAGAGATTAGATGGTGAGGTTTGGAGTGAATCATTTAAATATCACTTAGGTTTGGATCCAATGCAAGGTTTGGGAATTTGGATTGGAAAATATGGTATGGAATGTGGAATGGGCATTTGGTGGGAAATTGAAATTAAACAAAATTCAAATGGGGTTCTAGATCCTTCCCAAGTGTAAAAATGAAATTCAAATGATCAAAATGGGACTCCAAGAGTGGCTGGACTTGAAAATTCACGTACAGGGCAAAAAATACACAGGTTAATCGGTTAACGCATATGGTTAACCGGTTAACACTGTGAAAACCTGCAAAATTAGCCTGATTTTGATTATGTTTATCGGTTAACCATATGTGTTAACCGATTAACACCTTCAAAAGTTTGAATTTGGCGCCTTTTGGAGGTAAATCCGTCCGTTTGCCCGTTTCTTGCTGTTTGGACATCTGTTAAGCCTCTGAAACTCGTTTTCGATCATTCTAAATGTGAAACTGATTGAAGTAGCCTGAATGCTGGAAATTAACCTGCACAATAAAATAAAATTATTTTTCCCGACCGCTGGGCAAAATAAATGCTAACGGCTGCTTTGATTGCTTGCGCTGAAGGTGAATTCTGAGCCACAGGAAAACCTCGATCCCCTGTATAAAGAACAAATGCTATGTAATGCAGAAATGCTAGAAGAAAAATGAAACAAAAGCCAAGTTAAGAAAAGGTTGGTCAAATTTTGGGGTGCAACAATGTGAAGCATAAGATTGCCACTCCGTATCATCTGCAGACGAGTGGGCAAGTTGAAGTGTCTAACAGACAAATAAAACAAATCCTTGAAAAGACTGTTAGTGCTTCTCAGAAAGATTGGTCAATGAAGCTGGATGACACATTGTGGGCATACAGAACAATGTTCAAAACACCTATTAGTATGTCCCCTTGTCAATTAGTTTATGGTAAATGCTAACGACTGCTTTGATTGCTTGCGCTGAAGGTGAATTCTGAGCCACAGGAAAACCTCGATCCCCTGTATAAAGAACAAATGCTATGTAATGCAGAAATGCTAGAAGAAAAATGAAACAAAAGCCAAGTTAAGAAAAGGTTGGTCAAATTTTGGGGTGCAACAATGTGAAGCATAAGATTGCCACTCCGTATCATCTGCAGACGAGTGGGCAAGTTGAAGTGTCTAACAGACAAATAAAACAAATCCTTGAAAAGACTGTTAGTGCTTCTCAGAAAGATTGGTCAATGAAGCTGGATGACGCATTGTGGGCATACAGAACAATGTTCAAAACACCTATTAGTATGTCCCCTTGTCATTTAGTTTATGGTAAGTCATGTCATTTGTTTCTCGAACTCGAGCACAAGGCCTTTTGGGCTTCCAAGTTCTTGAATTGTGATCTTTTGAAAGCGGGTGAATCCTGAACTCTTCAACTCCACGAGTAAGAAGAGTTTAGGAACCAGGCGCATGAGAATACCAAGATTTATAAAGAAAAAACAAAAACTTGGCATGACCAGAAGATCCAGAAAAAGGAATTTTGGGAGGGACAATTAGTTTTGCTGTTTAATTCCAGGTTGAAGCTGTTCCCCAGAAAGTTACGGTCGAGATGGTCAGGACTGATTATGGTGAATAAGGTGTTTCCACATGGAACAATTGAACTAAAAAATCAAGCTAATGGAGACACCTTCAAGGTCAACGGCCAGAGGCTTAAGCCTTACTACTAAGGCCAAGAGGGTGGTCGAATCGAAGGTGTTCGTCTTACCTGATAAGATGAATGACCGTCGAGCCATGCGACGTTAAACGAAGTGTTTCATGTGAGACAACCCACGCGTTTATGTATAACGCTTTTTTTTTCCTTTTTGTAGGATTTTCAGGTTTGTACAGAGCACTCACAACAGAGTGAAGTCGCCCCAAGGAGAATGATGTTTGAGCATACAAATGAAAAATCAAGCGTACCTGAGAAAAATAAAAAAAAAGGGCGAAAAAGGGAAAATTTATGTGAAAAAAGGGACCTGCCACAGTTGCCCGTGTCACCAGACACGACCCATGTCAGGCCATGAGACTTGGTGAAAATAAATGGAAAAAGGAAGGATTCCAGTAGGCTGACACGACCGCCTGTGTCAGCTGACACGTCTTGTGTCAGGCCTACTGGGGGAAGCCTTTCTGGAACACGGAGGAAGTGGAAAAAACATCTTGATTTTATTTATGTTTCAGGTACATGAATACGAATGCCTCCCAGACGTGTGGTTAAAGTGAAACAGCCGGAGACAGAAACTTCAAGCCCAAAGAAACGAGCCAATCAGATGCCTAACGCGCACGACATCATTTTCGACAATCCAGAACATGAAAAACGCTATGCATGGCACGTCAAGCATAAAATAACACCGACCAGGTACATGTGTAACAAAATACTGTCTGAGTTAGGGTTGAATATTGAAATTGATAGAATATTTCATAGTCTTGGTATGTTGGAATTTATGCACTTAGAAGCTCCGACTTATGAGCGCATAACATTGGAGTTTTTATGTACTATTGACTTTCATTTAAAGAAAAGATGGATAGGGACAATGAGATATTTTTATGGTTCAATGAAATTTCGGCTGTTTAATACTGGTTATGAGCTCAGCATCAAAGAGTTAGGAGACATCCTCCGACTCCCACTTTATGGCCCCGGAGCTGTCCCGGAGAATTTTGATGCGAAAGCATTTTGGACGGCCATAACTGGCAAGTCTGATTATATCTCAAAGTGTGCCAAGGCGCCAGGGATCCAAAATCCATGTTTTAGGTATACGCAGAAGGGCTTGGCATATACTTTATTTGGTAGGGGAAACAATACCGGAGTTGTTATTCAGAGGGAGTTATTCTTTCTTTATGCTATGGCAAATTCTCAGATGATAAGTGTGGCTGCTTTTGGAAAAGATTATTAGGCAGAGTAGGCAGGGCAACACAGGGAGGAATATTTGTCAGTGGAATGATAACACAGATAGCTAAGCATTTCGACTATGATTTTGCTGCATTAGGTGATGCACCCGTAGTAGGCAAAAATGAACTAGATATGGTTGCCCTTATCCAACAGGGCATGATTTTTGTTGCCCCTACTCGTTATGTTGTGATGAGTCTAAACAGGTTTGTTATTGCCCTCCCTGATCATGATAGAGTTAGTATAGCTGATCTTATTGATTGGATTTATGATACTACCTTCCAAGATAAGGACAAGTACCATGTTGACCATATGTCTGCAGGTGAGCATAAAGAGGAGGATGCCCCAGAACATGAGCAGTTTGTTTCGTCTCAGGGGGGACCTACCTATGCAGGTATTGGAACCTCATCCACACTTTAAGATAACTGGTCGTGGATGCCTGGTGAGCTCGAGTATCTCCAGGCGGAGTAAACCAGACAAGGAGAAGAACAAGCTCGTCAAGGGGCAATCATGGATGAAATGCATGCTATGATGCAACAGTTGGTGTTGCGCTTCCCTCCTCTATAGTGAGGCCCTGTGAGTTTCTCTCTCTCTCTCTCTCTCTCTCTCTCTCTCTCTCTCTCTCTCTCTCTCTCTCTCTCTCTCTCTCTCCCTCTCTCTCTCTCTCACTTGTACTGAAACATTGAGGTCAATGTTTGGTTCAAGTGTGTGTGGGGGGGTTCTTTTGTTGGTTTTCAATATTCTTATTTGTTATTGTTATTTTCATTAATTGTTATTCATAGTTACTTTATTTTGGGTATGCTTATTTTGTGTTGGTTACAGATTCCTAGGTGGATGTTGTTTGAGAAATGAGACTGATAGTAGTGCATGAGAAGATGCAACCCAAATTGGTTCTCCAAGAAGCCCCAAAAGGTTGACACTGCCGAGTACTATGTTGGACGCAACTCTGTGACACCAGACCATTTTGTATACTGTGCACCCAAGCTGGATAGGAATTTGCACCATGCTAAGAAGCATTTTAGAACCTGTCGAGCTAGACCAAAACATAGTGAGAAAAAAAGCCATACACTTTAATCATCATGAGATAGATGCAAGTATGTCTCTATCACTCTGAGCTTGCATACTGACTGTTTAAATTTCACCACACACTTATACGCATCGAGGCAATTTTTGTGTGTTAACCCATAGCCTTTCTAGTCACCCTATATGTTTTACCCCTTGCTAACCACAATTGAGCTTTTTTCCCATTTGTTTGTTTATAACCTTGTCATGTGAACCCGTAGCCTAAACATTTTCCTCACCCTGTTCAGATAGGTGTTGCCAGCATAATCTGTGAAAAAAAAATTCTAAGTTTGGGGTAGTAATACCAAAAAGAATTAAGTAGGTGCAGAGAAAAAGAAAAAAAAGAAGATAGTTAGTTTGAAAAAGAAAGAATTCATGCTCAAGAAAGCATTTGAGTAGAAACTAATTAATTCTAATAAAAAAAGTATGGAATGCCCCTAAGTAGTGAAAATTACACAAAGGAACTGACGACACCGACTCTGAACCATAACCCTTTGTTTTTCCTTTTTCTTGTTTCTTTATCCCACCATGACCCTTATCCCCATTACAACTATAAAAGACCTCGAAAGGTGTGTATGTGTGTGTGTGTGTGTGTATTATTAAGATAGATGATATTCAAGTTTATGAGTTGATTTTGCATAATCTGCTTTGAGTGTAAACACTTTAACCAGGAGAGGTATTGGTGAGGATGTGAAAAAGCTGACAGGTGAAGAAACGCTTTGATGTGGAAGTGCAACAGAGGGTTCAAATAGGGAAGCATGAAACATAACCGAAAAGTGAAACGAGAGTTGCGAAAGACATCAGCAGTGTTATGGTAAATTGGTTTCAAAATTAGGGTGAACATGAATGTTGTCTCAAAGCATTGCTTGAGGACAAGCAATGAGCCAAGTTTGGGGTTATGTTTGGTCACCATTTCTATGTTGTTTCCCGCACTTATTCGACATCTAATCCAATAATCGGTAATGTTTATGTTAGTCTTTTTATTGTTTTTGTATAATATTTAATATCTTTATGTTTTTCTCGGATCGCATGTTTTTCTAGCGATTATGTTATATTTGGTGCATTTTACGCGTTTGGTAGTGGTCTTGATGATTTCAGGTCCATATGGAGAAAGGCAAAGGACTCGGGCAAAGATTTCAAGCAATTCAGTGGCCTGACACGACCACCCATGTCACCTGACACGGGCCGTGTCAGGAGAGGATATATGAGGCCGTGTTGGAGGAGAAAGCAGGGGGCTGGCACGACCCGTGTCAGCAAGTCTGGCATGGTGATTTATTTGATTAGTGAAACAGAGAGCCAACACGACTGCTCGTGTTGGCTTGGGCGTGTCATCCCCCAATTTCCTATCTTATTTAACTGTTTTGACCCCTGAGGATATTTTCAGAATTTCTTGACTTCTGTTTGGATCTGTTAGTATTTAAGACACACTTGGACAAAGAAAAAAAAGGGACTTTTGAACTTTTGGACAAGAGAAGGTTTTGACGAGAAAGATTGAGCGATCAAGAACAAAGGGAGAACGAAAGGTTTTCAAGGGCAAGAACAATTGAAGATCGAAGTAATCCCCAAATATTCTTGTAATGTTAAATCTAATTATTGAATTTACTTTTATTATTATGAGAGGATAAACCCCCCAATGCTAGAGGGTGTTGTTGCACCCTAAAATTTGACCAACCGGGTCCCGTATCTGGCTCGATGTTTCAACGCATTTCGCATTCGCATTTGCATACTGCATATAGTGCATTTTCTCAATCATGGTGAGTTTATCGGGATTACAGCCCTGCCGTTGCTTTTCGGGTATCTCAGACCAGTTCGAATAATCGGAGGTTATTTTGGGAAGCCGCGCACTTCCTGGGTGTTTTCAGTTTATGCAGTGCTTTTTGAGATTTTGGGTATCTGGTTATTGTTTTGCTTCT
This sequence comes from Lathyrus sativus, assembly GCA_963859935.3. Classification (NCBI taxonomy): domain Eukaryota; kingdom Viridiplantae; phylum Streptophyta; class Magnoliopsida; order Fabales; family Fabaceae; genus Lathyrus; species Lathyrus sativus. Next base: position 22,448,617 of record OZ012736.1, read on the forward strand.
GTTGCGGTGAAATTTGGATGTCAAGCTATTGATTAACTTGAATCTTAATTCATTTACAACCGGTCTTTGATTTATCCGAGGGAAAGGTTAAAGAAAGGAAAAACCTAAAAGGGAGAGATCTAAGGTTCGGGGGTTGGTTAAATTTAGGGAAGGTATTAGCACCCTAAACTTCCGTAGTACTCTACGGGAACCTTTTGTTTATTTTTTTTATTTATTTCATTAATTATTTTTCTTTAGGGTATATACAAAGGATTGAAAATTAAAAAAGACCTAGGGGTTAATTCTAAGTTTACTCGGCAAGACATCGCATCTTGTGCCTACATATCCTTACGGGAATGGAATCAGAGTAACTGTAGTTCCCCTCAAAAGGGAGGTTAGAAACGTCTTGACTGTGGCCAAGGTTTCAATGGGGAATAAACGTATCTTAGGGACACGCTTACGCGGAGTGTAGAAACTCCAATATCTACGTTGTAAATTGTTAAGTGAATTAGGGTTAGGTTAGGGATTCCGCGGCGGGAAACCCTAAAATGAGTGCGGCGACTCTTTGACCTAACACTAGGATAAAAGCAATTTTGCCCACGGCGGGACACCTAGGCTAAATAGGGTTTGATCCATTAAAGGGGTAAGGCTATTGACTCGGCGGCCAAAAGGCTGGACCTAATCCTTCGGAAGGATAAAACTGTAAAAAATGTGAAAATATGACAAATCATTATATGGAGGAATAATTAAGGTACAGAAATAAGAAAAGTAATAAAGGCAGAGGGTATAAAGAAACAAAGAAACATTTCTGAAAACATGAAGAATATGAAAATATGTAATGACACTTAGAATGAAGTGAGGGAGGAAAATAGTGTGGGGCTGTGGCCACCACAAGCACATCTCAACCTCAAGCATGCAAATGAAATGTAGGAATAAAGAAAATAAAAGGTACACAAAATGACACGGCAAACATAAGGAGTTCCTTACGAAAAGGTTTTAATTTTTTAATATTTTAATTATGTAAAAAAATGTTTTAATTTTTTTAATATTTTAATTATATATATAAAAAAAGGTTTTAATTTTAAAATGGAATTACTTAGTTAAAAAAATTTAAGTTTAAATTATAAAAAAATTGTTAAGTTTAAATTATATATAAAAAAAAAATATTTTTGGGAACAAAAAGGTTTTTTTGGAAAAAAATGTTTACGGGAACAAAAAAAAGGCTTTTTTTGGAAAAAAATGTTTACGGGAACAAAAAAAGGTTTTTTTTGGGAAAAAATGTTTACGGGAACAAAAGAGGTTTTTGGGAATAAAAAAAAGGTTTTTTTTGGGAAAAAATGTTTACGGGAACAAAAAAGGTTTTTTTTTGGGAAAAAATGTTTTAGTTTTAATAAAAAAAGGTTTTGATTTTGAAAAAGGTTTTGATAAAAAAAATAACAATAGAATTGCAAATGCAAACAGACAATTAATGGACATGCAAACAATCCTATACGACACAATCATGGTTCATACAGATCAAAATCTACGGATCTAAACAACAATGAAGGTTAACATGGCAAGGATGCAAATAAATATGAAAAATGCAAAGGATTTAGTAATTTAACGGACCTAAACACATTAACATGACAAAATATGCACATAAACATGAAAAGGCAAAAGGTTTAGTAATTTAACCTACGAAGCGGAGGTTTGCTTCGGTAAATGTGAAAAAGGTTTGAATAAGGGAACACTGGAGAGCTCCAATCCTTCTAACGAGTTGTGGGAACGACCGCCTTTCTTCTCTGGGGATCTCCTTTGTTTCTCCCTCTCTCTCCTCTTTTCTGAAGAAAACCTTCTGACCCCCTTTTCAACAAAGGAACACGTGTATATATAGGGAACAAATTAGGGTTAACACCAAATTGTCAATAATGTCCCTAAAGCCCATTTTAAAGCCCAAACTAAATAATTAGTTAAAAAAAAAAATTTAAATAATTTAAAATAATTAAAATAAACTTAAAATAAAATTAATAATCCTATTGATTCCTAAAATCAAAAATATTATAAAAAGAACAAAATTTTTTCCAATATTTTTTATTTTATGATTTTTTGGATATTTTTATGAATAATTTAGAAAAAAGTGAAAAAAATAATATTTTAAAAAATGATTTAATTAAAATACGAAAATAATAATTAAATAATAATAAAAAACTATTTTTGTTATTTTTTAATGAAAGATAGAAAAATTTAGAGTAAAAATAATAAAAAACAAAAAGTGACAAAGGTGAGATTCGAACTCTCAACCTCTCACACTCACAACTCCTTACACATGTCCTCTGGCCAATTATGCCATTTTTACTTTTTAGAAAAAAAATGCATGCCATATGATATTTACCTGCAAAAAGGCAAACGACTACACAAATTTGTTAGTAATTGATTAAATGCAATGAAATGCGACGACAAATCTTAGGGCAAAATTTGGGGTATTACAGTTGCCCCTATTTAAATAACTTCACCGGGTGATTCGAGCAACGGAGACTCGAGAAATCGTGGTGGAGGGATTTAAATACAGATAACCGAAAATTTTGCCTCTAGACGCAGTGCTATGCAATGATATGGACAAAACAAAACGAACTATAATGCTAAATATGATATGAATCTGATATGATGCGTATGATGAAAATGACAAATGCACGGATACAGACGAAACAACGTCACAGGGGACGACCCATCGAGGAATTGCACTAGGGAAGAAGACATGTCATATCTGGAAGAACGTCGGATAGACACGACACAGAATTGTTGATAGGTGCCAAGTAAATTAGAAATTGTCCGCAAGGTAAGACGCGGGTAAAACACGAGCTCAGGAGAAAAACGCAAATGGGGATAAAACACCCATGATGCCAAGTAAATAAATTTTCCCACAAGGTAAGACGCGAGTAAAACACGACCTCAGGGAGAAAAAAAAGCAAATGGGGGTAAAACACCATGATGTTAGGTAAACCCAGGAATATCTGGTAAACGGGGAATAAAACACCCGGGATAAAGGTACATGGGGGATAAAACACCCAAGGATAGAAGGTAAGTGGGGAGTAAAGCACCCAAGATAGAAATGTAAATGGGGAGTAAAGCACCCAAGATAAAAATGTAAATGGGGAGTAAAACACCCAAGATAGAGAGGTAAATGGGGAATAAAGCACCCAAGATAGAAATGTAAATGGGGAGTAAAGCACTCAAGCTAGAAATGTAAATGGGGAGTAAAGCACCCAAGATAGAGAGGTAAATGGGGAGTAAAGCACCCAAGATAAAAATGTAAATGAGGAGTAAAGCACCCAAGATAGAAATGTAAATGGGGAATAAAGCACCCAAGATATGTACATGTATAGGAATTATGCTATGACATATGATCAAATGCAAATGCAGACATCGACGACAAGGCTCGACTCTTTCGGTGAGATGACAAAACTGGAGGACTGATTCCTCAACACGGAGATCACTGTCATTCTGTTAAACTGTATCAAGTTGATAGTCACTGTAGGAATGATGAATAACTGCTTGGGGATTATGCAAGTAAACTGCCCCAGGTCAAATGAATTGATAATTGCTTCAGCTGTCTGATTCGTGGAATCGACTGTTTTGCTGTATCCTCGGAGGGCTTGCCCCAGTCTGGGTCTTGAACAATTCTCTGGATAAACCAAATCTGAGAAGATATTGCCTTGAACAAATCTTGAACTAATTCTTTGACAGGATGTAAAAGGAACTTGCCCCTGATAAGATCACTTGACCAAGTTTCTCATTGTTTGAAAATTCCTTAGAGGAAAGCCAGTTTGCAAACAAAAATATTCATACAAACAGGGTAATGCAAAGTTCATGCGATTTTTGAAAAATTATTTTTGAAAGATGAAAAATACATGAGTCGTTAGTCAGAACAAGGCGGTTCAAGACACTCAACGTTTAAAATAAAAGTGTATTGCCAAAATAAATGATTCGCAAGGATCTTTTGGAGTCAGGTTACGCAATCTTGCCGTAGTATACTTTCAAAATAACCTTGCTTCAATTAGGTCTTTTGAGGGTTGTAATGTGGCCTGGTTCACGGTTTATGAAACAAAAGATAAAGGCTCAAAATTTATTTGTACCCACCCAATCTACGTGATGATCCTCAGTCCTATGCTCAGTTAACTCATACTATGCATTCAGGTTCCCATAAGTTAGGGATTTCATTGATCGTCGCAATGATGATTCAGAAGTCAAAGGGACCTATGAAAAGGCAGCCACTACTCCCCTATAACATTTGATTGTTTTGACATTGAGGATTTTCAAGATAAGGATTTAAAAATCTCTTTGTATTATCCCTAAATTTTGCCTGAACTGTTTATTTTAGAGTTTACAGTCAGCGGGATGCCCCAGTTTTGCCTAAGTCTCCTTCATAGGTTTTGACTTAGCGGGCTTCTTTTGCTTTTTTTATATTATTTTTTTTGTGTGAAGGAAAGTGACTGTTTGATTTTAATGATTACGGTGAACCATCATCGACCTTTTGATTAGAAAACATCTTCGACACTTGTTTGACGTGTGCGAAGGAAAATTTGTTAATGAAAGGTGTATCGTATGAACACACAACCAAGTTAACTGAGAACTACCCATCCCAAGGTTAAAATTGTGGGTTTTTTGTAACGAAAGAAACTCCAACTTCTAGGCTCGAAGGGGGTAACGAGGGATTAACTTCCTTATTTCTCCAGTGTTTGGGAATTGAAACAATGCCTTACATCGTCAACAAGGTTTGATTGAAAGCATACTGACAGCAATTATGGGTATAACGTTTTCGTCATCCTCCCTCCGATCTTAGCATATCAAAATTTTGGACAAGAAGTAAACATTTGAAAAATAAAGCATAAAGATGCAAATAAATGGACGGAAATGAATTGAATCAAAAGTCGCAATGCTTATTTCATTAATGAAAGTACAAACATAATTGAAAGCAAACAACTTAAACAAAATAAGGAAAATGCAAACAACGAGAAAAAAAAGGCCCAATGACAAAGCTTCAATTCTGATGTACTGGCAAGGGATTTTTCTGAACATCCGGATGACTGTCTGTAAAATCAAGTATTCCAGTTCTAACCAATTCACATACTCTAGCCTTCAATGCAAAACAATGCTCCAAGTCATGGCCTGGGGCACCCTCATGGGAAGCACAATGGAGATCAGCCCTAAATCCAGTCGGAGGATTAAGAGGAGGTGGTAAAGCCTTTGTAGTAATCAGTCCTTGCCGGACTAAGTCAGGATATAGCTCTGTGTAAGTCATGAGAATAGGATCAAAGTGACTCCTGTTCCGTTTCTGGTCTGATATCTGTGTCGAGGAATCAGCTTGACGACTCAAAGGTACACTAGAAGACGATAGGACCAAGAAGGAGAAACTGGGGGATAAATGCAATGCAAAAATGTGATGCTAATGCCATGCAATGGTCTCAAGAATTCCAACGGTCGATTGCAAACATTCCCTTTTAGGAAAGCGAGAAAAGCTGTTAGACTTTAAAATGTAGGACTTCTTGAATTTGCAAAGGACTTTTGAATTCCTTGAAACTAGAAATGATATGATGCTTTATGGATGCGAAGCACAAATACACATAAGCAAACAAAAGGTCCTAAGTTAGAGTAACAATGAATGGAGTCAAGGTCTACCCTTCCCAAGGTGGTGTGTACTATAGGTTAATTGTACCTGCAGAACAAGGGTTCTAAATCAGTGCCCAAAGTCATCAGTCCATCTTTCGGATATTATCGACTTCCCGACTGACTCGAGGGTCAATAATATTCTCAAGAGAACCTCTTTTAAGTGTAGCATCGCGTAGCAACCATTGTAGGACTACTCCCACATAGTTCCCGCACTACGTCCTATATAAGGTCAAGATGGTGTAAAGGTACTACGGTTCCCAGTATCACAGACTCCAATCGATAACGGTAAAAGTTTTCACGACTACACTCGATCAACCGAACCATTTTCGAAAGTGTCTCAACTGAGCGGTGATTCTCGATTTAGCTTAGTCGGGACTCACTCCCTATAAGCCTCGTCGAATATATCAGCCATCCTATCATAAGGTCGCTCAAGTCCGGGTGTAGGACTTATCTCACAACACAGTAACTCCAAGTAAGGTACCCCAATATATACATACAAGTGAGCAAAATATATAATAAAACAAATATATAAAGAAAAATAAACAAAATAGGGATAACCCTCAATAGTTAGGACTCCCCAGTGAAGTCGCCATTTTCTGTTGCGGTGAAATTTGGATGTCAAGCTATTGATTAACTTGAATCTTAATTCATTTACAACCGGTCTTTGATTTATCCGAGGGAAAGGTTAAAGAAAGGAAAAACCTAAAAGGGAGAGATCTAAGGTTCGGGGGTTGGTTAAATTTAGGGAAGGTATTAGCACCCTAAACTTCCGTAGTACTCTACGGGAACCTTTTGTTTATTTTTTTTATTTATTTCATTAATTATTTTGCTTTAGGGTATACAAAGGATTGAAAATTAAAAAAGACCTAGGGGTTAATTCTAAGTTTACCCGGCAAGACATCGCATCTTGTGCCTACATATCCTTACGGGAATGGAATCAGAGTAACTGTAGTTCCCCTCAAAAGGGAGGTTAGAAACGTCTTGACTATGGCCAAGGTTTCAATGGGGAATAAACGTATCTTAGGGACACGCTTACGCGGAGTGTAGAAACTCCAATATCTACGTTGTAAATTGTTAAGTGAATTAGGGTTAGGTTAGGGATTCCGCGGCGGGAAACCCTAAAATGAGTGCGGCGACTCTTTGACCTAACACTAGGATAAAAGCAATTTTGCCCACGGCGGGACACCTAGGCTAAACAGGGTTTGATCCATTAAAGGGGTAAGGCTATTGACTCGGCGGCCAAAAGGCTGGACCTAATCCTTCGGAAGGATAAAACTGTAAAAAATGTGAAAATATGACAAATCATTATATGGAGGAATAATTAAGGTACAGAAATAAGAAAAGTAATAAAGGCAGAGGGTATAAAGAAACAAAGAAACATTTCTGAAAACATGAAGAATATGAAAATATGTAATGACACTTAGAATGAAGTGAGGGAGGAAAATAGTGTGGGGCTGTGGCCACCACAAGCACATCTCAACCTCAAGCATGCAAATGAAATGTAGGAATAAAGAAAATAAAAGGTACACAAAATGACACGGCAAACATAAGGAGTTCCTTACGAAAAGGTTTTAATTTTTTAATATTTTAATTATGTAAAAAAATGTTTTAATTTTTTTAATATTTTAATTATATATATAAAAAAAGGTTTTAATTTTAAAATGGAATTACTTAGTTAAAAAAATTTAAGTTTAAATTATAAAAAAATTGTTAAGTTTAAATTATATATAAAAAAAAAATATTTTTGGGAACAAAAAGGTTTTTTTGGAAAAAAATGTTTACGGGAACAAAAAAAAGGCTTTTTTTGGAAAAAAATGTTTACGGGAACAAAAAAAGGTTTTTTTTGGGAAAAAATGTTTACGGGAACAAAAGAGGTTTTTGGGAATAAAAAAAAGGTTTTTTTGGGGAAAAAATGTTTACGGGAACAAAAAAGGTTTTTTTTTGGGAAAAAATGTTTTAGTTTTAATAAAAAAAGGTTTTGATTTTGAAAAAGGTTTTGATAAAAAAAATAACAATAGAATTGCAAATGCAAACAGACAATTAATGGACATGCAAACAATCCTATACGACACAATCATGGTTCATACAGATCAAAATCTACGGATCTAAACAACAATGAAGGTTAACATGGCAAGAATGCAAATAAATATGAAAAATGCAAAGGATTTAGTAATTTAACGGACCTAAACACATTAACATGACAAAATATGCACATAAACATGAAAAGGCAAAAGGTTTAGTAATTTAACCTACGAAGCGGAGGTTTGCTTCGGTAAATGTGAAAAAAGTTTGAATAAGGGAACACTGGAGAGCTCCAATCCTTCTAACGAGTTGTGGGAACGACCGCCTTTCTTCTCTGGGGATCTCCTTTGTTTCTCCCTCTCTCTCCTCTTTTCTGAAGAAAACCTTCTGACCCCCTTTTCAACAAAGGAACACGTGTATATATAGGGAACAAATTAGGGTTAACACCAAATTGTCAATAATGTCCCTAAAGCCCATTTTAAAGCCCAAACTAAATAATTAGTTAAGAAAAAAAAATAAAATTTAAATAATTTAAAATAATTAAAATAAACTTAAAATAAAACTAATAATCCTATTGATTCCTAAAATCAAAAATATTATAAAAAGAACAAAATTTTTTCCAATATTTTTTATTTTATAATTTTTTGGATATTTTTATGAATAATTTAGAAAAAAGTGAAAAAAATAATATTTTAAAAAATGATTTAATTAAAATACGAAAATAATAATTAAATAATAATAAAAAACTATTTTTGTTATTTTTTAATGAAAGATAGAAAAATTTAGAGTAAAAATAATAAAAAACAAAAAGTGACAAAGGTGAGATTTGAACTCTCAACCTCTGACACTCACAACTCCTTACACATGTCCTCTTGCCAATTATGCCATTTTTACTTTTTAGAAAAAAAATGCATGCCATATGATATTTACCTGCAAAAAGGCAAACGACTACACAAATTTGTTAGTAATTGATTAAATGCAATGAAATGCGACGACAAATCTTAGGGCAAAATTTGGGGTATTACAGCTTCAATCTGGTCTCGCGCTCTCTTTTCTATTGATTATTTGCCTTTGTTTGCATTTTTTAGAATTTAATAGCTTCTTGTAGATTTTAAATAGGCTTTGTAGATTTTTCTAGAATTTAAATAGATTTTCCTAATTTTTTAAATAGCTTTAAGTCTTTTTTTTTTTTACCATTTTTAGAGTATAATAGATTTTAATAGGATATTAATAGATTTTAATATTTTTAATAGTTTTAAATTTTTTTTTAGAATTTTATAAATTGTTTTAATAGATTTTTTAGAATATAATAGTTTCTCTTTAATAGTTAAATAGATTTCTTTTAAATAGCTTTTATAGAATAATATAGAATTTCTCTTATTAAATAAATAGGTTTCTTTTTAGAATATGATAGACTTTTTTTTAATAATTTTCATTTTATAGAATTTTAATAGTTAAATAGGTATTAATAGTTTTATTAGATTGTTAGAATTTTAATTAGATTTAATTCTCAATCTTTGATTAGATTTAATTAGGTTAATTAGGTTTTAATCAAGTGGTTAGTTTAGTGGTTAGAGTTTCAACTAATTAGACCTTTATTAGATTCTATTTAGCTTAGTTTAATTTTGATTAATTAGTTTTACTAGTTAATTAGGTTTTAATCCATTTAATCAGAATTAATCAGGTCATTAGTTTTAATTCATTAGCATAATCCAAGTCTTAATCCTTTATTATGCAGTTTTTTGGGTTTTATTTGCAAATTCGTTGGGCCCAGAGTTGGAGGCCCAGTTTATAGTTTCTTTTTTGTCCATTCCAGAAGAGTCCAGAAAAATCAATCAAAGCCTATATAAAGTCATCGCCACGTGTTAAACTGGAAGAGGACCCACATTTTCACACTTCCACGAAGACACCTCACATTCCACTAAGCCTCTCTCTCTGCCACGCCCTCACACGTGGCGTCCATGCAGACCCTCTCACTCCACCGCCCTTGACACGCGTCACCACCTGAGCCCCCACCGGTTGCATGGCCGGCGGCCATGCAACCCCCGTACCTGACTCCGTCCGACCACCCTAACAGCTCCCCGCCGGTCACCCAACCGTCTCCGACCACCGCACACTTCGCCGGAGAACACCAAAAACCCAGATTTCCGACCAATCTTCATCTCTTCTCCTCTAATCTTCATCATTTCAAGCCCAGACTTCCTCCAACGTTCTTCCTCCTCTGATCCAATCAACATCACCGCCGTGATTTTTCCAGTTTCCGGTCTACACTCATCATCATGTTCATCCTCAAGAACAAATCTCATCATCACCTTCAATCTTCATCACAAAGAACACCATTCAATATCCGGATTCATCGTCCTTTGCCTCCCAAGAACACCTTCAAGAAATTCTCCGATCAACCTTCATCTTTCTGATCAATATCATCAACAGGAAGCACGATCATCAGCTTCAATCACCATCGCGATCACCATCACCAGAAATTTATCATTCATCAAGAACATTCATTGTTCTCCAGAAGTTCATACGATTCATCAACAGCAATCGTTCCAGAAACTTCAACGACTACCTTCAACAAGTTCTGGCCGGAAATCTTTAACACGTTCGAGTGTTCATCCAAAGGCTTCAAAGAACTCAGCGAAAGACTCAAATATTTTCCAGAAATCTCTTCAAATCTCCAAACGTTCGTCTTCAGCGAATAACCTTCAAGATCCAAATTCTCCAGAAAGGAAACTTCAAGAACGAACATCCTTACGAACGCAACAACTTCAAGAACAACACAAATATCCAGAAAATTCAAAGAACCTTCAGGATCCCCAACGAACAAATCATCCATCACCGGTCAACAACCCTTGTCATCATCTGGATCCACAATTCGTCAAGGTCAGCTGATCTTCATCCAGATCCACATGCATTCATCATCAAGATTTCTTCACAGATCTTCGTCTCTATTTTTATTTTCGTCGTGGTGTTGAATTTGTTTTGAGGTGAAGCAAACGGAGAGGGGAGAGATGGTGAGAGAAGAGAGGTCAACGAGAGAGAGTGAGGAGAAACGGCGGAGGAAGGTGAACAGTGAACTGAAAGATGAGGAGACACTAGGGTTTGGGGGCAGAAAGAAGGTGAATTGGTGTTGGGCTTTGCTTAGGCCCAGATTCGTTTTTGGTGTTCCTGCACCTCCCTCGTTTTTTACTGACTATGGGCTGAGCCCAACGAATTGTTTACTGCATACACCTTCCATTCACATCCGCACCCCTCTGAGTTTCTGTTTTTTTGTGCATTGCTTTGGGCTGGGCCCATTCTTTTTTCTGCAGGCCAATTGTACCCCTGTAATAACTGATGTACCCCCCTGTTCTCTTTTCCTTATTTTTTTATTTTGTTCAGTTTTTAGAAAGAAAAAAAATATAAAGAAAATATTATGGAAAAGAAAAGAAAATAAAGTATTTGAAAAAAATAAAAAGGAAAACAAAATATGAAAGAAAAATAAAATAGTGAAAAATATGGGGAAAAAGAATAAAAAAAATAGTGAAAAATATTGAAGAAAAAAAATATATTGAGAAAAGATATGATAAAAAAAATAAGAAGGAATATTTGAGAAAAATATTGAAGAAAAGAAAATGGAAAAAGAATATGAAAAAATATTTGGAGAGAAAATAGAAGTATTTTGAAAAAGAAAGATACTTGGAAAAAATAGTAAAAAATATTAGTGTAGATTTAATATTTTTTTAGAGTGCATTTTTTCATAGAAATTCTTTTACACCTTTTTAGGGATAATTTTAGAAGTCCACTTGTTAGGGGACTATTTTCCATTTGACTCTTCAGGATAGGATAGGATAGTATTTCCTAGGAGTTTATTTTCAGTATACAATCATTGTAATCATTTTTCAGAATGTTAATAAAACGAGATTTTGAGTTGTGGTCCCGAAGTAGCCGAACTACAGCTGCTCTGATTCCTCGTACCAGACGAGGATATGTAGGCATATGATGCGATATCCTAGCGAGCATACTAACAACTAACTTTTGTTCTCTCGCTGCTGTGCGATCGAGACTTTCCCGCTGACGACTGACGTTACCCTTTTTCTCTCCTGCCCGAGTGCATTTGAGACCAGACCGTAGTTTTGCCCATAGGTTCCCGAACCTTTGAAACCAGTTTGATTTCTCACTACTGTGTGAGAATACCCAGTTTAGCCGTAGTTAGCCTGAACTACGTAAGCTCTGATCTTCCATGCAGTATGGAAGTACGTAGGCACAAGACGCGAGGTCTTGGCGAGCCATTTTTCCCCATAGTCCCGAACTACGTTGACTCTGACTTTCTCTCTTGAGAATACGTAGGCATAGAGTGCGACGCTCTATCGAGTCAATTCCCTTCTGTTTAGATTTAGCAGCCGTAGATAGATTGTTTTTGCATCCTTTAGATAACCCACGCAAGCGTGGATCCCGTCGAGTACGACGGACGTGAGGGGTGCTAATACCTTCCCCTTGCGTAACCGACTCCCGAATCCAGGTTTTGGTTGCGATGATCATACCTTTCCCCGTCTTTGCGGTAGGTTTACTCTGAGCGTTTCCTTTCCCTCCCGTGGGATAAATAACGCACGGTGGCGACTCTTCTGTTCAGCCGGCGCCGATTTTCCCAGTAGCGACAGCTGGCGACTCTGCTGGGGATCCGACGTCCCCTGGCCACTAAGGACTGCGATAGTCCTTATGCATTTGGGATCCAACGTCCCTTAAGAGAGTCAATCCTAGCGCTTGTTTGCTTGTCTATCGGGGTTTATTTATTGATATTATCTGTTGCTGTTGGGGTGCGACGGGTGTTCTATGATTGAGAGAGAAGCCGGACCTGGGCTTGAGTGCACCTTAGACTTAGAGTAGAGATTAGTGGGCGCGTACCGGCTTTGCTTGTATTAGTGTCTCACGAAATCTACACTCAGACGAGGTTCTTCTGGTTGGCCTCTTGTCCCACCCTTTGGGTGGCTCGGGTTGCTGGTTAGTTGGATTGTCGACTCTGGGAACCGATCATTTGGAAGTTAGCTAAGTGAGGCCTCTTCAGGACTTGATGATGCCACTCCTTCTGGGAATCGTATCGTCAGTTTTGAAAGTCTGTGACGCTAACGACCGCATAGGATGCCATACCTTGTCAGATATAGGTCCACACCTGTGAGTAGGGGTTTTTTTTTTGCAGGAAACTTGACTTCCAACCTACCCATTATTTTGGTCTCCTCTTCAGAGCGAGCGTACTCCGTCAGCGGCACAGCAGTATTCAGATTGTGGGGGGGCTGTGGTCCCGTTGTTTGCTGCATATTGCATATCATGTGCATAACAATGTTGCATCATATTGCATATCATCCTCCAGTTAGCCAGAGTTCTGATCCAGCCTTTGTTTCCTGAAGGTGATCACCCAGAGTTTGGATTGAGCAACTGTTGACTGTCAGAAGACGACCTAGGGGTTGAGTAGATTTGAGCAGAGTCGAGCATCGAAGTCAGCTGAAGATTATTGGTAGCTATGTCTGAAGGCAATTTCCAGTCTCCTAATACCTTGACGGGGTTTACTATGACGTCTCACCCTCAGTATGGTTCTATGGAAGACTTCCCGCAAGCAAACAACCTTACTGCAGACCAAGTGGTACAGCCTACGGATGAGAACCGAGATCGACATGAGCGGTTTGTTGCCCGAAATGAACGTCCTCCTCCTGTTAACAATCAAGGTGCTGTTTTCCTTGAGAGGAATCCACGCCGAGGTATCCCGGTAGCCAGGACTGTAAACTCAAGAGCTCTTGAAGGTGCTAGAAGGTTCCGAGTATTGGAAGAAAGAGTTAAAGCTTTGGAGGTCAAAGATGCTGTTAACCTGGATGCCGCAGACATGTGTTTGGTCCCTGACCTGGTGTCGCCTTATCAGTTCAAAGTGCCAAAGTTTGAAAAGTACACGGGAGATAGCTGTCCGAAGCAACAGTTGATGATGTTCTGTCGAAGAATGACTTCGTTTGTGCAAGATGACAAATTGATGATCCATTACTTTCAAGACAGTCTGACTGGGGCACCTCTGAGTTGGTATATGCAGTTAGAGAGAAATCAGATTCAGGCATGGATGGATTTAGCCAGAGCTTTTCTGAAGCAGTACGATTATAACCTGGATATGGCTCCTAGTCGCATGCAACTGCAAGAATTGTCTCAAGAGAACGATGAACCTATCAGGAAGTATGCTCAGAGATGGAGAGAATTTGCTGCTAGAGTGCATCCACCGCTGTTGGACCGAGAGCTGACAAGCATGTTTGTAGATTCCCTACAAGATCCGTACTTCGAAAGATTGCTTGGACTTCCATTAAGTTTCTCTGACGTGGTAACATTAGGAGAACGCCTTGAGTATGCCATAAGAATCGGGAAAATTCAGATTACTTCAAATGATCCAGCTGGTAAAACTGAGTATCCTTGTGACTATCAGAGTGAAGAAGGAGTTGGGATCAATGCAGTCATGCCAAAGGTTGAATATCCCCGAAGAGAATCAGTGAATTTTGTTGGTTCTTCGTCTTCTCAGAGATCAGTACCTCCTGTGCCTGGTTATGCTGGACAGACAGCTGTGCCTGGGGCACCCTATCAGGAGTCTTATGTCGCTTCCCTTGCAAATCAGCGAACTCGTGGCCGAGATTATCAGACTCAGCGTTAGAATCAGATTAGACCTCGCAACAATTTGGAACGAAGGAAAGCTCCTCCTCGCCCAGTGCCTATGCTGTATGGCTAGCCGCTGCCATCTTTGATCCAGAGTTCTTTAGTGGAACCGAAAGCTCTCAAGTTTGTGCCAGAACCTTACCCTCCTGGGTACAATCCCCAAGTTCAATGTGGTTACCATGGTGGATCTCCAGGGCATGCAACTGAAGATTGTAAAGCGTTTCAGGCGAAGGTACAGCAGTTGATCGACCAAGGGTGCATTTCCTTTCCAGAAGGAGTTTTGTTTGTTCATGCCAACCTCTCAGCTGTCTGAACTCGCAGATCCTTTTCAAAAAGCCAGTGGTCCAGACCGGCAGGCGCCCTCAGCATTGGCAGTCCTCAGACTTTATATCATTTGCATTTGTAGTTTCTTTTCTGTTAGTTACTACTTGCTGTTAAATATTAATTGTTTCGAATGGTGATATTAATAAGGTGACTATGCATGTTTCTGAATTAATCATGTCGCTGTCGCTCATTTACTGCATTGCACTGACACTTGCATTTTTATTCACTCCACTTTATCACTGTGACTAGCAAAGATTGGAGGGAGGATGACGAAAATAAACTCATAACCGATGATCGTATGCTTTCAGATAAGACCGTACCGATGACGTACAAGGCATTGTTTCAAATCCCCTAAACACCGGAGAGATAAGGAAGAGAATCCCTTGTTAACCACTTCGAGCCGAGAAGTAGGAGTTTCTTTCGGATTTTTAAACCCTCACATCTTAACCCGGGGCAGGGTAGTTGTCAGTTAGCTTGACCGAGCATTCAAGTCTTACAGAGGCGTGTTGTCTTTTGAGGACCAATCAGTTTACGCCTCTCAAGAGGTTGTAATTCGTCAACCACAGTGGTTAAACCTCACCAATCAGGAGTAAGGCAGTTACAATCCCTTCGGAGCAATCAAGACAACCAGTGTCACACGACTTTGTTCCAAAAGAAAGGAAAAAAGAAAGCCCGCTAAGTAAAAAGAAAAAGAAAAAGCTGGAAGGCTAATACTTAGGCAAAAATTAGGGCATCCCGCTGGACTTCAAAAGAAATTGAAAAGAACTCAAAAGGAGTCAGTCCAGGCAAAAATTAGAGAATCAAAAGAACGAAAAAGAAAGGATATCAAAAGAAGAATCCTCGAACAAGGACAAGGTCGTGTGGATACAGACACCGAAAACGAAAAAGGAGTAACTGTCACTCCGAAACCTTGTGAGTTCCTTAGCCATGGTCCTTACCATTCAACATACCTCTCGAAGAGGCGAGCGCTCGAGCCACGTTAACTGAACTTTAGGATCGGAGATCATCATGTAGAAGGGGTAGGTATAAATCATGATTTGAGCCAAATATCCTTTGTTTCACGAACCGTGAACCCGACCACGATACAACCCTTAAAAGACCTAATTGAGGCAAGGTTTATTCTGAAGGCGCATTACGGTAAGGTTGAGTAACCTGACTCCCTCTTGATTTTCTAGTCATATCCTTGTTGTATTTTTCACTGATCACATAAGCATTACGTTTGAACTTTGGTTCATTCGTCACTCACAATCATGACGCATAAATGAGTGACAACACAAAATTTCCAAAATCTGCATAAACACTGCATTAAAATTACCATTCGGGACTGAACAATTTTACTTGCAGGTCAGTAGTTGACAGGAAAGAAATTCCAACAGGGAATAATCGAACAGGATTGAATAATTCAGCAGTCTGGATCAGAATGGCGTATGGTGTGAAACCCTGTAAATCTGGGGTATTGACTTACCGAGAGTTCAGAATCAATTAGTCTGAGGAGAAGTCCCGAAGCATCAGTGGATCACGGAGCAATTGATCAAGAGCGAATCTTCTCGAGAGCCAATTAGGGGCAGTTATCTAGAATGCTATATCAGGACAGGTTAAGTCGCTCAACGCTCGTTCAGGGGCGAGTCACGATGTGGATAGTTGTTGAGTTAAGGGAGACATCGGGGTAAGCCACCGCAAGGTCGTATTGTAGCAAGGCGCTTTCGGTTCAGAGTGAGTTTTTTCCGAGAATTAGATTGAGGCAAAGTCATTGCAGATAGGGGCATGTCTTTATTCGAGGGACGTTCGATTCGAAGTATCTCGAGGAAGTTCAGGATGCTGGGGCAGTTCATATTAAACCGTCAGGGTACAGATTTTCAGACTATCCCACAGAGGTTCCTGCAGGCCGGGGCATAGCAAAGGCGAAAGAGTTGTTCTTCTCAGTGTCATCAGAGTTGTTCAGAGCTACTTGAACAGATCCAGCCAATCTTCAAGTTTGAGACAAATATCGGGAAATTGTGACCCTTCTACTAGAAGTTGTGAATTTAGACTGGATATTGTCCAACATCAGGCGTGTATGACCCACCACGGATGTACAGAAGTCCAGCCTACTTGGCGCGCTCGTTTATCCCCCAGCAAAGTCATAAGGTCGAGAATCAGTTAATCTGGGGCAATTAGGTCGAGATTTGGCAAATCTCTCGCGGCTATGGGCATTACTCCGCGAACCAGTCGATCAGGGGCAAAAGATTATCGCAAGACCGGGGCAGAACTCCCTAAAAACAAAAGATGTTGTTGGGACATTCTTTTGGGGTTTGACGTGCAGAAACAGTTCAGATCTAACCGTCAGGGTACATAGGTCGAAGAGTCCTCATCAGAAGGTTGGTGCCGATTCAGGGGCAAGGTATTGTGAGTAGCACTATGGCTAGCCTTTCTTTTCCAGACGAAATGCTCGGATTGGGGCATGTTGGTATTTGTGGGGAAAATTTCCGAGAAGGAATAGAGTTCATGTCGCTCTGACCAGAGGCGTTTTGGTGAAAGACTTGATCGTTACGTAAAGTGAATCCCCACGCAGGGCGCGCTTCTGAGACAATAATGTTCCTCAATGAAGAAGGATCAGATTCCCCAGCTGGTCGTAGCTTATTCCAGAGGGCATGCTCCAGCAAAGTCGTTTATCCTTAGCAGAGTTTGGCGATTCCAAGATTGAAGGCTGTATTCAGACAGTGCGTTTTAAGCAGAGTGGTTTAGCCTCAGAAGATTAATATTTCCAATTTGTGAGCTGTATTCAGACAAGTTCACCTTTCCCCGCAGGGTCATTTACTCTCCCCCAGCGGAGTCAGTTTATTTCCCCCAAGAGAATCATCCCATCCCCAATGGAGTTCTCTTTTCAGCAAGTTTTCATTCCTCTCAGTGGAATTCGAAGATTAAGACTCTCCCCGACAGAGTTGGGTGTGTGCCCTAGCATTTATTTTGTCAGAATACGGTGTGATATCCGTTCACTCTCCAGCAGAGGTTCAATCATACCAGGCGCATCTGCTATTCTCCAACAGAGTTACAATCCCCAGCTGAGTCGACTTCACTCCTCCAGCATTTATTTTGCTGGAATAATTCTGTAGCACCAGGCTATCCCCCGGAGTCAGCATTATCTTCAGCATTTATTTTGCTGAAGCGGTTTCTGTATCTCAGCAGTTCGAGTCTGCATTCGCATTGGCATATAGTGTCATACTTACATCTACCAAATAAAAAACGCGTAGCATTTCCATGTCGTACGGAGCATTACACCATTTTCAAACATACGCATTTTTGAAACATGAACCAGGTCGGCTAACTGTTTGTTTCAAGTGTTGCTCTCTTGCAGGTGAAAGGAGCTCTTGCTCAAATGAGTTACCAAGCATTCGAGGTCTCGACGCGAGACGTTCAAGGAAGTGTCAGCTTTGGCATTATTCCCCACAAAGTTATCATGATGAAGTCCTCTTTGTCTCCGAGCAGGGTTATTTGTGGCAATTTCTCTTGTTTTCCCCGCCAGAGTTACCAGGATGAATATCTCCTTGTCCCCAAGCAGAGTTTATTTGTCATCAAAGGGTTTCATGAATCAGAATGTCAGAGGCTGCCGCCGGTTATCAGAACAGGCGTCCTGTAGTTTGGTTTCCAAATATCCCCAGTAGAGTCCGCTTCAAAGTCGCTGTCACGTCAGTGCTAAGAAGCTTATGGTTTGGGACCAATGGATAAATGAGTCCTAACATGGACAATCTATTCCTATATTGACGGGTTTTTCGTGCTAGAGAAGTGGGGGTCCTAACGTGGACAGTTTTATTTCCCCGGGTTGATAAAAGGTGTTAGTCCTAACGTGGACAAGTTTGATTTCTCAGAATTGATTGAATGTGGAGTCCTGACGTGGACATTTCCTCGAGTTGACGATGTGTGTTGGTCCTAACATGGACAGGTTTGATTTCTTGGTATTGATCGAAGGTGAAGTCCTGACGTGGACAAAGTTGGTTACTCTTCGTGTTGATGTCCTGACGGGGACCATTTATTTCCAGCAGATATCTTTATTCGTAATGGTGAAATGTGCGTCCTGACGTGGACAAGTTTATAATTCATTGTGATGACAAGATAAGAGAGTCCTGACGTGGACAAATTTATCCTTCTTCGTGTGGTTGGCGAAGTGTGTGTCCTGACGTGGACGAGTTTTATTTCCCCAGCAAGTCGAAGACGTGTAAGTCCTGACGTGGACAAATTTTATTTCTTCAGCAAGTCAAAAGTTGAGTCCTTACGTGGACAAACCAAGACGATACCGATTCCTTACGTGGAAGAAAAATGGTTTCCTTACGTGGAAAGAAGAGATGTTTCCTTACGTGGAAAGATTGAGTCCTTACGTGGACATATCAAGTTGGATTCCTTACGTGGAAAGATTGTGATTCCTTACGTGGAAAGATGGCATTCCTTACGTGGAAATATTGAAGTCCTTACGCGGACAGATCAAGATAAGATTGTATTCCTTACGTGGAAAGATTGGAGTCCTGACGTGGACAAACTAAGATAAGATTGTGTTTCCTTACGTGGAAAGAAGATTGATTCCTTACGTGGAAAGAAAAGAAGTTCGTTTCCTTACGTGGAAAGATGGTTTCCTTACGTGGAAGAACAATGTATTCCTTACGTGGAAAGTTTAGTCCTGACGTGGACAGATTCAGAAAAGAAGTTGGTTCCTTACGTGGAAAGATGGCATTCCTTACGTGGAAGAACGATGTAGTCCTTACGTGGAAAGATGGTTTCCTTACGTGGAAAGAGGTATTCCTTACGTGGAAAGATGTGATTCCTTACGTGGAAAGAGATATTCCTTACGTGGAAAAAGATTTATTCCTTACGTGGAAAGAGGTTTATTCCTAACGTGGAAAGGGGAGTCCTGACGTGGACGATGTATTACTGGCATGAAAGAGTTTAGTCCTGACGTGGACAGATCCAGACGAAGTCTTATTCCTAACGTGGACGATGGTATTCCTAACGTGGAAAGGTTATTCCTAACGTGGAAGAGTTTATTCCTAACGTGGACGATTTATTTCCGATGAAATGCAGACGAGTCATCCCCAGCGAAGTTGCCGATATTTTCCCGGGTTGACGACAGAGGGAGTCCTAACGTGGACAAATTTTGGTTGAGATTTCTTTGTGTTGACAAAACGAGAGTCCTAACGTGGACAAACAAAGTTCTATCCTTGCGATGATATAATCTTTTTCAGGCTGATGAAAATAATCCCCGGCACGGTCGTTAGTGGATAAGTTTGTTGCTGTAACAACCAGATCCAGTCAGCAGATGTTGTTATTCAAGCAGTGGTGCAGTTTATTTCTGCGGTTGGCAAATTTCAGGGTTCCATTTGTATTCAACCATCTTCTACCTTTGAATGATCAAAGGCTGGACGCTCTTCAACCATTCAGGTCCAAGATGCTTGAATAGGGGCAGCTGTTGCACCCTAAAATTTGACCAACCGGGTCCCGTATCTGGCTCGATGTTTCAACGCATTTCGCATTCGCATTTGCATACTGCATATAGTGCATTTTCTCAATCATGGTGAGTTTATCGGGATTACAGCCCTGCCGTTGCTTTTCGGGTATCTCAGACCAGTTCGAATAATCGGAGGTTATTTTGGGAAGCCGCGCGCTTCCTGGGTGTTTTCAGTTTATGCAGTGCTTTTTGAGATTTTGGGTATCTGGTTATTGTTTTGCTTCGATCTGGTCTCGCGCTCTCTTTTCTATTGATTATTTGCCTTTGTTTTCATTTTTTAGAATTTAATAGCTTCTTGTAGATTTTAAATAGGCTTTGTAGATTTTTCTAGAATTTAAATAGATTTTCCTAATTTTTTAAATAGCTTTAAGTCTTTTTTTTTACCATTTTTAGAGTATAATAGATTTTAATAGGATATTAATAGATTTTAATATTTTTAATAGTTTTAAATTTTTTTTTAGAATTTTATAAATTGTTTTAATAGATTTTTTAGAATATAATAGTTTCTCTTTAATAGTTAAATAGATTTCTTTTAAATAGCTTTTATAGAATAATATAGAATTTCTCTTATTAAATAAATAGGTTTCTTTTTAGAATATGATAGACTTTTCTTTTAATAATTTTCATTTTATAGAACTTTAATAGTTAAATAGGTATTAATAGTTTTATTAGATTGTTAGAATTTTAATTAGATTTAATTCTCAATCTTTGATTAGATTTAATTAGGTTAATTAGGTTTTAATCAAGTGGTTAGTTTAGTGGTTAGAGTTTCAACTAATTAGACCTTTATTAGATTCTATTTAGCTTAGTTTAATTTTGATTAATTAGTTTTACTAGTTAATTAGGTTTTAATCCATTTAATCAGAATTAATCAGGTCATTAGTTTTAATTCATTAGCATAATCCAAGTCTTAATCCTTTATTATGCAGTTTTTTGGGTTTTATTTGCAAATTTGTTGGGCCCAGAGTTGGAGGCCCAGTTTATAGTTTCTTTTTTGTCCATTCCAGAAGAGTCCAGAAAAATCAGTCAAAGCCTATATAAAGTCATCGCCACGTGTTAAACTGGAAGAGGACCCACATTTTCACACTTCCACGAAGACACCTCACATTCCACTAAGCCTCTCTCTCTGCCACGCCCTCACACGTGGCGTCCATGCAGACCCTCTCACTCCACCTCCCTTGACACGCGTCACCACCTGAGCCCCCACCGGTTGCATGGCCGGCGGCCATGCAACCCCCGTACCTGACTCTGTCCGACCACCCTAACAGCTCCCCGCCGGTCACCCAACCATCTCCGACCACCGCACACTTCGCCGGAGAACACCAAAAACCCAGATTTCCGACCAATCTTCATCTCTTCTCCTCTAATCTTCATCATTTCAAGCCCAGACTTCCTCCAATGTTCTTCCTCCTCTGATCCAATCAACATCACCGTCGTGATTTTTCCAGTTTCCGATCTACACTCATCATCATGTTCATCCTCAAGAACAAATCTCATCATCACCTTCAATCTTCATCACATAGAACACCATTCAATATCCCGATTCATCGTCCTTTGCCTCCCAAGAACACCTTCAAGAAATTCTCCGATCAACCTTCATCTTTCTGATCAATATCATCAACAGGAAGCACGATCATCAGCTTCAATCACCATCGCGATCACCATCACCAGAAATTTATCATTCATCAAGAACATTCATTGTTCTCCAGAAGTTCATACGATTCATCAACAACAATCGTTCCAGAAACTTCAACGACTACCTTCAACAAGTTCTGGCCGGAAATCTTTAACACGTTCGAGTGTTCATCCAAAGGCTTCAAAGAACTCAGCGAAAGACTCAAATATTTTCCAGAAATCTCTTCAAATCTCCAAACGTTCGTCTTCAGCGAATAACCTTCAAGATCCAGATTCTCCAGAAAGGAAACTTCAAGAACGAACATCCTTACGAACGCAACAACTTCAAGAACAACACAAATATCCAGAAAATTCAAAGAACCTTCAGGATCCCCAACGAACAAATCATCCATCACCGGTCAACAACCCTTGTCATCATCTGGATCCACGATTCGTCAAGGTCAGCTGATCTTCATCCAGATCCACATGCATTCATCATCAAGATTTCTTCACAGATCTTCGTCTCTATTTTTATTTTCGTCGTGGTGTTGAATTTGTTTTGAGGTGAAGCAAACGGAGAGGGGAGAGATGGTGAGAGAAGAGAGGTGAACGAGAGAGAGTGAGTAGAAACGGCGGAGGAAGGTGAACAGTGAACTGAAAGATAAGGAGACACTAGGGTTTGGGGGCAGAAAGAAGGTGAATTGGTGTTGGGCTTTGCTTAGGCCCAGATTCGTTTTTGGTGTTCCTGCACCTCCCTCGTTTTTTACTGACTATGGGCTGAGCCCAACGAATTGTTTACTGCATACACCTTCCATTCACATCCGCACCCCCCTGGGTTTCTGTTTTTTTGTGCATTGCTTTGGGCTGGGCCCATTCTTTTTTCTGCAGGCCAATTGTACCCCTGTAATAACTGATGTACCCCCCCCCCCCCCATTCTCTTTTCCTTATTTTTTTATTTTGTTCAGTTTTTAGAAAGAAAAAATATAAAGAAAATATTATGGAAAAGAAAAGAAAAGAAAGTATTTGAAAAAAATAAAAAGGAAAAGAAAATATGAAAGAAAAATAAAATAGTGAAAAATATGGGGAAAAAGAATAAAAAAAATAGTGAAAAATATTGAAGAAAAAAAATATATTGAGAAAAGATATGATAAAAAAATAAGAAGGAATATTTGAGAAAAATATTGAAGAAAAGAAAATGGAAAAAGAATATGAAAAAATATTTGGAGAGAAAATAGAAGTATTTTGAAAAAGAAAGATACTTGGAAAAAATAGTAAAAAATATTAGTGTAGATTTAATATTTTTTTAGAGTGCATTTTTTCATAGAAATTCTTTTACACCTTTTTAGGGATAATTTTAGAAGTCCACTTGTTAGGGGACTATTTTCCATTTGACTCTTCAGAATAGGATAGGATAGTATTTCCTAGGAGTTTATTTTCAGTATACAATCATTGTAATCATTTTTCAGAATGTTAATAAAACGAGATTTTGAGCTGTGGTCCCGAAGTAGCCGAACTACAGCTGCTCTGATTCCTCGTACCAGATGAGGATATGTAGGCATAGGATGCGATATCCTAGCGAGCACACTAACAACTAACTTTTGTTCTCTCGCTGCTGTGCGATCGAGACTTTCCCGCTGACAACTGACGTTACCCTTTTTCTCTCCTGCCCGAGTGCATTTGAGACCAGACCGTAGTTTTGCCCATAGGTTCCCGAACCTTTGAAACCAGTTTGATTTCTCACTACTGTGTGAGAATACCCAGTTTAGCCGTAGTTAGCCTGAATTACGTAAGCTCTGATCTTCCATGCAGTATGGAAGTACGTAGGCACAAGACGCGAGGTCTTGGCGAGCCATTTTTCCCCATAGTCCCGAACTACGTTGACTCTGACTTTCTCTCTTGAGAATACGTAGGCATAGAGTGCGACGCTCTATCGAGTCAATTCCCTTCTGTTTAGATTTAGCAGCCGTAGATAGATTGTTTTTGCATCCTTTAGACAACCCAAGCAAGCGTGGATCCCGTCGAGTACGACGGACGTGAGGGGTGCTAATACCTTCCCCTTGCGTAACCGACTCCCGAATCCAGGTTTTGGTTGCGATGATCATACCTTTCCCCGTCTTTGCGGTAGGTTTACTCTGAGCGTTTCCTTTCCCTCCCGTGGGATAAATAACGCACGGTGGCGACTCTTCTGTTCAGCCGGCGCCGATTTTCGCAGTAGCGACAGGTGTCCATGAATTGTTATTGTATTGATATTATTTCCATGTGAATGACATAGGCATTTATTTTGATGTCAAGATCTTTGCAACAACTGATCTTGATGTCAACAGCTCTCCACAGACCTTGATTTGATTCACCAGTTCTGTAATCCTAGTGCAAAAATCAGTTACGCTTTCGCTTTCTTCCACTTGAAGTAATTCATACGTCCTTTTGTGAGTTTGTAACATTACCTATTTCACCTTTTCTACGCCTCCAAATGATTTCTCTAGAACTTCCCATGCTTCTTTCGCTGATGTTACATCACTAACAGTTTCAAAGTTATCTGGATCAACACATTAATGAATTATAAAGAGAGGTTTATAATTTTTAATCTTCAATTCTTTGTATGCAACCTTTTCTTGACCTGTCTCATTTTCTGCAAGTGGTGTTACTCCTTCCTTCACAAGATCCCAAAGATCTTGATAACAGAAAACCAACTTCATCTGCTTGCACCAATTCTCATAATTATTGTTCTTGAGAATCGGAAGACTCGCCAAAAAATGTCCGTTTGGGTGATTCATTGTCATCGTGATTTTCTTCTCACGAATCGCTTAGCCAGTGCTCTAGATACCAGATGTTGGAATTACCCCAAAACTTTGAGTAATTCTGAACCAATCTTGATGAACAAGATTCAGTCAACCGATCAAAATCCCTTTCTCTTCACTCTTCACTCAAGTGAAACAATCTCACCTTGATTGCAAAAATGATTCTACGTAGCAATTGTTAATGGAAGAAGAAAGAAAGAAAATTTACTAAGAAAGAAGATTAGGGTTTGACAAAGTAGGGGAAAAGGATAATGATTTATGGAGAGTAACTCTCTGCTCTAAAACTGAGAAAATATAATTCAACTATGCAACTGCACTTTCTGTTGTGTGTTACAATAATATCCTCTATTTTTCTCTCAAAATAGTGGTTACTCCGTCTATTTATAATTGAGCTACTTTGCTCCTTAAGGTAAGTCCCAAAATTACAAAAGCCCAAAATTTATATTGTGGCCTAAGTCGAAATCCTGTTTCAAGTAACTTGCTTCGACACTTCGACATCTAACACAACTCAACACACACACGAGGCTAATTTTGACACATCCTTATTTCTGTCGAGCTACACTTGTTTCGACATAAGGATTTGCAATATCAACAATGGAGACATATATGAGGATAAATAAGGGCTAGATATAAGGTATATTCAATAAAAAGTGTAGAGCAAATATCAGATAAACCACTACTGATACTTTATAAAATTATATAAATAATATGGGTCTTTAGTTAGATCACGTTACTTATATTTATAATTATGTTACATTAAATACATTAAATGATTGATAAAAAAAATAATCTAGAAATTTATATACTCTAGGAATACTAAGAATCAATCTAGAGTATTGATAACGCGAAATTATATCGTTTATTTGACTTGACTTACATGAATTTATTTGTGATTATTGTTAATTTATCTTGATTTATGTTCTATTATACGGTTAATTTACTATGTTTTGCAGATTGTGGAGAATTTGGACTAAAGAAAGAAAAGCAGAAGATATGGAAGGAAAAGAAAGACGAAAGAAAGAAATAGAGAAGAAAAATAGAAAAGCAAATTTTGTAGGTGTGACGGTCGTCACAGACTCCACCACGACCGTCACGAGCATCACTTAAGTGTGACGGTCGTCACAAGATCGTCACGATCGTCACGACCCCAAGTTCAGTTCGTTCAAAAAAGAAGTGGCCACGAACACCCTCAACTTAATTTCTTCCTACACATTCTCCTTTTCTCCTACACTTTCTCCACTAACTGCCCACTACAGGAAGTTACTCCCACTTCCTCCATAACTCATGCATGATCTCTGGAAGTTGAGAAATGAAATATCTCCTATAAATAGGCCTTAGATTCATAGCTTTGAGGGGGGGGGGGGGCATTCGACGTATCGAAGTGCTGCCAAAATTTCTATTGAATCTATTTTTCATTCTTGTTGTCATTTCTTTCCATTTTCCTTTAGTTCAAATACCGTATTCAATTTTGTGCTTGTATTTTGCCAAAGTAGAATCCTGCCGACATTGTGGAGGACTACTCAGGTTTTCAAGATAGTATGATTTGCAGGTTTTTATTAATTGAATTATCATTTTATTTTTGTCAAAATGCATGTTATATTATTCAACTGCCACTGTTTATCTACGTTCGCATTAATTATCATGTCTAGATAAACCTCCATTATCGGTATGTAATCAAATTAGTAGGACGAGATTCGATAATACCCGGTGCGCCTTACCTTTTTACAAACAATTTTCTGGCCGTGGTTTTTAATCAAATTTTCTAAATAAACCTTTGTCACGACAGTGGGAATCTATTTACAACGGTTTTGCCATGAGAGTGAGAAACTTATTAAGGTTCTAATCGGCACGTGAAAGCGTGGGGTTTGAACCAGATAGTAAAAACTAGGCATTAATTTTAAACACAGCGAAAGCGCTTTAAAAGAAATCAAAATTTATTTATTTTCAAAAAGTAATTTAAACCTCGAATGGGACTGCGAGAGCATACATTCTGCCTTAAGATTATGACCCGAGTCAACAACTAGTGTGAGGCAAAGGTCTTTAAACGAGTATTTTCTTCAGAAAAGTGTTTGCAAAAACTAAAAAGCACCGGCGACCTGTCGAATCTCTGATAATTAAGGCATTACATACCGATATCCCTTTACCACTTTTCCTTAAACCAATAACCTTTATTTCCTTTAAATTTAATTTTATTCGCATTTAACTATCCTAATTCCATTAGCTTTAGCTTTACGCCACAACAATAGATAGCGGTAGGTTGACATTGGTCTCTGTGGGTTCGACAAATCTTTTATATTACTTCGATATTTCCGTGCACTTGCAGACACATCAAGTTTTTGGCGCCGTTGCTGGGGACCAACAGTCAATATTGTAATTCAGTTGTTGCATAGTATAGACTAAGGCACTCTTATCTCAATTACTATGTACAACCAAAATTTCCCTTATAACTACCACCCCCCAATATTATAACTACCACCTCCAATATTTTGAGGAACCACAAGATCCGCTTAAATCTGACCTCGAAATATTATTGGAGGATTTTAATACGACACAATATCACTCAAATTCCCTCTACAATTACCACTCCCAGTATTTTGAGGAACCGCAAGATTTTGATACATCCAACCTCAAACTATTACTAGAAGAACTTAATGCAACGTTTACTCACTCTAGGATAGAATCTATGATGGAGCGCTTTGTGGAGACACAAACTCTCCAAAATGAAGATTTTAGAAAATGACATCTCCAAATTAACGAAAATCTTAAGCAGATGAGCATTATGGTCGATTCCCTTGCGATTCACAGCGAGGCTTTAGAAACTCAAACATCTCTACTTACACAAACACCTCTAGGACCCTTCCCAGAGAGACATGTGGATGTTGTAACAACCAGTAATGAAGAACAAATAGAAAACCCTAGGGAGAGTGATAATGAGTCTGAGGAGTGTTTTGGTGAGAAAAGCATACATATTGAGAAAAATCCACCGACACCACCCGGAAGGGAGGTTATCAAAGAGGTAGAGAAGGAAGCGCCTACTGTTGATCCTCCTCCCTATACCCACCTATTTCTTTCCCACAAAGGGTTGTGGAAGCTAAGATAGACTCCTAATCCAAAACATATGTGAAGGTATTGGAAAATATCCACACAAATGCACATTTGTCTAAGGTCCTTCATAGAAAAAGAAAATTCGAGGACCATGAAACTAGGGTTATCATTACTGTTAAAAGGGTAAGATTAACTCTTGAGGTGGTGAATGAAATAACTAAGCCCAAATTTGAAAAACTGATACTCAGGATAGATCCAGAACCACCACCACAAGTTTAAAACATTGAACCACCCTATAGAAGAAAGAAAAGAAAAGGTGAAGGATATGAGCGATGGCTTGATAAGTGGCCATGGAAACCGAAGACTATTCAAAGTTCGATCAAGGAACCATTCTCGAAAGGACCATCATGCGTACTTGCACTCCTTAGCCATCAAGCTATCGACGTTAAACAAAGCACTGTGTGGGAGGCAACCCATGAAGTTTTTATTTTATGTTTCTATGTTTGTCTATTTAAATTTGCAGAAACTAAGGAAATGCAATGCATGTCATGTCTCGGCCACATCTAGGCGAAAATTATCTAGATAATGATCCGGGAGATGAGTTGGTGCCCACAGACATTCCTATGAATATCGTTGTTGGTAGTGACACCGATGATGAGTATGATAGGAGAGAGCATGTCTTTTCCGTCCGTAACTCACCTCTTCCTCGTTCTTCGCATGGTCATATTCCACCGGCACACACCGCACCATATTTTCCTAACACTTTTGTAGATACTTCCTCCGGAAGCAAGTAATATGATGAGTTGGTTCTAGAATTACACAAACGAAGGTATCTCAAAATGCCCGCCGCCGAAGTAGAAGTGATCAACAAAGACATGGACATCAAGAGCAGGGTCATAGAGGATTTGGCACGCAATAGCATTCATACAGGTTCTATCTTTCCTTTTTTCACCTTTTATTAAAACATTGAGGACAATGTTTGGTTTAAGTGTGGGGGAGGAACTCTATCGCTTTCATTTTATCGCTTTTTAGTTTGATTTATTGTTTTATTTCATACTTTTAGGAATTTTATCTGTTTTTAACATTATGTCAAAGTCTTTGCATGTGCTGTCGAGTCTTTATGTGTGGTTTTCACCTGTTATTCAATTTCCCCATAATTTCAAAATTTCAAAATTTCAACCTCCAACAAGTTTTTGCTTTGATTCATGACATGGTACTCTGAGAGTATATAGCCTGTTCAGGCTATGTTAGAAAAACTTGGGAAAGTTTTGATAAAATTGATATCATCTTGACACCCTTAACCCCCTAAATATGCAAAATCAATTTGAGTACCCATTATTCCGAGACCTTAAAGCTCCAGTTTTTTTAGTAATCCCTAAGTAGTTTATTTAAGCAGCCAACACCATCCTAAACACACTAAGTAAGAAACCTATGCAAATAAGTGTATGATCTCTGGTTTAAAATGAGAAATTAAGAAAGAAAAAAATTATGAATAAAAAGACATGTTCCTTCTAAGTTAGGTGCTCCTCACCCGATCACTTAACCCAACGGTTCAAACTCTTTAAGTTCAATTGATGCTTAAGCATATTTGTAGAGAAAAATGAAATAACAATGAGATCATAGTCACTAACAGGTTTACTTGCCATGAGTGTGTATGGATAACAGGCTTAATGTGATTGCACTAGAATGAAATGGGGTGAAAGAGAGTATGAGATATAGGTTGAGTTATAATGGCATGATTCAGGTTGGTCTTCATAAGTAGGGAATTTTTGAAATTGTGTCGTTACGGTATCCTTGGTATTGATATTTAGTACCTATCGATCTAACATTAGCCTAGCAGCCACGTATGATTAGAGTCTCATCGTGTCTTTGTTTCAATTTATGCTTATTTCTTTTTATCGTGTTGGTTGATTGCTTGAGGACAAGCAATGGTTTAAGTGTGGGGGTATTTGATAACGCGAAATTATATCGTTTATTTGACTTGACTTACATGAATTTATTTGCGATTATTGTTAATTTATCTTGATTTATGTTCTATTATACGGTTAATTTACTATGTTTGCAGATTGTGGAGAATTTGGTTTAAAGAAAGAAAAGAAGAAAAAATGGAAGGAAAAGAAAGAATAAAAAGAGAAATAGAGAAGAAAAACAGAAAAGCAAATTTCGAAGGTGTGACGGTCGTCACAGACTCCACCACGACCGTCACGAGCATCACTTAAGTGTGACGGTCGTCACAAGCTCGTCACGATCGTCACGACCCCAAGTTCAGTTCGTTCAAAAAAGAAGTGGCCACAAACACCCTCAACTTAATTTCTTCCTACAGTTTCTCCTTTTTTCCTACACTTTCTCCACTAACTGCCCACTACAGGAAGTTACTCCCACTTCCTCCATAACTCATGCATGATCTCTGGAAGTTGATAAATGAAATATCTCCTATAAATAGGCCTTAGATTCACAGATTTGAGGGGGGGGGGGGCATTAGACGTATCGAAGTGCTGCCAAAATTTCTATTGAAGCTATTTTTCATTCTTTATGTTATTTCTTTCCATTTTCCTTAAGTTCAAATATTGTATTCAATCCAGTGCTTGTATTTCGCCAAAGTAGAATCCTGCCGACATTGTGGATGAGTACTCAAGGATTCAAGATCAGTACGATTTGCAGGTTTTTATTAATTGAATTATCATTTTATTTCTGTTAATATGCATGTTATATTATTCAACTGCCACTGTTTATCTACGTTCGCATTAATTATCATGTCTAGCTAAACCACCATTATCAGTATATAATCGAATTAGTAGGACGAGATTCGATAATACCCGGTGCGACTTACCTTTTTACAAACAATTTTCTGGCCGTGGCTTTTAATCAAAATTTCTAAATAAAACTTTGTCACGACAGTGAGAAGCTATTTACAACGGTTTTGCCATGAGAGTGAAAAACTTATTAAGGTTTGAGCCGACACGTGAAAGCGTGGGGTTTGAACTAGATAGTAAAAACTAGGCATTAATTTTAAACACAGCGAAAGCGCTTTAAAAGAAATCAGAATTTATTTATTTTCAAAAAGTAATTTTAACCCCGAATGGGACTGCGAGAGCGTACATTCCGCCTTAAGATTATGACCCGAGTCAACAACCAGCGTGAGGCAAAGGTCTTCAATCGAGTGTTTTCTCCTGAAAAGTGTTTGCAAAAACTAAAAAGCACCGACGACCTGTTGAATCCCTGATAATTAAGGCATTACATACCAATATCCCCTTACCGCTTTTCCTTAAACCAATAACCTTTATTTTCTTTAAATTTAATTTCATCGCATTTAACTTTCCTAATTCCATTAGCCTTAACTTTACGTCGCAACAATAGATAACAGTAGGTTGACATTGGTCTCTGTGGGTTCGAGAAATCTTTTATATTACTTCGATATTTCCGTGCACTTGCGGACGCATCAAGTATTTAAAATATTAATTAATTCTAACAAGTCCCCAAGACAAGCAATGACTTTGAAAGGACATGATCTAGTAGGAATTGTAGAGACATGAAGAATTAAGCCATTTTTTATTATTACTTAATTAATGTTTAATAATCTTTAACTACAAGAAGGGAATTTTAAATACTAACAAGGCTGCCCACTCTGCATCTAAGGCTTCCAAAATAACGAGTAAGCCTTCTCACATAAGTTCCAGGCCTAAATTTAATCATGTCCTTTTTTGAGAATGGTCTATTAGTTAGTATATGTCCTCCTTGTCTGAAAAATGATCCATTCATATAGACATCATTGATTGATCTCCATTGCCAATTTATCCACTCTGACTCTGGTGAGTAATCCCTCTTTGTTATCTTCAACACCAAAGTAAACTGTGAGACTAAGTTTTCATTCTAGTTTCATAAATTTAATTTTATTCTTTTGTTTTGTTAAATCATGTCATGTGAAAGGACGATGAAGGAGAAATACAATATTTTATAGAAAACTTTTAGGATTGTTATGAAAAGTAAGGGTGCCATTAGTATTTATGACATGATAATATATTATTATTAAGAGTTTAACAAATAAGTTTGTTTACCGATGAATAACTAGAACATGTAAAGCATATATTAATATGGCTAAGCATGACTCATAAGTAGATACATACCTCTTTAGCATTGAGGTTGTTAGGTGCTATGAATCGGTTACCCTCACTTATAATGGTAGGATGTTGGCTACCACCAATGGCATGCATTTCCCAGTGAGTGTAGTCATTGTTTAGCACATGGATAAAACTATATCTACATCTTGGCATCCTTTGGATTAATCTCTTACCAAAGTGGTTAAATGCAAGTGTAATATGCATTTTCTTATCACCATCATAGCCATGACTTGCACCAAACAGTATCACCTACATAAACCATATATACGCAAAGAAACAAAAAGAACCCCAAATTAGGTAATATATTTCATTTCAAACTCATGTATAATTATTTTTTACAAGTAAAAACATGTAAAAGAAATATACCAATTTACTAATTACCTCGTTGTGATCTGTGAAATGGTAATTGGAAATAGTAATAGCAGTAGATCCCATAATGACATCAATGAGCCATCTTTGCAGTTTCTCATGGAAACATGGTCAATCCAAACATTCCTGGAGCCAAAAATTGAAGTTCCATCACCATCACTCTTAGTATGCAGACCAAAATGGTTCTCAACATCTCTTATAAGTCCCCCATTACCAACCTGAATGTCAAAAAATTTGATTTCGTGGATGATCATATTCCTTATGAATTGGATAGTAATACCAGCACCTTTAGCAATGATAACATTAGATCCTCGTCCATCAAGAATCTTATCACTTGTCATTATGAGTTCTTGGTTGAGCCTAATGACCATGCTATGAGCAAAAATGATCCACAAAGGTCTATTTCTTGTAACTGCATGTCGAAGGGTAACAGGATGTGGATTTTGTATGTCATCATCCGAGGGATCAGTTACCATATATATAGGTCCGACTTTTCCACCGTTAGTATTCCTGCCAAAACCTTGCACACAATCTGCAAGCGTCCTATGGTTAGTTGCCCAGTTAGGATCAAACCTCCAACACCTATCAATGGGGTTTATAGCCACACATGGATGACCTTTTCATACTTTTTCTCCCTCAAGGTTCCTTCTTCCTGTATTACCGTCAATTATCATCCTATTTATCAAACCAAATAAATATTAAAATATGACATATCACACTTATAACTTATTCCATGAGAGAAACAAGGTGAGGTTTGAAATTCCTCCCATGAAATTGAATATAATGGTAAATATGGTAATTGTAATAAGCTCACTCGTTAACAATGAAGTCATATTTCTAGAGACTGCATATGGGTCAGGTGTATAAGCTATGTTGTTTTCCTTTTCAGCATCTACTGTTTTTTTCCGCCAATATGTATCATTAATAAACGGAAATATATTATCCAAATATGAGTTTTTCTCTTTGACATTAGCATGCACTAATGTAGGTATGATTACCACTAAAATGGCCAAAAGGAAGAGATGGTACAATTTTTCCATGATGTTTCTCTATCAAATGGAAAAAAAACCATCTTCCTTCCACCAATAAAAGACGTAATCAAATAGTTTCAATATAACAAGTGACATGATTATACTCTTTATATATATATATATATATATATATATATATATATATATATATATATATATATATATATATATATATATATATATATATATATATATATATATATATATATATATATATATATATATATATATATATATATATATATATATATATATATATATATATATATATATATATATATATATATATATATATATATATATATATATATATATATATATATATATATATATATATATATATATATATATATATATATATATATATATATATATATAGATAGATAAAAAAAGGGAAAATTGATAATTTTGACTTCACAGAATGGTAGTGAATCTTGTCATCTAAAATTTATTTCCATTTTATTACTTGATCCTCCTTGACAAGTTGAAGGTCAATTTCATATAAACCATTAAATTTGATTTTTTCCAATAGTTTCACAATGTCAATGATATTAAAATTGAATATTTTTAGTTTTTCCGTGCATGCAATGGATAAAACCCTAAACCATTGAGTATAATAGATATATTATTCATATGAAACTTTTCTATTTGTTTGGGATAGGTACAAAGATAAGAAAACATTTTCAAACATTCTTTTTTGGTGCAGATGATTTAGAAAATGGTATCCAATTTTCCAATTGCTCTTGAATAAGTTTCCAATAAATAGTTATAATGTTTTACTAGTTTGAGATCGCGCATCGCGCGGGTGTTGATTAGTTTTATTCTCATATTGAGTTTTAACTATTTTAAGATTTTTTTTTAAAAATTATAGTTAATATTTTTATATTATAAATGTTTATTTTGAATTTCTTTTGACAAATACAGTTAATAGATATTTTTTGAACAATAATATAAATTAATGACAAATAAAAAGGAAAATATAAGTCAATAAATTGAGAATGACATATAAAATTCATTTTTACAAATTTAAGTAATTATAAAATATATAATCGGTGGTTTATTTTTTATTTTCATTCTCATTTCTTTTCTATACATGTATCTTATTTAGATATTTATTTTAAGTTATTTACATATGTATCATGTTGATGAACAATATTTTATATTCTAGTTGTTAAGTTTTGAAATTGTTAAAAGGAAAACATTTAAACTTTTTTTATATACAACTATAATTAAAAAAGTTGAGTTTTATTTTTTATTGAGTTTTAATTATTTTAATACTTTTTACAAATATAATTAATACATTTATATCATAATAATGTATTTGTAAATTTCATTTCATAAATATAGTTATTATATTTTTTTAACAACTTCTCATAGAAAATAAGCACGTGCATTTTCTTTTTGGAAAGTGAAAAAGAGTTTTGGAGTGTGCCACATAGAAACTTAGATGACGTGACACACAAATAATTAAGTGTCAGTGTGATAATATGTAATTCTGATTTAATATATTATATAGAATAGTTTTTAAACAACAATATGAATTAATGAAAAATAAATAGGAACAAATGTGTCGATAAATTGAGAGTGACATAGAAAATTTATTTTTACAATTTTAAGTAATAATAAAAGATATATTCGATCGTTTATTTTTTTACTTTCCTTCTCATTTCTTTGTTATACATGTATCTTATTCAGATATTTATTTTAAGTTGTTCACATGTGTATCATGTAATGCACAATATTTTTATATTTTAGTTATTATGTTTTAAAATTGTTAAAAGTAAAACTTTTAATTTTTTTTATATGAAATTACAATAAAAAAATATAGTGAGAAATAAATAGTACGTTGATACAAAAATTTATGAAAAGAAAATACATTTTGTTTGAAATTTTTAAAAATTAATACTCTTTTGTGTGTTTTAAAATGTCAAAAAAATATAAAAGTGAAGATTAATTTTGAATTTAGAAATAAACAACACTTGTGAATTGTTGCAGCAGGTTTGAATTCAAAAATGAGCAATACTTTGTGAAGTGTTGCAGAATGAAAGTGTGCAACTCTTGAATAATGTTACAATAGGCTAAACAATGTAACTTTTGGTAAAAGTACGTAACTTTTGGCAAAAGCTTGTAACTCTTGATAAAAGGAAGTTGTTTCACCAAGGATCGCAACCTTGTGAAACAACACCAATATGGCATATAAATATTTCATTTCGGATACAGAAAAACATAACAAACACATACATCTTCACTAAAATTCCATATATTTTTCTCTACATTTGAGTTTTCATCGGTCTTGTGCAAACTCGAGTATAAGCTGAATTATTCGTTATATTCCTGCGTTTCAACTCCAAGACATTTGGAAGCGTTTGAAATACTTTTAAGGAAAGTGACATCATTCACGATTCTAGCCTCAATCCATTCGATTTAAATCAATTTTTTCTAACAGTCTTAAAAATATTTAAAATAATGGCAACCGAGACTTTTTTTCAAACATCAAAGGAGAAACTGTATTGTGTGTTACACCCCAAAATTTTCCCTTTTTATTCTTAACTCTAACTGGTTTGTGCTTCTCATTCATATGCATCTCCATTAGGTCATGAAAATCATAATCATGCATTTCATTAGGCTTCTAAGACATGGGATCAAGGTATCCTATACATGCTAAGGTTTCTCTATTCTTGTGAGACTCTCTTATTATAGCTGGAAACTAGGTTTTCTAGATTCTTGGTCAGGGT
This sequence comes from Lathyrus sativus, assembly GCA_963859935.3. Classification (NCBI taxonomy): domain Eukaryota; kingdom Viridiplantae; phylum Streptophyta; class Magnoliopsida; order Fabales; family Fabaceae; genus Lathyrus; species Lathyrus sativus. The sequence goes on from OZ012736.1 coordinate 22,484,428, forward strand.
GAGCTTACTTTTTCTCAAGTTGCAAGGTCCGCTTTTATCAAGACTCACCAGGAACAATTAGATTAGAGATTTCTTTGGTGTGAATTATGCAATTGGAATTCATTGGATTTAGGGTTTATGTGGTCCTATCCCTTTCAATGTCACTTGCTTCAAGGTTTCTCAGTGTCACCAAGTGTTTAGGGTTTCATCATTGGTCAAATTGAGAGGGCTTTGAATTAGTGTTTTGGACCTCCTCATGTCTCAAGTTATTCCTTCATCTTTATGTACCCAACATAAGTTTCTGTAAGTTCTTATGGAGGTTCATCTATTGAATAAATTGGTTGAGGTTTCTTTATTATGCTTCAAGTTTCACCCTTTTTAGAGACTCCTCAAAATCAACGCTATTGGTTTGAAATCATCCATTGAGTAGAGATTTTGTTAAGTCAAGGTACTTTAGTGAGTTAAATTGAAAATGTTGGTCAAAGTATCAAGGTATCAGCTTTATTTGTTGTTTGTCATGTGGACTTGAATTAAAGATTAAATGGGATCCCTTCAAGAGATCATTGGTTTAAGTTTACAATAGCAGAAAAGTTTAGTGCGTTTAAGGTACTAGCTTGTAAATCTAAGGGTCATTTAAATGGCTTTTGCGGTGATTAAGTAACGAAGGCATGCTCCAGAAACTACATTCAGTTCAAACTCATTCCAATTCACACCGCATCTCCACTCCAAGTGGTGAAATCCATGACAAATATAAAATTCAGTTCTAAGTTACAATTCCAAGATTCCAAATTCCTAATTATGAACCCATACTAGTCCAAACTTCCAATTTTTTGAATTCATGGCAAAAAAAAATTCAAATTCATGTTAAGGTTTCATTTCAAAATGCATGACAAAGTTACAATTCCATAACAAGCTACAAAGAAATGATACAAGACTTGAAACTACAATTTATTTTCTTGATTACAAAAGATCCTAGAATTTTTCCTATCCTAAGCTAATTTATCTTCATGTTCTTCTTCCACTCCAAGCCAAGCTTTGATTTCCTACAAAATACAAATTCAAACCATGTTATCAAACTCAAAAACCAATTCATTTTAAAATTCCAAATTTAATTCATGTTGTTTCCAAGTCGTGCCAAAACAAAACCCCAAATTCAAAACCTAAATCACAACCAAACAAAAATAAATTCATTACAATCATGTTCAAAATTCAATTCATACCACAATGTAAATGTTCATAAAATTCCATCTCAACTCATAAGTCACCATGTCCAAAGTTCAATTGAAACAAATCCAAATTTCACATTCAAACATTCAATCCAAGTTCAACCAAAGACCAAGCCATGCCACAGTTCATGTCAAATTCACCCATCACCCAATTCACGTTTCATGCCATGTTTCAATCACAAATAAGCCAACTCAAAAATCCAATCATATTTCATGTTAATTCATCCAAAGACCTAACCAATTCTTAAAAACGACATCCCAAACCATAATCATCATTCAAATTCATTGAGATCAATTCAATCCAATATTGCATATCACATGCATTTTCATAAAAAATCATAGGCATAAAACATACCCAAAGTCAGAAGCAACATCAGTATAAGGGATGAGGACCACACAGTCAGATTAACAAAAGAGGCTAAACCAGAGCAATAGCAAAAATCATGGTACACTAGCCTTAACACAAAAACAAGAAAGAGACAAAATCCTAACAGATAAGGCTAAACTGTAGCAATATAGAGGATCTCAAAATTCTATGCAACCTGTCTAAAAATCCTAATGCTACCATTATAAAAGGAGGGCTAGAAAACCCTAAGGATGGACCACAAAAAAACACACACAAAAAAACCTAACCGTCCTTGAAAGAAGAAGAAGAAAGAAGAACAAATGAGGAAGGTTGTACCTGCGTTTTAAAGCTTCAAGGGTGAGTTCCTTTGCTTCAAGTCTCTTTTCTGCAATTTCTTGCTTGCATGGATATAATGCCTTTTTTTCCCTTTAATTTTTGTCGCAGTTTGATGGAGTTTTGGGGTTAAGGTTTAACAAAATGGGAGGTTCAATCTGGCCACTTAGTTGAGTTTTTTGATGAAATTAAGGTGGACTCATGTTCAGGGTAAAAATGGGGCGAGGGTCTGTTTTGGTTTCGTATTGAGATGCGAGATCCTCGCCGAAGAAGACGGCGATTTGCACCGTGGGTCTTCTTCTCCTGCAACTTTTTTGGTTTTGCAGGAGCGACATTTTCAGAGAGAGAATACATTGAGGGAAGTTGAGAAATGTTTTAGTTTTGTTTTCCATGTTTTTCTTCTGTTGATGTAACATTTTTATTCCTTTTGCTTTCCTTTCCATTTAACATCCTTGCCAGCTTGACCTTTTTATTTGAGATGGCATTTGAGACGGTGACACTTGTCACCATCGTAACACATTTGAGCATCATCATCAAAAATCTAGAATAATCTTATGCACACGTCTCCTTGATGGCATACCATACTCCTTGCGTTATTAGCTGTAGGATAGGAGTCAACAGTTGACTCCCAAGATCCAACGCCCCTATTGATTCCCTGGTAGTCAACTTGTGTTGATTAGGATGCACCAAGACCCTCTTGCACTAGGGCTCAATTAGGACTGGGCTAAGGATTTTTTCCTATTTACACCTTCCGTTTTTTGCAGGCCCATTTGGCCTTATTCTTCTTTTTTATTTATTTGTTTTATTTTCTTTTCTAATTTCTTTTACTATATTTATTTTATATTTTTTTATTATTTGTATTATGTTCATAAATTGATAAAAAAAAATTGTATTATTATTATTTTTTAAATATACTTACTTAATATTAGTTAATTAAAAACCTTAATTAATTTTATTAAGTATCCATATTTAATTAAATTAATAATGGTCTTGCAAAATTTTTGTTTGATTTAGTGTGTGATCTCTAACCGATTATCTTAACTATGTCTTATTCATATCTTGTGCTCATGCTGTGATAATGCCATATTGATCTTTGATTCTCACTTATTCAAACCATTTTCAAAATAAATTCTCAATCCAACGTCGAGCCATCTTTTACACCTTGTAAGTCGATTGCTTTTTAAGCATCACCATCAACCTTTTGATCACCATACACAACATTCATAGCTTACTCCTGGGCTTTCTTACAGTGAGACATATTCAATCAATTGATTCTAGTTGGTCATTTAGAAGACTAGTCCACTTTGCTAGTGCTCACGTGATAAAAATTGATTCAATTGCTTTATTGTTCACGTGAGTCTTTTACTTGTGTACGCTTATTTGATTGGTTTGTGTGCTTATTATTCATGCTTATCCCCATTCAAAAGATGTACCCTCATCCCCATTAAGTGTATAATTTTTTATCACTTTCTTTTATTTGCTTGTTTATATTCTTACATATCCATTTCAAAACCCTAAAGTATAATTGATCCATATATCAAGCCCTACCCCTCCCCCCAACTCTTGTAAGTCGATTGCCTTGTGCATCACCATCGACCTTACCCTACTTAATTAGGACCTTCTTCCCATTTAGTTCAAAACCTTGATTGTTTCGAACGCAAATACCTCGATCCATATTGAGTATTTTCTTCAAATCAAACTAAAACATTTAATAACTATGAAATACTTTTTCAATAAAATATGAAAAGAGAGTTGGACTAGAGTCTTCTAGTTCTCTCTTTGATTGTTTAAGTGTGAGGAGTCTTGTTCACACTGAAAAATCGTCTTCTCTAAAAGATTTATAATTTGTTTCACATCAAATATTTTCATAGCAAATCAAATCGAATCTATTTTCTCAAATCAATTAAGGTTGAAAATGAGAGTGAGTTGAGTCTTCGATTCACTCTCCCGAATACTTGGATACGAGAGGCCTCCCTTGGCGTCAGATTATTTGTCATTTGTTTAAAACACTTTAATCATATTAAACCTTTTCACAAGGGCAAGTTATTTCCATTCTACCGTAATATAGGTAATGCATAATACTCCACGAGCGAGTGGCTAAACACCTAACTGCTAGAACGCGAATGTTAGCATCGTCCATAAAAAACACTAACCAACTGTAGTCCCACGAACTACAGATGCTCTAATTATTCATTTCTTTCAAATGAAGATACATAGGCATAAGGGCCCTAATCCTTGGCGAGCACCCTAATAAAAAACCACCCATTTCTCCTTAGCCGTCAAAACCTTTTCCCTTACCTTTTCACTTTATTCCCTTAGAAGAAAACAAACAATCTTAGCTAACATTCCTGACGAATCGAATTGAGAGGTTCCCATTGAGTAAAACGGCCGTGGGTGGGTGGGGGGTGCTAATACCTTCTCCTCATGTAACCGACTCCTGAACCCAAAATGTGGTTACGATGACCATGTTCTTTCCCTAAATTTTTTATCGATATTTTCCTACTCCTTCTTGGAGTAAATAAAATTTGGTGGCGACTCTGTTTTTCCGCGTCCATTACGAAGGTTGTATCATTTTTTTAGGTGCGACAGCTGACGACTCTGCTGAGATATTCTACATTGACCTATGCAAGAGAGAGTCAAGCCTAATTTGATTCAATTCATGAGCGTTTGTTTCATTTGTTTGATTTCTTCTTGTTTGTTTTCTGTTTTTGTTTGCTTGCTTGTGTGATTGTTTATTATCTACTTGCTTGCTTACTTTATTGTATCCTATTATTATTATCTTGTGTTATTGTTAAATTTCTCTAGGTATTGGCTTTGCGAGATAGGCTCCCTACCCGAGTCTGAGAAAAAACTTAGGATTATGATGGTGGTTGTGTAGTGGATGTCCACGAGGAGTCTTCCTCGTTGGGGTGATACGAAAACCCCGCTTAGAGTAGATTCTCTTGGAAATATTAGTGTCTTGATGAGCCTTCATCATGGCAATAATGTTTTTAGGCCTGAATCAACTACTCTAAGAACCTTATAACCATTTCCATGGTGGTTGGTCATATTAACTCATGAGTGTCACTCCTTGTTATGTTGACACGAACGCCCCAATCAGATGAGATCCCTCGAACATATTGTCACTTTAACAATGATATTTTCAACCTTGATCTATGACTCTGAGATGCCTTTTAGAAACCTTGGACTCAATAGTAGAGACTCAAGAGAGAAGCTCCATGTTCAAAGCCCAGGCAAGGGTATAATTTCAAGTCATCAAGTCTTCATTATCATCAAAGTGGGTCTCAAAGCTTCTTGAGGAGAGAAAGTAGATATTTGGTTATCTCCTCCTATCTTAAGGATGATTAGAGGCACATGTGGTTATCTCTTTGGATGAGACAGGGTTCAATAGCTCAATGTACACCCTAAGGGTCCTCTATGGGGAGTCACATAATTCACAAATCATTTGCAAGAACCTTAGTCAGTGGATAAAGTGCTAGGGTTTCATCTGGTCAACAAAAGTCAACTATGGAGTTGAGAGAGCTCAAGGCTTGATTCTTGATCATTGAAGTCATGAGAAGTCATCCTAAGTCATCTCAAGTGTCACGTGGAAGCTATGTTAAGGAGATTCAAGAGTTCAAGAAGTTGCTAAATGAGGGTTTCAGATGGTTCTAAGTATAAAATCCCCTCTTTTTGCATATAACTTGAATGACAATTCTCATTATGATGTAAGTCTCATCTCATCTTCCATCAAACATGAGACTTATGAAGGTGAGATAATACTTAGAAGGGGGGTTGAATAAGTATGAAAGATTAAAACTTAGAATTAAAACACAATTATTTTTATCCTGGTTCGTTGAACTCAACTACTCTAGTCCACCCTTCCTAGAGTGATTTGCCTTTCTCAAACAAGGACTTAATCCACTATTTAATCAAACAGATTACAATAGTAACACCTAAGAACAACTGTTCTTAGTCTTCTCAAGAGCTACTGATTCCAACTGAATCCTCTTAAGGAAATCCTTTACAATCAATGTAAATCTAATACAAGAGTAAGGATGCTTCTAAAAAGCTTTTATCACAACAGTGATATTTCTCTTAAGTTTAAGTATAATGAAATTAATTCTAAGAATGAATATGAAAGTATGAAAGCTTGAATGTTTTAATTCTTTTCAGCAAAACGTCTAACTGAAGAATATGGTGGAGTATTGCTTTTATAGGCAGCTGATCCAAGGTAAGCTGCATGTTGAGAAGAGTGTCCAAAAGGTCTGAGCCTTTTTGTCTTCACATCAAGTGACCTTTCCTAGAAGAAGAAAGCACAGAAAAATCCTTTTTGTCTGTGTTCTTGTGTCTAGCATAAATGAGGAAAGAGACGTTTGATTTACTCCAACGGATATAATCTTTGAATATTTCTTCTTCAGTTTTTAGCAAGTTCATCAGAGTCTGATTGGGTCAGAGTCTTCTAATGATGATCAGAACTTTGCTGGATCAGAGTCTTCTGCAGCATGTGTGCTTTCAGCGTGTTAAATATCAGAGCATATTTGAAACAGAACTTCAGTACTGGAAGCTTTAGTACTTTCAGAATCTTCTGTAGAAACTATGCTTTGAAAAACTCTTCATACAATGTTCTTCTTTGCTTCAGATGCTTCTGACTTGCTTTAGATGCTTCTGACTTGCTTCAGATGCTTCTGCTTGCTTCAGATTCTTCTAGAGCTTCTGCTTCAGAATCTTCTGGAGCTTCTTGCCTCAGATCCTTCTAGAGGCTACGCTCAGGATCTTCTGTTAGCAGCAATCAGAATCTTCTAATGTATGCATCTGTCGCTACAGAGTCTAGCTAATTTCTTGTATTCAACTCTGATTTGCTTCTGGAGTATTAATTTCTTTACTATCTGCAGTAAAAACTCTCAAGCAAATTTTAGAGTATATAATTCTTAAATACAAAATTTCCTAATAGTTATCATCAAAACATAGAGATATTATTAAAAACCAATCTGTGTTCTAACAACCTCCCCCTTTTTGATGATGACAAAAACATCAGAAATTTTGTTTAATTGAAAATATTAAAATTATAACTCCCCCTGAGATGATGAATCTCCCCATGAGTTAAATACAAATAAGGAATAGAAACTTCCCTTTTGTCTTGAGTAATCTTCAGAGTTAGATCTTGTTTGTTCTTTTAATACTTGAAAGTCAGAATGTCTTGCAGATTTAATATTCAGAGTTTGATAATGGTCAAATGATCTGAGAGACTCAGAGTTTCTTTTATAGAATATACTTATCAAATGTTCTGAAATAGTCAGATTAAATGTTAGATAGAATAAATATGTCTGAAGTTTCATTCTCGTGAAGTTATATTAAACAGTTCAGATCTATATTTTCTCCCCCTTTTTTGTCATAAGCAAAAAGTAAAAACTTTAAAAAGACAATTAAAAAGGAAACAGTAAATAAGATAAATCAGTGGAGAAAAACTTTGATTCATTCAATAGATCAGATCAAGAGTACATGCATCAGAAGATATATCAATAAAGTACATAGGCAAACATCAGATGCAAAAACATTAGAATGAGAAAAAAAAATGAAAATCTAAGAGTGTTTGGACAAAAGCATCTTCAATAGATCTTTAATCTCGGAGGAGGATTGCTCTTGCTTGGACATCCACTTAGCCATAGTTTCATTCTTTTGATCTTGCTTTGACATCCATTCTGTCATATCCTCAGACTTCTTATCCTGTTTTGCCATCCAGGACTTGATCTCTGATTGGCCAGCTTCTAGAGCAGCAATCTTATCTTCAAAATCTGGATGTTCTTTCTTTATCTCAGATGAAGAAGTATGATCAGGTTCTGGAGCTTGAACAGAGTCAATTTCCATGGGTTCTGTAGAGTCTGGAGCATTAGAGCTAGAAGGAGGGTCTACCAGAGTCATAGCCAACGAATTTTCCTCAGATGCAATGTCAGTAGTTTCTGCTGAAGGTGGAGGAGCATCTGTAAGGAGCAGAGGTTCAGATTTCTTGACAGTCCAGAATAGAGTTCTTGCAGCCTCAGCAAATCTGAGCTTCGCATCATCAAAACATATGTTCTTCAGATTTGAGGCCACAGAGTTGAATCTGTTGATGAATCCATTCCAGATGATGTCATATTCTTTGGCATCCATTGTTGCTGAGCATTTCTTCTAAACAGTACCTAAATACAACTGTATTTCTTGCAAAAAAGTTTGAAATAAATGATTAACATTAAGTTTGGGCTTAGGATGTAACAGAGTTTCTAGAGTTACAGGTTTTGGTTGGGGAGTTGGTGGAAAAATTGATTTTTGGATGGAGATCAGAGGAGGAGGATAGTATGGAATGAAAGGTATTTCAGGAGCTTTTTCTTTGGATCTGATTAAGGCATTTAACAGATGAGGTTTTGCTCTAGTGTGAAGGGTAACTACATCAAAAGGTTTATTTGAGTAGGTTTGGAAGGCAGATTTGGGGTGTTCATCAGAAGCAACATTGTTATCAGAGGAGATTAACAGCTTTATCAGATTTTGCAGAACAAGATATAGTTGCTAATGAGCCTACATCTGACATGGATTTTATATAGTCAAGAATCACAAAAGGAAGGGTCATTGTGAGTTTTGGTTTCAGAGGGGTGATAGGGTCAGATGGTTCAACTCTGTCATAAAAATCTTTGAGTTTGAAACCATAAGCCAGATTATGAAATAGTTATGAAACTTGGGCACAAGAAATAGATGATCTTAGGTTAGAATTTGGGATCAATATTTTAGATGATGGTGCAGGTGTGGGAATAGGATCTGGAATGGGAGCTTTTGAAGGTATAATGGGTTCAGGTTGGTTTACCTCAGAGTCTCTGTGAGATGGAGAGACTAGAAAGTCTGGGTGGATGTCTGATTCTGAGGAGTTTGAGGAGGTGGTTGGTGTGCAGGAAGTAGAAGATACTTGAAACACAGTTTTTAAAGGTGTGACATCAAGAACTTCTGTCTCAGGAATGTGAGGTTCAGAAGTGTTGGTTGGTTCAGAAGGAATTTCAGAGGGTTTTGTTGGTTGTTCTGAGGTAGGTGAATCAGATGGAATTGTGATTGGTTCTGATGAAATTGGAACAGAAGTTACTTTGGTAGGTTCAAAAATAATAGGTGCAATGGGTTCAGATGATTTTGATGGTGGATTATTTGATGATGGTTGATTTTCAGAGGCTTTTTCTGGTTGAGATTCTTGTGGGTGCTTTTGTTGTTCAGATGGCTTTTGTTTAGATGGTTCAGAGGATTTTTGTTGTACAGAAGGTTGTGGTTATTGTTCTGTAGGTTGTTGTTCTGATGGTTGTTTCTGTGAAGATTGTTTTTATGGAACAAACTGTTTGATTTGGATTTTTGGTTGAGATGATTGTGGTACAAAGACTTTTGGTGTTTGAATGGTTTTTGTTGTTGTTGGTGTTGGAACAGATGTTTGTTTTTGTGGTGATTTTGAACTTGGAGCAGTAACAGAAGTAGTTTGTGTAGAAGGTGGTTTTGGAATAGACTTAATATTAGAATCATTTAAAACAATTGTATTTGCAGAAGATACAGAAGATTTAGTACCTTTTATCTTGATCCTCTTGGCTGGTACAAAAGAAATGTCTCCAGATTCTTTTCTCTTCAAGAGCTTCTGTGGCTTCTCAGCAATCTTGACCTTCTTCTGAGCAGGTGCAGCTTTTGCTTCTGATTGAGTCCTCTTTCTTTGGAGTTCTTCTTCTTCTTCTACATCAGGTATGGGTTGTCTTGCTAGCTGTATTGCGTTTGCAAGAACAGGCTTTCCTTCTTTCTTACATTCATCAATGTACATAACAACAATGTGTCTTGGCTCTTCAATAAAGAACAGTGGAAAGTCATCTACAGGAATCCTCTTCTTACTCAGTTCAGAAACATTCAGCTTCTTGGGAGCTGTTGTGAGTTCATCAACTATTTTGAGTCTTTGAAGACTTTTGGCATTCAGAGGCTTTCCCATTATGAATTCCAATTCCTCTGTAACTCCAGCAGCGTACAGAGCAGTGACCAATCCATTCTCAGTTAGAAGATCTGAGATCAACCTTCCAAAAGGGATCCAGGTTCTGATCTTCTGTCCTTTTTCTTTCACATACTCTCTAGATGCATTTATATGGTTCCACAGATGCATAAAAAGAATATATGGAAGATCTACCTTGGTGCTCTGACTGAGGCAATACATGAAATAGAGCTGTTCATTATTGACATAGTCTGGAGAGTTTGTTGACTTCCTATGATGAATGCATCCTATGAAGATCTTAGCCCAGATCTTGTAGTCAGGCTTCAGATCCTTGAACTTGTTAGAAGCTTGACCAGCAGTCATCACTTCTTCATACACCTCATCCATATCCACACGCCCAGCTGGCAAGTGGGAAACACCATATGTTTCTTCATATCCAATTAACTTTCTAATCAGATCTTCTGTTATAATGATTTCTTTTCCCAGTACAGAAGATAGGATGAACTTAGGGTAAACTGAGGCATGGATCCAGAATTCTTTCACAAGGAGGGGGTAAACTGGTCCAAAGAGTCTATCAAAGTACTTTACCCATCCTTGAGCACCAATGATAGAACGAAACTCAAAGCCATTTTCTGCAAGTGAATCAAATTCTACCATTGATTCACATAAAACCTCCAACTTTTCAACAGGGGTCAATAGAGTTCTTTTAGGAGGAGAGTAAGGAGCAACACCCATGTTTGCAGAAGTAACTGCAGCCATTGAAGATTGGAATTGAGCATCTGTTGATGATGAAGTTGCCATTGAAGATTGTTTTGTCACACGCTTAGGGTTTTTATGCAGAGAGAAGAAAAGATGAAAATGCATAAAATTTTATGAGATTGTGAAAAGTGTGAAAGTGAAGATAGGTCAAGTATTTATACTAAAACATTTAGGCATACCATCAGTCAGAATTTTTTGCATGTTTGAACAAGCATTAAATGCAAAGAATAATAATCATTTCAAACATTTATTGCTTCTGACAAATTGGGGGGAAAATCAAGATTTTCACTATTCAAACTTCACCTCAAACGTCTCTTCAGTAATGTACATGCCACCTCTACAGATTTGGTGTGACACGTGTTTGCTTGCATGTGTTCTGAATTCTCTTGAGAAATGAAACGTTAACCAACGTTCAGATCCTCTAAGGATTGTTAGTTCAGAGTTTCACAAAAAAATATTAAGCAGAATAAGTAAGCAATCAGAAGAAACACTTCAGAGCATTAGGCATTTTTGCATCTGTAAAAATTTGCTTCTGACAAATATCATTCTGGACAAAAATCCATACCAATATTTTTCAGAATAAATTTGAATCTATCTTCAACAAGGGGTTTTGTAAAAATATCTGCCCATTGATGATCTGTATCAACAAAGACTAAATTTATGATTCCCTTCTGAATATAGTCTCTGATGAAATTATGCTTAATTTTTATATGTTTTGCCTTAGAGTGTAAAATGGGATTCTTGGACAAACATATAGCAGAAGTATTATCACAAAAGATAGAAATGTTACTTTCAAATATTTGATAATCTTCTAGCTGACTTTTCATCCAGAGCATCTGCGTGCTACATCCAGCAGCAGCAATGTATTCTGCCTCTGTGGTTGAAAGTGCAATTGTGGGTTGCTTCTTGCTGTACCATGAGATTAGATTTCTTCCTAGAAATTGACAACTTCCAGAAGTACTTTTTCTTTCCACTCTGTCTCCAGCGTAGTCAGCATCACAAAATCCAACTAATTTGAAATCATCAGATTTTCTGTAACACAAACCTACATTAGAAGTACCTTTCAGATACCTTAGAATCCTCTTGACAGCTGTCAACTGTGATTCTCTAGGATCTGATTGGAATCTAGCACACAGGGAAACACTGAACAATATGTCAGGTCTAGAAACAGTTAGATAAAGAAGAGAATCAATCATACCTCTGTAGAGCTTCTGGTCTACTTTCTTACTTACCTCTTCCTTGCCAAGTGAGCTAGTAGGATGCATGGGAGTCTTTGCCAGCTTACTATCAGTCATGTTAAATTTCTTCAGAAGTTCTTTAACATATTTGGTCTGATGTATGTAAGTGCACTCTGGAGTTTGATTAACTTGGATTCCTAGAAAGAATCTGAGTTCTCCCATCATGCTCATTTCAAATTCTGCCTGCATACATGTAGCAAACTCCTTTCCAAGCATAATATTTGTTGATCCAAAAATAATATCATCTACATAAATTTGACAAATTAGAAGATCTTTCTTAATTGATTTACAAAAGAGTGTCGTATCCACTTTGCCTCTGATGAAATTTTTCTCCAGAAGAAAATTGCTCAATCTCTCATACCAAGCTCTGGGAGCTTGTTTTACACCATATAGAGATTTCTTTAGTTTGAAAACATGATCTGGAAATTTTTCATTTTCAAAACCAGGAGGTTGGTGGACATAAACTTCTTCTTCTATAATACCATTAAGAAAGGCACTTTTAACATCCATCTGACACAGAGTGATGTTATTTTGTGCAGCAAATGAAATAAGAAGGCGTATAGATTCTAACCTTGCCACTGGAGCATATGTCTTAGTGTAATCAATACCTTCTTGTTGACTGTACCCTTGAGCTATAAGCCTTGCCTTATTCCTTTCAACTTCTCCTTTCTCATTTAGCTTATTTATGAAGACCCATTTTGTACCAATTATATTGAATCCTTGTGGTCTTTGAACTAGATCCCATACATCATTTCTGGTAAATTGATTTAGCTCTTCTTGCATGGCAATAATCCAATCATTGTCTTGCAGAGCTTCATCTACAGAAGATGGTTCAATTTCTGACACCAGTCCAAATAGTGATGCTTCAGATGATCTTAGAAAGGATCTTGTTCTGATGGGATCATCTTTCTTTCCAATAATGACATTCTCTGGATGAGAAGCTTTAATTCTGGATGATGATCCTCTAACAGTTGATTCTTCAGAAATGTTTAGATTATTCATCTGAGAAGTTAAAGGAATAGCATCTGGCGTTGCTTCTGGTTCCTTCACTTGAATTTTGTCTGCTTCTGGGACTTCAGAGTTAATGAAGACTACTTCTTTATCTGCAGAGTTTTCAGACTGCTTTGGCTTTTCAGAGCCAAGCTTATCATCAAATATGACATGAATGGATTCTTCCACAATCTGTGTCTCAGTGTTGTATACTCTGTAGCCTTTAGAGCGTTCAGAATATCCAAGCATGAAACACTTCTGTGCTTTGGAATCAAACTTGTTCAGATTTTCCTTAGTATTTAACATATAGCAAATACATCCAAAAGGATGAAAATATGAAACGTGGGCTTTTTGTTCTTCCACAGTTCATATGGAGTCTTCTTCAGAAGAGGTCTTACAGACACTCTGTTCTAAATGTAACAGGCTGTGTTGATTGCTTCTGCCCAAAAATGTTTTGCTAGATTTGTCTCATTGATCATGGTTCTGGCCATTTCTTGCAGAGTTCTGTTTTTCCTCTCTACAACCCCATTTTGTTGTGGAGTTCTAGGACAGAAAAAATCATGAGCAATGCCATTTTTAGAAAAATATTTTTCAAAATATTTATTTTCAAATTCACCACCATGATCACTTCTGACTTTTATAATTTTGAAATCCTTTTCATTCTGGACTTGCTTGCAGAAGTCAAAGAACACAGAATGTGACTCATCCTTGTGTTTTAAGAACTTTACCCATGTCCATCTACTATAGTCATCAACAATGACTAATCCATACTTCTTGCCTCTGATGGATGCAGTTTTCACTGGTCCAAACAGATCAATATGAAGTAATTCTAGTGGTTTGGAAGTAGAAACATCATTTTTTGATTTAAAAGATGATTTTGAAAACTTCCCTTTTTGGCATGCTTCACAAAGAGCATCTGAAGTGAAATTCAGATTAGGGAGTCCTCTGACAAGATTAAGTTTATTAATCTGAGATATACGTCTCATATTAATATGGCCTAATCTTTTGTGCCAGACCCATTGCTCTTCATTAACAGACAAGAGGCATTTAACATTTTGAACTTTAAGTTCTGAAAGATTTATTTTATAAATGTTGTTTTTCCTCTTACCACTAAATAGGATAGAGCCATCCTTTTGACTAATAGCTTTACAACATTTTTAATTAAAGGTAATATCATAACCATTGTCACTTAATTGACTTATGGACAATAAGTTATGCTTTAACCCTTCAACAAGTAAGACACTAGTAATAGAGGGAAGTTTACCATTTCCAATGGTGCCAGATCCAATGATCTTGCCCTTCTGGTTCCCTCCAAACTTCACATCACCTCCAGATCTAAGTTCCAGGCTTTGGAACATAGACTTTTCTCCTGTCATGTGTCGTGAGCATCCAGAGTCCAGGTACCATGATTGACGTCCTGACCTTGCTGCTAAGAACATCTGCAACAGGAATTATTTTACTTTTAGGTACCCAGATCTTCTTGGGTCCTTTGGGGTTAGTTGATTTGTAGGTTTGTCTAAACTTCTGTTTTTCAACATAATGTTTATTCTGACTTGCCTTTGGTTTAAACACATAAGTATTCTTCTCAGAGCTTGTGTGTTTAATGTCATTTAAGTGACCAAACTTAAATTGAGAGTACAGAGGTGTCTTCTTGATGAAAAGTTTGTCAACAGATTTTGGATTACTTCCAGATGAAGATTCATATCCAATACCTCTTCTGTTGTTTCCCACTAACACCATAGATCATAGAAGCCATCTTGCTTCTGTCTATGCTCTTAGTAAGAAATTTCTGAAAACTAGAGTCATATTTTTCTAAAATGTTTTCAAATGACTTAGTCTCAGATTCAGATTCTTGTTGAGTTATTTCAAAGTCATTTTTGATTTTCAGATTAATTTCTTTTTGCTCAACAAGTTCTGTCTTCAGAAGATCAATCTCAGATTCAAGACTGCTTTTCAGCTTCTTGTATTTGAGTTTGATATTGTTATAACTTTTAAGAACTTCTGATAAAACTTTTATAAGTTCTTCTTTAGTAAGTTTAGCCATTACCTCTTCAGCATCATCGTCAGATTCAGAATCTGATTCATATCCTGAGGTTCCTTCCTCCTGATCTTATGTGCTGGCCATCAGTGCAACATTGGCACATTCTTCTTCTGATTCAGAAGATGATTCAGATTCATCTGAGTCATCCCATGTTGCCATCAGAACCTTCTTCTTTTTGTTAAACTTCTTCTTGGGTTTTTCTTTTTGAAGTTTGGGGCAATCGTTCTTGTAATGCCCAGGTTCTTTGCACTCATAGCACACAACTTCTTTCTTGCCAGATCTCCTGTGCCCAGAAGATTCCTTTCTATGATCAGATTTTCTGAAGTTGTTGAACTTCTTTCCCTTGTGCTTCCAGAGTCTGTTGATCCTTCTGGACAACATGGATAATTCATCTTCTTCTTTAAAAGAAGATTCTTCAGAGCTTTCTTCAATAACCTGCAAAGCTTTAGCAGATTTATTAGATTTTAAAGCAACAGATTTACCTTTTTCTTTCTTCTGAGGTTCATCTTCCTCAAGCTCAATTTCATGGCTCCTTAGTGAGCTGATGAGTTCTTCTAAAGAGATCTTGTTCAGATCTTTAGCCATCTTCAAGGCAGTCACCATTGGTCTCCATCTGGTAGGTAGACTTCCGATGATTTTCTTTACATGATCTGATGTGGAGTATCCTTTGTCCAGAACCTTTAGCCCAGCTGTGAGGATCTGAAATCTGGAGAACATAGCTTCAACAGATTCAGAGTCTTCCATCATGAAGGCCTCATACTTCTGGATCAGCGCCAGAGCTTTTGTCTCCTTGACTTGAGAGTTTCCCTCATGAGTCATCTTTAAGGATTCAAACATATCAAATGCAGTTTCCCTGTTTGTAATTTTTTCATACTCAGTATGAGATATTGCATTCAATAATATTGTCCTGGCCTTATGATGATTTCTAAAATCTTTCTTCTGAGCACCTGTCATAGATTTTCTGTCTATCTTCTTGCCATTCCCATCTGTGGGATGAACATATCCATCTATGACTAGATCCCATAAATCAGCATCATATCCAAGGAAAAAACTTTCAATTATGTCTTTCCAGTAATCAAATTTCTCCCCATCAAACATAGGGGGTTTGGTGCTGATTCTGTCCCTTTCTTCATATTTATTGTTAATGTTGAATATTGTATTATCAGCCATTGTAACAAATAAATATATATCAAAGTATTTCTCTCTGGATCTTTACTGTCACTGTTAAGTGGTAGCACACACAGAACCGGAGCTCTGATGCCAACTGAAGGTGAGATAATACTTAGAAGGGGGGTTGAATAAGTATGAAAGGTTAAAACTTAGAATTAAAACACAATTATTTTTATCCTGGTTCGTTGAACTCAACTACTCCAGTCCACCCTTCCTAGAGTGATTTGCCTTTCTCAAACAAGGACTTAATCCACTATTTAATCAAACAGATTACAATAGTAACACCTAAGAACAACTGTTCTTAGTCTTCTCAAGAGCTACTGATTCCAACTGAATCCTCTTAAGGAAATCCTTTACAATCAATGTAAATCTAATACAAGAGTAAGAATGCTTCTAAAAAGATTTTATCACAACAGTGATATTTCTCTTAAGTTTAAGTACAATGAAATTAATTCTAAGAATGAATATGAAAGTATGAGAGCTTGAATGTTTTAATTCTTTTCAGCAAAACGTCTAACTAAAGAATATGGTGGAGT
Organism: Lathyrus sativus; assembly: GCA_963859935.3. NCBI lineage: Eukaryota > Viridiplantae > Streptophyta > Magnoliopsida > Fabales > Fabaceae > Lathyrus > Lathyrus sativus. The sequence continues at coordinate 22,500,997 of OZ012736.1, forward strand.
ATTGCTTTTATAGGCAGCTGATCCAAGGTAAGATGCACGTTGAGAAGAGTGTCCAACAGGTTTGAGCCTTTTTGTCTTCACATCAAGTGACCTTTCCTAGAAGAAGAAAGCACAGAAAAATCCTTTTTGTCTGTGTTCTTGTGTCTAGCATAAATGAGGAAAGAGACGTTTGATTTACTCCAACGGATATAATCTTTGAATATTTCTTCTTCAGTTTTCAGCAAGTTCATCAGAGTCTGATTGGGTCAGAGTCTTCTAATGATGATCAGAACTTTGCTGGATCAGAGTCTTCTGCAGCATGTGTGCTTTCAGTGTGTTAAATATCAAAGCATATTTGAAACAGAACTTCAGTACTGGCAGCTTTAGTACTTTCAGAATCTTCTGTAGAAACTATGCTTTGAAAAACTCTTCATATAATATTCTTCTTTGCTTCAGATGCTTCTGACTTGCTTCAGATGCTTCTGCTTGCTTCAGATTCTTCTAGAGCTTCTGCTTCAGAATCTTCTGGAGCTTCTTGCCTCAGATCCTTCTGGAGGCTACACTCAGGATCTTCTGTTAGCAGCAATCAGAATCTTCTAATGTATGCATCTGTCGCTACAGAGTCTAGCTAATTTCTTGTATTCAACTCTGATTTGCTTCTGGAGTATTAATTTCTTTACTATCTGCAGTAAAAACTCTCAAGCAAATTTTAGAGTATATAATTCTTAAATACAAAATTTCCTAATAGTTATCATCAAAACATAGAGAGATTATTAAGAACCAACCTGTGTTCTAACAACTTATTCCTAATCTTTCAAGATTTCTTTTGAGTACAAGAACTCTCCAATTGGATTCATACATCTCAAGTTATGATGTTCACAAGTTGGTGTTACAAAATGAAGAGAATTTAGAGGCACTCAAGGGTAACTCACTTCTAAGACATTTTTCACATGGAATCAAGCTTTTCCTCATTTTTCAACAAACATGAGAGTTATTACTTGTTGTCTAAGATTTCGAAAAAGTGTTATAACTCATCATTCTCATGTGTGAAGCTCTAGTTATGATCATCCCAAGTCAAGGTTATTTTTGGAAACCTAGTTTTAGGTCTATCACTTCGAGGATCAAACTCATGAACTTCAAGACTTCAAATCCAAATTCTTGCCACATGAAGCTTATTTTCTAAGACCTTAATTCCATCATGACCTTAAAATCCATGGCCCTTGATGATTTGTGAGACCATTAAAGCATGATGAGCATGAAAATATGAACTTTTGGATCTAATTTGGTTTTCTTCCATTTCAAGCCACTAAATGGAATTGTTTTTGATTCTTGGATACCATTTCATTATCATGTCATAGCCATTCCAATTTTTACCCAAAATGAGCAAGCATGAGCTCATGCTTTCAAGCCATTTTTCAAATTCCATACCATATGAGGTAACCATTCAAAACATATGGAAAACTCATTTCTAATCCTTCAAACCACCCAACTTGATTTCCTTACCTCTATCTGACCCAAAAGAGTGGATTGAATGAGTGGTAAACTCTCTAAACCCCTGTGCACCTCACTTTTGAAGTTTTTGTAAAAATTTTGAAATCAAGGGAAATACTCATCATGGGCCTACCAAAACAACACAAAGCTTTAATATATAAGCCATAAAGAAACCTTAACGTGAGGGAAAGGCCTAGCAGCTGCAGAAAGAGTGATTTCCATCTCAAATTTCACAAGTTTTCTCTCTCTTCGAATTCCATTTCTCTCTGGATTTTCCTTCCATCTTTGGCTTGATTCTCATTTACTGAAGCACAAGGAATGGTTTGATAACTTTGGATTGAAGCTTGCATTGCATTTGAAGGACCAACAAAGTTGCTCCATTAGGTAACTTCTTTCAAACTGAAACTCTCATTCTAAGCATGAAAACATGTTCATATTGGTTGCATCTAAATCCCTACCATGTGTAGGCACTGTTTGATTACTTGTTGTGGCTGTTTGATGAAGTTTCAATTTGTATGTTAGATTTTCGTGGCTTGATTTCACTATCATAGAGGAATCTTTTTAAGAAACCATTGGCATATTTGTGATCTACATGAAAAACCCTTCAAAACCATGCCTAGAGTTTTCTTTTTTATGTTGATTTTTAGTCACTACCGGTGAAGCTCACAGGGGAAGACAACTTGAGCTAGGGCTCCGACGTCTGAGGTCAAATGCTGAGGTGGATCGTGTGTGGGCGTTGACTGACTGGCGTGGCATGTTGAAATCTGATGTGTCTGGCCACGTTGGTTAATGAAATAACGCATTTCATTTAATCTGAGGTTTTGTTGGATTGGGCCTTGGCATTTTTGTTATTGACCCCTCCCTTTTTTTGCCCATTAACGTGTTTGAACTGATTGTAGTTCATTTCGGGTTTTGCTATCACACCCCCTTTCACTCTTTTTTTATTTTTATTTTATTTTTATTCTATTTTCATTTTAATTTAATTTTAAATAGTTTTAACCATTCTAAAAATCCACAAAAAATAGTTTCTGACCAATTAACATGTTGAGTTATTTTTCAAAATTTTTATTTTATTTTTCATTTTATTTTATTATTTTTAATCATTTTAATTTATGAAGTGGTTTTATGGTTTGTCTTATTGATTTAGGCTTGAAGTTTGACCTCATTTGAATACCCCCTTTGACCAATTTTTCTCTCATACTTGGGTGTTTGATTGAGGATTATTTGGGGCTGGTTTGAGGTCTTGATGATCACTTCTTGGTTGTTTTTTCATTTGATTGTATTTGACCCTCGATGTATGCTCGATAGGTTGAGTACCTTGCTTTGTTTGATACAATTGGTGATGCTTTGATGCAATTCTTGCTATGATGTTTTTCACACTGACCTTGGATGAACTTAACTTGAGTTTGGTGTTTTATTTGGACACATTTCTATTTTTGGTTGATGCTTCAAAACCTTATTGTTTTAACTATGTGTGTGTGTGCATGTCTTGACCTAGTTTTGAGGTATGATCTTGTGTGATCCCATAAGTGCTTGATAAGTCTTGTGCACTCTTATTGACATGTTTGAGGTTCTGATCTTCATGATTAGAGGTCCATGGAATGTTTGTTTCATCTCATATGCTTTGTATGATCATGTTTTCCACTTGTGGTTGACTTGTGATATATTTACATGACTTTGGTGTTTCAACTTGAGTATGACCCCTCTTGATCTTGTATGATATTTTGATTTTGAACTTGATGCATATCTTTTGAAGTTACTTCTAATCTTGTTGAGTGGATACTTGATCTTGATGTTTTTGTGGCACGTGTCTTACTTTGAGAATGATTTGAATGTTTGAACTTCTTTGGAGTTGTATTTGGATGTTTTCTTTTGATTGATCATAATGAATGTGTGACTTTGATAATCGTGATGTGGTTGCTGCCCCACTCTCTCTCTCCCCTCATTTCTTTGTTTGTGATTTGATGTTTGACATCATTCTTCTTAAGATGTTTGTGGCATTTGGCTTTGTGTGATTGCCTTATTTGCCTTTGTGTTCTAACTTCCATCTTATTAACTTGGATATGACATGTGTGTGTCATGGATGTATGTCTCATATTGGTATGTTCATTATTTGCTTGTGTGTATGTTTCTCTCATCTTCTTTTTCATCTTTCATGACTTGTTTAAGTCTTTCTTTATATTTTCATTTGTGATTGATTAGTGATGTGTTTACTTGTGTTTGCTCACATGATCCCTTAGGATTCCTAGTCCCTCTGTTTAAGATGGGAGTAGGAGAGACATTAGGCTTTCAATCCTTTGTATGATAACATTAGGTAGACTTCCCTTTCATCCCAACTTTAGGACCATTTTGCATGATAGCATTAGGGTTCTCAGTCCCCTCTAGTGTCCTTGTGTCTTCTCTTCTCATCTCAAACTCTTCTAAGACGCTTAATAAAGAATGGCAAGTGTTGTATGCTACGAGCCTTAAGTACATGAGAAATGATAAGTGGGAAGGTCTCTCTTCACTTGTCTAGAGTGTTTAGCGTATTCCCTTTGGGTGATATGCGACACATTCGCTCTTATGTCATAGTCTTTAGGGAAACATGAGTCTCAAAACAATTCAAACCACATCTTCTAAAACTCACAAACCAAATTAAAACCTTTTTAATCTTCGGGATTGTTCTTCAAATCATTTTCAGAAAAGAGTACGTTACTTTTTTCATTATACCGCAAACAGGCATCGTCCCTAACTGCTGGAATGGAGATTTAACGTCACTCATAAAAGACACTTAATCAACCTTGTCCCGTAGTTACCCAAACTATGTTTGCTCTGATTTCTCATACCAAATGAGGATACGTAGGCACAAGACGACAATGTCTTAGCGAACAACCTTCCCCCCACCACCCGTAGTTTTCCGAACTACGTTGACTCTGACTTTCCCATTGCACGAGGGAATACGTAGGCATAGGGCGGTGATGTCCTATCGAGTTTGTTCTTTCTTTCCACCCGCGTTTAGCAGTAGCTTTTTGATAACTTTCACTCATATATTAGGCGACAAGTATGGATCCCATTGAGTACAACGGACGTGAGGGGTGCTCATACCTTTCCCTTGCGTAACCGACTCCCGAACCCAAGATTTGGTTGTGATGACCTTGTCTTTTCCCGTTCTCTTAGGTTTTGTTTGACTGTTTCCTTTCCCTCTCTTTGGGATAAATAATGTTTGATTGCGACTCTTCTATTTGTTTCCGCCAACCCTTTTTTCGCAGTTGCGACAGAAAGGATAGATGTTCTCATAGAAGCTTAGAATTGGGACACTTGTTATGCTACTGTTTCCTTGGCTATCTATGAGATCATTTTATTCCCTAACATGGAAGATTTCATGGATATGACTGCCATCCACATATTCTTGACAGAGAATATTGTACCGACTCTTTTGGCAGACACTTTCTTTTATTTGAGATGGAGGAATAAGAAGAAGGGAGGATCGATCGTCTGTTGTGCACCTCTCGTACATCAATGGTTAAAGATGCATCTACCAATGAAAGGGCCATTTGTTGATAAAGATGGTGAAAATTGGGCCCAAAGGATGGGGTCTCTTCAATCTACTAATTTTTCCTAGTTTTCCCAAGACTACGATAAGGTTATTTCCAGTTGTGGTGAGTTCTCCAACATCCCACTAATTAGAACTCAAGGCTGCATCAATTCTAACCCAATGTTATTAGTGAGGCAGCTGGGATATCCAATGGTGGCTCCTTCCGACAAAAATGACTTGGAAGCCTTCAGGATACACGACTTGGGAACTGAAAACCCTGAGTTATTCAAGAAAATCACAAAAGCTTGAAGGTATATCAAGAATAAAGGGAATGCCGATTTAGGAAAAAGAAATAGCATTATAAAAGAACCTTACTTCCAATGGGTAAAGGACATGGTGAAGATAATCAAGTTGCCTTTTGAGATTAGGACACCTGATCCCCTTTCGGAACCTAAACCCACTCATGTCCCGATCGAAGAGGTTAAAGGATTGAAAGCTACCATAGCTTGATTGGTTAGAGAAAATGAAGAGTTTGAGGCAAGACTTCGTCAGACTAATGAAGAGAAAAATCAGATGAAGTGGGAGCTTAAGCTGAAGAGTAATTAACTTGGGGCTATTAAGGAAAAGGTGGATGAAGAAGAACATAAAAGGAAAAAGACCAAGGTGTGTATCAATTAGGCAGATGGTCGTCTCAGTGAATTGAAAGAGGAATTGAAGTACGCTTGGAGCTAGTTCCAAGAGAATGAAAAATGGTGGTTTCTTGCAACTAAGGAAACCAAGAGGATAAGAACTGAGTTTGGGGCTGAAGTCAAAGAGCTCACTGAGGCTTTACGCCTTTCTAGAACAAAATAAGCAAAAGAGCGACGTCTTAAGAAGATAGCTAGACAAGCTTCCAGAATTACACCCAAGACTTGGGAGCAGTTTTGTAGAGATCTGGATGATACCAAAAGGAAAGATGAATATTGGGAGAATCGATTTGATGCCTTGCTCAAAGATAGTGACATATGGGCGGCTGAAAGAGAAGAAGTGCTCCGTCATTATGAGGATTATGAGCGATCTACACTTTTCTTGAAGAATGGTCGAGATACGTATCGCTCAAAGCTTAAAGGTTTGGCTGAGTTCTGTAATTGGTTGGCCCTCGATCTACCTTTGAAGCTCAGAGTTGCTATGAAGGCTATAGATGAAGACACCACCCCTCCGACCATATATATTTTCCTTTCTCTCTGCAAGGCTATGATGAACAGATTCAAAGAAGAGGTAGAGGAGCGCGAAGCCTAAAGAACCAAAGCTTGCTGATCATTTTGCTCTTCTTATACTTTCATTATGTGTTGTACTAAACATTTTACTATGACTTTGTACTTGGTGTTTGTTTTCTTTATGGTTAATGAACATGGTTTTTTTTTCCGCTTCATGATTGGTTAAAATTTCCTTAATTATTTATGAATGACTAACAACTAACTCGAACGATTCCCTAGAAAACAAATGCATATCACTCGCATGCATTCATCTTCCGCCACAACCAACTTATACATTTCTCGTCAGGGAACAAGCTGACTTATCGACATCCCTACTACACTCGCAAAAATCAAAGGCTGATTATGGAGTAATTGCAAGCAAACTTGGCGGAAATGTGAGCACAATGAGGGCCCATATGGGACTGTTTATGGTTGACATGCGAGCTTTATCCCATGGTCAGAAACTACTAAGGAAGGAAGTTCATCAATTAAAAACTTAGGTGATCATAGTCATGGAAATCTTAAGGACAACGTTGAGGAAAAAATGAAATCCTATGCACGTTGCTGCAACAGAAGTTGTTATTCCTCCCTTTCCTTTGGGATCTCATCCAGATCACGAGCTACCTTGTGGATCTTCTCCGCACCCAGGGTTCCAAAACCTCCCTGTTATCAGGCACTTCCTGTTCTCCTAGACTTGAGTTCACAACTTCACACTATATGGAAACATGCTGCTTGACTTAAACAACTCAAACTATCACTAGTAGAAAACCTCACCAAGGCATCCCCTTTTCCCGTCCTCTCATATGTCTAGGAGATCATCATGAGTCATGGATCCTTGTAACGTACTTTAACATACAAAATGGATTCGGATCCAAGGGAAACATGGTCCACATGAATCATCACTTCTCATGGGCCGTACCCCATCACAAGTCTCTTTACACGTAGGCTCCACTCATAAAACGAGAATCAAACTCGACAAAGTAATATTGTATACATTCTAGGTGAGCTGTCTCTATAAGCCTCCACTCTCAAAATGAAAAAAATCTTAGGAATTGGTTCTGACTATGCGAACACATACCTAAATATGATTTTATTCGACAATCACAAGGCAACTCATTCACCTTATTCTCAAAGTAACACAAAGTTAACACATGTTCCAAATAATGTCTCACCTCTCCACTAAACAATAACTTGTCAAGAATGCACACTTAGGCATCAAATGTACAACATTTTCATCTAAGTCATAAATCATTTCCTAGTTACACTACTAGGTCATTCCATTGAATTGTGATAAGGTTTTCCCTCACTCTTTCTCAATCCTTTTTAATCACATAATCATCATTTTAATCAATCCACCATCCATAAATCCACATACATATTACTCGCAATAGTCAATATAAACAAGATATAGTAACAATAAATGTGCATGTGAATTAACCAAGCAAGCATCAAAACAAAGTATGAAAACACTGCCAAGTTTGTAGTGCGAGGGCCAGGAGAGATAGGAAAATTTAGAGACAGTAGCAAAAGGGGTTAGTGTTCGATGTGTGAGCCCTGGGAAAATGCTCGCCTTCAGCTCGTAGTGTGAGCATGACAAGCTGTCATGTTTGCCTTCAGCTTGTTGTGTGAGCCTTTGAAATCTAGAATTTATCATCATAACATGGACAATTTCAAAGGGATTTTTTAAGCCCATTCACCCAACCTCATTCCAACCATGGATATCAACATTTCATGTATAAAACAACATTAAAGAAATCCTCTAACACCAACATCATGAACACAACAATAAACATGGCATTTACATGGAAAAGAAGAAATCTTACCAATCCAAATCACACATTTCTATCTAGGAATTTTTAACCTAAGTGTCTAACTAGAACCCACCCCTGGATGATGATGGAGAAGTTACTAATGATGAAGATGAGATGATTTGGTGATGAATGGTGAAGTTTCCTCTTCTTCTAGGGTTTTTTCTTCTTTCTCTCTACTTTCTCCTCTTCCTCTCTATTCTTCTCTCCCTTTTCTCTTACTATCTTTTCTTTCTTTTCTTCTTATTCTTTAATACTTCTCCCACAAAATTGGAGCAAAGGCACAAAGTAGTAACATGAGAAGTTATTAATACTAACTTGGTTTAATGACCCAAAATTAAGGGTATCCAAAATGTCTCTAATATGCCAATTAATAAAACCTCAGAGTTAACTAATATTAGTTGAAACACATTTGGGCTCATCGGTTGCTTTATTTATCTCAATAGATAACTCTCAGAGCACACCGGAACCCAGTTGATCTTAACTAATATTATTTAAAGTTTTTTTTTATCAAATATGGGGTATTACAATTTCGACAATAATGGATGCTATAAACTTTGACAAAATATCTCATGCTGAGAATGTGAATGAGTCATGAGATGTTTGATCAAATATTATGAAGAAGGAGACAAGATGAAAAGTGTGAAGCTTTAATCTCTGAGAAGACAAAAATAATAATTGTAAATGGAGAAGAATGAAATATTTGGAGCTTATGCATCAAAGATTCAAGGACAAATATTCACTATGAAGAGCTATGGTGAGGTGATGACTGAGAAGATGCTTATTGAAAAGGTAATGAAGACACTCACTTCTCATTTTGTTAATGTGATGGTTTCTATTCAAGAATCTGAGACACCTTAGAAACTATGAAGATGGAGAATCTCATAGATTTACTAGAAGCACAAAGTTGAGAATTCTTGAAAGAAATAAAGTGCAAGAGTCAGTTCAAGTGTAACACCCCAAATTTATTGAAATATTTATTTAATTTATTTAAATATGAATATCATATTTTTGGTGGTTGGTGTGAATGTTGAGAATTATGGAGTTTTGAGTTATTTAGTTAAATAATAGTATATAATATGAATATATTGGTATTATTATTAATTTAAATAAATATAAGTTAACTAAGGGAAAATTGGACAATTAATGAGGAGTTAGTGAGGGTAATATTGGAAAAGCACAATTTATAGGCCCAAATTTAGGTTTAACAAAAAGAAATTTTTGAGGGAATTAGGATCCATTCTTGTTAGACCGTGAAAAGGGAAGAAAAAAGACCAGAGCTCTGAGGAAGAGGATTGAGGCAAAAGGTTCGCGAGGTTCTCACGAATCAAGGAGAATGCTTAGAGTCAACAATTAAGATATGGAAAGTATTGCCTTCATTATTTTCAATATGTGATTTCAATGTATTTAAAGCCGATTTAAGGGTTTAAGAGTAGAAGGTTTTGTGAGCATTTGTATTGTTGTTGCCCTTTTAAGGTGTAAGGGTCTTAAGAGTTTTGAACTGATGGCCTGATAGATTCGAGGCTGATTTGGGTTAAAGGAAATTAAGGCTTCTTGACCAAATATCTGATTTGACATTTACTTAACCCCGTAAAGTAAAGGAATTTATGAGAACCCGGTGAATGTGGGTAATTGTAATGGTGTAATTGTGTTAAAATTATAGACTTACTGGAATTAATTATAGTATTGGATGGGTAGTAATTTTTTGAGAGTTTAGGTTTTTACGGAAGATCCGGAAGGTCTCCAACTGTAAAAAATTCATAAAATTCTATATGTTGTCCGTTAGGACTGTTCATGTTTTCGGTCGAAATCATTTTGGACGTAACTTTTGATCCGTAAGTCTGTTTTGGCCCCCGTTCGAAGTGTTGGAAAGCTAATGAACAGGGCTATAACATAATATAAATAAGATAATTGATTATCTAATATTATGAGATTAAATACGTGATTGTATGATGAATTACCATGAGTATAACTATGATTCTGATAGATTAATACATGATTGTATAATGATGATTCCTATGAGTAATGATGATGAACTATGATAATATTTCCATGAGTTTTTGATGATTCTATGATGACATGATTTATGATGATGATTTTGATGAATGATGATGCACCTATGATGTTATTATGAGGGTGATTATTGACGCGTGCATCATGCATTCATGTGCATCCGGACTTCGATTCAGGACCTTGATTTCTTTGACTTCAGTCCCATTATGCGGATGTGAGGTATTTTGATGTGCTCTGATTCTTGTATATAATCGATCCTATTGATGGGGATTTATGGAGGGTTGATGGCCCAGTGTCCATCGAGTTGTGATTATTGGTACCACATGCATGAGTCTTGTTGCATTTTCATTTATGTGACAATTTGGTGTAAATCATAATGTTGTGGCCTTTGATGTTCCTTGATGAATTTGATGATGCATAATATGAAAATGACGCTGTTTTATATATTAATTCCTATATTGATTATTATGAATCGTTTTACTCACCCTGCCTGTTTGAATCTTGCTTCCATGTGGATAACATGCAGATGACCAGGTTTAGCCGTGGATGTCATTGATGACTTTTGAAGTTTTTGGGTCGTTGGCCATTGTGGTTGACTTAGAGAGTCTTTCTCTAATAGTGTAACATCGGGTTGGGGTCTTTGAGTTAAACTAGATTTTATTAAGTTTTTGTTATGTTGATTTCCTTGTTGCTCAAAGAAAACTTAGGATTTTTGCCTTTTTGAGTTTCGCTGCAATTTGAGTAATTTTGGGAAAACTCGTTGTTTGTGGAGCATTAACTTTGATTTGAATTTATTTAGAAATGTACGCCCTTTTGAGATGATTTTATTGCGTTCAATATTTTACTCTGATAAATATGATTATTTTGCCATAATATTCATGGGGTAGAAAAAGGGTGTTACATTAGTTGTATCATAGCAGGTCGGTTCGTCCAGCCAAGTTGTCTAATGTTATTTGTTGCCTAGTATGCGACATGTGTGTGAAAACACTGTCGGTACACGTTTGTTTTCTAACCTTTGTCTGTAAAAGTGGGAATGAAACAAGTGAGGGAGAAGCTTGTACTTCTCCAGGATGCTTCAAGTGTGGAGGGTTGCTCAGTGTATCGATGAGCACTCATATAGTTTCGTAAAGATGGTTTATGCTCTATCATGATTTTCGGTTGTCTATTGAAAAATTGAGGAACTGATCACCCTTAATATCTTGTTGATAGTATGCGAGGTCATGTTGGATGAACTAGATGTATCTTGCAAGCTTAGATGGTGTGTGCAGTGAATTGTTTTAAGTTAAGCTAAGTGCTTACAAATTGTTTTGATGAGTCGGTGCAGGATGGTGCTGTGATGTTTGTTTTGATGGAAACTTTGAGTGTTAATGAAAGTGGGAAAGTTGGTGGTTTGCCAATTATTTATGATTGTCCGGAAGTTTTCCTGATGAGATAAGTGATTTACCGCCGGAACGTGAAGTGGAGTTTACGATCGACCTAGTCCCTGGAACTAGTTTGGTAGCGATGGATTCATATCATATGTCCACACCGGAATCAAAGAAGTTGAAGAATCAACTTGAAGATCTGCTTGAGGAGAGGTTCTTTTGTCTGAGTGTGTCACTGTGGGATGCACCAATTTTGTTAGTTAAGAAGAAAGAAGGTTCTATGAAGCTTTGTATGGATTATAGACAATTGAACAAGGTGACTATTAAGAATAAGTGTCCACATCCAAGGATTGATGATTTGATGGATCTGTTGGTTGTTGCAAGTGTGTTCAGTAAGATAGATTTGAGATCTAGGTATCATCAGATTCGTGTGAAGGCTGAAGATACTCAGAAGATTACTTTTAGGACGAGGTATGGACATTATGAGTATTCTGTGCTGCCATTGGGTGAGTAATGTGCCATGTGTACTTATGGAGTATATGAACAAGATTTTCAATCCTTATTTGGAAAAGTTTGTGGTTATGTTCATTGATGATATTTTGATATATTCGAAGAGTAAAGAGGATCATGCTGAGCATCTAAAAATTGTGTTATCAGCGTTGAAAGAGAAGCAGTTGTATGCATAACTGTCAAAGTGTGAGTTTTGGTTGAAGGAAGTGAGTTTCCTTGGTCATGTGATCTCGAGTAGATTTATTGCGGTTGATATGACGAAAGTTGAAGTAGCATTTCAATGGGAAGCTCCAAAATCTGTTTTTGAGATTAGAAGTTTTCTTGGGTTGGCAGGTTATTGTCGAAAATTCATTTAAGGATTTTTCCAAGTTATCTTTGCCATTGACACAGTGGACTAGGAAGGTTCAAGCTTTTGTTTTGGATGCCAAGTGTGAAGAAAGTTTCAAGAGCTTTTGAGAAGGCTAACAACAACTCATGTTTTGATTTTTCCAAATCTGACAGAACCATTGTCGTATATTATGATGCTTCATTGATGGGATGGAGAGGTGTGTTAATGCAACATTAGCAAGTTTTAGCTTATGCTTCAAGGCAACTTAAAGTGCATAAGAGGAATTATCTGACGCATGATTTAAAGTTGGTTGTTATTGTGTTTGTGTCGAAGCTTTGGAGGCATTATTTATTTGGTTCAAGATTGGAGATGTTTAGTGATCATAAGAGTTTGAAGTATTTCTTTTGATTAGAAAGAATTGAATGCGAGGCACAGGAGATGATTGAGACTTATAAAGGGTTATGGTTTTGGTTTAAATTATCATTTGGATAAAGCAAGCGTGGTAGCTGATGCATTAAGTAGGAGATCTTCACATATACCGATGATGATGGTAAAAAAGTTAGAACTGATTGAGCAATGAGTTTAGTTTGTGAAGAGATTTCTTATGGAGTTAAGTTTGGTATGTTGAAGCGTACTAGTGGTATTCTTGATAAGATTCGAGAAGGTCAAAAATCTGATTTGAGTCGGTAGATCGATTGAATTTGATGGATTTAAGTAGAAGAGCTGATTTTCGGATTAATGAAAATGGTATCATGAGATGTCGTGATAAAGTTTGCGTTCCAGATATTGTTGAGTTGAAAAAGAGTATTCTTGAGGAAGGACATCGAAGTAGATTAAGTATCCATCCCGGTGCTACGAAGAGGTACCAGGATTTGAAGAAATTGTTTTGGTGGCCAGGTATGAAGAAAGATATTGTCGAGCTTGTTTAGGCTTGTTTGACATGTTAGAGGAAAAAGATTGAACATCAACGACCATTGAGTCTGATGCAACCGTTGATAATTCCAGAGTGGAAATGGGAATAACATTTCTATGGGTTTTATGACAAGCCTACCGAATACTTTGAAGGGATACGATTCGATTTGGGTTATTGTGGATAGATTGACTATATCAGCTCATTTCTTACCAATGAGGATTAATCATTCTATGCTAAAGCTAGCTGAGATGTGTATTGAGGAAATTGTGAAGTTGCATGAGATACCATCGAGTACTGTGTCAGATGGAGATTCGAGATTTACATCGAGATTCTGGAAGAGCTGCAAGACGCTTTGCGTACCATGTTGAGATTGAGTTCTGCCTATCATCCGCAGACGGATGGACAGACAAAGAGAACTATCTAGTCTTTAGAGGATTTGTTGAGGGCTTGTGTATTGGATCAAGGTGGATCATGGAATAGTCATTTGTCGTTGATTGAGTTTACCTACAAGAACAATTATCATTCTAGTATTTGAATGGAAACGTATGAGGCTTTGTATGGAAGGAAGTGTAGGACTACACTGTGTTGGTATGAGTCAGGTGAGAGTGTTGTACTTGGACCTGAGATTATGCAAGAGAGGACTGAAAAGATCAAGAGGATCTAAGAAAAGATGAAAGTTTCACAGAGTCATTAGAAGAGTTACCATGATAAGAGGAGAAAAGCACTTGAATTCCAAGAGGGAGATTACATATTTTTGAGAGTTATGCCGGTAACTGGTGTTGGCCGAGCTTTGAAGTATCGAAAGCTCACACCGCATTTTGTTGGTCCGTATCAGAGTGGTGCAGCGGAAGCGTGGGAGAAGTAGCATGTTGGATTGCTTTACCGCCGTCGCTTGTGAATTTGCATGATGTGTTTCATGTGTCTCAGTTGAGGAAGTACATTCTAGATCCGTCACGTGTGATTCAAATAGATGATGTAGAAGTGAGATATAATTTGACTGTTGAGGCACTGCCAATACAGATTGATAATAAGAAGTGAAGCAACTGCGAGATAAAGAGATTTCCTTGGTAAAAGTAGTTTTGGGAGGACCAGGTGGAGAAAGTTGGGCTTGGGAGCCTGAGGATCAGATGAGAGAGTCGTATCCGACTCTATTTCTTTGAGGGAATTTTCGAGGGCGAAAATCATTTTAAGTGAGGGAGAGTTGTAACACCCCAAATTTATTGGAATATTTATTTAATTTATTTAAATATAAATATCGTATTTTTGGTGATTCTCGGTGGTTGGTGTGAATATTGAGAATTATGGAGTTTTGAGTTATTTATTTAAATAATAGTATATAATATGAATATATTGGTATTATTATTATTAATTTAAATAAATATAAGTTAACTAAGGGCAAATTGGACAATTAAGGAGGAGTTAGTGAGGGTAATATTGGAAAAGCCCAATTTATAGGCCCAAAGTTAGGTTTAACAAAAAGGAATTTTTGAGGGAATTAGGATTCATTCTTATTAGACCGTGAAAAGGGAAGAAATAGAGGGCAAAGCTCTAAGGAAGAGGATTGAAGCAAAAGGTTCGCGAGGTTCCCACGAATCAAGGAGAAGGCTTAGAGTCGACAATTAAGATATGGGAAGTATTGCCTTCATTGTTTTCAATATGTGATTTTAATGTATTTAAAGCCAATTTAAGGGTTTAAGGATAGAAGGTTTTGTCAGCATTTGTATTGTTGTTACCTTTCTAAGGTGTAAGAGTCTTAAGAGTTTTGAACTGATGGCCTAATAGATTCGAGGCTGATTTAGGTTAAAGTAAATTAGGCCTTCGTGGCTAAAGATCTGATTTGACATTTGTTTAACCCCGTAGAGTAAAGGAATTTATGAGAACCCGGTGAATGTGGGTAATTGTAATGGTGTAATTGTGTTAAAATTGTAGACTTACTTGAATTAATTATAGTATTGGATGGGTTGTAATTTTCTGAGAGTTCAGGTTTTTAGGGAATTGAAATCGAAGATCCAGAAGGTCTCCAACGGTGAAAAACATATGAAATTCTACATGCTGTCCGTCACGACTGTTCATGTTTTCAGTCGAAATCGTTTTGGACGTAACTTTTGATCCGTAAGTCTGTTTTGTCCTCCGTTCGAAGTGTTGGAAAGCTAATGAAAAGGGCTATAACATAGTATAAATAAGATAATTGATTGTCTAATATTTTATGAGGTTAAATACGTGATTGTATGATGAATTACCATGAGTATAACTATGATTCCGATGAGATTAATACATGATTGTATAATGATGATTCCTATGAGTAATGATGATGAGCTATGATGATATTTTCATAAGTTTTTGATGATTCTATGATGACATGATTTATGATGATGATTTTGATGAATTATGATGCACCTATGATGTTATTATGAGGATGATTATTGACGTGTGCATCATGCATTCATGTGCATCCGGACTTCGGTTCAGGACCTTGATTTCTTTGGCTTCAGTCCCATTGTGCAGATGTGAGGTATTTTGATGTGCTCCAATTCTTATATAGAATAGATCCTATTTATGGGGATCTATGGAGGGTTGATGGCCCAATGTCCATCGAGCTGTGATGATTGGTACCACATGCATGAGTCTTGTTGCATTTGCATTTATGTGACAGTTTGGTGTAATTTATAATGTTGTGGCCTTTGATGTTCCTTGATGAATATGATGATGCATAATATGAAAATGACATTGTTTTATATATTGATTCCTATATTGATTATTATGAATCGTTTTACTCACCCTGCCTGTTTGAATGTTGCCTCCACGTGGGTAACATGCAGATGACCAGGTTTAACCGTGGATGCCGCTAATGACTTTTTGAAGTTTTTGGATCTTTGGCCATTGTGGTTGACTTAGAGGGTCTTGCTCTGATATTGTAACATCGGGTTGGGGTCTTTGAGTTAAACTAGATTTTATTGAATTTTTGTTATGTTGATTTCCTTGCTGCTCAAAGAAAACTTAGGATTTTTGCCTTTTTGAGTTCTGCTGCAATTTGAGTAATTTTGGGAAAACCCGTTGTTTATGGAGCATTGAATTTGATTTAAACTTATTGAGAAATGTACGCCCTTTTGAGATGATTTTATTGCATTCAATATTTTACTCTGATACATATGATTATTTTGCCATAATATTTGTGGAGTAGAAAAAGGGTGTTACATCAAGCACTGCAAGTTCGAACATTCAGGAAAAATGGTGTTTTTGAGAAATACAAAGGCAAGAAGATCTCTAATAGAAGTTAAGAAATATGCATAATCAAGCTCATAAAAGATTAAGTTTGATGTAAAACTTGAAACCTTCAAGAGAATAGAAGGAGCATTAAATTTAAACCACAAAAGTCTCAAAGCAAGGACAAGAAGCACATTCAGTGCTATAACAATGAGAAATGAGGGTCATTGTGCCTCATATTGTTGGTACAACAAACAAAGAAGAAGACTCAAAATAGTGGTGATGATGAAGCCAAGATAATACAAGATGACTCTGATGATGACAACGTAATTTGCATGGTTGCAATGTTTGAAAATTAATATCAACCTAGATCATAGTTTCTAGATACATGTCTCTCAAACTATATGACGAGTCACAGGAATTGTCTAGTCAAGTTTTACACCACAAAAAATAGTAAAATTAGGCTAGCAGATAGTAGAACCTGACAAATTGAGGGTATTGGGAACATAGTGATCAAGAAGAATAATGGAATATATGCATACATCAAGGATGTGGTGTTTGTATCTGGAATTAAGTGCAATTTATTAGGTATTGACCAACTTAAATAGAAGGGGCTCTCAGCAATTATGAAGAATGACGCTTTTGAACTAAATAATATTGCCAATTTGCTTATCTTGAGGCATCACTTGCAAAGAACAAGACCTTTAAGACAAAGATCAACACCACAAAATTATGGTGTTTGCAAGTTGTAATAGAGCACAAAAAGAGTTGGCTATGGCTTAAAGTTTGGTCACCTTAACTTTAGATAGTTAAATCAATAAGTCAATCAATGTGTGGCGCTAGGTTTGCCCAATTTTACAATGTTTGATAAGATTTGTGATGCTTTCTTGATTGGTAAAAAACCTAGAAACTCATTTAATATCTTTTAACCAATGAGGTCATCAAATATGTTAGAAATTATTCACTCAGAGGTGTGTGAACCTTTTGAGGAGAAATTACTAGGTGGCAATAGATATTTTATCTCATTTGTTAACAAGCTTAGAAGAAAGACACAAATCTATTTCATCCAGTCTAAATATGACATGCTTAACATATTATAGAAGTTTAAAGCTTTTGGTTGAAAATCAAATCAATAGAAGAAGTTTTGAGAACTATTGGCCATGGTGAATACACATAAAATAATTTTCAGTTATTTGACAGTGACTAATGCATGCAACATAAAGTCAAAAGTCCATATACACTAATCATAATGTCTTAACTGAAAGGAAAAACATAACTATCTTGGATATTGTCAGTTGCATGGTAAAGCAAGTAGACATGCCCAAATCATTTCGGGGAGAAGTAATCTACACTGAAATATATGTGCTAAATTGATGTCTAACTAGAAGGAAAAAAATATGGTACATGAGAAATTTTGGAGTGATAAGAGGTTTAGTTGCATCATTTGAATTTGATGCACTATGTGACAAGTATGTGACAAACATATCCCGGATGGAAAGAGAAGTAAGTTGGATGACAAAAGTGCACCAGTGATTC
Organism: Lathyrus sativus; assembly: GCA_963859935.3. Taxonomy (NCBI): domain Eukaryota; kingdom Viridiplantae; phylum Streptophyta; class Magnoliopsida; order Fabales; family Fabaceae; genus Lathyrus; species Lathyrus sativus. Next base: position 22,518,892 of record OZ012736.1, read on the forward strand.
TAGCTGGATATCATGCAACCAATGCCTACAAAATATATGATTATACCACTCAAAGGATTTCAATCAATAATGATGTGATGATATCATTGTATTGGAAATCAGTGAGTAGATTAAGCAAGTCTTATACAAGCTCATTATTCGGTAATAGTGATTATTCATCAATAGAAGAAGTGTAAGCACCAAATGTTAAGATTGTTGAAAGACTACAAAGAACTAGGAACATTTGAATAACGCTTTAAGATTGTGAACTAGACAATGACAATGAGGTGACAAAAGAAGGTGATTTGGTGCATGTGACACTAATAGAAGATGTTGATCCTATTAACCATCATGAAGCCTTGATGAATAGGGTAGGAAAAAAGACTATAAAATAAGAGTTAACTAAAGTTTAAAAAAATTATACATGAGAGCTAATCAAGTTGCCATATGATAAGAAGGTTATTAAAGTAATTTGGGTGTTCAAGCCAAAACACAATCCATATGAATCAATTATAAAATACAACTCAGATTGATCAATTGTAAAACACATGACCATGTTAGTTTCTAGATGGATAAATTGTAAAACACAAGAAAGCTATTGAAGTAATTTGTGTGTTCATGCCAAAACACAATCCAGATGGATCAATTATAAAACTCAACCAAAATGGATCAATTGTAAAACACACAGCCATGTTAGTTTCTAGATTGATCAATTGTAAAACACAATTTATATGTTTGTTTCTTTTCATTTTATTAATGTGGTTTAGTTATTGGATACCCAAATTTTATTATGTGTTAAATTTATATGTTTGTTTCTTTTCATATTTCATCATATACACATTATAAACTAATTATATATTTTAAAATTTTTAAAGTTTTTTTTTTAATTTCATAAAAGAATATTATTTTATAAAAAAAAATCAGGTTTTTTTTAAAATGAAAAAAAATTGAAAATTGACATAAACTGATTTTATAATTAGTTATGTAATTACTTTAAATAAATGTTTAGTATTAAAAGCATTTATTCAAGTTAACCAATTTATATAATTTCTTTAAATAATTTCTTTAAATATACTTATTGTTACTTTTCTTTTGGTAAAAGAGAATGAATGGCGCTCAAATGTTTTTTATTTCTTTTGAGATTCATTATACTACGATATCTATGTATATGTTGCTTAGGTAATTAAATTTCATGTTATATATTTAGTTTGAGTGAATTGCAGACTTTAATCATAACATGCATTTACATAAAAATTTCCCTCTTTTTACTATGATCAGGTAAATTAATATTTATTTCTAAATTATAATATGTAGTTTAAATTCTTAAGAGTGTTTTGTGTGAAGTTTAAATGTGTAATATTTTTTAAACTTTGTCTAATATTATAACTTTTATAAATTAACTTGTATTTATCAATTAAAGTATATTTTATATTCCAATTCTTTTTAGTGGATTTAAGTAGGCTTTATAATATATTACACATATATTTTATTAGTAAATTTCATCCACTAAATTCTTTTTTGTTATTTAAATGAAGGGATTTTCTTGAAAGTGAAAAAAAAAAACTTTATATTTAGAAATAATCTATGGATAAATATTTGTATTAAGATAAGCTGTTAATGGATCAAATTAAAACATCTTTTAGAAGAATAAATATTTTGTTATATACTTTTAACTTAAAATTCACTTTTTCAATGAAGAAGTGTTTGCATATGTATTTTGATACCACGCCTTTTAATCACATTATTAAATATATATATATATATATATATATATATATATATATATATATATATATATATATATATATATATATATATATATATATATATATATATATATATATATATATATATATATATATATATATATATATATATATATATATATATATATATATATATATATATATATATATATATATATATATATATATATATATATATATATTTGTGTTGAGTGGAGATTATAAGAGCCATATTTAAAGTAACTTTTTTAAATAAATATTTTTAATATAAATTAGTTAAAATAAAATTACTATTTAGAGAAAACAAAACTATTTTTGATATAAAATTGATTTTTTTTTAAAACTGGTTTTAAAACTATTTTCTTTGTGAAATTGGTTTTTTTTTAAACAAATTAAAAAACTAGTTTTTAAAGAAACCGGTTTAAAATTGAATTTTTTTTTTAAAAAATTGGTTATTATGAAAAATCGAACTTAACCGACCCATTTATAAACCGGTCTTAAAAAAATAAATCGATTTTATAGAAACAGTTTCAAGATCTAAACCAAACCATATATATGGTTCAATTTAGTTTGTTTTATGATCCATGCAAACCCCTACTAAATACCCCTTAAGTAGTTTGTCTTATACTCGCCGAAAGCACTTGTGGCGATTAGTAATTCAAAATCCAATTCTAAATTCTTTACGTAGAAAGAAAGAATGTAACCTTAATTGCATGTATTTTTAATAATGACAATATTTTATATTCACCAAAATAGAGTGAGAGGATAGTGACGTGAACGAGGATAAACAATAGCTGGACATAAGATATATTCAATAAAAAATTTAGAGCTATGATGAATCGTTACAAATACTATATAAAATTTCATAAACTATGTGTCTTTAGTTAGATCACATTTCTTATAATTATAATTGTGTTACAATAAATACATTGAATGATTAATGCATAAACATTAATCTAGGAATTTGAATACTCTATGATACAAACAATCAATCTAGATTATCTAAAATTTTAATTAATTCTACCAAGTCCCTAAGACAAACAATGACTTTAAAAGGATATCATCTAGTAGAAATTGCAAGACATGAACAATGAAACCATTTTATTATTCTTGCCTATTATAGTGAATGTTGATCCTTAATGGTTGTTAACTTCAAGAAAGGAATTTTAAAGACTAATAAGGGCTTCCCTTTCTGCATCTAAGGCTTCCGAAATAACGAGTAAGCCTTCTCACATAAGTTTCAGACATAGATTTGATCATGTCTTTTTTTGAGACTGGTCGGTTAGTCAGCACGGGTCCTCCTTAAACGAAAAATGCTCCATTCATATAGACATCGTTAATTGATTTCTATTGCCAATTTTTTTCATATCTGGTGAGTAATCCCTTTTTGTTATCTTCAACACCAAAGTAAAATGTGAGACTTAGTTTTCATTTTAATTTCATAAATTTAATTTTATTCCTTTGTTTTGCTAAATCATGTCATGTGAAAGGACAATGAAAGAGGAAAAAAATATTTTATAGGAAATTCTTTAAAATTGTTCTAAAAATTAAGGATGCAATTAGTATTTATGACCTGATAATATATCAATATTAAAAATTTAACAAATAAATGTATTTACTAAGGCATAACTAGAACATGTAAAGCATATATTAATATAGCTAAGCATGACTCGTGAATATTCTTTATATATTTTTGTTACACTGGGTGAAATGAAAAATATTATACTTTGGTTTAGCGTTCTATGCAAACCCCTACAAAATACCCCTTAAATAATTTGTCATGTATTCGCCAAAAGCACAGGTGGCAGTTTGTAATTCTAAATTCAATTCAAAATTCTTTATGTAATTCTAAATTCAATTCTATGTAGTTTAAATTCTTAAGACTGTTTTGTGTGAAGTTTAAATGTGTAATATTTTTTAAAATTTGTCTAACATTATAACTTTTATAAAGTAACTTGTATTTGATCAATTAAAGTAGATTTTATATTTCAATTCTTTTTAGTGGATTTAAGTAGGCTTTATAATATATTATACATATATTTTATTAGTTGATTGCATCCACTAAATTGTTTTTTGTTATTTAAATGAAGGGATTTAACTTAAATTCACTTTCTCAATGAGAAAGTGTTTGCATATATATTGTCTAAGGAAAATTTTGAATACCACGCCTTCTAATCACATTATTAAAAGCAATTTTTTTAAATAAATATTTTTGATATATATTAGTTTTATAATTAGTTAAAATAAAAAGACTAGTTAATAAAAACAAAACTATTTTTGATATAAAATTGATTTTTTTAAAAACTGGTTTTAAAACTATTTTCTTTATAAAATTGGTTTTTTTAAAGAAAGTAAAAAATTAGTTTTTAGAAAAACCAATTTAAAATTGGATTTTAAAAAAATTGGTTATCATTAAAAACCGGTTTAGAACTGAGCCGACTCATTTATAAATCGGTTTTAAAAGAATAAATCGGTTTTATAGAAACAGTTTCAAGATCAAAACCAAACCACATATATGGTTCAATTTGATTTAGTTTATGATCCATGTAAACCCTACTAAATATCACTTAAGTAGTTTGTCATGTATTCGCGAAAAGATGTGGCAATTTGTAATTCAAAATTCAATTCTAAATTATAAAGAATGTAACCTTAATTGCATGTATTTTTAATAATGACAACATTTTTTAATCACCAAAATAGGGCGAGAGGATAGAGACATTAACGGGGGTAAACAATGACTGGACATAGGATATATTCAATAAAAAAAAGTTAGAGCTACCATATGATGGATCGTTACTAATACTATATAGAATTTTGTAAACCGTGTGTCTTTAGATATATCACATTTCTTGTATTTATGATTATGTTTCAATAAATACATTGAACGATTAATGTATAAACATTAATCTAGGAAGTTGAATACTTTATGATTACTAACAATCAATCTAGATTATCTAATATTTTAATTAATTCTATCATGTCCCCAAGACTAACAATGACTTTAAAAGGACATGATCTAGTAGGAATTGCAGAAACATGAACAATGAAACCATTTTCTTATTCCTGCCTACTATAGTGAATGTTGATGCTTAATGGTTGTTAACTTCAAGAAGGGAATTTTAAAGACTAACAAGGGCTTCCCTTTCTGCATCTAAGGCTTCCGGAATAACGAGTAAGCCTTCCCACATAAGTTCCAGGTTTAGATTTGATCATGTCCTTTTCTGAGAATGGTCGGTTAGTCAGCTCAGGTCCTCCTTGAACGAAAAATGCTCCGTTCATATAGACATCGTTGATTGATCTCCATTGCCAATTTTTCCACTCTGACTCTGGTGCGTAATCCCTCTTTGTTATCTTCAACACCAAAGTAAAATGTGAGACTTAGTTTTCATTTTAGTTTCATAAATTTAATTTTATTCCTTTGTTTTGCTAAATCATGTCATGTGAAAGGACAATAAAGGAGAAAAGCAATATTTTATAGGGAACTCTTTAAGATTATTCTGAAAAGTAAGGATGAAATTAGTATTTAAGACATGATAATATATTAATATTAAGAGTTTAACAAATAAATGTGTTTACCAAGGCTTAACTAGAACATGTGAAGCATATATTAATATAGCTAAGCATGAATCGTGAGCAGATGCATACCTGTTTAGCATTGGGGTTGTTAGGGGCTATGAATCGGTTACCCTCACTTATAATTGTAGGATTTTGGCTACCTCCAATGGCATACATTTCCCAATGAGTGTAGTCATTATTAAGCACATGGATAAAACCATATCTGCACCTTGGCATCCTTTGGATTAATCTCTTACCAAAGTGGTTGAATGCAAGTGTAATCTGCATTTTCTTATCACCATCATAGTCGTTACTTGCACCAAATAACATCGCCTATATACATCATATATACACAAACAGACAAAAAAACTCAAAATTAGGCAATATATTTCATTTCAAACTCATGAATAATTATTTTTACAAGCAAAAATATGTACAAGAAATCTACCAATTTACTAATTACCTCGTTGTGATCTGTGAAATGGCAATTGGAAATGGTAATGGCAGTAGATCCCATAATGACATCAATGAGCCCATCTTTGCAGTTTCTCATGGAAACATGGTCGATCCAAACATTGCTGGAGCCAAAAATTGAAATTCCATCACCGTCACTCTGAGTCCTTAGACCAAAATGGTTCTCAGCATCTCTTATAAGTCCCCCACTACCAACTTGAATGTCAAAAATTTTGATCCCATGGATTATCACATTCCTGATGAATTGAATAGTAAAACCAGCACCTTTAGCAATGACCACATTAAATCCTCGTCCATCAACGGTCTTGTCACTTGTCATTATAAGTTCCTGGTTGAGCCTAATGACCATGCTATGAGCAAAGATGATCCACAAAGGTCCGTTTCTTGTAACTGCATACCGAAGAGTACCTGGACGTGGATTTTGCATGTCATTATCTGAGGGATCGGTTACCACATAGATAGGACCGGCTTTTCCACCAGTAGTCTTTCTTCCAAAACCTTGCACACAATCTGCAAGCTTCTTGCGATTTGTTTCCCAATTAGGATCACACCTCCAACACCTGTCAATGGGGTTTGTAGCCAAACATGGTCGGCCTCTTACTAGTTTTTTCTCCGTCAGATTCCTTCTTCCTGTATTTCCCTCAGTTATCATCCTGTTTATATAAAAAAAAAATATTAAAATATGACAGATCAGACTTATAACTTTATTAATAAATATAAAAATTGAACAAAGCTCACTCGCTAACACCAGAAGTCATGTTTTCAGAGACTGCATATGGATCGGGTGTATAAGCTATGTTGTTTGCTTTCTCAGCATCCGATGCTTTTCCCCGCCAATATGTATCATTAATAAATGGTAATATATTATTCATGTATGATTCTTGTTCTTTGACATTAGCATGCACTAATGAAGGTATGATTACCACTAAAATGGTAGAAAGGAAGAGATGGTACAATTTTGCCATGATGGTTCTCTGTCAAATGGAAAGAACCCTCTTCCTTCCTACAATAAATGGGGTAAGAAAATAGTTTAATTAGAATAGTTGACATAATTGTATTCTTTATATATAGATTATGATAGAGAAAAAAGGGAATGTTGGTAACTTTGACCTCACAAAATGGTAGTGAATTTTATCATCCAAAATTTATTTCCATTTTTATTGCTTGATCCTCCTTGACAAATGGAAGGCCAATTTCATATAAACCATTAAATTTGATTTTTTTCCAATAGTTTCGCAATGTCAATGATATTATATATGAATTAAAATTGAATATTTTTGGTTTTTTCTGCATGCAATGGATAGAACCCTTAAACCATTGAGTATAATAGATATATTATTCATACAAAACTTTTCTATTTTTTTTGGGATAGATACAAAGATAAGAAAATATTTTTAAAACATTCTTTTTTGATGCAAATAATTTATAAAAATGATACCCAATTTTCCCATCTCTCTTGAACAAGTTTTCAATAAATAGTTACAATATTTTATTAGATTGAGACCTACACCGTAGATGTTGATTAGTTTTATTTTTATCTTGAGTTTTAATTACTGTAGAATTTTTTTAATCATAGTTAATATTTTTATATTATAAAAATGTATTGTGAATTTCTTTTGACAAATACAGATAATATATATTTTTTGAACGATAATATGAATTAACGAAAAATAAGAAAAATATAAGTCAGTAAATTGAGAGTGACATATAAAATTTATATTTATAAATTTAAGTAATTATAAAATATATAATCGGTGATTTATTTTTATTTTCGTTCTCATTTCTTTTTTATACATGTATCTTATTTAGATATTTATTTTAAATTATTTACATATGTATCATGTGATGCACAATATTTTATATTCAAATTTTAAGTTTTGAAATTGTTAAAAGGAAAACATTCAATTTTTTATATATTAAACTATAACTAAAAAAGTTGAGTGTTATTTTTTACTGAGTTTTAATTTATTTTTATTTTTTTTAAAAAATATAATTAATACATTTATATTATAATGTACTTGTAAATTTTATTTGACAAATATAATCATTATATTTTTTTTAACAACCTTTCATAGAAAATATCCACTATATTTTCTTTTTTAAGTGAAGAAGAGTTTTGGAGTATGACACATAAAAATTTAGATGACGTGACACAAATAATTCAAGTGTCAGACTGATAATATGTGATAGTATGTGATTCCACACAGAAAGATCATATTTGATTTAGAAAAATTAGATTAGATATTTTTGAACTTTTATAGTTTGCGTTTTAGCTTGAGATGCAAGTTATCCTAAATTTATAAACAAACACTTGTCATTGTAATAATGACGTTTGATAATCACGGTTTTGTAGTTGCAAAGTGATAATAAAATTCCACAGTTGTGGGTCGAGAGAACTTTGCAGAATTTTTAGCTTCTTCTCCAACCTTACTTTCTTTCTTTCTAAATATTTTCATTGTCTTTGCATAATTGATTACAATCTTGAGATCAAGACTGAATAGGAGTTCTCCATAGGTTGTGGTTGGATTTCCAATATATAGTATTTAGAGCTCTGGTTGCGATTCAAGAAAGGAAAATCGTGATGGCGATGAATCATCCAAACTGACACTTTTTGGAAAATCTTCCAATTCTCGAGAAAGATAATTATGAGAATCAATGGAAGAAGATTAAGGTAGATTTATGTTATCAATATCTTTGGGATCTTGTGAAGGAAGAGTAACACCGCTTGCAGAAAACACGAGGGATTAAGAAAAAGTTGCACACAAGGAATTGAAGAAGAAAGATTATAAAGCTCTCTTTATAATCCATCAATGTATTGATCCAGATAACTTTAGAAAAACTTAGGAGATTCTTGAAAAATCGTTTGGAGGTGCTGAGAAGGTGAAAGAGGTGAGGTTATAAACTCACAAAAAGACTTATGAACTTGAATTCTTTTTTGCAGTTCCATCATGGCCATGTAGGAAAAAAACCCACCTTTTTGGTTGGAAACTGCTTGCATGATCTTTGCAAAAATTGCATTTTGTTCATTTTGGAAAAAACAATTCAAAGCTGTTATGGATGCGCGGCACACATTATTGATATAAAAACACTTCAATTGTTACGTTAAAATAAATAATTCCTAAATTAATATGTTGCTGGAAGCAAATATTGCATATTGAGAGTCAATTGAAACAACAACAACATCTAGAAATATTTCCTATATTACACCTAAAATTGAATTTAAATCTAAACAATTCCTAAATTAAAACATTCAAAGAAATAGTTCCTAAATTAATACTTGCAAAGAAAAAATTGCATTTTGAAACTCATGTTGTATGATTACGTAGCTGGAAAGGTAACAAAATAAAAGCATCACGTTGAAATAATTAAATCTAAAATATGGTACTCTAATATAATTAAACGCATGATCAATATATCAGAATTGTTATTAACGTTGCAGTCTAGGCATGACCAGTAGTGAAAATAAAGAAATTTGACTTTATAACATTGCACATTTGGTAGTTATACATATTATAGAAACGACATGTTAGAGATGCAAATAAAGTTGAATATTTTGTTTTAAGTGCTTGAACATTGTAATTTATTTCTTCGTATATCAAATGATTACTAAGTTGTTCAAAAACATAACTGTTTGGATATGGTATAGATTTTAAATCCTTCAAAGTAAGCCTATTAGTTTGCAAAATCTTCTCAATTTCAATTAATGTCAAATTTTGGATTTCTTCATCATTCAAATGTAGTCCTAACAAAAGAAAAATACAGAAAGATTATTGGTGTAAAATTAAGTCATGTCATACAAAAAATGAAATAAATAATTAGTTAAATTATATCGTGTAATCTAGTACCTACGTTACAACACAAAATATGTTGTGCGTGCAATATATCATTCTACAACCATGACCAAGTTTTATTCCATACATGACCTGGACTATTTATTGTACTTGACAACTGTCACACCCTCATTTTCATCATTAGCCTTTTATACCCTACATTCGTCATATCATACATCGTTCTATTGCATATCGAGCATGTGGGTTCACGAGGTAAGGATTGGGTCGGTTCTTGGTTTTCCATTCCAAATAAGATAATTTGCCAATCATTGGACTACATGGAAGAGGAGGTACATCATCAAAGATACTCCATTGGGTCAAGTATAAATCCAATTTGAGGTGGCGACTAAGAAAATTGAGTCAGTGCAGAGCAAGAACCCTAATTAGGGTTTCCTAATTAAAAAGTCAACTGTAACTTTGACTTTTGACTTAAAAGGTGTTACAAAGCTTGAATCATGGTCCATAAGGTTCATATGATCCAAAGAAGTCTACACAAGAAGTTTCAAGGCCTCAGGGAACCCAGAACAACAATAGTCAATCCGTTAGTCATCGATCGATCGTTTTGTTGACCAAAAAGTCAACTCTTCAACCATAAGGAATTTTGTAACACCCTTTTTAACTATTTAGTCTCCTTGGCATTATTTTTTTATGTTGGTGTGTCCTTACGGAGGTGTGTCTGAGTGGCGTTGGTGGATGCCCTTAGACTATAAGAATTTTTAATAACGATTGGAGTTTAATATTAATATAATATAATTAAAAATTGGTGATAATTTAATAATTAATAGTAATGTTATTATTATTATTACTACTACTATTGTTATTATTATTATTATTATTATTATTATTATTATTATTATTATTATTATTATTATTATTACTACTACTACTATTATTATTACTTCTACTATTATTATTATTATTGGAGTAAATATAAAAGAGGAATTTTGAGAGAAAGAGGAAACACGTTAAAACTGCTCAGAACCAAAATCAAAGGAAAAAGAGATCGTGATCGAGAGAAGTTGAGAAGAGAAGAAGTAACCACCGGAGAGAATTCACGGTAGTTGCAGAAGAGTCGCCAGAGAGCTAACGGGAACCGGAAGCATATATTTGACCTCAATTCCAAAGGTAAGGGTGGGGTTCAATTCTATAACTGTGGGTATGATCGATTTCATGTAGGAAATTGAATCATAGGGTTAATGTTCCCGTAGTAACGTTCCCGTAGTAACGTTCTCGTAGTAATGTTCCCGTAGTAACGTTCCCGTATTAATGTTCCCGTAGTAAATGTTCCCGTGGGTTGAGAAATATTAAGGGTTAATGTTTGTCTACGCCGAATTAGTGTTATGTCATTAGTTCTATGTAGTAATGTTGGGAATCGGCGCCGACACGCGCTAATTTCCCAGTTGTTGAGGAAAGGTTGTTATTATGCTCTTACTTGATCGACTTCAGGTAGGGAATTGAATAATAGGGTTAATGTTCCCGTAGTAACGTTCCCGTAGTGACGTTCCCGTAGTGACGTTCCCGTAGTGACGTTCCCGTAGTGACATTCCCGTAGTAACGTTCCCGTAGTAAATGTTCCCGTAGGTTGAAGAAATATTAAGGATTAATGTTTATCTGTGCATTTCTAAGGGTTAATGCATGTCTGTGTATGAATGAGTGTGTTATGCCATTAGTTTTGGGGGAAATTGGGAAACGGTGCCGACACGCGCTATTTTCCCATTTATTAAGAAGGTGTTGTTATTATGTCCCTATAATTAAATTAGAAGTTGTAGTTATATTACCCGTATGAAAGTATATCAAAATGTGTTGAGTTCTTATTTGTAGTAATGATGTTGTTAGTTGTTCTCTGACATGAAAATAATGTTGAGTTCTCAATTGTAGAGACGATGTTGTTTTTAATTGTTTTCTGCGAAAATGTGTTGGACTCTTATTCGTAGGAACGATATTGTTACTTGTTCTCTGACATGAACAGGTTGAAGTGGTGAGTACGTGATGTATGCGAAATGTGATGTTTTTGTTATGGATAATTGGTTGTAGGCTTGATGCCTTGTTGCACAGTTGTTGTTGTTGTGTTATAGTCCATAATAGTTGCGTCCCATAGCATATCATAATTGTTGGCCTGTATTGGCGGCCCTTAGTGGCAAATTGTTGGCCTGTATTGGCGGCCGTAATGGCAATCTGGTACAACATGCATATCCACAGTTGAGTCGCATTGTTGAGTCGCATTGTTGAGTTGCGTTGTTGAGTTGTTTTGATGAGTTGCTGAGTTATGATGATAATTGTTGTGGATAGGAATAATGAATTGTTGCAGTTTAATTATTACTAATATTTATGCGAACGGTTGGAATTATAATGCCGTGATAATATTCTGACATGACTTTTATCATGCCTTATGTTATATTGTTGATATCTCACCCTTTACATTGTATGTTACCTCCGTTGGTGGTAATTTGCAGGTAACTCGGAAGAAAGTGTCGCTTTATGTTTAAGGTCGTTGGTGGCTCTGATACGTAGCACTCGGGGGGGGGGGGGATGAACGATTAATGTTATTGTTTTAATTGAATTCCTTGTTGCTGAATTTTATTAAGTACTATGGCAAATAGATTGGTTGTTTCTGATAATGCCAAATGTTGCTTGGATGCATAGTTGTTTTAGTGAATTGATGTAAGATAATTACTTGCTAAATTTTAATGGAATTTAATTATTACGAATCGTTGGAAGTGTATTATAACATGTCGTTTTATGATTAAAATGTTAAACAGATTATCGTTGTTTGTTCATCTGAATTTTGTGCTACGTATGTTAGTAAATGATCTTTTTCAGGTGTATGTGTTTTGGTTAAGTGTAGAATGTGACACCCTGATGCATCTGAGAATTTGGGAGTGTGACGATCGTCACAGCTCCTTGACGCTCGTCATAACCGTGACGATCGTGACATCCATGACGGTCGTCATGAGACTTTATTTGCTGCACTCTGAATTGTTCTGTTGTTTCTCTTATTTTTCCGCGAGAGTTTGGAGTGGGGTGTTACAATTGGTATCAGAGCAGGTCGGTACGTCCGGCCAAGTTGTCTAATGTTGTTTGTTCCCTTGTATGCGACTTGTGTGTGAAAACATTGTCGATACATGTTTTATTGTAAAACCTTTGTTTGCAGAAGTGAGAATGATTCAAGTGGGGGAGAAGCTTGTGCTTCTCCAGGATGCTGCAAGTGAGGAGTTGTAGCTCAGTGTGTGGTTGAACGCTCTTATAGTTTGGTAAAGATGGTTTATACTCCATCATGATTTTCGATTGTCTATTGACAAATTGAAGAACTGATCGCCCTTAATCTCTTGTTGATAGTAGTTGGGATTGTATTAGATGGGATATAGGTGTCTTGCAAGCTTGGATGGCGTGAGCAGTGAATTGTCTTGAGTTAAGCTAAGTGCTTAAGAATGGTTTGGATGAGTCGGTGCAGGAGGGTGCTGAGGTGTTTAATTTTGATGGGAATTTTTGAATCATAATGAAAGCGGGAAGTTGGCGATTGCCGATTAATTGTGGTTGGCTGGAAGTTTTCTGAGGAGATAAGTGATGTACGGCAAGGACGTGAAGTGGAGTTGTGACCGACTTAGATACGGAAACTAGTCCGAGAGTGAGAGCTCTGTATTTTATGTCTGTTTGGATGGTCAATGGATTAAACTGATTAAGTATTGTTGAGACTTGGGTCTAGCGTGTGTGCTAAGGCAACAGAGTGTGAGGTTGAGTATATAAAAGGTGGATAGTGACTCCGGATGATTAGTAAAGAAAGTAAGATGTGGAATGACCTTCTGAGTTGAAATTGTTGTCGTACGTCAAATTCCGAGATCATAGCTTTTTACGGAATCAATGTTTTTACGGACGAAAGTTGGAATAGATTACGCCGTTGTGTCGGGTAATGTTAGGTCGTGATCGAGTATGCTTGTTTTATCGAATTTGATTGATTTTTGTAAGTTTTTGCATTTTTGGAGGTTTGAGGATTTAAGATTCGGATTGAAATTGAAAGTCGTAGAATTCACGTTTGATGGTTCTAAATCACTAATATATGTTTGGTGTGAATGAGTATGTGTTTGTTTCGAAGAAAATAATTGAATCGGTCAGATTTTCGGGCGAAAATGCTCAAACCCGTAGCAGTCTTTATGCAGAAAAATTCTGTTTTGGAAAAACTTTGAAAATTCATAACTCTTGAACCGTATGTCAATTTTGACCCCCGTTCGAAGCGTTGGAAAGATAACGAGATGCTCCTTCTAGGAAAAATTGTTTTGAGACCTGTACCTGGTTCAATTATAGCAGAAAATTGAAAACGTATTGTGTGCTTATTTTTGTCGAACCCGAAAGGACCATTTGTGGTATTTTGTGATGCCTTGTGGATATGATTGGGAGATATGCTAAGTGAAACTTCAGCGAGTTTTGGTTATGCTTTAAGGGAACTTGAAGTACATAAGAGGAATCATCTGATAAGTGATTTAGAGTTGGTTGCTGTTGTGGTTGTGCCGGAGTTGGAAGCTTCAATTAGTTAGTTTGAGATTTGATATGTTTGGTGACCCCAAGAGCTTAAGGCATTGATTTGATTTGGAAGAGTTGAATATGAGGCAGAGAAAATAATTGGGACTCCGGAATTGATTATGGTTTCGGATTGAATTAACATTCGGGGAAATCAAAACGTGGTAGCTTATGCATTGACTTGGAAATCCTTGCATATGCCGATGATGGTGGTGAAAAGAGTTAGGACTGATTGAGCAATTTTGTGGTATGAGTTGGTTTGTGAAGAGACTTATGGAGTTAAGCTTAGTATGTTGGACCTTACTCGTAGTATTCCTAATGAGATTCGATAAGGTCAAGACTCTGGTTTGAGTTGGTAGATTGGTTGAATCTGAGGAATTAAAGTCGAAGGGATGATTTTCAGATTAATGGAAATAGTATCATGAGATGTCGTGATAGAGTTTGTGTTCTAGATATTATTGAATGGAATTAGAGTATTGAGGTAGATGGAGTATCCATCCCGGTGCTATGAAGATGTAACCGGATTTGAAGAAATTATTTTGAGGGCCATAGATGGAGAGAGAAGTGGCTGAGTTTGTATATGCTGGTTAGACTTGTCAGAAGTCGAAGAATAGACGTTAGAGACCGTTGGGTCTGATGGGAATCTGAGTTTCATTGAGATTTTGGGAGAGTTGCAAACACTTTGAGTACCATGTTGAAGTTGAACTCTGCCTATCATCCGTGGACGGATGGAAGGATAGAGAGAACTACCCAGCCTTTAGAGGATTTGTGGAGAGCTGGTGTTTTGGATCAAGGTGGATCGTGGGATAGTCAATTATCGTTGATTGAGTTACCTACAATAACAGTTACCATTCTAGTATCGGAATGGCGATGTATGAGGCTTTGTGTGATAGGAGGTGTAGGACTCCCTTGTGTTGGGATGAGTCGAGCGAGAGTGTTGTGCTCGGATTTGAGAATTGGAAGCAAGATGCGGGGAGCGTATCCGGAATTGTTTCCATCAAGCAATTTTCGAGGACGAAAATACTTAAAGTGGGGGAGAGTTGTAACACCCTTTTTAACTATTTAGTCTCCTTGGCGTTATTTTTTTATGTTGGTTTGTCCTTACGGAGGTGTGTCTGAGTGGCGTTGGTGGATGCCCTTAGACTGTAAGAATTTTTAATAACGATTGGAGTTTAATATTAATATAATATAATTAATAATTGGTGATAATTTAATAATTAATAGTAATGTTATTATTATTATTATTACTACTATTGTTATTATTATTATTATTATTATTATTATTATTATTACTACTATTATTATTATTACTACTACTACTACTATTATTATTATTATTATTATTATTATTATTATTATTATTATTATTATTATTAAAGTAAATATAAAAGAGGGATTTTGGGAGAAAGAGGAAACACGTTAAAACGACTCATAACCAAAATCAAAGAGAAAAGAGATTGTGACCGAGAGAAGTTGAGAAGAGAAGAAGTAACCGCCGGAGAGAATTCACGGTAGTTGCAGAAGAGTCGCCGGAGAGCTAACGGGAACCGGAAGCGTAGAGTTGACCTCAATTCCAAAGGTAAGGGTGGGGTTCAATTCTATAATTGTGGGTATGATCGATTTCATGTAGGGAATTGAATCATAGGGTTAATGTTCCCGTAGTAACGTTCACGTAGTAATGTTCCCGTAGTAACGTTCCCGTAGTAATGTTCCCGTAGTAAATGTTTCCGTGGGTTGAGAAATATTAAGGGTTAATGTTTGTCTACGCCGAATTAGTGTTATGTCATTAGTTCTATGTAGTAATGTTGGGAATCGGCGCCGACACGCGTTAATTTCCCAGTTGTTGAGGAAATGTTGTTATTATGCTCTTAATTGATCGACTTCAGGTAGGGAATTGAATCATAGGGTTAATGTTCCCGTAGTAACGTTCTCGTAGTAACGTTCCCGTAGTGACGTTCCCGTAGTGACGTTCCCGTAGTGACTTTCCCGTAGTAACGTTCCCGTAGTAATGTTCTCGTAGTAAATGTCCCTGTAGGTTGAAGAAATATTAAGGGTTAATGTTTACTTGTGCATTTCAAAGGGTTAATGCCTGTCTGTGTATGAATGAGTGTGTTATGCCATTAGTTTTGGGGGAAATTGGGAAACGGTGCCGACACGCGCTATTTTCCCATTTATTAAGACGGTGTTGTTATTATGTCCCTATTTAATTAAATTAGAAGTTGTAGTAATATTCCGTATGAAAGTATATGAAAATTTGTTGAGTTCTTATTTGTAGTAATGATGTTGTTAGTTGTTCTCTGACATGAAAATACTGTTGAGTTCTCAATTGTAGAGACGATGTTGTTTTTAATTGTTTTCTGCGAAAATGTGTTGGACTCTTATTCGTAGGAACGATATTGTTACTTGTTCTCTGACATGAACAGGTTGAAGTGGTGAGTACGTGATGTATGCGAAATGTGATGTTTTTGTTATGGATAATTGGTTGTAGGCTTGATGCCTTGTTGCACGGTTGTTGCACAGTTGTTGTTGTTGTGTTATAGTCCATAATAGTTGCATCCCATAGCATATCATAATTGTTGGCCTGTATTGGCGGCCCTTAGTGGCAAATTGTTGGCCTGTATTGGCGGCCCTTAGTGGCAAATTGTTGGCCTGTATTGGCGGCCGTAATGGCAATCTGGTACCACATGCATATGCACAGTTGAGTCGCATTGTTGAGTCGCATTGTTGAGTTGCGTTGTTGAGTTGTTTTGATGAGTTGTTGAGTTATGATGATAATTGTTGTGGATAGGAATAATGAATTGTTGCAGTTTAATTATTACTAATATTTATGCGAACTACTGGAATTATAATGCCGTGATAATATTCTGACATGACTTTTATCATGCCTTATGTTATATTGTTGATATCTCACCCTTTACATTGTATGTTACCTCCGTTGGTGGTAATTTGCAGGTAACTCAGAAGAAAGTGTCGCTTTATGTTTAAGGTCGTTGGTCGCTCTGATACGTAGCACTCTGGGGGGGATGAACGATTAATGTTATTGTTTTAATTGAATTCCTTGTTGCTGAATTTTATTAAGTACTATGGCAAATAGATTGGTTGTTTCTGATAATGCCAAATGTTGCTCGGATGCATAGTTGTTTTAGTGAATTGATGCAAGATAATTACTTGCTGAATTTTAATGGAATTTAATTATTACGAATCGTTGGAAGTGTATTATAACATGTCGTTTTATGATTAAAATGTTAAACAAATTATCGTTGTTTGTTCATCCGAATTTTGTGCTACGTATGTTAGTAAATGATCTTTTGCAGGTGTATGTGTTTTGGTTAAGTGTAGAATGTGACACCCTGATGCGTCTGAGAATTTGGGAGTGTGACGGTCGTCACAGCTCCTTGACGCTCGTCATGACCGTGACGGTCGTGACATCCATGACGGTCGTCATGAGACTTTATTTGCTGCACTCTGAATTGTTCTGTTGTTTCTCTTATTTTTCCGCGAGAGTTTAGAGTGGGGTGTTACAATTGGTATCAGAGCAGGTCGGTCCGTCCGGCCAAGTTGTCTAATGTTGTTTGTTCCCTTGTATGCGACATGTGTATGAAAACACCGTCGATAGATGTTTTATTGTAAAACCTTTGTTTGCAGAAGTGAGAGTGATTCAAGTGGGGGAGAAGCTTGTGCTTCTCCAGGATGCTGCAAGTGAAGAGTTGTAGCTCAGTGTGTGGTTGAACGCTCTTATAGTTTGGTAAAGATGATTTATACTCCATCATGATTTTCGGTTGTCTATTGAAAAATTGAAGAACTGGTCGCCTTTAATCTCTTGTTGATAGTAGTTGGAATTGTGTTAGATGGTATATGCGTGTCTTGCAAGCTTGGATGGCGTGAGCAGTGAATTGTCTTGAGTTAAGCTAAGTGCTTAAGAATGATTTTGATGAGTCGGTGTAGGAGGGTGCTGAGGTGTTTAATTTTGATGGGAATTTTTGAATTGTAATGAAAGCGGGAAGTTGGCGATTGCCGATTAATTGTGGTTGGCTGGAAGTTTTCTGAAGAGATAAGTGATGTACGGCCAGGACGTGAAGTGGAGTTGTGACCGACTTAGATACGGAAACTAGTCCGAGAGTGAGAGCTCTGTTTTTTATGTTTATTTGGATGGTCAATGGATTAAACTGATTAAGTAGTGTTGAGACTTAGGTCTAGCGTGTGTGCTAAGGCAACAGAGTGTGAGGTTGAGTATATAAAAGGTGGATAGTGACTCCGGATGATTAGTAAAGAAAGTAAGATGTGGAATGACCTTCTGAGTGTGAAATTGTTGTCGTACGTCGAATTCCGAGATCGCAGCTTTTTACGGAATCAATGTTTTTACGGAAGAAAGTTGGAATAGATTACACCGTTGTGTCGGGTAATGTTAGGTCGTGATCGAGTATGCTTGTTTTATCGAATTTGATTGATTTTTGTAAGTTTTTGCATTTTTGGAGATTTGAGGGTTTAAGATTCGGATTGAAATTGAAAGTCGTAGAATTCACGTTTGATGGTTCTAAATCACTAATATATGTTTGGTGTGAATGAGTATGTGTTTGTTTCGATGAAAATCATTGAATCGGTCAGATTTTCGGGTGAAAATGCTCAAACCCGTAGTAGTCTTTATGCAGAAAAATTCTGTTTTGGAAAAACTTCGAAAATTCATAACTCTTGAACCGTATGTCAATTTTGACCCCCGTTCGAAGCGTTGGAAAGATAACGAGATGCTCCTTCTAGGAAATATTGTTTTGAGGCCTGTACCTGGTTCAATTATAGCAGAAAATTGAAAATGTATCGTGTGCTGATTTTTGTCGAACCCGACAGGACCATTTGTGGTATTTTGTGATGCCTTGTGGATATGATTGGGAGATATGCTAAGTGAAACTTCAACGAGTTTTGGTTATGCTTTAAGGGAACTTGAAGTACATCAGAGGAATCATCTAATAAGTGATTTAGAGTTGGTTGCTGTTGTGGTTGTGCCGGAGTTGGAAGTTTCAATTAGTTAGTTTGAGATTTGATATGTTTGGTGACCTCAAGAGCTTAAGGCATTGATTTGATTTGGAAGAGTTGAATATGAGGCAGAGAAAATAATTAGGACTCCGGAATTGATTATGGTTTCGGATTGAATTACCATTCGGGGAAATCAAAACGTGGTAGCTTATGCATTGACTTGGAAATCCTTGCATATGCCGATGATGGTGGTGAAAAGAGTTAGGACTGATTGAGCAATTTTGTGGTATGAGTTGGTTTGTGAAGAGACTTCTTATGGAATTAAGCTTAGTATGTTGGAACTTACTCGTAGTATTCCTAATGAGATTCGATAAGGTCAGGACTCTGGTTTGAGTTGGTAGATTGGTTGAATCTGAGGAATTAAAGTCGAAGGGATGATTTTCAGATTAATGGAAATAGTATCATGAGATGTCGTGATAGAGTTTGCGTTCTAGATATTATTGAATGGAATAAGAGTATTGAGGTAGATGGAGTATCCATCCCGGTGCTATGAAGATGTAACCGGATTTGAGGAAATTATTTTGAGGGCCATAGATGGAGAGAGAAGTGGTTGAGTTTGTATATGCTGGTTAGACTTGTCAGAAGTCGAAGAATAGACGTTAGAGACCATTGGGTCTGATAGGAATCTGAGTTTCATTGAGATTTTGGGAGAGTTGCAAACACTTTGAGTACCATGTTGAAGTTGAACTCTGCCTATCATCCGTGGACGGATGGAAGGACAGAGAGAACTACCCAGCCTTTAGAGGATTTGTGGAGAGCTGGTGTGTTGGATCAAGGTGGATCGTGGGATAGTCAATTATCGTTGATTGAGTTACCTACAATAACAGTTACCATTCTAGTATCGGAATGGCGATGTATGAGGCTTTGTGTGATAGGAGGTGTAGGACTCCCTTGTGTTGGGATGAGTCGAGCGAGAGTGTTGTGCTCGGATTTGAGAATTGGAAGCAGGATGCGGGGAGCGTATCCGAAATTGTTTCGATCAGGCAATTTTCGAGGACGAAAATACTTAAAGCGTGGGAGAGTTGTAACACCCTTTTTAACTATTTAGTCTCCTTGGCGTTATTTTTTTATGTTGGTGTGTCCTTACGGAGGTGTGTCTGAGTGGCGTTGGTGGATGCCCTTAGACTGTAAGAATTTTTAATAACGATTGGAGTTTAATATTAATATAATATAATTAATAATTGGTGATAATTTAATAATTAATAGTAATGTTATTATTATTTTTATTACTACTATTGTTATTATTATTATTATTATTATTATTATTATTATTATTATTATTATTATTACTACTATTATTATTATTACTATTATTATATTTATTATTATTATTATTATTATTATTATTATTATTATTATTGGAGTAAATATAAAAGAGGGATTTTGGGAGAAAGAGGAAACACGTTAAAACGGCTCATAACCAAAATCAAAAGAAAAAGAGATCGTGACCAAGAGAAGTTGAGAAGAGAAGAAGTAACCATTGGAGAGAATTCACGGTAGTTGCAGAAGAGTCGCCGGGGAGCTAACGGGAACCGGAAGCGTAGAGTTGACCTCAATTCCAAAGGTAAGGGTGGGGTTCAATTCTATTATTGTGGGTATGATCGATGTTATGTAGGGAATTGAATCATAGGGTTAATGTTCTCGTAGTAACGTTCCCGTAGTAATGTTCCTGTAGTAACGTTCCCGTAGTAAATGTTCCTGTGGGTTGAGAAATATTAAGGGTTAATGTTTGTCTACGCCGAATTAGTGTTATGTCATTAGTTCTATGTAGTAATGTTGGGAATCGGCGCCGACACGCGCTAATTTCCCAATTGTTGAGGAAAGGTTGTTATTATGCTCTTAATTGATCGACTTCAGGTAGGGAATTGAATCATAGGGTTAAAGTTCCCGTAGTAACGCTCTCATAGTGACGTTCCCGTAGTGACGTTCCCGTAGTGACGTTCCCGTAGTGATGTTCCCGTAGTGACTTTCCCGTAGTAACGTTCCCGTAGTAATGTTCCCGTAGTAAATGTTCCTGTAGGTTGAAGAAATATTAAGGGTTAATGTTTACCTATGCATTTCAAAGGATTAATGCCTGTCTGTGTATGAATGAGTGTGTTATGCCATTAGTTTTGGGGGAAATTGGGAAACGGTGCCGACACGCGTTATTTTCCCATTTATTAAGAAGGTGTTGTTATTATGTCCCTATTTAATTAAATTAGAAGTTGTAGTTATATTACCCGTATGAAAGTATATGAAAATGTGTTGAGTTCTTATTTGTAGTAATGATGTTGTTAGTTGTTCTCTGACATGAAAATACTGTTGAGTTCTCAATTGTAGAGACGATGTTGTTTTTAATTGTTTTCTGCGAAAATGTGTTGGACTCTTATTCGTAGGAACGATATTGTTACTTGTTCTCTGACATGAACAGGTTGAAGTGGTGAGTACGTGATGTATGCGAAATGTGATGTTTTTGTTATGGATAATTGGTTGTAGGCTTGATGCCTTGTTGCACGGTTGTTGCACAGTTGTTGTTGTTGTGTTATAGTCCATAATAGTTGCGTCCCATAGCATATCATAATTGTTGGCCTGTATTGGCGACCCTTAGTGGCAAATTGTTGGCCTGTATTGGCGGCCCTTAGTGGCAAATTGTTGGCCTGTATTGGCGGCGGTAATGGCAATCTGGTACCACATGCATATGCACAGTTGAGTCGCATTGTTGAGTTGCTTGTTGAGTTGTTTTAATGAGTTGCTGAGTTATGATGATAATTGTTGTGGATAGGAATAATGAATTGTTGCAGTTTAATTATTACTAATATTTATGCGAACTGCTGGAATTATAATGCCGTGATAATATTCTGACATGACTTTTATCATGCCTTATGTTATATTGTTGATATCTCACCCTTTACATTGTATGTTACCTCCGTTGGTGGTAATTTGCAGGTAACTCGGAAGAAAGTGTCGCTTTATGTTTATGGTCGTTGGTCGCTCTGATACGTAGCACTCTGGGGGGGATGAACGATTAATGTTATTGTTTTAATTGAATTCCTTGTTGCTGAATTTTATTAAGTACTATGGCAAATAGATTGGTTGTTTCTGATAATGCCAAATGTTGCTTGGATGCATAGTTGTTTTAGTGAATTGATGCAAGATAATTACTTGCTGAATTTTAATGGAATTTAATTATTACGAATCGTTGGAAGTGTATTATAACATATCGTTTTATGATTAAAATGTTAAACAGATTATCGTTGTTTGTTCATCCGAATTTTGTGCTACGTAAGTTAGTAAATGATCTTTTGCAGGTGTATGTGTTTTGGTTAAGTGTAGAATGTTACACCCTGATGCGTCTGAGAATTTGGGAGTGTGACGGTCGTCACAGCTCCTTGACGCTCGTCATGACCGTGACGGTCGTGACATCCATGACGGCCGTCATGAGACTTTATTTGCTGCACTCTGAATTGTTCTTTTGTTTCTCTTATTTTTCCGCGAGAGTTTAGAGTGGGGTGTTACAATTGGTATCAGAGCAGGTCGGTACGTCCGGCCAAGTTGTCTAATGTTGTTTGTTCCCTTGTATGAGACATGTGTGTGAAACCACTGTCGGTACATATTTTATTGTAAAACCTTTGTTTGCAGAAGTGAGAATGATTCAAGTGGGGGAGAAGCTTGTGCTTCTCCAGGATGCTGCAAGTGAGGAGTTGTAGCTCAGTGTGTGGTTGAACGCTCTTATAGTTTGGTAAAGATGGTTTATACTCCATCATGATTTTCGATTGTCTATTGACAAATTGAAGAACTGATCGCCCTTAATCTCTTGCTGATAGTAGTTGGGATTGTGTTAGATGGGATATGCGTGTCTTGCAAGCTTGGATGGTGTGAGCAGTGAATTGTCTTGAGTTAAGCTAAGTGCTTAAGAATGGTTTTGATGAGTCGGTGCAGGAGGGTGCTGAGGTGTTTAATTTTGGTGGGAATTTTTGAATTATAATGAAAGCGAGAAGTTGGCAATTGCCGATTAATTGTGGCTGGATGGAAGTTTTCTGAGGAGATAAGTGATGTACGGCCAGGACTTGAAGTGGAGTTGTGACCGACTTAGATACGGAAACTAGTCCAAGAGTGAGAGCTCCGTATTTTATGTTTGTTTGGATGGTCAATGGATTAAACTGATTAAGTAGTATTGAGACTTGGGTCTAGCGTGTGTGTTAAGGCAACAGAGTGTGAGGTTGAGTATATAAAAGGTGGATAGTGACTCCGGATGATTGGTAAAGAAAGTAAGATGTGGAATGACCTTCTGAGTGTGAAATTGTTGTCGTACGTCGAATTCCGAGATCGCAGCTTTTTACGGAATCAGTGTTTTTACGGACTAAAGTTGGAATAGATTACGCCGTTGTGTCGGGTAATGTTAGGTCGTGATCGAGTATGCTTATTTTATCGAATTTGATTGATTTTTGTAAGTTTTTGCATTTTTGGAGGTTTGAGGGTTTAAGATTCGGATTGAAATTGAAAGTCGTAGAATTCACGTTTGATGGTTCTAAATTACTAATATATGTTTGGTGTGAATGAGTATGTGTTTGTTTCGAAGAAAATAATTGAATCGGTCAGATTTTCGAGTGAAAATCCTCAAACCCGTAGCAGTCTTTATGCAAAAAAATTATGTTTTGGAAAAACTTCGAAAATTCATAACTCTTGAACCGTATGTCAATTTTGACCCCCACTCGAAGTGTTGGAAAGATAACGAGATGCTCCTTCTAGGAAAAATTGTTTTGAGGCCTGTACCTGGTTCAATTATAGCAGAAAATTAAAAACGAATCGTGTGCTGATTTTTGTCGAACCCAACAGGACCATTTGTGGTATTTTGTGATGCCTTGTGGATATGATTGGGAGATATGCTAAGTGAAACTTCAGCGAGTTTTGGTTATGCTTTAAGGGAACTTGAAGTACATAAGAGGAATCATTTGATAAGTGATTTAGAGTTGGTTGCTATTGTGGTTGTGCCGAGTTGGAAGCTTCAATTAGTTAGTTTGAGATTTGATATGTTTGGTGATCTCAAGAGCTTAAGGCATTGATTTGATTTGGAAGAGTTGAATATGAGGCAGAGAAAATAATTGGGACTCCGAAATTGATTATAGTTTGGGATTGAATTACCATTCGGGGAAATCAAGACGTGGTAGCTTATGCATTGACTTGGAAATCCTTGCATATGCCGATGATGGTGGTGAAAAGAGTTAGGACTGATTGAGCAATTTTGTGGTATGAGTTGGTTTGTGAAGAGACTTTTTATGGAGTTAAGCTTAGTATGTTGTACCTTACTCGTAGTATTCCTAATGAGATTCGATAAGGTCAGGACTCTGGTTTGAGTTGGTAGATTGGTTGAATCTGAGGAATTAAAGTCGAAGGGATGATTTTCAGATTAATGGAAATGGTATCATGAGATGTCGTGATAGAGTTTGTGTTCTAGATATTATTGAATGGAATAAGAGTATTGAGGTAGATGGAGTATCCATCCCGGTGCTATGAAGATGTAACCGGATTTGAGGAAATTATTTTGAGGGCCATAGATGGAGAGAGAAGTGGTTGAGTTTGTATATGCTGGTTAGACTTGTCAGAAGTCGAAGAATAGACGTTTGAGACCGTTGGGTCTAATGGGAATCTGAGTTTCATCGAGATTTTGGGAGAGTTGCAAACATTTTGAGTATCATGTTGAAGTTGAACTCTGCCTATCATCCGTGGACGGATGGACGGACAGAGAGAACTACCCAGCCTTTAGAGGATTTGTGGAGAGCTGGTGTGTTGGATCAAGGTGGATCGTGGGATAGTCAATTATCGTTGATTGAGTTACCTACAATAACAATTACCATTATAGTATCGGAGTGGCGCTGTATGAGGCTTTGTATGATAGGAGGTGTAGGACTCCCTTGTGTTGGGATGAGTCGAGCGAGAATGTTGTGCTCGGATTTGAGAATTGGAAGCAGGATGCGGGGAGCGTATCCGGAATTGTTTCCATCAGGCAATTTTCGAGGACTAAAATACTTAAAGTGGGGGAGAGTTGTAACACCCTTTTTAACTATTTAGTCTCCTTGGCATTATTTTTTTCTGTTGGTGTGTCCTTACGGAGGTGTGTCTGAGTGGCGTTGGTGGATGCCCTTAGACTGTAAGAATTTTTAATAACGATTGGAGTTTAATATTAATATAATATAATATAATTAATAATTGGTGATAATTTAATAATTAATTGTAATGTTAGTATTATTATTATTATTACTACTATTGTTATTATTATTATTATTATTATTATTATTATTATTATTATTATTATTATTATTATTATTGGAGTAAATATAAAAGAGGGATTTTGAGAGAAAGTGGAAACACGTTAAAACTGCTCAGAACCAAAATCAAAGGAAAAATAGATCGTGACTGAGAGAAGTTGAGAAGAGAAGAAGTAACCACCGGAGAGAATTCACGGTAGTTGCAGAAGAGTCGCCGGAGAGCTAACTGGAACCGGAAGCGTAGAGTTGACCTCAATTCCAAAGGTAAGGGTGGGGTTCAATTCTATAACTGTGGGTATGATCGATTTCATGTAGGGAATTGAATCATAGGGTTAATGTTCCCGTAGTAACGTTCCCATAGTAATGTTCCCGTAGTAATGTTCCCGTAGTAAATGTTCCCGTGGGTTGAGAAATATTAAGGGTTAATGTTTGCCTACGCCGAATTAGTGTTATGTCATTAGTTCTATGTAGTAATGTTTGGAATCGGCGCCAACACGCGCTAATTTCCCAGTTGTTGAGGAAAGGTTGTTATTATGCTCTTACTTGATCGACTTCAGGTAGGGAATTGAATCATATGGTTAATGTTCCCGTAGTAACGTTCCAGTAGTAACGTTCTCGTAGTAACGTTCCCGTAGTAATGTTCCCATAGTGATGTTCCCGTAGTGACGTTCCCGTAGTGACGTTCCCGTAGTGACGTTCCCGTAGTAACGTTCGCGTAGTAACGTTCCCGTAGTAATGTTCCCGTAGTAAATGTTCCTGTAGGTTGAAGAAATATTAAGGGTTAATGTTTACCTGTGCATTTCTAAGGGTTAATGCCTATTTGTGTATGAATGAGTGTGTTATCCCATTAGTTTTGGGGGAAATTGGGAAACGGTGCCGACACGCGCTATTTTCCCATTTATTAAGAAGGTGTTGTTATTATGTCCCTATTTAATTAAATTAGAAGTTATAGTTATATTACCCGTATGAAAGTATATGAAAATGTGTTGAGTTTTTATTTGTAGTAATGATGTTGTTAGTTGTTCTCTGACATGAAAATACTGTTGAGTTCTCAATTGTAGAGACGATGTTGTTTTTAATTATTTTCTGCGAAAATGTGTTGGACTCTTATTCGTAGGAACGATATTGTTACTTGTTCTCTGACATGAACAGGTTGAAGTGGTGAATACGTGATGTATGCGAAATGTGATGTTTTTGTTATGGATAATTGGTTGTAGGCTTGATGCCTTGTTGCACGGTTGTTGCACAGTTGTTGTTGTTGTGTTATAGTCCATAATAGTTGCGTCCCATAGCATATCATAATTGTTGGCCTGTATTGGCGGCCCTTAGTGGCAAATTGTTGGCCTGTATTGGCGGCCGTAATGGCAATCTGGTACCACATGCATATACACAGTTGAGTCGCATTGTTGAGTCTCATTGTTGAGTTGCATTGTTGAGTTGTTTTGATGAGTTGTTGAGTTATGATGATAATTATTGTGGATAGGAATAATGAATTGTTGCAGTTTAATTATTACTAATATTTATGCGAACTGTTGAAATTATAATGCCGTGATAATATTCTGACATGACTTTTATCATGCCTTATGTTATATTGTTGATATCTCACCCTTTACATTGTATGTTACCTCCGTTGGTGGTGATTTGCAGGTAACTCGGAAGAAAGTGTCGCTTTATGTTTATGGTCGTTGGTCGCTCTGATACGTAGCACTCTGGGGGGATGAACGATTAATGTTATTGTTTTAATTGAATTCCTTGTTGCTGAATTTTATTAAGTACTATGGCAAATAGATTGGTTGTTTCTGATAATGCCAAATGTTGCTTGGATGCATAGTTGTTTTAGTGAATTGATGCAAGATAATTACTTGCTGAATTTTAATGGAATTTAATTATTACGAATCGTTGGAAGTGTATTATAACATATCGTTTTATGATAAAAATGTTAAACAGATTATTGTTGTTTGTTCATCCGAATTTTGTGCTACGTATGTTAGTAAATGATCTTTTGCAGGTGTATGTGTTTTGGTTAAGTGTAGAATGTTACACCCTGATGCGTCTGAGAATTTGGGAGTGTGACGGTTGTCACAGCTCCTTGACGCTCGTCATGACCGTGACGGTCGTGACATCCATGACGGCCGTCATGAGACTTTATTTGCTGCACTCTGAATTGTTCTGTTGTTTCTCTTATTTTTCCACGAGAGTTTAGAGTGGGGTGTTACAATTGGTATCAGAGCAGGTCGGTCCGTCCGTTGTCTAATGTTGTTTGTTCCCTTGTATGCGACATGTGTGTGAAACCACTGTCGGTACATGTTTTATTATAAAACCGTTGTTTGCAGAAGTGAGAATGATTCAAGTGGGGGAGAAGCTTGTGCTTCTCCAAGATGCTGCAAGTGAGGAGTTGTAGCTCAGTGTGTGGTTGAACGCTCTTATAGTTTGGTAAAGATGGTTTATACTCCATCATGATTTTCGGTTGTCTATTGACAAATTGAAGAACTGATCGCCCTTAATCTCTTGCTGATAGTAGTTGGGATTGTGTTAGATGAGATATGCATGTCTTGCAAGCTTGGATGGCGTGAGCAGTGAATTGTCTTGAGTTAAGCTAAGTGCTTAAGAATGGTTTTGATGAGTCGGTGCAGGAGGGTGCTGAGGTGTTTAATTTTGGTGGGAATTTTTGAATTATAATGAAAGCGAGAAGTTGGCAATTGCCGATTAATTGTGGCTGGCTGGAAGTTTTCTGAGGAGATATGTGATGTACGGCCAGGACGTGAAGTGGATTTGTGACCGACTTAGATACGGAAACTAGTCCGAGAGTAAGAGCTCTGTATTTTATGTCTGTTTGGATGGTCAATGGATTAAACTGATTAAGTAGTATTGAGACTTGGGTCTAGCGTGTGTGCTAAGACAACAGAGTGTGAGGTTGAGTATATAAAAGGTGGATAGTGACTCCGGATGATTGGTAAAGAAAGTAAGATGTGGAATGACCTTCTGAGTGTGTAATTGTTGTCGTACGTCGAATTCCGAGATCGCAGCTTTTTACGGAATCAGTGTTTTTACGGACGAAAGTTGGAATAGAGTACGCCGTTGTGTCGGGTAATGTTAGGTCGTGATCGAGTATGCTTGTTTTATTGAATTTGATTGATTTTTGTAAGTTTTTGCATTTTTGGAGGTTTGAGGGTTTAAGATTCGGATTGAAATTGAAAGTCATAGAATTCACGTTTGATGGTTCAAAATCACTAATATATGTTTGGTGTGAATGAGTATGTGTTTGTTTCGAAGAAAATAATTGAATCGGTCAGATTTTCGGGCGAAAATGCTCAAACCCGTAGCAGTCTTTATGCAAAAAAATTATGTTTTGGAAAAACTTCGAAAATTCATAACTCTTGAACCGTATGTCAATTTTGACCCCCATTCGAAGTGTTGGAAAGATAATGAGATGCTACTTCTAGGAAAAATTGTTTTGAGGCCTGTACCTGGTTCAATTATAGCAGAAAATTAAAAACGTATCGTGTGCTGATTTTTGTCGAACCCGACAGGACCATTTGTGGTATTTTGTGATGCCTTGTGGATATGATTGGGAGATATGCTAAGTGAAACTTCAGCGAGTTTTGGTTATGCTTTAAGGGAACTTGAAGTACATAAGAGGAATCATCTGATAAGTGATTTAGAGTTGGTTGCTGTTGTGGTTGTGCCGGAGTTGGAAGCTTCAATTAGTTAGTTTGAGATTTTATATGTTTGGTGACCTCAAGAGCTTAAGGCATTGATTTGATTTGGAAGAGTTGAATATGAGGCAGAGAAAATAATTGGGACTCCGGAATTGATTATAGTTTCGGATTGAATTACCATTCGGGGAAATCAAAACGTGGTAGCTTATGCATTGACTTGGAAATCCTTGCATATGCCGATGATGGTGGTGAAAAGAGTTAGGACTGATTGAGCAATTTTGTGGTATGAGTTGGTTTGTGAAGAGACTTTTTATGGAGTTAAGCTTAGTATGTTGGACCTTACTCGTAGTATTCCTAATGAGATTCGATAAGGTCAGGACTCTGGTTTGAGTTGGTAGATTGGTTGAATCTGAGGAATTAAAGTCGAAGGGATGATTTTCAGATTAATGGAAATGGTATCATGAGATGTCGTGATAGAGTTTGTGTTCTAGATATTATTGAATGGAATAAGAGTATTGAGGTAGATGGAGTATCCATCCCGGTGCTATGAAGATGTAACCAGATTTGAGGAAATTATTTTGAGTGCCATAGATGGAGAGAGAAGTGGCTGAGTTTGTATATGCTGTTAGACTTGTCAGAAGTCGAAGAATAGATGTTAGAGACCGTTGGGTCTGATGGGAATCTGAGTTTCATCGAGATTTTGGGAGAGTTGCAAACATTTTGAGTACCATGTTGAAGTTGAACTCTGCCTATCATCTGTGGACGGATGGACGGACATAGAGAACTACCCAGCCCTTGGAGGATTTGTGGAGAGCTGGTGTGTTGGATCAAGGTGGATCGTGGAATAGTCAATTATCATTGATTGAGTTACCTACAATAACAATTACCATTATAGTATCGGAATGGCGCTGTATGAGGCTTTGTATGATAGGAGGTGTAGGACTCCCTTGTGTTGGGATGAGTCGAGCGAGAATGTTGTGCTCGGATTTGAGAGTTGGAAGCAGGATGCGGGGAGCGTATCCGGAATTGTTTCCATCAGGCAATTTTAGAGGACTAAAATACTTAAAGTGGGGGAGAGTTGTAACGCCCTTTTTAACTATTTAGTCTCCTTGGCATTATTTTTTTCTGTTGGTGTGTCCTTACGGAGGTGTGTCTGAGTGGCGTTGGTGGATGCCCTTAGATTGTAAGAATTTTTAATAACGATTGGAGTTGAATATTAATATAATATAATAATAATTGGTGATAATTTAATAATTAATAGTAATGTTATTATTATTATTATTATTATTATTATTATTATTATTATTATTACTACTACTATTGTTATTATTATTATTATTATTATTATTATTATTATTATTACTATTATTATTATTATTATTATTATATTATTATTATTATTATTATTATTATTGGAGTAAATATAAAAGAGGGATTTTGGGAGAAAGTGGAAACACGTTAAAACTGCTCAGAACCAAAATCAAAGGAAAAAGAGATCGTGACCGAGAAAAGTTGAGAAGAGAAGAAGTAACCACCGGAGAGAATTCACGGTAGTTGCAGAAGAGTCGCCGGAGAGCTAACGGGAACCGGAAGCGTAGAGTTGACCTCAATTCCAAAGGTAAGGGTGGAGTTCAATTCTATAACTGTGGGTATGATCGATTTCATGTAGGAAATTGAATCATAGGGTTAATGTTCCCGTAGTAACGTTCCCATAGTAACGTTCCCGTAGTAATGTTCCTGTAGTAACGTTCCCGTAGTAATGTTCTCGTAGTAAATGTTCCCTTGGGTTGAGAAATATTAAGGGTTAATGTTTGTCTACGCCGAATTAGTGTTATGTCATTAGTTCTATGTAGTAATGTTGGGAATCGGCGCCGACACGCGCTAATTTCCCAGTTGTTGAGGAAAGGTTGTTATTATGCTCTTACTTGATCGACTTTAGGTGGGGAATTGAATCATAGGGTTAATGTTCCCGTAGTAACGTTCCCGTAGTAACGTTCCCATAGTAACGTTCCCGTAGTGACGTTCCCGTAGTGACGTTCCCGTAGTGACGTTCCCGTACTGACGTTCCTGTAGTAACGTTCCCGTAGTAACGTTACCGTAGTAATGTTTCCGTAGTAAATGTTCCCGTAGGTTGAAGAAATATTAAGGGTTAATGTTTACATGTGCATTTCTAAGGGTTAATGCCTGTCTGTGTATGAATGAGTGTGTTATGCCATTAGTTTTGGGGGAAATTGGGAAACGGTGCCGACACACGGTATTTTCCCATTTATTAAGAAGGTGTTGTTATTATGTCCCTATTTAATTAAATTAGAAGTTGTAGTTATATTACCCGTATGAAAGTATATGAAAATGTGTTGAGTTCTTATTTGTAGTAATGATGTTGTTAGTTGTTCTCTGACATGAAAATACTGTTGAGTTCTCAATTGTAGAGACGATGTTGTTTTTAATTGTTTTCTGCGAAAATATGTTGGACTCTTATTCGTAGGAACGATATTGTTACTTGTTCTTTGACATGAACAGGTTGAAGTGGTGAGTACGTGATGTATGCGAAATGTGATGTTTCTGTTACGGATAATTGGTTGTAGGCTTGATGCCTTGTTGCACGATTGTTGCACAGTTGTTGTTGTTGTGTTATAGTCTATAATAGTTGCATCCCATAGCATATCATAATTGTTGGTCTGTATTGGCGGCCCTTAGTGGCAAATTGTTGTCCTGTATTGGCGGCCCTTAGTGGCAAATTGTTGGCCTGTATTGGCGGCCCTTAGTGGCAAATTGTTGGCCTGTATTAGCGGCCCTTAGTGGCAAATTGTTGGCTTGTATTGGCGGCCGTAATGGCAATCTGGTACCACATGCATATGCACAGTTGAGTTGCATTGTTGAGTCGCATTGTTGATTTGCGTTGTTGAGTTGTTTAGATGAGTTGCTGAGTTATGATGATAATTGTTGTGGATAGGAATAATGAATTGTTGCAGTTTAATTATTACTAATATTTATGCGAACAGCTGGAATTATAATACCGTGATAATATTCTGACATGACTTTTATCATGCCTTATGTTATATTGTTGATATGATCAAAAACGTTTAGGAAGTTGAGTTTGAAATAGGAGAGCTCTAGTAACTCCAAGTATGTGTTGGTTTTTTTTTCTCAACTATGACATTTTGTTGAGGAGTTCCAACACATGAGGTTTGATGCACTATACCAGTTTCTATATAGAAGTCTTTAAGGATAAACTCACTATAATTATCTCATCTTAGAAATTTGATTTTAGCAGTGAATTAAGTACGAACCATAGTGACAAAAGCTTTAATAAGGTGATGAGTTTTTGGTTTACATTTCATGAGAAAATTCCTTGTAAATCTGCTTTTGTCAACTACAATTATAAGAAAATATCTATGTCCATTGATGGAAGGGATGGACAGTGGTCCCTAAATATCTATATGGATTAAGTCAAAATTGTTCATAGATTTATGAGAGCTGTTAGGGAAAGGGAGTCTCTTTTGTTTGGAAAAGAAACAAACATCACAAGGTAAATCTGACTGCATCGTTTGAACAACAGGAAAACATTTCTTTATTTCAATCAATTTTTCATATGAAAGATGGCCAAATCTTAAATTCCAAATATTGCAATTATTGTGATTAATAGAATTGACACAGGTAGAATGCTTCAAAAGTAAAGTTTTGGTACATGAATCATCACTACAAGAAAGTGTATTAGAGATTGTAACTTAAGTATGATTGAGAATATATAATCCACCTCTCAAATTAGTTGCACCAACATCTTCCTTGAGTTAGTGTTATGTATTAGGCAAGTAGAATTGTTAAAAATTAGTTGACAATCTAAACAATGAGTTAGCTTAGAGATAGAAATAAGATTGAAAGAAAATTGTGGCATGTATAGCACATTGGTAAGAATGAAGGTGTTATCAAAGAATATAGTCCATGCATAATAAGTGGTGACCATAGAACCATTAGGAAGCTTAACTATTATAGGAGGAATTATTTTTATACAAGAGAGAAACTTTCGAGAGAAGCATACATGATTAGTATCTCTTGTATCAAATATGAAGGATTCATGTGTGACATTAATAGGAGCAATGCAAATGATATTGTTATTGGATTTTAATTGAGTGGTGAGATGGTTAGCATTATGATTAATGAAATTAAAGATTGTTGAAAAATATCCAACAAGGATTTATGTTGGTTTAGAGTAAATCTTAAGGAACTAGAATCTTGATGATGGAATTGTTCATAAAAGTTATCAAGAGGAGCTTCATCATCATGAGATTCATCATGAGATACATTGTTGATTAATCCTTACTTTTTTCTAATGAGGATGATATCCATGTTTCTTAAAACAAGTGTCAATGGTATGATTAGTCATGCCATAGTGTGTCCAGACTCGATTTCCTCTACCTCGACCATTGGAGGATCTACCACATATACAATGTCTGCCATGCGAAGAGTAACCTCTGCCTTATAATTGATCAGTAGCAAATGCAAGAAGCTTAGGTTCATCAATGAGAGTGACAATTTTTCTTTCTTGTTGGATAAGTAAAGAGTAAACTTTGCTAATGTTTGGAAGGGGATCCATTAACATGATCTGAGATCTAACAGATGAATATTTCTTATTTAAACATTTCAAGAATTTGATAACTTCATCAGAATCATTATAACTATTAATCTTGTCAATGGCTAGCCAAGATACATCACAATCTCATGCAATAATGGGACAAGAATTGTCCAAATCTTTTCACGACATCTTTAACTTTGTGTAGTAGGAAGAGATAGTACAATCACCTTGCTTTAGGATGTGAATTTCTTCTTGAATATCTATGATTCTGACCACATCACATTGATAAAATTGATCTTTTAACTCTTTCCATATTCTTGAAGGAGTTTCCATCCACAAAATACTATGAGAAATTCTTGGATCTTCCAAAATGTTCAGCCATGACAATATCATTGTGTTGCATCGATCCCAAGCAATGGAGTCAAAGTCTTTATCAGGTGAACTTGGCAAAGCACCATTGATGTAGTGTAATTTGTGCTTAGAACACAACACCATTGTCATTAATCTTAACCATGAATGATAATTTTCAGAATTCAACAATGGAGTTACTAATACAAGAGTTGGATTTTCATTCGGATGCAATGGATTAAGGGTATCATTTTGATAACCTTTGTTGTTGTTGAAATTCGCATTTGGCTGAGTTGTTGGAGCATGACCATTAATGGTGCTTGAGAAGCTCTCAATTGACAAATTTGTAAATTTGCAAAAGAAAACAAGAAAACAACGAATAACAAGAAAGATCGAACAAAGAAGAAGAATGAACGATTGGATTTTTGAGTATGCAACGTAAATTGTGATGGCGAAGCCACATGTCAATGATACCATGTGAAAACTAAAACGATAACACCATTAATAGAAGAATAAAACATTGCATTACATAATCATGAAAGAGTTATTCCAAATATGATTTCACAATGATCAAGCACTCCACACACACACACACACACACACACACACGTATATATATATATATATATATATATATATATATATATATATATATATCACCTATAATTAGTTTTTGCCAATAACTAACTCATAACAACTTGTAACAACCAATACAAGTTAGTTATTGTTAACATAGCATATAGATCATATAGAATATTGAGCTTACTTGTTGAGTAAGTAATTACATTCTTCACCATCATTCTTCATAATTAACCCTACTACTCTTGTTATTTGGATGTTTTAAGTATTATACACATTTTCCATTTTATTAAGTATATGTGGTAGTGCTCTATGATTGATTTTGCTTCCCTCTTCTAATAATGTCTTTGTCGTTTTCATCTGAAAATATTGTTATTTTTAGGAGTAAATAAATCCCACTATATTACATTATACCTCTAATCTAAACTAATAATTTATGCAACAATATTAATATTCATTTAAATAGTGTAATTATTACTTTGTAAATATTTATATAAAAGAAAAACCGTCTTTGTAAACCCATCATTGGCTTACTAACAAAAAAAGACTCATTAAATATTTTCGAAGCAATTACTTCAATGATATCTAAAATTTTGTTCAACTAAATTAACCACTTAAGTAGTTCGATCATTTACTTATCTCTTATATGAATTGTTATTCCTCATTGCTTTTTGTCATTCCCTACTTCTATCAATTTTTGTGCTTTCAAACATTCATATTTTCAATCATTGATATTACCTCAATCATGACGTTCACCATCATATCTTAATTTGGAGCGCTCCTTCTTAAGTCTCGTTTACACCTGTTGCACCCCAAAATTTGACCAACCTTTTCTTGACTTGGTTTATGTTTCATTTCATTTTCTTCTAGTATTTGCATTGCATATCATTGTTCATTTAACAGGGGATCAAGAGGTTGTGCATGGCAAAAGGGGGTTACCAAGAGTTTTGAGCCTAAGCAAGGGGTTTACTCAAGCATGAGTGCTCATCAGGTCATCAAGAAGTGGTCAGTGTTCTTTGAGAGAGTTGATGGATGTATGTGGAATATCTCCTAACTTGGAGGCTAATTGAGGATCATCAGAAGGTTGTGAATTCATGATTATGGATATGGGATGTTAGGAAGCTCATTGAGTGCTTTGAAAGCCATGTTGGAGTTTACTCAAGTTATTATGTCAAGTATAAGGAGCCACTGTTCAAGAGTGTTGCATCTAGGGTTTTCATCTGGTCAACCCTAAGTCAATTCTGAAATTGAAGGAGATTAAGACTCAATTCCAAGTATTTGTGATCATGGAATGTTATGTTGAGATGTCTAATATATCAATTCAAGATCAACTTAAGAATCAAGAGTGTGAGAAGTTACTAAATTAGGGTTCTCAGTGTAAAATCCCCTGTTTAGTGTCCAACTTCAAGACCACATATCTCAAGATACAAGTCTCATTGCATCTTGACCCTAACATGAAACTTGTAGAGCATGTTTCTAGATTTCTTTTGAGCACTAGAAGTCTTTCATCTGATTTCTAGAACTCAAGTTATGATGCTAGCAAGTTACAGGTCCTTAGATGAATGTGATTTTGGTCAACAAAAGTCAACCAACTTCCAAGACACTTTTGACCTAGAAAGATGTTTCTCCTTACTTTGACCCAAACATGAAAGTTGTTCCTCATGATCTTAGCTTTCTAAAAAGTACTAGAACTCTTTCATCTGATTTGCAGAGCTCAAGATATGAAGCTTGCAAGGCAGGGGTATTTTGGGAAAGTAAGATTACAGGTCATTTTCAGTATAGGTCCATTTTACCACTTTTCACACCTCAAATGGAAATCTTTCCAACACCAAACTTGCTCCAAATTGGGTCATTTACACTACAAAACCATTTCATGTCATGGTTAAAGCTTGAATTGAAGAATTGGTGAAGAAAATTCCATGAAAGAACACTTGAAAAGGGCTAAATTGGATCAAACTCATGTTAAATCATATGCTGGCATATTTGTGCATTTTTTGAGTGCCAAGAACATTCTAAGAACAATGCCAATTTCAAAAACCATATTTGAGGTCATTTCCATGAGCATTTTCCAACTTACTTCAAGCTTAAGCAACAAATGCAATCCATACCATTGAGATCAAAACAAGGGATTAATCTGGTCCATTGAGTTCCTTACATCACAAGTAACATGAATGAATCAATTTGGCAGCCTTGCAGCTCAATTTTCGTGTGCATTTTGGAAGCTCCATGTGCAAACTTTTGATTTCCAATTGGACCTAAACCAACATTGATTGGGCTTTTTATTCATCCAAATCCATCATATATAACTTCAGCATGGTGTACAAACCCTCAGAGGTGAATTTGGTGAAGAATCGCTCAAGAACATAATTGCTAAAGCTCAAGGAAAAGTGAAATACGAATTTTGAGATTCATCTAATTTCAGGCTAAATCAAGCACATCTAAAGCTTCAGGGAGGATTGTGGAGTGTTTCTGGTTTATTTCCATCAAGCTTCATCAAAGTTTCAAGGTCCAACGGAGCCTTTCCGTTAGGTAACTTACTCATCCAAAAATTCTCACAATCCATAATGTAATTGCACGCCATTTTTGTATGTTTGTGATCTCTGAACTTCATAGATGGATTCTGTTTAGTTCTTGTTCATGTTTGTGAACTTTTGTGATTTGAGCCTCAAACTTCATGGCTTCGATTTGGCTTATTTATGGACTAAAAATGAAAACAAACCATGGATTTATGATCTACTAAGCATGACGAGTTGATTGGTATATAGTTTTGTTAGTTTTGGTGAGATATTGAATTTGCTACAGTGGCGTGCTCAAGCTTGAAGATGACCGGAGCTTTTCCGGCCACCGTCTGTGTGTTTTCCCTCCGTCCATGTTTAAATTCTTCTGAAGCTTACGTGTCATTTCCATAACCTTTGGATCTACTTGACTGAGTTTGGAAACGGAAGGCCACGATTTGGTCTTGGCTGAGTTGACTTTTTCTTTAGTAAAACGGTGTGTTCCGTTTACTGACTTCCTTGTGGATCTGGGCCTTGATTGCTATTGGCACACCCCTTTGCTCAGGCCCACTGATTTCCACCTGTGTGGACTGCTATTTGCACCATTTATTTCTTTATTTTCTTTTCTTTTCTTTTCTTTTTATTTTGTTTTGTATATGTTTCAAATTAATTCAATAAAAAATAGTTCTCCAATTAATAAAATTTCCCAAAAATGTTTTCTGGACACTTTGAGATGTCTTTTATTTTTTAGAATTTTTTATTTTATTTTTTTGAGTTTTTTTCATTTAAAAAAGAATTAATTAATTGGAGATGTTTTGTTTGGATTAATTTTTGACATTGTTTTGTTCTTGATTTGTTTCTCACTCTTCCTTTTGATCCAATGACTGAAAATCAATCCTCATATCTACGATGAGTTGAGTGATTTTTGAGGACCATTTTGCCCCTGTTTGGTTGACTTTTGGTTTGACTTTGACCTTGCTTTTGTTGACCCTCGATAACCCTCTCTCGAATTGGTGCATCCATGTGAATCAATTTTTTTGATGATGATTTGAGATGACTTTGGTTATGATTTCTTGGCCTCTGTTTACCAACATGTTTATGAGCTTCTTACATTTTATTTGGCCCTTTTTGAATCATTTTCCTAATTTTGAGGTAACTTGCAAGTCAAGTTACCCCAAAGGGAGGTTCATACATACACATTGACCTAGTTTGTGTTGGATATGACTTTGATGGATCCTTTAAGCCTCTAATTACTTTTGATTCATGTTGTCGACATGTTAAGGTTGCTGGTTGCTCAATTTTAGGTCATGACATTGTGTTTTTCTTGTTCAAGTTTGTGTTTCTTTTTGAGTTCTCAATTAGGGTTTCCATATGTGACATGTTTGCATTCCTTTGTGTAAATGCTTGCATCTTCTTTTGGTTTGATTGCCTTTGCTTTTAAGCACTTTTCTCTCATCCCCTATTCTGTCCCATGACCTTGGAGTCTCATTTAAGGTGGCTTGGTCCCTCCTTTGGAGGTATTTGAAGCATACCTAAAGTGATGAATCCATGAGGACTTCTTTGTGCTTTCTTTTGCACCTTTCTTATGATGCTTATGGTTGAGTGCATATTATGAGTTCCTTGTTGTCCTCATATAGCCTCCAATCCTCACTTTTGTTTTGAGTTTATTTTCCTTTCATTTGATTTGGCTTTTGGCACTTGTGGTTGATGTTGTTTGAATTAGGTCATTTCTTCTTGTTGTTTGATTTCATCTTGTGCATTTCTTTCTCTCTTCTTATTTTGCATTTTTATATGCATGCTTGAGGTTGAGATGAACTTGTGGAGGCTACTTCCCTACACATATTTCCTCCCTCACTTTCATCCTATTTGTGCATTCTATGTTTGCATAATTGCATTTGCATGTTCTTTCTTCTTCTTCTTCTTTTGTCTTTCTTCCCTTAGGATCTCTAACTTCTCTTCTTCAAGAGAGGTTATGATAGACATTAGGATCAAACCATGCATGATAACTTTAGGTAGTTCCCTTTTGTATCCCAACTCTAAGTCCACTTTGCATGACAACTTTTAGGATTGAGTTAGTCTCCCTTTAGTGTGTCCTTTCTCTTCTCATCTTCAAACACTTTCAAAACACCTAATAAAGAATAACAAGTGTTGCATGCTACGAGCCTTAAGCTACTTGGGAAATGGTGATTGGGGGGCTTCCTCTCAATGACCTAGAATGTTTAGTGTACACCCTTTGGATGATATGCGACGCATTCGCTCCTAAGTCATAGTATTTAGTGCGACATGAGTTACAAATCAAATTCAAAACACTTCTTCTCTAAAAAACACAAAAACACTTCAAATCTTTTTCATCCTTCGGGATCTTAATAACGGAAATATTTTCAGATAAAAAGAGTGTTGTTAACTTTTAGTTCTACCGCAAACGGTAACGCCTAAGTCTCCAATGGTCGAGCTGCATACACCAACTGCTAGAACTGATTGTTAACCCTACTCGGGCCTAAAAACTTTTGAACCAACTTGTTGGTTTTGTTAGCCCGAACTACGTTTTCTCTGATCTCTCATACTTGTTGAGAGTACGTAGGCACGAGACGACGATGTCTTGGTGAGCAACCTTCCCCCCTTTCACCCGTAGTTAGCCAAACTACGTTGACTCTGGCTTTCCCATTGCACGAGGGAATACGTAGGCACAGAGCGGCGATGCTCTGCCGAGTCTCTTTTATTTTATTTTGTCCCTGAGACCTTTAGCTATATAGATTAATCACCCATTTAGATAGACAACAAAGTGTGGATCTCGTCGAGTACGACGGACGTGAGGGGTGCTAATACCTTCCCCTTGCGTAACCGACTCCCGAATCTATGACTTGGTTGCGATGAACTTGTCTTTCCCTTTTTCATCAGGTTTTTCCGATCGTTTCCTTTCCCTCTCTTTGGGATAAATAACGAAAGGTGGCGACTCTTCTGTTTTCCGCCGGGTGTTTTTTGCAGTTGCGATAGCTGGCGACTCTGCTGGGGACTCTAGTTCCCTATGCGAGTCAATCCTAGCGCTTGTTTGTTTGATTTTGGGTGTTGTATATATGCGTTGCACTTTATTTTCCCGCATTTATTTCCCACATTGTATCATTATTGCTGTGCTGTGGGGAGGGAAGTTCCATTGAGGGATAAGCCAGACCCAGGCTTGAGTATATACATAGCTTTAGTAGTGGAGAGTAGTGGTGGACGTGCTTGCTTTGCTCGTACTAGTTCACCATGAAATTCGTGCTCAGACGAGATTCTCTTTGATGATTTTCTTTCTGGCCCTTTGGGCTCGAAGGGATTTTGGATCTGAGGGTTGTCGACTCTGGGGACCGTTCATTTGTGAGTCAGCTAAGTGAGGCCTCTTCAAGAGATTATGATGCTAAACCAGAAGTGGTGAATGTATCATCGTTTCTTGAAAGTCTGTGACACTGACAAACGCATAGGATGCCGAACCTTATCAGTGGATAGGTCCATACCTAGGAGAGGGATTGGGTTATGCAGGAAACCTTGGCTTTCAGATTACCTGGTTCGTTACAGTGTGAATATGTGTTCCTGATATCAGTGGGTCCTATTGTCGGTACTTTGTTCTTGCTAAAGCGGAGCGCTGGTTATTCTCGACCAACAGCATAACAATCTTGATCTCCTGTTTGCATTTGCATGTGCATTTTCATATGCATTTTCATTAACATGTATTTATGTTGCAGGTGCATATTTCCTCTCCGATTCTAGTGATCTTGTTCCTTTATTGCTGACATGGAACCCTTGAAGAGAATAGTGGCCTACAAGCTTCCAGCTCCTGATGTTAGTTCTTTGCTGAGTTTAGTTTCCATGGCTGATGGAAAGGTGATGGAGGACTTCAGACAGTCCTATGGGAGGTTATTGAGATGTGTCTGCAAGCCTTCACTGTACGAGATGGATGGTGTTGCGGTGGAAATAGGATATCAAACTATCAATTAGTTTGAATCACAATTCTTAATTCACAACCGCTCTTTTATTTATCCGAAGGAAAATGTCAAAAGAGGGAAAACCTATTTTTGCATCGTAAACACAATGCAGGGAGAGACCTAGGTAAGGGGTTGGTTAAGCTTAGGGAAGGTACTAGCACCCTAAACTTCTGTAGTACTCTACAGGAACCTTTTGTTTATTGTATGCTTTTTTATTTTATTATCTGTTTTAAGTATATTGAGCTAAGGGATAAAGTGGCCTAAAGAGACCTAAGGGTTAGTCCTAAGTTTACTCGGCAAGATGTCGCATCTTGTGCCTACGTATCTTGGATAGGGAATGGAATCAGAGTAATCGTAGTTCCCCTCGAAAGGGAGGTTAGAAACTTCTTGACTGTGGTCAAGGTTTCAATGGGGAATAAACGTATCTTAAGGACACGCTTATGTGGAGTCTTTGAAACTCCTATTTCTATGTTGAATTTGTTAATTGAAAATTTAGGGTTGAAATTAGGGATTCCACGGCGGGAAACCCTAAACAGAGTACGGCGACTCTTTAACCTAATGCTAGGGTAAAGGGCATTTTCGTCCACGGCGGGACACCTAGGCTATTAGGGTTTTTGAAACGGTCAAAAATTAGGGTTATTGACTTGGCGGTCAAACGGCTAGACCTAATTCCTTCGGAGGGATTCTAACGGTAAAAACATGCAAAATACGGCAAATTACTATTCGGCAGAATTAAAGTGCGGAAAAATAAAGAAAGCAGTAAAAGAAAGCATCGCGACGATCACTCGCGTAAATTACAAATCCCCAAAAAAGAAAGATAAAATAAAACCGCCACCATGGCCTCGCGTAAATTACATCCATGGAACAAAATACAAATATGATAATGAAATATTTAACTAAGTGTTGCACCCCAAAATTTGACCAACAATTATTTATTCATTGAGTGTTTGAAAGTTGATACCTTCATCAGAAAGTTCAAGAGATCCTCAGAAGAGTGGATTGAAACCAGGATTGTGTGCTTCATAGCTTGAGAGTTGTGGGTGCTCCTCAGATGATTCTGAGACTTTGAGAATGAACTTGATGTTTTGAGAAAGCCTATGAGATGTCTTGATAGCCATCATGAAGTCCAGAGAATTCATTGTGCAAGGATTCAGAAGATTCAACCATGAATGGTAGAATTAGGGTTTTGACTGGGTCAACCCTAGGATAACTGAAGATTTGGAGAATATTGAGACCCAATCCAAGGGCCATGAGATCATGGAATGATGCATAGAGATGGTATAAAGGTGATTCCTAGACCAACTCATCTTGATTGAGGGGTTTGAGAAATTTCAAGTCAAGGTTTCCAAGGATTGTCAGTGAAAAAACCCTAATTTGATCCCTATCTTCCAGGTAGTTTTAGCTCTAGATGTGATTGATATCTCATCTTACCCACAACATGAATGTTGTAGAGCTTGTTCTTAGCTTTAATTTGAGTGGTGGAAGTCCTTGATAGGAGTTACAGAGCTCAAGTTATGGTTTTGACAAATTACAGGTCAGCAGAGGTGTGTGAATCTGGGTCCTTGAAA
Source organism: Lathyrus sativus (assembly GCA_963859935.3). NCBI lineage: Eukaryota > Viridiplantae > Streptophyta > Magnoliopsida > Fabales > Fabaceae > Lathyrus > Lathyrus sativus. Next base: position 22,561,441 of record OZ012736.1, read on the forward strand.
GTCACCCAACTTGCAGACAAATTTTGCCCTAGTAGGATGATTCCTATGATCTCTTGGTCAACATAAATGTTGGAGGGCATATTCTTAGCTTTAATTTGAGTGGTAGAAGTCCTTGATAGGATTTGTAGAACTCAAATTATGGTTTGAACAAGACAGGGGTATTTTGGTCATTTGTCAGTTATAGGTCATTTTTAGCAAAGGCCGTATCTCCTATTTCCAAGCCTCAAATGGGAAAACTCAAAACATGAAAGTTGTTCAAAATGTGATTTTAAGTCTAAAAAGAAGGTCATGAATTGTTGGAAAAGCTCATAGCATGGATCTGCATGATTGGTCAAAAATGAACTAAAAATGGCTTATAAGTTTAAAAAGTTGAATTTGAAAATTGGTTTGGAAGCTCCATGAATCCAAAATAGGTAATCCAATATATCATTTTGATTGGAAACATCATTTTGAGAACATTGGTTTAAATAGAATTTTGATTTGAGGCTTTAAAATGGGTGATGCTTTGTTAATTTGAAACTTGCATTATAAGTCTTCTTTGGAAATTTCAACACAAGGCAAGGAAAAGCATTGTATTTGCTCATATCTCTCCAATATCTCTTATGATGACATTTTAAGGTCATTTTGCAAGACTTAATGCATGGTGCATGAGATTTTCAAGTTGTCATCACATGATATTTTCAACACTTTCTAGATCATTCTAGAGGATTCTAGGGCCTTCCATGGATCATTATTTAAAGAGTGCATGAGAGTGAATCAAGAGGTTGGTGAATATTGAAGAATTGAGTGGAGAATAGAGAGATTCGAGCTAGGGTTTCAAGGTGCTCCGTTATTGCATTTCAAGATCAAAGTCATTGTTGCAAGCTTCCTCATCCAAGAATTGTGCAAATAGAAAGTTTATCTTCATTGGAGGATCATTGTGGGAGGGAATCAAGCCTTGAATCGTGCTCAAACATCACACACCATAGCTCTTTGACAGGTCCTTTCTCTTATCTTTTTCACCATATTTATGCATAGATAGAACTTGTTTTAGGTTTAGAATGGTTAGGCTAAGTTAGAGGATGAAATCTTGAGAGTTTAAGGGCATTACATGAAGGTTCGATCCATGGCAGTTTCACTTTCTTGATCTATAACTCACGGATTAGGGCATTGCAATACTAGATATTATGTTTAGGATGATCACCATAAGGAGTAGAACGCATTAGTATAAGTTTGATCAAGCTTTATGAACATGCATGTCAGTGCACAACAATGGTGCCCAATACTTCCAGCTATCGGGTTTGATTGTAGGATGAGATTTATGGAAAACCAATGGCACAGTCTTGTAGAGGGCCGTGAGAGGATCAAGTTTGATGTTTGGATCGTGAGTTTTCATTGCGAGATGAGGGAGCTATGGATGATGGAAGATTTGCGCATGGAGGGTGTCTCGTGAAACCCTAGCTGGCTTGAGGTAGGAGACATAATCCCCACCGTTGATTCGTTTTGAAATATTTGACTTGGTCTATCAATCTACGGCCCAGATTCATTCAGCAAATTGGAGGGAATTTTAAAAAACCAAAACGCTGTTGTTTTGATTAGTGGGGGCGCCTGGGCCTATCCCCTTCTATTGGCACCCCCCTGATTCAGCCCATTCAGAAAACCAACTAGGCGCATATACTTTCAGCACCCCCTCCCCTCATTTTAATTGTTTTGAATTTTAATTTCTTTAATATTCTAGCAACTTAAAAAATTCATATAAAATTGATAAATAATGATTTTTTGTTCATTCTTTTTGCTATGTTTAGATAATAATGTGTAGAAAATTATAAAAATAAAAATAGGATTTTATTTTTAATGTAGAATTTTTGGGGATATTTTCCTTTTAATAGTGCATTTAATTTCTTTTGTTTGATATCATGATTTTGTAGAATTTCTTTTAGGGCTTTCCCTTAGGGTTTTTAACTCATTATTTTTTGTGTAATTAGATATTAGATCATAGTTCCCCATGGGATTTATTTCTAGATTTTTAGATTAAAATTTGATTAGTTTAATTAGGGTAGCATTAGGGTATCCTAATTAGGATTTAGGTTGTGCATAGGTGAGGAAATTCATTTTCTTTAGATAGTTTTGTTTTGATTTTTGGGTAGAGGCATATGTAGATGTTATGGATAGATGTTGTAGGCCCTTGTGAATAATTGATAGATTTTTCCCCATTGGTTTAGTATTTTTAGGTATTTTCTGAAGTTGCCTATTGATTTTGTCTGTTCTGTGGTTATCTGTCCATCTCTGGGGTTTTGTGTGGGGAATTGGTTATGGGGTTTGTGTTGTCTTGAAGATCTTGTTGGAGAGCATGATGAAGAGAAGGTTGAAGATCAAGACCCAGAGACCCAGAGCTTGGCTTTTTCCCTGTCTGTGAGGTTTGAGATCCTGAAGTTTGAAGGAAGTTCATGGTACTTTCCTGAGGAAGGCACCATGAATGACCTTCATTCTTTCTTCTCACCTCTTTCTTAAGTATCCAATGATGTTGGAGCCAACTTGTGAGTTTAATTTCTCCTGAGGAGGAATGTAAACTGATCACCTGTTGTTGAGCCACATGGGATACAACTCCTAAGTGGAAGCCTCCTAGTACTTTCTTGAGGAAGGTCCTATGGGTCTATTCACTTAGTTCCATTAGTTTGTCTAGGATTTCTCAAGTACCCAATGATGTTGGAGCCAACTTGTGAGTTTAATTTCTCCTGAGGAGGAATGTAAACTGATCACAGTTGTTGAACCACATAGGATACAATTCCTAAGTGGAAGCCTCCTAGTACTTTCCTGAGGAAGGTCCTATGGGTCTATTCACTTAGTTCCACTAGTTCAGATAGGATTTCCTAAATATCCAGTGATGTTGGAGCCTGCTTGTGAGTTTAATTCCTCCTGAGGAGGAATGTAAACTGATCACAGTGGTTGAGCCACATAGGATATGACTCCTGAGTATACACCTCCTAGTGCTTTCCTGAGGAAGACACTATGAGTCTGCTTACTTAGCTCCCTGTCTTTGGGCGAGCTTGTTCTGAAGCTTGAAGACTGGGATTGATTTCTTTTGGTTAGGTTTTGCTTTAGGGCTTTGCTTAGACTTGATCAGGATTCTGTAGTAGGGTTAGGATTAGAGAATAAATGATTCTTTCTCAAGTGTGTTTTGTTTGCCTGATGGCACTTCATTTCTTTTATCTGATATTGCTTGATAGCATGTTGTTTATTTCAGTATGATTACTGTTATTTCATGACTGGCTTGAGGTTGAGACGAGCTTGTGGAGGCTGAAGCCCCACACACATTTCCTCCCTCACTCGCATTGCATGCATTTTACTGTTTAAAGCTGATGCTTTTGTCTGTTTTGGTGTATCATTGATATGATCCCTTAGGACTTTCACTTCTTCTGATGAGGATTTGATGATAGACTGTTAGGTCGAAACCTATGCATGACAACTTCTAGGAGTTCCCTGTTCAAACCTCAACCATAGGATGAATCCATGGCATGATAACAGTAGGACTTGATAGTCTCCCTCCTAGTTGGGCTTGTTCTCTTCTCATCTCAAAGCAGTTTAAAATACAGTAATCATGAATGATTTCTTTCGTACGCTACGAGCCTTAAGCTATCTGAGGATGGATGTTTAGTATGGTGCCCTTTGGGTGACATGCGACGCATTCACTCTCAGGTCATAGTCTCTAGTGCGGTTGAAATTGCAAAAACAATAAAAAACACTTCTTTTAGGAGATAACCCGTAGTTTCCCGAACTACGTTTGCTCTGATCTTTCATACCAGATGAAAGTACGTAGGCATAGGATGCGATATCCTAGCGAGCAACCTTTCCCCCGTAGTTAGCCGAACTACGTTGACTCTGATTTCTCATTCTCTGATGAGAATACGTAGGCATAAAGCGCGATGCTTTGCCGAGTCATTTTCTTTTCTTTTTTCAGCCAGCCTTGATAGGTAGATAGATTATAACCAACCCGTCCAAGTAAACAAACAAGCGAGGATCCCGTCGAGTACGACGGACGTGAGGGGTGCTAATACCTTCCCCTTGCGTAACCGACTCCCGAACCCAGACAATGGTTGCGACGACCTTGTCTTACCCTTTTTCGTCAGGTTTTTTCCGATCGTTTCCTTTCCCGCTCTGAGGGATAAATAACGAAAGGTGGCGACTCTTCTGTTTTGCCGGCACCTTATTTTCGCGCAAGCGACAGCTGGCGACTCTGCTGGGGACCGAACCCAGAATCTCTGGTTCTCCGGTTCCCTATGAGAGTCAATCCTATCGTTTGTGTGTTTGCTTGTTGGGTTGCGTTTATTTGTCGCATTTTTACTTCCCGCATTTTACTTCTCGCATTTTATTTCCCGCATTTTATTTCCAGTTCGATATGATTATCTGTGCTGCTGTGGGAGAGAGATGTTACTATGAGTGAGAAGCCGGACCTGGGCTTGAGTACACACCTAGATATAGTTGCGGAGAAGTAGTAGACGACCCTGTCTGCTGAGCAGGCACAGTTCCCTACGAAAATCTGCGCTCAGACGAGATTCTTGCAGAGGTGCTCCTTTCCGGTCCTGAGGATCTGAGGGGAGTCCAGACGTGAGGATTGTCGACTCTGGGGACCGATCATTTGGAAGTCAGCTAAGAGAGGCCTCTTCATGACTTGATGATACCACTCCTTCTGGGAATCGTATCATCACTCGTGAAAGTCTGTGACGCTGATGACCGCATAGGATGCCGTACCTTTGTCCGTGGATTAGGTCCATACCTGTGAGTGGGGTTGGGATATTGCAGGAAACTTTGACCTCCAGACTACCTGGTTTTCTTGACAGTGAATCAGTTACGTTGGTATCAGGGTTCTCAGTATCAGATTTGACTGTTCTTGACAGAGCAAGTTTTTTTTCAGAGGATTTTATCATCGGGTGTATGTCTGTTCCCGATAGAGCAGGCTTCGATCAGAGTATTGTCTTCAGAGGTTTTGTCCTGGATGGAGCAGATTCTGAGTGGGGTCTGAAGATCTCATCAGCAGTTGTTGTTTGTTCTTGATAGGGCAGATTTTGAGTGGGGTCTGAAGATCTCATCAGCAGCTGTGTGTTTGTTCTTGATAGAGCAGATTTTTGATTTGGGGTCTGAAGACTTCATCAACAGATATTCCTTGATATTGCATCCGGGGTCTTTATTATCAGGCGCTTATTCCTGTCAGGGCAGGATTTTGATCCTATCAGATGGTTATTCTCAGCAGATCAGATCAGTGGGTTTACACCGGGGTTTCCTTCTCATCAGTGACTGTTGACACCTAATCTCCACAGCAGCCACCTGGATATATTATTACATACCTGCATTTTGCATTAGATTGCATAATCATTCGCATTCCATTGGCGTGTGTCTGTGACAGGTACCGTTCCTCCGATCCCGGATCTCTCGCCTCTTATTGTATTACTACAGCCTCCCTCAGCAAGACTGTTGCGTACGAGCTCTCGGTCCTTGGTGTGTCGAATCTGACTATTGCTGATACTATGTGTGAGATTGCTTTTCCATGGTTGGGCTCAGATTCCCCTCCTTATTATTGTCAGCACTGGTACTACGGCGCCAGGATCGGGGGAAATCTCTCAAGCACACAGACACACGCATACATCTGCATAAAGCATTTTGCATGACATACATTCTGTTGCCTTTCCTAACCTTTAATGTTGACAGGTTTTTCAGGTACTCAGGTTCCAAGCTGCTTTCGATCTCCAGGATTGATCAAAAACTCATCCACCGCTACTCAACTCGCGCTAATCATACAAGGATAATGGACCAGGTACAGTCAGATGTTCAAGAGCTCCGTGAACGGATGGATCGTTTTATGGAGCTGATGCAAGTAGTTGCGAACGGTCAGGACCAGCTTCGCACTTTGGTTCAACCTTTCATCTCCAGGGTTGACAGTAATGGCATACTTCACGGCGGGGCCGTGCCCACTCCTCCTCCAGGGGATACTCCACAGAACGTTGTTCCTGCTGCCGGGGGCAACGGCAGTGCCAACGGCAATCTGATGACTAATCTCGGACTCAATGCGGCAGGCGTCGGCAATGGTAGTTTGGGAGCCAATGTTAACATAGGGCCGGTCAACGGCAATGCTGGTTCAGGAAATCTGGTGGTGCCTCAACCATGGCTGGAGGACCATCAGGATGACATATTCTCTCAGAGAGGTGTAGAGGCAGAGTTGAATGCTGAGGCTCGACTCAGGTTCAAGGCGCTGGAAGACAAGATGAGAGACATAGAAAATCAGAACACATTGGGCGTTGACATGTCCAAACTCGGGTTGATTGCTGACCTTAAAGTACCTCACAAGTTCAAGGTGCCTACCTTTGAGAAGTATAAGGGTACTACCTGCCCCCGAGTCCACCTCCGATCTTATTATAGAAAGATGTCCGCTTATTCTGACGATGAGAAGCTGCTGATGCACTTCTTTCAGGATAGTCTTTCTGGTCCATCGCTCGAATGGTATATGGGTTTGGAGCCCGCTACTGTGCGCACCTGGAAAGATCTTGCAGAAGCGTTTGTTCTCCACTATCAATACAATAGCGACTTGGCTCCCAATCGAGTTCAGCTTCAGAATCTCTCACAGCGAAACAATGAAAGCTTCAAAGAGTACACCCAGCGGTGGCGTGAATTGGCTGCTCGGGTTCAACCACCGATGGTTGAGCGTGAGTTGGTGCAAATGTTCGTGGCTACCCTTCCTGGAATCTATTATGAAAAGCTGGTCAGTGGCATGACTGGAACATTCTCGGCTCTCATCACTCTGGGCGAGCATGTTGAGAACGGTATAAAGATCGGAAAAATTCAGGGCGAATCATCCTCAGTTGGAGGAGGTAGCAAGAAACCCTATACTGGCAAGCGTCGAGAGGGAGATGCCAGTGCCGTCACTAATGCTCGAAGAAAGGGCAAGGGCCCCCAGCCTCAGATTGCTAGCATAAATATCCCAGCTGCCCCGCCGCAGCAGCAGCAGCCTCAGCAGCAGAATCAACAGGGGTATAAAAGATATCAGAATCGGGCTCCTATGGCAAGCCGTCATTTTGATACTCCACCTATGTCGTATGCACAGCTTTTGCAAACATTGCTTCAGCTCCAATTGGTTCAAAAAAGGACGTTGGCTCCCTTAACAGGGGCACAACCACCGGGGTATGATGCCAATGCTACTTGTGAATTCCATACTGGGTCACCTGGCCATACGATTGAGAATTGTAAAGCTTTTAAGCACAAAGTCCAGGACTTGGTGGACGCCAAGGTCATCAATTTTTCTGACAACGTGCCCAACGTCACCAAAAATCCAATGCCTCATCATAAGGGGGGCGGAGTGAATGCTGTTATCACTGAGGAGAGTTTAGACTTGCTGACAGATGTCAAAGATTTGAAAACGCCGTTGAGTTTTGTCAAGGCTAAGTTGCTGAAGAAGGGCTTCTTCCCTGGATGTGGAGAGTTATGTATGGCTTGTGCTACACTTCCTGATGGGTGTGAGCAGCTGATCGAAGGTATCCAAAGTCTGATGTCCGAGGGTATTTTACAGTTCAGCCGGAGCATTGAGAGTGCATCAGGGGAGGTCGTGCTAAAGCAGGCAGATGAAGTTGCTACCATTACTATTCCTCGTCACCCTATTACTATTTCTGCGCCTCGTCCGCCTACTATCACTATCACCAGGGCCGGACCAATCCCATTCGAGAGCACCAATGTCGTTCCATGGCATTATGGCGCCGAAGTATATTGTAATGGTCAGAAGATAGAGCTAGAGCCGTTCGGATCAACTGTGCAGAATCTTACCGAAATCAGTGGTATCACTCGAAGTGGTAGAGTATTTGCGCCAGCAGAGGATGCGACAGAGAAGGTGGTCCGGGCTGACGCTGTGGATAAAGGTAAAGGTAAAGTTGTTGAGGAGGTCCCTGCAGGTGCAGAGAAGGACTTGCTGGTTAAAGATGCTGAAGAGTTCATGCGGCTAATCAAGAAGAGTGACTACAAAATTGTAGATCATCTTCATCAGACTCCGTCGAAGATCTCGATTCTTAACTTGTTGCTGTGTTCTGAGGCGCACCGCAACGCCTTACTGAAAGTATTGAATGCTGCATACGTGCCGCAGGAGATATCAGTAAATCAACTCGAGGAGGTGGTGGCCCATGTTAATGCTGGTAATGGGCTGGGTTTTACAGATCTAGAGCTGACTCCCAAGGGAAGAGATCACAATAACGCCTTGCACGTCTCAATAGAGTGCCGAGGCACGATTATGTCACATGTCCTGGTGGATACAGGTTCCTCGCTTAATGTGCTTCCGAAGAAGGCACTGATGAAGTTGGATACCCGTGGGTTGCTGTGCACGCCCAGTGATCTAGTCGTGAAGGCCTTTGACGGAACCAAGCGCCACGTCTTTGGAGAGTTGACCCTGCCAATTCAAGTTGGTCCAGAGACATTCAATACGGTTTTCTATATCATGGATATCATGCCCGCCTATAGTTGCCTCCTAGGTCGGCCATGGATCCATTCTGCTGGTGCCGTGACGTCCACGCTGCATCAGAAGCTTAAATATGCTGTTGGGGGGAGCATAGTGACCGTCTGTGGTGAAGAGGACATCATGGTGAGCCACCTGTCGTCCTTTAAATACGTTGAAATGGATGGCGAGATCCATGAGACTCTCTGTCAAGCTTTTGAAACCGTCAAGGTGAAGGAGGTAGCTCCCGTTGTCGCAGAGAAGCAAGAGTTGAACCTCTCCTCGTTTAAGGAAGCTCGGGCCGCTGTCAAAGCCGGTTCCGCCCCAGGCTGGGGGCATGTCTTGGATATACCAATCAAGCAGGATAAGTTTGGATTGGGGTATTCTCCTGGAGCTGAAGCTTCATCTTCTTCTGGCAGCTCGTCTCGTGGGAAAGGGCCGATCCTATTCACCAAGGGGGGAGTAATTTTCGAGAGCATCAACGCTGCATCCGAGGACAGCGGGGATAGTGATTGCGATCTTGACGCCTGGATTCAACCGAGCAAGCCGGGCGAGCGCCTCCACAATTGAACCATCAAGGAGATTATCAAGCTGACAAGTGAAGAGATCCACGTAACAGACGACATCGACTCTGGACCCTCTACGGCTCACTACGACTTTGATTGCCCGATCTATCAAGCCGAGGATGAGATTGATGAAGACGAGGACCTTCGGGAAGAATTGGCCCGCTTGTTGAGACAAGAGGAGAAGGTTATTCTGCCTCACGAAGAGGATATTGAGATTGTAAATCTGGGTTCTGAGGAGCTCGCCAGAAATGTCAGAGTAGGGGCTGCGCTGCAGAATGATGTCAAGCATAGACTGGTCGAGATGCTTCGAGAGTATAGTGACGTCTTTGCTTGGTCATATGAGGATATGCCCGGACTTGACACTGATATCGTGGTTCATCGCTTGCCGTTGCGAGAAGATTGCCCTCCAGTCAAGCAGAAGCTTAGGAGGACGAGACCAGACATGGCTGTAAAAATCAAAGAAGAGATCCAGAAGCAGTTGGACGCAGGATTTCTAGCCGTTACCACTTACCCTCCGTGGGTCGCCAACATAGTGCCTGTACCGAAGAAGGACGGTAAGGTACGTATGTGCGTAGATTATCGGGATTTGAATAGGGCGAGCCCTAAGGATGATTTCCCGTTGCCTCATATCGATGTGTTGGTCGACAATACAGCCCAGTTTTCCGTGTTTTCGTTCATGGATGGCTTCTCCGGTTACAATCAGATTAGGATGGCGCCGGAGGACATGGAGAAAACAACGTTCATCACCCCCTGGGGAACATTCTGCTACAAGGTAATGCCCTTCGGTCTGAAGAACGCAGGGGCCACTTACCAGCGAGCAATGGTAACTTTGTTTCATGATATGATTCATCATGAGATCGAGGTCTATGTTGATGACATGATTGCAAAGTCCCAAACGGAGGAAGAGCATCTGGTCAATTTGTTGAAGCTGTTTGAAAGGCTTAGGAAGTTCAGGCTGAGGCTGAATCCTAACAAGTGCACTTTCGGAGTGCGGTCCGGAAAGTTATTGGGGTTTATCGTTAGTGAACGAGGTATTGAAGTTGATCCTGCGAAAATAAAATCTATCCAAGAAATGCCAGCGCCGAAAACAGAAAAAGAAGTTCGTGGTTTCTTGGGCCGAATAAACTACATTGCAAGGTTTATCTCTCAGCTCACGGCCACCTGTGAACCGATGTTCAAGCTTTTAAAGAAAAATCAGGCGACTACTTGGAATGAGGATTGCCAGAAGGCATTCGATAAGATAAAGCAGTATCTTCAAGAACCTCCAATCTTGATACCCCCAGTGGCTGGACGGCCATTAATCATGTACCTGACGGTTCTAGAGAATAGTATGGGGTGTGTTCTCGGTCAGCACGACGAGACGGGCAGAAAAGAGCATGCCATTTATTATTTGAGTAAAAAGTTCACTGAGTGTGAATCTCGATACTCGATGTTGGAGAAGACGTGTTGTGCATTAGCTTGGGCCGCCAAACGTCTACGACAGTATATGCTCAATCACACCACTATGCTAATTTCGAAGACGGATCCGATCAAGTACGTCTTCGAGAAGCAGGCTCTTTCGGGCAGGATTGCCAGATGGCAGATGGTGTTAACGGAATATGACATTCAATACGTCTCTCAGAAAGCCATTAAGGGAAGCGTATTGTCTGACTACCTTGCCGAACAGCCAATCGAAGACTACCAGCCGATGAAGTTCGAATTCCCTGACGAGTACATTATGTTTCTCAAAGCGAAGGATTGCGATGAGCCATTGCCCGATGAGGGGCCAGATAGGAAGTCTCAGTGGAAGTTGATATTAGACGGAGCGGTTAATTCCTATGGAAGTGGTATCGGGGATATCATCACGACTCCTCACGGATCCCACATCCCGTTTACAGCAAGACTGACGTTCTCAGTTACCAACAATGAAGCCGAGTATGAAGCATGTATTATGGGTCTAGAAGAGGCAATTGATTTGAGAATCAAGAATCTAGACATATATGGTGACTCAGCGCTTGTAATCAATCAGATTAAAGGGGAGTGGGAAACTCGTCAAGCGAACTTAGTGCCGTACATGAATTATGCCAGGAGGCTGCTTCCGTTCTTCGATCGGGTGGAACTTCATCATGTACCCCGGGCTGAAAATCAAATGGCTGATGCCTTAGCCACGTTGGCTTCGATGTATAAGGTCAATCTTTGGAATGAAGCTCCAAGCATTGTACTCTCGCGTCTTGATAGACCAGCGTTTGTGTTCGCAATCGACGATGCCACTGACGGCAAGCCATGGTTCCACGACATCCAGACCTTCCTTATGACTAAGGAGTATCCTGCGGGTGCGTCAACCTAGGATAAGAAGACCCTAAGGAGGCTATCTGGAAACTTTTATCTCAATCCTGATGGAGTGCTGTATAAGAGAAACCACGATCTCGTGCTACTCAGATGTGTAGATGAGAAAGAAGCGAGTATGCTCATGGAAGAAGTCCATGAGGGCACATTTGGTACGCACGCCGGCGGGCACGCCATGACGAAAAAGATCCTGAGAGCAGGGTATTACTGGCTGACTATGGAGTCGGATTGCTTCAGATTCGCGAAGAAATGTCACAAATGCCAGATTTATGCTGATAAAGTTCATGTGCCGCCGTGCCCATTGAATGTCATGTCCTCCCCTTGGCCGTTCTCCATGTGGGGCATCGACATGATAGGAAAGGTCGAGCCCACTGCGTCTAATGGTCATCGCTTTATTCTGGTAGCTATCGACTACTTCACCAAATGGGTGGAGGCAGCCTCGTACGCTAATGTGACCAAGCAGGTGGTAGCTAAATTCATAAAGAGGGACATCATCTGTCGCTATGGAATTCCCGAGCGGATCATTACTGATAATGGTTCGAATTTGAATAATAAGATGATGAAGGAGCTGTTCCAGAGCTTCAAGATTGAACACCACAACTCATCTCCTTACCGGCCGAAGATGAATGACGCTGTTGAAGTGGCCAATAAGAACATCAAGAAGATTGTTCAGAAGATGGTTGTGACGTACAAAGATTGGCACGAGATGCTGTCGTTTGCCTTGCACGGTTATCGTACGACGGTGCGTACGTCGACCGGGGCAACTCCTTTCTCCTTGGTGTACGGTATGGAAGCTGTCCTACCGTTAGAAGTGGAGATTCCTTCTTTGCGAGTTTTGGTTGATGTAAAACTCGACGAGGCAGAATGGATCACGAATCGTTTGAACCAACTCAGCTTGATGGACGAGAAGAGGTTAGCATCGATTGCATTTGGTCGTCTGTACCAAAGCCGAATGAAGAAAGCTTATGATAAGAAGGTGCGTCCTAGAAGCTTTCAGACGGGTGATCTCGTCCTGAAGAAAATTCTTCCGCCACACTCCGATCACCGGGGCAAGTGGACTCCGAATTACGAAGGGCCGTATGTCGTCAGCAAGGTCTTCTCAGGAGGAGCTTTGTTGTTATCCATGATGGATGGTGAAGATTTTGCATCCCCGGTGAACGCGGACGCAGTTAAAAAATACTTTGCTTGAAAGAGACCCGTTGGACAAAAAAGAAAGAGTCCAGGCAAAAAAGGGGCATCCTGGCGAACCAAAAACAGAATAAAAGATTCGGGCAAAAATTAGGGATATACTGAAAAATGTACACCCGCGAAGTCGAAAACCTACACTGGACGGCTTCGGCAAAAAAGGGTATCCCGGTGAACTGAAAACCCGTAAAGGGCGGTTCACGCAAAAGTTAGGGATTTGAATAAGCAAATGACTGCGTTCCGCGTATGGACTTTCATTGTTTAGTGGTTTGGAAGACCTGAGGGCCGTTTATCTGAATCAATCTCTTCCGAAGCTGAAGCGTCGGAAAAGTATCGAAGTCGAGTGGGTCTTAGAGGGATCAACTCATGGTGTTCGTCTACGCCTCGTTGCCAACATTTGTATATACTGATGTATATTTATATTTTATTTTTGCGCGGCTTCCTCATTCCAGGAGCTTGCCTCTGTTGTAAAACATTTTTGCCCATTCAGGGGTTCACCATCAATAAAATGCACATTATTCAGCAGTTCCGCTTGTCTGTTTAGCATTTTTCTGTTTTGTTTGCGAACGAAAACGCCGGTGTTTTTTAATAAAATGCGCATACATAAACTTGCGGGCCTAGGCCCATTGATTGTTGAAACAATTAATTAACTGAATATTGTCACGAGATAATAACCTGGATAGGCCCCTTGGAGGAGGGTATCTTGTCTGTTTGTTTGTGTTGTTGCAGGTATAACACCTTCCAGAAGATGTGTCGTGCGCATCCCCGAAGCGGGGCGAGTCCTCCTTCTCCAGCAGAGTTCAGTAGTCTCTCCTCCGCAGAATCTGAACGCAAATGGTGAGCATTGATATGTCTTCCCCAGGCAGAGGTGATTCTCTTCCCCAAGCAGACGCATCCTGAGGGAGCGTCACCTCATCAGCTGAGCCAAGCACCGAAGAATGATGGCATCTTTCCCCAGCACCGGGTCACAAGTGTAGATTTCATAGAAGTGTTCGGGTGCCGAGGCTCGTGTTTTCCCCAATAAAGTCGCCGAAGCAGGTGTCTCCCCCAGCACCGGGTCACAAGTGCAGGTTTCGCAGGAAGCTATTCTCATGCCAAATTATGCAGTTACTGATGGTGCCAGACTGAAGTCTCCAGCGGAATTGAGATTCCCCACTAGAGTTATATTCTCTCCTGAAGTTGGATGATTCCCTCTTCCCCCAGTAGAGTGTTGGAACAGCTGATGTTGTATTCCCTTGCAGAGTTGTACTCTCCCCGAAGTCAAGTGATTCTTTCTTCCCCAGTGGAATCGAATTCCTCATCAGAGTCGTACTCTCCAGTGAAGTAGAATGATTTCTCTCCCCGGCTGAGTCCGCAGAAAAGCAGAATCCTTGGAAGTTGATCAGATCATGATCAATTTTCCCCAGCAGAGTGTGGGACAGCTAATGCTGTGTTTCCCCAGAGTCGCACTCTCTCCAGCGAAGCAGAATGATTTCTCCTTCCCCAGCCGAGTGTGCAGATGCCCGAGAGAGCCGAGTCCTTGGAAGTTGATCAGATCATGATTGGTTTTTCCCCAGTGGAGTGTGGAGCAGCTGAAGTTGTCTCCCCACAGAATGGTTATCCCCAGAAGAGTAGCCGAGAAGGCCGCGCAGCTCACTCCCGCGATTGACATTGTTTTCCTTCAGCAGGTTCGGGTTCTCGTAGAGCCTCGTCCCCTGCAGAAATCAGCTGGAGTTGTTTCCCCTGCAGCAGTCCGCGGAAGATCGATTCCCCAGGCAGAGTCCGATTGATATTGGCGTGTCCACGTTCTCCTCAGCAGGATGATTCCTCTACCTGAGTAGTGCTTTCTCGACAGGAGAATTTCCCCCTCGGCATTTATTTTGCTGACGGGATCGCATCATTGTGCATGACCGCATAGCATTTAACGCTGCATAGCATTTAACGTTGCATAGCATTGTGCATGATTGCACAGCATTTAGCATAAACGCATATCATTCCCACCGTGTGGGGCATAGCGCAGAAGCATATGCATCATAAACATGATCTAGGTCATTATCATCCTTGTTTTACAGGTGTTCCACCAAGAGACTAGTTGCTCAGGACGATTCCTGACATTCTCTCCAACAAGGTCGATTTCTTGAGATGATTCCCAAGACCCCGGTGTAATCCCCCACAGTCGCTTGGCTCAAGATGATTTTGAGATCCCCAGCAAAGTCTTCAGTTCGAGATGATCCTCGAATTCCTCAGCAGGGCCGGTTTGCTTAAGATGATTCTTAAGACCTCAGTACAACTTCCCGAGTTGTTTGTTCAGGATAATCCTTGAGCTCCCCAATAGCGTCCCCAGCAAGAGTTGCCCAGGAAGATTCCCGGAATACCTAGCAGAATGAAGTATCCAGAAAGGTTATCAGTTCAGGATGATTCTTGAAGGTGCCCGACGGAGTTGTTTGTTCAAGATGATTCTTGAAGTCCATAGCAGCGTGATATGTCGGCTCCAACAACGATGTCTAATCTGAAGATGGATTTTGTAAACGCCTGAAGACGGTATCAAAGGTTTCCTGTGAGCTCAGATGTCCTTGTTGATGAATCAACGTGTGGCTGAAGACAAGGTTCCAAAGTTTGTAGATATAACAAGATGATCCGTGTTGGTCTGAAGACCAAGTCAGTTGTCCTGAGGTGATGATTGATCGCGATCAAGTGAATAGTGTTTCTTCTGACTGAAGTCGAAGATGTTTCTCCAGCTGAAGCGGAGTTTTGCCTGAAGGCAAAGTGTTTGAATCCCCGTAGAGTCATGAATGGCTCAGGATACCATTTCTCTGACTGAAGTCACAGATTTCCTAAGCTGAAGCGAAGGTGCCTAAGGGCAAGGTTATCCCCAAGGTCAGGAATGACCTAGGATTCATTTTTTCGGACTGAAGGCCGAAGTATATCCCTGACTGAAGTCACGGATGCTCTATAGCAGAGGTGGAGTTGCCTGAAGGCAGATCCATGTACCCTTGAAGGCCAAGGACCATTTCTTTAGACTGAAGTCGAAGATACCTCCTACAGAGTTACCGACGGGCAAAGTTTACATCCTTGAAGGCCAAGGATGTTGTTTCTAGCTGAAGCTGGAATAGCCGACGGGCAGGGTTTCATCTTTCTTCAGGAGAACTTGAAGATTATCCAGCGGATCTGGAGTGGCCAGGGGCCAAGGTTTCGTCTATCTGCAGAATTACTTGAATATTTTTTCCAGCGGATCTGGAGTGGCCAGGGGCCAGGGTTTCATATATCTTTAATGTTGAAGTTCTACGGCGGGCAGTGTGCAGCAGTATTCCAATGTTCGTCATGGTTCTGAGGGTGAACCCCAGATCAGAATGTGCTCGGTTAAGTCTCTCATTCCCAGCAGAGTAGTCTCAAATACGCAAGTATACCTTTTGTTCCATTCACCAGGGGTGAACCCCAGGTCAGAGTTGTTCAGGGTTGCATTTTGTCCAGCGGTGAGGTTGGATGTTTGTTCGACGGCGAGGTTGAACGTTTGGATTTGACGGCGAGGTCAGATCATCAGTTGTCCGGCGGCGAGGTTGGATGTTTGTTCGACGGCGAGGTTGAACGTTTGGATTTGACGGCGAGGTTAGATCATCATTTGTCCGGCGGCGAGGTTGGATGTTTGTTCGACGGCGAGGTTGAACGTTTGGATTTGACGGCGAGGTCAGATCGTCATTTGTCCGGCGGCGAGGTTGGATGTTTGTTCGACGGCGAGGTTGAACGTTTGGATTTGACGGCGAGGTCAGATCGTCATTTGTCCGGCGGCGAGGTTGGATGTTTGTTCGACGGCGAGGTTGAACGTTTGGATTTGACGGCGAGGTCAGATCATCATTTGTCCAGCGGCGAGGTTGGATGTTTGTTCGACGGTGAGGTTGAACGTTTGGATTTGACGGCGAGGTTAAATCATCATTTGTCCAGCGGCGAGGTTGGATGTTTGTTCGACGGCGAGGTGGAACGGTTGGATCTGACGGCGAGGTCAGATTATGTTTGTTCGACGGCGAGGTTGGATATTTGTTTGACGGCGAGGTCAGACTCTTTAAATCCCAAGCAGAGATGATGTTTGTTTCCGACGGCGATGTCAGATTCAGTTTTCCAGCGGCGATGTTGGGCATGTCAAGGTAATCCAGTCTTCTGACGGCGATGTCAGGTGATGCAGATCCTTTTGTTTCTCCAGCGGCGATGCGGGGTATTCTGTCAGATTTGGTTCCCCAACGGCGATGCGGGGTATGTGGATTGTCCGACGGCGATGCCAGATGTATTTTCTCCAGCGGCGATGCGGGGTATTCTGTCAGATGCAGTTCTCCAGCGGCGATGCGGGGTACTTTGTTCAGAGATGTATTTTCTCCAGCGGCGATGTTGGGTATTTTGGTGATTCAGGTTTAGGTCTCCGGCGGCGATGTTGGGCGCTTGTTTCCCCGAGTTATGGTTGTTCTTGACGGCGATGTCAGATGATTTGGTGTTCCAGCGGCGATGTTGGGCGTTCCTCAGAATCTTGTTTGACGATAATGTCAGGTGGTTTAGTCTTCCAGCGGCGATGTTGGGTGATGTGGTTATCTGAAGGCAATATCAGAAGAATTTAATGTGGATAACTGACAGCGATGTCAGACCAGTATCTCTCCAGCTAGCCGCCGTGCAGCTAGCATTGCAATATTCGAAGATTTGTTCCCCGCAGAGTACCGTGTGCTCGCGCAGTTGGCAAATTTTCGGGTTTACCGATATTCAATCGTCTCGCACCTTGATTGGTTGAGGGCCGTGCGCTCCTCACCCAGTCAGGTTCAAGCCGTTTGAATAGGGGCAGCTGTTGCACCCCAAAATTTGACCAACAATTATTTATTCATTGAGTGTTTGAAAGTTGATACCTTCATCAGAAAGTTTAAGAGATCCTCAGAAGAGTGGATTGAAACCAGGATTGTGTGCTTCATAGCTTGAGAGTTGTGGGTGCTCCTCAGATGATTCTGAGACTTTGAGAATGAACTTGATGTTTTGAGAAAGCCTATGAGATGTCTTGATAGCCATCATGAAGTCCAGAGAAGTCATTGTGCAAGGATTCAGAAGATTCAGCCATGAATGGTAGAATTAGGGTTTTGACTGGGTCAACCCTAGGATAACTGAAGATTTGGAGAAGATTGAGACCCAATCCAAGGGCCATGAGATCATGGAATGATGCATAGAGATGGTATAAAGGTGATTCCTAGACCAACTCATCTTGATTGAGGGGTTTGAGAAATTTCAAGTCAGGGTTTCCAAGGATTGTCAGTGAAAAAACCCTAATTTGATCCCTATCTTCCAGACAGTTTTAGCTCTAGATGTGATTGATATCTCATCTTCCCCACAACATGAATGTTGTATATCTTGTTCTTAGCTTTAATTTGAGTGGTGGAAGTCCTTGATAGGAGTTACAGAGCTCAAGTTATGGTTTTGACAAATTACAGGTCAGTAGAGGTGTGTGAATCTGGGTCCTTGAGAGTCACCCAACTTGCAGACAACTTTTGACCTAGTAGGATGATTCCTATGATCTCTTGGTCAACATTAATGTTGGAGGGCATCTTCTTAGATTTAATTTGAGTGGTAGAAGTCCTTGATAGGATTTGTAGAACTCAACTTATGGTTTGAACAAGACAGGGGTATTTTGGTCATTTGTCAGTTATAGGTCATTTTTAGCAAAGGCCGTATCTCCTATTTCCAAGCCTCAAATGGGAAAACTCAAAACATGAAAGTTGTTCAAAATGTGATTTTAAGTCTAGAAAGAATGTAATGAATTGTTGGAAAAGCTCATAGCATGGATCTGCATGATTGGTCAAAAATGAACTAAAAATGGCTTATAAGTTTAAAAAGTTGAATTTGAAAATTGGTTTGGAAGATCCATGAATCCAAAATAGGTCATCCAATATATCATTTTGATTGGAAACATCATTTTGAGAACATTGGTTTAAATAGAATTTTGATTTGAGGCTTTAAAATGGGTGATGCTTTGTTAATTTGAAACTTGCATTATAAGTCTTCTTTGGAAATTTCAACACAAGGCAAGGAAAAGCATTGTATTTGCTCATATCTCTCCAATATCTCTTATGATGACATTTTAAGGTCATTTTGCAAGACTTAATGCATGGTGCATGAGATTTTCAAGTTGTCATCACATGATATTTTCAACACTTTCTAGATCATTCTAGAGGATTCTAGGGCCTTCCATGGATCATTATTTAAAGAGTGCATGAGAGTGAATCAAGAGGTTGGTGAATATTGAAGAATTGAGTGGAGAATAGAGAGATTCGAGCTAGGGTTTCAAGGTGCTCCATTATTGCATTTCAAGATCAAAGTCATTGTTGCAAGCTTCCTCATCCAAGAATTGTGCAAACAGAAAGTTTATCTTCATTGGAGGATCATTGTGGGAGGGAATCAAGCCTTGAATCATGCTCAAACATCACACACCATAGCTCTTTGACAGGTCCTTTCTCTTCTCTTTTTCACCATATTTATGCATAGATAGAACTTGTTTTAGGTTTAGAATGGTTAGGCTAAGTTAGAGGATGAAATCTTGAGAGTTTAAGGGCATTACATGAAGGTTCGATCCATGGCAGTTTCACTTTCTTGATCTATAACTCACGGATTAGGGCATTGCAATACTAGATATTATGTTTAGGATGATCACCATAAGGAGTAGAACGCATTAGTATAAGTTTGATCAAGCTTTATGAACATGCATGTCAGTGCACAACAATGGTGCCCAATACTTCCAGCTATCGGGTTTGATTGTAGGATGAGATTTATGGAAAACCAATGGCACAGTCTTGTAGAGGGCCGTGAGAGGATCAAGTTTGATGTTTGGATCGTGAGTTTTCATTGCGAGATGAGGGAGCTATGGATGATGGAAGATTTGCGCATGGAGGGTGTCTCGTGAAACCCTAGCT
The DNA here is from genome assembly GCA_963859935.3 of Lathyrus sativus. Lineage (NCBI taxonomy): Eukaryota > Viridiplantae > Streptophyta > Magnoliopsida > Fabales > Fabaceae > Lathyrus > Lathyrus sativus. The sequence continues at coordinate 22,580,868 of OZ012736.1, forward strand.
GGCTTGAGGTAGGAGACATAATCCCCACCGTTGATTCGTTTTGAAATATTTGACTTGGTCTATCAATCTACGGCCCAGATTCATTCAGCAAATTGGAGGGAATTTTAAAAAACCAAAACGCTGTCGTTTTGATTAGTGGGGGCGCCTGGGCCTATCCCCTTCTATTGGCACCCCCCTGATTCAGCCCATTCAGAAAACCAACTAGGCGCATATACTTTCAGCACCCCCTCCCCTCATTTTAATTGTTTTGAATTTTAATTTCTTTAATATTCTAGCAACTTAAAAAATTCATATAAAATTGATAAATAATGATTTTTTGTTCATTCTTTTTGCTATGTTTAGATAATAATGTGTAGAAAATTATAAAAATAAAAATAGGATTTTATTTTTAATGTAGAATTTTTGGGGATATTTTCCTTTTAATAGTGCATTTAATTTCTTTTGTTTGATATCATGATTTTGTAGAATTTCTTTTAGGGCTTTCCCTTAGGGTTTTTAACTCATTCTTTTTTGTGTAATTAGATATTAGATCATAGTTCCCCATAGGATTTATTTCTAGATTTTTAGATTAAAATTTGATTAGTTTAATTAGGGTAGCATTAGGGTATCCTAATTAGGATTTAGGTTGTGCATAGGTGAGGAAATTCATTTTCTTTAGATAGTTTTGTTTTGATTTTTGGGTAGAGGCATATGTAGATGTTATGGATAGATGTTGTAGGCCCTTGTGAATAATTGGTAGATTTTTCCCCATTGGTTTAGTATTTTTAGGTATTTTCTGAAGTTGCCTATTGATTTTGTCTGTTCTGTGGTTATCTGTCCATCTCTGGGGTTTTGTGTGGGGAATTGGTTATGGGGTTTGTGTTGTCTTGAAGATCTTGTTGGAGAGCATGATGAAGAGAAGGTTGAAGATCAAGACCCAGAGACCCAGAGCTTGGCTTTTTCCCTGTCTGTGAGGTTTGAGATCCTGAAGTTTGAAGGAAGTTCATGGTACTTTCCTGAGGAAGGCACCATGAATGACCTTCATTCTTTCTTCTCACCTCTTTCTTAAGTATCCAATGATGTTGGAGCCAACTTGTGAGTTTAATTTCTCCTGAGGAGGAATGTAAACTGATCACCTGTTGTTGAGCCACATGGGATACAACTCCTAAGTGGAAGCCTCCTAGTACTTTCCTGAGGAAGGTCCTATGGGTCTATTCAATTAGTTCCATTAGTTTGTCTAGGATTTCTCAAGTACCCAATGATGTTGGAGCAAACTTGTGAGTTTAATTTCTCCTGAGGAGGAATGTAAACTGATCACAGTTGTTGAACCACATAGGATACAATTCCTAAGTGGAAGCCTCCTAGTACTTTCCTGAGGAAGGTCCTATGGGTCTATTCACTTAGTTCCACTAGTTCAGATAGGATTTCCTAAATATCCAGTGATGTTGGAGCCTGCTTGTGAGTTTAATTCCTCCTGAGGAGGAATGTAAACTGATCACAGTGGTTGAGCCACATAGGATATGACTCCTGAGTATACACCTCCTAGTGCTTTCCTGAGGAAGACACTATGAGTCTGCTTACTTAGCTCCCTGTCTTTGGGCGAGCTTGTTCTGAAGCTTGAAGACTGGGATTGATTTCTTTTGGTTAGGTTTTGCTTTAGGGCTTTGCTTAGACTTGATCAGGATTCTGTAGTAGGGTTAGGATTAGAGAATAGATGATTCTTTCTCAAGTGTGTTTTGTTTGCCTGATGGCACTTCATTTCTTTTATCTGATATTGCTTGATAGCATGTTGTTTATTTCAGTATGATTACTGTTATTTCATGACTGGCTTGAGGTTGAGACGAGCTTGTGGAGGCTGAAGCCCCACACACATTTCCTCCCTCACTCGCATTGCATGCATTTTACTGTTTAAAGCTGATGCTTTTGTCTGTTTTGGTGTATCATTGATATGATCCCTTAGGACTCTCACTTCTTCTGATGAGGATTTGATGATAGACTGTTAGGTCGAAACCTATGCATGACAACTTCTAGGAGTTCCCTGTTCAAACCTCAACCATAGGATGAATCCATGGCATGATAACAGTAGGACTTGATAGTCTCCCTCCTAGTTGGGCCTGTTCTCTTCTCATCTCAAAGCAGTTTAAAATACAGTAATCATGAATGATTTCTTTCGTACGCTACGAGCCTTAAGCTATCTGAGGATGGATGTTTAGTATGGTGCCCTTTGGGTGACATGCGACGCATTCACTCTCAGGTCATAGTCTCTAGTGCGGTTGAAATCGCAAAAACAATAAAAAACACTTCTTTTAGGAGATAACCCGTAGTTTCCCGAACTACGTTTGCTCTGATCTTTCATACCAGATGAAAGTACGTAGGCATAGGATGCGATATCCTAGCGAGCAACCTTTCCCCCGTAGTTAGCCGAACTACGTTGACTCTGATTTCTCATTCTCTGATGAGAATACGTAGGCATAAAGCGCGATGCTTTGCCGAGTCATTTTCTTTTCTTTTTTCAGCCAGCCTTGATAGGTAGATAGATTATAACCAACCCGTCCAAGTAAACAAACAAGCGAGGATCCCGTCGAGTACGACGGACGTGAGGGGTGCTAATACCTTCCCCTTGCGTAACCGACTCCCGAACCCAGACAATGGTTGCGACGACCTTGTCTTACCCTTTTTCGTCAGGTTTTTTCCGATCGTTTCCTTTCCCGCTCTGAGGGATAAATAACGAAAGGTGGTGACTCTTCTGTTTTGCCGGCACCTTATTTTCGCGCAAGCGACACTAAGGATAAATGAAGTTAAACTCAATCAGCTGAAAAAAATCGGAGAATGTTAATAGGATTAGACAGAAAAAAAGCGGATAATGAGATAGTGAAGAGAAAGCTGCTAATTTGATATTGTTTTATTTCTTAAAAAAAAATTTCGGTTTTAACTTTGAAAAAAAAATGATTTTTGTCTTAATTAAAAAGAAAGAATTTTTGTTTTAAATTTAAAAAAGGTTTAATTTTACTATATAAAAAAAAGAGTTTAATTGTCAAATGTTCAAAAAGTGTCTTAGTTTTAATTTGAAAAATGTTTTAGTTTTAATTTTAAAAGATTCAATTTTAATTTTTTTAAAAAAAGAAGTTTTAGTTTTAATAAAAGAGAGGTTTAGTTTAATTTTAATCTTAGTTTTAAAAAAGATTTAGTTTTTAAAAAAAAAGAATTTAATTCTAATTTAAAAAAATTGTTCTAGCCTAAATATTAAAAAAAGGTTTAGTGTTAAAAAAAAGAGTTGATTAGCAAAAGTTTAATTTAAAAAGATTAGTATTAATTTTCAAAAATGTTAATTTTTTGTTTAAAAGAAAAAAAAAGTTAATTAACTTACGCTAATTAGAAAACAGTCTAAAAGAAGTTTGTCTTTTACTAAAAAACTGTTTTTGAATTTTTGTTTTATTCTAAAGAAGAGAACAGTGAAAGTTAATAAAAATATGTTTTTAATTAATAGCTATTCTCTTAATTATCTAAATAATTACTTACTAAACTCAGAATTTTAAAACGCTTCTCAATTTTAAAAGTTTTCTAATTATGAGTTAATGAAACATGATTAACTAAAGTTGTAACCTATTTACAAAACTAAACCCACTTAATTTTTTAACTATTAATAATAATTAAAGAAATTTAAAACAGAAAAAGAAAAGAAAATAGCAAAAATAAAAAAAAGAATGAAAAAAGAGACACGGAGATAAAAAGGAGAGGCAGTTGTCCGCTGATGGAACCGTGGAAATGGCTTCAACTCCTTCTTTTCTTGAGGCATGTCTCAATCTTCTTCCTGAAACATAAATCACCAAACAAAAACCATGAGATTTCATAAACCCATACCTTTCGGCCGATTGGCGGTGATGAAATTTGATGGATGTATTGATGCTCGTCCTCTGGCGATGATGAAACTATCTTCTCTCTTCTGATAAATCGTGAGAACGGCCGCCGTTTTTCTCTTTTGTCTCCTTCCCCTTTTTCTCAAATATAACTTATGTTTATATAGGTATCAAATTAGGGTTAACTCTAACCTAATGCCCATCTTAAAGCCCAACTTAAATTAATATTAGTTATAATTACAAAATTTAAATAAATAAAATTAAAATTAAAATTACTAATTCTATTTATTCATTTATTATTTTTATAAAGAATTCTTATTATTTCTAATAAAAATCCTTTATTTTTTCTTAAAACATTAATATTATTATTATTTTATTTTTTTGATATGCAAATAATAATAAAAATTAAAACTTAGCATAAAAATGTATAGAATGAAAATAATATTAAAGAAAAATGAAATTAATTTAAAATGAAAAATAGAAATGAAATGAAATTATTTAAAAATGAAATGAGACTAAAATTAAAAATGAAATAGAAAAGAAATTGAATTTTCTTTAAACAATGAGACAATGATTGATTTAAAAATGCAATGAAATTAATTTAAAAAATAAAATATGATGAATGAAATATGAACCAAAAAAACGTGTCACATGATATTTTCTTGTAAAAATCAAACAACTACACAAACTTGTTAGTGACTGGTTAAATGCAAAAATGCAACAGAATGCGAGATGATTCGACTAATCTTAGGGCAAAATTTGGGGTATTACAGATGGTCTTTATGCTCTTCTGCAGTTTTACAATCCACGGCTGAGGTGTTTTGTTTTCCCTGACTATATCCTAGCGCCTGCCTTGGAGGAGTATTCTATGAAGTTAGGCTTGCCCATTCTTAATCAGATGTAATTCTTCCATACTGACGCTAAGCCTGATCTGGCTAAGCTAGCTACTGTATTACATGTGGATGCTTCAGAGCTAGAGGGGAATTTGACTAAGTGGAATGGAGTGTCTAACTTTCCTTTGGCTTTCTTGGTTGATAAGGCTCGACAGTTCGCTAAGGATGGTTGTTGGATTGTATTTTGCGCTATTCTCGCTCTTTGTATCTATGGCATTATATTGTTTCCAAATCTCCCTAACTTTGTGGATTTAGATGCATTTCATATTCTGGCTTCAGGAAACCTAGTGCCTACTCTTCTTAGAGATGTTTATCATTCTGTTCATTACAAGAATGAGAATCGAAGGGGAAAGAATGTAGCTTGTTGTGTTCCTTTGTTATACAGATGGTTTGCTAGTCATATGGCCAAGGCAGGCCCGTTTGTTGCTACTGTTGGTACTTCAGAGTGGTCGGAGAGGTTGATGGGTCTATCTGCAGAGAATATTACTTGGTTTGACCGAGATATGCTTGGTACAGAGGTTATTTACATTTGTAGTGGATTTCCTAACGTCCCTTTGGTCGGAAGGAAATGAGGCATCAACTATAACCCGTCTTTGTTGGTTAGGCAGTTTGGATACGCGCTGAGGGATCCTCCAAAGGAAGAGGAGATACATGAATCTCTGTATCTCACCGGATTGTTAGAGGGTGAAACTTTAGGCAGACTTGAGCATGCTTGGAACAACATTCACAGGAAAGTGAAAGCCTTATTGGGGAAGAGTAATAGTCGAGCATATCACCCTTACCTGACTTAGATTCATGATAGAGTTGTGAAGTGTCTGATGCCGTTTCTTTCAGTTGCACCTTTGTATCCTCTCATGATTGAGGAACCCATCACCGTAGACATTCAGAAGTACAATCAGTTATTGTTTGAGAATGAAGAGTTGAGAAAAGATAATGAGGAGTTGGATAAAGAAATCGTTCAGCTTCAAAGTGAGAAGATTGAGGCTGTTCATTCCTTCAAGAAACAAACTGAGCTTGTAAACAAATTGGGTACGGATCTAACCAAAGAGACCAATTCTCGGGAGCGTTTGGGTTTGGATTTCAAGGCTGTTAATAGTGTTCTTGCCTCCAAGAAGGAAGAGTTGGATAGAGCTTACTTAAAGATTTCTAAGTTTAATAACCAGTGGAATGCTAGACTCACCAACAATAAAGAGCGCGAAGGCAAGTTGAAGCTACATATCAGCAAGTTGAAGATACAGCTCAATGCCAAAGACGAGAAGATTGCAGTAGAGGCATCACTCAGACGGGATAGTGAATATATACTGAACGAAGTTATTGCAAACTTGAAGGATTGCAGGTTGAGAGCTGATTCCAAGAGGTGCAGGCTTGAGGCGTGCTTTGGGGAAGGGGCCTTTGAAGACCACGTTGAGAGTCTACAATGCACTATTAGCCAGCAAGAGTTACTTATTTAGGGACTACTTGCCAGACCAGATCATCCTGAGACGCAGGAGTTGCTAGAGGACTTCCGGTTTCGTCATGCAGCTTGACTATCTTGTTTATCTGTTGTAGTTTGTTGCTTATTGCTTGTTGTACTGACCATCACCAGGCTTGTTAGTTGAGGTCCTTTCTTCTTTGCACTCAGTTGGTGCTTGTACATTGCCTGTTGGTCTGTGATTATATACGAGGAGGTTTTGTTATATGCTTGTCTGTAGGGCTCTCCATTGCTGTATTTTTCTCCTAGAAACTAGAATCGAGGGGGGAAACTTCCCTGTTTCATACGTACATGTCTGCATTTTACATTTTTGCATTGCAGGTGCATCGTAACTGTTAATCTTATTTCCTGTGATTCCGTCAGTGTGTTTCAGGATTGTTGATCAAATAGCTCACTGGTACACTACCAGGGGGAATCAGAAGAGAGTGATGGAGCCAATGCAAGCAGAGTTGAGGGAAGTGCAGAGTCAGATGAGGCAGGTTATGGGGGATATGCAAGAGTTACGTCTAGATCAGGAGATGCTTAGAGAGGAAAACCAGCAGTTGAAGACTCAGATGGGCTTGATCGTAGAAGTGTTGAGAGGTGTGCTAAGAAAGCATCAGGTGCATGAGACTGCAGCAGAGGTGCTAGTTCCACTTCTGCCAGTGAAACCCCTCCCAAGGCATGATAGGTCTCAGAGATCTCATGCACGCCTGGAAGCTCCAGAATTTCCTCGTCAACAGCTATGTCCTGTCTCCCAGGGTAGTCCTAATGTTGAAAATTGTGCACAGAGGCCGAGGCAGTTTGCCAGAATCTTCGACCAGATCCCCATGACTTATGCTCAGTTGTTGCAATTCTTGCTCCAACTTCGGTTGGTCAAACTTCGGACTTTGTCTCTGTTGACTGGTGAGCCACCACCAGGCTATGATGTAAGTGCCCACTGTGATTTCCATTCTGGGGCACCGGGGCATGATGTGGAGAACAACAAAGCTTTCAAGCATAAGGTTCAGGACTTAATTGATTCCAAGGAATTTGAATTCGCGTCATGCGGCGTAATCATACCAGGTGGTCTTATTCCATGCATTGCAAAAGAGGTGGAGGCTCCTATTCTTTCCCCTAAAGCTGCATCAGATCAAGAATATGGCTTGCAATCTATGATCTCAGAATCTCCGTGCCCACAGCTGTTGTCGCTGCCTGGGACAAGCCTAAGGGTAAAAGTACCTGAACAAAGGGAGTTCCTGATAATTCAGACTCATCCTCCAGACATTTCAATTGGTCAGGGTCAGCAATCTCTGGGGTCTTTGCATCAGACATCATTTCCCCTCAGGAGTCAACGATCATACCATTGTCCACCGCGTCAGCACGCCAGGAAAAGACCTAAGAAGCCAAAAAAGGAAGTACACTCGGTTGCCCATGTCATACAGTCAGATATTTCCATATTTGGTCAAGTGTGGATTAATAGTGTCGAAAGAAGGTTAATCCCGTGATTCCGCCGTATCCGCCAGGTTTTGATGTCAACGCCCACTTTGATTTCCATGCTGGGGCACATGGGCATTCAACTGAGGACTGTAAGGTGCTTAAGAGCCAGGTTCAGACTCTGCTGGACTCCAACATGTTCTCGATCACATCTCAGGGTATTTAGTTCAACGATCTTCCTTCATCCAGCCAGGTGGGTGTATCAGTTCATGTTGTGGAAGAGTTCACCGAGAGCAGATGTTCAGAGGATTATCAGATTGACTTCGAAGAGCAATTTTGAAGATGGTTGACTCAGCAGCAAGTCAAGATTTGAAAGCCCAGTTCCCAGAAGTTGGCAATCTTTATTTCATCCTATTATTTCTTTACAGTTGTAGTTTCTTTCCTGTTTAAATGAAATTTTCGTTTGTAAAACTTGTTTGTTTTCAATTGATAATGATAATGAAATGAATATGCATGTTTTGATTAAATCCATTTGTGTTCACTAATTATTACTTGCAGATGTCAAACGCTTGTTTAAGTGGAATTCGGGGAGGATGACAAAATTGAAAGATGCGCAAACTTCCGATTGTGTGCTTTTGAATAAAACCTGCTAATGATGTACAAGCATTGTTTCAAATTCCTAAACACCAGAGATATAAGGATGATAATCCCTTGTCAACCCCTTTGAGCCTAGTAGTAGGAGTTTCTTTCTGAAAATGAAAAACCCTCAATCTTAATTTGGGGGAGGGTAGGTGTCAGTTAATTTGACCAAACGTCCAAATGGTAACAGGAGTGTTCCCGTTCGAATATCAATCACACCTCTAGAGGTAGTGCCTAAAAAACCACAATGGTTATCCATTGCCGACCAAAGAGTGAAACAGTCACAATTCTTTCAACAAGTCAGACAAGCTAGTGTCACATGATTTGTTCCGAGAAAAAAAAAAGAATCGAAAAAAGAAGCCTGCTAAGTAAAATCTTGAAAACAAGAGACTTAGGAAAAAAATTAGGGCATCCCGCTGGACTTCGAAATCAAAAAAACTCAAAAGAGCTAGTCCAGGCACTATGCCAAAACAGACCTTTAGCAGCGCTTTTTTTGACCTTTAGCAGCGCTTTAAAGCGCTGCCTAAAGTGGCGCTGCTAAAGGTAAAGGCAGCGCTTTTTTTGTGGAAAAAGCGCTGCTAAAGACATCACCTTTAGCAGCGCTTTTTAAAGCGCTGCCTAATCTCCCCCCCTCCCCCCCTTTAGCAGCGCTTTATTAAAGCGCTGTCTTAGACCCCCCTATAGCAGCGCTTTATGAAAGTGATGTCTTAGACCCCTCTTTCCCCACCTATAGCAGCGCTTATACATAAAAGCGCTGTCTAATGTGCACGTTTTGAAAAAAAAAATTTCCTGATTAATGGCATTTTTTATATATTTTTCAATAAACCTGCTTATATAATTTAGCCCTTTATTTCAGCACTTTGGCTTTATATACACAATTCAACACTTTGGCATTATGTGCACAATTCAACACTTTGGCATTATATGCACAATTCAACATCACAAATTATATACAATTCCACTTTAATATATATAATTCAAAAGCTTCACAATTCAACATCACAAATTATATACAATTCTCAACTCGAAATTCAACATCACAAATTATACAATTCTACTTTAATTTCTTCCAATCTTTATTGCTGGCCATAATATACCTGTAATTCAGGAAAACTAAAGTATCAAATGAATGACATTCAAATATGTAAATAAGAAATATATATATATATATATACACATAAGAAACGTATAAATAAGAAATAATATGTTATTTTATTGAATGAGACAATATGTAATTTTACAAGTACCTTTAACATCTTTTTCTTTTTTTAGTTCGAAGGTGCTTTACTTGTCTCTTAACAACACGGACGGATGGATTGATCCAAATTCCCTCGCTATGATCATTTCTAATATATGATTCGTCTGCTATAATATTCTCATCTGGATCATCCCTAACATAAGATTCATTCTCAACATCAACCTCCCCCTTTTCTCCAATGTTATCGTTGATTACTTTGTTGGAAAAAAGAACTATAAACCATTTCGTACTTTTCGGATCAGTGACATAGAACACTTGTTTAGCTTGTGTGGCTAGAATAAAAGGCTCATCTTTGTACCCCACCTTATTAAGATCCACTTGCAAAAAACCTGACTTATCCATACGTATGCCACTATTACTTTCAACCCACTTGCATCCAAAGATAGGAATCTGAAACTTCTCATAATCAAACACCCAAATGCGCTCGATTACCCCAAAATACGAGGAAATGTGCATTGATTCGGCAAGCACAGTGACACCACTATTTTGCATTGTACTTTTATCATCTTGCTCCTTGGTATAAAATGTGTATCCATTAATTGCGTATGCGCTATAAGAAAACACATGCAAAGTTGGACCATATGCTAAACATCTCAACCTTTCTGTTATTGAAGCGGGATCAGAATAAAACTTTGAATAAATATGCTCTTTGAACCATGTTATAAAACTTCGATTGTGCTCACGTACTATCCAATTTTCATTTCTATTCAGATTTAAACCTCGGAGAACGTCCTTGTGCAATTTAACGTACTGCTCAACCTCAATGTCATTATGCAGAACATATAAATGCACTTGCTCCCGTTCATCCCTTGAAACTGTCACAACTTTATTTCCAATTAACTGTTTACCTACTACTTTTTCAACAACATCAGATTTTAGGAGGCCAATGGATTGAACGTTGGACAAATATTCAATACAAAACTCAATAGCTTCTTCAACAATGTATCGTTCAACAATACATCCCTCTGGTCGACTTCGGTTTTTCACATACCCTTTCAATATTTTCATATAACGTTCAACTAGATACATCCATCTCATATATGCAGGTCCACACAGTTGTATCTCTTTCACGAGATGCACAACTAGATGTACCATTATGTCAAAGAATGACGGAGGAAAATACATTTCAAGCTCACACAAAGTAATAATTATATCTTTTTGCAATGTTGGTAAGATCGCAGGATCGATCACCTTACTACAAATAGATCTGAAAAAGAAACACAATTTTGTTATTGCGCCTCTCACTTTTTCTGGCAAAATAGAACGTATACCTATTGGTAGAAAGTGTTCCATAAGAACATGGCAATCATGTGTCTTTAAACTCTTTAACTTTAGGTCTTTCATAGAAACAAGTCTTCTAATATCTGAAGAGTATCCTTCAGGAACTTTAACTTCACTCAGAAACTTACACATTATCTTTTTCTCCTTTCTAGACAAAGTATATGCAGCAGGTGGTAGATAAGTGCGATTTCCTTTCTTCTGGGGTCCTAATTCATTTCTTATTCCCATTGCTACCAAGTCTTTTCTTGCTTTAAGGCCATCTTAGACTTTCCTTGTATATTGAGTAACGTACCAATAACACTTTCAAATACATTTTTTTCAATATGCATAACATCAAGAAAATGTCGTACATACAACGACTTCCAATACGGCACCTCAAACAAAATTGACCTCTTCTTCCACCCACGCGTGGTAAGCGTATGAGCAAAAGGCTTGCCAAACTGAGTACTCACATCTTTCACCTTTGCAAAAATTTGATCGCCGGTCAATGTAGGTGGTGCTCTACGTTGTTCTGAATTTCCATTGAATTCTTGTCTCCACCCACGGTACTGATGATTAGAACTTAAGAATCTACGATGACCAAGAAAGACATTCTTCTGACCAAATTCCAACCGCGTCCAATCTGTGTTTTCTTCACAGATAGGACATGCACATTGACCTTTAATGCTATACCCCGATAGATTTCCGTATGCTGGGAAATCATTAATTGTGCCAAACAACATGGCCCTCAAATTAAAACTTTCTTTCATATATCCATCATAAACCTCCACACCGTTCTCCCACAAACTTTTTAAGTCTTCGATTAAAGGTGTCAGGTATACGTCTATGTCGTTTCCTGGTTGTTTAGGGCCAGAAATTAACATAGATAACATCATGTACTTACGCTTCATACATAGCCATGGAGGTAGGTTATAAATCATAAGAATTACAGGCCAGGTGGAATGGGAGATACTTTGCAGACCGTGCGGATTCATTCCATCAATCGATAATGCCAAGCGAAGGTTTCTAGCTTCTTCTCTAAAATCAGGATAATCATTATCAATTTTCATCCACTGTGGTGAATCTGCCGGATGTCGATACTTCCCATCTATAATTCTATCATCTGCATGCCAAGTAAGGTGTTTCGCATCTGTTTCACTACGAAACATGCATCTGAATCTCGGAATTATAGGAAAATACCATAAGACTTTTGCTGGTGACAACTTCTTCTTATACCGAGATACACCGCATTTAGGACACTCGTTTAATGATGCATACTCATTTCGAAACAAAATGCAATCATTTGGACAAACATGTATCTTATCATAGCTCATACCAATAGAGCATAACATTTTTTTAGCTTCATAGGTTCGATTGGGAAGAACATTATCCTCCGGAAGCATCTCTTGAAGTAGGGCTAACAACTCTGTGAAACTTTTATCCGACCATCCATTACCCGCCTTTAAGTTGTACAACTTTAATACCGCAGACAATCTTGTGAAAGTAGTGCAACCTTTATACAACGGCTTCTCTGCATCGCTTACCAACCTCTCAAACATCTTTGGACAATCTTTAAGATATTCTTCAAGTGCTTCTGCAATATCTTCGACTCGATCACAATCGTATGTATCCCTACCATTGTCCTTTGAAGTAGAGGTCGTATTGTTCCGGGGTTCAACATTCTCGTTACTTATCTCACCGTGTAATGTCCAACATGTGTAACTTCGATCAATTCCATGTCTCATTAAATGAGATTCCAACTGAACCGCGTCAATTCGACGCCCGTAACAGCAACCTAAGCAAGGACATGTGATCCTACTGGGGTCTTTGGCGTGTTCAACAGCAAACTTAACGAAGTTCGATACCCCATTCTCGTACTCTTTTGACAATCGATTAACAGACATCCAATTTTTATCCATACTATGAAAGTTAGGCAAAAATAGAGAATACCTGTAAAGAAATCACTAACTTCTAAGAAAGTTGTACAGTAGGATGCTTGGAAACAATCACAACCTTGCTCTTCTCAGGTAACCCCTATAACAGACAATATATACATTTTATTAAAATCATATTAATAATTAACCAAAACAAAAAAACTAGATAATCCAACAAAACAAATCATATTAAAAAAAAGTAGATATACTATAATAAACTATTCTACTATTAAAGCATACTTTCATTAATATGATTTTAAACTATTCTAAACTATTTTATAATGCTCAAAATGACATGGACTAAATTAAAGCATACTCTCATAAATGGTGGAAATGGACTAAATTATTCTAAACTATTCTAAACTATTTCATTAATATGATTTTAAACTATTCTAAACTATTAAATCATACTCTCAAAAATGGTGGAAATGGACTAAATTATTCTAAACTATTCTAAACTATTGCATTAATATGATTTTAAACTATTCTAAATTATTAAAGCATACTCTCAAAAAATTTGGTAATGGACTAAATTATTCTAAACTAATTTATAATGCTCAAAACTCATTGTGGCATTTCAACAAACACCTTGCATACAAAACTCAAGCCAATATCAAAAGAGTAATGCTCCTCAATGGTATCAACAAAAACAAGTCAATAACTCAGAAAGAAGTAGCACTAACATCATCTAATCCAGAAAAATGCAATACTAAGACAATAATCCATAAAAATGCCGTAACAGTCGCGGATTTACCGTAACGGTGGAGGAGAACGAACGGTGAACAGCGGCGAAAGGGAACGGCGAACGGCGGCGAAAACAAATGGAAGACGGCGGCGCAAACGGACGGCGACGAAAGCTTCAACGGAGGGCGAAAATGGAAGATAGGGCAATGGAGAAATGAAGAAACGAAGAAGAAAATGAAAAAACGCGTGTTCTGTTTCGTTTACAATTCTGGAGGGTATATAAGAATTATTATACTAATACCTTTAGCAGCACTTTTTAAAGGCCTTTAGCAGCGCTTTTAAAAGCGCTTTCATAAGGTGCATTAGCAATGACATATAGCAGCGCTTTATAAAAAAAGCACTCTCGTAGGGTCCCTTTTTAGCAGCGCTTTTAAAAAGCGCTTTCTAAGGGTCCCCTTTTAGCAGCGCTTTTTAAAAAAGCGCTGTCTTTGGTAGGTAATTTTTTTCTTTTTTTTTTACTGACTATGTAGCAGCGCTTTTTTTAAAAGCGATGTCTTTGTATGCGCTGCTAAAAATCAATTCTGGCGTAGTGAGGCAAAAATTAGGGGAAAACGGAAAAAGCGAAGAGCGAAAAGGATTATAAAATAAAAATCCTCGGAAAAACAAGTCGTGTGACTCCAGGAACTAAAGACGAAAAGCGAGTGATTGCCACTCCGAAAACTTGTGGTTTCCCGAACTATCACTCTTGTCATTCCACCTTTGAAAGGTGAGTGCTTGTGGCGAATTAGCTGAACGTAGGATTGAAGAACATCAAGGAGAATGGGTGGGTTAAAATAAAATTTGGGCCTTTATCCTTTCTTTCTTAACCGTGAACCTGACCACGTTACAACCTTCAAAAGTATTAATTGAAGCAGGGTTGTTTCGAAAGCATACTTCGGTAAAGATCGCGTCGAAACTGACTCCTAAAGGGATTCTGCTCAACTTGTGGGTATTAATGTTGGCATTTTGATAAATGATTTCATCTACTATATGTCACAGATTTTTCCAGTGAACAGACTTGGATTTCAAAACTTTCATATGTATTGCATTAGTATATCTCTTATGCAGAACAATTTGTTTTACTTGCGAGTAAGCGCTTGACAGCAGGAAAGTTTCCACAGCAGAAAGTTCGATCAGGATAGAATGCAGAATGCCTGAATACTCTGTTGAATCAGGGCCAGTTATATCAAATGATCATATCATGGGAGTCAGCCATCCAAAAGTCAGGTAATCCGGGGCAAAGTCATTGCAAGGCTGGGGCAAACCACCATAAGAGCACAGAGGCTATGCTTGGCCAGAGGGCAGTTGATATGAAGCACCTCCCCGAGGTTCAAAATGCTAATGCAGTTCATATCGAACCGTCGGGGTAAAGAGATGTCAGGGTTCCTTTTCGAGGAAGATGCTGCGCAGATCCCATGGGCTGGGGCAAAATGGGAAATGACAGATTTGTTCCTTTCCATATTTTCAGAGTTTATCAAAAGGGGTCAACCAGGGGCGAATCCCTTCATGTTACGAGTACGGGGGGCAAGCCATCTCGAGGTTGTTTCATTGCAAGCTTTTCTTTTCAAGACGAATCGTCCTAGAGACTAGACTGGGGCAGATTGAACTACACTGGGGCAGTTACTCAAGCAAGTTTATTCTCCCCAGCCCGAGTTTGTCCTGAGCAAGCGGAGTTTGCATCTCTATCCCCAGTAGAGTTTGTATGCAATTTAAGTGAGCAGGTAGCGTGTACGCTTTCCCTCGGCAGTTGGTACACATTTAATCCCCGCAAAGTGCATGTTCGAATGCATTTCCCAGTGAGTTGTGATTGGATTTTCTTCCCACTGAGTAATCTACAGCCTAGGTAGATTTTCTCCCAGCTGAGTAATCCCCAGCAGGATGGAGGAATGTTGTTACCCCGACATTTTCTTTGCAGGAAGCCAGCAAGGGCCCGTTTTCTCAGCATTAGTCCAATTGTTATTCACATGAGTAGGTTTTTTCCCCAACGAGGTGGTTTCTGTATCTCTAGCATTTATTTTGCTGATTCAGTTCCGTTGCATCTGCATGCGTGCATAGCATCTACCCAAATGTGTAGCATTTCCATTTCGTATGGAGTATTACGCCATTTTCAAACATATGCATGTGAAACATAAACCAGGTTGTTATCTCTCTATTTCAGGTGTATCTCACAATTGGATGATATTTGTGCCCGCGTGGTATCTAGACCCCGGCTTATGTTATTTCCCCAACGGAGTTTCCTTGTGATTGTTGTCATCGGATGATTTTAACTTCGTATGACAATTGATGCTCGCTTTTATTTAGAGAATTCCTGGCATCGATGTCAGATGCCCTTATCTTCGAGTCCGATGCAAAAAATTTTATCCCCTACAGATGTTTCTCAGACTTTGTGGTTTACTAACGGCGATGTCCGATCTTTGTTTACTTTGTGGAGTTCTAGAGGCGATGTCAGATGTTTATCAACATGATGTTTTCCTGGCGGCGATGTCAGGTATTTTCTCAATATTGGGTTTTATTTGGCGGCGATGTCAGATGTTTCATCAACATGATGTTTGTCTGGCGGCGATGTCAGATGTTTATCTATTTTGTGATTTACTTGACAGCGATGTCAGATGTTTATCAGAAGTGTGATTATTTGACGGCGATGTCAGATGTTTCTACTTTTACTGGCGGCGAGGTCAGAGGTTTCACAAATTTGTGGTTATCTGGCGGCGAGGTCAGGTTCTCTTATCAGATGTGTAGTTTTCTGACGGCGATGTCAGAACGTTATCTACTTTTTTGTTGGTCTGGCGGCGATGTTAGATGATTTGGTTTCCGGCGGCGATGTCAGATGTTTTGGTTTCTGGTGGCGATGTCAGATGATTTGGTTTTCAGCGGCGATGTCAGATGTTTTGGTTTCTGGCGGCGATGTCAGATGATTTGGGTTTCCGACGGGGATGTCAGATGTTTTGGTTTCTGGCGGCGATGTCAGATGATTTGAGTTTCCGGCGGCGATGTCAGATGTTTTAGTTTTCTGGCGGCGATGTCAGATGATTTGGTTTCCGGCGGCGATGTCGGATGTTTTGGTTTTCTGGCGGCGATGTCAGATGATTTGGTTTCCAGCGGCGATGTCAGATGTTTTGGTTTTCTGGCGGCGATGTCAGATGATTTGGTTTCCGGCAGCGATGTCAGATGTTTTGGTTTTCTGGCGGTGATGTCAGATGATTTGGTTTCCGGTGGCGATGTCGAATATTTTGGTTTTCCGGTGGAGATGTCAGATGATTTGGTTTTCCGGCGGCGATGTCAGATGTTTTGGTTTTCCGGCGGCGATGTCAGATGATTTGGTTTCCGGTGGCGATGTCGGATGTTTTGGTTTTCTGGCCGCGATGTCAGATGATTTGGTTTCTGGTGGCGACGTCGGATGTTTTGGTTTTCTGGCGGCAATGTCAGATGATTTGGTTTTCCGGCAGCGACGTCGGATGTTTAGGTTTTCTGGCGGCGATGTTAGATGATTTGGTTTTTCGGCGACGATGTCGGATGTTTTGGTTTTCTGGCGGCGATGTCAGATGATTTGTTTTTCTGGCGGTGATGTCAGATCTTTTTCTACTTTGTGGTTTTCTGGCGGCGATGTCAGATGTTTATCAACTTTGAGGTTGTCTGGCGGTGATGTCAGGTGTTTCATCAGATTTATATTTGTCTGGTGGCGATGTCAGACGTTTATTGATCTGTGGTTGTCTGGCGGCGATGTCAGAATTATTTTATCCTTACAGAGGCCTGGCGGCGATGTCAGATGTCTTTACCTTTTGGGTTTGAAGATTGCTTTTATTTAGCAAATTACTGACGGTGATGTCAGAGGTTTCTTAACTGTGTGGTTACTGGACGACGAGGTCAGGATGTTTTAGCCCCAACAGGGTTTCTGACGGCGATGTCAGAGGTGTATCAGTTCAGTAGATGCCTGACGGCGAGGTCAGGTGTCTGACGGCGATGCTAGAGGAACTTAATGCAGGTAACTAACGGCGAGGTCAATTGTTTCTCCGAACTGGCGGCGATGCCAGAAATTTACTGAATTGATGTTGATGCTTGACGGTGAGGTCAGGTGCCTGACGGTGAAGTCAGGGTTATTCTTCTTTCAAATTGATGTTGATGCTTGACGGCGAGGTCATGTGTTTCTTTAGACTGCACGTCATTTTTGTTTATCAGATTCAGTTATCTCCGAAGATTTCATCCTCAATCAGAGTTTGCATTTTATTTCTGCTGTTGGCAAATTTCCAGGTTCGTTGGTATTCAACCGTCTTTTATCTTGATTGTTTGGAAGCCGTTCGCTTTCCATCCAGTCAGGTCCAAGTCGCTTGAATAGAGGCAACTGTTGTACCCCAGAATTTGACCAACCTTTTCTTGACTTGGTTTATGTTTCATTTCATTTTCTTCTACCATTTGCATTGCATAATATTATTCATTTAACAGGGGATCAAGAGGTTGTGCATGGCAAGAGGGGGTTACCAAGAGTGTTGAGCCTAAGTAAGGGGTTTACTCAAGCATGAGTTCTCATCAGGTCATCAAGAAGTGGTCAGTGTTCTTTGAGAGAGTTGATGGATGTATGTGGAATATCTCCTAACTTGGAGGCCAATTAGGGATCATCAGAAGGTTGTGAATTCATGATTATGGATATAGGATGTTAAGCAAGCTCATTGAGTGCTTTGAAAGCCATGTTGGTGTTTATTCAAGTTGTTATGTCAAGTATAAGGAGCCACTGTCAAGAGTGTTGCATCTAGGGTTTTCATCTGGTCAACCCTAAGTCAATTGTGAAATTGAAGGAGATTAAGACTCAATTCCAATTCTTTGTAATCATGGAATGTTGTGTTGAGATGTCTAATATATCAATTCAAGATCAAATTAAGAAGAATCAAGAGTGTGAGAAGTTACTAAATTAGGGTTCCTAGTGTAAAATCCCTTGTTTAGTGTCCAACTTCAAGACCACATATCTCAAGATACAAGTCTCATCGCATCTTGACCCTAACATGAAACTTGTAGAGCATGTTTCTAGCTTTCGTTTGAGTACTAGAAGTTTTTCATCTGATTTCTAGAACTCAATTTATGATGCTGGCAAGTTACAGGTCCTCAGATGAATGTGATTTTGGTCAACAAAAGTCAAATAAATTCCAAGACACTTTTGACCTAGAAATATGTTTCTCCTCACTTTGACCCAAACATGAAAGTTGTTCCTCATGATCTTAGCTTTCCAAAAAGTACTAGAAGTCTTTCATCTGATTTGTAGAGCTCAAGATATGAAGCTTGCAAGGAAGGGGTATTTTGGGAAAGTAAGATTACAGGTCATTTTTAGTATAGGTCCATTTCACCACTTTGCACACCTCAAATGGAAATCTTTCCAACACCAAACTTGCTCCAAATTGGGTCATTTACACTACCAAACCATCTCATGTCATGGTTGAAGCTTGAACTGAAGAATTGGTGAAGAAAATTCCATGAAAGAACACGTGAAAATGGCTAAATTGGATCAAAGTCATGTTAAATCATATGATGGCATATTTGTGCATTTTTTGAGTGCCAAGAACATTCTAAGAACAATGCCAATTTAAAAAACCAGATTTGAGGTCATTTCCATGAGCATTTTCCAACTTACTTCAAGCTTAAGCAACGAATGCAATCCACGCCATTGAGATCAAAACAAGGTATTAATCTGGTCCATTGAGTTCCTTACATCACAAGCAACATGAATGAATCAATTTGGCAGCCTTGCAGCTCAATTTTCGTGTGCATTTTGAAAGCTCCATGTGCAAAATTTTGATTTCCAATTTGACCTAAACCAACATTGATTGGGCTTTCTATTCATCCAAATCCATCATATATAACTTCAGCATCGTGTACAAACCCTCAAAGGTGAATTTGGTGAAGAATTGCTCAAGAACATAATTGTTAAAGCTCAAGGAAAAGTGAAATACGAATTTTGAGATTCGTCCAATTTCAGGCCAAATCAAGCACATCTAAAGCTTCAGAGAGGATTGTGGAGTGTTTCTGGTTTATTTCCATCAAGCTTCATCAAAGTTTCAAGGTCAACGAAGCCATTCTGTTAGGTAACTTACTCATCCAAAAATTCTCACAATCCATGATGTAATTGCACGCCATTTTTTGTATGTTTGTGATCTTTGAACTTCATAGATGGATTATGTTTAATTCTTGTTCATGTTTGTGAACTTTTGTGATTTGAGCTTCAAACTTCATGGCTTCGATTTGGCTTATTTATGGACTAAAAATGAAAACAAACCATGGATTTGTGACCTACTAAGCATGACAAGTTGATTGGTATATAGTTTTGTTAGTTTTGGTGAGATATTGAATTTGCTACAGTGGCGTGCTCAAGCTTGAAGATGATCAGAGCTTTTCCGGCCACCGTCTGTGTGTTTTCCCTCCGTCCATGTATAAATCCTTCTGAAGCTTACGTGTCATTTCCATAACCTTTGGATCTGCTTGACTGAGTTTGGAAACGGAAGGCCACGATTTGGTCTTGGCTGAGTTGACTTTTTCTTTAGTAAAACGGTGTGTTCCGTTTAGTGACTTCCTTGTGGATCTGGGCCTTGATTGCTATTGGCACACCCCTTTGCTCAGGACCACTGAGTTCCACGTGTGTGGACTGCTATTTGCACCATTTATTTCTTTATTTTTTTATTATTTTGTTTTGTATCTGTTTCAAATTAATTCAATCAAAAATAGTTCTCCAATTAATAAAATTCCCCAAAATTGTTTTCTGGACACTTTGAGATGTCTGTTATTTTTTAGAATTTTTTATTTTATTTTTTTTGAATTTTTTTCATTTAAAAAAGAATTAATTAATTGGAGATGTTTTGTTTGGATTAATTTTTGACATTGTTTTGTTCTTGATTTGTTTCTCACTCTTCCTTTTGATCCAATGACTGAAAATTAATCCTCATATCCATGATGAGTTGAGTGATTTTTGAGGACCATTTTCCCCCTGTTTGGTTGACTTTTAGTTTAACTTTAACCTTTCTTTTGTTGGCCCTCGATAACCTTATCTCAAATTGGTACATCCATGTGAATCAATTTTTTTGATGATGATTTGAGATGACTTTGGTTATGATTTCTTGGCCTCTGTTTACCAACATGTTTATAAGCTTCTTACATTTTATTTGGCCCTTTTTTAATCATTTTCCTAATTTTGAGGTAACTTGCAAGTCAAGTTACCCCAAAGGGAGGTTCATACATACACATTGACCTAGTTTGTCTTGGATATGACTTTGATGGATCCTTTGAGCCTCTAATTCCTTTTGATTCATGTTGCCGACATGTTAAGGTTGCTGGTTGCTCAATTTTAGGTCATGACATTGTGTTTTTCTTGTTCAAGTTTGTGTTTCTTTTTGAGTTCTCAATTAGGGTTTCCATATGTGACATGTTTGCATTCCTTTGTGTAAATGCTTGCATCTTCTTTTGGTTTGATTGCCTTTGCTTTTAAGCACTTTTCTCTCATCCCCTATTCTGCCCCATGACCTTGGAGTCTCATTTAAGGTGGCTTGGTCCCTCCTTTGGAGGTATTTGAAGCATACCTAAAGTGATGAATCCATGAGGACTTCTTTGTGCTTTCTTTTGCACCTTTCTTGTGATGCTTATGGTTGAGTGCATATTATGAGTTGCTTGCTGTCATCATATAGCATCCCATCCTCACTTTTGTTTTGAGTTTATTTTCCTTTCATTTGATTTGGCTTTTGGCACTTGTGATTGATGTTGTTTGACTTAGGTCATTTCATCCCACTTTTGGTGCATTTTTGTGTGGTTTCTTCTTGTTGTTTGATTTCATCTTGTGCATTTATTTCTCTCTTCTTATTTGGCATTTTCATATGCATGCTTGAGGTTGAGATGAGCTTGTAGAGGCTACTGCCCCACACATATTTCCTCCCTCACTTTCATCCTATTTGTGCATTCTATGTTTGCATAATTGCATTTGCATGTTCTTTCTTCTTCTTCTTCTTTTGTCTTTCTTCCCTTAGGATCTCTAACTTCTCTTCTTCAAGAGAGGTTATGATAGACATTAAGATCAAAACATGCATGATAATATTAGGTAGTTCCCTTTTGTATCTCAACTCTAAGTCCACTTTGCATAACAATTTTTAGGATTGAGTTAGTCTCCCTTTAATGTGTCCTTTCTCTTCTCATCTTCAAACACTTTCAAAGCACCTAATAAAGAATAACAAGTGTTGCACGCTACAAGCCTTAAGCTACTTGGGAAATGGTGATTGGGGGGCTTCCTCTCAATGGCCTAGAATGTTTAGTGTACACCCTTTGGGTGATATGCGACACATTCGCTCTTAAGTCATAGTCTTTAGTGCGACATGAGTTACAAATCAAATTCAAAACACTTCTTCTCTAAAAAACACAAAAACACTTCAAATCTTTTTCATCCTTCGGGATCTTAATAACGGAAAATCTTTTCAGATAAAAAGAGTGTTGTTAACTTTTAGTTCTACCGCAAACGGTAACGCCTAAGTCTCCAATGGTCGAGCTGCATACACCAACTGCTAGAACTGATTGTTAACCCTACTCAGGCCTAAAAACTTTTGAACCAACCTGTTGGTCTTGTTATCCCGAACTACGTTTTCTCTGATCTCTCATACTTGTTGAGAGTACGTAGGCACGAGACGGCGATGTCTCAGCGAGCAACCTTCCCCCCTTTCACCCGTAGTTAGCCTACATTGACTTTGACTTTCCCATTGCACGAGGGAATACGTAGGCACAGAGCGACGATGCTCTGCCGAGTCTCTTTTCTTTTCTTTTGTCCCTGAGACCTTTAGCTAGATAGATTAATCACTCTTTTAGATAGACAACAAAGCGTGGATCCCGTCGAGTACGATGGACGTGAGGGGTGCTAATACCTTTCCCTTGCATAACCGACTCCCGAATCCAGGACTTGGTTGCGATGACCTTGTCTTTCCCTTTTTCGTCAGGTTTTTCCGATCGTTTCCTTTCCCTCTCTTTGGGATAAATAACGAAAGGTGGCGACTCTTCTGTTTTCCGCCGGGTGTTTTTCACAGTTGCGACAACACCCAAAAAAACTCTATGCCTTTCCCACCACATGTGACTTGTTCTCCAGAAAATTCCAAAACCTTCCATACTTAATGACGGACTATTTGATGTCACTAACTCAAAGTATCATTCACAAGGCTCAACCATGGAAGACTCGAGTTCTCTATGTTATGATCATGATCCGAAATTGACATTAAAGTTGACTAAGGATGTACGAATATCATTTTACGGAATGGAATGCCCTATTTAGTTAGTATTACGTGATAATAAGAGTGTCGTAGAGTAAATATGCATTAATTATGTCTAGTATAGAAAAACCCTTAACACTTGGCACCCTTGTGAGATAGAGTGGAATAATCAATGATCCCGACACTATACTTGATAGTTAAGGACTACCTATATAGTCCATGGCCTACAAGCTATAAGGGATGGTTACACTCTTGGCTCATATTCAAATGTAGATGATTATACATAACTTAGCTCATGTGGATGGAAATATGATTGACTTTTAGATATTCAAATTGATGTATCCAGTACTAATTATTAATTCTACTAGTTATTATTATACACATATAACTCGGAGATATTACAATTTAATCCCAATCAAAACCATACACATTTAACCTTTACTTATTATGGTTCTATACCCAGTTCGATTTTAATTACCTGCTTTTCATAAATTATGAATATATAATCCTTCAAAATAAGGAAATGTAATTTTAAAAACTAAATATTCTATTAAAAATAAATAGTTTAACGATTAGCATCTTAAACTATGTTTTAAATATTCTATTTCATGAGTTAATTTTTAAAATATTTTAAATTTATTGAATAAAAATTGGTTGAATATCATTAATTTTTTAATAGGGATATTTTATATATATTTTTCTTAGATTATTAGAAAATCAGATACAAAGAAATCTATAACTAACATTGATCCACAAATCTATCTGGAAGAAATAAATGACGCATTTAAAGATGAAAAATACAAATATAGAATTTTCTAGAGTTATAAAAGATTTTCATATAAGAAGGTTTGATTTATTAATATTAGTATAAAAAGTTTTTAATTGGTTTATTGTAATTTATTTGATTCTTTTTCTCAAATGTATTTTCAAAATTGATGTTATTGATGTGGTGGCAAGAATGGAGAAATTGTTTAAAAGTCTTAAAGAATTATTATTGAAATTTAATAATTTTTTACCCAATGGATTTGAAATCAAGTACTCACCAAATAAGTCAAACATGCTAAAAAAATATTTGGACAAGGTGAAGATATGGGGATTCTTGAGTTATAGGATAAATTATTTTCATACACATTTGTTTATGTGTTTATAGAGAAATATTAATAGTTTTTAGCGTTTATTTTGTTAAGTATAATGGATCCTATGCAGACTTGGTTTCAAAATTAACTTTATATATACGATTATTTTTGGACATTATGATTATTTACAAAAACAAAGATAAGAGTCTTGAGAAATATGAAATGGTATGTGTTGTGTTTTTTATTCCTTTCAATTTCCTTTTCTTTTGTAATGCCCATTTGAATCATAATTTTTTTTTCCAGTTTATTTCGCTTTTTGAGACCATCATGATCTTGGTGATGGATTTTATATTTTTCTTCCATAATATGCCATGTGAGGTGTACTAACTTTCCCTTGTAAAGTGGCATGTCATGAGTTAATAAATTCCAATGGCTTTATTCAAGAGAGAGTTAAGTTTAAAGATTTTATTTGAATATTTATAGTATGTAATTAGTGAAATAGTATCAATAAGTAAAACGACACACATGATTGCTAATTTAGTTCGGTGTAAAGTCACATATAACTGAATGACGTTAACTAAATAAAATATGATTCATTTTTAATAGTCAAAAGTACAAATAGATCTTAGTTGAATTCTCATAGTTGAATGCTTCTTTTTCTAGCTAGTACTATCCGTAAATTCGTATTCAGGATTCCCTTTGAATATAAATCCCTCTCACTTTGTCTCAAACATTCTCCCAAGTATTTGGACAATTACAATAGTTTAAAAATGATTGAACGAAATACAACTCAAAATACTATATTCTTTAACATATAAATACCACTTACGGATAGAGTATGACAACACAACAACAAAACAGAACCAAACAAAATAAAATACTCAAACAACTAAAACGCCATTGCTTTCTTCTCTAGATCAGATTCTTTACAATTTAGAGCTCCTCCTTAAATAGCAACAAGGTCCAGTTTCAAATCTCATTAGCATTTTTTATATTTAAATGCAGTTGAATGAATCTTAAAAGACCAAGAAACAATTATTCATTAAGTTGATTTGCAATAATCAATTTGATAAATTTTCATCATATTACATTTTTTTTTCTTTTTAGATCTTAATGAATGATCTTTTGAAAAAACTTCCTTATTCCCAAAACCACAAAGTCATTTAAACAAGATTAGGTAAATATAGAAACAAATTTTTACATAGATGCGAGATTTACTTAGCATTCTATAACTTTCAGGCGAGATAGAATATGTCACAATCTGTGAAACATTATGCTTCATATTTGATGATAAATTAGCAAGTGTGTTAATTGTGTCGAAGTAATAAAAATATAATATTGTCTCCATAGAGATTATTTCTTTTTAAAAAGGTGATTAGTGTTCTCTAAAAGTAAAACTAAAATTGGGGGTTTTAGAATTTGATTTGCAAAATTAAATTGCGAAAATAAAATTGTTGGAAAAATACGTTATGGAGAAAGCGATTAATTCTTATTTGAATCCCCTAATTTTCTATGTTGATAACTACACTTATTTATCCCGAATTAATTTTATAAAATTATGGTGAATTAATAATACCGTTGTGTTTAGTCTCTTGGTGTACAACTCACTAATTTGAAATAAAATTTCCTAATTCCTTATGCGAGTTGGATAGAAAAATTGGAAAATCTAAGTGCATTAATTCTCTAGCCATAACTTATAATTCTCTACTCCTAGTTAATTATTAAGTTGAGCAACTACTCTATTTCATATCGATAGAGTTAAGGTTCGTAATCTCTACTCATGTAAATTTACTTAGCGAGTTTGTCAACATCAAAAGAGTAGTAAACATAAAAGTAATTGAATAGAAAATATATTACCAGTTCATGCAAATAACACAAAGCATTTATATGATCAAACAATGTATATTACGTTGATTTACTAAGACCTAATCAAGATTACTTTAGGTACTCATCGTAATACAAGTAAATACCATGAGTTTATAAAAAGGATACATGAAAATCAATGAAAAATGAGGTCTCCAATGATGAAAAACTCACTTTTTAATCTCCAAAATTTCCTTGCCGTTACTTTTCTCTCCAAAATTCATAACAAAAAATATGTGAAAAACATGTCCCATCATGCATACTCAGACTGATTTCATGCATACAATTGTCTTGTCACACCAGCATCGTGCACACAATGCTTTTCATAGTGCGCATGATGCACTTTCCTTTTCAGTAATATTTTTACTTTTTGCTTGCTGAATTTGCACTTTTTCATCTTTGTTCTTCTATTCTTCACTTAATCAAATATTCACTCTTTCTTCTCTAATTTTTCACTTACTCACTCAAAAACAATTTTAAGTGATAACAAATTCTTGTAAAAGTTACGTGATAGCAGAGCGTCATCACAACCCCAAACTTACATTGTTGTTTGTCTTTAAGGAACTCGCATGTATACTGATACATAAATAACGTGCTTACCCTTACCAATGAACATCATTATTCTCTTGTCTCTGATCATCACTTTCATTACCTACTTCAATCTAGATAAACCCAAAAAACTATTCCAACATTCAACTGTACTCTACCTATATCTCATATCACATTTTCACTCGAATTTGAAGTGGGTGATCACTCAATCAACATATCAATGCATTTTACCACAAGTTTTCAAACTTTCTAATAAAGTCAATCAAAGTCATATCTAAGTACACTTTTTGAGGTCTTTCGAGATTTTAATGAGGCTTATGTTAGGGTAGGATAACTTTTAGATATTACGTTTAAACCTTGGAGTTAGGTACCTATTTTTCCTAATGTCATCATAGTCATTACAAAACAACAATTTTCATGATCAAAAGTACTAGAGAATACTAATTTGACGGTTCTTTTGATTCACTCTTTTTTTGGAAGAAACTAAATTTACTTCTTTATTTTATTTATGATTTTTTATTTTTTTATAACCAATTTCTCTAGTACCCAAACCCTCAACCTAAACGTTGCTAATTTTCAAGAGCAACTCCAAACTTATTCTTTTGCATTCAACAAAGAAATTAAAATTTCTACCTAACTCCAAAGAGGATGGAAAGATTAATCTTTCAAGTCAAATGAGCTACATTATACCTTCTTTTTTTTATCTGCATAAAAAACTTCTATAATGATCAATTTTTTCTTTCATTCTTTTTTTCTTTTGGAAATTTATTTCATGCTTCTTTTCAAATTGTCATTGGTAAGGTATCACACCATCAAATGAAAGAAACAACATTAACAAACTCATTCATTAAATAAAGAAACTATATATTTCATAAAATGGAAAAACATAAAGATTAAACGAAAGAAAAATACATAACTCAAATTTATGGGTTGCCTCCCACGCAATGCTTCTTGAAGATCTTTAGCTTGATCATTTGATTCTTTAATCGGGTGCTTCCTGTAACACCCCATTTTATTTAAATTATTTATTTAATTGGTTTTATGATTTATCCAGTTATTTAAATAAATTTTGTATGCAATTGGTGATTTGCTTTGTTTATGTGGTAGTTGGTAGTTAGTAGAAATAAAGTTAATTATAGAGTTAATTGAGTAGATAATTAAAATAATGAGGATTATTATTAAATTAAATATGAAATGAGAAAATAGACAGAGTTGGGGTGGAAATTTTAAATAATAGAAATAAAGGACTAGGGAGGAGAAAGACAAAAGATGTTGGAGCAAGGTAGAATTAATAAGCGATTAAATTAGGTTTTTAGAATAAGAAAATATTAAGGAGACTAATATTTTCCAGTACGTAGAAAAGGCAAAGTTGAGAAAAAATGCAAGGTTTTGGGAAGAAGAAGTTAGAGCTTGAAGAGACCATTGTTTCTTGCTGAAAATTTGAGATAAGGGAGAGATTACTCTAAATATGGTGTTGATTGTATGGTTGGGTAGAGGAAAATCCTTAGTCCTCATTAGGTTTTTTCTCTTTTACTTCATATTTGGATGTTTGATGAGATAAATGAAATTGGAATGCTAATATGATGTAATTGATGTGAATGTTATGATTTTCGTACATTGTTTTTAACACAAATTTTGCATGCCTATGCTTGTGAATATCGATTGAGTATGTATTCATATGAGTGATATGATTTTGATGAAAATACATTATTTTCTTGATGCCAATATATGATATATTATGAATTTGTTGTTTTAATCATTGGATAATTATAGTGTGTTGAATTCTGAGATCTATACTTTTTATGGAATCAAAATCGGATGTTTGGAAGGCCTGAAATGGTGAAACATAGGTTATTATGCTATTTTTTATGCCAGTAACTGGTTATGCACGGAGGGTAACTGGTTACAACTGTTTGCGATGGATAATTTAAGAATTAAAAATGGCGTATTTGGAGTTCCGTAACTCTGTTTGACGCACAGTTTGACACATTGGAAAGCTAACGTGTAGTGCTATCTAAGGGTGCTGCCTTAAAAGGCTGAATATGCACTTAAGGATGTGAATATATTGTTTTAATTAAGATACAATGTTAAGGGCTGCGTTTTTAGCTGATGAGTTGGGTTTTTTGTGTTGTTTTGTCATGCGTTTTATGTTAATTGTTGTTGGGCATATTTTTGTGACTTTAATTAATTAAATGAGTGGTTAAATTATGTTTTTGAATGTTAATGATTTATTTAAAAATTAATCAGTTGTTATAATTAAATCGATTATGTTATTTGGTGTTGTTATGTGATTAATAAAATATTGTATTTTATATGCATAATTAGGGTTGTTATGTTGTGTTGGGTTATTATCAATGTTGGATAGTAATTGAATTATTGATTGTTGTTGTTATTGTGATTGTTGGATAATAGTTCACATGAGGGAAATATTACTATGTTGGCAGTGCATGATTTTTTATGGTTAGAAGGGGGCCTTAAACATTGTTTGCCTTGTTGCATTGAGTTGTATGACATGCATCATTATGTCGTTGTTATGGAAAGAGGAACCTTCACATGAAGAACCTTCATTGATTGGTACCATAGGCATTGAGTTGAGTCGTTGCCTGCATTTGCATTTACATGAAGATGTTTGTGAATGAGTTATTGTGATTAATGTGAATAAATTATGTTGAAATCATGTGAATGAGATATGTGGGTGTTGATATCATTTTAGGATTCTGCATAGTTTTTCACCGTTATATATTTTGAGCATATTCTCATCCCTTTTGCTGTTTGTGAGATTTTGTGCTCTTTATTGGGCTACACGCAAGCAAGTAAATGAGTAGTTGCTTATAAACTGGAGGATGGCACTGATGCTATTCTTCTTTTCCCATTTTATGTGATATTTAGATTATGTTGCTTTGATCTGTATTATTGGGAAGGCAAACGTTATGTTTTTTATGTTATTGTTGCGAGAGTTAGATATTATAACTCATTATGTTACGCATTATTTGATGTTAAATGCATTTTTCCATAACCAAGTTTTACGTTTAAAAATAAGAGTTATTATGAGACTTAATTAATTATTGAGTTTTTTACGTGGTTAATTCTGCTATGACGAGCCTATGTAAAAGAGAGCATGTGATAAGAGGTGTTTACGTTATTATTTGTTATATTTAATTTGTGTTACAGAGCAGTTTTATGTTGCCTTTGCTTGACACCTATATGTATAGTTATGTAGAATCTTATTATTACAGTTGTGGTTTTAGGGTGTTACATAGTGGCATCAGAGCGTGACATGTGCGTGAAATAGTGTTTGTGCTCGTTTGATTTTCTAAATGCTTTTCAGCAGGAGCGGGATTGAGAAAAGTGGGGAGAAGCTTTTTCTTCTCTGGATGTTTCAGGTGTGGATGGTTAGTTCAGCGTGTTGTTGATTGCAAGAGTGCAGGTTTTTGGACGAGTCAGTGTTGTTTCTTGAGTTTGTTGAAGACGAAGATTCAAAGTTCATATCTGCTGAGTGTGTGAAAATATTGAATTTGGAAGTATCTGCTAAGAATGGTAGCATGGTCATTGATACCCCAACTAATGGTTTAGTGACTACTTCATTGGTGTGCGTGAATTGTTGTTTGATAATTTATGGTAAATATTTTGGAGTTGACTTGGTTTGTTCGCCTTTAAGTCAACTTGATTTTATTTTGGGAATGAATTAGTTGGATTTCAACCGTGTGTTTATCAATTGTTTTGATAAATCTGTGAAGTTTCTTGAATTCAAAGAGAGTACGGAGTCGAGTTGCATGACCGCAAAGCGGGGAGAAATTTCATTGAGAGAGAGTGCTCAAGTGTTCACGTCCTTAAGAGGGGGAAGCGAGAGAATGATTACAAATCTACTTGTTGTCTATGAGTTTCCTAAAGTTTTTCTAGATGACATTAGTGATTTGCCGCCAGAACATGAAGTTGAGTTCACCATAGACATAGTACTTGGTACTAGTTTGAGTGAGATGAAGAAACAATTGGATGATTTTCTTGAGAAGAATTTATTCGATCGAGTGTTTCATCGTGGGGAACACTGGTGTTGTTAATTAAGAAGAAAGATGGTAGAATAAGGTTGTATGTTGACTATCAACATATAAACAAGGTTAATATCAATAATAATTATCCAGTTCTGAAAATTTAGATTTGATGATCAGTTGGTTAGTGTGTGTGTATTCAATAAGATTTATTTGCAATCGGGTTATCATCAAATTTGAGTGAAACCAGAAGGCATTCTGAAGACTACAATCATCAATGAGATATGGTCACTATGAATAATTTGTGATGCCTTTTGGTGTGTCTAATGCCCTTGGAATGTTCATGGAGTACATGAGTAGAATATTCCATCCATACTTTGATCAGTTTATAGTTGTGTTCATCGACGACACTTTGATATATTTTATGTATGATGAAGAGTATGCAGAGCATCTAAGAGTTGTGTTGCAAACCTTGAAAGAAAATAAGTTATATGCAACATTATATAACTGTGAGTTCATGTTGAAAGAAGTGAGTTTCCTTTGTCATGTGATTTCTAATGGTGGTATCGCAATAGATCTATTAAATATAGATGTAGTATTGCAATGGGAAACTCTAAAGTTTGTTATCAAGAATAGAAGTTTTATAGGTTTGGCAGGCTACTTAAGTAGATTTATTGAGGGCTTTTCAAAGCTGGCGATGCCCTTAACTCAGTTAATTCGAAATGGTCAAGCTTATGTGTGGGATGCTCTGTATGAAGATAGTATTATAAAGCTCAACAAGAAGTTAACGAATGCTCCGATTTTGATTTTGCCAAGTGCGAGTGAACTGTTTGTTATGTATTGTGATGCTTCGAATATGGGTCTAGGTGGTATACTAATACAAAATAGTCGGGTTGTGGGTTACACTTCTAGGAAGTTGAAAGTTCATGAAATGAGTTATCCTATGCATCATCCACAATCAGTAGTAGTGGTGTTTGTGTAAATATTTGGAGGCATTATCTATTTGGTTCCAGTTTTGAAGTGTTCAGTGATTATAAGAGTTTAAAGTACTTGTTTGATCAGAAAGAGTTGAATATGAGGAAAATGAGGGGGTTGGATTTATGAACGACAACCATTTTAGGTTGAATTACAATCTTGGTGAGGCCAATGTTGCGCTTTTGCTTTTAGTAGGAAGTCGTAGCATTTGTCGATACTTATGGTTAGAGAGATGGAATATATCAAACAATTCAGAGATCTGAGTATGTTGTGTGAAAGAACTTCTAATAGTGTGAGGTTAGGTATGTAAGTTGGCCAGTGGTATTCTTGAAGAGATCATAGAGGGTCAGAAGATCGACTTAGGATTGGTTTACTAGTTAGTGTTAACCAATCAATGAAATGGTGGCAACTTCAGAATCGATAAGAATGGTATAATAAAATTCAGCGACATTCTTTGTGTACCAGATGTACCAGAACTTAAGAAGATTATTCTTGAGGAAGGTCGTAGAATTCGTTTGAGTATTCATCATGGTCCTACTAAAATGTATCAAGACTTGAAGAAGATATTTTGGTTGCCAAGAATGAAGAAGGAAGTAGCTGAGTTTGTTTATGCTTGCTTGACTTGTTAGAAGTCAAAGATTTAACATCATAAGTTGTTGGGTATGATGTAACCTTTGAGCATTCCCTAGTGGAAATGGGATAATATTTCCATGGATATTGTGGTATGTTTTTCGAGTACAACAAATTGATGTGATTCTATCTAGGTTATTGTTGATAGATAGACTAAATCGGCCCATTTTATTCCGATTAAGATCATTTATCATTTTGCGGAAGTTAGCTGAGTTGTATATCAAGAATATTGCCAATTTACACGGTATTCCTTCAAGAATTATTTTAGATAAAGATCCATGACTTACATTGAGATTCTAGGGGAGTTTGTAGGAAGCTTTAGGTACTAAGCTAAGGTTGAGCTCTGCCTATCATCCGCAGATGGATCGTCAGACCAATATGACTATTCATTCTTTGGAGGAATTGCTGAGAGCTTGTGTTTTAGAGAAAGTAGGTGCTTCAAATAGCTACTTACATTTGATTGAGTTCACCTGCAAAAACAGTTTAAATTCAAGTATTAGAATGACATCATTTGAGGCGTTGTATGGTAGGAGGTGTAGAACCCGTTTGTGTTGGTATGAATCATGAGAGCGTGTTGTACTTGGAACTGAGATTGTTCAATAGACCTCTAAGAATATCAAAATGATTCAAGAGAAGTTGAAAGTTTCACAGATTTTTCATAAGAGTTACCATGGCAAGAGGAGGAAAGCGCTTGAGTTCCAAGAGAGAAATCATGTGTTTTTGCGAGTTACGCTATTAATTGGTGTTGATCGAGCCTTGAAATCTCAAAAGTTCACGTCATGTTCATTGATCCGTATCAAATCCTTTAGGGAGTGGGAGAGGTATCCTAAAGTGTTGCATTTTAGAAATTTTTTTCTAATCTTCATGATGCCTTTCATGTGTCTTAGTTGAGGAAGTATATTCTTGATTCGTATCATGTGATTCAAGTGGAGGATGTGCAAGTTAGAGAGAACTTAATCGTTTAGTCATCTCCCTTGGAATTAGAGGATCATGAAATGAAACACTTGAGAGAAAATGAGATTGCAATGGTGAAGGTGGTTTAGGGAGGACCTGCTAGTGGAAGCATGACATGGAAAATAGAGAGTCATATGAGGGATTCATATTCGACTCTGTTCTCTTCAGGTAATTTTCAAGGGTAAAAATTATATAAGTAGGGGAGAGCTATAACACCTCATTTTATTGGTTGTATTATTTATCTAGTTATTTAAATGAATTTTGTATGCAATTGGTGATTTGGTATGCTTATGTGGTAATTGAGAGTTGGGTGTTAGTAGAAATGGAGTTAATTATTTATTTAATTGAGTAGATAATTAAAATAATGAGAATTATTATTAAATTAAATATGAAATAGAGAAAATAGTTAGAGTTGGGGTGGAAATTAGAAATAATAAAAATAAAGGACTAAGGAGGAGAAAGATAAAAGGAGTTGGGCCAATGTAGAATTAATAAGAGATTAAATTAGGTTTTTAGAATAAGAATGGATTAAGGAGCCTAATATTTGTTAGTATGTCGAAAAGATAAAGTTAAGAGAAAAGACAAAGGTTTTGGGAAGAAGAAGCTAGAGCTTGAAGAAACCATTATTGATTGTACAAATCTGAGGTATTGGGGGTGGGGGGGATTACTCTAAATATGGTGTTGATTGCATGGTGTCGCTTGCGCGAAAATAAGGTGCCGGCATGACAGAAGAGTCGCCACCTTTCGTTATTTATCCCTCAGAGCGGGAAAGGAAACGATCGGAAAAACCTGACGAAAAAAAATGGTAAGACAAGGTCGTCGCAACCATTGCCTGGGTTCGGGAGTCGGTTACGCAAGGGGAAGGTATTAGCACCCCTCACGTCCGTCGTACACGACGGGATCCACGCTTGTTTGTTTACTTGGACGGGTTGGTTTTATTCTATCTACCTATCAAGGCTGGCTGAAAAAGAAAAGAAAAATGACTCGGCAAAGCGTCGCACTTTATGCCTACGTATTCTCATCAGAGAATGAGAAATCAGAGTCAACGTAGTTCGGCCTACGAAGGATTATGGGGGAAGGTTGATCGCTAGGATATCGCATCCTATGCCTACGTACTTCCACACTGTATGGAAGATCAGAGCAAACGTAGTTCGGGAAACTACGGTTTATTTCCTGTTTTTACGAAAGAAGTGTTTTTTATCGTGTTTGCGATTTCAACCGCACTAGAGACTATGACCTGAGAGTGAATGCGTCGCATGTCACCCAAAGGGTACCATACTAAACATCCAGACTATGGAAAAGAAACTCTCCCACAATCCTCTCTCAAATAGCTTAAGGCTCGTAGCGTACGAAAGAAATCATTCATGATTACTGTATCTTAAACTGCTTTGAGATGAGAAGAGAACAGGCCCAACTAGGAGGGAGACTATCAAGTCCTACTGTTGTCATGCCATGGATTCATCCTATGGTTGAGGTTTGAACAGGGAACTCCTAGATGTTGTCATGCATAGGTTTCAACCTAAAAGTCTATCATCAAATCCTTATCAAAGGAAATGAGAGTCCTAAGGGATCATGTCAATGATACACCAAAACAGACAAAGCATCAGCTTAACAGTAAAATGCATGCAATGCAAGTGAGGGAGGAAATGTGTGTGGGGCTTCAGCCTCCACAAGCTCATCTCAACCTCAAGCCAGTCATGAAATAACAGTAATCATATTGAAAAATAAACAACATGCTATCAAGCAATAAACAGTAAACTGCAATCATACAGATAAAAGAAAATATGCTATCAAGCAAACAAACACATGGGCAAGGGAGCTGGGCTCTACCGAATACCCGCAAGCAAAGCCACGCAATAACAGTACAAGCAGAGGGAGCAACTCAACCTCTAATGCAATCATGCTCCTAGACTGAACTTATTCTAGATGGACTTAATCTAATGCAACAGACAAATCAGACAAAACACACAATACAGAAAAGAAAACAGAAGAAAGCTTCAGCTCCTCCAGCAGCAACTCAGTCTTCATACTTCAGAGATCACTTGCTTTCCAGGTATCAACCTTACAACATGAGTATCAACTCATCTTCTCCCTTAAGCTTCAGCTTCTTTGGTCAGCTCCACCTTCAGGCTTCACTATCTTCAGGGATATTCAGGTATCAACTTGATCTTCACAAAGTCTTCAGACTTCAACAATCTCCAAGGAATCATCCTCTCCAAAGCTTCAGCTTCTACCTTCAATGGCTCAAATGCTCCAACAAACCAGATTCAATCAACAAGATGAGATGAGGATGTTAAAGTGCTCACTGACTTCCAAAGGATGCCATTAAGGACTTAACATCAAAAGGAAAGGCTCTCTCAAAGTTCTACCTCATAAGGCAAGGTCATTAATCCCTCCAAAGGAGAGAGGTGAATACCCTTAAGGGACTTTATGTCATAGAGAAGGAAGGAGGTGGACAAGACACTCCCTGTTTATTGAATGAAATTATGCTATCTAAAGCTCTACCTATGTACCTATAAACCTATAAACAGAACAAACAAAAGCTAAAACTAAGCTCCTCTGCAAGGTCTTCAAAGCTTCAATGATGATCCACAAGGTCTTCAACTCAATCTTCAAAGCTCACACACTCAAAGGAGAAGAAAAGAAAGCAAAACAATACAAACTATGCCTTTAAGCAACACACATACTAACCATACATTCAAAAAATCAATTAAAAATACTAAAATACCATACAATATTCTAGAAAAATTCTAGGGGATTCTATACATATTTACCCTTAACCCATATATTCCCCATACACTAATTTGGCCTATAAACCCCAAAACAAAATTGTTAAATCTACTTATACAACCTAAAACCCTAATTTGAGCACCTAAATGTCAAACAAGCAAACTATATCAAATTTTAATCTACAAATTGTGAATTAAATCCTATATGAACTATGATTCAATACCTAACTATGCCAAAAAGAATGGCTTAAAAATCCTAAGGGAAAGTCCTAAAAGAAATTCTACAAAATTGAGTATCAACTAAAATCAATTAAAAAGACTATTTACAAGAATAATATGCTAAAAATATTAAAAGGAAAATAAAATGGAATTTTATTTATTTACATTTTTCTAGACATGATTGTGAATATGTGAAAAAAACAAGAGGTGAAAAATAATCATTTTTGAATTTTATGTGGATTTTATAAAAATGCAAGAGAATTAAAAGAAATTGAAATAAGAAAATAAAATAAATGGGGGAGGGGGTGTCAAGAGCAAGGCGCTCTAGTTGCTATCCATGATGGGCCCAGGAAGGGGGGTGCGCCTAGCATGGCGCGCCTGGGCCCAATGGCTATCAGAAAATGAAAGAAAAATTAAACAGAAATTGGTAAAACAACGGTATGAATAGCAATGGTTTTTAGTTAAAAATTGGATTGGGCTTCTGGGTGGGGTGCCAATAGCACAAGTTCATTGAGCCCAGAATCATTCACTAAATCAAACGGCAGCGTTTTGACGCTTAAGGGTTCCCTCCGTTTTCTTTTAAATTCCAACCGTTGGATGTGGTTAAAAGGTCAAGTGAATGGGATGATCGGACGGTTGAGGGTCATCGTCCCCAACACGCCTAGGGTTTCAGCAGAAAACAACATCCATGCACGCAGCTTCAAGCCTCTCGTTCTCTCTCCATGCTCAATGAAAATCCAAACTTCCAAGAGCAAAGATGCTCCATTTTTCTCCCTCTATCCAGCCATGCTCATAACTTTCTCTGAAATGCCTTGTATCGTCCAAACAGAATGCGTGAAGATTAGGGTTCAACCATAATTCTCTGTGATCAACCTTAACCAAACTCAAATCCAATGATCTAAACTTGTTCCTTAGGTTACCCTCATCATTCTATACTATCACATACCAATTAAAACTTACTATACAGCTGGTTCTTAATCTTGCAAGAAATGATGATCTGCTACCAACCTTCATGGAATTAGCTCAAACTTGCCAGGATTCATCCCTAATGGTTGCTAATCAATCTTATCCTAACCACATGACCTAAAAGTGCATAAATAGAGAGACTCGAGTGAGTTTGCAAACCTGCAAATTGATAATGGTAGTGGCACTTGCACCTCACTTCAATGCTTGCTATTCTCCAATATTGATCCTTGATGACTGCTCTGAGTTCTGTATGCAGAAACTTTGATGTATATTGCTTGAATCTTGAGTTTGAAATCAATTCGCTTTTCTTGCAACTTTGATCTTGCACCTTCAAAACTCCATGGATCCACCTCTAATTTGGTATGCCCTTGTTCATCATGATCAGAATGAAAGGTTTGTGGAGAAGAGAAGAATGAAAATGGAAGAGAATGGAAGTTTGTTATGGAATTGCAAATGGAAGAATTTCACTCTTTTGCACTCTAACCTCACCAATCACCAACAACCATCACCAACCTTGACCACATTGTGATCTAACCAATATATAGAAACCAATGGAAGAGTCTAGATTCATCTAGAAACTTTGAGAATCATTTAGAAAGTCATGGAACTTCTCTTGTCATGACATATTGCATTATCTCCTTTCATGCCTTAAACCTTTCAATCTTGTGTCAAAAACTCCTTACATGAGATATTGGGATTGAATGAGTGAAAAAACAAGCTAAACCTTGCCTTATGTCAAGTTTCTCAAATTGCCTTATGATTCAAGAATGAACTTTACAAAGTAACATCCATTTTAAGACCTCAAATCAAAATTCTACTTGAACCATTGTTTTTAAAATAATGCTTGGAGTCAAAATGACATATTGGATGACCTATTTTGGATTTGTGGATCTCCCAAACCAAAATTCCATTTCAACTTTTTTAACTTATAAGCCATTTTAGGTCATTTTTACCCAATCATGAAAATCCTTGCTACAAGCTTTTTCAATAACTCATGACCACTTTTCTAGGCTTAAAATCCCATTTTGAACAACTTTTATGTTTTGAGTTTTTTCATTTGAGGCTTGGAAATAGGAGATATGGCCTTTGCTTAAAATGACCTATAACTGCCAAATGACCAAAATACCCCTGTCTTGTTCAAACCATAAGTTGAGTTCTACAAATCCTATAAAGGACTTCTAGTACTCTCTAGAAAGCTAAGAAGATTCTATTCAACATTCATGTTGACCAAGAGATCATAGGAATCATCCTACTAGGGCAAAAGTTGTCTGCAAGTTGGGTGACTTTCAAGGACCCAGATTCACACACCTCAGCTGACCTGTAATTTGTCAAAACCATAACTTGAGCTCTGCAATTCCTATCAAGGACTTATACCACTAAAATTAAAGCTAAGAACAAGCTCTACAACATTCATGTTGTGGGGAAGATGAGATATCAATCACATCTTGAGCTAAAACTGCCTGGAAGATAGGGATCAAATTAGGGTTTTTTCACTGACAAGCCCTGGAAACCCTAACTCAAAACTTCTCAAACTCCTCAATCATGATGAGTTGGTCTAAGAATCATCTTTATAACATCTCCATGCATCATTCCATGATCTCATGGCCCTTGGATTAGGTCTCAACCTTCTCCAAATCTTCAGTTGACTTAGGGTTGACCCAGTCAAAACCCTAATCCTACCATTCATGGCTGAATCTTCTTGCACAATGACTTCTTTGGGCTTCATGATGGCTTCCAAGACATCTAATAAGCTTTCTCAAAGCATCAAGTTCATTCTCAAAGTCTCAGAATCATCTGAGGAGCACCCACAACTCTCAAGTTATGAAGCACACAACCTTGGTTTCAACCAGTTTCTCTGAGGATCTCTTGAACTTTCTGATGAAGGTATCAACCTTCAAACACTTGATGGATAAATAATTGTTGGTCAAATTTTGGGGTGCAACAGCTGCCCCTATTCAAACGGCTTGAACCTGACTGGTTGAGAAGCGAACGGCTCTCAGACAATCAAGGTGCGAGACGGTTGAATACCAGTAAACCCGAAAATTTGCCAACTGCACGAGCACACGATACTCTGCGGAGAACAAATCTTCGAAAAACTGCGACACTAGCTGCACGACAACTAGCTGGAGAAATACTGATCTGACATCGCCGTCAGTTATCCACATTAACTTCTTCTGACATCATCTTCAGGCAACCAAACACCCAACATCGCTGCTGGAAGACTAAACCACCTGGCATCACCGTCAGAAGCAGACAAAATTCTGAGGAACACCCAACATCGCCGCGGGGAGGCCAAACCACCTGACATCACTGTCAGAAGCAGACAAAATTCTGAGGAACACCCAACATCGTCGCGGGGAGGCCCAACCACCTGACATCACCGCCAGGAACAACCATAACTCGGGGAAACAAACATCCAACATCGCCACCGGAAAACTAAATCTGACAAAATACCCCGCATCGCCGCTGGAGAACTACATCTGACAAAATACCCCGCATCGCCGCTGGAGAACTAAAGGATCTGCATCACCTAACATCGCCGTCAGAAGACTGGATCAACTTGACATGCCCAACATCGCCGCTGGAAAACTGAATCTGACATCGCCGTCGGAAACAAACATTGCTCTGAGAGACACTCGACGTTGCCGTCGTACCAACATCATCTCTGCTGGGGATTTAAAGAGTCTGACATCGCCGTCGAACATAATCCTCCAACATCGCCGCCGGAAACCAACATAATTGGACCTCGCCGTCGAAACAAACCTAATCTGACCTCGCCGTCAAACAAACATCCAACCTCGCCGTCGAACACATCCAACATCGCCGTCGAACCAATCATAATCTGACCTCGCCGTCAAACAAATATCCAACCTCGCCGTCAAACACAAACCTGATCTGACCTCGCCGTCAAATAAACATTCAACCTCGCCGTCAAACACATCCAACATCGCCGTCGAACACAAACATACTCTGACCTCGCCGTCAAACAAATATCCAACCTCGCCGTCGAACACAAACCTGATCTGACCTCGCCGTCAAACAAACATTCAACCTTGCCGTCGAACACATCCAACATCGCCGTCGAACACAAACATACTCTGACCTTGCCGTCAAACAAATATCCAACCTCGCCGTCGAACACAAACCTGATCTGACCTTGCCGTCAAACAAACATTCAACCTCGCCGTCGAACACATCCAACATCGCCGTCGAACACAAACATACTCTGACCTGGGGTTCACCCCTGGTAAATGGAACAAAAGGTACACTTGAGTATTTGAAGCTACTCCGCTGGGCCTGAGAGATTCAACCAAGCACACTCTGATCTGGGGTTCACCCTCAGAACCATAACGAACATCCGAATACTACTGCATACTGCCCATCGTAGAACATCAACATCAGAACTATATGAAACCCTGGCCCCTGGCCACTTCCAGCTTCAGCTAGAAAAGATCTTCAAGTACTTCTGAAGATAAGCCTCCTTGGCCTTCAAGGATGGCAACTCTGCAGGAGGTATCTTCGACTTCAGTCTAAAGAAATGACCCTTGGCCTTCAAGGATACATGGGTCTGCCTTCAGGCGACTCCGCCTCTGCTATAGAGTGTCCGAGACTTCAGTCAGGGATATACTTCGGCCTTCAGTCCGAAAAATGAATCCTAGGTCATTCATAACCTTGGGGGTAACCTTGCCTTCAGGCACCCTCGCTTCAGCTTGGGAAATCTATAACTTCAGTCAGAGAAATGGTATCCTGAGCCATTCATGACTCTATGGGGATTCAAACCCTTTGCCTTCAGGCAAACTCCGTTTCAGCTGGAGAAACATCTTCGACTTCAGTCAGAAGAAACACTATTCACTGGATCGCGATCAATCCTCACCTCAGGATAACTGACTTGGTCTTCAGGCCAACACGGATCACTTTGCAAACAAAAGCTGTATATACAAATTTTTTAATTTTGTCTTCAGACAAGCGCTGATTCATCAGCACGGAAACCTGAATCCACAGGAACACTCCGATATCGCCTTCAGGCGTTTACGAAGTCAATCTTCAGATTAGACATCACTGTTGGAGCACACATATCACGCTGCTAAGGACTTCAAGAGTCATCTTGAACGAACAACTCCGTCGGGCACCTTCAAGAATCATCCTGAACTGCTGACCTTTCTGGAGACTTTATCTGCTAGGGATCCCTGGAATCTTCCTGGGCAACTCTTGCTGGGGACGCTACTGGGGAGCTCAAGAAACATCCTAAGCAAACAACTCGGGAAGCTGTACTGAGGTCTTAAGAATCATCTTAAGCAAACGGCTCTGCTGAGGAATTCAAGAATCGTTTTGAACTGCAGACTTCGCTGGGGATCTCAAAAATCATCTTGAGCGAGCGACTGTGGGAATTACACCGGGGTCCTAAGAATCATCTTAAGAAAACGACCTCGTTGGGGAGAGCGTCAGGAATCATCCTGAGCAACTGGTCTTTTGGTGGAGCACCTGTAAAACAAGAATGGTAATAACCTAGATCATGCTTATGGTGCGTATGCTTCGGCGCCATGCCCCACATGGTGGAAATGCTATGCGCTTATGCTAAATGCTATGCAATGTTAAATGCCGAGGGGGAAATCCTCCTGTCAAGGAGAAAGAACCACTCAGGTAGAGGAATCATCCCGCTGAGGAGAACGTGGACACGCCAATACCAATCGGACTCCGTCTGGGGAATTGATCTTCTGTTGATTGCCGCAGGGAAAACAACTTCAGTTGATCTGCTGCAGGGGAACGAAGCTCTACGAGAAAGTGACATCGATCGTGAGAACAAACTGAGGGGCCTTCTCGGCTACTCTTCTGGGGATAACCACTCTGTGGGGAAACAACCTCAGCTGCTTCACACTCCACTGGGGAAAAACCAATCATGACCTGATCAACTTCCAAGGACACGGCTCTCTTGGACATCTGCAAACTCGGCTGAGGAAGGAGAAGTCATTCTGCTTCGCTGGAGAGGGCGCGACTCTGGGGAAATACAGCATCAGCTGTTCAATACTCTACTAGGGAAAATCCACTCATGGTCCCAACTGTTTCCAAGGATTCGGCTCTTTTGAGGACTCAGTCGGGGAGAGAAATCATTTTACTTCACTGGGGAGTACGACTCTGATGAGGAATTTCGATTTCGCTGGGGAAGAAAGAATCATCTGACTTCGGGGGAGAGTACAACTCTGCAGGGGAATACAGCATCAGTTGTTCCAACACTCTACTGGGGAAGAGGGAATCATCCGACTTCGGGAGAGAATACGGCTCTGGTGGGGAATCTCAGTTCCGCTGGAGACTTCAGTCTGGCACCATCAGTTGCTGCATATTTCGCCGTACGAACAATTTCCTACGACACCTGCACTTGTGACCCGGTGCGGGGGAGACACCTGCTGCGGCGACTTTACTGGGGAAAACACGAGCTTCGGCACCCGAACATTTCTACGAAGCCTGCACTTGTGACCCGGTGCTGGGGAAGAATACGAGCTCCGGCGCGCGACTCAGCTGAGAAAATGACGTTCCTTCAGGATGCGTCTGCTTGGGGAAAAGAATCATCCCTGCCTGGGGAGACATATCAATGCTCACTATTCTGCGTTCAGATTCTGCGGAGGAGAGACTACTGAACTCTGCTGGAGAAAGAGGACTCGCCCTGCTTCGGGGATGCGCCCGACACTTCGTCTGGAAGGTGCTACACCTGCAACAACACAAACAAACAGACAAGATACCCTCCTCAAAGGGGCCTATCAAGGTTATTATCTCATGACAATATTTAGGTAATCAATCGTTTCAACAATCAATGGGCCTAGGCCCGTAAGTTTATGTATGCGCATTTTATCAAAAACATCGGCGTTTTCATTCGCAAACAAAACAGATAAATGCTAAGCAGGCAAGCAGAATTGCTGAATAACATGCATTTTATTGATGGTGAACCCCTGAATGGGCAAAAATGTTTTACAACAGAGGCAAGCTCCTGGAATGAGGAAGCCGCGCAACAAGGAAAATATAAATATACATCAGTATATACAAATGTTGGCAACGCGGCGTAGACGAACACCATGAGTTGATCCCTCTAAGACCCACTCGACTTTGATACTTCTCTGACGCTTCGGCTTCGGAAGAGATTGATTCAGATAAACGGCCCTCAGGTCCTCCAAACCACTAAACAATGAAAGTCCACACGCGGAACGCAGTCATTTGCTTATTCAAATCCCTAACTTTTGCGTGAACCGCCCTTTACGGGTTTTCAGTTCACCGGGATACCCTTTTTTGCCGAAGCCGCCCAGTGTAGGTTTTCGACTTCGCGGGTGTACATTTTTCAATATATCCCTAATTTTTGCCCGAACCTTTTATTCTGTTTTTGGTTCGCCGGGATGCCCCTTTTTTACTTGGACTCTTTCTTTTTTTGTCCAGCGGGTCTCTTTCAAGCAAAGTATTTTTTAACTGCGTCCGCGTTCACCGGGGATGCAAAATCTTCACCATCCATCGTGGATAACAACAAAGCTCCTCCTGAGAAGACCTTGCTGACGACATACGGCCCTTCGTAATTCGGAGTCCACTTGCCCCGGTGATCGGAGTGTGGCGGAAGAATCTTCTTCAGGACGAGATCACCCGTCTGAAAGCTTCTAGGACGCACCTTCTTATCATAAGCTTTCTTCATTCGGCTCTGGTACAGGCGACCAAATGCAATCGATGCTAACCTCTTCTCGTCCATCAGGCTGAGTTGGTTCAAGCGATTCGTAATCCATTCTGCCTCGTC
Source organism: Lathyrus sativus (assembly GCA_963859935.3). NCBI lineage: Eukaryota > Viridiplantae > Streptophyta > Magnoliopsida > Fabales > Fabaceae > Lathyrus > Lathyrus sativus. The sequence goes on from OZ012736.1 coordinate 22,624,205, forward strand.
GAGTTTCACATCAACCAAAACTCGCAAAGAAGGAATCTCCACTTCTAACGGTAGGACAGCTTCCATACCGTACACCAAGGAGAAAGGAGTTGCCCCGGTCGACGTACGCACCTTAGTACGATAACCGTGCAAGGCGAACGACAACATCTCGTGCCAATCTTTGTACGTCACAACCATCTTCTGAACAATCTTCTTTATGTTCTTGTTGGCCGCTTCAACAGCGCCATTCATCTTTGGCCGGTAAGGAGATGAGTTGTGGTGTTCAATCTTGAAGCTCTGGCACAGCTCCTTCATCATCTTGTTATTCAAATTCGAACCATTATCAGTAATGATCCGCTCGGGAATCCCATAGCGATAGATGATGTCCCTCTTTATGAATTTAGCTACCACCTGCTTGGTCACATTAGCGTACGAGGCTGCCTCCACCCATTTGGTGAAGTAGTCGATAGCTACCAGAATGAAACGATGACCATTGGATGCAGTGGGCTCGATCTTGCCTATCATGTCGATGCCCCACATGGAGAACGGCCAAGGGGAGGACATGACATTCAATGGGCACGGCGGTACATGAACTCTATCAGCATAAATCTGGCATTTGTGACATTTCTTCGCGAATCTGAAGCAATCCGACTCCATAGTCAACCAGTAATACCCTGCTCTCAGGATCTTTCTCGTCATGGCATGCCCGCCGGCGTGCGTACCAAATGTGCCCTCATGGACTTCTTCCATGAGCATACTCGCCTCTTTCTCATCTACACATCTGAGCAGCACGAGATCGTGGTTTCTCTTATACAGCACTCCATCAGGATTGAGATAAAAGTTTCCAGATAGCCTCCTCAGAGTCTTCTTATCCTGGGTTGACGCACCCACAGGATACTCCTTAGCCATAAGGAAGGTCTGGATGTCGTGGAACCATGGCTTGCCGTCGGCGGCGTCCTCGATTGCAAAGACAAATGTCGGTCTATCAAGACGCGAAAGGACAATTCTTGGAGCCTCATTCCAAAAATTGACTTTATACATTGAAGCCAACGTGGCTAAGGCATCAGCCATCTGATTTTCAGCCCTGGGTACATGATGGAGTTCCACTCGATCGAAGAACGGAAGCATCCTCCTGGCATAATTCATGTACGGCACTAAATTCGCTTGACGAGTTTCCCACTCCCCTTTAATCTGATTGATTACAAGCGCTGAGTCACCATATACATCTAGATTCTTGACCCTCAAATCAATTGCCTCTTCTAGACCCATAATACATGCTTCATACTCGGCTTCATTGTTGGTAACTGGGAACGTCAGTCTCGCAGTAAACGGGATGTGGGATCCGTGAGGAGTCGTGATGATAGCCCCGATACCGCTTCCATAGGAATTAACCGCTCCATCGAATATCAACTTCCACTGAGACTTCCTATTTGGCCCCTCATCGGGCAATGGCTCATCGCAATCCTTCGCTTTGAGAAACATAATATCCTCGTCAGGGAATTCAAACTTCATCGGCTGGTAGTCTTCGATTGGCTGTTCGGCGAGGTAATCAGACAACACGCTTCCCTTAATGGCTTTTTGGGAGACATACTGAATATCATATTCCGTTAACACCATTTGCCATCTGGCAATCCTGCCCAAAAGAGCCTGCTTTTCGAAGACGTACTTGATCGGATCCATCTTCGAAATTAGCATGGTGGTGTGATTGAGCATATACTGTCGTAGACGTTTGGCGGCCCAAGCTAATGCACAACACGTCTTCTCCAGCATCGAGTATCGAGATTCACACTCAGTGAACTTTTTACTCAAATAATAAATGGCATGCTCTTTTCTGCCCGTCTCGTCATGCTGACCGAGAACACACCCCATACTATTCTCCAGAACCGTCAGGTACATGATTAATGGCCGTCCAGCCACTGGGGGTATCAAGATTGGAGGTTCTTGAAGATACTGCTTTATTTTGTCGAATGCCTTCTGGAAATCCTCATTCCAAGAAATCGCCTGATCTTTCTTTAAAAGCTTGAACATCGGTTCACAAGTGGCCGTGAGCTGAGAGATAAACCTTGCAATATAGTTTATTCGGCCCAAGAAACCACGAACTTCTTTTTCTGTTTTTGGCGCTGGCATTTCTTGAATAGCTTTTATTTTCGCAGGATCAACTTCAATACCTCGTTCACTAACGATAAACCCCAATAACTTTCCGGACCGCACTCTGAAAGTGCACTTGTTAGGATTCAGCCTCAGCCTGAATTTCCTAAGCCTCTCAAAAAGCTTCAATAAGTTGACCAGATGCTCTTCCTCCGTTTGGGACTTTGCAATCATGTCATCAACATAGACCTCGATCTCATGATGAATCATATCATGAAACAAAGTTACCATTGCTCGCTGGTAAGTGGCCCCTGCGTTCTTCATACCGAAGGGCATTACCTTATAGCAGAATGTTCCCCAGGGGGTGATAAACGTCGTTTTCTCCATGTCCTCCGGTGCCATCTTAATCTGATTGTAACCGGAGAAGCCATCCATGAACGAAAACACGGAAAACTGGGCTGTGTTGTCGACCAACACATCGATATGAGGCAACGGGAAATCATCCTTAGGGCTCGCCCTATTCAAATCCCGATAATTGACGCACATGCGTACCTTACCGTCCTTCTTCGGTACAGGCACTATGTTGGCGACCCACGGAGGGTAAGTGGTAACGGCTAGAAATCCTGCGTCCAACTGCTTTTGGACTTCTTCTTTGATTTTTACAGCCATATCTGGTCTCGTCCTCCTAAGCTTCTGCTTGACTGGAGGGCAATCTTCTCGCAACGGCAAGCGATGAACCACGATGTCTATGTCAAGTCCGGGCATATCTTTATATGACCAAGCAAAGACGTCACTATACTCTCGAAGCATCTCGACCAGTCTATGCTTGACATCATTCTGCAGCGCAGCCCCTATTCTGACATTTCGGACGAGCTCTTCAGAACCCAAATTTACGATCTCAATATCCTCCTCATGAGGCAGAATAACCTTTTCCTCTTGTCTCAACAAGCGGGCCAACTCTTCCGGAAGGTCCTCGTCTTCATCAATCTCATCCTCGGCTTGATAGATCGGGCAATCGAAATCGTAGTGAGTCGTAGAGGGTCCAGAGTCGATGTCATCTGTTATGTGGATCCTGCAATAACAAGGGTTAAGTTTAAAGCAAGAATATGCAGGTTAGCACAAACCTCGTTGCCATTTTACTGTTTTTCGAGATAAACATAAAACAGGAATAACAGAGAACACAATATTTGAGTACGAAGAAAACGCCTTTTATTTATTAACAAAATGCATGTACATAATCCAACAAGGCCCTGACAATAAAACCACTATGCCCCGGGCAGGACATAGGGTTGTACAAAGATTGTAAAAAGCAAATCATTACTCTTCACTTGTCAGCTGGATAATCTCTTTGATGGTCCAATTGTTGAGGCGCTCGCCCGACTTGCTTGGCTGAATCCAGGCGTCAAGATCACAATCACTATCCCCGCTGTCCTCAGACGCTGCGTTGATGCTTTCGGAAATTACTCCGCCTTTGGTGAATAGGATCGGCCCCTTCCCACGAGACGAACTGCTAGAAGAAGATGAAGCTTCAGCTTCAGGAGAATATCCCAATCCAAACTTATCCTGCTTGATTGGTATATCCAAAACATGCCCCCAGCCTGGGGTGGAACCGGCTTCGACGACGGCCCGAGCTTCCTTAAATGAGGAGAGATTCATCTCTTGCTTCTCTATGACGACAGGAGCTACCTCTTTCACCTTGACGGTTTCAAATGCTTGGCAGAGAGTTTCATGGATTTCGCCGTCCATTTCAACATACTTAAAGGATGACAAGTGGCTCACCATAATGTCCTTCTCACCACAGACGGTTACTATGCTGCCCCCGACAGCATATTTGAGATTTTGATGCAGCGTGGACGTCACGGCACCAGCAGCATGGATCCATGGCCGACCTAAAAGGCAACTGTAGGCAGGCATGATATCCATGATATAGAAAACCGTATCGAACGTCTCCGGGCCAACTTGAATCGGCAGGGTCAACTCTCCGAAGACGTGGCGCTTAGTTCCGTCAAATGCTTTCACCACCAGATCACTGGGCGTGCAAAGCAATCCACGGGTATCCAACTTCATTAGTGCCTTCTTCGGAAGCACATTAAGCGACGAACCCGTATCCACCAGGACATGTGACATGATAGTGCCTTTGCACTCTATTGAGACGTGCAAGGCGCTGTTGTGATCTCTTCCTTTAGGAGTCAGCTCTAAATCTGTGAATCCCAGCCCATTACAAGCATTAACATGGGCTACCACCTCTTCTAGCTGATTTACTGATATCTCTTGCGGCACGTAGGCAGCGTTCAATACCTTCAGTAATGCGGTGCGGTGCGCTTCAGAACACAGCAACAAGTTAAGGATAGAGATCTTTGACGGAGTCTGATGAAGATGATCTACAATCTTGTAGTCGCTCTTCTTGATTAATCGCATGAACTCTTCAGCATCTTTAACTAGCAAATCTTTCTCTGGCCCAGAAGGGACCTCTTCAACGGCTTTGCTTTTACCCTTATCCGCAGCGTCAGCTCGGACCACCTTCTCTGCTGCAACCTCTGCTGGCGCGAACACTCTACCACTTCGAGTAATGCCACTGACTCCGGCAAGATTCTGCACAGTCGATCCGAACGGCTCAAGCTCTATCTTCTGACCATTGCAATAAACTTCGGCGCTGTAATGCCATGGAACGGCGTTAGTGCTTTCGAAGGGGATTTGCCCGGCCCTGGTGATAGTGATAGTAGGCGGTCGGGGCGCAGAAATAGTAATAGGGTGACGAGGGATGGTAATGGTAGCGACTTCATCTGCCTGCTTCAGCATGACCTCCCCTGATGCGCTTTCAACGCTCCGGCTGAACTGCAAAATACCCTCAGACATCAGACTTTGGATACCTTCTACCAGCTGCTCACACCCATCAGGAAGTGTAGCACAAGCCATACATAACTTTCCGCATCTAGGAAAGAAGCCCTTCTTCAGCAACTTAGCCTTGACAAAACTAAGTGGCGTCTTCAAGCTCTTGACATCAGTCAGCAAGTCTGCACTCTCCTCGGTGATAACGGCATTCACTCCGCCCCCCCTATGATGAGGCATAGGGTTCTTGGTAACATTGGGCACACTGTCAGAAAAGTTAATAACTTTGGCGTCCACCAAGTCCTGCACTTTGTGCTTAAAAGCTTTGCAATTCTCAATCGTATGGCATGGTGCCCCAGTATGGAAATCACAAGTAGCATTGGCGTCATACCCCGGTGGTGGTGCCCCTGTTAAGGGAGCCATTGTCCTCTTTTGAACTAACTGAAGCTGAAGCAACGTTTGCAAGAGCTGTGCATACGACATAGGTGGAGTTTCAAAATGACGATTTGTCAGAGGAGCCCGATTCTGATATCTTCTATACCCCTGCTGATTCTGCTGCTGAGGCTGTTGCTGCTGCTGCGGTGGAGCTGCTGGGATATTTATGCTAGCAATCTACTGCTGAGGGCCCTTGCCCTTTCTCCGAGCATTAGTGACAGCACTGGCATCTCCCTCTCGACGCTTGCCAGCGTAAGGTTTCTTGCTACTCCCTTCAGCTGAGGATGATTCGCCTTGAATTTTTCCAATCTTTATACCGTTCTCAACATGCTCGCCCATAGTGATGAGAGCCGAGAATGTCCCAGACATGCCACTGACCAGCTTTTCATAGTAGATTCCAGGAAGGGTAGCCACGAACATTTGCACTAGCTCACGCTCAACCATCGGCGGTTGAACCCGAGCAGCCAATTCACGCCACCGCTGGGCGTACTCTTTAAAGCTTTCATTGTTCCGCTGTGAAAGATTCTGAAGCTGAACTCGGTTGGGGGCCAAGTCGCTATTGTATTGATAGTGGAGGACGAACGCTTCAGCGAGGTCTTTCCAGGTGCGCACAGTAGCAGGCTCCAAACCCATATACCATTCGAGTGATGGACCAGAAAGACTATCCTGGAAGAAGTGCATCAGCAACTTCTCATCGTCAGAATAGGCGGACATCTTTCTATAATAAGATCGGAGGTGAACACGAGGGCAAGTAGTACCCTTATACTTCTCAAAGACAGGCACCTTGAACTTATGCGGCACCTTGAAATCAGCAATTAACCCGAGCTTGGACACATCAACGCCCAACGTATTCTGATTTTCAATGTCTCTCATCTTGTCTTCCAGTGCTTTGAACCTGAGTCGAGCTTCAGCATTCAACTCTGCTTCTACACCTCTCTGAGAGAATACGTCATCCTGATGGTCCTCCAGCCACGGTTGAGGCACCAACAGATTTCCGACACCAGCATTGCCGTGGACCGGCCCTATGTTAACATTGGCTCCCAGACTACCATTGTCGGCGCTTGCCGCATTGAGCCCGATATTGGTCATCAGATTGCCGTTAGCACTGCCGTTGCCCCCGGCAACAGGAACAACATTCTGTGGAGCATCCACTGGAGGAGGAGTAGGCACAACCCCGCCGTGCAGTATGCCATTACTGTCAACCCTGGAGATTAGAGGTTGAACCAAAGTACGAAGCTGGTCCTGACCATTAGCGACCACCTGCATTAGTTCCATAAAACGATCCATCCGTTCACGGAGCTCTTGAACATCTGACTGCACCTGATCCATGATCCTTGTCTGATTAGCACGAGTTGAGTAGCGGTGGATGAGTCTTTGATCAATCCTGGAGACCGGAGACAGCTCGGGACCTGTGTACCTGAAAAAACCTGTCAAAAATAAAGGTTAGGGAAAAATAATAAGATATACGCCATGCAAATATGCTTCATGCAGATGCATGCGTGTGTCTGTGTGCGTGGGAGGCTTTCCCCCGATCCTAGTGCCTTAGTGACGGTGCTGATAATAATAAGAGGAAGAAGAAATCCGAGCCCAATCATGGAAACATCAATCTCATATATATATGGAAAGGCCTGTCAAGGCAGTACACGGTATCAGCGAGTACAAAACAAATCAACAGCATGACCTCAGCCAACAAGTCTAGTGATGGTCAGCATATATCAAAGATCAAAACAACAGGAATACAACTAGTCAAGTACGGCCGCGGGCGCGATACTCTGCTAATAACTCCTTTGTCTCTGGATGATCTGGCGAAGTGAGCAACCCCTCGACGAGTAGTTCCCTCTGCCTAATGGTATGCTGAAGCCCCTGAACTGAACTCTCCCAAGCTCCTTCGCCAAAGCAATCCTCCAGTTTCCGCTTCTTAGACTCAAACATCAGCTTATGCTCCCTCAGGTTAGCAAGAGCTTTGTTGAGACGGCTTTCGACGGCGTACCTGCGGGCGGTCTCTTCATCAAACCTTCGCTCACTGTCCTTGACTTCGGTTTCCAGCTTAGAAATCTGCAGCATCAGCTTGTCCTCTCGCTCCTTCCTGGTGGCCATGGAGGTCTTCCAATGCTGGTCGAACTTAGATATCCTCCGATATGCCTCCTCCAAGTGCTGCTTCTTCGTAGCTAGTACATCATTAGCAGCCCTGAAGTCTTGACCCAAGCGTTCCCGATCAGCAATCTGCTTTGCCAAGTCTGCACCCAGTTGGTTCACCGACTCTGTTTGCTTTTTGAGAGCATACACGGCTTCGTTCCTCTCACTTCGAAGCTGAGCTAACTCCTTCTCTAATTCTGCGTTCGCCCGCTTCAGTTCATCTCGCTCAGCCAATACCTGGTTGTGCTGATGAATGGACACAGTGGTAGGCTCTTCGACTGGTGGAGGACTCTCTGGTCTGACGTGAGGGAATGGCATCCCTATAGCGCTGGCTCTGGCTCTGATCCAAGCTGAATAAGGAGGGTAGGCTTGGCTGTTGCTCTTTCCCAACAAAGGCTTTCCCCTCTTGCTGATACTGTTCCACGCATGCTGAAGCTTGGACAACAAATCCCCCTCTAGAGTACCCGTGAGGTACAGAGATTCCTGTACCTCTTCCTCCTTCGGTGGGGTCCTCAAAGCATATGTGAACTGACGAACTAGCAATGATGGATTGTAGTTGATGCAACCCTTCCTACCTATCAGAGGTACGTTAGGAAACCCACCACAACTGAAGATCACCTCGGTGCCTAACCTGTCTCTGTCAACGAACCAATCAATATCTTCTGCAGACAGACTCATCAGACGCTCAGGCCACTCAGCTGTGGCTGCAGACAAGACGGAAGAACCCCTCTTGGGCAAATGACTATCAAACCACCTGTACAACAACGGTACGCAGCATGAGACATTCTTCCCTCTCCGGTTCTCATTCTTGTAATGCACTGAGTGATACACGTCTCCGATCAGAGTAGGGACTAGATTCCCTGAGGCGAAGATGTGGAATGCATCAAAGTCCACGAAATCAGGCATGTTGGGGAACAGGATAATGCCATATATGCATAAAGCAAGGATGGCATTGAATGCGTCCCAACATTTGTCCTTAGCACACTGCTGAGCCTTAGCTATCAGAAACTGCAGGGAGAACCCTGGGACCTTGTTCCAACTCGTCACCACTAACTCAGAAGCGCTCAAATGGAGTGAGGAAGCTAAACCAGCCAGATCAGGCTCAGCATCCATGTGGACAAAAGGCATCTGCGAGAGAACGAAGTCATGAAAAGTGAAACACCTCAAAGGAGGGTCATAGAACTGCAGAAGAGCATGTAACCCATTCAACTCGGACGTAGAAGGTTTGCAAACCAGACTGAGCAACCTGCCATAAGACTTCCTGAACCTATCCTTCACAGAATCACCTGTCAGGGCTATCAAACCAGTCAGCTTCGACACATCAGGGGTCGGGAACTTGTACGCAACAGTCTTCCTGAGAGAGGCCATAATAACAGTAGGAGGCGAGAAATCCTGAATCGGGGAAACGGTACCTGCAACACAGACACACGTTAATGGAATGCAAATGAACATGCAAACTAATGCAAAATGCAGGCATGCAATAATGTATCCGGATAGCTGCTGTGGAGATTCTGTATCAACAATCGCTGATGAGAAGAAAACCCCGGTGTAAGACCACTAATCTAATCTGCTGAGAATAACCATCTGATAGGACCATAAAATCAAAATTCCGCTCTGTCGAGAACAAATGGCTGATAATAAGGACCTCGGATGCATGATCAAGAGATATCTGCTGATGAAGTCTTCAGACCCCAAATCAAAAATCTGCCCTATCAAGAACAAACATACAGCTGCTGATGAGATCTTCAGACCCCACTCAAAATCTGCCCTATCAAGAACAAACAACATTTGCCGACGAGATCTTCAGACCTCACTCAAAATCTGCCCTATCAAGAACAAACCACTGACGATAATACTCTGATCAAAACCCGCTCTATCAAGAACAGACATACACCCGATGATAAGATCCTCTGATCAAAACCTGCTCTGCCAAGAACAGACAAATCTGCAACTGGGAAACCCTGGTACCAACATAACTGATTCACTGTCAAGAAAACCAGGTAGTCTGAAGGTCAAAGTTTCCTGCAATAAACCCAATCCCACTCACAGGTATGGACCTAAACTGACTCAAGGTACGGCATCCTATGCGTTCATCAGCGTCACAGACTTTCAAAACTGACGATACGATTCCCAGAAGGAGTGGCATCATCAAGTCTTGAAGAGGCCTCACTTAGCTGAATCACAAATGATCGGTCCCCAGAGTCGACAATCCACCAAACCAGCAACCGTCTCAACCCAAAGGGTTGAAAGTGAAGCCAACCGGATGAACCTCGTCTGAGCGTGGATTTCATGAGACACTAGTGCCTGCAAAGCAAGCACGCGCCCACTAATTTCCACTCTAAGTCTATGGTGCACTCAAGCCTGGGTCTGGCTTCTCACTCATCAGAACTCCCGTCCCACAACAGCACAAATAATCATATTATACTGAATATAAAATGCGGGAAATAAAGTGGGTGAGAAGTAAAAAAATGCGATAAATAAACGCAACCCAACAAGCAAACACACAAGCGGTAGGATTGACTCTCTTAAGGGACGTTGGATCCCAAAACTGACTCGCTTTCGGGACGTTGGATCCCTAGGAAACTATCAAGTCCCCAGCAGAGTCGCCAGCTGTCGCTTGCGCGAAAATAAGGTGCCGGCATGACAGAAGAGTCGCCACCTTTCGTTATTTATCCCTCAGAGCGGGAAAGGAAACGATCGGAAAAACCTGACGAAAAAAAATGGTAAGACAAGGTCGTCGCAACCATTGCCTGGGTTCGGGAGTCGGTTACGCAAGGGGAAGGTATTAGCACCCCTCACGTCCGTCGTACACGACGGGATCCACGCTTGTTTGTTTACTTGGACGGGTTGGTTTTATTCTATCTACCTATCAAGGCTGGCTGAAAAAGAAAAGAAAAATGACTCGGCAAAGCGTCGCACTTTATGCCTACGTATTCTCATCAGAGAATGAGAAATCAGAGTCAACGTAGTTCGGCCTACGAAGGATTATGGGGGAAGGTTGATCGCTAGGATATCGCATCCTATGCCTACGTACTTCCACACTGTATGGAAGATCAGAGCAAACGTAGTTCGGGAAACTACGGTTTATTTCCTGTTTTTACGAAAGAAGTGTTTTTTATCGTGTTTGCAATTTCAACCGCACTAGAGACTATGACCTGAGAGTGAATGCGTCGCATGTCACCCAAAGGGTACCATACTAAACATCCAGACTATGGAAAAGAAACTCTCCCACAATCCTCTCTCAGATAGCTTAAGGCTCGTAGCGTACGAAAGAAATCATTCATGATTACTGTATCTTAAACTGCTTTGAGATGAGAAGAGAACAGGCCCAACTAGGAGGGAGACTATCAAGTCCTACTGTTGTCATGCCATGGATTCATCCTATGGTTGAGGTTTGAATAGGGAACTCCTAGATGTTGTCATGCATAGGTTTCAACCTAAAAGTCTATCATCAAATCCTTATCAAAGGAAATGAGAGTCCTAAGGGATCATGTCAATGATACACCAAAACAGACAAAGCATCAGCTTAACAGTAAAATGCATGCAATGCAAGTGAGGGAGGAAATGTGTGTGGGGCTTCAGCCTCCACAAGCTCATCTCAACCTCAAGCCAGTCATGAAATAACAGTAATCATACTGAAAAATAAACAACATGCTATCAAGCAATAAACAGTAAACTGCAATCATACAGATAAAAGAAAATATGCTATCAAGCAAACAAACACATGGGCAAGGGAGCTGGGCTCTACCGAATACCCGCAAGCAAAGCCACGCAATAACAGTACAAGCAGAGGGAGCAACTCAACCTCTAATGCAATCATGCTCCTAGACTGAACTTATTCTAGATGGACTTAATCTAATGCAACAGACAAATCAGACAAAACACACAATACAGAAAAGAAAACAGAAGAAAGCTTCAGCTCCTCCAGCAACAACTCAGTCTTCAGACTTCAGAGATCACTTGCTTTCCAGGTATCAACCTTACAACATGAGTATCAACTCATCTTCTCCCTTAAGCTTCAGCTTCTTTGGTCAGCTCCACCTTCAGGCTTCACTATCTTCAGGGATATTCAGGTATCAACTTAATCTTCACAAAGTCTTCAGACTTCAACAATCTCCAAGGAATCATCCTCTCCAAAGCTTCAGCTTCTACCTTCAATGGCTTAAATGCTCCAACAAACCAGATTCAATCAACAAGATGAGATGAGGATGTTAAAGTGCTCACTGACTTCCAAAGGATGCCATTAAGGACTTAACATCAAAAGGAAAGGCTCTCTCAAAGTTCTACCTCATAAGGCAAGGTCACTAATCCCTCCAAAGGAGAGAGGTGAATACCCTTAAGGGACTTTATGTCATAGAGAAGGAAGGAGGTGGACAAGACACTCCCTGTTTATTGAATGAAATTATGCTATCTAAAGCTCTACCTATGTACCTATAAACCTATAAACAGAACAAACAAAAGCTAAAACTAAGCTCCTCTGCAAGGTCTTCAAAGCTTTAATGATGATCCACAAGGTCTTCAACTCAATCTTCAAAGCTCACACACTCAAAGGAGAAGAAAAGAAAGCAAAACAATACAAACTATGCCTTTAAGCAACACACATACTAACCATACATTCAAAAAATCAATTAAAAATACTAAAATACCATACAATATTCTAGCAAAATTCTAGGGGATTCTATACATACTTACCCTTAACCCATATATTCCCCATACACTAATTTGGCCTATAAACCCCAAAACAAAATTGTTAAATCTACTTATACAACCTAAAACCCTAATTTGAGCACCTAAATGTCAAACAAGCAAACTATATCAAATTTTAATCTACAAATTGTGAATTAAATCCTATATGAACTATGATTCAATACCTAACTATTCCAAAAAGAATGGCTCAAAAATCCTAAGGGAAAGTCCTAAAAGAAATTCTACAAAATTGAGTATCAACTAAAATCAATTAAAAAGACTATTTACAAGAATAATATGCTAAAAATATTAAAAGGAAAATAAAATGGAATTTTATTTATTTACATTTTTCTAGACATGATTTTGAATATGTGAAAAAAACAAGAGGTGAAAAATAATCATTTTTGAATTTTATGTGGATTTTATAAAAATGCAAGAGAATTAAAAGAAATTGAAATAAGAAAATAAAATAAATGGGGGAGGGGGTGTCAAGAGCAAGGCGCTCTAGTTGCTATCCATGATGGGCCCAGGAAGGGGGGTGCGCCTGGGCCCAATGGCTATCAGAAAATGAAAGAAAAATTAAACAGAAATTGGTAAAACAACAGTATGAATAGCAATGGTTTTTAGTTAAAAATTGGATTGGGCTTCTGGGTGGGGTGCCAATAACACAAGTTCATTGAGCCCAGAATCATTCACTAAATCAAACGGCAGCGTTTTGACGCTTAAGGGTTCCCTCCGTTTTCTTTTAAATTCCAACCGTTGGATGTGGTTAAAAGGTCAAGTGAATGGGACGATCGGACGGTTGAGGGTCATCGTCCCCAACACGCCTAGGGTTTCAGCAGAAAACAGCATCCATGCACGCAGCTTCAAGCCTCTCGTTCTCTCTCCATGCTCAATGAAAATCCAAACTTCCAAGAGCAAAGATGCTCCATTTTTCTCCCTCTATCCAGCCATGCTCATAACTTTCTCTGAAATGCCTTGTATCGTCCAAACAGAATGCGTGAAGATTAGGGTTCAACCATAATTCTCTGTGATCAACCTTAACCAAACTCAAATCCAATGATCTAAACTTGTTCCTTAGGTTACCCTCATCATTCTATACTATCACATACCAATTAAAACTTACTATACAGCTGGTTCTTAATCTTGCAAGAAATGATGATCTGCTACCAACCTTCATGGAATTAGCTCAAACTTGCCAGGATTCATCCCTAATGGTTGCTAATCAATCTTATCCTAACCACATGACCTAAAAGTGCATAAATAGAGAGACTCGAGTGAGTTTGCAAACCTGCAAATTGATAATGGTAGTGGCACTTGCACCTCACTTCAATGCTTGCTATTCTCCAATATTGATCCTTGATGACTGCTCTGAGTTCTGTATGCAGAAACTTTGATGTATATTGCTTGAATCTTGAGTTTGAAATCAATTCGCTTTTCTTGCAACTTTGATCTTGCACCTTCAAAACTCCATGGATCCACCTCTAATTTGGTATGCCCTTGTTCATCATGATCAGAATGAAAGGTTTGTGGAGAAGAGAAGAATGAAAATGGAAGAGAATGGAAGTTTGTTATGGAATTGCAAATGGAAGAATTTCACTCTTTTGCACTCTAACCTCACCAATCACCAACAACCATCACCAACCTTGACCACATTGTGATCTAACCAATATATAGAAACCAATGGAAGAGTCTAGATTCATCTAGAAACTTTGAGAATCATTTAAAAAGTCATGGAACTTCTCTTGTCATGACATATTGCATTATCTCCTTTCATGCCTTAAACCTTTCAATCTTGTGTCAAAAACTCCTTACATGAGATATTGGGATTGAATGAGTGAAAAAACAAGCTAAACCTTGCCTTATGCCAAGTTTCTCAAATTGCCTTATGATTCAAGAATGAACTTTACAAAGTAACATCCATTTTAAGACCTCAAATCAAAATTCTACTTGAACCATTGTTTTTAAAATAATGCTTGGAGTCAAAATGACATATTGGATGACCTATTTTGGATTTGTGGATCTCCCAAACCAAAATTCCATTTCAACTTTTTTAACTTATAAGCCATTTTAGGTCATTTTTACCCAATCATGAAAATCCTTGCTACAAGCTTTTTCAATAACTCATGACCACTTTTATAGGCTTAAAATCCCATTTTGAACAACTTTTATGTTTTGATTTTTTTCATTTGAGGCTTGGAAATAGGAGATATGGCCTTTGCTTAAAATGACCTATAACTGCCAAATGACCAAAATACCCCTGTCTTGTTCAAACCATAAGTTGAGTTCTACAAATCCTATCAAGGACTTATAGTACTCTCTAGAAAGCTAAGAAGATGATCTTCAACATTCATGTTGACCAATAGATCATAGGAATCATCCTACTAGGGCAAACGTTGTCTGCAAGTTGGGTGACTTTCAAGGACCCAGATTCACACACCTCAGCTGACCTGTAATTTGTCAAAACCATAACTTGAGCTCTGCAATTCCTATCAAGGACTTCTACCACTCAAATTAAAGCTAAGAACAAGCTCTACAACATTCATGTTGTGGGGAAGATGAGATATCAATCACATCTTGAGCTAAAACTGCCTGGAAGATAGGGATCAAATTAGGGTTTTTTCACTAACAAGCCCTGGAAACCCTAACTCAAAACTTCTCAAACTCCTCAATCATGATGAGTTGTTCTAAGAATCATATTTATAACATCTCCATGAATCATTCCATGATCTCATGGCCCTTGGATTAGGTCTCAACCTTCTCCAAATCTTCAATTGACTTAGGGTTGACCCAGTCAAAACCCTAATCCTACGATTCATGGCTGAATCTTCTTGCACAATGACTTCTTTGGGCTTTATGATGGCTTCCAAGACATCTCATAAGCTTTCTCAAAGCATCAAGTTCATTCTCAAAGTCTCAGAATCATCTGAGGAGCACCCACAACTCTCAAGTTATGAAGCACACAACCTTGGTTTCAACCAGTTTCTCTGAGGATCTCTTGAACTTTCTGATGAAGGTATCAACCTTCAAACACTTGATGGATAAATAATTGTTGGTCAAATTTCGGGGTGCAACACATGGTTGGGTAGGCAGAAGTCCTTAATGCCTATTATATTTTTCTATATTTTTGTTCATTGTTTAATGTTTGATGAGATGAATAAAATTGGTATGATAGTATGATGTAATTGATATAAATGTTATGATTTTAGTACACTGATTTTAACACGAATTTTGTGTGCTTTTGTTTGTGAATATCGATTGAGTATGTGTTCGTATGAGTGATATTATTTTGATAAAAAAATACATGATTTTGTTGATGCCAATGTGTGATATATTATAAATTTGTTGTTTTAAACATTGGATAATTGTTGTGTCTTGAATTCTTAGGTCGAGGCATTTTACCAAATCAAAATTAGAGGCCCGGAAGGCATGTAATGGTGAAAAATAAGTTACTAGGCTGTTTTTATGCTTGTAACTGATTACGCACTGAGTGTAATCGCTTACCATTGTTTATGGTGGAAACTTTCATAATTTAAAATGACATATCTAGAGTTTCGTAACTCCATTTGACGCCCAGTTTGAAGCATTGCAAAGCTCACACATAGTTCTATCTCATGGTGATGACTTAAGGGGCTATGTTTTTAGTTGAAGAGTTAGGTTTTATGTGTTATTTTTTTGTGCAGTTCATGTTAACTGTTGTTGGACATGTTTTGGTGACTTTAATTAATTAAATGAATGGTTAAATTGTGTTGTTGAGTGTTAATAATTGATTTAAAAATTATTCACTCGTTATAATAAAATCGATTATGTTATTTGGTAATGTTATGTGATTAATGAAAGATCATTTTTTGTATGCATAATTATGGCTGTTATGTTGTGGTTGATTATTATCAATGTTGGATAATAATTGAATTATTAATTTTTGTTATGATTGTTGGGTAATATATTAGATGATGGGAGTATTATTGTGTTATTAATACATGGTTGTTTACAATCAGAAGGGGGGACTTAAATGTTGTTGTTGAAAGAGGCAAGTTGCACGTCTAGAAGGGTGGACTAGTGACTTGTCTCGAACCTAGAATGGTAGGTTCAAGGTCTAGAAGGGTGGAATCGGTTCTGTTGTATCGCTGCGAAGAGGAGCCGGCTAAGACAGAAGAGTCACCACCGTTCGTTATTTATCCCAAAAGAGGGAAAGGAAACGATCAGAGAAAACCTATGGAAAAGGGAAAAGACAGGTCATCGCAACCAAATCTCGGGTTCGGGAGTCGGTTACGCAAGGGGAAGGTATGAGCACCCCTCACGTCCGTCGTACTCGACGGGATCCACATTTGTTATCTATCTAAAGGGTGTTAATCTATCTAAACTACAGGCTCACAGGGACAAATAAAAAGAAAAGAGACTCGATAGAGCATCACCACTCTACGCCTACGTACTCCCTCGTGCAATGGGAAAGTCAGAGTCAACGTAGTTCGGAAAACTACGGGTGAAGGTGGGGAAGGTTGCTCGCCAAGACATCGATGTCTTGTGCCTACATATCCTCGTCTGGTACGAGAAATTAGAGCAAACGTAGTTCGGGCTGACACGACCACAGGTTGGTTCAAGTGTTTTAACCGAGTAGGCTTAAACCTTCGTTCTAGCAGTTAGGTGTATTGCTGCTCGACCATTGGAGACTTATGCGTTACCTGTTTGCGGTAGAACCACAAGTTAACAACACTCTCTTTGAAAATGGTTTTCAATTAATCTCGAAGGATAAAAAAAGTTTGATGTTTGTTTTTAAGTCTTTTATGAAGAAGAAGTGAATTGAATTGTGTTTGTAATTCGTGTTTCACTAAAGACTATGACTTAGGAGCGAATGCGTCGTATATCGCCCAAAGGGCATACGCTAAACACTCTAGAAAATTTAGAGGAGGCCCCCCAATCATCATTTCCCAAATTCTTAAGGCTCGTAGCGTACAACACTCATTATCCTTTATTACATATTTTGAAGAAATTTTGAGATGAGAAGAGAGAAGACAAAACTAAGGGGAAACTAACTCAACCCTAACGTTATCATGCAATGTGCTCCTATGATTGAGATTAAGAGGGATAAAACTATCCTAATGTTATCATGCTTGGATTGAACACTTAATGTCTTTCCTACTCCCAAAAGGACTAGGAATCCTAAGGGATCATGGCAAAGGAATCCAAGTAAACACAAGATAAATCAATCACAAATGAGATGAAAGAAAGAGATGCAAACATGAAATGCAACACAAAGAAAAGAGGGAGGAAAAAAAGTGTGGGGCAGAAACCACCACAAGCACATCTCAACCTCTTGAAACCATGCAAAAGGATGCAAAACAAAAGGGAAATGCAAGTAAGAAGACTTGAACAAGTCCAAGCAAAAGTGAGATGAAATGGGAGAAGTTACAACTCCTACAACCATTCAAACATCAATCACTAAGCTAAAAGACAAACAAATAATAAAAAGAAGAGGAAATGATCAAGATGAGGATGGGGGAATAGGCTTGGGCAGCAATAAACAAAGAAAGAAATCTCAACCATAAGCATCAAAATGATCATGCAAACAAGAAAGCACAAAAGAATTCTCAAAGTGGCATCTCATCCAAGTTAAACTCAAAGTGCAAACAAAGATCACCAAATCAACTTGAATGAGCTCCAAAGTCCCATGGACAGCAATGATAACAAGGGAAGAAGATGCATAAATGAAAGAAGAAGAGGAAACAAGACAAGTTGCAAGGTAGGGCATGGGGAAGAACCTAAGTTCAAACCACTTTCAACATTCAAATGCAAATGGAAAGCCCTAAGTAGAAGTAACTTGCAACACAAACCAAACAAGTGTAGGACCTACAAACTTGAAACCAACAACTTCAACATGTTAATAATGTGAATCAAGTGGTGTTGGAAGCATATGGGATCCACAAGGGTCATCTCCCAAAAGAACTAGGTCAACTAGTTTGTATGAACCTCCATTAGGGTGACTTGACTTGCAAGGTTCACCAAAAATAGGAAAATGGTTCAATAAATGCCACATAAAAGACACAAAGCTCATAAACAAGTTGGCAACCAGAGGCCAAAACATCAAAACCAAAATCCAATCAAAGCATCACCAAAGGAATTAATCCACTAGGGTGCTCCACTTTGAAAGGTATTTGTCGAGGGTCAAATAAAAATAAACCAAAGTGAAATAATAATAGGTCAAACTTTAACCAAAACCAGCATCAATGGCACCTCAATTCATCATCAAAATGAAGAGGAAGCCTTGCTCATAGGTGGATACAAATGGTCTTAAAATCAAACAAGAACAAATGGACACCATCACAAAAGCACTTCCAATTGTAAAATCCCAAATTAATTGCAAAATAAAATAAAAATGGAATTAAAAATTATCGAAAATTAAATAACACTCTAAGGTGTTGGAAAATATTTTTTATGGGATTTTATGACATTTGGAAGTATTTTTAAAAATCAAAAAGCAAAACAGAAATAAAAGAAATAAAATAAAAGACAAGGAAAAAGAAGGGAGGTGCAGCCAGCAAGAAAAACACGTTGAAATGGCATTGAGCTCACAAGCAGAGGGGTGCGTATAGCAAGGAAAGCCCAATCCAACTCAGTAAAAATCAAACGCACCGTTTCATTTATTGACGTGAAAGTCAACATCCACGCGTACAAGTCAAGCAAATAAGAAGCGGCCACATACACAGTCAAAAGGTCCAACATAATCCACCTCAGATCTGAGGGTTTTGAACCAGACGCCGGAGCCCTAGCTCCAGTCATCTTCTCCGGCGATCTGGCCAGAGCTCAGATCATTCAACCACCACCAAACTGAGCAAAATGCATACCAAAATGAAGCTAAGCTCATGTACATTCCAAATCAATGATCCATTGGTTTTAGACATGGCTAAATAAAGAGAATCGAACGGATCAAGTTTGGAATGCACATCTAAGATCTTCATAAAACATGACAATTAAGAACTCAAACACGACCTACACGAAGTACGGCTTCAGATGCAGCCAATATGGACCTAGATCAAGCTCTAGAATGAGAGAAAAGTTGATTGGAAACTTACTTAACGGAGACACTCCGTTGGTGCTTCAACAACTTGCTTGCTTGCTTGAAAACGTCCAGATCCACTCCAATGTGCTCAAGTAAGAAGAATCACACCTCAATTGAAGTTAAATTGCTCTGAAATTGAAAACACGATTTGAGATTTTTCTTTGGAAGTTTGAAAATTGAAGTTGCTCCTTCTGGCTTCAAAATGCGCTTCTGAGCTCTCAATTCACATTGTGACCTTATATATGTTAGATTTGAAATGAAATTGGAGGCCCATGAAGCCTTGTTGTGATGAATTTTCAAAATGCCCCAAAAATGTAATTCTTTCATGCAAACGTGAAAACATATGCCTACACATCTAAAAATCATCCCAATTGGCAGCTGGTAAGTTGAATTTCATGATGGAATTGGATTGGGCCTTGTATCTAGTCCAATTTGAAATTTGAATGAGAAACTTCCTTGTGAAGTAAGCTTCAATTTCCACGTGCTTTTGCTCTTCATGCACCACACTAACTTGTGCATTTTGTTCATGGGTGCATTGTGAATAAATTTGGGTCAAAATGAGACATGAAAAAGACCTATAATGCATCCAATTCAAATCACCTTTTAAAGCTCATTTTCATTTGAAATTTTTCACCCAATGTCCATAACCAAGAATAATTCACACCAAACTTGAGTTTTAGAGTGTAAATGAGGTCATTTGGGATAACTTTCATGTTGGTTGAAGTTTCATTTGAAGTACTTGAGTGCATGTAATGTCCCATAATCAAAATGGCCTATAATCAAAGTTTCCCAAAATACCCTTGCCTTGCCAAAGCCATAACTTGAGTTCTACAAATGATATCTAGGACTTATAGGACTTTTAGAAAAGATAAGATCATGAGAAACAACTATCATGTTCACCTCAAGTAGAGGAGAAACTTGATTCTAGGTCAAAAGTGCCTTGGAAGTGAGTTGACTTTTGTTGACTGAAAAATATGTTCATCTGAGACCTATAACTTGATGGCATCATAACTTGAGTTCCACAATTCCAATGGATGATTTATAGTACTCAAAAGAAAGCTTAGGACATGCCCTACAACTTTCATGTTCATAATAAAATGAGATTGAACTTATATCATGATGTAAATTATCCTTGAAGTTATGCACTAAAGAAGGGGATTTTACACTGAGATTAGGGCTGGCAATGAACCAAACTAACTCGAAGATAGTTCGGAATTCGACTCGACAATTAAATCGTTGAACTAGGTTCATGAACCAAATGAGTTGAGTATGAGCGAAAAATTAAGTTCGTTAACTAAATGAGCTGAACTTGAACTATACATAGTTCGACTCGTTAGGTTCATGAGTCAACTCGATTACATATGAAAAGAATTATACTGTCTTTAAGATTAGGTTTAAATATTTACTTCAAATCTTAGACAAATTTAATCTTCAATTTAGTAGTTTTTGAGTTAGACTCTCAAATGTATCTCTTGAAAGTTGTGTAGGTTTTGAATTAGTAGATTTCGAAGATAAAGTTAAATATCAATATGATAACTTTTATTTTATTTTAATATTTTATTTAAAAAATATATATTTATTTAAAATGTCAAATATACTAAAAAATATATATATTTAAAAAAATAGTTTTTAAGTTCGTGAACCATGTGAGATGAACCTAATGAGATGAACCTAACGAGTCGAATCGAACTGTTCGTGAACTTATAACGAGTCGAGTTTGAGCTTAAAAAAAAGTTCGTGTCGAACTCGAACTCGAACTCGAATTCGAACAATTCTTAACGAGTCGAGCCGAGCTGAGGTGAGTTCGACTCGACTCGACTCATTTCCAGCCCTAACTGAGATCTTCTGAAGCCCTAATTTAGTAACCTCTTGAACTCTTGATTCTTCTTGATTTGAACTTAGCATGACATCCTAGATGTCTCAACATAACTTCCCATGACTCAAATGACTTAGAAATAAGTCTCAAACTCTTTCAAGTCCTCAGTTGACCTTGAGTTAACCAAATGAAACCCTAAGTGCACAACCCTTGACTGTGGTCTCTTGCAAGTGAAATGAAAGCTCAGATAAACTCCAAAATGGATTCCAAAGCAACCCATGAGTTTCTCAAACATCTATTATCCATAACCATGAACCTGTGAACCCCTGATGATCCTCTGCTGATCCCCAAAATAGGAGATAAGCAACACACATCCATTTTATTCTTCAAAGAGCTCTGACCATGTCCTGATGATTGTAAGCACTTGATGCCTTGAATAAGCACTCTTGGTTAAGCTTGATACCCTTGATAATATTCTCTTAAATGGAACACCTCCCTTGATCCCCTGAAAAGGACAATGCTATGCGATGCAAATGCAAAAGAAATGAAATGAAACATAAGCCAAACAAAGAAAGAGGTTGGTCAAATTTTGGGGTACAACAGGTTCATATGAAGAACCTTCATTGATTGGTACCACATGAATTGAGTTAAGTCATTGCCTGCATTTGCATTTATATGAAGGTTTTTGTAAATTAGTTATCGAGACCGCACACTCTAATGTGAGTATCCTAATACTCGGAAGGAAGAAGTCTTCACTCAATCCTCTCTCTTTAGTTCAATACAAAGAGAACCTTATTATTTTATTAAAGATGTTTTAATTTTTGAATGGTAAGTGCTTTATGACAGTGAACCCTAAAGGTAATGTTAAGCACTCGGGATAAGAAAAGGCCTTCGCCTAACCACTCCACAACCATCCAAGTTTCTTAAGAAAAGAGTTTGAAAATACACTTGGTACAAGACCAAGGTTTTTAGACTCAAGGAGACAAAAGAAATAGAGAAAAGGTTTTGGAAAGAAAGGGTCGTAAATAGATTAAGGTATGTTGATGGTGATGCACGAAGCAATCGACTTACAAAGATGGAGTACATACAAGGTTAGTGTGGGGTATAATGGAAGAAATAAGAGATAATAATAAAAGAGATAAGAATAAAAGAGAGAAAATAACCCCTAAGGTGTGAATCAAGTTAATGATTTTTGAAAAATGACTTGACGTTGGATCAAGCCTTATTTGATATTTGTTTTGAAAAGGTGATCTAACCTAGTTCATTTTATCTTTCTTAACAATCAAGCAAGCAAGCATAAAAGAAAACTAAGTTATTACATTGTAAATGAGGAGAGGGAAACATAGTGCCCAACAAAGGGGAGATGATATATAATACATGGAAAGTATGATAAAGAATGTACAAAGATGCATTAAAGGAGAAACATCAAAACACAAAGACAAAAGGTCAAAATCATCAAGAT
This sequence comes from Lathyrus sativus, assembly GCA_963859935.3. NCBI lineage: Eukaryota > Viridiplantae > Streptophyta > Magnoliopsida > Fabales > Fabaceae > Lathyrus > Lathyrus sativus. The sequence continues at coordinate 22,646,693 of OZ012736.1, forward strand.
AATCAATGAATGGTCATGAGTGCATAAACATGTAAAACATGAAGCAAATGATCAAGACATGAAATATATGAGAATAAAACAATATGGGCAGCAATCACATCTATCCACAACTCATCAAAGATAAAAAAAAAAAAAAAAGCAAGACATGAGAATAATCTCCAAAGTATGTACAAAACACAAGTCAGGCAATCTCACAATGAACAAAGGATCATGTGAAGTGTGTGTGAGATAATGTGATCATGGAATGAGGGCACAAAAAAATTGAACAAAAAGTTAAACATATTACATGCAACATATAAATATCAATAAGGTTCAACTAGCACATGTAAAGAAGTATTAGAACAAGACTAACTCAAGAGGTAGTTAAATGAACACACAAACAATGCTAAACTTGTAAAATCAATCACAAATAGGAAAAAGGTTCAAAGATCATGAAACAAAAGCAAAAGGAACCTCAAGGAAGTATGTTATCATTATTCAAAAATGCCACAAAGTATAATCAACCTTAACTAGGTCAAGGATCAATAGGCTAGGCATATGGCTCAAACATGAGGAATTATCAACAATCCTCAAAGAGGCTTCCACCAAAAATATCAAGACACTCAAATAAAATCCCAAAAAATAATCAAACATAATTTCAAACACATACTTAAGCAATTGCAAAAGATGGGAAGAAGATAGGCTAAGGACAATGCCCGAAATGGTAGAATCATGCAAGTTATGCATCAAATCGGGAATGAATCGAGGGCCAAAAAGTGAGAAATGGAAAGTCACCTTAGGTAACTCAAACCAGACCATAAACAACATCACATAACCCTTATTCAATGGTTTTAGTGTGGCTAAAACATTAGCCTCAAATGATGAGCATAAGTAACTCAAATCCTCAATCCTAATGCAAGGGTATCAATAGAAGCACTCATTCAAATTAATCCAAAATAAATAGAAAATAAATAAATAAAAATAAATAAAATTATGAAAATTAAGACAAGACCTCAAAGGATCAAAAATATAAGCTTAATACCCTTGATACTCTTCTCTTAAATGGCACACCTCCCTTGATCCCCTGAAAAGGACAATGTTATGCAATGCAAATGCAAAAGAAATGAAATGAAACATAAGCCAAACAAAGAAAGAGGTTGGTCAAATTTTGGGGTACAACAGTTGCCCCTATTCAAGCGACTTGGACCTGAATGAGTGAAAAGTGAACGGTTTTCAAACAATCAAAGTAAAAGACGGTTGAATACCAAACAACCCAGAAATTTTCCAACCACAAAAATAGAACTACAAACATGTTATTGGGTCAACATCTCCGGAAATAATTGAATCTGATAATTGTGATGGTAAACAGCTAACTGATTACTGACCAGAAAACCTCGACGCACGGTTGGAAGAAACATCTGCTATCACGCAGGCAACAACACTAATTCGGAAAGATCATCTAATTCCACCATCAGGCATCTGTTAAACAAACATGCATCAAACCTGAAGGCAGGCTCCAACCGAAGTTGAGAATAGCATATGACATCACCGTCAGGCATCTGTTAAATAAAACAGGCATCGAACCCGAAGGCCGAATCAACACGTAGTTGATAAACTTTTGACATCGCCGCCAGGCATCTGTTGAATAAAATAGGCATCGAACCCAAAGGACGGCTCAACACGAAGCTGAGAAACTTCTGCTAACCAGCAGGCATTCGCTAAATAAAAGCGAGCATCAAACCCGAAGGCCAGATTAACACGTGGTTGATAAAATTCTGCTAACCAGCAGGCATTCGCTAAATAAAAGCGAGCATCGAACCCGAAGGCCGGATCAACACGTAGTTGATAAACTTCTGCTAACCAGCAGGAATTTGCTAAATAAAAGCGAGCATCGAACCCGAAGGCCGGATCAACACGTAGTTGATAAATGAATTTGACAACAATTCACAAGAAAACTCCGCTGGGGAAAGAGAAACTTAAACAAGCCACTATGTTGGGAAACAAATGGTAAGATGTACACATCTGTCAAGAGATTTTGCCATGGTCTGGATACCACACAAGCTCAGGAATTAACTGATAATATGCTGGGTCTGGATACCGTGTGCTAAAGGGATATAACATCATTTGCCAGGGTCTGAATACCACGCGAGCAACATAGAATCAACCGTTTGCTGAAGATATACCTGAAAACAAAGAGGTAACCACCTTGCTTATGTTTCAAATGCATATGTTTGAATATGGTGTAATTCTCCATGCAAAATGGAAATGCTATGCATTTCCGAAGATGCTATGTACAAATGAAAAATACAACGGAACCAAATCAGCAAAATAAATGCTGAAGACACAAGACTGACTCCGCCGGGGAGAAATGGGATATGCTAATTACGATTGGACTTAAACTGGGACAAGCAAGCCCTGGATGGCCTCCAGAAAAAGAACTCCTGGGTAGCACTATTCTGACGAGAACACGATTCACTCGGCTGGGGATCTAATCAACTCTTGCTGAGGGAAAAGCCCTGGATGGGCTTCCAGAATATCACTCTTCTGGGGAAAAACGACCCGGCTGGGTGAAAAACAACCAACCATTGGAATCAAAACCAACTTGCTGGGGAAATCAATGACCCTGCAGGGGAACCAAGAACAAACATTAAGACTAGCCTGCGCTCTGACGGGGAAAGCAGCCCTGAATGGCCTCCAAGAACACTGAAACCTTCTAGGGTATAAAGTAAACATCTGGGAATAAATCCACTCCACTGGAGGTCCAAATCTACCCTGACGGGGGTTACTCAGTGGAAAATCAACATCGAAATACATCCCAACTACTAGGGATGCGCCAATAAACTTTCTCAGAAATGATTCCAACCTGCGGGGAAGAACCTACTCTGCTGAGGCATGGTATACCCTGCCGACTTCACTGGGGAATAAGCAATAAGGGAAACGACATCAACCTCTGCTTGGGGATTGAGTCATCAATCACACTCTGGGGGGATACAAAGTCAAACATACTTGGACTCTATGGGGAAACAAAGTTCTAACTTTGCTCCGCTGTTTGGGAAAAAGTTCCACATCTGCCTGGTGGAAAGAAATTCAGTCTTGACTCTCTGGGGAGTAAGTGCATACCTATGACCTTCTAGGGATAAACGCACACACTTGACATGCATGGGGGATACCAATCTCGACCCTCTAGGGATGACTTCATTCTATCGAACAAATAAACCTGAACCGCTGAGGAATAAGTGCATACAGACAAACTGCTGGGGAGAATTGTATACACTCAACCGCACACTTGTGTATCCTTTCATGTAGAAGCAGACTCTTGATAGGGCCAAGGTGCATCAGGCCCACTGCTGGAGATGAATGAATCTCAACTACAAACCTTCTTTTTGTGGGAAATGATGATCCTACCATGGATACGCCTCTGAAAAACTTGCCCCAAGGGTAACGACCCTGCACAGACAACAAGATATCCTACACACTAGAAACTATCTCAGTAATCATCCGTGACATTATTCAAATAAATCAAAGTTGTAATGATTATTGGCAAAGCCTGTAAGTTTATGTACGTAAAGTTTCATCAAAACATCGGGCGTTTTTTTGAAAACAAAACAGTAAAGCCAAAGCAAGAACAACAATTTACTAAATAGTATATGATTTATTGACAAATGGCATGTAAATAGGCAGATTTTACAACATATGCAACCCCTGAAAAGAGGAAGCTGCGCAAAAATTTATAGAAATGCATAGAAATATACAAAATGTCGGCAATATGGAACACACAAACACCATGTATCGATCCACCTATGACTCGCATGACTTCGATGCTTCTCCGATGCCTCGTCTTCTGAAGAGATTGATTCGGATGATCGTCCCTCAGGTCCTCCCTTAATCCACTACCCTCTAAAGATCAATATGCAGACCATAATCATTTGCTTTTCAAAATCCCTAACTTTTGCCTGAATCGCCCTTTCGGGTTTTCAATTCATTGTGATACCCATTTTTGCAAAAGTCGCCTTTCCAGGTTTTCGACTTTGCGGGTTTATATCTTTTCTTTTTATCCCTAACTTTTTCCCGAACCCATTCTTTTTATGGTTCGCCGGGATGCCCCATTTTTTCCTGGATATTCTTTTTTTTATTCAAGCGGGTCTCTTTAAGCAAAGTACTTTTTAACTGCGTCCGCGTTCACAGGGGATGTGAAATCTTCACCATCCATGGTTGACAACAGCAAGGCTCCTCCGGAGAAAACCTTTCACACGACATATGGACCTTCATAATTGGGAGTCCATTTGCCCCTGTGATCTGTTTATGGAGAGAGAATCTTCTTCAACACTAACTCGCTTGCCTGAAAGCTTTGAGGGTGCACCTTCTTACCAAAAGCTTTCTTCATTCTGCTCTGGTATAACCGACCATATGCAATGGATGCCAGCCTCTTCTTGTCCTTCAGGTTGAGCTGATTCAATCTGTTTCTCACCCATTCTGCCTCATCAAGCTTGACATCGACCAGAACTCTCAAAGAAGGAATCTCGACTTCCAATGGAAGGACAACATCCATACCATACACCAGCGAGAAAGGAGTTGCCCCAGTTGAGGTACGTACCGAAGTACGATATCCATGTAAAGCAAATGGCAACATCTCATGCCAATCCTTATAGGTTACAACCATCTTCTGCACTATCTTCTTTATATTCTTATTGGCCGCCTCAACAGCTTCATTCATCTTCAGACGATAGGGAGAAGAATTATGATGCTCAATTTTGAAACTCTGGCACAGTTCCTTCATCATCTTGTTATTTAAATTTGAACCATTATGAGTAAAGATTCTTTTGGGCACTCCGTAACGACAGATGACGTCCTTCTTGATAAACCGGGCTACAACTTGTTTGGTGACATTAGCATAGGAAGCTGCTTCAACCCACTTGGTAAAATAGTCAATTGCTACCAAGATGAAGCGTTGTCCATTGGATGTGGTTAACTCAATCTTGCCAATCATATCAATGGCCCACATGAAAAAGGGCCAAGGGGACGCCATGACGTTCAGAGGACTCGGCGGCACATGAATCTTATCCGCATAAATCTGGCATTTATGGCATTTCTTTGCATACTTGAAGCAATCAGACTCCATAGTCAACTAATAATACCCTGCCCTCAACAGTTTTCGAGACATGGCATGCCCGCCTGCATGTGTACCAAAGGCACCTTCGTGGACCTCTTCCATAAGCAAACTCGCTTCTTTTTTGTCCACACATCTTAGCAGCACTAAGTCAAAATTCCTCCTGTAGAGTACACCATCTTGGTTCAGATAGAAATTTCCAGCCAGCCTCCTCAAGGTCTTCTTATCTTGGGCCGAAGCCCCAGGCGGATACTCTTGATTCTTGAGAAAATTCTAGATGTCATAATACCATGGCTTGTCGTCAGAATCCTCCTCTACTGCGAATATGAATGCTGGCCTATCAAGGTGTGAGATGACGATTCTTGGAGCATCATTCCAAAAATTCACCTTATACATCAAGGATAAAGTGGCTAAAGCATCTGCCATCTGATTCTCTGCTCTAGGCACATGGTGGAACTCTATTATGTCAAAGAAAGGTAACAATCTCCTCGCATAATTCATATATGGAACCAAGTTAGGCTGCCGAGTTTCCCACTCCCCTTTGATTTGATTAACAACTAGCATTGAATCACCATACACATCTAGATTCTTGATCCTCAGATCAATGGCTTCTTCCAACCCAAAATGCACGCTTCGTATTCGGCTTTGTTGTTAGTGCAGAGAAATGTCAACCGGGCAGTGAATGGTATATGAGAACCATGAGAAGTTGTGATGATTGCCCCAATTCCGCTGCCGTAAGAGTTAACAGCACCATCAAAGATCATTTGCCACTGGGAGCTTTTCTCGGGACCTTCCTCAGGTAGTGGCTCATCACAATCCTTCATCTTTAGGAACATGATGTCTTCATCCGGAAACTCAAACTTCATTGGTTGATAGTCGTCAATCGGTTGTTCAGCAAGATACTCTGACAGAACACTCCCCTTGATAGCCTTCTAGGAGACGTACTGAATGTCGTATTCTGCCAGGACCATCGGCTACCTAGCAATTCTCCCCGAAAGTGCTTGCTTTTTAAAGACGTACTTAATCGGATCCATCTTCGGAATCAACATGGTTGTATGATTTATCATATACTGTCTCAGGCATTTGGCAGCCCAAGCGAGTGCGCAACATGTTTTTTTCCAACATTGAGTACCTGGACTCATAATCTATGAACTTTTTACTCAAGTAGTATATGGCATGCTCTTTTCTTCCAGTCTCGTCATGTTGACCGAGAACACAACCCATCCTGCTCTCAAGAACTTTTAAATACATTATTAATGGTCTTCTAGCTAATAGAGGTATCAGTATCAGAGGCACCTGCAAATATTCTTTTATTTTGTCAAATGCCCTTTGGCAATTTTTGTTCCAGACAACCGCCTGATCTTTCTTTAACAATTTGAACATGGGTTCGCACGTGGCTGTGAGATGAGATATGAACCTAGAAATGTAGTTCAATCTACCCAAGAACCCACAAACCTCTTTCTCCGTTTTCGGCGCTAGCATTTCCTGAATTGCCTTTATCTTTGCAGGATCGAGCTCGATTCCTTTTTCACTGACAGTAAACACCAACAACTTTCCCGACCGTACACCAAAAGTGGACTTGTTCGGATTTAACCTCAGTCTGAATTTGCTCAGCCTCTCAAACATCTTCAAAAGGTTTACCAAATGTTCCTCCTTCGTCTGTGATTTTGCAATCATGTCATCAACATAGACTTCGACCTCATGATGAATCATATCATGAAAGAGCATCACCATTACCCGCTGATAGGTTGCCCCTGCGTTCTTCAACCCAAAAGGCATTACCTTATAACAGAAAGTCTCCCATGGTGTAATAAAAGTTGTTTTCTCCATATCCTCTAGCGCCATCTTAATCTGATTATATCCGGAAAAGCCGTCCATGAAGGAAAACATGGAATACTGAGCGGTATTATCAACCAAAACGTCAATATGGGGGAGCGGGAAATCATCCTTCGGGCTCACTTTGTTCAAGTCCCTATAATCAACACACATCCTTACCTTACCATCCTTCTTTGGTACAGGTACGATGTTAGCGACCCACGGAGGGTAAGTTGTTACGGCGAGAAACCCTGCGTCCAACTGCTTCTGGACTTCTTTGATTTTTACCGCCATGTCTGGTCTGGTTCTATTGAGCTTCTGCTTGATAGGTGGACACTCTTCACGCAAATGCAAGCGATGAACCACAATATCGGTGTCAAGACCGGGCATATCTTCGTATGACCAAGCAAATATATCACTATACTATCGGAGCATTTCAACCAATCTTTGCTTGACATCACTCTGCAATTCCGCCCATATCTGGACATCTCTTCTAACTTCCTCAGTACCCAAGTTGATGATCTCAATTTCTTCCTGATGAGGCAGAATGGCTTTCTCTTCCTGTTTTAGCAGCCTGACGAGCTCTTCAAGTAGGTCTTCATCTTCATCAATCTCTTCTTCGGCTTGAAATATCGGATTATCAAAGTCAAAGCGAGTCATAGACGGTTCTAGAGCGGTGCCATCTGCAATGTGAAACCTGCAATGATGATGATTTAATGCTTAAAATGATATGCAAACAAGCACAAACCACATTGCCATTTTATTATTAAAAATAAAACAGGAAAAACAGAGATCACAATATTTGAATGCGAGAAAAAATCCCTTTGATTAATTGATAAAACAATTGTTCAACATAAAAGATTAGGACCTGCATACAAAGACCACTGTGCTCTGGGTAGAGCACAGGGCTACAGATAATCAGGAAAACAAATCATTACTCTTCTCTAGTCACTTGGATAACTTCCTTGACAATCCAGTTGCTTAGGCTCTGACCCAGAATACATGGTCGAATCCATGAATCCATGTCGCAGTCGTTATCGCCTTCTTCATCTGATATGGCGTTAATCTGCTCAAAGATCAACCTGTCCCTGGTGAATTGGACGGGTCCTTTGTAGCGTGGCGTGCCCTGTGAAGAGGAGGATGGGCTGTACCCTATCCTGAACTTGTCTTGCTTGTTGGGGATTCTCAGAACTTGACCTCAACCCTGAGATGCCCCGGATTTCACCATTGCTTGTACTTCTTTAAAAGATGGCATGGCAACCTCAGGTACTTTGCTCACATTTGGCGCTTTCTCCTTAATCTGCACAGTCTCGAAAGCCTGACATAAAGTCTCGTGGATTTCTTCGTCAACTTCAACATATTTGAACAAAGACAAATGACTTATCATAATATCTTCTTCCCCACAAACAGTAACAACATTGCCACCCACCATGTATTTTAACTTTTGATGCAGAGTTGACGTAACAGCGTCTGCTGAATGGATCCATGGTCGTCCCAATAGACAGCTATACGCTGGCTAAATATCCATGATATAAAACAAAACATCAAAAACTTACGGACCGGCCTGGATCGAAAGGGTCAATTCCCCAAACACGGACCTTCTGGTCCCATCAAAAGCTCGAACCACCAAGTCGCTTGGGGTGCACATTATCCCTCAGGTATCTAGCTTCATTAAAGCCTTTTTGGGTAACACATTCAGTGATGAACCAGTGTCTACCAGTACGTGTGACATTACAGACCCTCTACATTCTATGGATATATGTAGCACCAAATTATGATTCCTTCCTTTGGGCGTCAAATCCAAATCAGTAAAGCCCAACCCATTACCAGCATTAACATATGCCACTACTCCTTCGAGCTGATTCACATATATCTCTTGTGGCACGTATGTTGTATTCAAGATTCTTAAGAGAGCATTTCTGTGTGCTTTAGAACATAACAACAATGACAGAATAGAGATCTTTGACGAACTTTGCTGTAAGTGATCTACGATCTTGTAGTCACTCTTCCGGATCAACCGCATGAACTCTTCTGGTTCCTTCAACAAGGACTCCTTCTCACCAGTCTGAGAACTTTCTTCGATCACCGCTTTTCCTTTACCTTTATCAGCTTTCTCAGCACTCATTTTGGGGGGTGAAAATACTCTCCCGCTTCGGGTTATCCCTCCGGCACCTACCAGATTGTCAATAGAATCCAATGGTGAACCTTTCAATTCCTACTTTTGACCATTACAATAGACCTCTGCTCCGTAATTCCACGGAATAGCTTTGGTACTCTCATAGGGTACGGGTCCAGCTTTAGTAATAATGACAGTTGGCGGCCTTGGAGGCACATAAATAGTGATAGTCTTGTACGGAATCGAAATTGTCGCAACTTTATTTTCTTCATCAAATATTTCCCCATCTTTCTTCTCTGACACTCGGTCAAATTGTAAAATACCATCATTCATCAGCTTCTGAATACGACTCTTCAGTTTCTCACATCCCTCAGGATGGATCAAACACTCTGCACAAGCTCTGTCACAACCCGGAAATACCCCTCCACTCAGCAATTTGTCGTTTACAAAACTCAACGGAGTCTTCAAATCTTCAACATCAGCTACCAAGTTCAAACCCTCATCCTCAATAATGGAATTAACCTCAGCCCCCCCTGATTAGGCATGGGATTCTGCACAATATTGGGTGCATCATGAGAGAAATTGATGGCTTTGATGTCTATAAGGTCTTGCACCTTATGCTTGAATGCTTTACAATTGTCGATGTTGTGTCCGGGAGCACCGGAATGAAAATCACATCTAGCATTAGCATCATATTCGGGTGGTGGTGCACCAGTCAAAGGAGCCAGAGTCCTTTTTTGAATCAATTGTAATTGCAACAAGTGTTGAAGCAACTGCGAGTATGGTATCAGCGGCGCATCAAACTTCTTGTTTACTGCTCTGCCCCAATCCTGAAATCTGCGAGGAGCATAATTTTGTTGCTACTATTGTGGTTGTGGCACTGCAGGAATTGTAATGCTAGCAACCTGAGGTTGTTGTTGACGGTACTGCTGACCTCTACCCTTATTTCTGTTTTGGGGACCTGAGACTGCATTGGTTTCCCCCTCTCTTCTTTTATTGCCGAAATTCTTCTTAATTCCTCCAGCTGAGGATCCTTCACCGGCCTGAATTTTACCCAATTTGATTCCGTTCTCCACTCTTTCTTCTGTAATGATTAGGTCTAAAAAACTTTCTAACATGTTGTCGATTAGCTTCTCGTAATACACCCCCGGTAGCGTGGCAACAAACATGTCTATTAAATCCCTATCCACCATGGGAGGTTGTACTCTGGCGGCCAATTCACGCCATCTTTGGGCGTACTCTTTGAAGCATTCATTATTCCTCTATGATAAATTCTGTAACTGGACCCTATTCGGTGCTAGATCACTGTTGTATTGGTAATGCTTAACAAACGCCTCAGCTAAATCCCTCCAGCTTCGGATGTTAACTGGCTCTAGCCCCATGTACCATTCCAGAGACGGACCAGAAAGATTGTCTTGGAAAAAGTGCATAAGCAGCTTCTCATCGTCAGAATAGGCGGACATCTTGCGGTAGTAAGAACGAAGATGAATCCTTGAACAGGTTGTCCCCTTATACTTATCAAAGTCCGGGACTTTGAACTTCAGAGGAACCTTCAAATCTGAAATCAGCCCCAAATTTGCCATATCCAACCCCATAGAATTCTGATTCTCATAACTCTTCATCTTTTCCTCAAGTAACTTAAACCTCCGGTCTGCTTCACTTGGAAGACCAGCACCAACATTCCTCATAGAGAACACATCCTCTTGATCATCTTCCTCCTACTGAGGGGCAGTATTCCCATGTAAAGCACACATAGGTCCGGGAATATGAAGTCCTGTCTGATTTCCTCCGCCCGGAGGGATAACAGTTGTTAGGATAGCAGTAATAGCATGTGGGGTGACATTGTTAGCAGTAGGAGGTATGGCAGCAGTTCCTCCAGGAAGCACACCACTCCCGTCAACTCTAGCAATTAACGGTTGCACCAAAGTTCTCAGCTGCTCTTGGCCGTTAGCGACCCCTTGCATCATATCCATGAACTGGACCATCTTGTCGCAGAATTCTTGAAGTTCAGCCTGAATCTGATCCATAATCTTGCATTGATTTCTCCGAGTAGCGTAGCGATGAGTCGCTTGGTTGTCAATCCTGAAACAAACTGAACAAATCACGGAGATAAGGTTTACGGTTCCGGAGCACCTGCAATGCAAAATGAGAAATAATGCAGTATGCAGGCATGTAAATATGCGTTAGGGAAATTTTCCCCTCGATTCTGGTTCCGCGAGAACAACAAGGCAATAGAAAGCCAACAGATAAGCACAACAAACTCCTCATAAATAAAATGAGAGCCAAGAGTCAATGTACAACACAACACTGAATACAAGAGAATCAAAATGACCTCATCCAACAGATCTGGTGATGGTCAAGATATATCATAACAATAAACTACAAAGAGAGGAAAAACAGTCAAGCACGACAGCGAGCCTTGAAATCCTCCAATAACTCCTTAGTATCTAGATGGTCTGGCCCGTCTACCAACTCCTAAATGAGCAACTCTCTCTGGATGATGATGACCTGCAAGGTCTGAACATAATCCTCCTAAGAATCCTCACCAAACACTTCCTCAAGCTTGCACCTCTTCACATCAGCTCTTGCCTTATAGTCCTCCAAGGTTGTAAGAGCTTCATTCAGTCTACAATCGCTTTTGCGTCGGCGCGAGGATTCAGCTACAACCTTCTCATCTCTCACCTGGATCTGAGCCTTCAACTTAGCAATCTGTTGTAGCAATCCGTCTTCTCACTCTTTGTTGTTAGTTAAAGTGGCGTTCCATTGGTCATTAAACTTGGAGATCTCTACGTATGCTTTATCCAGCTCCTTCTTCTTAGAACTAAGAACATCACTAAAACTCTTTAGATCTAAGCCCACATGCTCTCGAGCGCGAATCTCTGTAGTTAGCTCTCTACCCAACTTATTCACCAATTCAGTTTGCTTCTTAGATGAAAAAGTGGCTTAATTTCTCTCGCTTCGGAGCTGAATAATCTCTTTTTCCAATTCCTCGTTTGCCTTATGCAACTCCTCCTTCTCGGACCATAGCTGATTATATCTCTGGATATCAATAGTATTCGGCTCCTCAATCAACAAAGGATACAAAGGCTCACAAGTTGGAAATGGCATCAATAACCTCCTAGCTCTCTCCTGAATCCAAGTCACTTAAGGATCATAAGCTCTACTGTTGCTCTTACCCAAGGAAGACATCCCTCTACGGTGAATCTTGTTCCAAGCCTTCTCTACTCTGATCAGGGTTTCATTCTCAAGCAAACCAGTGAAATACAGAGATTCTTGTATTTCCTCCTCCTTCGGAGGTTCCCTCAGAGCATACCCAAACTGCCTCACTGCAAGAGCTGGATTATAGTTAATACCTCATTTCCTTCCAATCAACAGGACGTTAGGAAAACTACCACATCTAAAGATAATCTTTGTACCTAACTGATCTCTGGCAAACCAAATAGTGTCCTCAGAAGTCAAGCCCATCAGTCTCTCTGACCACTCTGAGGTACCTGCAGTATCAACAAAAGGACCAGCCTTGGGAAGATGACTCACAAACCATCTATATAAAAGAGGTACACAACAAGACACATTCTTCCCTCTTCGTTTCTCATTCTTATAATGCACAGAGTGATACACATATCCCAGAAGTGTAGGTACAGGATTTCTTATGATGAAAATGTGGAAATCATCCAAGTCCACAAAGTCAGGAATATTCGGAAACAACACTACACCATATATGCACAGAGCTAACATGGCATTAAAAATAATCCAACAACCCTCATTCACAAAGTGTTGAGCTTTACCAATCAGGAAAGATAATGGAAATCCAGGCATCCCATTTCTTCTAACCAACTTCCTTTCTAACTCTAAAACATCCAAATGAAGAGCATTAGCAAGCTTAGTCAGATTAGGTTCGACTTCAGTATGATAAAAAGGCACCTGATCAAGGACAGGAACTCCCAACAACACAGTGAACTCCTCCAAAGTAGGCATCAGCACATATCCCTGAAAAGTGAAACACCTCAACTGTGGATCATAGAACTGAAGCAAGGTGTGAATACCTCCCAACTCAAATACTGAAACTTTGCAGACACAACCCAAGAGCTTCCCATATGACCCCTTGAAATATTCCATTACATTACGATCAACAATAGAAATCAAACTGAGCAGAGGTGTTATGTCAGGGGTAGGAAACTTGTACGCAACAGTCTTCTTCAAATTGGGCTCCATGTCAGAAATGGAATAAACTCACTAGAATCGAGAGGAAAATATACACCTGTAACATAAGTACATGTTAATGCAAATGAAAATGCAAATGCAACAGGGGATCAAGATTGTTGTGCTATTAACTAAGAAGAACAAGCGCTTCGCTCTGGCGAGATAATACCACAACACTGATACAAGGACCCATTGTATCAAGATCAATAGTTCACACTGACGAGAAAACTGGGTAGGTTGAAGGTCAAAGTTTCCTGCATAACCCTCCTCACTCACAGGTATGAACCTATCTCTGATAAGGTCTGGCATCCTATGCGGTCATCAGCGTCACAGACTTTTGAGAAACGATGACACGTTCATAATTTCTGGTTTGGCATCATAGTCTAACGAAGCGGCCTCACTTAGGTGACTCCCAAATGATCGGTCCCCAGAGTCAACAATCCTCAGATCCAACATCCTCTCAACTGTCCGAAACAGACTGGAAAGGTAGTCATCAAAGAGAATCTCGTCTGAGCACATATTTCGTGGAAACTAGTGCATGCCAAACATACAGGTTCACCACTACTTTCCGCTTCTAATGCTATGATTATACTCAAGCCTGAGTTTTGGCTTATCACACAGTGGAACATGCCCACCCAACAGCATAACAACAAAGATATATACAATGCTGAAAGTAAAATGCAAAATGTAGGTAAAGTATAACACATATATACACACCCTAAGATAAATATACAAGCACTAGGATTGACTCGCATAGGGGATGGGAAGAATCCCCAGCATAGTCTCCAGCTGTCGCATAGTTGCGAAAAGGGGCCGGGAAAGATAGAAGAGTCGCCACCGTTCGTTATTTATCCCAAAAGAGGGAAAGGAAACAATCATAGAAAACCTACGGAAAAGGGAAAAGACAGGTCATCGCAACCAAATCTCGGGTTCGGGAGTCGGTTACGCAAGGGGAAGGTATGAGCACCCCTCACGTCCGTCGTACTCGACGGGATCCACGCTTGCTATCTATCTAAAGGGTGTTAATCTATCTAAACTACAGGCTCATAGGGACAAAAGAAAAGAAAAGAGACTCGATAGATCATCGCCCTCGTGCAATGAGAAAGTCAGAGTCAACATAGTTCGGAAAACTACGAGTGAAGGTGGGGAAGGTTGCTCGCCAAGACATCGTCGTTTTGTGCGTACGTATCCTCGTCTGGTACGAGAAATTAGAGAAAATGTAGTTCGGGCTGACACGACCACATGTTGGTTCAAGTGTTTTAACTGAGTAGGGTTAAACCTTCGTTCTAGCAGTTAGGTGTATTGATGCTCGACCATTGGAGACTTAGGCGTTACCTGTTTGCGGTAGAACCAAGAGTTAACAACACTATCTTTGAAAATGGTTTTCAATTAATCCCGAAGGATAAAAAAAGTTTGATGTTTGTTTTTAAGTCTTTTATGAAGAAGAAGTGAATTGAATTGTGTTTTTTATTCATGTTGCACTAAAGACTATAACTTAGGAGCGAATGCGTCGCATATCGCTCAAAGGGCATACACTAAACACTCTAGACAATTGAGAGGAGACCCCCCAATCATCATTTCTCAAATGCTTAAGGCTCATAGCGTACAACACTCATTATCCTTTATTACATATTTTGAAGAAGTTTTGAGATGAGAAGAGAGAAGACACAACTAAGGGGAAACTAACTCAACCCTAATGTTATCATGCAATGTGCTCCTATGATTGGTATTAAGAGGGAGAAAACTATCCTAATGTTATCGTGCTTGGATTCAACACTTAATGTCTCTCCTACTCCCAAAAGGACTAGGAATCCTAAGGGATCATGGCAAAGAACGCCAAGTAAACACAAGATAAATCAATCACAAATGAGATGAAAGAAAGAGATGCAAAAATGAAATGCAAAACAAAGAAAAGAGGGAGGAAAAAAAGTATGGGAAAGCAACCACCACAAGCACATCTCAACCTCTTGAAACCATGCAAAAGGATGCAAAACAAAAGGGAAATGCAAGCAAGAAGACTTTAACAAGTCTAAGCAAAAGTGAGATGAAATGGGAGAAGTTACAACTCCTACAACCATTCAAACATCAATCACTAAACCAAAAGGCAAACAAATAAGAAAATGAAGAGGACATGATCAAGATGAGGATGGGATAATAGTCTTGGGAAGCAAGAAAAAAAGAAAGAAATCTCAACCATAAGCATCAAAATGATCATGCAAACAAGAAAGAACAAAAGAATTCTCAAAGTGGCATCTCATCCAAGTTAAACTCAAAGTGAAAACAAAGAGCACCAAATCAACTTGAATGAGCTCCAAAGTCCCATGGACAGAAGTGAGAACAAGGGAAGAAGATGCACAAATGAAAGAAGAAGAGGAAATAAGACAAGTTGCAAGGTAGGGCATGGGAAAGAACCTAAGTTCAAACCACTTTCAACATTCAAATGCAAATGGAAAGCCTTAATTAGAAGCAACTTGCAACACAAACCAAACAAGTGTAGGACCTACAAATTTGCAACCAACAACTTCAACATGTTAATAATGTGAATCAAGTGGTGTTGGAAGCATATGGGATCCACAAGGGTCATCTCCGAAAAGAACTAGGTCAACTAGTTTGTATGAACCTCCATTAGGGTGACTTGACTTGCAAGGTTCACCAAAAATATGAAAATGGTTGAATAAATGCCACACAAAAGACACAAATCTCATAAACAAGTCGGCAACCAGAGGAAAACACATAAAAACCAAAATCTAGTCAAAGCATCACCAAAGGAATTGATGCACTAGGGTGCTCCACTTTGAAAGGTATTTGTCGAGGGTCAAATAAAAATAAACCAAGGTCAAACTTTGACCAAAACCAGCCTCAAAGGCACCTCAATTCATCATCAAAATGAAGAGGAAGCCTTGCTCATAGGTGGATACAAATGGTCTAAAAATCAAACAAGAACAAATGGACACCATCACAAAACACTTTCAATTGTAAAATCCCGAATTAATTGCAAAACAAAATAAAAATGGAATTAAAAATTATCGAAAATTAAATAAAATTATTTTTTGTGGGATTTTATGACATTTGGAAGTATTTTTAAAAATCAAAAAGCAAAACAGAAATAAAAGAAATAAAAGAAATAAAATAAAAAACAAGGAAAAAGCAGGGAGGTGCAGCCAGCAAGAAAAACACGTTGAAATGGCATTGGGCTCACAATCAGAGGGGTGCGTATAGCAAGGCAAGCCCAATCCAACTCAGTAAAAATCAAAACGCATCGTTTCATTTATTGACGTGGAAGTCAACATCCATGCGTGCAAGTCAAGCAAATAAGAAGCGGCCACACACACAGTCAAAAGGTCAAACATAATCCACCTCAGATGTGAGGGTTTTGAACCAGACGCCGGAGCCCTAGCTCCGATCGTATTCTCCGGCGATCTGGTCGGAGCTCAGATCATTCAACCACCACCAAACTGAGCAAAATGCATACCAAAATGAAGCTAAGCTCATGTACATTCCAAATCCATGATCCATTGGTTTTAAACATGGCTAAATAAAGAGAATCAAACGGATCAAGTTTCGAATGCACATCTGAGATCTTCATCAAACATGACAATTAAGCACTCAAACATGGCCTACACGAGGTAGGGCTTCAGATGCAGCTAATATGGACTTAGATCAAACTCTAGAATGAGAGAAAAGTTGATTGGAAACTTACTTAACAGAGACACTCCGTTGGTGCTTCAACAGCTTGCTTGCTTGCTTGAAAACGTCCAGATCCACTCCAATGTGCTCAAGGAAGAAAATTACACCTCAATTGAAGTTGAATTGCTCTGAAATTGAAAACACAATTTGAGATTTTTCTTTGGAAGTTTGAAAATGGAAGTTGCTCCTTCTGGCTTCAAAATGCACTTCTGAGCTCTCAATTCACATTGTGAACTGATATATGTTGGATTTGAAATGAAATTGGAGGCCCATGAAGCCTTGTTGTGATGAATTTTCAAAATGCTCAAAAAATGTAATTATTTCATGCACACATGAAAACATATGCCTACACACCTGAAAATCATCCCAATTGGCAGCTGGTAATTTGAATTTCATGATGGAATTGGATTGGGCCTTGTATCTAGTCCAATTTGAAGTTTGAATGAGAAACTTCCTTGTGAAGTAAGCTTCAATTTCCAAGTGTTTTTACTCTTCATGCACCATACTAACTTGTGCATTTTGTTCATGGGTGCATTGTGAATAAATTTGGATCAAAAGGAGAGATGAAAAAGACCTATAATGCATCCAATTCAAATCACCTTTTAAAGCTCATTTTCATTTGAACTTTCTCACCCAATGTCCATAACCAAGCATAATTCACCCAAACTTGAGTTTTAGAGTGTAAATGAGGTCATTTGGGACAACTTTCATGTTGGTTGAAGTTTCATTTGAAGTACTTGAGTGCATGTAAATGTCCCATAATCAAAATGGCCTATAATCAAAGTTTCCCAAAATACCATTGCCTTGCCAAAACCATAACTTGAGTTATACATATGATATCAAGGACTTCTAGGACTTTTTGAAAATCTAAGATCATGAGGAACAAATTTCATGTTCACCTCAAGTAGAGGAGAAACTTGATTCTAGGTCAAAAGTGCCTTGGAAGTGAGTTGACTTTTGTTGACTGAACAATATGTTCATCTGAGACCTATAATTTGATGGCATCATAACTTGGGTTCCACAAACCCAATGAATGCGTTTTAGTACTCAAAAGAAAGCTTAGGACATGCCCTAAAACTTTCATGTTCATAAGAAAATGAGATTAAACTTATATCATGATGTAAATTGTCCTTGAAGTTATGCACTAAAGAAGGGGATTTTACACTGAGATCCTCTGAAACCCTAATTTAGTAACCTCTTGAACTCTTGATTCTTCTTGATTTGAACTTATCATGACATCCTAGATGTATCAACATAACTTCCCATGACTCAAATGCCTTAGAAATAAGTCCCAAACTCTTTCAAGTCCTCAGTTGACCTTGAGTTAACTAGATGAAACCCTAAGTGCACAACCCTTGATTGCGGTCTCTTGCAACTGAAATGAAAGCTCAGAAAAACTCCACAATGGCTTCCAAAGCAACCCATGAGTTTCTCAAGCATCTATTATCTATAACCATGAACCTGTGAACCCCTGATGATCCTATGCTGATCTCCAAAAATAGGAGATAAGCAACACACATCCATTTTATTCTTCAAAGAGCTCTGACCACGTCCTGATGATTGTAAGCACTTGATGACTTGAATAAGCACTCTTGGTTAAGCTTGATACCCCTGATAATCTTCTCTTAAATGGAACACCTCCCTTGATCCCCTGAAAAGGACAATTCTATGCAATGCAAATGCAAAAGAAATGAAATGAAACATAAGCCAAACAAAGAAAGAGGTTGGTCAAATTTTGGGGTACAACAAGTTCGTATGAAGAACCTTCATTGATTTGTACCACATGAATTGATTTAAGTTATTTCCGGCATTTGCATTTACATGAAGGTTTTTGTAAATTAGTTATCGAGACCACACACTCTAAAGTGAGTATCCTAATACTCGGAAGGAAGAAGTCTTCACTCAATCCTCTCTCTTTAGTTCAATACAAAGAAAACCTTATTCTTTTATTAAAGATGTTTTAATTTTTGAATGGTAAGTGCTTTATGACAGTGAACCCTAAAGGTAATGTTAAGCACTCGGGATAGGAAAAGGCCTTTGCCTAACCACTCCACAACCATCCAAGTTTATTAAGAAAAGAGTTTGAAAATACACTTGGTATAAGACCAAGGTTTTTAGACTCAAGGAGACAAAAGAAATAGAGAAAAGGTTTTGGGAAGAAAGGGTGGTAAATAGATTAAGGTAGGTTGATGGTGATGCACGAAGCAATCGACTTACAAAGATGGAGTACATACAAGGTTAGTGTGGGGTATAATGGAAGAGATAAGAGATAAGAATAAAAGAGAGAAAATAAACCCTAAGGTGTGAATCAAGTTAATGATTTTTGAAAAATGACTTGACGTTGGATCAAGCCTTATTTGATATTTGTTTTGAAAAGGTGATCTAACCTAGTTCATTTTATCTTTCTTAACAATCAAGCAAGTAAGCATAAAAGAAAACTAAGTTATTACATTGTAAATGAGGAGAGGGAAACATAGTGCCCAACAAGGGGGAGATGATATATGATACATGGAAAGTATGAGAAAGAATGTACAAAGATGCACTAAAGGAGAAACATCAAAACACAAAGACAAAAGGTCAAAATCATCAAGATAATCAATGAATGGTCATGAGTGCATAAACATGTAAAACATGAAGCAAATGATCAAGACATGAAATATATGAGATTAAAACAATATGGGCAGCAATCACATCAATCCACAACTCATCCAAGATCAAAAAAGAAAGACATGAGAATAATCTCCAAAGCATGTACAAAACACAAGTCAAGCAATCTCACAATGAACAAAGGATCATGTGAAGTGTGTGTGAGATAATGTGATCATGGAATGAGGGCACAAACAACTTGAACAAAAAGTTAAACATCTTACATGCAACATATAAATATCAATAAGCTTCAACTAGCACATGTAAAGAAGTATCAGAACAAGACTAACTCAAGAGGTAGTTAAATGAACACACAAACAATGCTAAACTTGTAAAATCAATCACAAATAGGAAAAAGGTTCAAAGATCATGAAACAAAAGCAAAAACAACTTCAAGGCAGTATGTTATCATATCCCAAAATGCCACAAGCTATAATCATCCTTAACTAGGTCAAGGGATCAATAGGCTAGGCATATGGCTCAAACATGAGGAATTATCAACAATCCTCAAAGAGGCTTCCACCAAAAATAGCAAGACACTCAAATAAAATCCCAAAAAATAATCAAACATAATTTCAAACACATACTTAAGCAATTGCAAAAGATGGGAAGAAGATAGGCTAAGGACAATGCCCGGAATGGTAGAATCATGCAAGCTATGCATCAAATCGGGAACGAATCGAGGGACAAAAAGTGAGAAATGGAAAGTCACCTTAGGTAACTCAAACCATACCCTAAACAACATCACATAACCTTCATTCAATGGTCTCAGTGTGGCTAAAACATTAGCCTCAAATGATGAGCATAAGTCACTCAAATCCTCAATCCTAATGCAAGGGTATCAATATAAGCACTCATTCAAATTAATCCAAAATAAATAGGAAATAAATAAAACTATGAAAATTAAGACAATACCTCAAAGGATCAAAAATATATTTTTTGTGTATTTTTAAAATAAGTGGAAATAATTAAAATAAAATAAAAATAAAATATGAAGAAATAAAAAGGGGGTGCAAGAGCAATTTAAGAATGAACTGAGAACTAGTTAAATAACACATTGGGCCCAAATGAGGGTGGGGTAGATATCAAAAAGAAAAGGCCCATGGTCAAAACACTACAAATCAAAAAACAAAAATGACACGCATGACCTATCATGTCATCTCAATATATGAGGTGGCAGCCACGCAGCACCACATAACATACCACCTAAGCACAGGTCAAAAGGTCAACCTTCAAACATAGTCAGACGCCGGAGCTAGGGCTCTGGTCATCTTCTCTAGTCACCCTCACCAGAGACAACTGTAAAAGCTGTCAAAACACACCAAATAAAACACTATCTCCCTCAGTTTTCAACGTAGATCTCATTTCTAGCATTGTTTTCCATGTTTAAGACCTCTAACACCATTAAATCCAGCCATGAAAATCAAACACATATTCTTCAACTTAAGTAAACAAGAACAACATGCATGCTAAAGTGTTCTAGATGATCTCAGACGTTCGAAAATGAAGAAAACAAGCTCAAACACATGTAGAATGCAAGAGAACCAAGGTGGAGAAAATTTACCAAATGGAGAGCTCGGGTACCCTTTGAACTTGCTCAAACCTTCCATAAATTTCTTTCTCTAGCTCCAAGAACCCTCATAGATGAAGATGGAAACAAGAAAAGAGAGGAATATTTCTTGATGAATGAGAATCAAAAAATGGAAACTTTTGAGAGTGAGAGTGTTTAGAGGTTCTGATTTTGATCCAAAATGAATTCCCCCTTTGTTGTCTAGGGTTTTTAGGCTTTATATGAGGTTTAAAGTCATTCACTATGGTTAAAAGTTATGGTTAATAGTTTGGAAAAAAAATGGAAAAAATGAAGTGTTAATGGAAGTGTCACGAGCTGTCCAACATATGAGGTGGTTTTGGTTCTCGTTTTGAGTAGCTGCAAGGGAAGAAAGGAGAGAGTGGCCTTGGGCTCCTTGGTGAACAAGTTTCAAATTGTTTCTTTCTTTGGAAAAAGATGTGGCAAAGGTACATGAATGGTACACATTATGTTTGTCCCTTATAGGCAATGTTTTAGACAAGGAAAGAAGGTGTCATGCGCATGAATTTGGTGGCAATAAAATGCTACAAATATTGGTTCATGTTTGTGCACAAAGATGGTGATATATGATTCATGAGAACACGTCCACATAGCCACCTTTAAACTACCATAACTCCATGAATATTGGTTCAAATTGTGAATTCTTGAGTTCATAAGAAAGCTTGCATGATGAGGAAAAAATTACATATTGATGGAAAATTGAATTGAGGCTTGGAAGATCATGAAAAATAGGCTTGAAGTCATGTATCTAAATTTGCCCAAAGTAACTTAGAAAATAAATTCTAAGTTATGAACCTTTGCAAACTTTGACATCCCATCTTTGAATCCACATATCTTGCTGAGTTTTGATCCAATGAGAAAGTTCTTATAATGGACGGAAAGCTTGAAGAGTGATATTCAACTTTCATGTTGTGGGAAAATTCATTTGAGATCAAGAGCTTAGTGAAAATGCCTTGGACGTTTGGTCCAAAAATCTACCTCGACACTTGCCAATCTTGACATCTTTGAAACCCTAATTTGGAGAGATCATAACTTGAGCTCTAAACATCCAATGGAGATGATCTAGTACTCAAAAGAAATTTTGGAGGATTTTCTACAATTCTTATGTAGTAATACAATTCAATTGAAGTTTGAATCAGCATGAAAAATGGGCTTGAAAGTAGGTACCTCAAACTGATTTTCTATACTTAGAAAAATTCTAAGTGTTGAAATGTCATAATCTCCATTTTTCCAACTTTAGCTCATCATATCTCCTAAACCATGCATATTTTAGAAATTCTTCCTTCCACAAACTTGTAGTTCATGGTGTATTCTTTAATTTGATAGCAAGTTTGCCTTCATTGGATCAAAAATGAGAAAGTTATGGAAGTTGTAAGATGGCTAGAATTAAGGTTTTCTACACTTAGAAAAATTTCCATCAAAACCCTAATATAGTCGAACTCTTGATTTTATGTTCCTTCTTGATTATAGTTTCTCCAAACACATGAAATCACTATTAAACACCTATCATGCCCTTGATTGACCTTGAGATCCAAGATTTTGACCTAGTTGAATCACAGTTGACTTTTGTTGACCAGATGAAACTCTAGAACCATTTCCACTGACTGAGGCTCTTGTGATGGCTTGGGATGACACATAATCCATGTAGGGAACCCTTAAGGTGTGTGTTGAGTTTTATAATCATGTCTTGCCCAAAGAAACTAGCCACAAACCTCCATTTGAATCAAAATCCTAACTCGTTATGCATGAGATAGGATGAGAAGAATCAATGCTTGTGTTCTTGATTCAAGTGGTTGAGTGGCATGCCTTGATGATGAAGACCTTTATATTTCCAAAAATTTGAGCTTGAGCTCTTGGTTGAGCTTTGAATATGAGTCTCTTCTATTGATTGTTGGATAAGATGTCTTGATTCCCTATCTAAGATCAATGCTAGGTGCAAATAATAATGATATAGAGGTTAAAGGTTAGGGTGAAAAAGAGGGTGTGACAACATCGAATAAACATCCAGATAGCATTCAATTATATTAATTCACTTTATCATCGCTTCATCGTTAATTCATTCATTTACAAAAATTAATTGTTCTTTCGTTACTGTCAACTTTTACGTAACAAGTAAAATAATTAATTTTCACAAATTCTAGCACCCATCTAGCCTCTTAATACATCACTATTAGATATTCATACGCGTTAACTTTCCAATGCTTCAAACCATACCTCCTTGGATTTACGGAACTAAAATTATGACAAAAAGTAATCAGATAAAATAATAGGTTTCAGCTTAGCAATTTTTCAAAATTTTAACTAGCATCAATTGATTGACAAGGATAATTAATCGATTGATCTGATTCCTTATTACATTATAGTTTTTATATTTTTCATTTTTAGCTAAGAAAAATCGATTGACATAATTCTTCCTTTCAAAATTTTCCAAATTTTCACATGATTAATCAATAGACATTGCGGTCAGCCGATTGACATCAGCAAAATTTCCAAAAATCTAAGTTTTAATCACATTCACTTCATCATCTCAAATCCCTAACCCTCACACATCATATCTGTTCAAATTGTAAGACCCAAACACATCACATAATGAAATTAACAACATAAATCAGTTTCATAACGATTAATCATATCATAACCCACATATCAAATAATGAGTCACAATAATAGGACATGCAATTTTTACTATTTTCATCAAGAACACATGAACATATTAGCAATGGTGAAATCAAAATAAAAACCTAGAAGAGGGTGAAGATCGCTTTCTACCCTTCACACATTATACATGCATAGTAAAGTAATATCCTTCTTACCTTGGATTTCCAGCAAAGGAGGCTCTAAGCTCCTCAACAATGGTGTTTTCTTACCAAACCCTATATTGCCTCTTTTCAGTTGTTCCAAAATAATAAGTACTATAAAAAGGTTCTAACTCTCACCTTTTCTATTTTAAATAAATCCTAATTCCCTTAATTAGGTTATTCACTTATTACTCACAACTCGCTCTCCTATTTCGTATTTTGCCTTTACTCCTCTTACTAACTCTAATTTCCTTTATTTTAATTTTTAATAGTTCAATTATCCATCAAATTCTACTATTTTTATTTTTTTTCTACAACTATCTTATTTTTAATTATTCTACTCAACTTAAATTAATTAAAATTAATCTAGTTAATTTAAACCATTCCCTTAACTATCTCCAATACCCTCCAAAAGACATATATTCACACCAATTATCCAAATAAAAATATACAAATTGATTTAAATAATTAAATAAAAACAAATTTAAGTTCAATTATATAATTTAATTGAATTGAGAGTGTTACAACTCTCCCCCACTTATAAAATTTTTGCCTTAAAAAGTTACCTTAAGGAGATAGAGTCAGATACGACTCTCTCATCTAACTCTCTAGCTCCCACGTCATGCTGCCTCCAGTAGGTCCTCCCCATACCACCTTCACTAGCACAATCTCCTTACCTCTCAAGTGCTTCACTTCGTGATCCTCTACTCTCAAAAAAGATGCCTCAATGGTCATGTTCTCTCTAACTTACACATCGCCCACTTGAATCAGATGAGACAGATCATGAATATACTTCCTCTGCTGAGACACATGAAAGATATCATTATGATTTGAAAGAAATGGAGGTAAGGCGATTCTCTAGGCAACTTATCCTACTTTCTTCATAATCTGATAAAGACCTATAGAATGAAATGTGAGCTTTAGAGATTTGAAAGCACGACCAACACGTATCACCGGAGTTACTCGCAAGAACACATGAGCTCCCTCTTGAAACTCAATCGCTTTCCTATTTTTATCATGATAACTCTTGTGGAGACTCTGTGAAGCTTTCATTTTCTCTTGGATCATCTTGATCTTCTTGGGCTGTTGAACAGTCTTAGGTCCAAGCACAACACTTTAACATGAATCATACCAACACAAGGGTGTCCTACACCTTATATCATACAAAGTCTCAAATGGTGTCATTCCAATACTAGAATGGAAACTGCTGTTATAAGTGAACTCAACCAATAGTAAGTAACTATCCCAGTTACCTCCTTGCTCCAAAACATAAGCTCTCAACAAATCCTCCAAAAACTGGATAGTCATCTCTTTCTGATCATCCATCTACGGATGATAAGCAAAAATCAACTTCATCTTGATACCCATGGCTTTCTGCAAACTCCTCAAGAACCTCGATGTGAATCTTAGATATCTATCAGAAACACTACTTAAAGGAATTCCATGCAAGCTAAAAACCTTCTCAATATACACTTCAACCAACTTCTGCAATGAATAACCGATCTTAATCAGATGAAATGATCTGATTTAGTTAATTTATCCACTATCACCCAAATTGATCATTCCATTTAGAAGTATTAGGCAAACTAGTCACAAAATCCATGGAAATGCTATCCCATTTCCACTTTGAAATAATCAATGGTTGCATAAAACTAGACAACTTTTGGTGCTTAATCTTTGACTTCTGGAAAGTAAAACACACATAAACAAACTTGGGTATATTCTTATTCATTCCTGGCCACCATAAAATTCTCTTCGAGTCTTGATACATTTTAATAGCACCAAGATGAATACTCAGACCACTTCTATGTATTTCTTCAAGAATACTCTTCTTAAGTTCTGGAACATCAGGTACACAAACTCTATCACTAAAACACATAATGTCATTCTCATCTATTTTGAAATCCATATATTTACCTTGATTGATCAACACTAACCAGTTAATTAATCTAAAATCTAACTTATGACCTTCTTTGATATCTTTGAGAATACCACTAGTCAGATTCAAGATACCCAACTTCACACTGTTAGGAGTCCTTTCACATAACAGACTCTGATCTCTGAATTTTCTTAATTAACTCCAATTCTAGAACCATAAGCATCAACATATGAAACAACTTTCTACTCAAAGCAGCAGCTACAACATTGGCTTTAACATGATGGTAACTCAAACCAAAATCATAATCCTTCAAAAATTTGAGCCATATCCTCTTCCTCATATTAACCTTTTTTTTTATCGAACAAGTACTTCAAACTCTTGTGGCAACTGAACACTTCAAATCAGGAATCAAATAGATAATGCCTCTTAATATTTTGCACAAACACCATTTCTTTCACCTCTAGGTTATGCATATGACAATTTCTCTCAAGAACTTTCAATTTGCAGCATTGAACTAGACCAAAGCCCTTATCTACCAACAGAATTAGAGGATCATTATGACGTCCAGGCCGCTTCCCGCAGTTAGAAAGGTCGTAGCCCCCGAAGCACAACTACACTCCTACCCAAGAGGATAGACATTCCCCAGTTGCTAAGAAGAGCAAGGCTGGTGGACCACCAGATAACTGTCGTTCGCCTCCGTTCAAATCAAGGGGCCGACCAAAGGAATCTCCGCTACCCAGGACGACAACCCTCGGCGAGAGAAGTACGACTATTCTCCGCCACGCTCATCGATCTGGAGCGACGAAGACGACCCTCGTGGTCCGCTGTCCCGAGCGGTCATGGACGTTCTTCTTCCGTCGGACTAGAAAAACCACTAAACCTAGGAACATACGATGGAACGACGGATCTCGACGAGCACATTAAAAACATTGACGCTCTGTACGATTACTGCAGCGTCAGAGCTGCCATCAAATGCATGTTGTTCCCTACTACTCTGAGGAAGGGTTTCATGACCTAGTACAAGAGCCTTGCTAATGAATCCACCACTTTCTGGAGAGATATAGGGAAATAATTTTTGAGGAATTTCACTGCTTCTCATCACCATCCAAAGTCGGAGGCGACGCTCAAAGAGACCATGCAAGTGTTGTACTTCTAAAAATAAGATCCTTGCGATGGATGCGGAAAAAATGTTCGAATAGAGTCGCCACCAAATTTTATTCTTTCTAAGGAAGGAATAGGAAAATATCGATGTCATGCCCCAAAATTTTCCTACCTGTATATACCTTCATCTGTGCACTCACTCACTAACTGTTACTCGGAAAGTCTAAAAAGTATGTTGCCATTACTTGTCGTTCAAGTTTAGGGTTGTGCAGGTGTGAATTCAAAGCGACTTAGGCAATTGATGAATGATGATAAATGATTTTGACTTAACTTGCTTGGTCAAGCAAGCTCGATTTCATGAAAAGTTCTTGTTGCACCCCAAAATTTGCTCAACATCTTTTACCTGGTTTATGTTTCATTGCATTATCATTTGCATAGTTCTATCATTTGCATATCATGGCACATCATTCATCCAATAGGGGATCAAGTGTGTTTTTGTCAAGAGAAGCCTAGCAAGAAATCTCATCCAAGCTTGAGAAGTCATCCAAGTCATCAGGAGGTGGTGGGAGGTCTTGATCAGTTGAGGACCATTAATGAGGTGTGAATATGAGATGTGTATAGAGCTCATGGAGTGCCTAGAGAGCCATGTTGGATCTAAATCAAGTCATTGTGTCAAATGTAAGAACCATAGTTGAAGTGCATACAATTAGGGTTTCATCTGGATCAACCTAGGTCAATTGTGCAGTTGAAAAGCATTCAAGCCTACTTTGAGGTCATGGAGTTAATGTAATGATGTGATAAGACATTTGTGGTGTTGTGCCAAGATCAAATCAAGGAGAGTCAAGAATGTGGGAAGTTGCTAAATTAGGGTTTCAGTGCAAATTACCCTGTTTAGTGCCTAACTTCAAGGCCACGTAAGTCAAGATACAAGTTCCAAATGGATCTTTGGCTAACATGAAACTTTTAGAGCATCTCAATACCTTTAATTTTAGTATTAGAAGTCCTCCATTGGATTTGTAGAACTCAAGTTATGGTCCAGACAAGTTACAAGTCCTCAGATGCTTCTGAAATTTGTCTGTGAAAATCATATGACTTCAAAGCTATTTTTGACCTAGAAGGAGGTTTCACATGAACTTTTGGCCAACTTGAAAGTTGTTCCTAATGATCTTAGCTTTCTAAATTGTACTAGAAGTCTTCCATATGATTTGTAGAACTCAAGTTATGAGGTTTACAAGTCAGGGGTATTTTGGGAAAGTCAGATTATAGGTCATTTTCAAGCATGGGCCAAAATCTTCAACTTGCAAGCTTCAAATGGAAAATTGTTCAACATGAAAGTTTCTTGGAATGATGTTTTGAGTGCAACCAAGTGGTCATGAGAGCTTGTTTTGGCTCATATCAAAAAGTCATTTGAAATGGCTTGAAAATGAAGAATTTTCAAATATGAAAAGGAGGGAAAATGGGATTTTGTGTTACAAAACCAAAACCAAGCAAATAAGTACATTTTTTGATTGGAAATTGCATTCTAAGATCATTGGAAATACCAGAGTTTGGAGTTTAGTTCAAGTTTTGAGAGATAGCATATGGTTACTTCATAAACAAGTCACATATCCAAATCAATGCACAAGGCAATTCAGGCCAATTTCTCCATCCAAACTCATTCTAAATGACATGTGCAAGGTGTTAGAAACTTCTAGAACCAATGCCAAGCTTGCAATGCACGACTGTCATATTGAATTTTGAAGAAAAATCAGAAAAATGCAAATCACTGTTTTGGGCTTCAACTTGGATCCATAGGCCCATAAAACTCCTCTATATATTCATTAGAGTGAGTTCAGATTAATTTTGAGCATCATTTTGCGCCAGAGCAAGTAAGAGCAAGAAAATTTTCTCAACTGCAAGTTCAAATCGGATTATGAGTTTGGAGCTAATTCAAGCCAAATTGAGGTGTGCAATCTCTTCCTTGTGGATCAGTGAAGCTGTCTAGAGCATTTGGAAGCAAGCCACGAGCTCTAAGTACCTCTGTTTCAAGATCTATACCAGGTTTGCATTTCTCAAAATTCAGCATGATTTAGCATGAGATGATTAGATTTAGACTTGTGGTTAGGATCTACACATGACATAGATCGTTTTAGGCTTGATTTGAACTCAATTGGTGATGATTGAAGATGACATAGCTGATCTGTTTGGACTTGAATCTCTTGATTCATAAGGTTTCAATGCTAGTTGTTTAGATTAGGTTGATGTACGCAACAAGATGAAGAGATTTATACCATTAGTTTTGAGTTTAGTGAGAGTTTTTGATGATGATATTTCTGAAACTTGAATCGTGTTTGACAAGTATAGAGTTTGTTTTTTCCGGTGACCTAAACTTGGACCTTCGCTGGAGAAGACGACCGGAGTCTTCTCCGGCCATCACCAACCACCATCCCTGATCTCCACTCTGATAACCTGAGATGTGGAGAAGATGACTTCATCATCGTTGGATCATTGCTTGACCTTTGACTACAGCCAAGATCCAACGCACACGACTTAAAGTTGGATTTGAATTTCTGAAGCCAAAACGCAGCGCATCACTTAATGCGCTGGCAAGCTGTGGCGCGTCCAGATCCTTGACCAGTCTCCAGATCCTGTGGCCCTTGTTTAATTCTGTTTTTAATTCATTTTTATTTCATTTTGTTTTATTTTAATTGCCTTGTTATTCCAAAAATCATATAAATTCCAATTTTGATCACAAAATTATTTTAAAAATATCCTCATGATCCTTATGGAATTTGTGATTTTTTGGGATTAACAAAATACAATTTCATGCATTTTTCAATTTAATTTGATTTTTCTTATTTTATTTTGTTCTTTATTTTTGCATAATTGGCTATCTGTTTTGCTGATTTTAGTTCTCCCAATTGGTTTAGAGTTTGGCTTTGTTTTTTTAATATGTGGTAGGGTAGACATGTATGTTACCTTAGAATTTTTCTTGGATTTTTAGAACAATATTAGGATCTGTTTTAGGTATTGAGATTAGGACCCTCCCAAACTTGTGGATTCCCTTGACCTATCTTAATGTAGGAATTATTTAGATAACTTAGATGTTGATTTAGGCTTCAATATTTTTGCATTAGGTTGTTAAAACATTCATGTTCCCCTAGTAATTTTATTAGAATTTTGTAATTTCATTTTCTATTTTTTTTGTATTTTGCAAGTGGTTTGTGTTTATGAACTCCTCTCTTGAGTGCTTTGGTTTGTTTGGCTTGGTTGGCTGCCTTAAAGTTGGTTTAAGCTTGAGTTCTTTTTGGTGGAGCTTCTGGTTTCATTGAAGATGCTTGAGATTGAAGATTGGAGCTTGGAGTTGAAGGTTTGTTTCTCTTGTGGAGCATTTGTTTAGGAGGTTAGGAAATTAGGGTTTTAGGAAGTGCCTTAGACCTAGTTTTGACTACTTCTTCAAACATAGAGTGCATTGTTTGCCTCTATTCTATCCAATGACACAAAGTACTTCTTGGGAAACTCCATCTCTCCTTAGGAGGGATGAGTGGTATGCCCAAGTGAGTAGAACTTTGAGGATACCTTTCATTTGCAATGTGGAGTTCTTGGTGATTTCCTTTGGTTGTCATTAAGCTTTTCAACATTATAACTTGATCTTGATGATTAGTCCTCCTCTTGGAGTGTGTTTGTTGGAGCTTGAAGATTGATGAAGCTTGAAGATAGAAGCTTGCTTGAAGATGAGGCCTTGGCTGTCAACTTTGTTATCCCTTTGCTGTTTAGAGCTACTGTTGTTGTCTGCTGTAGGAGTTTATTGCTGCTGCTTGGGCTGCCTCCTCTGTGTCTTTTGTTTTTCTTTGTATTGTTTTTTAATTGTGCTGATTACCTCTAGGTTTGAGGTGGAGCTTGTCTCCTCTTTCCTATTGTTTTCTCCCTTGCCCTTTGATACTGATGCATAGCATACATGTTTACTGTTCACTGTTTACTGTTTACTGTAATTGCTTGTTGTCTTTTGCTGTTTATCCCCTAGGATCTCTGATTTCCTCTGTGCAAGAGAAATTATGACAGACATTAGGTTTTGACCCATGCATAATAACTGTAGGTAGATTCCCCTTTCAACCATAGTTTTAGGGTCTTTCTCTTCTCATCTCAAAACACTTCAAAAACACAATAATAAGGATAACGCGCGTTGTACGCTATGAGCCTTAAGCTATTTGAGAAAAGGTTGCTGGAGGGTCACTCTTCAGTAGTTTGACAGCTTATTATGGTACCCTTAGGGTGACATGCAACGTAGCCACTCTCAGATCACAAGTCTTTAGTACAGTACAAGTTACAAACAGACTAAAAAATAGTTCTTTCGTAAAAAACTCAAACAAACATTCAAACTTTGTTTTTGTCTGCTTGGACCTTTAATCAGGAAAACCCTTTTCAGAAGGAGATAAAAAACTGTCAGACAAGCTTGTGTCTCTGTAGCCCAAACTACGTTTTCTCTGATCTTTCATACTGTATGAAAGTACGTAGGCATAGGATGCGATATCCTAGCAAGCAACCTTCCCCTCCTTACTCGTAGTTAGGCGAACTACGTTGACTCTGATTTCTCGTTTGAGACGGGAATACGTAGGCATAAAGTGCAATACTTTGCCGAGTCATTTTCTTTTCTTTTTAACCCAGACCTTTAGAGTAGATAGAATAACCCACCTTTAGATAGAAAACAAGCGTCGATCCCGTCGAGTACGACGAACGTGAGGGGTGCTAATACCTTCCCCTTGCGTAACCGACTCCTGAATCCAGGATTTGGTTGCGACGACCATTCTTTTCCCTCTTCGCGTTAGGTTTACTCTGAGTGTTTCCTTTCCCTCTTATGGGATAAATAACACACGGTGGCGACTCTCATTGTCGGCGCCAATTTTCGCAGTAGCGACAGCTGGCGAATCTGATGGGGACTCCAACGGTTCCCTATGCGAGTCAATCCTAGCGCTTGTTTTCCCGTCTGGGGTTTTGTATGTATTTACCTTTCTGCCTTTACTTTCAGCACTCTATTATTGTTGTTGTGCTGGGAAGAGGGTTATATTGAAAGATAAGTCGGACCTGGGCTTGAGTTTGCACATAGACTTAGAAGTAGAGAGTAGTGGTTAGCCTGCTTGCTTAGCTCGCACCAGCTAGCCACAAAATCTATGCTCGGACGAGATTCTCTTTGATGCTTCTTGCCTGGCCCTTAGGGCTCGACAAGTTGTCTGTCCCGAGGATTGTCGACTCTGGGGACCTATCAATTGGGATTCGACTAAGTGAGGACGCTTCAAGGGATGATGATGCCACACCTTCTGGGTATCGTATCATCGCTCTTGAAAGTCTGTGACGTTGAACCCGTATAGGATGTCGTACCTCGTCTGCGAGTTAAGTACATACCTGTGAGGGGTAGGTAGGTCTGTTTGTAGGAAAGCTTTGACCTCAGAGTACCTGGTTTATCTTTGTCAAGGAGATGTGGTTACAGGGTTCATTTGAGTGGTTGGTTTGGTTTGAGGCGAAGATTTGATGGTTCTCAGGCTTCAGTACAGAGCAGCACAGTTCATCAGCATTGCACTTGATCTCCTGTTTGCATATGCATGTGCATTTTCATGTTTGCATTTCATTAACGTGTATTTATGTTGCAGGTGTAATCATTCCCTCTGATTTTAGTGTATCTTCTGGCCAGACATGGAGTCCATGAAGAGGACAGTTGCTTACCGGTTGCATCCGCCAGATATCAGTTCCTTGTTAGGTTTAGTTGCTCTAGCAGATGAGAGAGTGAGGGCTGAGTTCAGAGTATCTTATGGGAGATTGCTTAGTTTGTTGTACAGGCCTTCAACATTTGAGATGAATGGGGTGTATACTTTGATGCAGTTTTATGAGCCTCAGCTGAGATGTTTCCTGTTCCCCGAGTATATTCTGGCGCCCACTTTGGAGGAGTATTCTGCTATGTTAGGAGTTCCTGTGTTAGACCAGATGCCCTTTATACATGTTGATACTGAGCCTGAGTTGGCTACACTTGCTGAGATTGTCAGTTTGGACGCTTCTGAGTTCCCTGGAGGTTTGGTCAAGCTGAACGGAGCTTATGGTTTTCACCTGTCTGTCCTGGTTGAGAAGGCTACACAGTGCGCGGAGAGTGGATGTTGGGTTGCCTTCAGTGCCATTCTAGCTGTCTGCATCTATGGGATTTTCCTATTTCCCAATGTGCCAGATTTTGTTGACTCAGATGCTTTCTTGATTCTTGCCTCGAAGAATCCAGTTCCTACCCTCTTGGGCGATGTTTATCATTATTCACTATAAGAATGAGAAACGTCGTGGCAAGAATGTTTCCTGCTGTCTTCCTCTTTTGTACAGGTGGTTCCAGGGACATCTTCCAAAGACAGGGCCTTTTGTTGATGTTGTTGGTACTTTGGATTGGTCTTCCCGGTTGATGGGGCTATCTGTTGAGAGCATCATTTGGTTTGATCAGAGCATGCTTGGCACTGATATTATATATAGTTGCAGTGGCTTTCCGAATGTCCCTTTGATTGGACGGAAAGGATGTATCAACTATAACCCTTCTCTGCTGGTAAGACAGTTTGGTTATGCCTTGAGAGGTGCTCCTATTGAGGTTGAGATACAGGAATCTCTGTATCTCACGGGCTTATTAGACGAGGCTGTTTTGATCAGGTTGAGACATGCATGGGCTAACATCCATAAGAGAGGGAAAGCTTTGCTTGGTAAGAGCAACAATAAAGCTAATGATCCTTATTTGGCTTGGATCCACGAGAGAGCTAGGATTTTCTTGATGCCATATCCTGTTGTGGAACCTTTGTATCTTCCAGTGATTGAGGTACCTACTTCGGTAGAGATTGAGAAGTATAACAAATTGTTGGCCGAAAATGAAGAATTGAAGAAAGCCAATGACGAGTTAGAGAAAGAGATCTTCCGGTTGCGTCATGAGAAGAATGAGGCTACCTTCACTGTGAAGGAACAGACAGAGTTGATTAATAGGTTGGGTTCAGAGTTGACTGAGGAAACCAACAAGAGGGAAAAAGTGGGAGTAGCCTTGAACGGTGTTAGCAAGGTGCTTGCTTCCAAGAAGGAACTCTTAAACAAAGCTTATTCCCGACTCGCCAAGTGGGAAGCATTGTGGAATACCACGCTTACCAAGCGGAAGGAGCGTGAAGATGAGCTGAAGCTGCAAATTGCCATGCTAGAGGCGCAGATTAGAGCCCAGGATGCGAAGATTGCTGAAGAGACGTCACTTAGAAGCGCTGTTGAGCTTAAAGTAAGTGACCTTGGCAAGGAGATGGGAGGTTGTGAATTGAAGGCTGGCTCCAAGAGATGCAGACTCGACGAGTGTTTTGGTGAAGGAACCTGCAAGGACGATGCAAAAAAGCTGAGATCCATTGCTGAGCGACATGCATTACTGATACAGGAGCTAATCTCCAGACTAGGTCATTCGGAGACGTTGAGGATATTGGAAAATGTCAGAGCGCGTCATTTGGCCTGATTTATCTTTGCTTTTGTTATTTGTACTTGTATTTTGACCATCGCCAGGCTTGTTGGCTGAGGTCTTTTTTAGATGTATCTAGTTATATCTTTGTACTTTGCCTCTTGGCATTCGTTTATGTATGAGGATTTTTTGATTCCTTGCTTGCTTGATGGAGACTCCATTGTTGTGATGGCCTTCTCTCTGAAACTAGAATCAGGGGGGAATATAACATGTAGCATATTTATACATTTGCATCTGCATACTCATATTGCATGACCGGTATTCTTTAAATCTATATCTCATTTCCTGCATCTCACAGGTTCAGGATTGACAACCCGAGAACGTACCGTTATTCTACCAGGAACAACTACAAGAGAATCATGGATCAAGTTCAAGTCGAGATGCAGGAAATTCATGAGAAGTTGGCACTTTTCATGCAAGCAATGGAAACTATGGTCAAGGGCCAGGAGAATCTCCAGACTCTGGTGCAACCGCTGCTGGTGCGGGCGAATGGAAATACTGATTATCATTCTGTTGGAACTCCTCACAGGGAGGATGGGATACCTACAGGGGTCGTTCCCACAAGTGGTGGAGTTGGTGCAGGTAATGGCAATGGCAATGGAAATACTGGTGCTGGTGCTGGTAACGGTAACACTGGTAATGGTAACACTGGTGCTGGAAACGCTGGAAATGGTGATGGGAATGTTGTTAAAAATACTGGCAATGCTGGAGATGTTGATCAAGGGTTAGGTGACAACAATGGTTTTGGAAACAATAACCAATGGTTTGGCAATGGTAATCGTGATGGTAATTTTGGTTTCAACAATCAAGGTTTTGGCTACGATGGCTATGGTAACAACAATCAAGGATATGGAAATGGTGATGTTGGCTTTGGTAACATGAACAACAACGGTGCTGGGATGGTGTCTTTCAACACTGGTTATGGACTAGGTGGGGTTAACCAAGGATTCGGTAACAGAGGACGGGGTCCTATTTTCAATCAACAGGGATATGGCCGTAACGCTGGTTACGAGGGATATGGCAATGAGAATCTGAACTGGGGCGAGGATCGCCAGGAAGACGCTTTCTCTGGACAAGGCGTGGGATTTGAAAGGCCTAATGACAATGATAGGAGGTTCAAAATGATGGAAGAGCAGATCAAAGGGATAGCCAATCAGAACTTTTCTGGGTTAGATATGACTACTATGGGACTAGTGCCTGGGCTGAGGGTGCCTTTGAAATTCAAAGCTCCAACATTTGACAAGTATAAGGGGGATACATGCCCTAGAGTTCATGTACGTTCTTATTACAGAAGAATGTCTGCATACTGATGACGAGAAGATGCTTATGCATTTCTTTCAAGACAGTTTATCGGGGCCATCGCTGGAATGGTATATGGGACTGGAGCCCACCCAAATTAGAAACTGGAAAGAATTGGCTGATGCTTTTGTTAAACATTACCAGTATAATAGTGACTTGGCACCAAACAGGGTTCAACTGCAGAGTTTGACTCAGAAGAATGGTGAGAGCTTCAAGGAGTATGCGCAGTGCTGGCGTGATATTGCGGCTAGGGTTCATCCCCCTTTGGTTGAAAGAGAGTTGATTGATATGTTTATCAGAACATTCTCCGGAATGTACTACGACAAATTGCTTAATGTCTCGATGGGCAGTTTCTCCGACATGATTCTCATGGGAGAACAGATTGAAAATGGAATTAAGATTGGGAAGATTCAGGCAGGTGAATCCACTTCAGCTGGAGGTGCAAGGAAAGCCTTTGGTGGGAGGAGACAAGGCGACGCCAGTGCGGTATATGGTGGTCGAGGTCGTGGAAGAGGTAGGAATCAGTATCAGCCACAACAAGTTGCTAGTGTTACTATCCCGATACCTCAGCAAAAACAACAACAACAACAACAACAGCAACGGCAACAACAGCCGCAGCAACAGAGAATGCACCCTGCTCAACGTAGAATTCAAGAGGGTAGGCCGAAGAGAGTATTTGAAGCACCTCCTTCAACTTATGTCGAACTTCTTCAAACGCTGTTGGGTTTGAATTTGGTTGAAAAGAGAACGATGGCCCCGTTGACGGGCACTCCTCCATTTAGTTTTGACGCTGGTAATCATTGTGATTTTCATTCCGGGGCACCCGGACATGATATTGAAGGTTGCCATGCTTTCAAACATAAGGTTCAAGATTTGCTTGATAGTAAGGCCATTAACTTTGGTCAGGAGGGTCCCAATATTGTACAACAACCCATGCCGAATCATGGAGTGAATGCTATCATAACGGAAGAGAATTTGAACTTGGTTATGTATGTGAATGAATTAAAGACACTGTTGAGTTATGTTAAAAGTAGACTGTTGAAAGGGGGCGTATTCCCCGGATGTGACGAATATTGTCTGGATTGCTGGACCCAACCAGAGGGTTGCACTGATTTGAAAAGAGGTATCCAAGCCATGATAGATGAGGGGATTTTTCAATTTGATCGGACCGCTATTGAGAAGCCTGTTGAGGCATTGTTTGAAAAGCAGGATGAGATTGCAACTGTTATGATCCCAAGGAAGACTATTACGATATCGGCACCCGCCAAGCGGCCGACTATCACAATAACAAAAGCAGGACATGTTCCTTTTGAGAGTACAAAAGATGTTCCATAGACGTATGGGTTAGAAGCATATTGTAATGGAGAAAAGATTGAGGTGAATAGCCGGCCGGAAGGGGCAGTTGACAATGTTGTTGGAACGGGAGGCATGACCCGTAGTGGAAGAATATTCACCGCACCTGAAGTTGAAGCAGAGAGGATTGCTAAAGGTAAGGCTAAGGTGAATGAAAGTGGACCATCCTAGTTGAAAGAGAAAGACATGTCACTCAAGGACGTAGAAGAGTTCATGAGGCTAATTCGCAAGAGCGATTATAAGATTGTTGAGCACTTACAACAGACACCCTCAAAAATTTCAATCCTATCGTTGTTGCTTTGTTCTGAGGCTCATCAAAACGCTTTGTTGAAGATATTGGACACGTCATTTGTACCTCAGGAGGTTTCTGTCAACCAGCTAGAGGGGGTACTGGCGCATGTCAATGCTGGACATAATTTGGGTTTCACTGATTTTGATCTAACACCCAGAGGCCGAGAGCATAATATGGCTTTGCACATATCGGTGGAATGTTGGGGCACCGTAATGTCGCATGTTCTTGTGGATACCGGATCATCTCTGAATATATTGCCTAAGAAGGCTATGATGAAGTTGGATATCTGGGGAATTATTTGCATGCCAAGTGACTTGGTTGTGAGGGCGTTTGATGGAACGAGAAGGTCAGTGTTTTGATCGATAACGTTGTCGTTGTAGGTCGGGCCGGAAATATTTGACACTGAATTTTATATCATGGATATTCATCCAGCTTATAGCTGTTTACTTGAGCGTCCATGGATACACTCTGCAGGGGCTGTGACGTCCACGCTGCATCAGAAGTTTAAGTTTGAAGCCGGTGGTGGCATCGTTACTATTTGTGGGGAAGAGGACATCTTGGTCAGTCATCTATCATCATTCAAGTACGTTGAAGTGGATGGAGAAATCCATGAAACTCCCTGCCAAGCCTTCAAAGGGTTGCAAATCAAAGACAAGTCCAGTGTTCCCAGCAAACTGCCAGAGGTTGTCGTGGCTTCGTACAAAGACGCTCA
The DNA here is from genome assembly GCA_963859935.3 of Lathyrus sativus. Lineage (NCBI taxonomy): Eukaryota > Viridiplantae > Streptophyta > Magnoliopsida > Fabales > Fabaceae > Lathyrus > Lathyrus sativus. Next base: position 22,684,742 of record OZ012736.1, read on the forward strand.
AGCGTTGGTTCAAACTGGTGATACCAAGGGTTGGGGTCAAGTACTGGAAATTCCTGTCAAGATGGACAAGTTTGGACTAGGGTATCGCCTAACATCAGCATCTTCTTCACAGAAAATACCCAAGTTCAAAGGACCGGTGATGATTACTCCAAAGGGAGTCTGCTTTGAGACGATTAATGTTGTTTCCGACTCGGAAGACGGAGATAGTGATTGCGACATGGACGCGTGGATCAAGCCTAACGTGCCAGGACAAAGTCTCTGCAACTGGTCCATCCGGGAAATTGTCCCAGTGACTACAAAACAATAATGATTTGTTTTCTTGATTATTGTATAATCCTGTGTCCTACCTGGGGCATAGTGATTTTGTTTTAGGGCCACTTGCTTATGTGTATGCACTGTTTAATCATTAAATAAAGGCGTTTTTCTCATGCAAATTTTGTGTTCCCTGTTTTTCCTGTTTTTATTTTAACAATAAATGGCAATGTGGTTATGAGCTTTGTTTGCACTCTTTTGAAGCATTTAACCATTTCCTTTGCAGGATTCATATTTCAGATGACACCGAACACAAACTTCCTATGACTCGCTTTGACTTTGAGCACCCGTTATTTCAAGCTGAGGAAGAGATTATTGAGGATAGCGACTTGCAAGAAGAGCTGACTCGACTGTTGAAACAGGAAGAAAGAATCATTCTGCCTTATCAGGAAGAGATTGAGATTATCAACGTGGGGTCCGAGGGAGTTGTCAGAAACATCCGGATAGGGGCTGCGCTGCAAAGCGACATCAAGCAAGGTCTGATTGAGATGTTGCAAGAGTACAGTGATATCTTTGCTTGGTCGTACGAGGATATGCCAGGATTGGATACTGATATGGTTGTTCATCGTCTGCCATTGCGAGAAGAATGTCCGCCTGTTAAGCAGAAACTTAGAAGAACCAGACCAGATATGTCTGTGAAGATTAAGGAGGAAGTTCAAAAACAGTGGGATGCTGGATTCCTTGTTGTTACAACTTATCCATCATGGGTCGCCAATATAGTACTGGTACCAAAGAAAGACGGTAAGGTGTGAATGTGCGTAGACTATCGTGATTTGAATAAGGCGAGCCCAAAGGACGACTTTCCGCTTCCTCATATTGATGTGCTGGTCGATAACACTGCTCAATTCTCCGTGTTCTCCTTCATGGATGGCTTCTCGGGTTACAATCAGATAAAAATGGCGCCAGAAGACATGGAGAAAACAACCTTCATTACCCCATGGGGAACATTTTGCTACAAAGTGATGCCCTTTGGTTTGAAGAACACTGGGGCAACATATCAACGTGCTATGACGATGCTCTTTCATGACATGATACATAAAGAGATTGAGGTTTATGTTGATGATATGATTGCCAAATCCCAGACGGAGGAAGAGCATTTGGTTAATCTGCTTAAATTGTTCAAGAGGCTTAGGAAATTCAGGCTAAGGCTGAATCCTAACAAGTGCACCTTCGGGGTGAGATCCGGTAAACTATTGGGGTTTATTGTGAGCGAAAAAGGAATTGAGGTTGATCCTGCTAAGATAAAAGCAATACAAGAAATGCTAACGCCTAAAACAGAAAAAGAAGTGCGTGGGTTTTTAGGGAGGTTGAATTACATTGCTCGGTTCATATCTCACCTAACCGCTACATGCGAGCCATTATTCAAATTGTTGAAAAAGAATCAGGCTGTGACCTGGAATGAAGATTGTCAAAGGGCGTTTGAAAAAATAAAAGAATATTTGCAGGAATCTCCAATATTGATACCCCCAGTAGCAGGGAGACCATTGATTATGTATTTGACGGTTCTTGAGGAAAGTATGGGTTGTGTTCTCGGTCAACATGACGAGACTGGACGTAAAGAGCATGCGATTTACTACTTGAGTAAAAAGTTCACAGATTGTGAATCCCGTTACTCAATGCTCGAAAAAACATGTTGTGCGCTAGCCTGGGCTGCCAAACGTTTGAGACAATACATGCTAAACCATACAACCACGCTAATTTCAAAGATGGATCCGATCAAATACGTATTTGAAAAGCAAGCACTCTCCGGGAGGATTGTCCGATGGCAGATGGTGCTGACAGAATATGATATTCAATATGTTTCTCAAAAGGCTATTAAAGGTAGTGTTCTGTCAGAGTACCTAGCGGAGCAGCCGATTGAAGATTACCAACCAATGAGGTTTGATTTTCCTGACGAGGATATCATGTACTTGAAAATGAAAGATTGTGATGAGTCGTTGCCAGATGAAGGTCCAGAGTTGGGTTCCAAATGGCAGTTGATATTTGATGGCGCTGTTAACTCCTACGGTAGTGGAATAGGGGCAATTATCACTACTTCTCAAGGGATGCACATTCCTTTTACTGCCAGATTGACCTTTCCAGTTACCAATAATGAGGCTGAATATGAGGCGTGCATTATGGGTCTCGAGGAGGCTATTGATTTGAGAATCAAATATCTTGATGTATACAGGGACTCTGCTCTAGTGGTCAACCAGATTAAAGGAGAATGGGAGACGCGGAAGCCCAATCTGATACCCTATATGAATTATGCAAGGAGATTGTTGCCTTTCTTTGACAAGGTGGAATTGCACCATGTGCCACGAGCAGAAAATCAGATGGCCGACGCTCTTGCGACGTTGTCTTCAATGTATAAAGTTAACTTCTGGAATGAGGCTCACAGGATTGTTATCTCTCGCCTTGATAGGCCCGCCTTCATTTCGCCATTGAGGAAGCATCCGATGGCAAACCGTGGTATTTTGATATTCGGCATTTCCTGAAGACCAAAGAGTATCCGGCTGGGGCATCCAGTCGAGATCAAAAGACTCTTAGGAGATTGGCTGGCAATTTTTATTTAAATTCGGATGGCGTCCTGTACAAGAGAAACCATGACTTGGTGTTGTTGCGATGTGTAGACGAGAAAGAGGCTAAGTTGCTCATGGAAGAGATCCATGAAGGTACATTTGGCACGCATGCCGGCGGACATGCAATGACGAGAAAACTGTTGCGGGCAGGTTACTATTGGCTAACGATGGAAACAGATTGTTTCAAGTTCGCGAAGCGGTGTCATAAATGTCAAATTTATGCAGACAAAATTCATGTGCCTCCGAGCCCTCTGAATGTTATGTCATCACCGTGGCCTTTCTCGATGTGGGGAATTGATATGATTGGCAAGATTGAGCCTACGACATCAAACGGACACCGGTTCATTTTGGTAGCTATTGATTACTTCACCAAATGGGTGGAAGCAACGTCATATGCTAATGTCACCAAACAAGTGGTAGCCAGATTTATCAAAAGAGATATTATCTGCAGATATGGAATCCTGGAGCGGATTATCACCGACAATGGCTCAAACTTGAATAACAAAATGATGAAAGAGTTGTGTCAGAATTTCAAGATTGAGCATCACAACTCTTCTCCGTATCGGCCCAAGATGAATGGCGTTGTCGAAGCGGCCAATAAGAACATAAAGAAGATTGTTCAGAAGATGGTTGTGACCTATAAGGACTGGCATGAGATGTTGTCTTTTGCGTTGCACGGTTATCGTACGACGGTACGCACATCAACTAGGGCAACCCCTTTCTCATTGGTGTATGGCATGGAGGCAGTGTTACCATTGGAGGTTGAGATTCCTTCTTTGAGGATTTTACGCGATGTCCAACTCGATGAGGCAGAATGGGTAAAAGATAGACTGAACCAGCTCAGTTTAATGGATGAGAAGAGACTGGCTTCTCTCACATATGGTCGGTTGTATCAGAGCCGGATGAAGAAAGCTTACGATAAGAAGGTATGTCCTAGAAGCTTTCAGACGGGCGATCTTGTGCTGAAAAAGATTCTCCCACCACAATCAGATCACAGGGGAAAATGGACTCCCAACTATGAAGGTCCATATGTCGTTAGAAAGGTTTTCTCTGGAGGAGCCTTACTGTTATCCACCATGGATGGTGAGGACTTTACGTCTCCTGTAAATTTGGACGCAGTTAAAAAATATTTTGCTTAAAGTGACCCGTTGGACAGAAAAAAGAGAGTCCAGGCAAAAATGGGGCATCCTGACGAAACATAAAAAAGGAATAAAAGGTTCGGGCAAAAGTTAGGGATAAAATTGAAAAGATGTACACCCGCGAAGTCGAAAACCTGAAAAGGGCGACTTCGGCAAAAAAGGGTATCCCGGTGAATTGAAAACCCGCAAAGGGCGATTCACGCAAAAGTTAGGGATTGAAAAAAGGCAAATGACTGCGGTCCGAGTTTGATACTACATTGCTTAGTGGTTTGGGAATACCTGAGGGTCGTATATCCGAAACAATCTCTTCCGAAGATCGAGTACCGGGAAAGCGCCAGAGTCGGGCGAATCATAGGAGAATCAGCTCATGGTGTTTGTTTGTACCGCGTTGTCGACATGTATATCAAATTTGTTTTGTATCTTTCTTTGTGCTTCTTGTGCATATATTGTATTTTGCTTGTGCGTAACTTCCTCTTTTCAGGAGTTACTTCCAGTGTACAAAGCTTTGCCTATTTACAGGCCCATTCAATAAAGCATGTTATTCAGTACTCGATGCTTGTTCTTTACTGTTTTGTTTGTGAAAAACGCTGATGTTTTTGATGAATTGGCACTTGCATAAACTTGCTGGCCCTTGCCAATAATTGCTAAAACTTCGAATTGACTGAATGAGCGTCACAGATATTAACTCGGATAGATTTTGTTGTGTAGATTTGTTTCGTCTCGTTTGTGTTTTGCAGGGTCCTTACCTTTGAAGCAAACGGTCAGGAATTGTATTCCCCAACCAAAGTCTCTTGACGTAGGGCCTGACTTCAGTTGATGTCGATCCTTAGCAAGTCGTATTTTATCCCCAGAGAGCGGAGACGGTGCTTATTCCTACCAGATGTGGAATTGTCCTTCCCGAGAGAGTATCACCAGGAATGTCGCCTGAAGAGTATCCTCATGGAAGTTTGTCCGTAGGATATCCTCAGCAGGGCAAAATCAATATCCCCGGTAGAGGATGCCTCCCCAGAGGATGGTTATTCCCTTTCCCCGCATGTCATCATTCTTTCGTCAGGATGATTGTCCTCAGCAGAGTTTGTAGCTTTGAGTTTGTAGACTGTGTCGCGACAGTGTAATTCTTCCCTCAGAAGGGTCGCATCTTTCCCCAGCAGGGTTTGTGTTTTTTCCCAAGTGTCTGATCTCTCCCCAGCCGAGTTGGTTGTTGTTTCCGACATTTATTTTGCCGGAATACTTTGTGATACCCGTTCATCCCCAGCGGAGTTGGTTTTTGTTCTTAGCCATTTCATACCAGAGTGTTTCTCAGCAGTTTGAGCCTGCATTAGCATTTGCATATATCATCATATTCAGATCTACCTGAACGCGTAGCATTTCCATTCTGTATGGAGCATTACGCCATTGTCAAATATACGCATTTTGAAACATAAGCCAGGTTGGTTAACCTTCTGTTTTCAAGTGTTGTTTTCCCTGCAGGTGGAGGGAGCTCTTGCTCAAATTAATTACCAGATAAGCAAGGTCTTGGCGTGAGACGTGTAATGATAATGTTCGTTTTGTCATATTCCCCACGGAGTGGCTTGGATTAGTTTCTATAACCCCTCCAGTGGAGTATTTCTTCAAAATTGTTGTTATGTCAGTATCAAAAGATTTCGTGAATCAATTTTTGGAAGTTGCCGCCTATGTCGAAGTAGGTGTCTGGCAGTTTGGGTTCAGAAAATCCCCAGTAGAGTCCTTCTCATATTTGCTGCCATGTCTGCGCTAAAAGTTTAAAGATTGGACCAGTATTTTGTTACCCATTTGATTGATGGAGTTAGCTACTGCAAAGATAGGCAGAGAAGCTGTATTCAGAGTTATTTTCCTGTATTTGGCAGAGCTGTTTCCCGTAGTGGTGACAGAGTTATTTTCCTGTATTGGCAGAGCTGTTTCCCGTAGTGGTGACGGAGTTATTTTCCTGTATTGGCAGAGCTATTGCCCGTAGTGGTGACAGAGTTATTTTCCTGTATTGGCAGAGCTGTTTCCCGTAGTGGTGACGGAGTTATTTTCCTGTATTGGCAGAGCTATTTCCCGTAGTGGTGACGAAGTTATTTTCCTGTTGTTGGACAGAGTTGTTTTCTCGTAGTGGTGACAGGATTATTTTCCTGTTGTTGGACAGAGTTATTTTCCCGTAGTGGTGACGGAGCTATTTTCCTGTATCGGACAGAGTTATTTCCCGTAGTGGCGACGGAGTTATTTTCCTGTATTGGGCAGAGTTATTTCCCGTAGTGGTGACGAAGTTATTTTCCTGTTGTTGGAAAGAGTTATTTCCCGTAGTGGTGACGGAGTTATTTTCCTGTATTTGGCAGAGTTATTTTCCTGTATCGTTGGCAGAGTTATTTCCCGTAGTGGTGACGGAGTTAGTTCCTGTGTTGTTGGCAGAGTTATTTCTTATTTGTTGATAAAAACTATTTCCTCATTCGAAGTCGCCAAAGTTAGTCCCTGTGTTGTTGGCAGAGTTGTTTCCCCAGTAAAAGCGTTAGAAAAGATTGTTACCTGTAATGGACAGAGATCGCGCCTGTATTGACAGAGATTGTTACCTGTGATTAACAGTGATTTGCACTTGTGTTAACAGTGATTGCTACCCGTGTGGACGGAGTTATCATCCGTAATCGATGGATTATCCTCAGTGGAGTTGTTACCTGTGACTGATAGAGATCGTTATTCCAATTATAGACGGAATTGTACCCATGTTGATGGAGTCCTTCCTCGTGTTGACGAAGTTTAGTCCCGTTGTGGACGGAATTGTTTCTCGTAAAGTTAATTCGATGCATGTGGCGTCACACAGGGAGTTAATGCTGAAATCAAAAGTTTTATTAGAAGATTGATCAGTTGTTGCCGTAACAACTGGGTTCAGCACAACGGATATTGTTCACCAAGAAGTTTTTGTAGTTCGTGTCTGCGGTTGGCAAATTTCCGGGTTTCTTGGTATTCAACCGTCTTTTACCTCGATTGCTTGAAGGTCGTTCGCTCTTCACCCAGTCGGGTCCAAGCCGTTTGAATAGGGGCAGTTGTTGCACCCCAAAATTTGCTCAACATCTTTTACCTGGTTTATGTTTTATTGCATTATCATTTGCATAGTTCTATCATTTGCATATCATGGCACATCATTCATCCAACAGGGGATCAAGTGTGTTTTTGTCAAGAGAAGCCTAGCAAGAAATCTCATCCAAGCTTGAAAAGTCATCCAAGTCATCAGGAGGTGGTGGGAGGTCTTGATCAGTTGAGGACCATTAATGAGGTGTGAATATGAGATGTTTATAGAGCTCATGGAGTGCCTAGAGAGTCATGTTGGAGCTAAATCAAGTCATTGTGTCAAATGCAAGAGCCACAGTTGAAGTGCATACAATTAGGGTTTCATCTGGATTAACCCTAGGTCAATTGTGCAGTTGAAAATCATTCAAGCCTACTTTGAGGTCATGGAGTTAATGGAATGATGTGATAAGACATTTTTGGTGTTGTGCCAAGATCAAATCAAGGAGAGTCAAGAATGTGGGAAGTTGCTAAATTAGGGTTTCAGTGCAAATTACCCTGTTTAGTGCCTAACTTCAAGGCCACGTAAGTCAAGATACAAGTTTCAAATGGATCTTTGGCCAACATGAATTTTGTAGAGCATCTCAATACCTTTAATTTGAGTATTAGAAGTCCTCCATTGGATTTGTAGAACCCAAGTTATGGTCCATACAAGTTACAAGTCCTCATATGCTTCTGAAATTTGTCTGTGAAAATCATATGACTTCAAAGCTATTTTTGACCTAGAAGGAGGTTTCATCTGAACTTTTGGCAAACATGAAAGGTGTTCCTAATGATCTTAGCTTTCTAAATTGTACTAGAAGTCTTCCATCGGATTTGTAGAACTCAAGTTATGAGGTTTACAAGTCAGGGGTATTTTGGGAAAGTCAGATTATAGGTCATTTTCAAGCATGGGCCAAAATCTTCAACTTGCAAGCTTCAAATGGAAAGTTGTTCAACATGAAAGTTTCTTGGAATGATGTTTTGAGTGCAACTAAGTGGTCATGAGAGCTTGTTTTGGCTCATATCAAAAAGTCATTTGAAATGGCTTGAAAATGAAGAATGTTCAAATATAAAAAGGAGGGAAAATGGGATTTTGTGTTACAAAACCAAAACCAAGCAAATAAGTACATTTTTTGATTGGAAATTGCATTCTAAGATCATTGGCAATACCAGAATTTGGAGTTTAGTTCAAGTTTTGAGAGATAGCATATGGTTACTTCATAAACAAGTCACATATCCAAATCAATGCACAAGGCAATTCAGGCCAATTTCTCCATCCAAACTCATTCTAAATGACATGTGAAAGGTGTTAGAAACTTCTAGAACCAATGCCAAGCTTGCAATGCACGACTGTCATATTGAATTTTGAAGAAAAATCAGAAAAATGCAAATCATTGTTTTGGGCTTCAACTTGGATCCATAGGCCCATAAAACTCCTCTATATATTCATTAGAGTGAGTTCAGATCAATTTTGAGCATCATTTCGCGCAAGAGCAAGAAAATTTTCTCAACTGCAAGTTCAAATTGGATTCTGAGTTTGGAGCCAATTCAAGCCAAATTGAGGTGTGCAATCTCTTCCTTGTGTATCAGTGAAGCTGTCTAGAGCATTTAGAAGCAAGCCACGAGCTCTAAGTACCTCTGTTTCAAGATCTATACCAGGTTTGCATTTCTCAAAATTCAGCATGATTTAGCATGAGATGATTAGATTTAGACTTGTGGTTAGGATCTACACATGACATAGATCGTTTTAGGCTTGATTTGAACTCAATTGGTGATGATTGAAGATGACATAGCTGATCTGTTTGGACTTGAATCTCTTGATTCATAAGGTTTCAATGCTAGTTGTTTAGATCAGGTTGATGTACGCAACAAGATGAAGAGATCTATACCATTAGTTTTGAGTTTAGTGAGATTTGTGGATGATGTTATTTCTGAAACATGAATCGTGTTTGACTATGTGTTGAGAATTGGATGATTTTGATGATGGATTTGGAATGTACGTGAAAAACTAAGTCGTTTTAGTATAAAGTTTGTTTTTTTCGGGTGACCTGGACTTGGACCTTCGCCGGAGAAGACGACCGGAATCTTCTCCGCCAACCACCAACCACCATCCCTGATCTCCATTCTGATAACCTGAGATGTGGAGAAGATGACTTCATCATCGTTGGATCATTGCTTGACCTTTGACTACAGCCAAGATCCAACGCACACGACTTAAAGTTGGATTTGAATTTCTGAAGCCAAAACGCAGCGCATCACTTAATGCGCTGGCAAGCTGTGGCGCGTTCAGATCCTTGACCAGTCTCCAGATCCTGTGGCCCTTGTTTAATTCTGTTTTTAATTCATTTTTATTTCATTTTGTTTTATTTTAATTGCCTTGTTATTCCAAAAATCATATAAATTCCAATTTTGATCACAAAATTATTTTAAAAATATCCTCATGATCCTTATGGAATTTGTGATTTCCTGGGATTAACAAAATACAATTTCATGCATTTATCAATTTAATTTGATTTTTCTCATTTTATTTTGTTCCTTATTTTTGCATAATTGGCTATCTGTTTTGCTGATTTTAGTTCTCCCAATTGGTTCCAAGTTTGGCTTTGTTTTTTGAATATGTGGTAGGGTAGACATGTATGTTCCCTTAAAATTTTTCTTGGATTTTTAGAACAATATTAGGATCTTTTTTAGGTATTGAGATTAGGACCCTCCCAAACTTGTGGATTCCCTTGACCTATCTCAATGTAGGAATTGTTTAGATAACTTAGAAGTTGATTTAGGCTTCAATCTTTTTGCATTAGGTTGTTCAAACATTCATGTTCCCCTAGGAATTTTATTAGAATTTTGTAATTTCATTTTCTATTTTTTTTGTATTTTGCAAGTGGTTTGTATTTATGAACTCCTCTCTTGAGTCCTTTGGTTTGTTTGGCTTGGTTGGCTGCCTTAAAGTTGGTTTAAGCTTGAATTATTTTTGGTGGAGCTTCTGGTCTCATTGGAGATGCTTGAGATTGAATATTGGAGCTTGGAGTTGAAGGTTTTTTTCTCTTGTGGAGCTTTTGTTTAGGAGGTTAGGAAATTAGGGTTTTAGGAAGTGCCTTAGACCTAGTTTTGACTACTTCTTCAAACATAGAGTGCATTGTTTGCCTCTATTCTATCCAATGACACAAAGTCCTTCTTGGGAAACTCCATATCTCCTTAGGAGGGATGAGTGGTATGCCCACGTGAGTAGAACTTTGAGGATACCTTTCATTTGCAATGTGAAGTTCTTAGTGATTTCCTTTGGTTGTCATTAAGCTTTTCAACATTATAACTTGATCTTGATGATTAGTCCTCCTCTTGGAGTGTGTTTGTTGGAGCTTGAAGATTGATGAAGCTTGAAGATAGAAGCTTGCTTGAAGATGAGGCCTTGGCTGTCAACTTTGCTATCCCTTTGCTGTTTAGAGCTACTGTTGCTGTCTGCTGTAGGAGTTTATTGTTGCTGCTTGGGTTGCCTCCTCTGTGTCTTTTGTTTTTCTCTGTATTGTTTTTTAATTGTGCTGATTACCTCTAGGTTTGAGGTGGAGCTTGTCTCCTCTTGCCTATTGTTTTCTCCCTTTCCCTTTGATACTGTTGCATAGCATACATGTTTATTGTTCACTGTTTACTGTTTACTGTAATCGCTTGTTGTCTTTTGCTGTTTATCCCCTAGGATCTCTAATTTCCTCTGTGCAAGAGAAATTATGACAGACATTAGGTTTTGACCCATGCATAATAACTGTAGGTTGATTCCCCTTTCAACCATAGTTTTAGGGTCTTTCTCTTCTCATCTCAAAACACTTCAAAAACACAATAATAAGGATAACGCGCGCTGTACGCTACGAGCCTTAAGCTATTTGAGAAAAGGTTGCTGGAGGGTCACTCTTCAGTAGTTTGACTGCTTAGTATGGTACCCTTAGGGTGACATGCGACGTAGTCACTCTCAGATCACAAGTCTTTAGTACAGTACAAGTTACAAACAGACTAAAAAATAGTTCTTTCGTAAAAAACTCAAACAAACATTCAAACTCTGTTTTTGTCCACTTGGACCTTTAATCAGGAAAACCCTTTTCAGAAGGAGATAAAAAACTGTCAGACAAGCTTGTGTCTCCGTAGCCCGAACTACGTTTGCTCTGATCTTTCATACTGTATGAAAGTACGTAGGCATAGGATGCGATATCCTAGCGAGCAACCTTCCCCTCCTTACCCGTAGTTAGGCGAACTACGTTGACTCTGATTTCTCGTTCCAGACGGGAATACGTAGGCATAAAGTGCGATACTTTGCCGAGTCATTTTCTTTTCTTTTTAACCCAGACCTTTAGAGTAGATAGAATAACACACCTTTAGATAGAAAACAAGCGTGGATCCCGTCGAGTACGACGAACGTGAGGGGTGCCAATACCTTCCCCTTGCGTAACCGACTCCCGAATCTAGGATTTGGTTGCGACGACCATTCTTTTCCCTCTTTGCGTTAGGTTTACTCTGAGCATTTCCTTTCCCTCTTATGGGATAAATAACGCACGGTGGCGACTCTTCTGTCATTGTCGGTGCCGATTTTCGCAGTAGCGACAGTTCTCTGTGTGGATCAGATGGTCAGGATAGGCTAGCTGATTTGTAATGTCGTTCAAGAAATTCCATAAGTTGATCATGGTTATTTTATTCGTGGATTCATTCCTCACGATGTGACCTTTTGGGTTAGGACATGGTCAAAGATTTGGTTAGCGTGCAATTCATGTCGTATGGAGTCTCCATTTAATCGTGATGTCCAAATTTTTTAAGCAAGAGTAACCATGATTGTTCAAACATGGCGTCGTATTTCTATTCAACCCCAAATATGGATTCAAGAGTTAATTCAAAGATGATTCTTGTGAAGATCAAGTGTAGAAATATGGTCTAAAATCATTTGATTTCATTTTAAGGAGGTTGATTAAGGCTAGTGTGCAAATAAGGTTTTATTACAATACCCAATTACATAATTTACAAGGTCCATAACACATGAAAAAGCTCGTCACTTTCTTTTTTATTTGTTTCATACAATAAAAAAAAGAGGAGGTCATTATAATTCAATAAAGCAAGGTGAGCTGGCCCACCCAAGATCCATTTCTATCTTCCAGTTGCTACACTAAGTCGTCCAGCTGCTACAAGGCCCTTTGAATTTGCTGAAACGCCAAGCCCCGTGGCATACCCTAAGATGTTCTCCATAAACAGAGAAAAGGACATCTCGTACAAAGGGGTCATTCCACCCTCGTTGGACAAGATTACACATCGCGACGCAACAATACCACAGACATATACGACAAGCCTGTGCAAACAGCCGTACTACCACAAAAACCATAAACCTGTGGTGTGTACCACCTCCAAAAAAAGGAAGACCAAAACCTGTACGAAATGAAAGGGATGAGGGATTTTTGAACAAAAAACTTCACAAACCATTTCATTACTCATATTTCCATTATCCCTTCAGACAACCATGAATATAACCACGAAAACGGCCTTTCATTTCGAAGAAAAAAAAAGCTCTGAGAATCCCAACGCCCTCCTTTCTTCATAACCTCCACCTTCAATAAACTTCCCTTTTTCTGTCATCAATACCCTTTAAAAACCTTCGAAAGACTTTTAGAACTAACAAACCCGAAAACCCCTTATCAATATGTCAAAAACCCTTAACCTTAAACCTTTCAGAATAAACCAGATCAAGGATGATGAAGTAGAAGAAAAAGGAAAAACCAATCAAACACGGGATCTAAAACAAACTCGAGCAAATCGTAAAGATAAATCGAATTCAAGACGAAAGAAGGTTGAATTTGGGATTATGATTTACTTTCCTGATTTTTGTTCTTCACAATTGGTTTTGTTGCTCATACGCGATGATGAACGTTTCATTCTGAGCTTTACCACTTTTCGCGTCTGGGTTTACGAAAGCAACATATGATGATTATGCTTTAAATGTTGGGTTAAGTTGATTTCTAAAGGGGTTGTTAAGCTACTGAGATGACACAGTGGAACTCCCTCCACGTTTGCTGTTTTCACCTGTTTATTTACATTTGTGGTTGTGAGATGATGGGCCCTTTAGGCCCAAATGATTCTCTTTTGATTTTCTAACCCGTAGCTCACACCCCTTTAGTTCTTATTGCTTATTTTCCTTTTTTATATATTTAATTTGTACGGATTTTATGAATTATAGAAGTTTAAAAGAATTTTCCTAATCTCTTTTATAACCGTAAACTTATTTTTTTTATTCTTATCAATCTCATTTAATTTTTTTTTAAGTATTGTAGGATATTTTCAAGGATTTTTTTTGTTCACAACCTTTCAAGTTTCTAAGGGTCGATGAAGAGACCTCAAAGTTGTTATTCGTCAAATTATTGATGAATAACGATAAATCCGAGACCAATTTTCAATTTTATTTTCTTTTTTCGATTTTTATTTTATTTTATTTTTTGAACCGGTGAAGTCTCCGATTCGTAAACGTTAGTTCTCGAGGATGTTAAAACCTTCATTATTTCAAATCTATAGAAAATGACAATTTGGGTCATTTTCTCTACTTTGGGATCGTGAGAGGTTCCCTTCGATTAGCTAACACGTAGTTTACGATTAAGACGAAGTTTAACCTTCTTTTTGAATTCATCTTGATTTTATGTTATTTTTATCGATCAATGAAGTCTTTAGATTCGTAAATGTCAACTTATCGAAGTCGCTAGTCTTCATTATTTCAAATTTCTAGAAAATAATCATTTGGATTATTTTTCTGTACTTTGGGATCATGAGAGATTATCTTCAATTTAATCGACGCGAGTTTATGATTAAGACGAGATTCCACTCCTTTTACCTTTTTTTCATTTCACTAATTATTAACCTCCGACTTTAAATTTTGTTAATATCTCACTGTTTTGTATTCCCGTACACATTTTCTGTTCATATTTTCTCTTGATATTATCTTGTGCATATTATCATCATTGTTCATATTTCATCATGTCATATTATACATATTGTCATCTAACCCTTCCCTTGTTTATTTCATTCAAATACCATAACATGATAAAATTGTCGAAAACCCTAAAACCCTAGTTTTGATACTTTTTGTCCGAACTCTTTTCCGTTTGTTTAGCTTAGGACACGTCGCACACACATGGCTGTCTCTTGGGCTACTTGACAATGAGACCATTTATTTCTCGCAATCCTTTGTATTTTGTATGTATCCCTTTCCCATAACAATGTAATAGTTTAGTTCTTTTCGTGCTTGCTTGCTACTCGTTAAGAAAGATGAAAATGAACTAGGCTAGAACACGTTTCAAAACAAAGAACAAATAAGGCTTGATCCAACGTCAAGCCATTTTTTTCAAATTCTGCTCAAATGAACCACCTTAGGGTTTAACTTCTCTTCCACTACATCGTTAAACCTTGTATGTTTTCAACCCTCGTAAGTCGATTACTTCGCGCATCACCATCAACCTACCACGCTTTATTCACTACCTTTTCTTTTCAAAACTTTTCTCCTAAAAACCTCAGTCTCATACCAAGTACATTTCAAACTCTTTTCCTAATAAAACTTGAATGGTTGTGGAGTGGTTAGATGTAGGCCTTCTCCTATCCCGAGTGCTTGACATTACCTTTAGGGTTCACTATAATAAAAGAACTTACCATTCAAGATCAAAACATCTTTAATAAAAGAATAAAGTTCTCTTTGTATTGAACTAAAGAGAGAGAGGATTGAGTGTAGACTTCTTCCTCTCCGAGTATTAGGATACTCACTATAGAGTGTGTGGTCTCGATACTCATCTTTCAATACAAAGACGTGACTATATTCGCCACGCCATTTTCACAATAATTCTTTTGAGATAAAGAATTGGGTACTACCTGCAAGGGGTTACTATCCGAGGACCTATTTCACCCCTAAAAATAAAACTCACAAATCAAATGTGACATCTTGCCTCGAAGGCGGAAATTAATCTTTTCAAAAAGGATATGTTACGTTCGTTCTACCATAAACAGGTAACACCTAAAACTCCACAAGCGAGCAGCAATACACCTAACTGCTAGAATGCGCACATTAGCATCATCCACAAAAATACTAGTAAACCGTAGGCCGAACTACGGCTGCTCTGATTCTTCACTTCTTTTAAGTGAATATACGTAGGCACAAGGACCCCAATCCTTGCCGAGCACACTTTCCCGTAGTTCCCCGAACTACGTTGACTCTGACTTTCTCATACCTGTTGAGTATACGTAGGCATAAGACTGCGAGGTCCTACCGCGTCTTTCTTCCCCTTTATCTCTCTTTTCCCTATTCCCAGCCTTTTCTCTATCCCCTGGGACACTCTTAGAAAGCAAAATCCTTTAGCAAATATCTTCACGCGTAGACAAACAAATGGTTCCCATCGAGTACGATGGATGCGAGAGGTGATTATACCTTCCCTTCGCATAACCGGCTTCCGAACCCTCTCTCTTGGTCGCGAGACCATCTTATCCTTTTCTTTCTTGGGGTTTTATCGATATTTTCCATTCCCCTTATGGGATAAATAAATTTCGGTGGTGACTCTTTTGTCTTTTCATTCTCGCCTCTCCATCGTTGCATTTTTTGAGTAGCGACAAACGATAAAACCTTTAAAGAGATAAGAACATGGTCATCGCAACCAAACTCTAGGTTCAGGAGTCGATTACGCAAATGGAAGGTATTAGCACCCTCTACTTCTGTTGTACTCAACGGTAACCTCTTGATTCTATTCGAGATAAAAGTTAGCTAGGTTGTTTGTTTTCTTCTAAATGTTCGCTTTTAAGGGGAAAATGGGTGGTTTTTTTATTAGGGTGCTCACCAAGGATTGGAGACCTTGTGCCTAAGTACTCCCTCGTGCAATGGGAAAGTCAGAGCATCGCAGTTTGTGGGACTACAGGGAAAGGGGCCCTTGATACTTGATGATCTTTTGGTAAAAAGATGCTCCTGAGATTGGGAGCTCAACCTTGAGTGTAATATCCAGATAAATTACCTCTGAATAGGGAAAACCCAAATCAAAATAACACTCCTGATCCCATGTCTTAGAAGACCACTGCAATGTATGATTATAAGGTTATGGGTATGTAGATGGATATGAAACAAAAGCCAACCAAGGTTAGAAGTAGGTAGGACAAATTGGGGTATGACAAATGCCCCTATCTAATTGTCTTAAACCCGAGAGAGTGACGGTTGCATGGCATTCATTTTTTTAGGTAGAAGGAAATTAGATACAAGAAGACCCAAAATTTTGTCTAACCAGGGTACAACGTAATGAAAGATACCACCATGGGATAGCAAGATGCACACTGAAAAATATGACTTGAGGTTCTTTGGGTGGTTGAAGCAGTACTTTATCCATTAAGGTTCTCCGATGATACCAAAGCAATATCTCTGAAGGCATGAAATTCTTCGGGTGGTCAAAATAGTACCTTATCCATTAAGGTTCTTCATGATACCAAAGTAGTACAAACAAGACTCTTTGGGTAGTCGAAGCAGTACTTTATCCATTAAGGTTCTTCGTGATATCGAAGTAGTATCTCTGAATACAAACGAGATCCTTCGGGTGGTCAAAACAGTACCTTATCCAATAAAGTTCTTCGCGATACCAAAGTAGTATCTCAAGCGACAAAATTTCTTGGGGAATTTTTGAGCAAAATTCCTATCAGAGGAAAAATGTTGTCCAAACTCTGCAGGAGGAAAGCCTTGAAGAAACCTTTTAGGGTAACCTCTGCTTGGGGAACAACAAGAGCAACAACTGTTGGGGATTATCATTATCAACTGCATGGTTGAAGAATGACTTGATGGGGAATAGAATTCCATGATTATGCAGTGTATTAACTCTTTTTAGAGGAACACTGCTAATTTTGAAGGAGGACTGACCAAGATGCTTATGAACCGATCATGGATCCTGTTATGCTATGCCGATAGGGGCAACAATGATATGCATTATGATGCACAGACATGCAACTAAGATGTAACTGCTAGGGAATCTAATGCACGTGAGAATGAAAATGATGCTAATGCTTGACATGATTATGATATTATCCTACATGCCATGCTTATGATAATGCCAAAGATCAGGTATGTTGGGGATAAATTTCTTGTTGGGGGTATCTCCAGGGACTGGATTCGAATAGGTGCCAAATGGAATTGGACTTTGGCTATTGTTTTTTCCAAATGAGATTAGACTTTCAGGTTTTGTGAGGATGCCAACAAGGGTGGAATTTATTTGATGAAATTCCAGAAGATGGCTGGATTGGAGGATAGATTATCAAGTGAGAACATGTGAGAAAAGGTATTTTCCAGGCAGGAACTGGAATTTAAAGGATTTTCCAGCCGAGAACTGGACTTTAAAGGATTCACCAGTCGAGAACTGGACTTTAAGATGATTTTCCAGAAGGAGTTGGACTTTCAAAAGGTTTACCAGGTGGGAACTGGACTTTCAAATTGTTTTCCAAGCGAGAACTGGACTTTCAAAACGTTTTCCAGACGAGACCTGGACATTAGGAATAGTTTTCCAGACGAGCACTGGACTTTAACATGATTTTCCAGACGGGAACTAGACTTTAATATAATTTTCCAGGAGGGAACTGGAATTTAAAATAATTTTCCAGACGGGAGCTGGACTTTAAAAGAATTTGATAGACGAGAGCTATATTTGGAAAGGATTTGCCAGCCGGGAACTGGGCTTTAAAGGATTTGCCAAACGAGACCTGGACATTAGGAATGTTTGCCAGCCGAGAATTGGACCTTTAAGAATAGTTTTCTAGACGAGAACTGGACTTTAAAATGATTTTCCAAACAGGAGCTGGACTTTAAATGGTTTTCCAAGCGGGAACTGGACTTTAAAATGATTCGCCATACGGGAACTGGACTTTAAAATGATTTTCCATATGGGAACTGGACTTTAAATGGTTTTCTAGGCGAGAATTGGACTTTAAAATGATTTTCCAGATGGGAACTGGACGTTAAAGCATTCGTTACAAGGCTTTGATGTGGGATTCATGTTGGAAGGTTAGGCTCGATGAGATGTTATGATGCGCATGTCTATGCAATGAGCGGAGCAACATGACTAATGCATATGAATAACTATGCAATGATATGAAGGTTCGAAAAGATGCCCCAGCGGATGGACAAGTTCCATGGCAGCAAGGTTTTTTTTTTAAGGAAGGCAAAAGGTTATTTGGGTGGGGTGATATCATAATTCCCCAACACTCGTCTTGAACTCAGAAGTTATTGACGAAGCTTGCTTAAGTAGCCTGATAGCAAGGAGAGGTTTTGACCCTTTGTACCTCAATCTTGCCCCAATCTAGGTCTATGAATAAATTTTCCTTGAACGGATATTGGAAGCAGTTGTACCATCAGATGAACTCGAGATGGTTTTGCTCCAAAACTTCAAGTCATGAAAGGAGTTTGGAAACAATGGTACCATGAGATGAACTCGAGATGGTTTGTTCCAAAATTCCAAGCCAGGAAGAACTCAGGCGCAGATGCACAGAATAACATCACTCTGTATCAGATGGATGTTAAAAGTGCTTTCTTAAATGGTTTAATTGAAGAAGAAGTTTATGTTCATCAACATCCTGGTTTTGAAAATGAAAAATTTCTAGAACATGTTTTTAAATTAAAGAAATCACTCTATGGTATAAAACAAGCTCCCAGAGCTTGGTATGAGAGGCTGAGTAATTTCCTTTTGGAAAACAATTTTATCAGAGGAAAGGTGGATACAACTCTATTTCATAAATCAATTAAGAAAGACATTTTAATCTGTCAGATTTATGTAGATGAGATTATTTTTGGTACAACAAATATTACGCTTGGAAAGGATTTTGCTCAATCTATGTAGGCAGAATTTGAAATGAGAATGATGGGAGAACTCAGATTCTTTCTGGGAATTCAAGTCAATCAAACTCCAGAAGGCACCTACATACATCAGACAAAGTATGTGAAGGAGCTTCTGAAGAAGTTTAACATGACAAAAAGTAAGTTGGCTAAAACTCCAATGCATCCAACAATCACTCTAGGAAAAGAAGAGGTAAGTAAGAAGGTAGATCAAAAGCTCTACAGAGGTATGATTGGACCTCTTCTGTATTTGACTGCTTCTAGACCTGATATTCTTTTCAGTGTTTGTCTGTGTGCTAGATTCCAATCAGATCCTAGAGAATCTCACTTAACAGTTGTTAAGAGGATTCTGAGGTATCTGAAAAGTACTATTATCGTGGGTTTGTGTTACATAAGATCTGATGAATACAAACTAGTAGGATTCTGTGATGCTGATTATGCTGGAGACAGAGTAGAATGTAAAAGTACTTCTAGAAGCTGTCAGTTTCTAGGAAGTCATCTGATCTCATGGTTCAGCAAGAAGCAACCTACAATAACACTTTTAACAACAGAAGCAGAATATATTGCTGCTGCTGGTTGTAGTACACAGATGCTCTGGATGAAGAGTCAGCTAGAAGATTATCAGATATATGAGAGTAACATTTCTATCTTCTGTGATAATACTTCTTCTATTTGCCTATCTAAAAATCCCATTTTACATTCCAAGGCAAAACATATAGAAATTAAACATCATTTCATCAGAGACTATGTTTAGAAGGGAATTATAAGTTTAAACTTTGTTGATACAGACCATCAATGGGCTGACATTTTTACAAAACCCCTTGCTGAAGATAAGTTTAAATTTATTCTGAAGAATATTAGTATGGATTTTTGTCCAAAATAACATTATTATTCAGAAGCAAATTTACTCAAATGAAAAATGATTAATATCTATATTCTGAAGTGTTTTCATCTGTATTTCATTTTTTACCTTATTTCTTTTGAAAATCTGAACTAACAACCTTCAGAGGATCTGAACGCTGCTAACGTTTCATTTCCTTAAGAAGTTTCAGAGACACCCAAACATTAAACATGTGTCACACAGAATCTGAAAAGGTGGAGTGTAAACAATGAGACGCCGTTTAGAGGTACTGTTTGAACAATTAATTTTCTCGTTTTCCTCCCCACGCTTGTTAGAATCATTAAATGCTTTTTAATCATTATTATTTTTTATGTGATTTAATGTTTTAATTAATTGTGAGTAAATGTTGAACGTGTGATTCTGTGCCCTAATTATTTGCCCCTATATATTCCACAACACACCACTTTTCACACTTTTCACTCTCGTTCACAACCTTTATGCATTTTTGCTTGCTTCATTGTCTTCATCTCTACAAACCAAAATCTTCAAGAAGTTCAAGTTATCTCTCAAGTTCTTCAATGGAAACCTCGTCATCATCAACTCAAAAGCTTGCATCTACAATGGTTGGGTCTACATCTGAAACTGGTAACGTCACTTACAAAGAACCTGAAAGAACCCTTCTCACTCCTGTTGAAGATTTGGAAGTTCTTTGCGAATTCATGGTTGATTTTAACTGCATTGCAAAGAATGGGTTTGAGTTGCGACCAATTGTTTCTGCACAAGGATGGACTAAGTACTTTGATAGACTGTTTGGTCCAGTCTTCCCTCTTTTGGTGAAAGAATTATGGATTCATGCAAAGGTATACCCAAAATTCATTATTTCATATATGCTAGGTAAAGAGATAATCGTAACTGAAGACTTGATTCACAAATTAATTGGATATGAAGAAGTAGATGGTGTTCACAATCTCTCTGCTGGACGTATAGACATGGATGATGTCTACAGAGAAGTTTTTACATCTGGGCTGGCCTCAAGCAAAATCAAAGATCTAAAAGTTCACTACAAGATCTGGGCGAAGATCTTTCTGGGATGTATTCACCATAGGAAATACATCAACACAGAACAACCGTACTTTCTGTACTACTTGGGAAATAACATCAAGGTGGATCTGCAACACTTATTATTTGCTCATCTGTGGAGCCATGTAACACAGTCCAGAGAGGAAATCAGAACAAAGCATCAGAAGATCAGAAACTGGATCCCAATGGGCAGATTGATTTATGATATTCTGACAGAAAATGGTTTAGTTGCACATCTGACAGAGGCAGGTCAGACAGAAGAATTCGTTCCAATTCTGGGAAAGCCTCTAAATGGGAAAAGTCTGCTAAGGATGAGACTTGTAGAGGAACTTCAATCAGAGCCAGTCAAGATAGACTCTGCTGCTGTACACAAAAGAAGAATTCATGTGGATGATTTTCCTCTCTTCACTGCTGAAGAACCAATGGAAGTTCTTCTGAACTACATTGCTGTATGCTTAGCAGATGGAACCCCCATGCCACCAGACTTGATAAAAAGAGCAAATGAACCTGGACCAGATTACTTTGAGGAGAACAAAAGAAAGAGAAGAAAGGTCTCAGAGGAAGGATCTACAAAGCCTAAGAGGAAAGCTTCTGGAGAAGCATTTTTTGTAAAGCCCAAATGCTTAAAGAAGAAAGGTAACCCTTATGTAAATTTATCTACTATTTTGGAACAAGTAACAGAACCACCAACATCTGAACCTCCTCCTCCTTATGACCCAATTCCCACTCCTTCTCCTCCTCACACCTCTGAATACATTTCTTCTGAACCTGAACCTCAAAAATCATCTGAACCAAACCCTTCTATAAACCAACCATCTAAACAACAACCATCTGAACATCAACCTTCTGAACCACAACAAGCACAATCATCTGAACACACTGCATCTGTACCATCCACACCTTCCTTCAACATCCATCAGCAAATAACCTCTGCTAAAACCTCATCCTCTATTCCACAACCAGATGAACCAAACCACTCTGAACCAAACTATTCAAAACCTCACCCCTCTGACCCTGAACCAGAGATTCTTGACATTCAACCTCTGATGATCGTACACCTTATATCATCTGGATCACTTAGCTCATCTGATTCCTCAGACTCATCTGACTCTGACTCATCAGAAGCTACCTCACCACTTCATAACTCCCCAATCCGTTCTTTTGATATCCTTGAAACAACCCAACCAGATATTCCCTCTGAACCTAAGGTTGTTAATACCTCATCTGTCCGTATTCCATCTTCACCATATCCTCCTGTAATCATTATTCCTACTTTTTCTATACCTTCAACCTCTGCTCCCATTAAAACATCACCTTTAGAAGCCTACCTGAAACCCAAACCTAGGCTAGATGTTGGTGCACTGTTTTTTGGTTTTGAAAAAGAGATGAATATGTGGTTATCTTCTGTTAAGAAGGAGTGCCTCACACGCATAAACCCTACTGATTCTGAAGCCATCTGGACAAGATTCAGAACTAGATTCAACTCTGTGGCTTCAAATCTTCAATATATTTGCTCTGATGATGCAAAGGTGAGATTTGCTGAAGCTGTCAGACTCACTCTTCTAAGAGTTAGCAGAACTCCAACTCTACTTCTGGAAAATACACCTCCAGAAGTTGTATGTTCTTCTTCTGAAGAAGCTGCTACACTTCAGATGACTAAGGATTCTCAGACTGAGAAAGTCATCACAGAGGCTTCCATTTTTGAAGACGTTTCTGCATTTGCTCAACCTTCTCCTATGGAAATAGAGAATGAATTTGCAATGGTTACTGACAATGCATCTGCTTCTGTGAGTGTTCCAGAATCTTCTAAGTTGAAGACATAAGAAGTTGTAGATCTAAAGATTAAGGTTGAAAAGCAAGCAGCTGAAAATGCTGAGTTCAAGACATGGATGATTAAACAAGAGAAAACAACAGATGAAATAAAAGACTGGATGGCTAAGCAAGAGGAATCAACATCTGAGATCAAAACTTGGATGGCGAAGCAAGAAGAGTCAACCTCTGGGATAACAAATCTTCTGAAGATTTTGGCTTCTCGTTCTTCTTCTTAGTTGTTTTGTTATTTGTGCACTTTTGTGTTGTTTTGCTTATCTTGTTTATCTTTTGAATTTCTTATCTATGCATCTGTGAGTGTTTGGTTTTTCCATCTGATTATATGACATGTTTTATGTTTTTCCTCTGTTATCGTTTCATGTCTTCAAAAGTTTTTCTTTTTGATATGACAAAAAGGGGGAGAAATGGAAATTCTAATTGTTCACATAAACAGTTACTAAAATGGAACTCATACATGTTTAAATTTAACTAACTTTGAATTCAGTATTTCAGAGCTCAAATTTTTCATCAGATAAATTGATTAGAGTAACTCTGAACAAACTCTGAGAGTCTCCAAAGTTTGCTCTGACTCTGGAAATAATACTTGTGCTGAAAGGGAAGTAATTATATTTTTCTATTAGTATTCAATTCAGGGGGAGATTCATAATCTCAGGGGGATATATATATATATATATATATATATATATATATATATATATATATATATATATATATATATATATATATATATATATATATATATATATATATATATATATATATATATATATATATATATATATATATATATATATATATATATATATATATATATATATATATATATATATATATATATATATATATATATATATATATATATATATATATATATATATATATCTTTATTTTGAACAAAATTTCCTATTGTTTTTGTCATCATCAAAAAGGGGGAGATTGTTAGAACACAGATTGGTTCTTAATATATCTCTATGTTTTGATGATAACATTAATGAAATTTTGTATGAAGTAAATATATACTCTAATCGTATTCAAGTGTTTTTGTTTCAAATATTAAAATTAATATTCCTCTGGAAGCAAAAACTCCTCTGAAAGTTAAGAATCAGAAGACTCTCAACGCTGCCTGAAAGAGACTCTGAGTGAAGCTGCAGAAGACTCTGAGCGAAAAAGCATATGTAAAGAATCAGAAGACTCTGGAAGTACTTAACGCTACAAGTACAGAAGCTCTGATATTCAAATCTGCTCTAATAAAGATCATTCACGCTAAAGCACATGGCTGCAAATACTCTAAATAGAGTAACTATGATCTGAAGAACAAGGAACATCATCAGAAGATCTGATGCAAGACTGTTCCAAATTTGTTGAAGAATATGTTGTTGAAATAAATATCCGTTGGCATATTCCTTGTCCTTATCCAAACGACTCTTTCCTCATTCGTGCATGACACAAGAATTCAGACAAAAAGGATTTGTCTGAACATTCCTCTTCTGAGAAAGAAAAGTCAAAGAAGACAGAATGCCAGCTGCACGCTCTTTAAGAAATGAAAGTGAAGTTCTATTTAAATAAGACTTCTACATCATTTCTAGTAATGAAGAATCACTGAACAATCAAAAAACAATATCCAAACATCTCTCAACTTTATTCTAAGATTTAATTTGTTCTTCATTTGTGTAAAATTACAGTTGTGATATAGCTTTTTAGAAGCAACTCTTAAACTCACATTGTATTTTACTTGTTTGTAAAAGGTTCCTTAAGAGACAAAGTTGTGGTCAGATTTCTTGAGAAGACTAAGGCTGTTTTTCTTAGTGGTTAACACTGCAATTAGTTTGATTTAGTGGATTAAGTCCTTGGTGAGAAAGACAAATCACCTTGGTAGGGTGGAATGGAGTAGTTTGAGTTCAAACGAACCAAGATAAAAATACCTTGTTATTTTTACTATTGTCATAGTTGTTATTTGAAACCCTTATTCAACCCCCCTCTAAGTGTTTTTCCTACCTTCATAGTCAACATTATTCATTTACAAATGGTAAGTTTAACACGATGTTCATGCATGTTTTGAAAAATCAATCATTATCGAAATGATGTGATAATGTGTGACAAATGGACCATTAATCCAGACGTAGTGTTGATTTAGCTAATGTGAAAGATATGGCAAGAATAAGATTAGAAAATTTATAGGAGTCAGTTTACGCAACCTTGCTGTAGTATGCTTTCAGAATGAACCCCGCCTCAATTAGGTTTTTAAAGGGCTGTAACGTGGTCTGGTTCACGGTTTGAGAAACAAAGATATAAGACTCAAAATTTTATGTGTACCCACCCCTTATTTGTGATGAATTCCAGTCCTACACTCAGTTAAATTGGCACACACATTCACCTTTAAAGAAAGCCCGAAGATGTAAGAGTGAAGATAAGTATTCAAGATTTCTTTGAAATGGCAATCACCTTATTTTGCATTTGTTATGATGTCAGTGACCCTTTTGATTCTTGATATGGTGATCCCTGGATTTTATTTTTCTTGACTAAGGTTTTGAGGACCTCTTTGGCTTTTGATTTTCTTTGATGCCTAATTTTTGCATGGACTGATTTTATTTTTCGAGTCCATCGGGATTTTCCCTAATTTTTTTTCCTAAGTCGCCTCTTTAGGTGTTCGACTTAACGGGCTTTTGACTTTTTTATTTTTTTTTCAATTTTGTTGGAGGATTGTAACTGCTAAGTCAATAGTCCTTGAAGAACAACCGCATATCTTTTGGGTTTTAAGTGCAGTTAATTCGACACTTCCGGATGTGTACGAAAAATGCAGAGTCAGATTAACTGAACACTACCCTGCCCCAGGTTAACCGTAAGGGTTTAGAAATCCAAAGTAAACTTCTACTTCTAGACTCGAAGTGGTTGACTAGGGATTATCTTCTTATCTCTCTAGTGTTTGGGGATTTGAAACAATTCTTGTACATCATTAGCAGGATTTTATCCAAAAGCATACTATCAACAATTATGGGTATTTAGTTTTTGTCATCCTCCCTCAAATCTTGCTAAAATAACAATGATAACGAAAATATGGAAGAGAGGCATATAAATGAATTTTTTGTTTTTGATTTTTATATAAGTAAAAAAAATGAGCGAATGCGACATGATTAATTCAAAAAATGCACGAGAACATCATTAATATTACCATTCAAAACAACAATATTAAAACAAGTAGTATTTAACATAAAGAAATTACAAATGCAAATGATAAAAATGAGCCAACAATTGCCATTGTTTGAGGACGTCTTTCTGTCTGAACCACGGGCTTTGGGAGATGCCTCTTGAAGTCTTTGAACTCATTTGGGCGAGAAGCTAACGTGCACACCCAAATTTCCTTCTAGAAAGATATTGTTTCACCTTCTTGTCAATCAACTGTTGCACCTTGGCTTGAAAAGCTTTGAAATTTTCAATTGAATGCCCCATTGATCCAGTATGATATCCACAATGAGCATTAGGATCGTACCCAGGCAGGTATGGTTCTGGAAATGGCTTGAGAGCTGTGGGCTCTACCAGTGAATTTTGGACCAGATGTGGCCAAAGTTGACTGTACGATATAGGAACTGGATGAAGATGAGCATTCCTTCTTTCCATGTTGTTTTGAGGCCTATGCCGATTCTGATGTGGATTCTGATATCCTCGACCACAGGTTCATTGATTTGAACGAGGAGCAATTCAAGGTTTCTAGTATGGTTCCCTAGGCATGATTGGTTGCCTATAAGGATGATATAGCGTAGGCGATGATAATTGACAAGAAGATGATGGACCATAAAATTTTTCTAGTGCACCTTGAGAATACTCAACATTTGCTATGACTACATCAATTTCATTATCCTTTTCCTCTTGAAGGTTGCTGAAAGATTCAGTCTCACCAGTTTGGTTGCTTAAGGCGTCCTGAATTTGTTTAGCTTTAAGGTAACTCTCGATGTGTTATCCTACTATTATAGGGTCAGAGAAGCTCAAGAATGCACTTCCAGCCATTCTTTCAAGATAAGAGTCATGCAGACTATCCAAGAACATGTTGATCAATTCTTTGTCCAAGAGTGGTGGTTGCGCTCTGGCTGCCGACTCTCTCCACCGTTGTGCATATTCCTTAATGGATTCACCGCTCTTCTGAGATAAGATTTGCAACTGGGTGCGACTTGGAGCCATGTCCAAATTATACTCATATTGCTTTAGGAAAGCACTGGCTAAATCCCTCCATGACTGCATGCAGCTTCTTTCTAAATCCACGTACCAATTCAAAAATGCTCCATTCAAACTGTCTTGAAGACAATGAATCATTAACTTGTCATTGTGGACATGAGAAGTCATCTTTTGGCAGAACATAACCAAATGACGCTTTGGGCAATTGAGACCAGTGTACTTTTGGAAGTTTGGTACTTTGAATCTCAGAGGAATTACCAGGTCTGGCACTAGGAACATATCAATAGCATCGAGCCCATAAGTATCGCGCGCTTTCGTAACTTGAACTTTTTCTTCAAGGGCACAAAATCTTCCCTCCATAGAATCGGTCAATGGTATCATCTGAGACTGGGAGGGAATGTTCATTGGCAGAAGATTACCACTAGGCAGATGATCATACAAGGGGTTAGTCAACATAGTGAAACTTGATGAAGAGTTAAAATTCTCCATCCCAACATGTTGAAAATTATCCTCTGACCTAGCTACCACAACTTTCCACTTGATTAGTCTGACTAGCTCTTTGAGTTGCCTGTGCTCCTCTTGACTCCACTCAAACTTACTTCAAATGCTTTGCGGCTACCACAGGTTCAATATGAGTGTCGGGAAATCAACTGGATGGCAATGAATAAGGGATGGAATGAGCTTCTGGTGTAAAAATGAAATTCAAGATGCATAACCAATGCAATTCAACGACATGTATGCGAGATACAAGCTTCAGGATCGCAGATTCAAATAGCTCTAAAGTTGGTCACAACGACGAATACATAACCATAATTTCTGGACAAAGAAACCCTACAGGTGTTCTTATGAGGAAAGTTCTATATTCTTTACCCATGAACCCACTCACGAGATAGCTCCTACATTGACGGATAATGGTTCCCAGGATCACGGACACCAATCGCACCCACGCCATGCAACAGGTTAGTTGCATTATAACGAGAGTATGACAAAGTCTCTCTTGAGCGGATTCCTCATGTTAGGTGTTGCACCCCAAAATTTGCCCAACCTTTTTCTTGGATTGGCTTTTGTTTCATTACATTATGTTGCATTTTTGCATTGCATAGCATTTGTTCTTGAGACAAGGGATCAAAGTTTTACTGTGGCTCAGAATGCTCTCTCAGTGCAAGCAATCAAAGCAGCAAGTATCAGGCGACATTTGTTTTGCCCAACAGTTAGGCGACCTATTTTATTTTGTTTTGCAGGTTATTTTCAGCCCAAAAAGTGGCGTTCAGGCTATCGTGAACAGTATCATGGGTACAACATTCAAGAACACATTCCAGAAGCTAAACAGGGTTCGACACAGCAAGAAACAGGCAAACGGGCAGGTTTCCCTCCAAAAGGCGCCAAATTCAAATTTTTGAAGGTGTTAATCGGTTAACCTATATGGTTAATCAATTAACCAATGAAAAATCAGCCCAGATTCAAAAATTTAAAGGGGTTAATCGATTAACCTATATGGTTAACCAATTAACCAATGCAATTTTTGCCTCTGTACGTGATTTTTCAATGCAGAGCCATTTGGGGTCCAATTTTGGTCATTTGAAAATTCATTTTTACACTTGGGAAGGATCTAGAACCATTTTGAAATTTGGATTAGTTTTCAAATTAATTCAATTCCCTCCAAAATCTCACTCCTAATTCCATTCCAAATTTTCCAATCCACTCTCCAAACCTTACTTTGGATCCAAGCCAAAAGAGTACTTAAGTGATTCACTCCAAACCACACTCATCTAGCTCTCATAATTCCCATTCCAAATTCAGAATTGCTCTCAATTCTCTCTCAATTCTCTCTCAATTTCATCACTTCCAAAACCCTCACCAAAGCTCTTCATCCATTGAATTAATTGATTCTTCATTGGAATCCATTCATTCTTGAGCTTAAACCTTCATCTATCATCTCCATTGGATCAGTTTCTTCATTCAATTTTTGTGCAAATTCAGATCCGAAATTTGAAGTGAAGCTAGAAGTGATTATTTGAAGCAATTTAGCTTAATCTTGAAGGATCTCCACCTCTACTACAAGGATTAGCTTGGATCTTGAAGTACTCTGGGTTTCTTGCTTTGATCTACTCGTTTCCAGCAAATCGATATTAACTGAAGCAAATCTCCGCTTCGTAGGTTGGAAATTCTTGATCCGATTCTGTTTTTAGCTTAATTGCATATTCATCATAATGATTTTCATTTTTGATTGATTTGCTGCATTTTGATTCATATGATCTATGTTGATGCTGTTTGGATCTGTGTACATGCTGTTGGAATCATGGTTTTTTGATTTATTTTCGTGCTTAAGTGATTATGTGATCATTGGTATGATTGGAGAAGTGATAAGCTGTTGAAAAGTGATTCTGCTTTGCTGTTTTTTGCTGTCAGCACAATGTTAATCGGTTAACGTATATGGTTAACCGATTAACCATTACAAATTTCCAAATTTTTCAAAGTTTTCAAAGCGTTAATTGGTTAACACATATGGTTAACCGATTAACCAGTTCAAATTTTCAAAATTTTTAAACGTTAACAGTGTGTTAACCGATTAACCCTGGGGGTTAACCGATTAACACTGTGCTGGCAGGCCTGTTTTGCTACTTTGTTTGATTGTTCGCATACCGTTTCACTTCGAATCTTCATAAATTGATATGATGCATTAGGAATGAAATGTTTTTGGTGTTTGCCACTGTTCGTGCTTGGTTGATCATGATTTGGTTGATACTCATGCTCATTTTCCACTTGGATACATACTTATGGATGTGGTCCAAAGTTATGACTCTTTGCATGTTCGTTTGCTTTCACCTTGTTGCTTTCCTTTCCATGTTTACATCATTCTTGCATCGTTGTTGAGGTCGAGATGCGCTTGTGGCGGCTTCTGCCCCACACATTTTTCCTCCCTCCCTCCATTATAAGTGTTGCATTTTCATGTATGCGTCTCTTACTTGTGATTGAATTTACTTGGTGCTTTCTTGTGCTTTTTGCCATGATTCCCGTAGGGTTCCTAGTCCCTCCATTTAGGATGGGAGTAGGAGAGACATTAGGTGTTCAATCCAAGCATGCTAACATTAGTTAGTTTCCTCTTGTATCCCAACTTTAGGACCACTTTGCATGACAACGTTAGGGTCGAGTTTCCCTTAGACCTTATGTGCGTCTCTCTTTCTCATCTTCAAACGCTCATAAAACACTTAATAAAGAATAACAAGTGTTGTACGCTACGAGCCTTAAGCTACTTAGGAAATGGTGATTGGGGGGCTTCCTCTCAATGGCCTAGAGTGCTCAGTATACACCATTTGGGTGATATGCGATGCATTCGCTCCTAGGTCATAGTCTCTAGTGCGACATGTGTTACAAATCAAATTCAAAACACTTCTTCACTAAAAGACACAAACAAAACTTCAAACCTTTTTCCTTCGGGATTAATCGGAAAACTTTTTTTCAGAAAGGAGTGTTGTTAAGCTTCGGTTCTACCACAAACAGGCTTAGTCCCTAACTGCTGGAACGGAGGTTTAACCCTACTCGGTTAAAACACTTAATCAACCTGTGGTTTCGTGTCAGCCCGAACTACATTTGTTCTGATCTTTCATACCAGATGAAAGTACTTAGGCACAAGACGCGATGTCTTGGCGAGCAACCTTCCCCCTTTCACCCGTAGTTAGCTGAACTACGTTAACTCTGACTTTCCCATTGCACGAGGGAATACGTAGGCACAAAGGGGTGATGCTCTGCCGAGTCTCTTTTCTTTTTCCTTTTGTCCCTTGACCTTTAGCGTAGATAGTAAACACACCCTTTTAGATAGACAACAAAGTGTGGATCCCGTCGAGTACGACAGACGTGAGGGGTGCTAATACCTTCCCCTTGCGTAACCGACTCCCGAATCCAGGACATGGTTGCGATGACCTCGTCTTTTCCTTTTTTCGTTAGGTTTTTCCGATCGTTTCCTTTCCTTCTCTTTGGGATAAATAACGAAAGGTGGCGACTCTTCTGTTTTCCGCCGGGTGTTTTTCGCAGTTGCGGCAGCAAGTTCATAAGGAGCGAGTCCTCAGAGACTAACACTATACAACCACCAATATACAAACTGGTTCTAAGAACGGGTCCCAGAGTCACGGACCCTTCATAAATCAAGTCGTGCAATAGCTAGCTTCTTTACAACAAGATCTACGAATAGGTCTCCTCTAGGGGAAGCTTTCATGCTAGGCACACAAGGAGCGAGTCCTTGGGGACTAACACTAATTAATTCCAAAATCTAAACTATATGTTCTCTTTTTTTTTTCAAGACTCGGGCACAGAGCCTTACTTATGACATCATCCCAGAATCCAACAAATAGATATGATAAACAACATATAATAAAAGAGAAAACAACAAAGTAAATAACAAGGAAATAGGAGAAAACCAAAATAAAGAAAACAACCAAGCGAAGTTAGCACTCTCGAATCGAGTCAAGTTAGGCTTGACTCTCTCTTGCATAGGGCAATGCATTTCCCCAACAGAGTCGCCATTTGTCATACCTTGAAAAATATGATACTCGCGATGGACACAGAAAAAACGTTCGAATAGAGTCGCCGCCGAATTTTTTGGTTTCCATGGAAGGAATAGGAAAATATTGACAAAACCTTTAAAGAGATAAGAACATGGTCATCACAACCAAATTCTAGGTTCAGGAGTCGACTACACAAAGAGAAGGTGTAAGTGTTCTTGATTGGATGCATTTTATGGCAAAACCTTAGAGTACATATGTATGTCATGACTGATGTTAGTGCATACATAATATGGACTGTGCAGGTGTCGCTATTGCGAAAAACGAGGTCGGAAAAACAGAAGAGTCGCCACCTTTCATTATTTATCCCTCAGAACAGGAAAGGAAACGATTGGAAAAAACCTGACGAAAAGGTATAAGACAAGGTCATCGCAACCATTGTCTGGATTCGGGAGTCGTTTACGCAAGGGGAAGGTATTAGCACCCCTCACGTCCATCGTAATCGATGGGATCCATGCTTGTTGTGTTTATCTGATGGGTTGATTACATCTATCTACACTAAAGGTCTGGTCTGAAAAGAAAAGAAAATGACTCGACAAAGCGTCGCACTTTATGCCTACGTATTCCCGTCTGGAACGAGAAATCAGAGTCAACGTAGTTCGCCTAACTACGGGGGAAGGTTGCTCGCCGAGATATCACATCTCGTGCCTACGTACTTTCACACGGCGCGAAAGATCAGAGCAAACGTAGTTCGGGACACGACAGACACAGGTTTGTCTTTTTTATACGAGTAAGGTTAACCGACGGTTCCAGCAGTTGGTGTATGCAGCTCGCTTGACGGAGACTTAGGCGTTTACCGTTTGCGGTAGAACCGGGAGTTAACAAAACTCTCCTTCTGAAAAGGGTTTCCAAGGAAATAAGGGTCCAAGAGGACAAAAAGAGTTTGATCTTTGTTTTCTGTTTTTTAGAAGAAGTGTCTTTTTATGGATGTTTGTAACTGATATCGCACTAGAGACTATGACCTGAGAGTGAATGCGTCGCATGTCACCCAAAGGGTGCCATACTAAACATCCGGACTGTTGGAAAGAAACTCTCTAACAACCCCTTCTCAAGTAGCTTAAGGCTCGTAGCGTACGACATCAATCAACTTTTATTACTGTATCTTGATTTGTTTGAAGATGAGAAGAGAAAAGACGCACTAAAGGGGAACTGATCCAATCCTAAAGTTGTCATGCAAAATTGATCCTATGGTTGAGGTTAGGGGGGAAACTAACTAATGTTATCATGCATGGTTAGAACCTTAATGTCTGTCATAACTTCTCTTAAACAAGAGAAGTCAGAGTTCCTAGGGGAACATGGTAGAGGAAGACAAACAGAAATAGAAATAAACTGTAAAGAAACAACTGTAAATAAAGATGCATGCAATGCAACAAACAAGAAGAAGGAGCCAAGCTCAACTTCTAGAGCAAGCAAGCCCACAGGAAACACACAAAGCACATGCAAGGGAGACAGACTCAACCTTAAGCCAACAGGCAAAGCCAATCAATAATAATTAAGCAGAGGGAGCCGGACTCAACCTCTAATGCAAACAAGCAAAGGGAGCTAATCTAAACCTTTAGGGATGCTATTAGGCCTAGAAACATCTACATGATAACCTAGTCTAATGCAACATACCAAGCAGTCACACAAGCAACAGTCAAGCAATCGGAAAATACAGCAGACAAAACAGCAGACAAACAGCTCAACTGCAAAGCAGACAAACAGCAAAATAGGCAACAATCTACAAACAACTACTTCAAGCCTAAGCCATCCTCAAGAGAAGTCTTCATCTTCAAGCTCCAACAAGAGAGAAGATAGTTAACATCAAGATTATTGATTGATGATGGGAAGCAGGATGGAAACCAAGGGAATCCATCCCGACACTCAACCATACATCTGAGACAGGCATCCTCAAAGGTTCTACCTCTTGTGAAATGCTACACATCCTTCCAAAGGAAATATGAGGCTTTCACATAGGGACCTTGAATCATAGGATGGGAATGGAAAGCAATCAAAGCAATCCATGTTTATTTGAAGAAAGAGAAAGCAAACTAAGCTCTTCCTAACCCTAATTGAACAAGCTCAAAGAAAGCTACTAAAAGAAGGTCTAAACACCAAAACCAAACACCACAATCAAGCAAACATAAGCCTATACATGTCTAAAACACCATCAAAGAATATTAGCAACCTATTATGAACTAAAGGCCACCATTAAAGTCAATCTAAAGGAAGGGTCAAGTGAGAAGCACATTAAAACTAACCTAAGTACTAAATCAAATTAAAATACCAAAATTACTTCTAAAATCCTATGAGATTTTCTAGGGGAACCTAAGAAGGTTAAGGACCTATAGTAGAAAGTTCAGGGATCAAATCAAATGGGAAGGTCACCTAAAAAATCCTAGATCACAAGGTATCAAATGAAAACCCTAAAATGGAAGGTCTAATGATCCTAATCCAAAACAGAACCTAATGTTGTCTAAAAAACCTAAATTAAATCCTATGGGATCATGCATCTCTAATCTACCAGCTAGCCAAAAATCTCATCTAAATTCAATACCAAACAACCATACAAAAATCAACAAAAACATGAAGAATTAAACCAAATTAAGGAATTAATAAAAATACAAAAAATCAAATTAAATTAAAAATTGTATGAAAATGAAATGTCAAAGCATCAAAAAATCATAAATAAAATCAGGAGCATGGATATATTTTTGTGGTATTTTTCTGATCAATATTGGAATTAAAGTGAATTTAAAATGAAATAAGCAATTAAAATAAAAGAAAAATGAATTAAACAAAATTAAAATGCTGAATTAAATGAAGAGCGTTGGATCTATGACTTGGTCAAAGAATCCAAGGGATCTAGTGTTGCTAGCGCATTAATGAAACGCGCGCATTTCATTCAGTCCAAGTGCAAATCTCAGATTAAAACGTGATCGTTGGATTTGAATACAAAGTCAAGTTTTCCACTCCATCCAATGGTCCACACTTCGTCTTCCTCATTCAAACCTCAGAAGGGGGGGGGGGGGGGGAAACCTCAGGCGAACCAGACGGTGGCTCCGGTGTCTGAGCCACCATCTTCTCCGGCGAGCCAAAATTACAGGTCAATAATCCTTAACAAAATCTACATCATTCCACTCCAAATTTCATGCTGATCTTAAATATCATGTCCAATTATCCTAATTCCTCACACATTTTAAAACACGATAGCAAACAGAAAATACTCCATAGTTCTGATCATCACCAAACCTCAATCCAAAGCCACAGATCTACTCCTCATGTTACATAGATCATCCTAAACTATTTAGATCGTACTAAAACCTCATGATCAAGCCAATTCAACTCCAAACAGAAATCACATAGCATCTTAGTTTATCTCTAATCCTTCAATTTTTTATCCAGAATCCATCTAAACATCCTCCTAAACGTTATCCTCATGCTAAAATATGCTAGATCAACATGAATCTACAACAATTCTGAAAGTTACATACCTGAGTTGGATCTTCAAATTGGAGCAGTTAGAGCACGATCCTTGGCTTCAAACTGTGCAGATTTACTTTATGTTTGATGCTGAAGATGAATCAATCCTTAATTTTCCTTGAATCCCTCTAGAATTGAAATCACGATTTGCACTTGGAGCTTGAAAATTTAACTTGAAATCTCTGGCTATGGCACGAAATGAACACAAAAATTGATCTAAACCTTCCTCTGAACTTATATAGAAGATGTTTGTGGGCTTTGGAGGTCCATTGAAGGCCCAAATCAGAATATCCACATTTCAATTTTCCTTGAAAATTCCAAACATGGTGAACACGAATTTGCACTCAAAACTTCTCCAAGAAGCTTCAATTCCCTTGCTTATGGTCTGGTAAGAGTGTATGGATCAATTGGAGAGCTTAATTCCACCATAAGACCAATGTTTGATGTGTTACTTATTTGTGAAGTAACAAGTGGAAATGCTATGAAATATGCCTCAAAATGACTTTCCAACATTGCCAATGTGTTCAAAATGACTTTTCTGATTAAAATGAGCACCCACTTGCCTTGTTTGAGCACACATGAATTAATTTGAGAATTTTCACTTAAATACCTTTAAATTCCCCTTCTTTCAATCTCCTTCAAATCAAGTCTCACCCTAAGCCAAATCCATTCATCATGAGTACATGGTTGACCTAAAAACATCATTTTGAGCAAGTTTCATGTTAAACAAAACTTCATTTGAAGCTTGCAAGATGGTGAAAATGACCTATAATGCCAAATGACCTATAATCTCACTTTCCCAAAATACCCCTGACTTGTAAACCTCACAACTTGAGTTCTACAAATCAGATGGAAGACTTCTAGTACAATTTGGAAAGCTAAGATCAAGAACTACAACTTTCAATGTTGTCCAAAAGCTTAGGAAAACACCCTTCTAGGTCAAAAGTTCCATGGAAGTTGGTTGACTTTTGCAGACAAATTTCACATTCATCTGATGACCTGTAACTTGTCTGGACCATAACTTGAGTTCTACAAATCCAATGGAGGACTTCTAGTACTCAAATTAAAGCTAAGAACATGCTCTACAAGTTTCATGTTGGCCAAAAGTTGGGATGAAACTTGAATCTTGAGATAAGTGGTCTTGAAGTTAGGCACTAAATAGGGGATTTTACCCTGAGAACCCTAATTTAGCAACTCCTCACACTTGGGATTCTTCTTGGATTGATCTTGAAATATCACCTCATGTATCTCAATACAACTTTCCATGATTATAAAGACTTAGAATTGAGCTTTGATCCTCTTCAATTACACAGTTGACTTAGGGCTACTCAGATGAAAACCTTAATTGCAACACCCTCAAGTGTGGCTCTTCACACCTAGCATAAACACTTGACTGAGCTCCACCATGACCCTCAAGGCACTCCATGAGCTCTATCCATACCCTATCCATGATCAAGGCCTCACAACCCACTGATGATCTTCAATTGGTCCTCAAGTTAGGAGATTGAACCCCACACAAGCATCTGAACTTCTCAAGAACACAACCCTCTCCCTGATGACTTTGGTGCCTTCTCAAGCTTGAATAAGACCTCTAAAAAGGCTCCTCTGGATATAAACCACACTTGATCCCCTGCCATATGAATAATGCTACGCTATGCAAATGCTAGATCAATGATATGCTAATGCAATGAAACATAAACCAAGTGAGAAAAATGTTAGGTGAATTTTGGGGTGCAACAACAGGGTAAGTTGACTTAGCTAAAAGCAAGTTAAGCTGAATGTCATACCCAATGTTATGACTTGGATTGTATGACATCAAGCGCAGGTTTGTTTTTCTGGTAGCTAGAAACCAGGAAACTGAATAGGAGCTCAAGCTGGATATCAGGAGACTTTTTAGAAGCCCTAGGCAAACTAAAATATCCCTAAATTAATTGGCAAGCGTGCAGATTATTGAAGAGAGGTTTGTTATGAATAAAACCTAATTTATGCACCAAGGCCCAAAGGACTGACAACTGCTATAAATATCAGAAGGAGTAATCCTGAAGATCAAGCACTAAACAGAAGATCAGAGAGTGCAGACCAAGAGTCCTTGTGAGTGAAGAAGGTGTTATTCATGTGAGAAGTGTGAGTGAAGAAAGTGTGTTCTTCACGTGTGAATTGAGTCTTAGGAATGTTTGTTTACCAAGCAACTGTCAGTTGCATTGGTTAAGTAGGTTCTAAGGTGTGTTTCACTCAAAGCTTTTAAGCAAGAGTGTGTGTGTCCTTTGATCAAAGGTTTGAAGCAAGAGCAAGGTGTGTATGAAGTGTGACTTCATCTTTATTTTGAAACTGTAATTGATTATCATTGTGGTGTGATTGAGGGGGAGTGAGTGGAAATACTCAGGTCTAGAGTGTCTCTAGGTTGAAGTGTCATTGGGTAGAGATTAAGTGAGGAGTGTAAACTGGAGGTTTAACTCTGAATTAATTCTGCTGATAGTGAATTTCCTCCCTGGCTTGGTAGCCCTCAGATGTAGGTGTTGTTGACACTGAACTGGGTAAACAACTGTTGTGTTATTTACTGCTTTATTATTACTGATTATTAGCTGTTAAGAAGTAGATGTCACAATGGATGTTATAACTTTGGCAGTAACATCCATCGTGTGCTTGCCAAAATTTCAGAAGGTATTAACACCCTCTATGCCCATTGTACTCAATGGGAACCTCTTGATTTGATTCGAGAGAAAAGTTATCTAGGTTGTTTGTTTTCTTCTAAATGTTTGCTTTTAAGGGGAAAATGGGTGGTTTTTTATTAGGGTGCTCGCCAAAGATTAGGGCCCTTGTGCCTATGTACTCTCTCGTGCAATGGGATAGTCAAAGCATCGCAGTTTGTGGGACTACAGGGAAATGTTTGAGGTAAA
Source organism: Lathyrus sativus (assembly GCA_963859935.3). Classification (NCBI taxonomy): domain Eukaryota; kingdom Viridiplantae; phylum Streptophyta; class Magnoliopsida; order Fabales; family Fabaceae; genus Lathyrus; species Lathyrus sativus. Next base: position 22,722,480 of record OZ012736.1, read on the forward strand.
AAGAAAAAGGTAGCTCGCTAGGATCTCGCAATCCTATGCATACGTGCCCTCATGGTGCAATGAGCAAGTCAGAGAAATCGTAGTTCGGAGGACTACGGAAAAAGGTTTGGGGTAAACGAAAGATGAAAGGAAGGTAGCTCACTAGGATTTTGCAATCCTATGCCTACGTATTCTAATTGACAAATGAGAAATCAGAGCGTCTGTAGTTCGGAAGACTACGATTGGTTGGTTTGGGTTTGAAGCGAACAAGTGTTTAGGTCGCATTCTAACTTCTAAATGTTGACTTGTCTGCTCGCTAGGCGAGGCTGAAGCACTAGTTCATATGCACAGAAGAAGGGACTAAACAATGTTCTTTGCAAAAGGTTGTTTGAGTTGTGGATCACAGGGGGAGAGGAATTGGTGTTTTGGGGAGTTTTAATCGCACGGGGGCGAGAAGAGAGAGTTTGATATGTATGTTTTTAGAGAGGAGAATTGAATTTGCATAAGTTTTAGGGTTTCGATCACATGGGAGCGAGAAAATGAGATTAGATTTTTTGAGTATTTTTAGCGAGAATGACGATTATTCGATAGATGAGACGTCAGCCTCACAACTAATTAATTGGGACATTATTGGAATGCTAGATCTCAACGATACCTTTTTCATTCAATTAATTTACAAAATTTGCGTTTGATGGTCAATGAATGCTTTGTCCAAATAATTAGCGCAAGTGTTTTAGGGAAGAAAGGTCGAGCAACCCACAACCCAAGGTATGCGCCCCAAGAGCGGTTACTCAAGAATCTAAAGAATGCGAGAGTCCAAGAACTCAGTTCTTTCGTAATTTAGTTAAGAAGACGATTTGAATTTGATTAGCGTATTTTGATTAGACGCGTAAGGTATTTTAAACGGGTTTTTTAAAAATGAAAGATCAAAATGATCACAACCCAAGGCGTGCGCCCTAAGAGCAATCTTTCAAGAACCCAAGAAGTATTCGATATCTCCATTGTTGTTTAAGAAGATACCTTTTGAGAAATTTAGATTAAGTATATTGCTTGAATTAGGGTTTGAATGCTTTAAAAGAGTTAAGTGTTTTAGAATCGGAGGATGAAACGAACACCCAAGGAGTGCTAGACTCCAAAAACCCACTACCTCCAATATTTAATTAAGGAAATAATTAATCATTTTAAATTGAGAAAGTAATTAATTGAGATTTAATTAAAAAGAAATTAAGTATTAGAAAAAATAAATTGAATCGAGATATTTTGTCAATTAATCAGGATATGCATCAAAATTATGACTGAACCAAGAAATATTTATAAGTGTCATCAAGGAAGAGAAGTCACAAGAATCACCATGAATTAGTCAATGATAACATAAAATAAACTCTAAAACAATTATCAAATATCAAATATTAAAATAGAAGTTTTGTCAAAATTAAAAATTAATCACCAATTAAAACCAACGTTAAATTAAAAATTAATCTAAACTAAAATTAGAACCTAATCCTAAAAATTTATAGCTAATTCTAATTCCACAAAAAAAAAATAGAAATAAGATTTAACACAAAATATTGAAACTAAATGTAATTAACAAAAAAAAAACACTAAAGCAAATAGGTTGCAGCAATAACAAGGGTGGTGCAAAAAAAGAATAGGCGCATAGGCCTTGTCCAGGCCCAAGAAATTCACAGGCCGTGGGGATTCAAAGAGTGAGGTGGGTGTGTGACAATGGAAACAAAAGGGGCCCAAGCCCAATCCACCTTTTTACACGGTTAACCCATCAGCCACACAACTCCGCGTCCTTCAGTCTCACCTCCATGCCATTCCTTCTTCTCCGCCCATCGCCTTCTTCCACAAATTAAAAAACCAACATCAATGTTCCCCTCCATCCCGCTCGTGTCCTTTTTCCGGCCGCGCACAACCAAGCCCAAACACCACAATTTAAAAAATAGAAAAAACATAAAACCAACAACAAACATCAGACTGGAAACCATGCGACCGAGAAATCAAGATTGAGAATACTGTATTCACGTGACGACGTCGACGAATGAAGAGGATTCACTTGATGCGATGCTTCACGTTTCCTTGTTGCGACCCGTTCAGCTATGGCAATGCGATGAAGATCCAGATACAAAAAAAAGGTACGTCTGCATTCTGTTTTCTTCGTTCTTCTGGTTGTGTGTGATTCTGAAGTTATTGTATTATTGTTAATGTCAAATTTTACGAGTTGGAAGCTTCGGATTTTATGAGTTTGGTTGTGAAGTATTTATGCTGTGATTTTCTGCAAGTGATGATGAGTGATGATTTGAATATGATGAGAGAGTTAATTCTTGTCGCAACTGTAACACCCCCTTTCTATACCCAAAATAATCACATATCAAATCATATAGTCACGAATACAAGTGTTTTTATTTTCATCAGAGTGTATTTACATTAAGGTACAAAAGAAGTGCGTCACAATACTCACGAAACGACCACATGAATATTAATGTTAAAAAAAGAATTAACTCAAAAGGGGTAAATCTCAACTAAAAATAAACGCATGATTCTTCAAAATTACATATTCATGTTTTCTCTTAAAGCGGAAGACTAAAACATATATATATTCACTTAAGACATGACAAAACGTAATTACATGCCATCTGGTTGTTCACAACTTCATTCACATACAAACAAAACATCATTAAGACATTCTACAAGCCTATCTACCCAAAGTTACATATCAGAGCGACCGACACGAGGGAAAGGAACTATACTCCAAAGGAAACCTCCAGCGAATCCTAATCTGCAATGCCTCGTAGGGCATTATAAAACAACAGAAGGGTGAGAAACATTATCATAATAGTCAAGGCATAAGATATATATATATATATATATATATATATATATATATATATATATATATATATATATATATATATATATATATATATATATATATATATATATATATATATATATATATATATATATATATATATATATATATATATATATATATATATATATATATATATATATATATATATATATATATATATATATATATATATATATATATATATATATATATATATATATATATATATATATATATATATATATATATATATATATATATATATATATATATATATATATATATATATATATATATATATATATATATATATATATATATATATATATATATATATATATATATATATATATATATATATATATATATATATATATATATATATATATATATATATATATATATATATATATATATATATATATATATATATATATATATATATATATATATATATATATATATATATATATATATATATATATATATATATATATATATATATATATATATATGAATGTACAAGTACCGAATGCCTATACCTCATACCTATTCACTACAATGCATAACCATAGATTCTCACCGCATCAAATACACATAGACATAATCGCTCACACTTAACCGTCTGTTCATCGGTCAATATCTTTCACATTTATTTATTTGCTAACGCATCTCATCAATTCCTGCACATAGGCATATTTACATATGACAATCGCGATCATACCGTATGATCCATATAAGACTCATTCACTACTCTCAATCCTCTTTCCGGACTATGGGTACGTCGCTCATGCTCTACCATGAACAACATCTCGGCCATTCTACCCCGGTAACTACCTCACTAGGAACGATGCATCGCCGTTCTACCCTAGTGAGTAGAATCTCTCTACATATACATCGACCTCATTCTCATATTTACCAGATGCAATAAATATTTATATATATATACATACATTAATACATTCTCAAGCATTATTTCCTATTCATCACATGAAGACGATAATGCACTCATAGAGGCCGACACCTCGACCCTACAAATCCTACACGGGATCAAATATAACCATCGCATCAAGCGAGGTTCTGCAGATCCTACACGGGATCAAATATAACCATCGCATCGAGCGAGGTTCTGCAGATCCTACATGGGATCAAATATAACCATCGCATCAAGCGAGGTTCTGCAGATCCTACACGGGATCAAATATAACCATCGCATCAAGCGAGGTTCTGCAGATCCTACACGGGATCAAATATAACCATCGCATCAAGCGAGGTTCTGCAGATCCTACACGGGATCAAATATAACCATTGCATCAAGCGAGGTTCTGCAGATCCTACATGGGATCAAATATAACCATCACATCAAGCGAGGTTCTGCAGATCCTACACGGGATCAAATATAACCATCGCATCAAGCGAGGTTCTGTAGATCCTACACGGGATTAAATATAACCATCGCATCAAGCGAGGTTCTGCAGATCCTACACGGGATCAAATATAACCATCTGCATACATATTCGCAAATATATTATCATGCACTCACAATATGTATTATATTCTTCATTCATCGCCATTGCCATGCATTTTATTCAATTCTAAATAATGCATAATTTACCTAAATGCCACGATTCAAAATCATATTCATACACTAGGATTCACGCCTTACGGCTACCCACAGCACATCACAACCAGCAGATAAGCTATTAAATCAAAGGAGGGTCGATCACAACCGAAACCCCAAGCCATGACAGCACCACACAACAGGGAAAATTCATCCTTCTACGTTCGCTACACGCTCGCCTAGCGAGCTGCTAGCGAACGTTCGTCACCATCTCGCCTAGCGAACTGCAAGCGAGCAAGAACAGAAGCTACAGACTTCGTTCGCTACCTCGTTCGCCACATCGAGTCATTCGCTACTCCATTCGCTGCCAGCGAAGGAGACCAAAACACCACTGTCCCAAGTCTGGGACCATTCGCTACGCACTCGCCTAGCGAGCTGCTAGCGAGTTGTTCGCTGCGTGCTCGCCTAGCGAGCTGCTAGCGAGTCGCCTGCCAGTTCTGCTCTAGCACTTCCAAACCACCAAAATCGCCCGATTAAATCCAAAGTGGTTCCAGTAGCCTTAGTCTAACATATCCCGACTAAGCTACGAAAGTTATTCTCGATTCTAACCGTCCGAACATCGGCTTCTATCGATTTCTATCATTTCGACCTAAATGGAAACAAGGTTGTAAAACAACCAAACTCATCCACACACATACACAATCATACACAATGATTAAGATAGTAAGACTTCACACCCTTACCTTGGATTAATCGAAGCTTTGAGTCGCTCTTGATGATTCCACTCTTTTCCTCTTCTTCTTCTCTTTTCTCTTCCTTTTTCCTTTTCTTCTTTTCTTTCCTCCTTTACTTTTATATCTTTTCTTTCTATTTCTATCCTTTATATTTCTTTCCATTCTATTTCCTCCAATACACCTATTATCCCATCAATTTCCATAAACCATCCACTTAACCATTAATTGAGACTGTCCGAAATATTTCCCACTAAACTTTCCAAAACTCTACAATGATAAAATAGCATAATATGTAGACTTAACATATTATCACACTATCCCATAATTAAAATAATTCCAATAACTAAATTAATTAGTTAAACCGAAATTGGGCTGTTACAACTCTCCCCCACTTTAGGAATTTTCGTCCTCGAAAATGTTATCCAATTCAGACAACTCGGGATGTGACTCACGCATCCCAATCTTCCCAATCCGATTCCATCTAGTTGATTCTTCCCAAATACCTTTACCAAGACAATCCCTCTTTCCTCGAAGTTGCCCCAGTATTCAAATTCTCTCTCACCCACACACCATCCATCCGGATTGATGCGCTTCCTCAGCTTAGACACGCGAACACATCGTATAGTTTCCTCTAGTGACAGCGGTGGAACAATCTAACATGTTATTCCCCACGCTTCCGCTGCACTACTCTGATACAGTTACAACGAGTCACGGTGTGCTTCCGAGACTTCAAGCTCGACTACACCAGTTACTATCGTAACTCTCAAAACACGTCTTTTCTTGGGTCCTCTAATCTCTTCAGTCGTCTTTTGCACAAACCTCAGGTCCGAGTACAACACTCTCGCCTGAATCATATTAATACAAATGATCCTTACACCTCCTGCCATACAAGGCTTCGGATTCCCATCCGACACAATATTCGGTGATACTACATACGGTCTTTATCACTTCGGTGATATCCATCACAACTAGTTCCAACATAGAATGATTAATCTTCTTTGACAGAAAAAGGGTCAATCCAGTCATTCCATCCAGAATCTCATCAACAAAATCATATTCTCACATCCTCCGGAAAACCCCACGCAAAATTCATGGAATTACCCTCTGATCTCAACTCTGGAATATACAACGATCACATTAGACCTATCAATCTCAGACGTTCATTCTTCGACTCTCGACACGTCACACCAGCACATACAACTGTTGCTTTCTCCATATGTGGCTACCAAAATAATTCTTTCAAAATACTCTCATCCAATCCCCTTTATTCGGACTCTTAGACTCTATCACAACATCTCATGTCACCATCTCCACCAATCCAAACATCACTCATTTGATTTTTAATTCGTCTAACTCAATCACCCTATTAACTCCAATTAGAATTCCAACCTTCTCGAATCTCGTCGAGAATACCAATAATCAGTCTCATCACCTAAGGTTCCGCAATTCGTTGCCGTAGCATACACACCAGACACAAGTTTCCAAAACAACTCAATCAATTTTAATCCTTTTACCATCTAAGCAGACATACCATACGAAGCTCTCAATACCTGACTAGTTTCCGCAACTAAGTCGATTGCAACTCCACTTCACGTCCTGGTTGTACAACACTTATCTTGTCAGGATAACTCCCGGGCAACAGCAATCAACCGGTAAACCGCCAACTTCCCACTTTCATTAATACTCAAAATTTCCCTCAAAGTTAAACATCTTAAGCTCTCAAGGCCATTACTCGCCTCAAATCTCAACTAAACAATTGAAGCTCTCAAACCCTGGCACAACACACAACAAATGGTCCGATCGGGTTCGACATAACCGACACACAAGTTGTTGACGGTTCTTCCAAAACTCCTTGAACTTCTTCATAGTGACATAACACTGCTTTCTCCTCCAACACGGATAACACCAGCTCTTGATGTTCAACAATACACCTAGCTACAGATCCACACTTGTAGCATTTTGGAGAACCACAAGTTCTCCCCCACTTGGATCATTCCTACCTCTGCAGACAATGGCTAAATAACAAACACGTATCGACAGTGTCTTAACACACATGTCGTGTACAAGGGAACAACCAACGTTAGACAACTTGGCCGGATGGACCGACCTGCTCTGATACCACTTTGTAACACCCCCTTTCTATACCCAAAATAATCACATGTCAAATCATATAGTCACGAATACAAGTGTTTTTATTTTCATCAGAGTGTATTTACATTAAGGTACAAAAGAAGTGCGTCACAATACTCACGAAACGACCACATGAATATTAATGTTAAAAAAAGAATTAACTCAAAAGGGGTAAATCTCAACTAAAATAAACGCATGATTCTTCGGAATTACATATTCATGTTTTCTCTTAAAGCGGAAGACTAAAACATATATATATTCACTTAAGATATGACAAAACGTAATTACATGCCATCTGGTTGTTCACAACTTCATTCACATACAAACAAAACATCATTAAGACATTCTACAAGCCTATCTACCCAAAGTTACATATCAGAGCGACCGACACGAGGGAAAGGAACTATACTCCAAAGGAAACCTCCAGCGAATCCTAATATGCAATGCCTTGTAGGGCATTATAAAACAACAGAAGGGTGAGAAACATTATCATAATAATCAAGGCATAAGATATATATATATATATATATATATATATATATATATATATATATATATATATATATATATATATATATATATATATATATATATATATATATATATATATATATATATATATATATATATATATATATATATATATATATATATATATATATATATATATATATATATATATATATATATATATATATATATATATATATATATATATATATATATATATATATATATATATATATATATATATATATATATATATATATATATATATATATATATATATATATATATATATATATATATATATATATATATATATATATATATATATATATATATATATATATATATATATATATATATAAATGTACAAGTACCGAATGCCTATACCTCATACCTATTCACTACAATGCATAACCATAGATTCTCACCGCATCAAATACACATAGACATAATCGCTCACACATAACCGTCTGTTCATCGGTCAATATCTTTCACATTTATTTATTTGCTAACACATCTCATCAATTCCTGCACATAGGCATATTTACATATGACAATCGTGATCATACCATACGATCCATATAAGACTCATTCACTACTCTTAATCCTCTTTCCGGACTATGGGTACGTCGCTCATGCTCTTCCGGGAACAACATCTCGGCCATTCTACCCCGGTAACTACCTCACTAGGAACGACGCATCGCCGTTCTACCCTAGTGAGTAGAATCTCTCTACATATACATCGACCTCATTCTCATATTTACCAGACGCAATAAATATTTATATATATATATATATATACATACACTAATACATTCTCAAGCATTATTTCCTATTCATCACATGAAGATGATAATGCACTCATAGAGGCCGACACCTCGACCCTATGCAGCTACAACCACGGTACCGACTCATTCGTCCGTCAGATTCTCTTAGAATTCACTCCTCTCGCACTTATACGGTTACACTATAACTCATCAGATTTTCCTAGGAATCACTATATAACCGTCGCATCAAGCGAGGTTCTGCAAATCCTCCAAGGGATCAAATATAACCATCGCATCAAGCGAGGTTCTGCAGATCCTACATGGGATCAAATATAACCATCACATCAAGCGAGGTTCTGCAGATCCTACACGGGATCAAATATAACCATCGCATCAAGCGAGGTTCTGCAGATCCTACACGGGATCAAATATAACCATCGCATCAAGCGAGGTTCTGAAGATCCTACACGGGATCAAATATAACCATCACATCAAGCGAGGTTCTGCAGATCCTACACGGGATCAAATATAACCATCGCATCAAGCGAGGTTCTGCAGATCCTACACGGGATCAAATATAACCATCACATCAAGCGAGGTTCTGCAGATCCTACACGGGATCAAATATAACCATCGCATCAAGCGAGGTTCTGCAGATCCTACACGGGATCAAATATAACCATCGCATCAAGCGAGGTTCTGCAGATCCTACACGGGATCAAATATAACCATCTGCATATATATTCGCAAATATATTATCATGCACTCACAATATGTATTATATTCTTCATTCATCGCCATTGCCATGCATTTTATTCAATTCTAAATAATGCATAATTTGCCCAAATGCCACGATTCAAAATCATATTCATACACTAGGATTCACGCCTTACGGCTAGCCACAGCACATCACAACCATCAGATAAGCTATTAAATCAAAGGAGGGTCGATCACAACCGAAACCCTAAGCCATGACAGCACCACACAACAGGGAAAATTCATCCTGCTACGTTCGCTACACGCTCGCCTAGCGAGCTGCTAGCGAACGTTCGTCACCATCTCGCCTAGCGAACTGCTAGCGAGCAAGAAAAAAAGCTACAGACTTTGTTCGCTACCTCGTTCGCCACAGCGAACCCCCCAGCGAGTCATTCGCTACTCCATTCGCTGCCAGCGAAGGAGACCAAAACACCACTGTCCCAAGTCTGGGACCATTCGCTACGCACTCGCCTAGCAAGCTGCTAGCGAGTCGTTCGCTGCGTGCTCGCCTAGCGAGCTGCTAGCGAGTCGCCTGCGAACAACAACATTCAGTTCTGCTCTAGCACTTCCAAACCCACCAAAATCGCCCGATTAAATCCAAAGTGGTTCCAGTAGCCTTAGTCTAACATATCCCGACTAAGCTACGAAAGTTATTCTCGATTCTAACCGTCCGAACATCGGCTTCTATCGATTTCTATCATTTCGACCTAAATGGAAACAAGGTTGGAAAACAACCAAACTCATCCACACACATACACAATCATACACAATGATTAAGATAGTAAGACTTCACACCCTTACCTTGGATTAATCGAAGCTTTGAGTCGCTCTTGATGATTCCACTCTTTTCCTCTTCTTCTTCTCTTTTCTCTTCCTTTTTCCTTTTTCTTCTTTTCTTTCCTCCTTTACTCTTATATCTTTTCTTTCTATTTCTATCCTTTATATTTCTTTCCATTCTATTTCCTCCAATACACCTATTATCCAATCAATTTCCATAAACCATCCACTTAACCATTAATTGAGACTGTCCGAAATATTTCCCACTAAACTTTCCAAAACTCTACAATGATAAAATAGCATAATATGTAGACTTAACATATTATCACACTATCCCATAATTAAAATAATTCCAATAACTAAATTAATTAGTTAAACCGAAATTGGGCTGTTACAGCAACAATTGAAAAAAGGACGAAGCTCAACAAACGAAGACGGAGAGATGAAGCTGGTTTCTACAAAAAAGAAAATGAAGAAGATTTGCAAGGTTTCCAAATAGAAGAATGAATCCCCTTCTGCAATCAGAACTTCCGATTTTATAGCGTGACTCAGGGGGTATAATCGATTTTCACAATGAGATTTTGCCATGTGAAATCCGTTGTAACATTTTCTTCTATCATTCTGTTATGGAGAGTCGCAAGTTTAGTGGCTTTGAAATTAATTTTTGTCATTTTTTGCACCTCAAAACGTGGGACCTCATACATATTCTCCTTCTCTCTTTTTTCTGCTAAGAGTTTCTTACTGTTATGTAAATTCTGTCATATAAGTTGCTATGTGTTGCACCCCAAAATTTGCCCAACCTTTTCTTTGGCTGGCTTGTGTTTCATTTCATTTCATTTCTTTCTAGCATTTGCATTGCATAGCATTTTTCATTGAACAGGGGATAAAGAGCTTGTGCACATCAAGAAGAGTCTACTCAGAGGGTTGAGCCTAGGCAAGGAGTTTTACTCAAGTTTGGATGGTCATCAAGTCATCAGAAAATGGGCAGTGGTCTTGTGAAAGAAAGGATGGATGTATGTGGGTCAGCTCCTAACTTGGAGGCCAGTTCAAGATCATCAGGGGATTGTTAATGCATGATTATAGGTATGAAGTGTTGAGAGAGCTAATTAAGTGTCTTGAGGGTCATTGTGGAGCTCATCCAAGGGTTTGTACGAAGTGTGAAAAACTCACAGTTGAAGTTGTTGCAATTAGGTTTTCATCTGGTAAATCCTCAGTCAACTGTGCAATTGAAGGAGATTAAAACTCAATTCAAAGTCTCTATGTTCATGGGATTTTGTGTTTGGATATATGAGATATTATTTCAAGTTCAATTCATCAAGGGTTAAGTGTGTGAGAAGTTACTAAATTAGGGTTCTCAGGGTAAAATCCCCTATTTAGTGCCTGACTTCAAGACCACCTATCTCAAGATACAAGTTTCATCTTAATTTTTGACCAACATGGAACTTGTAGAGCATGCTCTTAGATTTAATTTGAGTACTAGAAGTCCTTGATTGGATTTATAGAACTCAAGTTATGATCCAGACAAGTTACAGGTCATCAGAGGGATGTGATTTTGGTTAACAAAAGTCAACCAACTTCCAAGCCATGTTTTACCTAGAAGGATGTTTCTCCTCAACTTTTGGCCAAGGATGTTTCTCCTCAACTTTTGGCCAACATGAAAGTTGTAGGTATTGATCTTAGCTTTCCAAAATGTACTATAAGTATTTCATCTGATTTGTAGAACTCAAGTTATGAGGTTTACAAGTCAGGGGTATTTTGGGAAAGTAAGATTACAGGTCATAAAATTATAGGTCCACTTCACCAACGTGCACACTTCAAATGGAAATCTTTTCAACATGAAATTTGCTCCAAATAGGGCCATTTGCGTTACCAAATCATCTCTTGTCATGGTTGGAGCTTGGATTTAAGAATTGGGATTTGAATTTTTGATAAAGGAGGCTTAAAATGAGAAATTAAGAATTAATTGATTTGGAACTTGTTCAAAGCAAATTTATGCATTTTTTTGAGTGCAATTGATGTTCTAAATTCAATGCCATTTTCACATTTACCATTTGAGGTCATTTGGTTAGCCATTTTCATGTTTTCTTCACCATGAAGTAACAAATTGGAATTCTACCATAGGATAAAAAACAAGGGCTAATTCTTGACCCTTTGATTAACCAAAGGCATGCGCAATTGATTTAGATCAGAATTGAAGCATGTGCAGTGGGAAATTCATGTGTTTGGCAAAGCAAAAAGTGAGTGCAAATTGAAATTCCATTCTTCCAAATTAGCCACAATTGGGCCCCCATTTGATCCTAAATCCAACAAATAAATATTCTAGATGAAGAATGGATCAAAATTAGGTCATTTTCGTGCAAGAGGAGCAAGAACACATGAAGAGAAAGTGAGAGCAAGGTGGAGTTCGAATTCTGAGATTCATCCATTTTCAGACCAAATTGAGCATTGAAACACCTTTAATGAAGTTCATAAAATGATTTTGGGCACTTTTCATTAAGCTTCAGCATAGTTTCAAGGCCCAGTGGAGGCTCTCCACTAGGTAAACTACCTTTCAAACTTTCTCTCAATTCAAGATGCCATTTTTGCTTGTTTGTGATCACTGAGTTGTATAGATCGTTTCTGTCTATGTCTTGTTTTGGTTGGTGACAATTTTTGTTGATGGCTTGAAATTTGATTGGTTCGGTTTGGACGTTTCATGTGGTTTTAGGCTTAGTTAATGCTTGATTCGTGATTTACACAAGATGTAGATAATTTCTGGGCAAGTTTGTTTGAGTTTCATGAACTTTGGTGTTTTGAGCCATGAGCTTGTTGTTTGCGGTTTGCGTTTATCTTGAGGATTTAGGATAAATGGATGTTGGATTGGGATTCCCCTTGATCTGTAGTTGATTTTCCATATAAAGTTTGTTGGATTTGGTTTAGTTTTGGGACCTGCACATTTTTCCGTCGCTGGTACGGTGGGAGATGGTCGGAGAAGACAACGAAATAGTTCTCCGGCTGGTGACTCGTTTTAGGGCTTTTCCAAGCGAAGAAGATGATCTCTGGACCGTGGATCTTGCATACTTTTCATGTTAATGGTCGTGATTAAGACCCACGGAGTTCCTCATTTGACCGTTCCATACACAACCACATTTGAAATTCATTAATTCGTTGGCACGTTCCCAGCCCTTTGATTGATGACCGTTTGATCCAACGTTTCTGACTGAGTCCTCATGGTACGCCAGGGATGACTCATTGCACGCAACTACCAGTTTTATTTTATTTTTTTGTGGATTTTCTGTTGGGCCTAGCGCGCACCTGCTACGCGCACCCCCTCTTGGCCCAATCCAGATTTACAACTAATCTCGTTTGCTATTTACACCATTGCCCTGTTAATTTCTTTTATTTTCATTTCTTTTTTGTTTTATTTTTCTGTTTACAATTTAATTCATTATAAATAATTCCCTAATTATTTAAATTCACCAAAAATAGGTTTTAGACACTTTGACTTGTCTTTTATTTTATAATATTTTTATTTTATTTTTTTTCTATTTATTTTCATTTAAAAAAGAATTAATTAATTGAGGATGTTTTATTTGAATTGAATTGTAGCATTGTGTGCTCTTGATTTTATTTCTAGGTGTAAACTCCTTATTTTTGCATGAAAATTTTTGAGCATTGCATTAACATGTTGAAGGTTTTTTGCATATTTTTATTTTTGTTTTTTATCAAGTTTTGTTTAAGGTCTTGGTTTGGTTTTGTAAACCTTTCCTTTTGCCCTAGTTTAGGGCATACCTTGTGTGTTTGCCTTCATTTGAGATAGCTTTGCTTTGAGTTTTGATCTCTAATTTGGACCCCTGGTTCCTAACACCTTGGGGGCCTAATGAGATTTTATTTGGTATTTTTGGGGGCTGTTTACTATTTTTCATGCCTTTTCCATTTCATGTCTACATTGTGTGATTCCCTTTTGCATATGTGACTTAAGTGTTGACTTGTTTGCTTGCTTTTGTTGCATCTCTCTCTCCCTTTTATCTTTGCATCCTCATATGCATGCTTGGTTGATATGAGCTTGTGGTGGCTACTGCTCCACACATGTTTTCCTCCCACTTTCATTCTATGTGTTCTTAATTGTGCATTTGTGTTTGCATCCTTCATTTGCATTGTCTTTTTTATTGTTTCTTCTTCTTCTTTTGTCTTCCTTCCCTTAGGATTTCTAACCTCTCTTGTTTAAGAGAGGTTATGATAGACATTAGGGTTCTAAACATGCATGATAACATTAGGTAGAGATTTCCCTTTTGTAATCCCAACTTTAGGTGCACTTGGCATGACAACTTTTAGGGTTTGGTCTAGTCCCCCTCTAGTTTGTCCCTTTCTCTTCTCATCTTCAAACAACTTCAATCCACTTAATAAAGGATGTCAATTGTTGTACGCTACGAGCCTTAAGCCATTTGGGAAATGATGATTGGGTGGTTGCCTCTCAATTATCTAGAATGTTAGTGTATGTCCTTCGGACGATATACGAAGCATTCGCTCCTAGATCATAGTCTTTAGTGCAACATGAGTTACAAACCAAGTTCAAAACACTTCTTCTTTAAAAAACACAAAAAACACTTCAAATCTTTTTATCCTTCGGGATCTTAATCAGGAAAACTTTTTTCATAAACAAGAGTGTTGTTAACTTTCAGTCCTATCGCAAACGGTAACGCCTAAGTCTCCAATGGTCGAGCTGCAAACACCAACTGCTAGAACTGTCTGTTAACCCTACTCGGGTAAAACTTTTGAACAACTTGTGTTCTCGTAAGCCTGAACTACATTTGCTCTGACCTTTTATACCAGATGAAAGTACGTAGGCACAAGACGCGACGTCTTAGCGAGCAACCTCCCCCATTCTTTAGCCGTAGTTAGGCAAACTACGTTGACTCTGACTTTCCCATTGCACGAGGGAGTACGTAGGCCTAGAGCAGCGACGCCCTGTCGAGTCCTATCCTTTCTTTTTTCTTTTGTCCTTAAACCTTTAGCTAGATAGTTTCAACACACCCTTTTAGATAGACAACAATGCGTGGATCCCGTCAAGTACGATGGACGTGAGGGGTGCTCATACCTTCCCTTTGCGTAACCGACTCCCTAATCCAGACATGGTTGTGATGACCTTGTCTTTCCCTTTTTCTTTAGGTTTTTGCGATCGTTTCCTTTCCCTCTCTTTGGGATAAATAACGAAAGTGGCGACTCTTCTGTTTTTTCCGCCGGTTGTTTTTCGCAGTAGCGCCAGCTGGCGACTCTGCTGGGGATATTGGTTCCCTATGCGAGTCAATCCTAGCGCTTATTGTTTATCTTTGGGTGTTGTATATATGTGCTTTATTTACTTTCGCATTTTACTTTCCTGCATTTATTTTTCGCATCATATATCATTTGTGTTGTGCTGTGGGAACGGGAAGTTCTGATGAGTGATAAGCCGGGCCTGGGCTTGAGTACAAACATAGTATTAGAAGCGAAAAGTAGTGGTGAACCTGTATGTTAGGCATGCACTAGTTCCCACGAAATTTGCGCTCAGACGAGATTCTCTTTGGTGACTTTCTTTCCAGCCCAGTGGGCCGTTGAGAGGATTTCAGATTTGAGGATTGTTGACTCTGGGGGCCGATCATTTGTGAGTTAGCTAAGTGAGGCCTCTTCGGGAGATGATGATGCCAAACTAGAAATGGTGAACGTATCATCATTTCTTGAAAGTCTGTGACGCTGAAAAACGCATAGGATGTCATACCGTATCAGTGAATAGGTCCGTACCTGTGAGGGGGACTGAGGTTATGCAGGAAACTTTTACCTTCAGATTACCCGGTTTTCTCCGCAGTTTGAATCTGGATTGTTGGTATCAGTTGCTTTCTATCGGTGCAGTGCTATGTTCTTGCTGAAGCAGAGCTCAGATCTTCCTCAGTCAGCAGCACAACAGTCTTGATCCCTTGTGTGTGCATTAGCATTTTGCATTTTTGTTTGCATTCACATTTCATTTTTGCATATCTATCCTCAGCCGAAACAGGGAGTTTACCCGTCTTTTGTCTGCTTCGTTAGTTGATTTCCCGAAATTCGTATTGGATTTGAGTTAGCTTCTAGAAGGATCATGAACTCAGGAGAGCAGAACTTGGTTGTTACGAGGGCAGAGTTTGAATTGATGAAGAATCAGTTGAGTCAACTCGTGGAAGCCATGTCAGCTATGACTAGAGGAGAAGACGGTACTCAGAAGACTCCAGTGAACAATGTTGCTCAAGCTTATCCTGTGTCGATTCCTGTTGAAGAGCATCCCATTGTCAGAGATAGAGATTCTTCTTCTCTCTATGACACAGAATATCATAGTTTCACATTCTCTGTGTCAGATTCTCAGAGGATTGTTCCAAAGGTTAATGCTGAAGACCCGCAGACTATCGAATTTTTGGGAAAATGTTAGATGTTGGAGGAAAATCTCGATGCCTTGATGAGTCAGAATACTCTTGATTTGAATGCTGCGAGCATGTGTTTGGTGCCCGGTCTTGTGATGCCACCGAAGTTTAAAACGCCAAATTTTGAGAAGTTTAAAGGGGATAGTTGTCTGAAGCAGCATCTGGTAATGTTCTGCAGAAGAATGACTTCACATGTTCACAATGATCAACTTATGATTCACTGTTTCCAGGATAGTCTGAGTGGAGCATCGTTGAGTTGGTATATGCAGTTGGAGAGTGGTTGTATCCGATCATGGTCAGATTTAGCCAATGCCTTCGTGAAGCAATATGACTTCAATCTCAATATGGCTCCTAGTCGCATGCAGTTGCAAGAATTATCTCAGGCGGAGAATGAATCCTTTAGAGGGTATGTGCAGAGATGGAGAGAATTCGTTGCTCGTGTTCAACCACCTCTTCAGGATAGAGAACTGGTTGGCATCTTCTTGGGTACTCTGAAGGGCCATTACTTTGACAAGTTGATCAGCGGCGGGATGTCAAACTTTGCCGACTTGGTGATAATGGGTGAACATGTTGAGAGTGGACTCAAGAATGGGAAGATTAGAGACATTCCCTTCATCTCAGTTGAGGAGAATGAGTCAGTTGTGAGTTCTCAGGAAGAATGGGAGAAAGGAAGTGATCTTATCTCAGAATCTTCGGCATCTCAGGTTCAGTCTTCAGACGTTTCAAGTGTTCAAAGCCAACGGTCATGCCGTCGTCAGCCGCGTCAGCACGCTCGACGAAGACCAAGGAAACCTGAAAGGCAGTTTACTCAGCTACCGGTGTCGTACAGTCATTTGTTGCCGGATTTGGTCAAAGGTGGGCTAATAGTGCCAAAAGAGACTAATCCAATGATCCCGCCGTACCCTCCAGGCTTCGATGTCAATGCTCGCTGTGAGTACCATGTTGGGGCTCAGGGGCACTCAACAGACGATTGTAAGGTGCTTAGGAGCCAAGTCCAGACTCTGTTAGACTCTAACAAGTTTTCCATCACGCCTCAGGGTATTATTCAGATTAATGAATCTGGACGTTTTTCGAGTCACAAGAAGCTGAAGTTCAACTGGTTAAGGAAAGAGAAGACAAGCTAGAAAAGATAAGAAACTTCAAACTTCTTGGTGTCATACCCTAAATTTGTCCTACCCGTTTTTTTATTTATTTTCACCTTTTTCGATTTCATTTTCTGTTTTACATTGCCTGCTTATTTTTCTTGTTATTTAGACACGTGTCTGCTCGCAATTGGTTAATTTTTTAGAACTTTATCATTTTATCCAATAATGACATGACACGTGGCCTAAAAGATTTTTTTATGTTTTATCTTTAATTTCTTAAACTTTTTCTTGTTACTAATAATATTTTAGTAATTATTTTTTTTGTTTTTTATAAATTTTAGCTTATTTTTATATTTTTAATATTTATTTAATTGATTAATTGTTAATATTTATTTAATGGTTATTGTTAATATTTATATATAATAGTTGTTAATATTAATTTAGTTTTAATTATATTTTGTTAATATTTAGTAATAGTTGTTAATAAAATATTGAAAAGAAAAATTTTAAAAAAAAGAGAAAGAAGCAAAAGAGTCAGATTTTAGAAAAGAAATGGAAGTGGAGGGAGGCCCATTGCTCACGGCCCGATTGGAGATGAAAAGGAGTATAAGAAGGGACTCATTCCCTCTTCATCAGAAGAAAACCCTAATGAAATTACTATTCACAGAGTCCTAAAACGACGCCTCCAAAAAACCCTAAATCCGCCGCGAGCTTCAACCCACCTTCGTTCTTTCCATCTTTGTCTCCCTCAAATGGCCGCCACGAAACCCACTCCGCCGTTCTTCTCACTCAAACACCACCTCCCTCATTTCCTCTTCTCCAATCTCTCCCTCACCTCACCTTAAACAATTCCGTCCTCCTCTCCGATAAACCACTGTGGAACCTCTTCAATGTCACCTTCAGTTATCGCGAATAACCCAACAAAGTAAAGTAATAGATGTGGATTATTTCAACTTCCAGTCGTGGAAGTTATGCTCAGAAGCTGTTCGATGAAATGTCGTGATATAGAAGCGTGCCAAGGGAGTCGTTGTTTCTGCAGTGAGCAACGACACGGTTTCAACTTCACACAACGCCCTCCAGGATTTGCGTTGCATCGTTAGCGGGCCAACAACAGGTTTTTTTTCCAACGACGTTGACGAAAGCGGTGTCGGTAATTAGTGAATCGTTTTGACATATTGTGCTAGGTTTTGCTTACTGTTGTTCTGCGTGAGTTCTTTTTGGTTGTGTGGTGATTGAATCTTATAGCGTACTAATACCATACCTCTTGCAGATTCAAGAGCCTTCGGTTTTTTTGTTGTTCATATGATGTTATCTTGCTGTTAGATTTAAATATTAGTCATATAATAGAGTTGTGAACTCATTTAAATATTGTGCATTCTGTATTTTCAAATCATGGTTGAACTGATGGATGAGTGCATGAAACAATGATAGCTACATACGCCTCTATTTCAATAGGATGCAAGATTAGAAGAGTAACACGCCGCTGCAATTCTGTGCGTGAATACGGGTTCGAGGACGCCATATTGTTGTTTTTGTTTGCAGGTTTCCGATGGTGCCGAGTTTACTCGTCATTCACAAACGGTCGTGGTTTATGACACTTAGATGTTCAAGCTACTATAACCATATCAATGTCTATGCTTTTTAGCTCAAACTTCACACGACAGTTTCGCAAAAAGTCGACAACACGAAGCTTTGAGTTTCTATGTTTCGACAACGTCTGGTTCAGCTTTCTCAGCTTGTAGCAGTGTTTGTTTTGATTTTATGTTTTGTCATGTTTCAGTTTCAGGTCCAAGAAATCACGCACAAAATTTTTGTTAACAAAACTCTGTTCTTTCCCTGTTTGATTCCGCCACGACGCATCTTAACCATGTTCTGGTTTGACATATTTGTTTTGGTCTTTGAAAGAACCACTCTGTTTTTGTTCAAATTATTACAGGTTTGAATGTTGCAGAAGAAACTATAAAGTCGAGCCAGCTCCGACCATTCTGTCGGATGCCCGAATGTTTGCGGCTGGAAGCACAACTAGGATGGAAAACAATGGTTTAAACATCGCAGTGACACAACTCCCGGTATGAGGAAAGTCGTGTATCGGTAACGGCTTGTCTCTCGTGTACGTCGGGTGTGGAATGTTCATTGACTATGACTATTCTTGTTCAGAGTTAGATTTAGTCTTTCTAATAACTAGTTGTTGATGTTCATACGGTGTTAAATCTCATTTCCATGACCTTTGCCTTGTGATAAATTTTTTTTTTCAACAGTTTTCGTTCTGCTCTATAAACAGATTGGTGGTGTTATTGTTTTTGGCTGCAGGTGTTAGACTTGGTTTTTATCGCAAATACGCTATGTCCGCGAACTTGATCCAGTTTCTATTGTTTATGCTTTTTTTTCATTTGTACATTTTAACGATCAGAAGTTTATTTACTGTTGGTACTGCTTTAATAATTTTATCATTTAAAGTTGGTTTATTTTAATAATATAAGTATTAATTGAATTTAGTGGCTAAATATTATATTTTGTTTATTTTGTTAAAATACATATTTGAAATATTGCATATATTTTGCACAATCCACTGTAACCTCTATGTTGATTTTATTTCCCTTTTATACTACTGTTGCTGTTGAATTTTTGAAGACCGTTAGGATATCATAATCGGTAAAATGATAAACAATGTTGTGGTGCGGCGCAATTTATTTCGATCGCTTTCGCTATCATCAACCTCTCCTGTGAAACTATTTCCTATTTGAAACCATCTTCGGATTAAACGAACATACGCGGTGGATAAGTGAGTATGATAGATAATTCTATGACTATTATGCCACTAAAAGTTCTTATGCTTGGGATGATTTTCGCCGCGCTACAATACGCACTCAGTCGGGTAAGTTCGATTTATCCGCTTCATTATATTCTATTCCCATTCAATAAAATGTACCCCCAATTCCCTCCAAATGTAATTGCTACTTTTAATTATGCTTTAATATTTTAAAACCATTTTCAAAAATAATTTCTCGATTAGTCGAGCCATTTTCTACCCTTGTAAGTCGGGTGCTTTTAAAGCCTCACCATCAACCTTTTGGGTCACAGACACAACATTTTAGAGCTTACTCCTGGCCTTCCTTACAGTGAGACCTATTTGATCAATTACTTCTAGTTGGTCATTTATGTTGCACCCCAAAATTTGACCAACATTTCTTTACCTAGCATTATCACTTGCATTTCATTGACATGTATGCAAAAGGTCAAGAGGTATGAGTACCAATCAAGACTTTGAAGATATCCAAGAAGGTTATTCAAGTGTTCAAGGGTTGATATCTTTGTCAGAGAAGTTAGAGATCCTCAGAGAGATTGGTTGAAACCAAGGTTGTGTGCCTCCTGACTTGAGAGTTGTGGGGAGCTCCTCAGATGATTCTGAAGCTGTGAGTGTGGACTTGAAGCTTTGAGAGAGCTTATAAGATGTCTTGAAAGCCATCATGAAGCCTAGAGAGGTCATTGTGCAAGGTTAAGAAGCCTCAGCCATGAGTGGTATAATTAGGGTTTGACTGGGTCAACCCTAGGTCAACTGATGATTTGGAGAGGGTTGAGACCTAATCCAAGAGCCATGTGATCATGTATTGATGCATTGAGATGATATAAGGATGATTCCAAGGTCAACTCATCATGATTGAGGAGTTTGAGAAGTTTCAAGCTAGGGTTTCTAAGGCTTGACAGTGTAAAATCCCCTAATTTGACCCCTATCTTCAAGGCAGTTTAGCTTAAGATGTGATTGCCATCTCATCTTACCCCCAACATGAATGTTGTAGATCTTGCTCTTAGCTTTAATTTGAGTACTAGAAGTCCTTGATAGGATTTGTAGAGCTCAAGTTATGACTTTGGCAAGTTACAGGTCATCTGAGGTATGTGAATTTGGGGCCTTGAAAGTCACCCAACTTGCATCCAACGTTTGCCCAAGAAGGATGATTCCTATGAACCTTTGGTCAACATGAATGTTGTTCCTTATCTTCTTAGATTTCTAGAGATTACTAGAAGTCCTTGATAGGATTTGTAGAACTCAAGTTATGGCTTTGACAAGTCAAGGGCATTTTGGTCATTTGGAGATTATAGGTCATTTCAAGCATAAGGCCATAACTCCTATTTCCATGCTTCAAATGGAAACATCTTCAACATCAAACTTGCTTAAAATGATGTTTTAAGGCTAGTAAGGAGGTCATGAGATGTTGAAAAGGCTTGTAGCTCTAATGGTAAAAATGACCTAAAATGGAGGCATAAGTTAAATAAGTCAAAGTTGGAAATTGAAACTTTCAAGCTACACATCCAAACCATGGCATGTAATAGGTCATTTTGACTCTAGAAAACATTTTATAAACAATGGTTCAGCCACATTTTTGATTTGAGGTTTAGATCATGGACTTGCTTTGGAAAATGATTACTTGCATATTAAGGTACAAATGCAAAACACAAGGAAAGGCAATGTACAAGCTAGCTAAGTATCCTAACACATCATGTATCTCATCTAAGGAGATTTTCAAGTCAGAACAAGTTGCTGCAAGAGGTATAACATTAGATGGCATGTAAGATGAGATGAAATCAAAAACTCATGGCATGAGAATCCCAAATTCTCATTGGATGATTCCAGAAAGTTCTGGATGGGTCTGAACCATCCTATATATGGATTAGAACTTGCTCAGATGCAAGGTTGGTGAGAGATTAGAGAGGAGAGTGAGATAGCCATTTCAATTTCTTCCATTGCAAGTTGAAATCAAATTCTACTTTCCACACCATTTCCATTGCTTCTTTCAATCCCAACACCTTCCATTGATCATACTGAATGTGTGCATACCAAATTGAGGGCAAGATCATGAAGAATTGAAGAGTTGGCTTTTGGATTTTGGGAGCTGCAAGTCACCATCGAGTTTGGAGATTCAATATTTTTGGATCAAATCTTTTGCAAACAGAAGCTTTAACATCAATCAAGGAGTGTTTCTGAAGAGTTTAAGAGGTTGAACTGAAGATTTAACCTAACTGATATTCAAGATTTGACAGGTTTGCAACTTTTCTTCTACACCTTAATTTAAGCATAATTAGTTAGATTTGTTAGGTTAGAATGGTTAGAGACAAGTAGGAGATGGATTCTGGGAAGTTTGAGATCATTTGGTGAAGTTTGAGTTAGTGACACCATTTTTGTTTTGATCAAGAACACAATGTATAGTGAGATATAGCACGAGTTTAATAGCAAGATTTAACCAGTGTGAAGTGGTGATCATTCTGAGCCAATCAATTTCAAGAATATTCAAAGTTGAAGTTTGAGCATAATTTTGATCTTGGATCGGGTTTAGAGATTGAGGGCATTTCAATTGATTCTAAGGCCATGGTTGTGATCAGGGTTGAATTTAGAATAGATTAGGGTTTTGAACCATGGATTTTGGTTGAGAATTGAGGTGATACGAGTTAGGAGAAGCTTGAGCTATGGAGCTCTGTTTCCATGGCTTCTCCATTCAAACCCTGGCTGAAGGAAGAAGATGATGTGCTGGCCGTTGGATGAGGCAAGGACCGGTTGACCAAAGCCAGATCGTGTGGCCATGATTTAATTTTGTGTTTGAAGAGGGATTCTGAGAAGCAACCAAAACGCAGCGTATCATTTAATTTCTCGTTTGGGCTTAAGTTGATACTTGCTATACACACCCCAATTCTTGGCCCATCTGGATATTGGACTAGTTTTCGTTACTTTTTGCACCGAGTTCTTTTCTTTTTCTTTATAATTTTGAATTGATTTTCTGATTAAATCTTGGGCCTGGCACGCATTGCTTTATACACCCCCATTTCCAGCCCAGTCATGAATTGAACTGCATATAGTTGCTATCTGCACCAATGTTTTACCATTTTATCTTCTTTTTCTCCATTTTATTTTAATCTTTGAAAAATCATATTAAATAGAAAAATGATGATTTTTGCATGGGGATTTTTCCCCCTATTTCATGTTAATGTCTAGAAAATTATAAAATCAAAATATTTTGCATTTCATGCATTTTTAATATTTTTTGTGTATTTTATCTTTTAATAGCATTTTAATTCCTTTTATGTTGATGCATAGATTTGTAGAATTTTGTTTAGCTAGTTCCCTTTGAATTTTTAGGCCATTCTTTTTAGGATAGTTAGATTAGGAACTTGGCTCCCCTCTGGATTTATTCCATAATTTTGTGATTAATTTTTGATTAGTTTTGATTAGATGACTTTAGGTTGTGTAGAATTAGGTCAATCCTTAACATAGGTCCACAATAACACTAGAATTTTGGGTTTCTAGGTCAAGATAGATATTGGGACATATAGGGTATTAAGGGTAGTCATGTAGGATCCCCTAGAAATTATATTAGATTTTAATATAATATTATACTATTTTTAATTGATTTTTGTAGTTGATGGTGGTTTGTGTTGCCCTTGTGGGCTTGTATTTTGTTT
This sequence comes from Lathyrus sativus, assembly GCA_963859935.3. NCBI lineage: Eukaryota > Viridiplantae > Streptophyta > Magnoliopsida > Fabales > Fabaceae > Lathyrus > Lathyrus sativus. The sequence goes on from OZ012736.1 coordinate 22,746,490, forward strand.
GCCTTGCTTTGTGGGTTTTTGCTTGGCTTGGTGGGCTTGGTCTTGCTTTGAGGAGCATGGAGGAGCATAGTATAAGACTTGAAGATTGAATAAGGAGCTTGAGAGCTTGAAGACTTGTTTGTTTTGTTGTTGTTTTAGGGTTAGGAATTAAGTAGAGCTTAGACCTAGCTAATTTCTTTCTTAAACATGGATGGTATCTTTCACCTCCATTCTTCCCCATGATTCAAGGTCCTTCCATGGCATTCACCTCCCTCCTTTGGAGGGATAAGTGATGGTGCCTAGGAAGTAGAACCTTTGAGGGAACCATTCTTTTGATGTTAAACCCTTATAGGTCACCTTTGGTGGTCAATAAGCAGTTTAACACCCTAGCTTATCCAGTTAAATGATTTCTTCTGGTCTGAGTATCTTGAGAGATGTTGGGCTTGAGAGTGAAGATGAAAACTTCATTGAAGAGGGTGGAAGAGGATGATTCCTTGAGCATTGCCATTACAACTGAGGCTTGAAGAGCAAGGAGAACAAGTTGATACTTGAAGACCCAAGGAAGACTGAATGAAGAGCTGAGACTTAAAGATTGAAGGATGAAGTTGACACTTCTAAATGATTAAAGGTTACTCTGAGAAGCTGAAGCTTGTAGGAAGAGAAGACCAAGTTGAGACTAGTAAAGCAAAGAGAGCTTGAGAGCTTGAAGACTGAGTTGATACTTAGGATTCAATTGAGATTGAGTGTAGAGCTGAAGCTTGAAGAACAAAGGATAAGTTGATACTTACTTTGAAGCTTGGAGATCCTGAAGGAATCAAGTTGATACTTGTGGTTAAGAGTGAAGCCTGAAGGTGGAACTGATTAAGGAGCTGAATCTTGAAGAAGAGAATAAGTGGAAACTTATGTTGAAAGGTTGAAACCTGGAGAAGCAAATTGATATTTGTCAAGAGTGATGGAGGTCTGAAGACTGAGTTGCTGTTAGAGGAGCTGAAGCTTGGAGTTGAGAGAGGAGTTGATCTGCTTTCTTGTCTGTTTTCTTTTCTGTATTGATGTGCCTTGTTTGACTTGCTTGATGCATTAGAATAAGTCAATGACTAGACTAACTTTAATCTAAGAGCATGATTGCACTAGAGGTTGAGTTGCTCCCTCTGCTTGTACTGTTACTGTATGGCTTTGCTTGCGGGTATTCGGTAGAGCGCAGCTCCCTTGCCCATGTGGTTTATTTTGCTTGATAGCATGATTTTATTTCGTCTGTATGATTACAGTTGTTATTATAGTTTGCTTGATAGCATGTTGATATTTCCTCAGTATGATTGCCGTTATTCATTCTGGCTTGAGGTTGAGATGAGCTTGTGGAGGCTAATGCCCCACACATATTTCCTCCCTCACTTGCATTGCATGCATTTTACTGTATTACTGTTCACTGTTTAAGCTGATGCTTTATCTGTTTCTGTGTATCATTGACATGATCCCTTAGGAATCTCATTTCCTTTGATAAGGAAGTGATGATAGAACTTTAGGTTGAAACCTATGCATGATAACTTCTAGGAGTTCCCTGTTTTAAACCTCAACCATAGGACGAATCCTTGGCATGACAACAGTAGGACTTGATAGTCTCCCCGTAGTTGAGCCTGTTCTCTTCTCATCTCAAAACAGTTTAAGATACAGTAATCATGAATGATTTCTTTCATACGTTACGAGCCTTAAGCTATCTGAGAAAGGATTGGTGGGAGAGTTTCTTTTCCACAGTCTGGATGTTTAGTATGGCACCCTTTGGGTGACATGCGACGCATTCACTCTCAGGTCATAGTCTTTAGTGCGATTGAAATTGCAAACACAATAAAAGATACTTCTTTCGTAAAAGACAGAAAACAAACTTCAAACCTTTTTGCCCCGTGGGCCCATAATTCAAAGGAAGCTTTTCTGAAGAAAAGAGTGTCGTTAAACTTCAGCGCCACCGCAAACAGGCTTTGTCCCTAACTGCTGGAACTGTTGTTTAACCCTACTCGATAAAACAGATGAATCTGAATCCCCATAATCCGTAGTATCCCGAACTACGTAAGCTCTGATCTCTCAAGCCTATTGAGAGTACGTCGGCACAATACTGATGTATTGGCGAGCCACCTTCCCCGTAACCCGTCGTAGGTCAAACTACGTTGACTCTGATTTCTTATTCTATGATGAGAATACGTAGGCATAAAGTGCGACGCTTTGCCGAGTCATTTTCTTTTCTGTTTAAGCCAGCCTTGATAGGTAGATATATAAACCAACTCGTCCAGTAAACACAACAAGCGTGGATCCCGTCGAGTACGACGGACGTGAGGGGTGCTAATACCTTCCCCTTGTGTAACCGACTCTCGAACCCAGACAACGGTTGCGATGACCTTGTCTTACCCTTTTTCGTCAGGTTTTTCCGATCGTTTCCTTTCCCGTTCCGAGGGATAAATAACGAAAGGTGGCGACTCTTCTGTTTTGCCGGCACCTTATTTTCGCGGAAGCGACAACTGGCGACTCTGCTAGGGACTTTATAGTTTCCTAGGGATCCAACGTCCCGAATGCGAGTCAGTTTGGGGATCCGACGTCCCCTGCGAGAGTCAATCCTAGCGCTTGTATGATTACTTGTTGGGTTGTGTTTATTTATCGCATTTTATTTCCCGCATTTTATTTTCAGTATGATATGATTATCTGTGCTGTTGTGGGAGGGGCATTCTGATGAGTGAGAAGCCAGACCCAGGCTTGAGTGGACATAGCATTAGTTGTGGAAATTAGCGGGCGCGTGCTTGCTTTGCAGGCACTAGTGTCTCATGAAATCCACGCTCAGATGAGGTTCTCCCGATTGGCTTCTCTTTCAACCCTTTGGGTTGAGACGGTTGCTGGTTTGGAGGATTGTCGACTCTGGGGACCGATCATTTGTGATTCAGCCGAGTGAGGCCGCTTCATGAGCTGGTGATGCCACATCTTCTGGGTATCGTATCACCCCTCTTGAATGTCTGTGACGCTGATGAACGCATAGGATGCCGAACTTGAGTCAGTTTAGGTCCATACCCGTGAGCAGGGTTGGGTTTATTGCAGGAAGCTTTGACCTTCAGACCACCTGGTTTTCTTGATAGTGGATCAGTTTTGTTGGGATCTGAGGTTCTCATCTGCAGATATATGTTCTTGACAGAGCAGGTTTTTGATTGGGATCAGAGGATCTTATCATCAGATGTGTATTTGTTCTTGATAGAGCAAGTTTTGATCAGAGGATCTTATCATCAGATGATTGTTCTTGATAGAGTAGAGTTTTGGTTATCAGTTGTTTGTTCTTGATGGATCAGAGTTTTGGTCCTGTATCAGAGGTCCTTATCATCAAATGTGTGTTCTTGACAGAGCAGTTTTTGGTCCTGTATCAGAGGTCCTTATTATCAGATGGGTGTTCTTGACAGAGCAGAATTGTGGCCCTATGTATATGGCCCTATCAGATGGTTGTTCTTGACAGAGCAGATTTGTGGTCCGATATCGGGGTTTTCTTATTATCAGCTATAGTGGTTGTTCTTGATAGAGCAACATCATGGTTTTGTTGATACAAAATCTCCACAGCACAGTTGCCTTGATCTCCTGCTGCATGATTGCATTTTACATTGCTTTGCATACTCATTTGCATTTCATTAACGTGTGTTTGTGTTGCAGGTACCGTTTTCCCCGATCCAGGATTTCTTGCCTCCTATTGTATTGTTATGGGTTCTCTGAGGAAGACCGTGGCTTACAAGTTCCCTGCCCCTGATGTGGTTCGACTGACCAGGTTGATTGCTTTAGCAGATGATTCTGTGAGGGATGAGTTCAGAAAATCTTACGGCAAATTGCTCAGTTTGGTTCGTAAACCTTCTGTGTTCGAGTTGAATGGGTTGCACGCTCTGCTGCAGTTCTATGATCCTCCGTTGAGATGTTTCACTTTCCAGGATTTTGTTCTCGCACCTACGCTAGAGGAATATGCTGATTTTCTAGGTGTTCCTATCAAGAGGCAGATGCCTTTTGTTCATATGGATGCTGAGCCTGATCTGGCTGGTTTAGCTCCTTCGCTTCACCTGGATGCCTCCGAGTTGGTATTGTCTAGTTGGAACAAGGTCCCTGGTTTATCCTTGCAGTTTTTAGGGGGAAAGGCTCAGCAGTGCGCCAAAGACGGATGTTGGGTCGCGTTCAACGCCATCCTCGCTCTGTGCATATATGGCATCATTCTGTTCCCTAATATGCCCGACTTTGTAGACTTCGATGCATTTCACATCTTTGCTTCAGGGAATCCAGTCCCTACCTTGATAAGAGATGTCTACCATTCCGTCCACTATAAAAACGAGAACAGGAGGGGCAAGAATGTCTCGTGCTGTGTGCCCCTACTTTATAAATGGCTTGATAGTCATTTACCCAAGAGGGGTCCCTTTGTGTCGTCTGCAGCCACAACTGAGTGGTCCGAGCATCTGATGAGTTTATCTGCGGAGGATATTGATTGGTTTGACAGAGATAGGCGGGGTACCGAGATTATCTTCAGCTGCAGCGGGTTTCCAAATGTGCCGTTGATAGGAAGGAAAGGCTGTATAAACTACAATCCGTCCTTGCTGGTCCGACAGTTCGCGTATGCTTTGAGAGCTCTGCCGAAGGATGAAGAGGTACAGGAATCTCTGTACCTCACTGGTCTTCTAGAGTGGGATCTGTTGTCCAAGCTCCAGCGCACATGGAATGGTATCACTAAGAGGGGAAAACCATTGCTGGGGAGAAGAAACAATCAAGCCTACCCTCCATATGTGACTTGGATCAGAGCCAGAGCCGATGCTATAGGGATGCCGTTTCTTCATGCCAAGCGGGAAAGCCCTCTAATGATTGAAGAGCCTACTACTGTGCCCATTCAGCAGCATAATCAGGTGCTGGCTGAGCGAGATGAATTGAAGCGGGCAAACGAGGAACTGGAGAAAGAATTGGCTCAGCTCCGAAGCGAGAGGGACGAAGCCGTTCATTCTTTCAAAAGGCAAACAGAGCTGGTGATCCGGCTGGGGACGGACCTGACTAAGCAGATAGCCGAGCGTGAACGCATGGGTCAAGACTTCAAAGCTGTCAACGACGTACTGGCCACGAAGAAGCAGCACTTGGACGAAGCGTATCGGAGGATATCCAAGTTCAACCAGCACTGGAAGGCTTCCCTAGCCACCAGGAAAGAGAGGGAGGGTAAGCTGATGCTACAGATCTCCAAGCTGGAGGCCCATGTGAAGGATAGTGAGAAGAGGTTTGATGAAGAAACCGCTCGCAGATACGCCGCTGAAGGCCAGCTCAACAGAGCTCTCGCTAACCTGAAGGAGCGCAAACTGCCGTTTGAGTCCAAGAAGCGGAAGCTAGAAGATTGTTTCGACGAAGGAGCATGGGAAGGTTCGGTCGAAGGTCTTCAGTATACCATTGTGCAAAGGGAATTACTCGTCGAGGGGTTGCTCACTCTGCCTGATCATCCAGAAATGAAGGAGTTGTTAGAAGAGTATCGCGCCCGTGGCCGTACTTGACTATTTGTATTCCTTTTGTTTTGATCATTGTTGTATGCTGACCATCACCAGGTTTGTTGGCTGAGGTCACGCTGTTGATTCATCTTGTACTCGCTGATGTTGTGTACTGCCTTGATGGGCTTTCTTTATATATGAGATTGTTATTTCCATGATTGGACTTGGACTTCTTCTTATTATCAGCACTGGAACTCAGGCACTAGGATCGGTGGAGATCTCCCTAACGCACAGACACACGTTTGCATTTGCATGAAGCATTTGCATAACGAGCATTTGGTTGTTTTTCCTAACCCTTTTGTGCTTGACAGGTTGTTTCAGGTTGTTTCAGGTGGTTCCAGGATTGATCAGAGACCTATTCACCGCTATCCGACTAGAGCTAATCAGACCAGGATCATGGAGCAAGTGCAAACCGATGTTCAGGAACTCCGCGAAAGAATGGATCGCTTCATGGAGCTCATGCAGGCGGTCGCCAATGGCCAGGATCAGCTCAGAACTTTGGTTCAGCCTCTGATTTCGAGGGTTGATAGCAATGGCATACTTCATGGTGGGACTGTGCCTACTCCTCCACCAGTTGAAACTCCGCAGAATGGTGTTCCCGTGACCAGGGGAAACAGCAGTGCCAACGGCAATGTGATGGCCAACATCGGACTCAATACGACGGGCGTCGGTAATGGAAGTCTGGGAGCTAATGTCAATGTCGGGCTGGGCAACGGCAATGCAGGTGTCGGGAATCTGTTTGGGCCTCAGCCATGGCTAGAGGATCGTCAGGACGATGTGTTCTCTCAGAGAGGTGCTGAAGGGGAGCTGAATGCTGAAGCACGGCTTAGATTCAAGGCACTTGAAGATAAGATGAGAGATATCGAGAATCAGAATACTTTGGGCGTTGATATGTCCAAGTTGGGACTAATTGCTGATTTCAAGGTGCCTCCTAAGTTCAAGGTGCCTGACTTTGAAAAGTACAAGGGCACCACTTGCCCTCGTGTCCACCTGAGATCGTATTACAGGAAAATGTCCGCTCATTCTGAGGACGAGAAGTTGCTGATGCACTTCTTTCAAGACAGTCTTTTCGGGCCATCCCTCGAATGGTACATGAGTCTGGAGCCCACTAGTGTGCGGACGTGGAAGGATCTTGCTGAAGCATTTGTGCACCACTACCAATACAATAGCGACTTGGCCCCTAACCGAGTCCAGCTACAAAATCTGTCGCAGAGGAACAATGAAGGGTTTAAGGAATACGCCCAGCGGTGGCGTGAGTTGGCAGCTAGGGTTCAGCTGCCGATGGTTGAACGTGAGCTCGTGCAGATGTTTGTAGCCACCCTCCCAGGGGTTTACTATGAGAAGTTGGTCAGCGGTATGTCTGGGACGTTCTCAGATCTCATTATCACGGGTGAGCACGTCGAAAATGGGATCAAGATCGGGAAGATTCAAGGTGAGTCATCCTCAGCTGGAGGAGGCGGAAAGAAACCTTATAGTGGCAAAAGACGAGAAGGAGAAGCGAGCGATGTGACCAACGCTCGAAGGATGGGTAAAGGTCCTCACCAGAAGGTGGCCAGTATAACTATCCCGACAGTCCAACAGCCACAGCATCCACAGCAGCAGCAACAACCGAATCAACAAGGATACAGAAAGTACCAAAATTGGGCACCTTTGGCGAACCGTCACCTCGAGACACCGCCCATGTCGTACGCGCAACTCTTGTAGACTTTGCTTCAACTACAATTGATCCAGAAGAGGACGCTAGCTCCCTTGACAGGGGCACCTCCGCCAGGTTATGACGCGAATGCGACTTGTGAATTTCACTCAGGGGAACCAGGCCACACAATAGAGAACTGCAAAGCCTTCAAGCATAAGGTGCAGGACATGGTGGATGCCAAGATCATCAACTTCTCTGATAATGTGCCAAATGTCATGAAGAATCCTATGCCGAATCATAGGGGAGGCGGAGTGAACGCCATTATCAAAGACGAGAGTGCAGATTTGTTGACTAACGTCAGAGATCTGAAGACGCCGCTTAGCTTCGTTAAAGCTAAGTTGATGAAAAGAGGGTTCTTTCCAGGTTGCGGAGAGCTATGTATGGACTGTGCCACACGTTCTGATGGATGTGAGCAGTTGGTAGAAGGAATTCAAAGTCTGATGGCTGAAGGGATTCTGTAGTTTAGCCGAAGGGCCGAAAGTGGATCAGGAGAGGTAGTGCTGAAGCAAGATGATGAGGTCTCCACCATCACCATCCCTCGCCAGACAATAACTATTTCTGCGCCCATACCGCCCACAATTACCATCACCAGAGCTAGGCCGATACCCTTCGAAAGCACTAACGCCGTCCCATGGCATTATGGGGCTGAAGTCTACTGCAACGGACAGAAGTTAGAGCTAGAACCGTTTGGGTCGACTGTGGAGAACCTTGTGGGAATCAGTGGTATTACTCGCAGCGGAAGAGTGTTTGCACCACCAGAGGCCGTGGCGGATAAAGGGGTCAGAGCTGATGCGGCTGACAAAGGTAAAAGTAAAGTCGTTGAAGAGATCCCGCGTGGGGTAGAAACAGACTTACTTGTTAAAGATGCCGAGGAGTTTATGCGGCTGATTAAAAAGAGTGACTACAAGATTGTGGATCATCTCCATCAGACGCCCTCGAAGATTTCCATTCTGAACTTGTTGCTGTGTTCTGAAGTACACCGCAACGCGCTGCTGAAGGTGTTGAACGCCGCATACGTACTGCAGGAAATATCGGTGAATCAGCTAGAAGAGGTCATAGCCCACGTAAATGCTGGAAATGGGTTAGGGTTCACAGACCTGGAGCTGACGCCAAAAGGGAGGAATCACAATAGCGCTCTGCACATCTCGATAGAGTGCAGGGGCACGATTATATCGCACGTATTGGTGGACACGGGTTTGTCACTTAATGTTCTTCCGAAGAAGGCATTAATGAAGTTGGATACTCGCGGAGTGATCTGCACACCCAGTGATCTGGTTGTGAAGGCGTTCGATGGGACTAAATGCCACGTTTTCGGGGAGGTGACCCTGCCAATCCAAGTTGGTCCGGAAACGTTCGACGCGGTCTTTTATATTATGGACATCATGCCTGCTTACAGCTGTCTCTTGGGCCGGCCGTGGATCCATGCTGCTGGTGCCGTAACCTTCACGTTGCACCAGAAACTCAAGTATGCTGTTGAGGGTAGCATCGGGACTGTTTGTGGCGAGGAAGACATAATGGTGAGCCATTTGTCGTCCTTTAAGTATGTGGAGATGGATGGAGAAATCCATGAGACTCTATGCCAAGCGTTCGAAGCTGTCAAAGTGAAGGACGTAGCTCCTGTAGTCACGGAAAAGCCAGAGATGGCTCTCTCCTCGTTCAAGGAAGCTCGAGCCGTTGTCCAAGCCGGATCTACCCCAGGTTGGGGGCGAATTTTGGAGATACCTAACAAGCAAGATAAGTTTGGGTTGGGATATTCTCCTGGAGCTGAAGCTTCTTCTTCTAGCAGTGCGTCTCGAGGTAAGGGGCCGATCCAGTTTACCAGTGGCGGAGTGATTTTCGAAAGCATCAACGCGGTGTCTGAAGACAGCGGAGATAGCGACTGTGACCTCGACTCTTGGATCCAGCCAAGCAAGCCAGGCGAGGGCCTTACCAACTGGTCCGTCAAGGACATCATCCAGATGACAAGCGAAGAGTAATGATTTACTTTTTCCAATCATTGTACAACCCTATGTCTTACCCGGGGCATAGTGGTTTTATTGTCAGGGCCTTGTTGGATTATGTACATGCATTTTGTTAATAAATCAAAGGTGTTTTCTTCGTATTCAAATATTGTGATCTCTGTTATTCCTGTTTTATATTTGTTTTGAAAAACAATAAAATAGCAATGGGGTTTGTGCTAACCTGCATATCCTTGTTTTAAGCTTAACCCTTGTTATTGCAGGATCCACATAACAGATGACATCGACTCTGGACCTTCTACGGCTTACTTCGACTTCGATTGCCCGATCTATGAAGCCGAAGAAGAGATTGATGAAGATGAAGACCTTCCTGAAGAGTTGGCCCGCTTGTTGAAACAAGAGGAGAAAGTTATTCTGCCTCACGAAGAGGAGATCGAGATCGTGAATCTGGGTTCTGAAGAACTCGTCAGAAACGTCAGGATAGGGGCTGCATTGCAGAGTGATGTCAAGCAGAGATTGGTCGAGATGCTGAGAGAGTATAGTGACGTCTTTGCTTGGTCATACGAAGATATGCCCGGACTTGATACTGACATCGTGGTCCACCACTTGCCGTTGCGAGAAGATTGTCCTCCCGTTAAGCAGAAGCTTAGGAGGACGCGACCAGATATGGCCGTTAAGATCAAAGAAGAAGTGCAAAAGCAGCTTGATGCTGGCTTCTTAGCGGTCACTACTTACCCTCCGTGGGTCGCCAACATAGTGCCTGTACCGAAGAAGGACGGTAAGGTACGAATGTGCGTCGATTATCGGGATTTGAATAGGGCGAGCCCTAAGGATGATTTCCCGCTGCCTCATATTGACGTGTTGGTCGACAACACAACCCAGTTCTCCGTGTTTTCATTCATGGATGGCTTCTCCGGTTACAATCAGATCAAGATGGCGCCGGAGGACATGGAGAAAACGACGTTTATCACTCCTTGGGGAACATTTTGTTACAAGGTAATGCCTTTCGGTCTGAAGAGCGCAGGGGCCACTTACCAACGAGCTATGGTAACTTTATTTCATGATATGATTCATCATGAGATTGAAGTCTATGTTGATGACATGATTGCGAAGTCCCAAACGGAGGAGGGACATCTGGTCAATTTGCTGAAGCTTTTTGAGAGGCTTAGGAAGTTCAGGTTGAGGCTGAATCCTAACAAGTGTACTTTCGGAGTACGGTCCGGAAAGTTACTGGGGTTTATCGTGAGTGAAAGAGGCATCGAGGTTGATCCTGCAAAGATAAAAGCGATACAAGAAATGCCAGTGCCAAAAACAGAAAAAGAAGTTCGTGGTTTCCTGGGCCGAATAAACTACATTGCAAGGTTTATCTCTCAGCTCACGGCCACGTGTGAACCGATGTTCAAGCTTTTAAATAAAGATCAGGCGATTACCTGGAATGAGGATTGCCAGAAGGCATTCGACAAGATAAAGCAGTATCTTCAGGAACCTCCAATCTTGAATACCCCCAGTGGCTGGACGGCCACTAATCATGTACTTGACAGTTCTTGAGAATAGTATGGGGTGTGTTCTCGGTCAGCACGACGAGACGGGAAGAAAGGAGCATGCCATTTACTACTTGAGTAAAAAGTTCACTGACTGTGAATCTCGCTACTCGATGCTGGAGAAGACGTGTTGTGCACTAGCCTGGGCTGCCAAACGTTTATGACAGTACATGCTCAATCACACCACCATGCTAATTTCGAAGATGGATCCGATCAAGTACGTCTTCGAGAAGCAGGCTCTTTTGGGCAGAATTGCCAGATGGCAAATGGTGTTGACGGAATATGATATTCAGTACGTTTCCCAGAAGGCCATCAAGGGAAGCGTATTGTATGATTACCTTGCCGAACAGCCGATCGAGGATTACCAGCCGATGAAGTTTGAATTCCCTGATGAGTATATCATGTTTCTCAAAGCGAAAGATTACGATGAGCTGTTGCCCGACAAGGGGCCAGATAGGAAATCCCAGTGGAAATTGATATTTGACGGGGCGGTTAATTCTTATGGAAGTGGCATCGGGGTGATCATCACGACTCCCCACGGATCCCATATCCCGTTTACTGCGAGATTGACGTTTCCGTTCACCAATAATGAAGCGGAGTACGAAGCATGCATCATGGGTCTAGAAGAGGCAATTGATTTGAGAATCAAAAACCTAGATGTGTATGGTGACTCGGCGCTCGTAATCAACCAGATTAAAGGGGGGTGGGAGACTCGTCAATCGAATTTGCTGCCGTACATGAATTATGCCAGGAGGCTGCTTCCGTTCTTTGATCGAGTGGAACTCCATCATGTACCCAGGGCAGAAAATCAGATGGCTGATGCCTTAGCCACGTTGGCTTCAATGTATAAAGTTAATTTCTAGAATGAAGCTCCACAAATTGTCCTTTCTCGTCTTGATAGACCTGCATTTGTCTTTGCGATCGAGGAAGCCGCTGACGGCAAGCCATGGTTCCATGATATCCAGACTTTCCTTATGACTAAGGAATATCCTGCGGGCGCGTTAACCCAGGATAAGAAGACTCTGAGGAGGCTGTCTGGCAATTTTTATCTCAATCCTGACGGAATTTTGTATAAGAGAAACCACGATCTCGTGCTACTCAGATGTGTAGATGAGAAAGAGGCGAGTATGCTCATGGAAGAAGTCCATGAAGGCACATTTGGTATGCACGCCGGCGGGCATGCTATGACGAGAAAGATCCTGAGAGCAGGATATTACTGGCTGACGATGGAGTCAGATTGCTTTAAATTCGCGAAGAGATGTCATAAATGCCAGATTTATGCTGATAAAGTTCATGTGCCGCCGTGCCCGTTAAATGTCATGTCCTACCCGTGGCCGTTCTCCATGTGGGGCATCGACATGATAGGCAAGATCGAGCCCACTGCATCTAATGGTCATCGCTTCATTCTGGTAGCTATCGACTACTTCACCAAGTGGGTGGAGGCAGCCTCATATGCTAATGTGACCAAGCAGGTGGTGGCTAAATTCATAAAGAGGGACATCATCTGTCATTACGGAATTCCCGAGCGGATCATTACTGATAATGGTTCCAATCTGAATAACAAGATGATGAAGGAGCTGTGCCAGAGTTTCAAGATTGAACACCACAAATCATCTCCTTACCGGCCGAAGATGAATGGTGCCGTTGAAGCGGCCAATAAGAACATAAAGAAGATTGTTCAGAAGATGGTTGTGACCTACAAAGATTGGCACGAGATGCTGCCATTTGCACTGCACGGTTATCGTACGACGGTACGTACATCGACCGGGGCAACTCCTTTCTCCTTGGTGTACGGTATGGAAGCTGTCCTACCGTTAGAAGTGGAGATCCCTTATTTGCGAGTTTTGGTTGATGTGAAACTCGACGAGGCAAAATGGATTACGAACCGACTGAACCAACTCAGCCTGATGGACGAGAAGAGGTTAGCATCGATTGTGCACGGTCGTTTATACCAAAGCCGAATGAAGAAAGCTTATGACAAGAAGGTGCATCCCAGAAGCTTTCAGACGGGTGATCTCGTCCTGAAGAAGATTCTTCCTCCACACTCCGATCACCGGGGCAAGTGGACTCCCAATTACGAAGGTTCGTACATCGTCAGCAAGGTCTTCTCGGGAGGAGCTTTGTTGTTATCCACGATGGATGGTGAAGATTTTGCATCCCCGGTGAACGCGGACGCAGTTAAAAAATACTTTGCTTGAAAGCGACCCGCTGGACAGTAAAAAGAGAGTCCAGGCAAAAATGGGGCATCCCGGCGAACCATAAAAAAGGGAAAAAGGTTCGAGCAAAAATTAGGGATATAAATTGAAAAAATGTACACCCGCAAAGTCGAAAACCCGGATGGGCGACTTTGGCAAAAAAGGGTATCCCGGTGAACTGAAAACCCGCAAAGGGCGGTTCACGCAAAAGTTAGGGATTTGAAAAAGCAAATGACTGCGTTCCGCGTGTGGACTTTCATTGTTTGGTGGTTTGGAAGACCTGGGGGCCGTTTATCTGAATCAATCTCTTCTAAAGCTGAAGCGTCGGAGAAGTATCGAAGTCGAGTGGGTCATAGAGGGATCAACTCATGGTGTTCGTCTACGCCTCGTTGCCGACATTTGTATATACTGATGTATATTTATGTTTTATTTTTGCGCGGCTTCCTCATCCCAGGAGCTTGCATCCGTTGTAAAACATTTTTACCCATTCAGGGGTTCGTTATCAATAAAATGTATACTATTCAGCAATTCTGTCTGCCTGTTTAGCATTTATCTGTTTTGTTTGCGAAAAAGAACGCCGATGTTTTTGATAAAATGCGCATACATAAACTTACTGGCCTAGGCCACTGATTGTTAAAACAATGAATTACTTAAACATTGTCACAAGATGATAACCTTGATAGGTCCCTTTGAGAAGGGTATCTTGTCTGTTTGTTTGTGTTGTTACAGGAGTAGCATATTCCAGACAATGCGTCGTGTGCATCCCCAAGCAGGATGATTCCTCCCTCTCCAGCAAAGTTCAGCAGCCTCTCCCCGCAGAGTCTGAACACGAAGTCGTGAGCATTGATATGTCTCCCCAGGCAGAGAAGATCCTCTCCCCAATCAGATGCATCCTGAAGGAATGTCATCTCCTCAGCTGAATCATTCACCGAAGTGTGCAGCAGTTGATAGCTCAAGACTGAAGTCTCCAGCAGAATCGAGATTCCCCACAGAGTCGTACTCTCCCCAGCAAGCAGAATGATTTCTTCTTCCTCAGCCGAGTTTGCAGACCACCAAGAGAGCCGAGTCCTTGGAAGCCGCTCAGGCCATGATTGGTTCTCCCCAGTGGAGTGTTGAATAGCTGATGCTATGTTTCCCCGCCAGAGTCGTTATATCCGGGGAAGTAGCCGTGAAGGCCGTGTAGTTTATTCCCGCGATTGACATCGCTTCCCCTCAGTAGGTCCAGGTTCTCGTAGAGCTTCGTCCCCCTGCAGCAGTCAACTGAAGTTCACTTCCCCGCAACGCCCGATTGAGATTGGTGTGACCTTGTTCTCCTCATCAGGATGATTCCTTCCCCTACTAGAGTGGTTCCTTCTCCTTGACAGGAGGATTCTCCCTTCAGCATTTATTTTGCTGACGGGGTCGCATCGTTTTGCATGACTGCATAGCATTTATCATAAATGCATAGCATTTCCACCGTGCAGAGCATTGCGCCATTGCTGAAGCATATACATAATAAGCATGATCTAGGTTGTTACCGTTCTTGTTTTGCAGGCGTTCCGCCGCAGAATTGGTTGCTCAAGATGATTCTTGAATTCTCCCCAACGAGTCACTTGCTCAAGATGATTCTTGAATTCCCCAGCAAGGTCGTTTGCTTAAGATGATTCTTAAAATCCCCAGTGCAGTCGCCAGAGTTGGTTGCTCAGGATGATTCTTGAAGTCCCCGGCAGAGTGTTTGCTCAGGATGATTCCTGAAACCTCCAGCATAGTTAACGGTTCAAGATGATTCTTGAAGTCCCCGGCGGAGTTAGTTGTCCAAGATGATTCTTGAAGTCCTCAGCAGAGTTGAGTCATCCAGAATGATTCCTGGATCCCCGAAGCAGAGTTACTTGATAGTTCTCCAGAATCCCCAGCGGAGATGCGTCATCCCCAGCAGGTTTCTGAACAGCGAAGTTGAAACTTCCCTCGAAGACTTGATGATTGAAGTCCGACCGTGTTAACGAAGCAGTTCCCTCAGCTGATATGGAGTGCCTGATGGCAGAAGTTTGGATATCCCCAACTGGTTCATGATTGACCGAGAATTCTATTCCCGACTTACTGATGAAGTCCGGCTGATGCCCAAAAATTTCTTTGAATGCCTGATGGCATGATTGACTTGATTGTTGACCTGATGAGTCCCGAGGAATACCGATGTCTGACGGCATGATCGATCATGTACTACCGGCTACCGTGTGACCAATTCTCCAGCTAGTTGCCGTGCAGCTAATATTTCAGTTTTTGAAGATTTGTTCCCATCAGAGTACCGTGTACCTGTGCAGTTGGCAAATTTCCGGGTTTGTTGGTATTCAACCGTCTTTTACCTTGATTGTTTGAGAGCCGTTCGCTTCTTAACCAGTCAGGTTCAAGCCGTTTGAATAGGGGCAGCTGTTGCACCCCAAAATTTGACCAACATTTCCTTACCTAGCATTATCACTTGCATTTCATTGACATGTATGTAAGAGATCAAGAGGTATGAGTACCAATCAAGACTTTGAAGATAGCCAAGAAGGTTATTCAAGTGTTCAAGGGTTGATATCTTTGTCAGAGAAGTTAAGAGATCCTCAGAGAGATTGGTTGAAACCAAGGTTGTGTGCCTCCTGACTTGAGAGTTGTGGGAAGCTCCTCAGATGATTCTGAAGCTGTGAGTGTGGACTTGAAGCTTTGAGGGAGCTTATAAGATGTCTTGAAAGCCATCATGAAGCCTAGAGAGGTCATTGTGCAATGTTAAGAAGCCTCAGCCATGAGTGGTATAATTAGGGTTTGACTGGGTCAACCCTAGGTCAACTGATGATTTGGAGAGGGTTGAGACCTAATCCAAGAGCCATGTGATCATGGATTTATGAATTGAGATGCTATAAGGATGATTCCAAGGTCAACTCATCATGATTGAGGAGTTTGAGAAGTTTCAAGCTAGGGTTTCTAAGGCTTGACAGTGTAAAATCCCCTAGTTTGACCCCTATCTTCAAGGCAGTTTAGCTCAAGATGAGATTTCCATCTCATCTTACCCCCAATATGAATGTTGTAGATATTGTTCTTAGCTTTAATTTGAGTACTAGAAGTCCTTGATAGGATTTTTAGAGCTCAAGTTATGACTTTGGCAAGTTACAGGTTATCTGAGGTATGTGAATCTGGGGCCTTGAAAGTCACCCAACTTGCATCCAACTTTTGCCCAATAAGGATAATTCCTATGAACTTTTGGTAAACATGAATGTTGTTCCTTATCTTCTTAGCTTTCTAGAGAGTACTAGAAGTCCTTGATAGGATTTGTAGAACTCAAGTTATGGCTTTGACAAGTCAAGGGCATTTTGGTCATTTGGAGATTATAGGTCATTTCAAGCATAAGGCCATAACTCCTATTTCCAAGCTTCAAATGGAAAAATATTCAACATCAAACTTGCTTAAAATGATGTTTTAAGGCTAGTAAGGAGGTCATGAGATGTTGAAAAGGCTTGTAGCTCAAAATGGTAAAAATGACCTAAAATGGAGGCATAAGTTAAATAAGTCAAAGTTGGAAATTGAAACTTTCAAGCTACACATCCAAACCATGGCATGTAATAGGTCATTTTGACTCTAGAAAACATTTTAGAAACAATGGTTCAGCCACATTTTTGATTTTAGGTTTAGATCATGGACTTGCTTTGGAAAATGATTACTTGCATATTAAGGTACAAATGCAAAACACAAGGAAAGGCAATGTACAAGCTAGCTAAGTATCCTAACACATCATGTATCTCATCTAAGGAGATTTTCAAGTCAGAACAAGTTGCTGCAAGAGGTATAACATTAGATGGCATGTAAGATGAGATGAAATCAAAAACTCATGGCATGAGAATCCCAAATTCTCATTGGATGATTCCAGAAAGTTCTGGATGGGTCTGAACCATCCTATATATGGATTAGAACTTGCTCAGATGCAAGGTTGGTGAGAGATTAGAGAGGAGAGTGAGATATCCATTTCAATTTCTTCCATTGCAAGTTGAAATCAAATTCTACTTTCCACACCATTTCCATTGCTTCTTTCAATCCCAACACCTTCCATTGATCATACTAAATGTGTGCATACCAAATTGAGGGCAAGATCATGAAGAATTGAAGAGTTGGCTTTTGGATTTTGGGAGCTGCAAGTCACCATCGAGTTTGGAGATTCAAGATTTTTGGATCAAATCTTTTGCAAACAGAAGCTTTAACATCAATCAAGGAGTGTTTCTGAAGAGTTTGAGAGGTTGAACTGAAGATTTGACCTACCTGATATTCAAGATTTGACAGGTTTGCAAATTTTCTTCTACACCTTAATTTAAGCATAATTAGTTAGATTTGTTAGGTTAGAATGGTTAGAGACAAGTAGGAGATGGATTCTGGGAAGTTTGAGATCATTTGGTGAAGTTTGAGTTAGTGACACCATTTTTGTTTTGATCAAGAACACGATGTATAGTAAGATATAGCACGAGTTTAATAGCAAGATTTAACCAGTGTGAGGTGGTGATCATTCTGAGCCAATCAATTTCAAGAATATTCAAAGTTGAAGTTTGAGCATAATTTTGATCTTGGATCGGGTTTAGAGATTGAGGGCATTTCAATTGATTCTAAGGCCATGGTTGGTATCAGGGTTGAATTTAGAATAGATTAGGGTTTTGAACCATGGATTTTGGTTGAGAATTGAGGTGATACGAGTTAGGAGAAGCTTGAGCTATGGAGCTCTGTTTCCATGGCTTCTCCATTCAAACCCTGGCTGAAGGAAGAAGATGATGTGCTGGCCGTTGGATGAGGCAAGGACCGGTTGACCAAAGCCAGATCGTGTGGCCAGGATTTAATTTTGTGTTTGAAGAGGGATTCTGAGAAGCAACCAAAATGTAGCGTATCATTTAATTTCTCGTTTGGGCTTAAGTTGATACTTGCTATACACACCCCAATTCTTGGCCCATCTGGATATTGAACTAGTTTTCGTTACTTTTTGCACAGAGTTCTTTTCTTTTTCTTTATAATTTTGAATTGATTTTCTGATTAAATCTAGGGCCTGGCGCGCATTGCTTTATACACCCCCATTTCCAGCCCAGTCATGAATTGAACTGCATATAGTTGCTATCTGCACCAATGTTTTACCATTTTATTTTCTTTTTCTCCATTTTATTTTAATCTTTGAAAAATCATATTAAATAGAAAAATGATGATTTTTGCATGGGGATTTTTTCCCCTATTTCATGTTAATGTCTAGAAAATTATAAAATCAAAATATTTGCATTTCATGCATTTTTAATATTTTTTGTGTATTTTCTCTTTTAATAGCATTTTAATTCCTTTTATGTTGATGCATAGATTTGTAGAATTTTGTTTAGCTAGCTCCCTTTTAATTTTTAAGCCATTCTTTTTAGGATAGTTAGATTAGGACCTTAGCTCCCTTCTGGATTTATTCCATAATTTTGTGATTAATTTTTTATTAGTTTTGATTAGATGACTTTAGGTTGTGTAGAATTAGGTCAATCCTTAACATAGGTCCACAATAACACTAGAATTTTGGGTTTCTAGGTCAAGATAGATATTGGGACATATACGGTATTAAGGGTAGTCATGTAGGATCCCCTAGAAATTATATTAGATTTTAATATAATAGTATACTATTTTTAATTGATTTTTGTAGTTGATGGTGGTTTGTGTTGCCCTTGTGGGCTTGTATTTTGTTTGCCTTGCTTTGTGGGTTTTTGCTTGGCTTGGTGGGCTTGGTCTTGCTTTGAGGAGCATGGAGGAGCATAGTAGAAGAATTGAAGATTGAATAAGGAGCTTGATAGCTTGAAGACTTGTTTGTTTTGTTGTTGTTTTAGGGTTAGGAATTAAGTAGAGCTTAGACCTAGCTAATTTCTTTCTTAAACATGGATGGTATCTTTCACCTCCATTATTCCCCATGATTCAAGGTCCTTCCATGGCATTCACCTCCCTCCTTTGGAGGGATAAGTGATGGTGCCTAGGAAGTAGAACATTTGAGGGAACCATTCTTTTGATGTTAAACCCTTATAGGTCACCTTTGGTGGTCAATAAGCAGTTTAACACCCTAGCTTATCCAGTTAAGTGATTTCTTCTAGTTTGAGTATCTTGAGAGATGTTGGGCTTGAGAGTGAAGATAAAGACTTCATTGAAGAGGGTGGAAGAGGATGATTCCTTGAGCATTGCCATTACAGCTGAGGCTTGAAGAGCAAGGAGAACAAGTTGATACTTGAAGACCCAAGGAAGACTGAATGAAGAGCTGAGGCTTAAAGATTGAAGGATGAAGTTGACACTTCTAAATGATTAAAGGTTACTCTGAGAAGCTGAAGCTTGTAGGAAGAGAAGACCAAGTTGAGACTGGTAAAGCAAAGAGAGCGTGAGAGCTTGAAGACTGAGTTGATACTTAGGATTCAATTGAGATTGAGTGTAGAGCTGAAGCTTGAAGAACAAAGGATAAGTTGATACTTACTTTGAAGCTTGGAGATCCTGAAGGAATCAAGTTGATACTTGTGGTTAAGAGTGAAGCCTGAAGGTGGAACTGATTAAGGAGCTGAAGCTTGAAGAAGAGAATAAGTTGGAACTTATGTTGAAAGGTTGAAACTTGGAGAAGCAAATTGATATTTGTCAAGAGTGATGGAGGTCTGAAGACTGAGTTGTTGTTAGAGGAGCTGAAGCTTGGAGTTGAGAGAGGAGTTGATCTGCTTTCTTGTCTGTTTTCTTTTCTGTATTGATGTGCCTTGTTTGACTTGCTTGATGCATTAGAATAAGTCCATGACTAGAATAACTTTAATCTAAGAGCATGATTGCACTAGAGGTTGAGTTGCTCCCTCTGCTTGTACTGTTACTGTATGGCTTTTCTTGCGGGTATTCGGTAGAGCCCAGCTCCCTTGCCCATGTGGTTTATTTTGCTTGATAGCATGATTTTATTTCGTCTGTATGATTACAGTTGTTATTATAGTTTGCTTGATAATATGTTGTTATTTCCTCAGTATGATTGCCGTTATTCATTCTGGCTTGAGGTTGAGATGAGCTTGTGGAGGCTGATGCCCCACACATATTTCCTCCCTCACTTGCATTGCATGCATTTTACTGTATTACTGTTCACTGTTTAAGCTGATGCTTTATCTGTTTCTGTGTATCATTGACATGATCCCTTAGGAATCTCATTTCCTTTGATAAGGAAGTGATGATAGAACTTTAGGTTGAAACCTATGCATGATAACTTCTAGGAGTTCCCTGTTTTAAACCTCAACCATAGGATGAATCCTTGGCATGACAACAGTAGGACTTGATAGTCTCTCCGTAGTTGAGCCTGTTCTCTTCTCATCTCAAAACAGTTTAAGATACAGTAATCATGAATGATTTCTTTCGTACGTTACGAGCCTTAAGCTATCTGAGAAAGGATTGGTGGGAGAGTTTCTTTTCCATAGTCTGGATGTTTAGTATGGCACCCTTTGGGTGACATGCGACGCATTCACTCTCAGGTCATAGTCTTTAGTGCGATTGAAATTGCAAACACAATAAAAGATACTTCTTTCGTAAAAGACAGAAAACAAACTTCAAACCTTTTTGCCCCGTGGGCCCATAATTCAAAGGAAGCTTTTCTGAAGAAAAGAGTGTCGTTAAACTTCAGCGCCACCGCAAACAGGCTTTGTCCCTAACTGCTGGAACTGTTGTTTAACCCTACTCGATAAAATAGATGAATCTGAATCCCCATAATCCGTATTATCCCGAACTATGTAAGCTCTGATCTCTCAAGCCTATTGAGAGTACGTAGGCACAATACTGATGTATTGGCGAGCCACCTTCCCCGTAACCCGTCGTAGGTCGAACTACGTTGACTCTGATTTCTCATTCTCTGATGATAATACGTAGGAATAAAGTGCGACGCTTTGCCGAGTCATTTTCTTTTCTGTTTAAGCCAGCCTTGATAGGTAGATAGATAAACCAACTCGTCCAGTAAACACAACAAGCGTGGATCCCGTCGAGTACGACGGACGTGAGGGGTGCTAATACCTTCCCCTTGCGTAACCGACTCCCAAACCCAGACAACGGTTGCGATGACCTTGTCTTACCCTTTTTCGTCAGGTTTTTCCGATCGTTTCCTTTCCCGTTCTGAGGGATAAATAACGAAATATGGCGACTCTTCTATTTTGCCGGCACCTTATTTTCGCGGAAGCGACAATTTAGAAGACTAGCCCACTTTGCTACTGCACACGTTTAAAATTAAATTCAATCCTCAAATTACCTCGAGTATTTTTTTCTCAAAACTATTATTTTCGATTAAACAATGTATATATCAAGCTCTTGAGGTCTAGAACTTCTTGGGTTCTCAAAAGATTGCTCTTAAGGTGCACACCTTGGGTTGTGATCCTTTTGATCTTACATTTCTAGAATACCTAGCGCGCCTAAAACCTAATACGTTTCTAGACCAAATACGCTAATATTTTCAAACTATTTTCTTAATTAAATCACGAAAGAATTGAATTCTTGGAGTCGTGCATTCCTTGAATTCGAGAATGATTACAACCGAGGTGTACACCTTGAATAATATGTCATTCAAACTTTCGTTCCTAAAACACTTCCCCTAATTATTTGGACAAGTATTCACTGTCCAACAAATACAATTTCATAATTAATGGAATGAAAAGGGTGTCGTTAGGATCTAGCATTCCAACGATATCCCGACTAATTCGTTACGAGACTGACGTCTTGCTTATCGAATAGTCGTCATTCCTCCCAATTTTTCAACCCATCTAGCCTCGTTCCCCACCTCCGTGTGATCGAGTATAAACCCTAGTATGTCTCTAAACCATACGTCAAATCCAAACTATTTTCTTAATTAAATTACGAAAGAATTGAGTTCTTGGAGTCTCGCACTCCTTGAAGTCTTGAGTAAACACTCTTGGGGCATACGCTTTAGGTTGTGGATTACTCGACCTTTCGTCTATAAAATATATGCCCTAACTATTTGGACAAATATCGTCATTGTCCATTCAAATACAATTTCATAATTAATTGAATGAAAAAGGTGTTGTTGGGATCTAGCATTCCAACGATGTCCCGACTAATTGGTTACGAGGCCGACGTCTCGCTTATCGAATAGTCGTCATTCCTCCTAAATTTTCAACCCGTCTAATCTCGTTCCTCGCCTTTGTGCGATCGAGTCTAAACCCTAGTATGTTTCTAAACCATATGCCAAAATTCAAACTATTTTCTTAATAAAATTACGAAAGAATCCAGTTCTTGGAGTCGTGCATTCCTTGAATTCGAGAATGATTACAACCGAGGTGTACACCTTGAATAATGTGTCATTCGAACTTTCGTTCTTAAAACACTTCCTATAATTATTTGGACAAGTACTTTCTCTGTCCTACAAACATATTTTATAATTAATGGAATGAAAAAGGTGTTGTTGGGATCTAGCATTCCAATAATATCTCGATTAATTGATTGCGAGGTCGACGTCTCGTTTATCGAATAATCGTCATTCTCCACCAAATTACCTAACCAAACTCCTCTTTCTTGCCCCCGTGCAATCGAAACCTTAAACCTAACAAAAACATCCAATACGATAAACCTAATTCCTCGCCCTCGTGCGATTTCCAACCCAAACACTCTTATAAAGAACATTGTTTAGTCCCTTCTTTCGCGCATATAAACTCATGCTTCAGCCTCCCCTAGCGAGCAGACAAGCAAACGTTTAGCAGTTAGAATGCGACTTAAACTCTCGTTCAACTCATACCCACCTTTTACCAAGAACATTGTTTAGTCCTTTCTTCCGCGCATAACAAACTCGTGCTTCAGCCTCCCCTAGCGAGCAGACAAGACAACGTTTAGCAGTTAGAATGCGACCTAAACTCTCGTTCATTCCAAACACAACCCTTTTACCGTAGTTCGCCGAACTACGGTTGCTTTGATTTCTTATTTATCAATGAGAATATGTAGGCACAAGATTGCGATGATCTTGGCGAGCACAATCCCCTCTTTTACCCGTAGTCCCCCGAACTACGAATGCTCTGATTTTCCACTTCTTATAAGTGAAGATACGTAGGCACAAGGGTCCTAATCCTTGGCGAGCAACCTAATATAAAACCACCCACTTCCCCCTATAGGAGAAATCTTTAGAAGAAAACAACTTAGCTAACTTTACTCTCGAATCGAATTCAGAGGTTCCCGTTGAGTACAACGGACGTAGAGGGTGCTAATACCTTCCCTCTGCGTAACCGACTCCCGAACCTAGAATGTGGCTGCGATGACCATGTTCTTATCCCTTTTAAGGTTTTATCGATATTTTCCTATTCCATCCTTGGAATGAATAAAGTTCGGTGGCGACTCTGTTTCGAACAGTATTTTCCGCGTCCATCGCGAGGATCATATTTTTCGAGGTACGACAGATGGCGACTCTGATGGGGACACACATTGCCCTATGCAAGAGAGAGTCAAGCCTCACTTGACTCGATTTGAGAGTACTAACTGTTGCACCCCAAAATTTGACCAACCGGGTCTCGCATTTGGCTCGATGTTTCGACGCATAATCGCATTCGCATCTGCATATTGCATACACTGCATTGTTCATTTGTTTTGATTTTATCAGGGATCACAGCTCACGTCTCGTGTTTCAAGTGTTTTTAATCAGTAGAATCGATTTTTGGGTTATTTCGGTGCCCGTTTATTTTTACCGATTATTTTTGTGTCGTTCGGTGCTTATTTTGTCCCTCTGGGAATTATTATGATTTTTCTGGATTTTATAGGATTTTTTAGGGTTTAATTAGCTTTTAAATCAATTTCTAGGATTTAATAGAATTTTCTAATAGATTTTAATATTTTTAAATCAATTTTTAGAATTTTATAGAATATTAAATAGATTTTAAATCATTTTTAGGGTAATAGGATTTTTAAGATTTTAAATCATTTGTAGGATTTTTTTAATAGACTTTAATATTTTTTAGACAATATAGTAATATAGTTTTTAGATTTTAATAGAATTTAAATAGCATTTTCCATTTGTAGAATATTAATAGCTTTTATCTTTTTAGAATATTAGTATAAAATTTGATAGATTAAATATATGTTTTAATTCATTTTTTAGATATAGAGACTAATAATCCTTTTTCTTTAATAGAGTTTAATTAGAAACAATAAAGTCTTTTTTCAGAATTTAATATAGATTTTAGAATATTTTTTAGAGATTTATTAGAGTTTTGTTAATTGAGTTTAATTAGGTTAATCTTTTTTTTAATCCATTGTATTCAGATTTTGTAAGTTTTTGTCCCATTTTTGTGTGGGCCTTATTTCCACTCGCAGGCCCAATTGATGGAAAAGAGTCCAGAAAATCCTGCAAAGTTCCTGCACTCTCCAGCTGCGTCCAGAAGGATCTGGAATGATCCAGAGAATTTCAGCTTTAAATACCAAGTGCAACACGTGTCCACGAAGGAGAGGCCCCACATTGCAACGTCCACGCACGCCACATCACCCCACTAACCCTCTCTCTCAGCCACCTTTCAGGCCACGTGGGCTGCATGCATCACTCCCCTCCACCGTCCACCCACGTGTCGTCTCCACAGAACCCCACCGGAAGAAAGCCCCTACCACCGTGCATGTACTCCGGCCACCACAAACTCGCCGGAACTCCCTCCAAACCCAGATTCCGGTCACCAACCTCTTCCTCCCTATGATCTTCATCTTCTTCCGTCGTCCTCCACCATCAAACCCAGAAAAAACTCCAGAAACCACCATGAACCTTCATCGCCTCCACCATCAAATCCAGAATCCGGCCACCACAAACTCCCGATCTTCATCGTCATCAACCGTCATTCTCAGAAGCAAGCTCCAACGAACCTCATCCAACGAACTTCATCGTCAACCTTCGATCTTCATCAATCAAACACCAGAAATCCAGAAAAACGCCAGATCTGCATCAATCTCTCCCAAAAACTCATCAGAACGAAGAACTTCAACAAATTTCCAGAAGCCATCGACAATCATCAAGTTTTCCATACATGTTTTTCTCAGATCCGTGCGAATTCTCCACCAAGAACAAGATTCCAGAAACTTCATCATCTTCGTATCCGTTTTCAAGAGGAACTTCATCATCTGCAAGAGATCATCAATGCCTTCAGTAAGATTTGTTATGGTTCGTTGGTGAGTATGATTATGTTGGTGAGGTTTGTGAGGAAGAGATTGAGAGAAAGAGTGAGGACGAAGGATGGAGAACGAGGGAGACGGAGGGGATTAAGGTGGTAGCGGCGGCGGAGAGAAAGGAGAAGAAACTAGGGTTTCATCCTGAAACAGGGAAGGGAGAAAGGGGAAGATCTGGGTTGTGGGCCTCAGGGCCCAGTTACACGTTTTTGGCGCTTCCCTCCGTTTTTGGACAGGTTCTGGGCTCAAGCCCAATAAAGCTCCTTTCTGCAGCACACGCCCCAGATTACTCAACATACCCCCCAGCTGCGTTTTTGGAGACTTGGGCTGGGCCCAGTCTAGTTGTTTTTTTTTTATTTCTTTTCTGCACACCCTTGTATCAGTGTACCCCCAGCCCATTGTCTTGTATTTTGTTTTTTTTCTTTTAAAATAATAGAAAAAAAATGAAAAAAAAGAAATGAGAAGAAAACATTATGAAAAAAAAAAGAAGTATATTTGAAAAAAAATAGAAAAAAAGCAGTATATTTGAGAAAAAATATAGAAAAAGATTTGAAAAATGTAATAGAAAAAAAAAAAGAAGAAATAAGAAAAGAAAAAAGAAGAAATAAGAAAAGGAAAAAGAGAAAAATATTGTGAAAAATAAAAGAAAATATTTTTTGAAAAAAGAAAAAACATGAGAAAAGAAAAGGAGAAAAAAGAGAAAAAATATTAAAAAGTAGTTTAATATTTTTTAAAAGCATTTTCTTTTAGGGTATTTTCATAGAGAGTATTTTTCGACTTTTAGGGATAGAATTAGAGGCCCATTTGTTAGGGGGCTATTTTCAGTCGACTTTTCAAGATAGAATAGGATAGCGTCCTAGGAGATTTATTTTTCAGTATGCACTCATTGTAATCATTTTTCAGAGATTAATAAAACGAGATTTGAGCTGTGGTCCGATAGTAGCCGAACTACAGCTGCTCTGATTCTTCGTACCAGACGAAGATATGTAGGCATAGGATGCGATATCCTAGCGAGCACACTAACGACTGACCTGTTGTTCTCTCGCGGCTGTGCGATCGAGACTTTCCCGCTGACGACTAATTGAGTACCCTTTTTCTCTCTTGCCCAAGTGCATTTGAGACTCAGCCATAGTTGTGACCATAGGTTCCCGACCCTGTGAAGCCAGTTGTTTTTCTCACTGCTGTGTGAGAATGTTTGTTTAGCCGTAGTTAGTCTGAACTACGCAAGGCTCTGATCTTCCATTCAATGGAAGTACGTAGGCACAAGATGCGAGGTCTTGGCGAGCCAATTTTCCCCGTAGTCCCGAACTACGTTGACTCTGACTTTCTCTCCTGAGAATACGTAGGCATAGAGTGCGATGCTCTATCGAGTCAATTCCCTTCCCTTTAGATTTAGCAGCCGTAGATAGATTGTTTTGCATCCAGTAGACAACCCAAGCAAGCGTGGATCCCGTCGAGTACGACGGACGTGAGGGGTGCTAATACCTTCCCCTTGCGTAACCGACTCCCGAACCCAGGCTATGGTTGCGATGACCATACCTTTTCCCCGTTTTTTGCGAGGTTTACTTCGAGCGTTTCCTTTCCCGCTCTGAGGGATAAATAACGCACGGTGGCGACTCTTCTGTCAGCCGGCGCCGATTTTCGCAGTAGCGACAGCTGGCGACTCTGCTGGGGATCCAATGTCCCCTGGCTGCTAAGGACTGCGATAGTTCTTATGCATGTGGGATCCAACGTCCCCTAAGAGAGAGTCAATCCTAGCGCTTGTTTGGGGCTTATTTATTATCTGTTGCTGTTGGGGTGTTACGGGTGTTCTATGATATTGAGTGAGAAGCCGGACCTGGGCTTGGAGTGCACCCTAGAATTAGAGTAGAAATTAGTGGGCGCCCGCTTGCTTTGCCTTGCTTTGGTGTCCCATGAAATCTACACTCAGACGAGGTTCTGCTGGTTGGCCTCCTGTCCCTTCCTTTGGTTGGCGTGGGTTGCTGGTTAGTTGGATTGTCGACTCTGGGAACCGATCATTTGGAAGTTAGCTGAGTGAGGCCTCTTCAGGATTCGATGATGCCACTCCTTCTGGGAATCGTATCGTCAGTTCTGAATGTCTGTGACGCTGACGACCGCATAGGATGCCGTACCTTGTCAGATATAGGTCCATACCTGTGAGTGGGGGGGTTTTTTTTGTGCAGGAAACTTGACTTCCAACCTACCCGTTATTCTGGTCCTCTTTTCAGAGAGCGTCTCCGTCAGCAGCGCAGCAGTATTCAGATTTTGTGTGGGGGCTGTGGTCCCATTGTTTGCTGCATTTTGCATATCATATGCATATCAGTGTTGCATTGCATATCATCCTCCAGCTAGCCAGAGTTCTGATCCAGCCTTTGTTTCCTGAAGGTGATTACCCGGAGTTTGGATTGAGCAGCTGTTGATTGTCAGAAGACCTACCTAGGGGTTGAGTAGATTTGAGCAGAATCAAGTGTCAAAGTCAGCTGAAGATTATTGGTAGCCATGTCTGAAGGCAATTTCCAGTCTCCTAACACCCTGACAGGGTTCACTATGGCGTCCAACCCTCTGTATGACTCTACGGAAGACTTCCCGCAAGTGAACAATGTTGCTGCAGATCAAGTTGTACAGCCTTCTGTTGAGAACCGAGATCGACATGAGCAGTTTGTTGCCCAGAATGAGCGTCCTCCTCCTGTCAACAATCAAGGTGTTGCTTTCCCTGTGATGAATTACCGAAGAGATATTCCAGCAGCTGGGATGGTAGATCCAAGAGCCCTTGACGATGGTAGAAGAGTCCGAGTGTTGGAAGAGCAAATGAGAGCTTTGAAAGCCAAAGATGCTGTCAACCTAGATGCTGTAGGCATGTGTTTGGTTCCTGACCTGGTGTTGCCTTACAAATTCAAAGTGCCGAAATTTGAGAAGTACACAGGAGATAGCTGTCCGAAGCTGCATTTGATGATGTTCTGTCGAAGAATGACTGCGTTTGCGCGAGATGATAAGTTGATGATCCATTGCTTTCAAGATAGTCTGACTGGGGCATCTTTGAGGTGGTATATGCAGTTAGAGAGGAATCAGATTCAGTCATGGATGGATTTAGCCAGAGCTTTTCTGAAGCAGTACGATTACAACCTAGACATTGCTCCTTATCGCATGCATTTGCAAGAGTTGTCTCAAGAGATCAATGAACCGATCAGGAGGTATGCTCAGAGATGGAGAGAATTTGCTGCTAGAGTGCGTCCCCCGCTGTTAGACCAAGAGCTGGCAAGCATGTTTGTGGATTCCTTACAATATCCGTACTTCAAAAGATTGCTCGGAGTTCCGGCAAGTTTCTCTGACGTGGTAGCATTAGGAGAACGCCTTGAGTACTCCATAAGAATGGGGAAAATTCAGATTACTTCATATGATCAAGCTGGTGAAACTGAATACCCTTGTGACTATCAGAGTGAAGAAGAAGTGGTGATCAACTCAGTCATGCCAAAGATTGAATATCCTCAAAGCGAATCAGTGAATTTTGTTGGTTCATCATCTTATCAGAGATCAGTACCTCCCGTGGCTTGTTATACTGAACAGACAGCCGTGCCTGGGGCACCATATCAGGAATCTTATGTCGCTTCCATTGCAAATCAGCGAACTCGTGGCCGAGGTTATCAGAATCAGCGTCAGAATCAGAACCGACCTCGCAACAATTTGGAACGAAGGAAAGCTCCTTTTCACCCAGTGCCGATGCCGTATAGCCAGTTGCTACCATCTTTGATCCAGAAGTCTTTGGTGGAGCCGAAAGCTCTTAAGCCAGTTCCAGAACCGTACCCTCCTGGGTACAATCCCCACGTGCAGTGTGGTTATCATGGTGGCTCTCCGGGGCATTCGACAGAAGATTGTAAAGCATTTCAGGCGAAGGTACAGCAGTTGATTGATCAGGATCGCATTTCCTTTCGAGAAGGATTTCTGTTTGTTCACCCTAACCGCTCAGCTGTCTAAGCTCGTAGATTCAGAGGGTCTATTCCCCAGCATAAGCCAGTGGTTCAGACAGGCAGGCGCCTCAGCAGTGGCAGTTCTCAAGCTTTTACCATTTGCATCTGTAGTTTCTTTTTCTGTTAGTTGCTACCTGCGTTTAACATTGTATGTTTTGAATGGTGATAATAATAAAGTGACTATGCATTTTTCTGAATTAATCATGTCGCTGTCGCTCATTTATTGCATTGCACTGACCCTTGCATTTATTTCACTCCACTTTTTCGCTGTGACTAGCAAAGTTAGGAGGGAGGATGACGAAACTGAAACTCATAACCGATGATTGTATGCTTTCAGATAAGACCGTACCGATGACGTACAAGGCATTGTTTCAAATTCCCCAAACACTGGAGATATAAGGAGTTAGTCCCTTGTTAACCACTTCGAGCCAGGAAGTAGAAGTTTTTCGGACTTTTAAACCTTCACATCTTAACCCGGGGCAGGGTAGTTGTCAGTTAGCTTGACCGAGCATTCAAGTCTTGCAGAGGAGTGTTGTCTTTCGAGGACCAATCAGTTTATACCTTCAAAAGGCCAAATCTCACCAATCAGGAGTGAGACAGTTACAATCCTTTCGGAGCAATCAAGACAACCAGTGTCACACGACTTTGTTCCAAAAGAAAGAAAGAAAGAAAGCCCGCTAAGTAAAAAGAAGGAAAAGATGAGGAAGCTAATACTTAGGCAAAAATTAGGGCATCCCGCTGGACTTCAAAAGAAATCGGAAAAATCGAAAAGAACTCAAAATGAGTCAGTCCAGGCAAAAATTAGGGAACCAAAAGAATGAAAAAGAGGGATTAAAAAGGAAATTTTCCCCAGCAAATCACAAAGTCGTGTACACAGACACCAAAAGCGAAGAAGGAGTAACTATCACTCTGGAAGAAAAGCATTGTGAATTCCTTAACTGTAGGTTCTTACCATTCAACATACTTCTCGAAGAGGCGAGTGCTTGTGCCAGGTTAACTGAACCTTAGGATCGGAGATCATCACGTAGAAGGGGAGGGTACAAATCAAATTTGAGCCAAATATCCTTGTTTCACGAACCGTGAACCCGACCACGATACAACCCTCAAAAGACCTAATTGAGGTAGGGTTAGTTTGAAGCGCATTACGATAAGGTTGAGTAACCTGACTCCTTCTTGACTTGCTAGTCACATCTTGTTGTATTTTCACTGACCACGTAAGCACTACGTTTGAACTTTGATTCATTCGTCACTCTCAATCATATGCATATAAATGAGTGACAGCTCAAATTTTTTCAAAATCTGCATGAGCACTGCATTAAGATTACCATTCATAGACAGACGATTCTAATTGCAGGTTAGTAGTTGGCATGAAAGAAATTCCAGCGGGAGTAATCAAATAGGACTGAGTAATCCAGCAGTCTGAACCAGAATGGTGTATGTTGTGAAGCCTTGTGAGTCAGGGCATTATCTTCCAGTAAGTTCAGTATCAGTTAGTCTGAGGACAAGTCCCGAAGCTTCAGTTGAGCAGGGGCAGTTTGTTTGAAAAGCAGTTGATCAGAAGGAGTCTTCTCAAGACCTAATCAGGGGCAATTATGCAGAGCGTTGAGATTTGAAAGCAGATACTTCCAATGGATAATCAGATCGGGTTGAGTCGCTAGAACGCTCATTCAGGGGCAAGTCATCGCAGAGAATGTTGAAATCAACTGGGTTGTTAGGTGTTTAATTGGAAATTGAATTCTTTTGTCGTGCAGATACCGGGGCAAAATTCTCGAAGTTTTCTCGTAGCAAGTTATTCAGAGCAGGTATTCCCAAGAGTTAGATTGGGGCAAAGTTGAATTGTAATGGGGCAAGTTGTGCAGATAGTCTTGTTATCCCCAGCTGAGTGTACCAGGGGCAAGTCATTCAAACCCGCTTGTTTATCCCCAGCCAGAGTTGAGTATCGGGGAATCATGTCAATACCCTTATTGAAAACCTTTCAAATAAGAAGGCCTTGTTGTCGTTGGATCATTATCCTGCAGTTTAAACCTGTTGCGTGTCAGTAACCAGTCGTTTCCAAAGTCCAGTTCTCGCCTGGCAAATCGGTAACCAGTTCTCGTCTAGCCCACCATCGGTAAGCATCAGTTCCCGTCCTGGTGCAGTTTATTGTAAGCAGCAGTTCCAGTCCTGGTGCAGTTTATTGGTAACCAATTCTCGTTTGGTCACCGTTTCTTCAAAGTGTTGTATCAGTTCTCGCCTGGTACATGTCATCGCGTAATCAGTTCTCGTGTGTTTAATCCAAGTGTTATACCAGTTCTCGCCTGGTGTACGTTAGCTTTCAGCCAGTTCTCGCCTGGTTGTCTATACCTCAGTCTGTTATCCAGTCAGCCTCGTCTGATGTTCAAAAAACACAAAAATCAATTTTCCTAACCTATTTTCCTATCAGTTCTCGCCTGATAGTCTACCTTTGAATGCTAGTTCTCGCCTAGTATTTTCCATTCCATTGTGTACATAATCCATGTTTATTCTAAATCAGAAAAGCAAAGCAAAAAACCTAAAAGGTATCTGACACAGTATTTCCCAATGACTCGCATGTTGTCATGTTCCCCGATACGAAGCTCAACGGATGCCAGTGTTCCGAGTAATGTCTGAATTCCTTGTGGATGCTGTTAAATCAGAATTGCCACTCTTCAGCAGATGAAAGTGCTTGTTATCCCCGGAAGAGTCGAGATTGTCTTTTACCCCGTATCAGAGTAGGATCAGGAGTATTTTCAGCAGATTAAGATTGATATCCTTGATAGTAGGAGCATTTCCAGCAGTGTGCTGCATTCAATCGACCTCAGTTTGGGTCAATCCCCCGCAGAGTGCAATCAGTTGCCAATGGTTTGAAAAGAGCATTCCCGAGCAGAGTTCTTTTTCTTTCCCCAGTGAAGTCGTCAGGCAGGGTTGCCTTTTCATTTCTCCAGCATGGCAGTTATCCCCAGCGGATTTGATTTCTCGTTTCCAGCATTTATTTTGCTGAGATGGTTCTGTGACTTCAGGTCATCCCCAGTAGAGTTGACGGTATCTTCGGCATTTATTTTGCCAAGTGGTTTTCAGACCTGGTGTTCTCTGGTAGCTCGAGCCTGCATTAGCATTTGCATATCTAGTCATAGCATTTATACAAACATATAGCATATCCATGCCGTCTAAGCCTTGCATTTTCAAACAAAACGCATAACATTTACACGTCATATAGGACATTACATCATTTCAAGCATACGCATGTCGAAACATAGACCAAGATGGTTACCTATTGGGTTTCAAATTTGTTCACCTGCAGAGTTGTGTGGTTCAGCTTCTTGTCTTCCCCAGCGGAGTGATTCTTCACATTTGTTTGTTACGTCAGCATCAGGAAAAAACAACAACAACAACAACAACAACAACAAAGATTGACATATATCAGACTTCTGAAGCTGCCCCCTTTGTCAAAACAGGTGCAAGGCAGTTCCATTCAGAATCCCCAGGAGAATTGTCCTCAAGTTCGCAATGAACTGTGAGTTGACCAGATTTGATCCCACGAGAGAGAAATGGGAGTCAAAGTGTTTGCTTTATGAAGCATTATTTCAATACTTGTGGCGTCACACAGGTGTTGAAAAGGAGAAGAAATTTATCAGAAAATTGACCAGATGTTGCCGTTACAACCAAACTTCAGTCATTGGAATCTATTCCTCAAGCAGCTTTGCAGTATATTCTTGCGGTTGGCAAATTTCAGGGTTCCATTTTGTATTCAACCGTCATCTACCTTGAATGTTTGAAGGCTGAGCGCTCTTCACCCATTCAGGTCGAAGTCGCTTGAATAGGGGCAGCTGTTGCACCCCAAAATTTGACCAACCGGGTCTCGCATTTGGCTCGATGTTTCGACGCATAATCGCATTCGCATCTGCATATTGCATACACTGCATTGTTCATTTGTTTTGATTTTATCAGGGATCACAGCTCACGTCTCGTGTTTCAAGTGTTTTTAATCAGTAGAATCGATTTTTGGGTTATTTCGGTGCCCGTTTATTTTTACCGATTATTTTTGTGTCGTTCGGTGCTTATTTTGTCCCTCTGGGAATTATTATGATTTTTCTGGATTTTATAGGATTTTTTAGGGTTTAATTAGCTTTTAAATCAATTTCTAGGATTTAATAGAATTTTCTAATAGATTTTAATATTTTTAAATCAATTTTTAGAATTTTATAGAATATTAAATAGATTTTAAATCATTTTTAGGGTAATAGGATTTTTAAGATTTTAAATCATTTGTAGGATTTTTTTAATAGACTTTAATATTTTTTAGACAATATAGTAATATAGTTTTTAGATTTTAATAGAATTTAAATAGCATTTTCCATTTGTAGAATATTAATAGCTTTTATCTTTTTAGAATATTAGTATAAAATTTGATAGATTAAATATATGTTTTAATTCATTTTTTAGATATAGAGACTAATAATCCTTTTTCTTTAATAGAGTTTAATTAGAAACAATAAAGTCTTTTTTCAGAATTTAATATAGATTTTAGAATATTTTTTAGAGATTTATTAGAGTTTTGTTAATTGAGTTTAATTAGGTTAATCTTTTTTTTAATCCATTGTATTCAGATTTTGTAAGTTTTTGTCCCATTTTTGTGTGGGCCTTATTTCCACTCGCAGGCCCAATTGATGGAAAAGAGTCCAGAAAATCCTGCAAAGTTCCTGCACTCTCCAGCTGCGTCCAGAAGGATCTGGAATGATCCAGAGAATTTCAGCTTTAAATACCAAGTGCAACACGTGTCCACGAAGGAGAGGCCCCACATTGCAACGTCCACGCACGCCACATCACCCCACTAACCCTCTCTCTCAGCCACCTTTCAGGCCACGTGGGCTGCATGCATCACTCCCCTCCACCGTCCACCCACGTGTCGTCTCCACAGAACCCCACCGGAAGAAAGCCCCTACCACCGTGCATGTACTCCGGCCACCACAAACTCGCCGGAACTCCCTCCAAACCCAGATTCCGGTCACCAACCTCTTCCTCCCTATGATCTTCATCTTCTTCCGTCGTCCTCCACCATCAAACCCAGAAAAAACTCCAGAAACCACCATGAACCTTCATCGCCTCCACCATCAAATCCAGAATCCGGCCACCACAAACTCCCGATCTTCATCGTCATCAACCGTCATTCTCAGAAGCAAGCTCCAACGAACCTCATCCAACGAACTTCATCGTCAACCTTCGATCTTCATCAATCAAACACCAGAAATCCAGAAAAACGCCAGATCTGCATCAATCTCTCCCAAAAACTCATCAGAACGAAGAACTTCAACAAATTTCCAGAAGCCATCGACAATCATCAAGTTTTCCATACATGTTTTTCTCAGATCCGTGCGAATTCTCCACCAAGAACAAGATTCCAGAAACTTCATCATCTTCGTATCCGTTTTCAAGAGGAACTTCATCATCTGCAAGAGATCATCAATGCCTTCAGTAAGATTTGTTATGGTTCGTTGGTGAGTATGATTATGTTGGTGAGGTTTGTGAGGAAGAGATTGAGAGAAAGAGTGAGGACGAAGGATGGAGAACGAGGGAGACGGAGGGGATTAAGGTGGTAGCGGCGGCGGAGAGAAAGGAGAAGAAACTAGGGTTTCATCCTGAAACAGGGAAGGGAGAAAGGGGAAGATCTGGGTTGTGGGCCTCAGGGCCCAGTTACACGTTTTTGGCGCTTCCCTCCGTTTTTGGACAGGTTCTGGGCTCAAGCCCAATAAAGCTCCTTTCTGCAGCACACGCCCCAGATTACTCAACATACCCCCCAGCTGCGTTTTTGGAGACTTGGGCTGGGCCCAGTCTAGTTGTTTTTTTTTTATTTCTTTTCTGCACACCCTTGTATCAGTGTACCCCCAGCCCATTGTCTTGTATTTTGTTTTTTTTCTTTTAAAATAATAGAAAAAAAATGAAAAAAAAGAAATGAGAAGAAAACATTATGAAAAAAAAAAGAAGTATATTTGAAAAAAAATAGAAAAAAAGCAGTATATTTGAGAAAAAATATAGAAAAAGATTTGAAAAATGTAATAGAAAAAAAAAAGAAGAAATAAGAAAAGAAAAAAGAAGAAATAAGAAAAGGAAAAAGAGAAAAATATTGTGAAAAATAAAAGAAAATATTTTTTGAAAAAAGAAAAAACATGAGAAAAGAAAAGGAGAAAAAAGAGAAAAAATATTAAAAAGTAGTTTAATATTTTTTAAAAGCATTTTCTTTTAGGGTATTTTCATAGAGAGTATTTTTCGACTTTTAGGGATAGAATTAGAGGCCCATTTGTTAGGGGGCTATTTTCAGTCGACTTTTCAAGATAGAATAGGATAGCGTCCTAGGAGATTTATTTTTCAGTATGCACTCATTGTAATCATTTTTCAGAGATTAATAAAACGAGATTTGAGCTGTGGTCCGATAGTAGCCGAACTACAGCTGCTCTGATTCTTCGTACCAGACGAAGATATGTAGGCATAGGATGCGATATCCTAGCGAGCACACTAACGACTGACCTGTTGTTCTCTCGCGGCTGTGCGATCGAGACTTTCCCGCTGACGACTAATTGAGTACCCTTTTTCTCTCTTGCCCAAGTGCATTTGAGACTCAGCCATAGTTGTGACCATAGGTTCCCGACCCTGTGAAGCCAGTTGTTTTTCTCACTGCTGTGTGAGAATGTTTGTTTAGCCGTAGTTAGTCTGAACTACGCAAGGCTCTGATCTTCCATTCAATGGAAGTACGTAGGCACAAGATGCGAGGTCTTGGCGAGCCAATTTTCCCCGTAGTCCCGAACTACGTTGACTCTGACTTTCTCTCCTGAGAATACGTAGGCATAGAGTGCGATGCTCTATCGAGTCAATTCCCTTCCCTTTAGATTTAGCAGCCGTAGATAGATTGTTTTGCATCCAGTAGACAACCCAAGCAAGCGTGGATCCCGTCGAGTACGACGGACGTGAGGGGTGCTAATACCTTCCCCTTGCGTAACCGACTCCCGAACCCAGGCTATGGTTGCGATGACCATACCTTTTCCCCGTTTTTTGCGAGGTTTACTTCGAGCGTTTCCTTTCCCGCTCTGAGGGATAAATAACGCACGGTGGCGACTCTTCTGTCAGCCGGCGCCGATTTTCGCAGTAGCGACACTAACCTTTTGCTTAACTGTTTTTCTTTATGTTTATTTTCTCCTATTGTTTATTTCTTGTTTTCTCTTTCTATCGTATGCTGTTTATTATATCTGCCTGCATCTGCTTGCTGGATTCGGGGATAGCATTGCAAGTAAAGCTCTACACCCGAGCTTTGGAAAAAGAAGAGAGAAAACATAGTTTAGAATTGGTAGTAATTAGTGTTAGTCCCCAAGGACTCGCTCCTTGTGTGCCTAGCATGAAAGCTCCTCCAGAATAGACCTTTTCGTAGATCATATCGTAACGCAGCTAGCCTGTTGCACGATTTGATTCATGAAGGGTCCATGACTCTGGGAACCACTCTTAGAACCAATTTCTATATTAGTAGTCGTGTAATGTTAGTCTCCGAGGACCCGCTCCTCGTGTGCCTGGCATGAGGACTCCGCTCAGGAGAGACCCTATCGTACTCTCGTTATAATACATCTAGCCTGTTGCGTAATGTTGATGCGATCGGTGTCCGTGATCCTGGGAACCTTATCCATCAACATAGAAGCTATCCCGTGAGTGGGTCTGTGGGTACAGAATCTAGAACTTGCCTTGTATAATCTACCGGTTAGGGCGCTTTGACCTGCTTATGTTATCCTGGATCTCGTTTGTGCCTGCATTGCATTTGCATATCATCGCATTTGCATTTCATTTGCATTGCATATTTTCCCAAAACCAGAAAGCTCATCCATCCTTTGTCCATAATCCGCAGTTGATTTCTCGACACCCGTATCGGACTCGAAGCAACTTTGGGAAGAATCATGAGCTCAGAAGAATAGAACCAGTTTGCGTCAAGAGCAAATGTTGACTTAATGAAGAACCAGTTAGACCAGCTTGTGGAAGCTATGTTAGCCTTGGCAAGGAGAGAGAACAACCCTCAACGACCTATAGTCACTGAGAACGTCATACCTCAGCCTGTGTGGATTCCTATTGAGAACCATGTTATACAAGAGCGTCACATTATTCAAGATGAGCATGCCTCGTCTCAGGATGCTGTTGAGTACCATTGTTTCGCATTCACTACACCGAATTCCCAAGTGGCAAGCTTGGTGGGGAATGTTGAACGACCTCAGGATGTTGAATTTGTTGAAAGATGTCGTGTGTTGGAAGAGAAAATTGAGGCCATGAGGGGGCGTGATACTTCTGAGCTGAATGCCTTGGACCTGTGTTTGGTACCCGGACTTATAATACCTCCAAAGTTCAAAATGCCAAATTTTGAGAAGTACAAAGGAGATAGCTGTCCGAAGCAACATTTGGTAATGTTTTGCAGAAAGATGACCTCATATGCTCACAGTGACAAACTCATGATTCACTGTTTCCAAGATAGTCTGAGTGGGGCATCGCTGAGTTGCTACATGCAGCTAGAAAATAGCCATATCCAGTCGTGGTCGGACTTAGCCAACGCCTTTGTGAAACAATACCAATACAATCTTGATGTGGCTCCCAACCGCATACAGTTGCAAGACCTATCTCAAGAGGAAAACGAGTCTTTCAGAAGGTATGCTAAGAGATGGAGAGAGGTAGTTGCTTGCGTTCAACCACCGCTCTTAGGCAGGGAATTGGTTGACATGTTCATAAAGTCTTTACAAGAACCATACTTGGAAAAGATGATGGCCAATGGGACATCCAACTTCTCTGATTTGGTATCAGTAGGAGAACGCATTGAGAGCCATCTCAAGAGTGGAAATATCCAAGACACCTTGAACATCCCAGCCAGTGAAAGTGAATCAGTTGTTAGCTCCCGAGAGGAAGAAGAGGATGAAATTAATACGATCAGGGACACTCCCCAGCCTCCATCCTCGGTACCTTACCTTCAGTACCCAAGCATCTCAACTATTAAAAGTCAGCAATCCTATGGGTCTACCTGTGGGACTCCGGTGTCTTCACATGGTCAATATCCTCCTATCAATAGAGGTCCCCATTATCAACAGCAGGTTGCACATCAACATGCTCCGCAACGACGACATTACTATAATCAAAGACCAAAGAGACACTTCGATCCATTACCAATGCCATACAATCACGTGCTACCACGTTTGATTAGTAGCGGAATGATAGTGCCAAAGAGCTTAGATCCTGTGATCCCACCATATCCACCAGGCTTTGACACCAATGCACGATGCGGCTACCATGCTGACGCAATGGGGCATTTAACAGACGATTGCAAACAGTTCAAGAATAAGGTTCAAGATCTGATCGAGTCCAAGCTAATCTCGTTCACACCTCAAGGACTTTATATCAACATCAAACCTTCATCTGGTCAAGTGAGTTCATCAGTCCATGACATGAAAGAAGCTATAGAGAGTAGATATGAAGAAGGTTATCATACCGGTCTCGATGAGCAAGAAGGGTAGCTCAACTGTGATTCAAGAGAGAAAAGACCAGTTCCTCAATACTGGCAATTTCCATATTGTTTTTACGCATTTGTAGTTTCTTTTCTGTTATAGTGCTACTTGCTTTTAGACATTGTTTCTTATTAATGGTATTGTTA
This sequence comes from Lathyrus sativus, assembly GCA_963859935.3. Classification (NCBI taxonomy): domain Eukaryota; kingdom Viridiplantae; phylum Streptophyta; class Magnoliopsida; order Fabales; family Fabaceae; genus Lathyrus; species Lathyrus sativus. The sequence goes on from OZ012736.1 coordinate 22,785,130, forward strand.
ATGTGATAATTATGCATGTTTTTGATCAAATCCATTCGTATTCACTCACATTTTCTCACTTATTGCAAAAAATCACAAAATTTTTTTTTTCACTCCACTTCTTTTAGCGCACTGCTGTTTAGCAAAGATTTGAGGGAGGATGACGAAAACGAAATACCCATAATTGCTGATAAGTATGCTTTTGGATAAAATCTCGCCGATGATGTACATGCATTGCTTCAAATTCCCAAACACTGAAGAGATAAGGAGTTAGTCCCTAGTTAACCACTTCGAGCCTAGAGGTAGGAGTTTCCTTTGGATTTCTAAACCCTTACGCTTAACCTGGGGCAGGGTAGTGTTCAGTTAACCCGATTACGCACTCGAATCACGAGACAAAATCCAAGAGATGACGATTGTTTGTCAATGACCAAATGACTTGGCAGTCACAAGCCTTTCAAAATACAAGAAACAATCAAAAGCCTGCTAAGTCGAATACCTCAAGAGGAGACTTAGGCAAAAATCAAGGCAATCCCGATGGACTCGAAGAGCAAAATCGGTCCATGCAAAAGTTAGGGATCAAAAGAAAAACAAAAGAGGTCCTCAAATCCTCAACAAAAACAAAATAAGATTAGTGGCCACTATGTCAGAGTCAAAAAAGGTCACTGACATCCAAAACAAAATAGGTGACTGCCATTTCGAGCATATCTTGAATCATCATTTCACCGTCAAAATCTAAGTGTGCGTGTTAAACTAACTGAACGTAGGACTGGAGTTCATCACGAAGAAAGGGTGGGTGCCAAATCAAATTTGAGCCTTATATCCTTTGTTTCTATAACCGTGAACCAGACCGCGTTACGACCCTTGAAAGACCTAATTGAGGCAGAGTTTATTTTGAAAGCATACTACAACGAGGTTGCGTAAACTGACTCCTACATATTTGTTAATCTTCTGTATTGGTGTCATATTCTTGCTATATCTTTCATACACCAGCTAAATCAACATTGCGTTTGGACTAATGGTCCAATTTGTCACACACTGTCACATCATTCTAATAAATGATCCTTTCAAATTTTGCATAAATGTCGCATTAAAATTACCATTTTTTTGAATGAACACTTTTAACTGCAAATCAACACATGACATTATAGAAATTCCAACAAAAGAGCAATCAAAGAGGAACTCGATCACTCATTGGTGTTGACCTGAATCAAGAATTTCTCATAACCCTACAGACTGGGGCAAGTTCTTCCGAGTTTCAAACAGGGGCATATTGTTGTAAAATCCAGACACTGGGGCAATCATCGTAGACCATGTCATGGTATAAATCTTTAAGAAAAAATCTTCAAATACCTGGCGGACTGAGGCAGACTTGTTAAACATAGACAATTTCCCTCCTTGCTTTCAAGTTGTTTAAGCAGACTGTGCCATATGCTAGTAACTGTTGAGTTCACAACAAGCGTCAAAAGCCTTGAGGCAGAGCAAAAGCACGATCAACATGCATTGGTTAAGTCGCTACGCTCGCACGTTCAACATGCATTGGTTAAGTCGCTACGCTCGCACGTTCAACATGCATTGGTTAAGTCGCTACGCTCGCACGTTCAACACCCGTTGGTTACTTCGCTACGCTCATAATTTGTAAGCTGTCATGGCACATTGGCTAGAAGTTAAGATTCTTCCAAAAACGAGCGTGCAATTTCTGCAAAGGATCAAACTTGAGGCACCAAGAGCATCCACATATGTTCTCTGATCATAGCATTATCAGATACCGAGTGTCGGGAAGTCAAATCCTTTCACCACATAAAAGTCCACCTGGCTGGCATCATAACCCAAAAGTCCAACCCCGCTTGGCATCTATTAAAGTCTAATTTGTATTGGCAATCAATAAAAGTCCAACCCTGCTTGGCACCTCTCCTAAAGTCCAATTCATATTGGCAACTACCAAATAAAGTCCACTTCTGTTGGCATCCCTTAAAACTCAAAAAGTCCATTTGTATTGGCAACCCTTAAAACTCAAAAAGTCCATTTGTATTGGCAACCCTTAAAAGTCCAACCCCGCTTGGCATCTCCTAAAGTCCAATTTGTATTGGCAACTATTAAAAGTCCAACCCCGCTTGGCATCTCTTAAAGTCCAATCCTTTATTGGCAACTACCAAAGTCCACCCTTGTTGGCACCTTCATAAAACCAATCTCCTGCTTGCATTCACATATGCATCATATAATTGACACGTATCATACGCATACATAGCACGATCATTTCCTCTTTCAACCCCCGAGTTGATATGTCTTTATTTTCTCGACCCCCGAGTCGATATTTTCCTTTTCCTCCTTCAACCCCCGCGTTGATATTTTGTTTTTTCCGACCCCCGAGTCAATGTTGTTCTTTATGTTCTCAACCCCCGCGTTGATATTTTGTTTCTCTCGACCCCCGAGTCGATATTTTCCTTTACCGTTCGACCCCCAAGTCGATATTTACCTTTCTTTCAACCCCCACGTTGATAGTTATCTTTCTTTCAACCCACGAGTTGATATGTCTTTATTTTCTCGACCCCCGAGTCGATATTTTCCTTTTCCTCCTTCAACCCCCGCGTTGATATTTTGTTTTTTACGACCCCCGAGTCGATGTTGTTCTTTATGTTCTCAACCTCCGCGTTGATATTTTGTTTCTCTCGACCCCCGAGTCGATATTTTCCTTTACCGTTCGACCCCCGAGTCGATATTTACCTTTCTTTCAACCCCCACGTTGATAGTTATCTTTCTTCAACGCCCGAGTTGATATGTCTTTATTTTCTCGACCCCCGAGTCGATATCTTTGTTATCTTTTTCTCTCGACCCCCGAGTTGATATTTACCTTTATTTTCCTCGACCCCCGAGTCGATATTGCCTTTATTTTTTCTCGACCCCCGAGTCGATATTTGCTATTCTTCTTCAATCCTCAAGCTGACTTGTTGTTCTGATTTATTCTTGACCCCCGAGTCGATAATATATTTGTTTTTCTCAACCCCCGAGTTGATGTACCAATATACCCCGTAAATCTTTTTTGTTTCACATAATACCCAAAATAATCCCTCACGGGAAACCAGAAATAAAGCCTTACCAAAATTCTGTTACCCAGTTGCATTCTCATAAGCATTAGCATATCATTTGCATACGCATCTTATTTCCCTAGCAGTTGCATCATTTGTATGTTTGCGCATCATACAGAGCATGGCATTTCTGTCCCTAGCGACATGGCATAGCAGGATTCAGGATCAGTTTGCAAGCATCTTGTTCGCTCCTCTACTAAAGTCGGCATTATTTCCAAAGTTGATGCGCCGCACATGCTTGTGGAATTTATCCCCAGCAAGTCATTCTTCAACCATACAGTTGATAATGACGGTTCCCAACAGTCGTTGCTCTTATTGCTCCCCAAGCAGAGGTTATCCTTAAAAGAGCTTCTTGAAGGCTTTTCCCCTGCAGAGTTTGGACAACGCTTTTCCTCTGACAGGAATTCTACTCAACTATTCCCCAGCAACTTTATCATCCGAGATACTGTTTCGGTATCGCGAAGAACCTTAATGGATAAGGGACTGCTTCGACCACCCGAAGAAATCTCGTTTGTGTTCAGAGATACAACTTTGGTATCGCGAGGAACCTTATTGGATAAGGGACTGCTTCAACCACCCAGAGAATATCAGGTTATCTCGTTCATCTATTTTGTATCCTATCATCCCTAATCTCTGCACTTTGCTTGTCGGACAAATTTTGGGATCTTTTTGTATCTAATTGACCTCCACCCTAAAAATGAACGCCATGCAGCTGTTCATTCTCTCAGGTTCAAGACAATTAGATAGGGGCATCTGTCATACCCTAAATTTGTCCTACCCGTTTTTTATTTATTTTCACCTTTTTCGATTTCATTTTCTGTTTTACATTGCCTGTTTATTTTTCTTGTTATTTAGACACGTGTCTGCTCGCAATTGGTTAATTTTTTAGAACTTTATCATTTTATCCAATAAAGACATGACACGTGGCCTAAAAGATTTTTTTATATTTTATCTTTAATTTCTTAAACTTTTTCTTGTTACTAATAATATTTTAGTAATTATTTTTTTTGTTTTTTTATAAATTTTAGCTTGTTTTTATATTTTTAATATTTATTTAATTGATTAATTCTTAATATTTATTTAATGGTTATTGTTAATATTTATATATAATAGTTGTTAATATTAATTTAGTTTTAATTATATTTTGTTAATATTTAGTAATAGCTGTTAATAAAATATTGAAAAGAAAAATTAAAAAAAAAAAAAAGAGAAAGAAGCAAAAGAGTCAGATTTTAGAAAAGAAATGGAAGTGGAGGGAGGCCCATTGCTCACGGCCCGATTGGAGATGAAAAGGAGTATAAGAAGGGACTCATTCCCTCTTCATCAGAAGAAAACCCTAATGAAATTACTGTTCACAGAGTCCCGAAACGGCGCCTCCAAAAAAACCCTAAATCCGCCGCGAGCTTCAACCCACCTTCGTTCTTTCCATCTTTGTCTCCCTCAAATGGCCGCCACGAAACCCACTCCGCCGTTCTTCTCACTCAAACACCACCGCCCTCATTTCCTCTTCTCTAATCTCTCCATCACCTCACCTTAAACAATTCCGTCCTCCTCTCCGATAAACCACTGCGGAACCTCTTCAATGTCACCTTTAGTTACTGCGAATAACCCAACAAAGTAAAGTAATAGATGTGGATTATTTCAACTTCCAGTTGTGGAAGTTATGCTCAGAAGCTGTTCGATGAAATGTCGTGATATAGAAGCGTGCCAAGGGAGTCGTTGTTTCTGCAGTGAGCAATGACACGGTTTCAACTTCACACAACGCCCTCCAGGATTTGCGTTGCATCGTTAGCGGGCCAACAACAGGTTTTTTTTTCAACGATGTTGACGAAAGCGGTGTCGGTAATTAGTGAATCGTTTTGACATATTGTGCTAGGTTTTGCTTACTGTTGTTCTGCGTGAGTTCTTTTTGGTTGTGTGGTGATTGAATCTTATAGCGTACTAATACCATACCTCTTGCAGATTCAAGAGCCTTCGGTTTTTTTGTTGTTCATATGATGTTATCTTGCTGTTAGATTTAAATATTAGTCATATAATAGAGCTGTGAACTCATTTAAATATTGTGCATTCTGTATTTTCAAATCATGGTTGAACTGATGGATGAGTGCATGAAACAATGATAGCTACATACGCCTCTGTTTCAATAGGATGCAAGATTAGAAGAGTAACACACCGCTGCAATTCTGTGCGTGAATACGGGTTCGAGGACGCCATATTGTTGTTTTTGTTTGCAGGTTTCCGATGGTGCCGAGTTTACTCGTCATTCACAAACGGTCGTGGTTTATGACACTTAGATGTTCAAGCTACTATAACCATATCAATGTCTATGCGTTTTAGCTCAAACTTCACACGACAGTTTCGCAAAAAGTCGACAACACGAAGCTTTGAGTTTCTATGTTTCGACAACGTCTGGTTCAGCTTTCTCAGCTTGTAGCAGTGTTTGTTTTGATTTTATATTTTGTCATGTTTCAATTTCAGGTCCAAGAAATCACGCACAGATTTTTTGTTAACAAAACTCTGTTCTTTCCCTGTTTGATTCCGCCACGACGCATCTTAACCATGTTCTAGTTTGACATATTTGTTTTGGTCTTTGAAAGAACCACTCTGTTTTTGTTCAAATTATTACAGGTTTGAATGTTGCGGAAGAAACTATAAAGTCGAGCCAGCTCCGACCATTCTGTCGGATGCCCGAATGTTTGCGGCTGGAAGCACAACTAGGATGGAAAATAATGGTTTAAACATCGCAGTGACACAACTCCCGGTATGAGGAAAGTCGTGTATCGGTAACGGCTTGTCTCTCGTGTACGTCGGGTGTGGAATGTTCATTGACTATGTCTATTCTTGTTCAGAGTTAGATTTAATCTTTCTAATAACTAGTTGTTGATGTTCATACGGTGTTAAATCTCATTTCCATGACCTTTGCCTTGTGATAAATTTTTTTTTCAACAGTTTTCGTTCTGCTCTATAAACAGATTGGTGGTGTTATTGTTTTTGGCTGCAGGTGTTAGACTTGGTTTTTATCGCAAATACGCTATGTTCGCGAACTTGATCCAGTTTCTATTGTTTATGCTTTTTTTTTCATTTGTACATTTTAACGATCAGAAGTTTATTTACTGTTGGTACTGCTTTAATAATTTTATCATTTAAAGTTGGTTTATTTTAATAATATAAGTATTAACTGAATTTAGTGGCTAAATATTATATTTTGTTTATTTTGTTAAAATACATATTTGAAATATTGCATATATTTTGCACAATCCACTGTAACCTCTATGTCGATTTTATTTCCCTTTTATACTACTGTTGCTGTTGAATTTTTGAAGACCGTTAGGATATCGTAATCGGTAAAATGATAAACAATGTTGCGGTGCGGCGCAATTTATTCCGATCGCTTTGCTATCATCAACCTCTCCTGTGAAACTATTTCCTATTTGAAACCATCTTCGGATTAAACGAACATACGCGGTGGATAAGTGAGTATGGTAGATAATTCTATGACTATTATGCCACTAAAAGTTCTTATGCTTGGGATGATTTTCGCCGCGCTACAATACGCACTCAGTCGGGTAAGTTCGATTTATCCGCTTCATTATATTCTATTCCCATTCAATAAAATGTACCCCCAATTCCCTCCAAATGTAATAGCTACTTTTAATTATGCTTTAATATTTTAAAACCATTTTCAAAAATAAATTCTCGATTAGTCGAGCCATTTTCTACCCTTGTAAGTCGGGTGCTTTTAAAGCCTCGCCATCAACCTTTTGGGTCACAGACACAACATTTTAGAGCTTACTCCTGGGCTTCCTTACAGTGAGACCTATTTGATCAATTACTTCTAGTTGGTCATTTAGAAGACTAGCCCACTTTGCTAGTGCACACATTTAAAATTAAATTCAATCCTCGAATTACCTCGAGTATTTTTTTCTCAAAACTATTCTTTTCGATTAAACAATGTAGATATCAAGCTCTTGAGGTCTAGCACTTCTTGGGTTCTCAAAATATTGCTCTTAAGGTGCACGCCTTGGGTTGTGATCCTTTTGATCTTACATTTCTAGAATACCTAGAGCGCCTAAAACCTAGTACGTTTCTAGACCAAATATGCTAATATTTTCAAACTATTTTCTTAATTAAATCACGAAAGAATTGAATTTTTGGAGTCGTGCATTCCTTGAATTCGAGAATGATTACAACCGAGGTGTACACCTTGAATAATATGTCATTCAAACTTTCGTTCCTAAAACACTTCCCCTAATTATTTGGACAAGTATTCACCGTCCAACAAATACAATTTCATAATTAATGGAATGAAAAGGGTGTCGTTAGGATCTAGCATTCCAACGATATCCCGACTAATTGGTTACGAGACTGACGTCTTGCTTATCGAATAGTCGTCATTCCTCCCAAATTTTCAACCCATCTAGCCTCGTTCCCCACCTCTGTGTGATCGAGTATAAACCCTAGTATGTCTCTAAACCATATGTCAAATCCAAACTATTTTCTTGATTAAATTACGAAAGAATTGAGTTCTTGGAGTCTCGCACTCCTTGAATTCTTGAGTAAACACTCTTGGGGCGTACGCTTTAGGTTGTGGATTACTCGACCTTTCATCTATAAAATATATGCCCTAACTATTTGGACAAATATCGTCATTGTCCATTCAAATACAATTTCATAATTAATTGAATGAAGAAGGTGTTGTTGGGATCTAGCATTCCAACGATGTCCCGACTAATTGGTTACGAGGCCGACGTCTCGCTTATCGAATAGTCGTCATTCCACCCAAATTTTCAACCCGTCTAATCTCGTTCCTCGCCTTTGTGCGATCGAGTCTAAACCCTAGTATGTTTCTAAACCATATGCCAAAATTCAAACTATTTTCTTAATAAAATTACGAAAGAATCCAGTTCTTGGAGTCGTGCATTCCTTGAATTCGAGAATGATTACAACCGAGGTGTACACCTTGAATAATGTGTCATTCGAACTTTCGTTCTTAAAACACTTCCTATAATTATTTGGACAAGTACTTTCTCTGTCCAACAAACATATTTTATAATTAATGGAATGAAAAAGGTGTTGTTGGGATCTAGCATTCTAATAATATCTCGATTAATTAATTGCGAGGTCGACGTCTCGTTTATCGAATAGTCGTCATTCTCCACCAAATTACCTAACCAAACTCCTCTTTCTCGCCCCCGTGCAATCGAAACCTTAAACCTAACAAAAACATCCAAACGATAAACCTAATTCCTCGCCCTCGTGCGATTTCCAGCCCAAACACTCTTAGAAAGAACATTGTTTAGTCCCTTCTTTCGCGCATATAAACTCATGCTTCAGCCTCCCCTAGTGAGCAGACAAGCCAACGTTTAGCAGTTAGAATGCGACTTAAACTCTTGTTCAACTCATACCCACCTTTTACCAAGAACATTGTTTAGTCCTTTCTTCCGCGCATAACAAACTCGTGCTTCAGCCTCCCCTAGCGAGCAGACAAGCCAACGTTTAGCAGTTAGAATGCGACCTAAACTCTCGTTCATTCCAAACACAACCCTTTTACCGTAGTTCGCCGAACTACGGCTGCTCTGATTTCTCATTTATCAATGAGAATACGTAGGCATAAGATTGCGATGATCTTGGCGAGCACAATCCCCTCTTTTACCCGTAGTCCCCCGAACTACGAATGCTCTGATTTTCCACTTCTTATAAGTCAAGATACGTAGGCACAAGGGCCCCAATCCTTGGCGAGCAACCTAATATAAAACCACCCACTTCCGCCTATAGGAGAAATATTTAGAAGAAAACAACTTAGCTAACTTTACTCTCGAATCGAATCAAGAGGTTCCCGTTGAGTACAACGGACGTAGAGGGTGCTAATACCTTCCCTCTGCGTAACCGACTCCTGAACCTAGAATGTGGCTGCGATGACCATGTTCTTATCCCTTTTAAGGTTTTATCGATATTTTCCTATTCCATCCTTGGAATGAATAAAGTTCGGTGGCGACTCTGTTTCGAACAGTATTTTCCGCGTCCATCGCGAGGATCGTATTTTTCGAGGTACGACACTTAGTAGCAAAAAGAAGTTGAAGAAAGAGCTGCTGAAGAAGCGAGATTTTTTAGAAGATTCTAGAAAAGAAACTGTCAGATTGACAGAAGAAGCTGTAGATGCTGAGAAGGCTAAGCAAGTTATTGTAGTTGGTTCTTCTTCTGAAACTACTCTTGTACGTTGAGAACGTGATATTAGTAATATTCAAGAAGATCAACAAGCTATGAAGAAAGAACAACAAGTTTTCAGAGAAATCTTTGCTAAACAGTAACTTGTCAACAACCCTCTTCTGTGCATGCTTCAACAAATTCTGGAAAAGATGTCAACTTATAAGAATTAGGCACTCAGGTTTCATTTCTTGACTCTATTAGTTTAATTTTTAATTCTGATATAAAAGAGGAATAAATAGAATATATTTTAAATCTTGTTTTTAATAAAAACTCACCTTTTTTATGATGTCAAAAACGGGGAGAAAAAGAATATGATTTTGATATAATCTGAAGAAATAGAATATAATTTGATATAACCTAAAGAGAATGCAAAACATCAACTCTAATATAAACTGCTTTTATTACTAACTGTATGTTTGATGTTTTACCGAGGAACTCTGAACAAGTTCACTAGGCATTCTAAAGACAGGTCAAATGAATGAACTCTGAGTTCAAATGAACTGGTTGTTCATATAATCGAAGTTATACACTTCGTGAACATATGTTCAGAATCAGATGGACCCAATATTATTCAAGAGAAAGTTAAAGTCATCTTGATTTTGGTATCATAATGTTCAGAAGATGTAAATTGTCTGTGAATATGATAATCAGAGCATAAGAATCAGAAATCTTCGTAAAAGCAAAAATTGGTCTCAGACTCAGAATCAAGAACTAGTATCAGATTCAGGGGGAGTTATGAAGATCTAAATATCTGGCCTATTGTAGCCAGGGGGAGTTCACCCATAAAGGTTCACAAGTCAGAATATTTGAGTTTCACCCAGTGTGAAATTTAGGGGGAGCTTCTCATCTAAATAAAAAGAATATCTAGTTCTGCTTCTGATAAACAGATGTGCAAATGCTCTAGAAGACTCTGAAGATATACGACTCTAATATGATGTTTAGAGAAAACAAGTTCTAAAGATCTGAAGATGGAAGTTCTGCTGAACTAGTCCAGATGCTAAAGACTTATGCTCGCTTATATCGTAGTGAAGTATTCCTTATCTTCTATATGTTTTTTGTTTATTTCTACTTTGTGAGTCTTGGGATCAAAGAAAGTATCTGAACAAGCATAAAAAGAATTTTTAAGGTTAACACATTCAGAGGGAGCTGTTGCTTGAAACTCTGAATATGTTAATGCTTGGTAATTACCCTGTATAAAATGTTCTATCAAAATACATGTTTTTGTCATCATCAAAAAGGGGGAGATTGTAAGAGCAAGAATTGTCTCTACATGTTATCTCTATGTTTTGATGATAACAATTAAGTATTTGTGAAAGAACCATTTTATGTTCTAATATTTGTTGTGTGCAGATCGTTAAAGATATCAAATCAACAAACAATATCAAGAAGTGCATTAAATTCAATATGGAATTACTGTGTGTGACGTGACATAAAGCGCTTATTAAAGAAGCAAGTTTTCCTCTGTATCTGATCACAATCAGGAAGATCCAAAGATGATGTATATTGCAATTGCAATGCTCTTGTGGATTCTGCTCTGAGAAGTGTATCTAATTTGGAAGCTATCAACGCATCTGAGATATAGTCCTCTGAAGAACCAAGCTCTGAAGACTCTGATGACTTGAAGCTCTGAAGGTTGAATGCTCTAAAGACCAAGTGCAGAAAGACTCTGAAGACTTAAGGGTTCAGAAGATCAAGTCTCTGAAGATATAATCCTCTGAAGATCTACATGCTGAAGACTCTGATGACTTGAAGCTCTGAAGGTTGAAGACTCTGAAGACCAAGTGCAGAAAGACTCTAGAGACTAGATTCTGAAGTTGAAGATTATGTAGCATCACCCAGATAAAGACGTGTTAATTAGATAAGTTGTTGCTATCAACTCTGATAAACAAGGTGCTGAAGTCAGACTCTGATGTTATTACGCTATTATACCAAAGTAGTTTCTGAACTACTCATCAGATACATCACCAGAAGAAACAAAGCCAGAAGCTGATCTATCCAAGCTGATAAATGAAGATCACATCATTGGTGGATAAAAGTTGTCTCCCACAATAATATATTAACGTTGCAAGAAAAGGAAAAGAAAGTGATGTCTGTACTATACAACACGTGAGTATTCTATCCATTGGGAAATGACCGTTGGAATATTTGAATGGACATCTCTACCCTCACAACGTCTCTTTTGAATGCACTATAAAAGAAGAACATTTGATTCATTCAAATGTTAGCTCATTACTAAGCAAGCCAACTTGTTACAAAGCGATGATGCTGACGAGTGAAGTTAGCAACATAGTTGATTAACAAGAAAAACTTTTATGCTAAGAAGCCGCAGTGCTCACACAAGAAAGCTTTTAAGCAATATGGAAACTATTGTTCTAATAATCTCATAGAGATTTATCTTTAGATTAGTTTCTGTATTAGGAAGCAAGGAGTTGTTGCTCAATACTTGCCATGTACTTAATTAGGAGTAATCTGCTTGATAAGAAGCACTCATGTAATCTCCGGCAACACAAATTCAATTTTGATTTAGTGGTTCCTCAAGTGATCTTGTGAAGATCAGAATAATTGAGATGGTAAGTGACAGTAGTCATTTGTGGAAACTAATAGGAGATCTTAATTGATCGGATTCTATTAGGTGTCAATGAACATTATATCCTATGGGATCCCTGAATGTGTCATTGTCTATTTGTTAGTCACCTGCAGTTAGCTTGTGAAACTGTAATCAGTTTGGTTATAGTGGATTAAGTCCTTGCTTGAGTGAGGCGAAATCACCTTGGAAGGGTGGACTGGATTAGCTTGAGAGTTGCTCAAGTGAACCAGGATATATCATGTGTTCTTTACTTGTGTTATGCTTTATTATATATGCTTCCGAAATGCATCTTAAAGAACTCTATAGAAAGCAACAATTAAAGAAATGAGAAAAAGTACTAATGGAGTAAATACCCAATTCAAACCCCCCCTTTCTTGTGTATTTTTCACACCTTCACAACTTACCAAAACTAAGTGCTAAAGTGCCAGTGTTTAATTTGCCAAGATTAAATTCTGCAAAACCTGTATTCAACATATCTAAGCCAGTCACTCCTACAGTGAATCAACCGAAGCCGGTGATTATTAGGAAGCCTAGTCCATTTCATTTCAGTGATCCTAAAGCTATACCCAGGAAATATGATGTGACCATGATTAACAATGAATCTGGGAAAGTTATTCTGAGGGAAGAATTGAAGACTGTTAATGAAGATCCAACCAATATAGCTAGGGCAAGAAAGATGACACGCAGTGGTCGTATCTATACTCCCCGATTCAATGAGGCTCCGCCTAAAGAAACAACCACTACTACTATGCCTGCCAAAGACAAGGGTAAAGAAGCAGTTACAAACGATGAAGATGCTGAATTTCTGAGGATCATCAGAAAAAGTGATTACAAAGTCATCGATCAACTTCATCAGACTCCTTCCAAGATCTCAATCTTATCTCTGTTGATGAGTTCACTTGCTCACAGAACTGCTTTACAGAAGGTATTGGCTCAAGCTCATGTCGCTCAAGACATTAGTACCAGACAATTCGACAGTGTAATTGCCAACATAACTGCCTGCAATACTCTTAGCTTCAGCAACAAAGAGCTACCAAGAGAAGGTCAGAATCATAATCGTGCCTTACATATATCGGTGAAATGTCAAGAGGATAACTTATCAAGGGTGCTTGTGGATACCGGTTCATCTCTGAACGTCCTACCCAAGAGAGTTCTTACCAAGTTGTCTTACCAAGAGACTGTGATGAAGCTTACTTCCTTGATCATCAAAGCTTTCGATGGTTCTCACAGAGCTGTGATTGGAGAAGTTGAGCTACCAATCTTGATTGGACCATATATTTTCAACATCACATTCCAAGTAATGGACATTAATCCCAATTAGAGCTGCTTACTTGGAAGACCTTGGATCCATGCCGCTGGAGCTGTAACTTCAACTCTGCATCAAAAGATGAAGTTTGTGGTCGATGAAAAGCTGGTTATCATACATGGTGAGGAGGATTTAATGGTTAGCAACCTATCTTATTTTCGTTATGTTGAGGCTGATGAAGACGCTTTGGAAACTTCTTTCCAAGCACTTGAGATTGACAATGCTGTCCTATTAGAAGTCGAAGAAACAGTGGGCCAAAGTAATCCATCTTTCGCATCTTTCAAGAGCACCATATCAACAATAGACAGGGGTGTCGCTTCCGCAAAAATAAGCTGCCGGCAAAACAGAAGAGTCGCCACCTTTCGTTATTTATCCCTCGGAACGGGAAAGGAAACGATCGGAAAAACCTGACGAAAAGGTATAAGACAAGGTCATCGCAACCATTGTCTGGGTTCGGGAGTCGGTTACGCAAGGGGAAGGTATTAGCACCCCTCACGTCCATCGTACTTGATGGGATCCACGCTTGTTTGTGTTTATCTGACGGGTTGGTTTTATCTATCTACATATCAAGGCTGGTCTGAAAGGAAAAATGACTCGGCAAAGCGTCGCACTTTATGCCTACGTATTCTCATCAGAGAATGAGAAATCAGAGTCAACGTAGTTCGACTAACTACGGGATACGGGGAGGGTGGCTCGCCAATACGTCAGTATTGTGCCTACGTACTCTCAACAGACATGAGAGATCAAAGCTTACTTAGTTCGGGATAATACGAATTACGGGAATTCAGATTCATCTGTTTTATCGAGTAGGGTTAACAAACAGTTCCAGCAGTTTGGCGTACGCAACTCGACCCTTGGAGACTTAGGCGTTACCGTTTGCGGTAGAACTGAGAGTTAACGAAACTCTTTTCTTCAGAAAAGCTTTCTTTGAATTACGGGCCCACGGGGCAAAAAGGTTTGAAGTTTGTTTTCTGTCTTTTACGAAAGAACTGTTTTTTATGGATGTTTGCAACCAATATCGCACTAGAGACTATGATCTGAGAGTGAATGCGTCGCATGTCACCCGAAGGGTGCCATACTAAACATCCAGACTGTTGAAAATAAACTCTCCAACAATCCTTTCTCAGATAGCTTAAGGCTCGTAACGTACGGCGTCAGTTAACCTTTATTACTGTATTTTGATTTGTTTTGAGATGAGAAGAGTGAACAGGCTCAACTAAGGGGAGACTATCAAGTCCTACTGTTGTCATGCCAAGGATTCATCCTATGGTTGAAGTTTGAAACGGGGATATCCTAGAAGTTATCATGCATAGGTTTCCACCTAAAGTTCTAATCATCACTTCCTTATCAAAGGAAGTGAGATTCCTAGGGGATCATGTCAATGATAAACAGAAACAGATAAAGCATCAGCTTAAACAGTAAACAGTAAACGACTGTAAAATGCATGCAATGCAAGTGAGGGAGGAAATGTGTGTGGGGCATCAGCCTCCACAAGCTCATCTCGACCTCAAGCCAGATATGAATAACTGCAATCATACAGAGGAAATAACATGCTATCGAGCAAACACAATAACTGCAATCATACAGAGGAAATAAAATGCTATCAAGCAAACATAAACCACATAGGCAAGGGAGCTGGGCTCTACCGAATACCCCCAAGCAAAGCCATACAGTAAAAATACAAGCAGAGGGAGCAACTCAACCTCTAGTGCAATCATGCTCCTAGCTTAAGTCAATCTAAATATGAACTTATTCTAATGCATCAAGCAAGTCAAACAAGGCACATAAGTACAGTTGCACAGAAAGCAAACAGACAGGAAAGGAAACCAATCAACAGCTCCCCAGCTTCACAGCAAAGCAAACTTCTGACACTGGCTTAGTCCTCAGTCTTCAACCACCCTTCAAGGTTATCATCTTCAATAGCAAGTATCAACTTGCTTCTCCAAGGTTTTAATACATAAGTATCAACTTGTTCTTCTTCTACAAGCCTCAGCTCTTCAGTCAATTCCACCTTCATGCTTCACTCATAACTACAAGTATCAACTTGTTCTTTCAGGGACTCAGTGTCTCAACATGAGTATGAACTCATCCTTTACTCTTCAAGCCTCAGCTCTTCACTCAATCTCAATTGGATCTTCTTCACAAGTATCAACTTGTTCTCTTCATCTATAAGCTTCAGCTCTTCAGTGTAATCTTCAAACACAAAGAAGTATCAACTCCATCCTTCAATCTTCTTCCATCAAGGAACTCCATCCTCTAACAAGGGAGAAAGATTCATCTATCAAGAGCAAAGTTTGGATGATTGGTAGCAGAGTGAAGACCAAAGGTCACCACTAAGCCACCTATCATCAGAAAAAGGGACCCTCAAAGATTCTACCAACTTGTAGAGAGCCACACATCCTACCAAAGGAGGGATGAGGCCTTTACAAGGGGACCTTGCATCATAGGGAAGAATGGAATTGATCAACATATTCCATGTTTATGAAGAAAGAGGATCTATCTAGAAGCTCTGCCTACAAAACCCTAATCTTAACACCTAAACAAAACTACCAAAAAGAAGGGAAGATCTTCAAATCCAAGCCTCTTCAAGCAACCCAATGCATCTTCAACTTGCCTTCAACATCACCCAAGAACAAGCAAAGCAAAACCGTAATCTAAGGGAACTAAAGATGTTAATATAGTTGAATTAGTGCCTTAGAATCATCTAAAACTAGCACCTAAACTAAAATCAAGCAAAAATAGTAAACTACATTGGAAATTCCTACAAAAATTCCTAAGGGATCTTAATTCGATCATGAATCTACCATACAACAGTCAGAGGTTGAATCATCCACCTAGTTGTACAAATACAATCTAAACCACAAGGTATCAACCATAAACCCTAAAGATGGAGCTTCTAAAGGTTTCAACTTAAACTACCACTTATATTCATCACAAAAATGTGAGAAAAATCTATGGGGAGCATGCATATCTATGCTAACTACTCACCAAAAATCAAAACCAAAATCATCATCACATGATCACACAAAATTCCACAAAATCAACCATCAAGCATGACTATTTTAATATCAATTAAATTGTGAAAATTCCCATAAAAATCAGAAAATGCATGAAATAAAAATATTTTTTATCTAAAAAATACTAGATTCTATCATGAATTCAATGCAAAAAGAATGGGGTGAATTGAATCATTTTTCCATTTTTTATGATTTTATCAAGAACCATGAATAAAATAAAAAAATAAAGAAAATAAAAAAAAATGAACAAGCACACGGTGCAGATAGTAAGCAAAAGCAGTTCATTCTATGGATTGGGCCATAAGGGGGGTGCAGATATCAACTAATGCATTAAGCCCAAATCAGCAAATAAATGAAACATGTCGTTTCATTAAAGTCCAGACTCTTCACAAACTGAGGAGCACGCGTGGCCGTTGGATGAGGTTCCCAGTCCAAGTCAAACCATGATCCAAGGGCTCAGGGATCATCTTCCCCAATTCAAACTTCTGCTACTCAGGTCACCTGCGCGCCCAAAACCACCGCCGATGACTTTCTCCGGTCATCTTCTCACAACCCTAGTTTGCCATAGAGTCCACCATAGGCCACGATCCCTTAATGAAACATGTCCCAAATCTCACAAGGAACTCAATCATACCATTAATTCTCTCTGAAACCTCAAGATTCGCAAGAACCAACCCTCAACCGAAAATGGTAACATCCCTAATTGGTCACTAATTCTCAAATTAACGATCTGAAAACCTTCCTACACCGTTCTACAATGCATCTAACACCCTAATTCCTCTTAATTCTAACTAAAACAAGCTAGAGATTGAAGGTTACCAACCTGAAAAATTCGTGTGCACAGAAGTAGCAAGCCTTCAAATCAAGCCTTCTAATGCTCCAGACTCCTTCAGTGAATCACTTCCAAGCTTCTGTATGCAATAGAATTGATTGAAATGACTTCAATTCTTGGATTCGAATCTGAGTTGCAGGTGGGAAAATATGAGCTCAAGAACACCAATCAGCCACGAATTTCCCTTGATTATGATCTGGAATCATTCCCTAGCATCCATGGAAGAGATTGCAATCAAGAAAATGGATGGAAAGTGAGTGAACTGATGTAACCGAATTCAGTTGCAAGCAATGAAATTTCAATCTCAATCTCTGCTCTCTCCTTCAATCATCACCAAACTTTCATCTGAACCTCTTCTACATCATATATAGGCCATGTATGGGTGATCTAGAAGCCTCTAGATCCTTCTAATGAGGAGTTCAATCTCTCATGTCATGAGAATTTCAATCACATGCCATAGTATGCTCCCTTCTGCTGACAGCTTGAAATCATTCTCAATTCCTTCCAATTTCTCCCCTAATGACATTTTGGATGTGTTTGGCTTGCAAGGGACCTTGATTATGCCTTGAATTTAGGTTTTGCAAATGTTACTTATGATGTAAGTAACTACTTTTCAAAGCAAGTCCACAAATCAAAATTCAATTCAAAAATGTGGCTAAACCAATGTTCTTAAAATATTTTTTAGAATCAAAATGACCTATTACATGCCTTGGTTTGGACATGTAGATCTAAAATATCAATTTCCAACTTTGGTTCATTTAACTTATACCCTCATTTTAGGTCATTTTTGCAACTTTGAGCTACAAGAAATTCCAACATCTCATGACCTCTTGACTAGCCTTAAAACATCATTTTGAACAAGTTTGATGTTGAACATTTTCCCATTTGAAGCTTGGAAATAGGAGTTATGGCCTTATGCTTGAAATGACTTATAATCTCCAAATGACCAAAATGCCCTTGACTTGTCAAAGCCATAACATGAGTTCTACAAATCCTATCAAGGACTTATAGTACTCTCTAGAAATCTAAGAGGATAAGGAACAACATTCATGTTGACCAAAAGTTCATAGGAATCATCCTTCTAAGGAAAAAGTTTCATGCAAGTTGGACAACTTTCAAGCCCCCAAATTCACATACCTCAGATGACCTGTAACTTGTCAAAGTCATAACTTGAGTTCTACAAATCCTATCAAGGACTTATAGCACTCAAATTAAAGCTAAGATTATGCTCTACAACATTCATGTTTGGGGTAAGATGAGATGACAATCACATCTTGAGCTAAACTGCCTTGAAGATAGGGGTCAAAGTAGGGGATTTTACACTGTCAAGCGTTAGAAACCCTAGCTTGAAACTTCTCAAACTCTTCAATCATGATGAGTTGACCTTGGAATCATCCTTATAACATCTCAATGTATCAATCCATGATCACATGGCTCTTGGATTAGGTCTCAACCTTGTCCAAATCATCAGTTGACCTAGGGTTGACCCAGTCAAACCATAATTGCACCACTCATGGCTGAGGCTTCTTAATCTTGCACCATGACCTGTCTAGGCCTCAAAGTGATCTTCAACACTTCTCATGAGCTCTCTCAAGATCTCAAGTCTAACTTCATGACCTCAGAATCATCTGATGACTTCCCCATAACTCTCAAGCTAGGAGACACACACACTTGGTTTCAACCACTCTCTCTGAGGATCTTTTAACTTCTCTGACAAGGATATCAACCCTTGAATATCTGAATAACCTTCTTAGCTAGCTTCATAGTCTTGTGTAGCCCTTGATTGGTAATCATACCTCTTGATCTCCTGCATACATGTCAATGAAATGCAAATGATAATGCTAATGTGAATGAAATGAAACATAAGCTAGGTAAAGAAAAGTTGAGCAAATTTTGGGGTGCAACAGCTGCCCCTATTCAAACGGCTTGGACCTGACTGGGTGAGAAGCGAACGGCTCTCAAACAATCAAGGTGAAAGACGGTTGAATACCAACAAACCCGTAAATTTGCCAACTGCACAAGTACACGGTACTCTGATGGGAACAAATATTCGAAAACTGAAATATTAGCTGCACGGCAACTAGCTGGGGAATTGGTCGCACGGTAACCGGTGATACAGGGTCGATCATGCCATCAGGAATCAAGACTCCTCGGGACTCATCAGGTCAACAATCACGTTAATCATGCCATCGGGCATTCAAAGAAATTTTCGGGCATCAGCCGGACTTCATCACTAAGTCGGGAATAGAATTCTCAGTCAATCATGAACCAATTGGGGATATCCAAACTTCTGCCATCAGACATTCCGCATCAACTGAGAGAACTGCTTCGTTAATACGGTTGGACTTGAATCATCAAGTCTTCAGGGGAAGTTTCAACTTCGCTGCTCAGAAACCTACTAGGGATGACGCATCTCCGCTGGGGACTTCTGGAGAACTATCAAGTAACTCTGCTTCGGGGATCCAGAAATTATTCTGGGTAAATCAACTCTGCGGTGGACTTCAAGAATCATCTTGGACCAATAACTCCGTGGGAGACTTCAAGAATCATCCTGAACCAATACCTCTGCTGGAGATTTCAAGAATCATCCTGGGAAAACGACTTTGCTGCGGAATACCTACAAAACAAGAACGGTAACGACCTAGCTCATGTATGCATATGTTTGCTTTGACAATGGCGCAATGCTCCACACGGTGGAAATGCTACGCATTTTTAGGGTAAATGCTATGCAATCATGCAAAATGCTACAACCCCATCAGCAAAATAAATGCTGAAGGGAGAATCCTCCTGTCAAGGAGAAAGGACCACTCTGGTGGAGAGGAAGGAATCATCCTGCCGAAGAGAAGAGGTCACACCAATCTCAATTGGAATCCTCCTGAGGAAACGAACTTCAGTCAACTGCTGCAGGGGGACAAAGTTCTACGAGAACTGGGACCTGCTCGGCTAGGTGTACGAACCACAACTGCTGAGGAAAACGATGTCAATCGCGGAAATAAACTGCACAGCCTTCGCGGCAAAACTTTCCTGGAGGTATCGACTCCGCTGGGGAAAGACAGCATCAGCTACTCAACACTCTACTGGGGGAAAACCAATCATGGCCTGAACTGCTTCCAAGTACTCGGCTCTCTTGGGGAACTGCAAACTCAGCTAGGGAAGAAGGAATCGTCCTGCTTACAGGGGAGAGTACAACTCTGTGGGGAATCTCAATTCTCCTGGAGACTTCAGTCTGTACTATCGGGTGCTGTACACTTCAGTATATGACTCAGCTGGGGAAATGACCTTCCTTTAGGATGCATCTGATTGGGGAGAGAATCTTCTCTGCTTGGGGGAACATATCAATGCTTACGATCTCATGTTCAAACTCTGCGGGGAGATGCTACTGAACTTGCGGGAGAAGAAGGAATCATCCTGCTTGGGGACGCGTATGGCGTACTGCCTGGTATATGCTACACATGCAACAACACAAACAAACAGACAAGATACCCTTCTCAAAGGGACCTATCAAGGTTATCATCTTGTGACAAGGTTCAAATAATTCATTGTTTCAACAATCAGTGGCCTAGGCCAGTAAGTTTATGTATGCGCATTTTATCAAAAACATCAGCGTTCTTTTTCGCAAACAAAACAGATAAATGCTAAACAAACAAATAGAATTGCTGAATAGTATGCATTTTATTGATAATGAACCCCTGAATGGGTAAAAATGTTTTACAACAGATGCAAGCTCCTGGAATGAGGAAGCTGCGCGAAAAATAAAACATAAATATACATCAGTATATACGCAGATGTCGGCAACGAGGCGTAGACGAACACCATGAGTTGATTCCTCTATGACCCACTCGACTTTGATACTTCTCCGACGCTTCAGCTTCAGAAGAGATTGATTCAGATAAACAGCCCTCAGGTCCTCCAAACCACTATGCCCGAACCTTTTTCCTTTTTTGTGGTTCGCCGGGATGCCCCATTTTTGCCTGGATATTCTTTTTCTTTCCAGCGGGTCATTTTTAAGCAAAGTATTTTTTAACTGCGTCTGCGTTCACCGGGGATGCAACAAAGCTCCTCCCGAGAAGACCTTGTTGACGACGTACGGACCTTCGTAATTAGGATTCCACTTGCCCCGGTGATCGGAGTGTGGAGGAAGAATCTTCTTCAGGACGAGATCACCCGTCTGAAAGCTTCTAGGACACACCTTCTTATCATAGGCTTTCTTCATTCGGCTTTGGTACAGACGACCATATGCAATCAATGCCAACCTCTTCTCGTCCATCAGGCTGAGTTGGTTTAGTCGGTTCTTGATCCATTCTGCCTCGCCGAGTTTCACGTCAACCAAAACTCGTAAAGAAGGAATCTCCATTTCTAACGGTAGGACATCTTCCATACCGTACACCAAGGAGAAAGGAGTTGCCCCGGTTGATGTACGTACCGTTGTACGATAACCGTGCAGTGCAAACGACAACATCTCGTGCCAGTCTTTATAGGTCACAACCATCTTTTGCACAATCTTCTTAATGTTCTTATTGGCCGCTTCAACGGCGCCATTCATCTTTGGCCGGTAAGAAGATGAGTTGTGGTGCTCAATCTTGAAACTCTGGCACAACTCCTTCATCATCTTGTTATTCAGATTCGAACCATTATCAGTAATGATCCGCTCGGGAATTCTGTAACGACAGATGATGTCCCTCTTTATGAATTTAGCCACAACCTGCTTGGTCACGTTAGCATACGAGGCTGCCTCCACCCACTTGGTGAAGTAGTCGATAGCTACTAGAATGAAGCGAATACCGTTAGATGCAGTGGGCTCGATCTTGCCTATCACGTCGATGCCCCACATGGAGAACGGCCACGGGGAGGACATGACATTCAACGGGCACGGCGGCACATGAACTTTATCGGCATAAATCTGGCATTTATGACATCTCTTCGCGAATTTAAAGCAATCTGATTCCATCGTCAGCCAGTAGTATCCTGTTCTCAGGATCTTTCTTGTCATAGCATGCCCGCCGCCGTGCGTACCAAATGTGCCTTCATGGACCTCTTCCATGAGCATACTCGCCTCTTTCTCATCTACACATCTGAGTAGCACGAGATCGTGGTTTCTTTTATATAAAACTCCATCAGGATTGAGATAAAAATTTCCAGACAGCCTCCTCAGACTCTTCTTATCCTGGGTTGACGCTCCCGCAGGATACTCCTTAGTCATAAGGAAGGTCTGGATGTCATGGAACCATGGCTTACCATCAGAGGCTTCCTCGATCGCAAAGACGAATGCAGGTCTATCAAGACGAGAAAGGACAATCCTTGGAGCTTCATTCCAAAAATTGACTTTATACATCGAAGCCAACGTGGCTAAGGCATCAGCCATCTGATTTTCAGCTCTGGGCACATGATGGAATTCCACTCGATCAAAGAACGGAAGCAGCCTTCTGGCATAGTTCATGTACGGCACCAAATTCGATTGACGAGTCTCCCACTCCCCTTTAATCTGGTTAATCACAAGCGCCGAGTCACCATATACATCTAGGTTCTTGATTCTCAAATAAATTGCTTCTTCTAGACCCATGATGCACGCTTCGTACTCTGCTTCATTATTGGTGACCGGAGACGTCAGTCTCGCAGTGAACGGGATATGGGATCCATGGGGAGTCGTGATGATCGCCCCAATGCCACTTCCGTAAGAATTAACCGCCCCGTCAAATATCAATTTCCATTGGGATTTCCTATCTGGACCCTCGTCGGGCAACGGTTCGTCGCAATCTTTCGCTTTGAGAAACATGATATCCTCGTCAGGGAATTCAAATTTCATCGGCTGATAATCCTCGATCAGCTGTTCGGCAAGGTATTCAGACAATACGCTTCCCTTGATGGTCTTCTGGGAAACGTACTGAATGTCATATTCCGTCAACACCATTTGCCATCTGGCAATCCTGCCCGAAAGCGCTTGCTTCTCGAAGACGTACTTGATCGGATCCATCTTCGAAATCAGCACGGTCGTGTGATTGAGCATGTACTTTCGTAAACGTTTGGCAGCCCAGGCTAGTGCACAACACGTTTTCTCCAGCATCGAGTAACGAGATTCACAGTCTGTGAAGTTTTTACTCAAGTAGTAAATGGCATGCTCCTTTCTGCCCGTCTCGTCGTGCTGACCGAGAACACACCCCATACTATTCTCAAGAACTGTCAAGTACATGATTAAGGGTCTTCCGGCCACTGGGGGTATCAAGATTGGAGGTTCCTGCAAATACTGTTTTATCTTATCAAATGCCTTCTGGCAATCCTCGTTCCAGATAATCGCCTGATCTTTCTTTAACAGTTTGAACATTGGTTCACACGTGGTCGTGAGTTGAGAGATAAACCTTGCAATGTAGTTTATTCTGCCCAAGAAACCACGAACTTCTTTTTCTGTTTTTGGCGCTGGCATTTCTTGTATTGCTTTTATTTTCGCAGGATCGACCTCAATGCCTTTTTCGCTCACGATAAACCCCAGTAGTTTTCCCGACCGTACTCCGAAAGTACACTTGTTAGGATTCAACCTCAACCTGAACTTCCTAAGCCTCTCAAAAAGCTTCAGCAGATTGACCAAATGCCCCTCCTCCGTTTGGGACTTCGCAATCATGTCATCAACATAGACTTCAATCTCATGATGAATCATATCATGAAACAAAGTAACCATTTCTCGTTGGTAAGTGGCCCTGCGTTCTTCAGACCGAAAGGCATTACCTTGTAGCAAAATGTTCCCCAAGGAGTGATAAACGTAGTTTTCTCCATGTCCTCCGGCGCCATCTTGATCTGATTGTAGCCGGAGAAGCCAGCATCAAGCTGCTTTTGCACTTCTTCTTTGATCTTAACGGCCATATCTGGCCGCGTCCTCCTAAGCTTCTTCTTGACGGGAGGACAATCTTCTCGCAGCGGCAAGTGGTGGACCACAATGTTAGTATCAAGCCCGGGCATATCTTCGTATGACCAAGCAAAGACGTCACTATACTCTCTTAGCATCTCGACCAATCTCTGCTTGACATCACTCTGCAATGCAGCCCCTATCCTGAGATTTCTGACTAGTTCTCCAGAACCCAGATTCACGATCTCGATCTCTTCTTCGTGAGGCAGAATCACTTTCTCTTCTTGTTTCAACAAGCGGGCCAACTCTTCGGGAAGGTCTTCATCTTCATCAATCTCTTCTTTGGCTTGATAGATCGGGCAATCGAAGTCGAAGTGAGTCGTAGAAGGTCCAGAGTCGATGTCATCTGCTATGTGGATCCTGCAATAACAAGGGTTAAGCTTAAAACAAGGATATGCAGGTTAGCACAAACCCCATTGCCATTTTGTTGTTTTTCAAAACAAATATAAAACAGGAATAACAGAGATCACAATATTTGAATACGAGGAAAAACGCCTTTTGATTTATTGATAAAATGCATGTACATAATCAAACGAGACCCTGACAATAAAACCACTATGCCCCGGGTAGGACATAGGGTTGTACAACGATTGGAAAAAGTAAATCATTATTCTTTGCTTGTCATTTGGATGATATCTCTGACGGACCAGTTGTTGAGGCTCTCGCCTGGCTTGCTTGGCTGGATCCAAGAGTTTAAGTCACAGTTGCTGTCTCCGCTGTCTTCAGAAACTGCGTTGATGCTTTCAAATATCACCCCGCTGCTGGTAAACTGGATCGACCCTTTACCTCGCGACGCACTGCTAGAAGAGGAGGCTTCAGCCGCCGGAGAATATCCCAACCCGAACTTGTCTTGTTTGTTAGGTATCTCTAGAATTCGCCCCCAGCCTGGGGTAGATCCGGCTTGAACAATGGCCCGAGCTTCCTTGAAGGAAGAGAGAGTCATCTCTGGCTTTTCAGTGATTACAGGATCTACGCTCTTGACTTTGACGGCTTCGAACGCCTGGCATAGGATGGATTTCCCCATCCATCTCAACATACTTGAAGGATGACAAATGGCTCACCATTATATCTTCCTCGCCACATACAGTCACAATGCTTCCTCCGACAGCATACTTGAGCTTTTGGTGCAACGTGGAGGTCACGGCACCCGCAGAATGGATCCACGGCCGGCCTAAGAGGCAGCTGTAGGCAGGCATGATGTCCATAATATAAAAGACCGCGTCGAATGTTTCCGGCCCGACCTGGATTGGCAACGTCACCTCCCCGAAAACATGGCGTTTGGTTCCATCAAATGCTTTCACAACCAGATCACTGGGTGTGCAAATTAATCCGCGAGTATCTAACTTCATCAATGCTTTCTTCGGAAGAACATTGAGTGATGACCCCGTGTCCACCAACACGTGGGACATAATCGTTCCCCTACACTCTATCGAGATGTGCAGGGCGCTATTGTGATTCCTTCCCTTCGGCGTCAGCTCCAGGTCAGTGAATCCTAACCCGTTTCCAGCATTCACGTGGGCTACGACCCCTTCCAACTGGTTGACCGATATTTCCTGCAGTACATACGTGGCATTCAACACCTTCAGCAGCGCGTTGCGATGTGCCTCAAAACACAGCAACAAATTCAGGATGGAAATCTTCGAGGGTGTTTGATGGAGATGATCCACGATCTTGTAGTCACTCTTTTTAATCAACCTCATAAATTCCTCGGCGTCTTTAACAAGTAAGTCTTTTTCTACCCCACGAGGGGTCTCTTCAACGACTTTACTCTTCCCTTTATCAGTTGCATCAGCTCTGTCCGCTTTGTCCGCCACGACCTCAGGTGGTGCAAATACTCTTCCGCTACGAGTAATTCCGCTAACGCCCGCTAGGTTCTCCGCACATGAACCTGAGGGTTCCAATTCCAACTTCTGTCCGTTGCAGTAGACCTCTGCCCCATAGTGCCATGGGACATCATTGGTGCTTTCGAAAGGTATCGGCCCAACTTTGGTGATGGTAATTGTGGGCGACCTGGGTGCAGAAATTGTGATAGTCCGGCGAGGGATGGTGATGGTAGCAACCTCATCATCTTGCTTCAGCATTACCTCTCTAGATCCATGTTCGGCCCTCCGGCTAAACTGCAAGATTCTTTCGGTCATCAGACTTTGAATCCCCTCTATCAGCTGTTCACATCCATCGGAACTAGTCGCGCAGCCCATACATAGCTCTCCACAACCTGGAAAGAAACCCCTTTTCATCAGCTTAGCTTTAACGAAGCTAAGCGGCGTCTTCAGATCTCTGACGTCAGTCAACAAATCCAAGCTCTCGTCTTCAATAATAGCATTTACTCTACCTCCCCTATGATTCGGCATAGGGTTCTTCGTGACGTTTGGCACATTATCTGAGAAGTTGATGATCTTAGCATCCACCATGTCCTGCACCTTGTGCTTGAAGGCTATGAAATTCTCTATCGTGTGGCCTGGTGCCCCTGAGTGA
Organism: Lathyrus sativus; assembly: GCA_963859935.3. Taxonomy (NCBI): domain Eukaryota; kingdom Viridiplantae; phylum Streptophyta; class Magnoliopsida; order Fabales; family Fabaceae; genus Lathyrus; species Lathyrus sativus. The sequence goes on from OZ012736.1 coordinate 22,811,511, forward strand.
AATTCGCAAGTCGCATTCGCGTCATAACCTGGCGGAGGTGCCCCTGTCAAGGGAGCCAGGGTTCTCTTCTGGATCAGCTGTAACTGGAGCAGAGTCTGTAACAGCTGCGCATACGACATGGGTGGAGTCTCGAGGTGACGGCTCGACAGAGGTGCCCGGTTCTGATACTTTTTGTACCCTTGTTGATTCGGCTGCTGCTGCTGCTGCTGTGGCTGGGGTTGTTGGACAGCGGGGATGGTTATGCTGGCCACCTGCTGGTGAGGGCCTTTACCCTTCCTTCGAGCGTTGGACACGGCGCTCGTCTCTCCTTCCCGCCTTTTGCCACCATAAGGTTTCTTGCCTCCTTCAGCTGAGGATGAATCACCCTGAATTTTCCCCAGTTTGATCCCATTTTCAATGTGCTCACCCGTGATAATGAGATCTGAGAAGGTTCCGGACATATTGCTGACCAATTTCTCATAATAAACCCCTGGGAGGGTAGCTACGAACATTTCCACCAGCTCCTGTTCAACCATCGGCGGCTGAACCCTGGCTGCCAATTCACGCCACCGCTGGGCGTATTCCTTGAACCCTTCATTATTCCTTTGCGACAAATTCTGCAGTTGGACTAGGTTCGGAGCCAAGTCACTGTTATATTGGTAGTGGTGCACAAATGCTTCAGCAAGTTCCTTCCACGTGCGCACACTGGTAGGTTCCAGACTCATGTACCATTCGAGGGAGGGTCCGGACAGACTGTCCTGAAAGAAGTGCATCAACAACTTCTCGTCCTCAGAATGAGCGGGCATTTTTCTGTAGTATGATCTCAGGTGGACGCGAGGGCAAGTGGTGCCCTTGTACTTTTCAAAGTCAGGTACCTTGAACTTGGGAGGCACCTTGAAATCAGCAATCAGTCCCAACTTGGACATATCAACACCCATGGTGTTTTGGTTCTCGATATTCCTCATCTTATCCTCGAGGGCCTTGAACCTAAGCCGTGCTTCAGCAGTCAGCTCATCTTCAGCACCTCTCTGAGAGAACACATCGTCTTGACGGTCTTCTAACCACGGCTGAGGCCCAAGCAGATTTCCAACACCCGCAGTGCTGTTGCCCAGCCCAACATTGACGTTAGCTTCAAAATTCCCATTACCGACGCCCGTCGTATTGCCGTTGAGTCCCATGTTAGCTATCACATTACCGTTGGCACTGCCATTCCCCCCGGTCACGGGGACGCCATTCTGAGGAGTTTCAACAGGTGGAGGGGTAGGCACGTTCCCACCATAGAGTACGCCATTGCTATCAACCCTTGAAATCAGAGGTTGAACCAAGGTTCTGAGTTGATCCTGGCCATTGGTGACCGCTTGCATGAGCTCCATGAAGCGGTCCATCCTTTCGCGGAGTTCCTGAACATCAGTTTGCACTTGCTCCATAATTCTGGTTTGGTTTGCTCTGGTCGGATAGCGGTGGATATGTCTCTGATCAATCCTGGAACAACCTGAAAACAAAAAAGGGTTAGAAAAACAACAGAGTGCTCGTTATGCAGATGCTTCATGCAAATGCAAACGTGTGTCTGTGCGTTAGGGAGGTATCCCCCGATCCTAGTGCCTGAGTGCCAGTGCTGATAATAAGAAGTCCGAGTCCAGTCATGGAAATGACATCTCATATATATAAAGAAATCCCATCAAGGCAGTACACAAAGTCACTGAGTACAAGCGGAATCAATAGCATGACATCAACCAACAAGCCTGGTGATGGTCAGCATACAACAACGATCAAAACAATAGGAATACAAATAGTCAAGCACGGCCACGGGCGTGAAACTCTGCTAACAACCTCTTCGTTTCTGTATGATCAGGCCGAGTGAGCAACCCTTCGACGAGTAACTCCCTCTGCATAATAGTGTATTGAAGACCTTCAACCGAATCTTCCCATGCTCCTTCGCCGAAACAATCTTCTAACTTCCGCTTCTTAGACTCAAACGCCAGTTTGCGCTCCTTCAGGTTAGCGAGAGCTTTGTTGAGCTGGCCTTCGGCGGCATATCGGCGAGCGGTTTCTTCATCAAACCTCTTCTCACTAGCCTCCACCTGGGCTTTCAGCTTGGAGATCCGTTGCTTCAGCTTATCCTCCCGTTCTTTCCCGTTGGCTAGGGTGGCCTTCCAATGCTAGTTAAACTTGGATATCCTCCGATACGCTTCGTCCAAGTGCTGCTTCTTTGTGGCCAGTACATCGTTGACAGCTTTAAAGTCTCGACCCATGCGCTTACGCTCAGCTATCTGCTTAGTCAAATCTATTCCCAACTGGTTCACCAGCTCTGTCTGCCTCTTGAAAGAATGAACGACTTCGCTTCTCTCACTTCTGAGCTGAGCCAATTCTTTCTCCAGTTCTTCATTGGCCTTCTTCAGCTCGTCTTGCTCAGCTAACACCTGGTTGTACTGCTGAATAGGCACGATGGTAGGCTCTTCAATCACTGGAGGGCTTTCTGGCTTGGCAGGAGGGAACGACATCCCTATAGCATCTGCTCTGGCTCTGATCCACGTCACATATGGAGCGTAGGCTTGACTATTAATTTTCCCCAACAATGGTTTTCCCCTCTTACTAATACCATTCCAAGCGCGCTGAAGCTTGGACAACGTATCCCCCTCGAGAAAGCCAGTGAGGTACAGAGATTCCTGCACCTCTTCATCCTTCGGCGGAGCACTCAAAGCGTAAGCAAACTGTCGGACCAGCAGAGACGGATTATAGTTTATACAGCCCTTCCTGCCTATCAAAGGCACGTTCGGAAACCCACTGCAGCTGAAGATAATCTCAGTGCCCAACCTATCTCTGTCAAATGTTACTTATGATGTAAGTAACTACTTTTCAAAGCAAGTCCACAAATCAAAATTCAATTCAAAAATGTGGCTAAACCAATGTTCTTAAAATATTTTTTAGAATCAAAATGACCTATTACATGCCTTGGTTTGGACATGTAGATCAAAAATATTAGTTTCCAACTTTGGTTCATTTAACTTATACCCTCATTTTAGGTCATTTTTGCAACTTTGAGCTACAAGCAATTCCAACATCTCATGACCTCTTGACTAGCCTTAAAACATCATTTTGAACAAGTTTGATGTTGAACATTTTCCCATTTGAAGCTCGGAAATAGGAGTTATGGCCTTATGCTTGAAATGACTTATAATCTCCAACTGACCAAAATGCCCTTGACTTGTCAAAGCCATAACTTGAGTTCTACAAATCCTATCAAGGACTTCTAGTACTCTCTAGAAATCTAAGAGGATAAGGAACAACATTCATGTCGACCAAAAGTTCATAGGAATCATCCTTATAAGGCAAACGTTTCATGCAAGTTGGACAACTTTCAAGCCCCCAAATTCACATACCTCAGATGACTTGTAACTTGTCAAAGTCATAACTTGAATTCTACAAATCCTATCAAGGACTTCTAGCACTCAAATTAAAGCTAAGATTATGCTCTACAACATTCATGTTGGGGGTAAGATGAGATGACAATCATATCTTGAGCTAAACTGCCTTGAAGATAGGGGTCAAACTAGGGGATTTTACACTGTCAAGCCTTAGAAACCCTAGCTTGAAACTTCTCAAACTCTTCAATCATGATGAGTTGACCTTGGAATCATCCTTATAACATCTCAATGTATCAATCCATGATCACATGGCTCTTGGATTAGGTCTCAACCTTGTCCAAATCATCAGTTGACCTAGGGTTAACCCAGTCAAACCCTAATTGCACCACTCATGGCTGAGGCTTCTTAATCTTGCACCATGACCTGTCTAGGCCTCAAAGTGATCTTCAACATTTTTCATGAGCTCTATCAAGACCTCAAGTCTAACTTCATGACCTCAGAATCATCTGATGACTTCCCCATAACTCTCAAGCTAGGAGACACACACACTTGGTTTCAACCACTCTCTCTGAGGATCTTTTAACTTCTCTGACAAGGATATCAACCCTTGAATATCTGAATAACCTTCTTAGCTAGCTTCATAGTCTTGTGTAGCCCTTGATTGGTAATCATACCTCTTGATCTCCTGCATACATGTCAATGAAATGCAAATGATAATGCTAATGTGAATGAAATGAAACATAAGCTAGGTAAAGAAAATTTGAGAAAATTTTGGGGTGCAACAAGGGGCATACCTGAAAGTTGGGGAGAAGTGATAGACATCAAGAACAAGATGAATCACCACAGGTTGGGTTACAAACCAACTCATGATAAAGCTTCTACATATGTCAAAGGGCGTCCGAAGACTGTCCAAGAAGTGTTTGTTAGCAGAGGTTTCCAAGTCAATGCTATCAATGATGATAATGCAGATGAAGACCTGAGCAACTTGATATTCAAGAGCGATGCAACTTTGAGAAACTGGGAAGCCATAGAGATCCCCGTGATTTTTCCCATTTCAAAGTAATTTAATGTTTTCACTTGTTGTTTTCAAAATTCCATAGCTATGCCCAAAGCTACTGGATTATTTTGTAGGGCCACCTTTTCACTTTTAAAAGGATATTAATAAATGCATTTTTTTAAATTCTTGTTGTTTCATTTACCGTTTTTTGTTTTCACCATTTTAAACGAAATTGGCAAATTTTCAAAAACTACAAAAAGAACATTTTCTTTCTCATGCATTTTTCTTTGTGCATTTTAATAAAATAAGCCTTCCAACATTGCAGTGCTATCCCAAACCTTGTTGAATCCAATGAGCCTGCTTTCACTCATGACTGGAATTCACCCATTTATCAAGCCGAAGATGAGGGTGAGGAAGGTTTTGAAGTACAAAGAGCATGTATATATGTTAAAGCAGGAGTATCCAGCCAATGCTACCAATCTTGACAAGAAAACTCTGCGAAGATTAGCATCCAAGTTCTTCATAAGAAATGATGTGCTATACAAGAGAAATTACGACATGGTTCTGCTTAGATGTGTTGACAGACGTGAAGAAGACATGTTACTTCAAGAGATACATGAAGGAACCTTTGGAACCCATGCCAACGGTTATGCTATGTCAAAGAAAATTCTGAGAGCCGGATATTACTGGTTAACCATAGAATCAAATTGCATCCAATATGCCAGGAAATGCCATAAGTGCCAAATTTATGCTGACAAGGTCCGCGTACCTCCAACACCACTGAATATTTTATCTTCACCGTGGCCTTTCTCAATGTGGGGCATTGACATGATTGGGGAAATTGAGCCGAAAGCTTCCAACGGTCATCGATTCATTCTAGTTGCTATCAACTACTTCACCAAGTGGGTAGAAGTTGCTTCCTACGCCAATGTGACCAAGCAAGTAGTTTCCCGATTCATCAAGAAAGAAATTATCTGCCGTTATGGAATTCCAAGCCGGATCATAACAGACAACGGTACCAATCTGAACAATAATACCATGAAGGAGTTGTGCGAAAGTTTCAAGATTGCACACGATAGTTTTTCTCCTTACCGTCCTAAAATGAATGGAGCTATTGAAGCGGCGAACAAAAACATTAAGAAAATCCTACAAAAGATGGTCAAGACTTACGAAGATTGGCATGAAATGTTACCTTTTGCTTTGCACAGATACAGAACTACAGTACGAACTTCAACAGGGGCAACCCCTTTCTCATTGGTGTATGGAATGGACGCCGTCCTCCCCATCGAAGTTGAGTTACCTTCCTTACGGGTACTGATGGAAACCAAGCTTGATGAAGCCGAATGGGTTCAAGACAGATTTGATCAGTTGAATCTCATCGATGAGAAGCGCATGACAGTTATGTACCATGGTCAGTTATACCAGAAATAGATGAAGAGAGCCTTTGACAAGAAAGTCTGAATCCGTGTCTCCGTCAAGGAGAGCTCGTACTCAAGAAGATCTTGCCAGTTCACAAAGACATGTGTGGGAAATGGATGCCCAATTATGAAGGCCCATTTGTTGTGAAGACAGTCTTCTTCGGAGGATCGCTAATTCTTACAGCAATGGATGGTGAAGAGCTTGCACATCCCGTGAACTCTGATGCTGTATGAAAATACTATGCCTAAAATAACCCGCTAAGTCAAAAACCTGAAAAGGCGACTTAGGCCACAATGGGTATCCCGGTGGATCATAACCTATGAAGGAGATCCAAGAAAAAATAAGGGATAAAAAAAAATACATAGCTCGCTAAGCTGAAAACCTGGAAAGGCGGATTAGGAAAAAATGAGCATCCTGGTGGATTGAAAACCCGAAAGGGCGATCCAGGAAAAAGTTAGGGACAAAGGCATTTCACTGCATCAGATGACGCCGAGCATCAAATAACACTTATAGAAGATCAACTCCAATCCAATCACTCTTGTTAGAAGCAGGATTTTGGGTAGTCTTAGTTATTAGGGTCAGTAGAGGTCGTTGGATTCAATGTAACCTTTCCCTATTGCCAATTTCAATTGTATTTTTCCATGGAGCTTTGCCATTAGCAAGCTTCCATTCTTCAATAAATCAAACCTTTTTCTATTCAATTTTTTTCCATTTATCTTATCTCTACTTTCATTGTTGTTATGCAAACTGTTATTTGTTAACGGTATTTTGAAAGTGAAAAGTTTTCAAACTTAAAACTGTTTTTGAAAATGCTTTTGAAAAGATAAAAAGTTGCTTTGACTTGTGGAAATATATGAAGGACATTTTCTTCCCCAGTAAGTCTGAACGTTGCAGAAGCAACTTTAGACCATTGCCTCAGCGTAAATCCCCAGCGAAACAGAATCTGACAACACTTTTGGACATATTCGGTAATCTCCAGCGATTTTCAAGACTGTAGAGATCTCCCCAGTATCTTTTAAGTGATACATGTCTATTGAGGACCCGCTCCCAGTGGAATCATCTTTTCCTCACTAAAGTTGCTATATTTTCCTCAGGAAATGTTCCACAGGAGGTTTCCATATTCTCCCCAAGAAGTCGAGATACTTTCCCCAGGAAGCTGATGTATTTTCCCCAGGAAGTTTGATGTACTTTCCCCAGGAAGTTGATGTACTCCCAGGAAGTTGTTACACTTTCTCCATGAAGCCGCCTAGCTCCACATCTTCCTCAAAAGCAGATATTTATTTTGTCCCCGGAAGTGTCAAATCCTAAGATGACTCCCCCAGCGAACAGGTCTTCTTTGATCAGATTCCGATTCGTGATGGCAATTCTTCCAGTGAAGTCATGATATCATATCCCCAAGTGGATCAGTGTTCCCCCCAGAGAATTTGGAACTTTGAAGCAAGATTTAGTTCCGTCATAAACTTTTCCTATCCCTTGATAGATGTACTTTTGCATAGGTCGTCGGGTTTCCTCGTCAAGATGTTTATTTCATCTCCAGTTTCCTCCACCTCCTCTTGTCTGTTTTGTCAGCATGTGCATAAGCATAAGAATACTCATTGCATTTCATCAACATACGCATTGGCATCGACACATAGCCTGTTACTTTGCATAACTTGTTTTGTCTGGGGAGTTCCGGTCGACCGCTCCTTTTTGTATGGTCGTCCGTTCGCTGTCTTTCTGCATAATTCTGGTCTTTCCACTTATTTTGAAAAGTGGTTTTGTCTGTTATTTTTTTTGGCATACTATAAATAGAAAGTTGCTCATTTTCATCAACAACAATTGAATCAATTGCAAAACAAGAAAAGTGAAAGAGGTGCCATTAGTTCTCATCATCTTCATCTTCTACATTTTATACCACAACAATCACACACAATAATCTTTGTTGTGCATTATGGTTTGTTTGAAGTGATAACATCTGAAGCCGTTGATTGGGAATCCGGTTCGGGTTGAGTTTTTGGCAGGTTTTTCTTGAATAAAACCTTTAGGGTTTGTCCTCCAAGATTCAATGAATTTGGGGGGTTTTGGTACAAATTTTCTCAACATATATTCAGTTGAGCTAAGGTGATCGAGGAACGGTGGGTTCCGTCGATCTAGTAGCGGGAATCGGTGAATTGTGAAGGAGAGGTTAGGGTTTAATTAGAAAGTGTTTAATATCAGCCGGGATGGGGTTTGAAAATGCAAGGTTGTTCAACCAAGGAGCTGTAATCGGAGGTTCACCCACAAGCAATCAAAGGACTTGATTCGACTCGAATCAAGGGACAAGAAGAGAAAGCATCTTCAACAACAAGGGAGTTTGTTTGTACATTTGCTTGTCTATTCTTGTATAAACGATTCAACAACAGGTTACATTTATATTATACGAGCTCAATTATATTGTTAGAATTGAGGGCAGACGTACCCCGAAGCGAGGACGATGGGGGAACTGCCTCAATAAATCTTTGTGCCTTTTACTTTCCGCATTTTCATTTTGCTTAATATTTGCGTGAATTTCGTTCAAACAATAATATCGAATTAAGGACTGTTGAGTAAGTGCTGAAGTAATTTTAACTATAGTATAATAGTTTATTGTACAAGGAAACCAGTGCTACTTACTCAAGGCCGAAATCACTTGGAGTGCTCCGCACGCCAAGTGTTTGATAAATTGTCTGAACTAAAATTCTCTTGTGCTGTCCAATTATTTTGTTGGCATATTAAGGCATTGTAACTAGTCATACCAAGTAGTGATATAAATCAATTGATAGTGTGACTAGCGTGGTGATTCTCATTGCTCATTTCTCATTATCAATTTCCAAAGGCTAGACGCATATCTAGTCTTCTAGTAACAGTTTGTTATAGACAATAATTTTTCCACGGTCGCTTCCGCAATTTAAACAATTTTTAAAACCAATTTTATTGGTAGCGCCGACTGATTTTTAATAAGGGATCTATTCAACCCTCCTTCTAGATCCATGCCATCGTCTAACAAGTGGTATCAGAAGCACCGGTTAACTCCGTGCTTTAAGTATAACTTTGTAGAAAATGGCTAACGAACCTAAAGGGGCCTATAATAGAGCTCCTGTTTTTAATGAAGAAAATTACAATTATTGGAAGGACTGTATGCGGGTGCACATTAATTCCATAGATAAAAAAGTATGGAATTTTATTCTCAACGGTCCAATGGAAATAACTATGACCGATGCGAATAATGTGGTTCTGCCTAAGCCCGAAGCACAATGGACTAATGATGATGAGAAAAAATATAATTACGATTGGAAAGCCAAAAATATTTTGATCTCCACATTAGGAGTTGATGAATATTATAGGGTTTCTCATTGTTTGACGGCAAAAGCTATGTGGGACTCATTGCAAGTCACCCATGAGGGGACCAATGATGTTAAGCTAGCGAGAATCAACACGTTAGTACAAGAGTTTGATCTCTTTTACATGTAGCAAGGGGAAACCATTGCTGACATGCAAAAGAGATTTACTCATCTTATCAATAGATTGCATTCACTAGGTAGCCCAGTGACCAATGATGTGCCTACTAACAAAATTTTGAGATGTCTTAACAGGGAATGGCAGCCAAAGGTAACCTCCATCAAAGAAGCAAATGACCTCACAATTTTGGATCTCACAACATTGTTTGGAAAGCTGCAAGAGCACGAACAAGTGCTTTTAAGCCTAGAGCAACATAAAAAGAAAGAAAAGAAGGACAAAACAAAGATAACTGAAAAGAAGTCTATTGCTCTCAAAACTTCTTCCTCAAAGTCTCAATCTAAGGAGCATAGTGATTACACGTCGAGTGACGACGAAGAAGACGACAAGAGTGAGGACATAGGGATGTTCGTAAAGCGTTACAACTACTATGTTAGAAAGAGTGGCATCCAACACTCCAAGAAGAATCTTGTCAACTTCCGGAAACAATCTAGGCACTCTAGAAATGATGACACCAAGGGGAACAAAACAAGAGGGTCATGTTACACTTGTGGAAAGACCGGACATTATAAACTGGATTGTCCCTTGAAAAAAAAGGGAAAAAAAAGGAATCAAATAGATCACATAAGAAGCAATCAAAGCCGAGGAGAGCATATATAGCTTGGGAAAGCGATAGCGATTCCTCTGAGGATGAAAGCTCAAGTGATAAAGATGAATCCGCAAACGTGTGTCTTTCCGCTCACCAAAAGAACAAGAAAAAACAGGTACGACATGTTAAATATGAAAATTCCTCTAACATGTCTCATTTTGAATTACAAACTGTGTTTAATACTTTGCATTGTGAAGAAAAAGAAGCCTTTAAAAGGCTTGCCTCAAATAATCAAATTTTTGCTCACTTAGAGCAAAAGATTCGAGAGTATGAAAAGAAACTTGAGGCACTTAAAGCTTCCATAGTGGAAAGTACTAAAGTAGGTTGTGAGGATCTAAGAAGTTGAATAGTTAACTTTGGATGTGACACTTGTTACATTTGGCAAAATGAAGTTAGAAACCTAAATGCCAAACTTAACAAGGCTTTAGAGTCCAAAATTACTTTTGCCATCGATAAATCTGATTTTAGAAAGAGTATGGTTAATCCATATCAAAAATACAAATATGTTGTAAGAGATAACGATAGAAAAGGTAATTCAAAAGTTAACTTTTCATATTTATATTGTTGCAAGAAAGGTCATTCCATTGCTAAGTGTCATTTTAGGAGATTTTTGGTTCCTAAAGGCATTTATCAATGGTTGCCTAAATGCGACCATTTTGTCACTCACGACTTAGGACCCAATAAGCCATTGGGTACCTCCTCTTGTTAATTATTTTTCCATAGGTACAATGTCTTGAGACCACCGAGAGAAGATGGGTTCTTGATAGTGGCTGCTCAAGACACATGACAGGAGACATATCTCTCTTCATTGACTTTGTGACAAAGAAGAAAGGGTATGTAGCCTATGGAGATAATAATCATGGTGCAATACTTGGTAAAGGTAGTGTAGGTAACCCTTCTTCCACTACTATATCTGATGTATTGCTTGTCGAGGGTCTTAAACATAATCTCATTAGCATTAGCCAACTACGCGACAAAGGATACAATGTATCATTTTCAAAAGAATGTTGCAAAATTATGCATAATGATGAAATGAAGAGTGTGTTTAATGGCCTAAGAGTAAACAATGTCTATATGCTAGACTTGAATGAAGTATCTTTGACAAGTGACAAATGTCTCATGACAATGAGTGAGGACTCATGGTTATGGCATAGACGTTTAGCACATGTCAACTTTGACTTGCTTAACAAGGTAGTTTCCAAAGATCTAGTCCTAGGTTTGCCCAAAATAAAGTTTACCAAGGATCACCTTTGTGATGCTTGCCAAATGGGAAAGCAAACGAGGATCTCTTTTAAATATAAAATCATCGTTTCAACTACGATACCTCTCGAGCTTCTCCATATGGATTTATTCGGGCCATCTAGAATTAAAAGCCTAGGTGGTAACTATTACGGTTTTGTAATAGTTGATGATTTTTCTAGATTCTGTTGAACTATCTTCTTGGCTAGCAAGAACGATACATTCACCGCCTTTGAAAAATTTGCTAAGCTTTCCCAAAATAAATTAAACACAAACATTGTCTCAATTAGGAGTGACCATGGAGGTGAGTTTGAAAACTATTTGTTTGAAGAATATTGTGGTAAACACGGAATTGATCACAACTTCTCCGCTCCACATACTCCTCAACAAAATGGGGTTGTGGAGCGCAAAAATCGTATTTTAGAAGAATTGGGAAGAACAATGATCAATGAAAGTGCATTACCTAAATATTTTTGGGCCGACGCCATAAGTATGGCATGTTATGTTTTGAATAGGGTGCTCATCCTCCCGATTCTAAATAAAACACCGTATGAACTTTTAAAAGGGCGCAAGCCGAATGTATCTCACCTGCATGTTTTTAGTTGTAAGTGTTTTGTGTTGAATAATGGAAAGGAAAACTTAGGCAAATTTGATTCCAAGGATGACGAAGGTATCTTCCTTGGATACTCTCAGTCAAATAAAGCTTATAGAATTTATAATAAGAGATTACTTACCGTTGAAGAGTTTGTACACGTAACATTTGATGAATCTTATCTGAGAGACATCGGAAAAGGTAGTGTTGTTCATGGTGCAGGTACATCTACAGAAGACATACTCAAAGGTGCCGAGCCGGGAATTGATCAACCCGACCAAGCCAAAGTTGAGGAGGAGAAAGATGGCCGCCATGAGGAAATTGAGGAAGTTCATCGGTCTACAAAAGATGATCTCTCTCCAGCATGGAAGTCTTCCAAAGACCATCCAATCGACAACATCCTCGGTAATATATCAAAGGGAGTTAAGACTCGGTCTAAGATAAGTAATTTATGTTATCACTTCGCTTTCGTTTCACAAATGGAACCTAAAACCCTAAAGACGCCTTTTACTTGCCTTCGCTTGTGCGAAAAATTTTAAGCTATTTCAAATGGATGTAAAAAGTGCATTCCTTAACGGTTATATAAATGAAGAAGTTTATGTTGCACAACCTCCGGGTTTTGAGTCTCATGAATATCCCGATCATGTATACAAGTTAAAACGTGCCTTGTATGGACTAAAGCAAGCCCCTAGGGCTTGGTATGAGCGCCTAAGCAAGTTTCTACTTGATCAAGGGTATTTAAGAGGCAAGGTCGACACAACCCTCTTCATTAAACATCAAGGAAAACACTTAATCTTGGTACAAGTTTATGTTGATGACATTATATTCAGATCAACTAACATGAATCTCGTAAGAGAGTTTTCTAACCTAATGCAGGGTAAATCCGAGATGAGTATGATGGGGGAGCTCACATACTTTCTCGGATTACAAATCAAATAGCTTGAGGAAGGAACGTTTGTAAGTCAAACAAAGTATTGTCTTGAGCTTCTCAAGAGGTTTGAGATGGCAAATTCCAAAGCCATTGACACACCAATGCCAACATGTGCAAATCTGAATAGAGATGAAAGTGGTAAGGATGTAGAGGTAAAGAGATATCGAGGTATGATCGGCTCTCTTCTTTATCTTACCGCCTCTAGACCCGATATTATGTTTAGTGTTTGCATGTGCGCTAGATATCAATCTTCTCATAAGGAATCCCATTTAAAAGCTGTTAAGCGCATATTTTGATACCTTTCGGGTACTCCAAAGTATGGGCTATGGTATTCCAAAGGAAACGATTGTTCCTTGGTTGGATTCTCCGATTCTAATTTTGTCGGGTGAAAATTGGATAGGAAAAGTACTAGTGGTACGTGTCACCTATTTTCAAACTCTTTGGTTAGTTGGCATAGTAAGAAACTAGTTTTTGTTGCCTTGTCAACTGCCGAAACGGAATACATTGTTGCCGACAGTTGTTGCACTCAAGTCTTATGGCTTAAGCAACAATGGTTAGATTTTAACCTCAAACTTGAGCGTATTCCGATCTTTTATGACAATACTAGTGCAATTAATCTGACCAAGAATCCCGTGCTGCATTCACGCTCTAAGCATATCGAAATTCGACACCATTTTCTTATGGATCATGTGGAGAAAGGCAATGTTGTTTTTGAACATGTTGACACTACAAATCAACTAGCGGATATATTCACAAAACCACTTGCTACTGAACCTTTCTTTCATATCCGACGAGAACTTGGTATTCTCGACATTTCGGATCGTGTTTATTAATATTTCTTGCACATATTTTATTCATCTATGTTTATACCTACTTCGGTCATCAGATATCTAACCAATTAAAGATGTTGTAAGTATAAGCATGCATTCATCAAGCTACTCTCGACATGAAGGTGATATCTTTCCTTAACTCTCTCTTTCTCTCGTTTTTTTTGTTCACACAAAATGCTTTAAACTGTGTGTTATACGTGTCATATATGTCATAATATATGTATCTTGTCTACTTGAATGCTTGAAGTTTGTTGTGGCTGGTTATTTATGCATCTTTGTTGCTTATATGTTCATAAATGTGAAAATATGCATGTTTTGTCTGCATGAGTCGACCCAAACAGGGTGCGGTCGACTCACAAAAATGTCCCTAAAATTGAAATTTTGTTCGGGTATGCTCAGGTCGACCAACCGGTCGACGCATACCTGTTGATTTTTTAACGTGGCAATTTTAAAAAAGTATGCGCTGATGCATACAACGGAGCGGTCAACGCATTGCGCGAAAACTGTCAATTTTTTTGAAAACTGTTCAAAATCCCCATTATTTCAATTTTTGATGACTCATTAATTGTCTATCATTACTTTTTGCATTGTAACTTGACACTATATTACATCTACCCTCTATAACTCTCCTCTCCACAAAACCTAAATAGACTCTACAAAAAGGGTAAAGATCTAAATCTCTCTACACATTCACCAATCTTCTCCAATCCTTACAAATCATCACCACCCTATCTCTCTTTTCATCTCTTTGAGCTCAACAACCATGGCTGCAAGAAGAGTGACAGGTAAAAGAACTTCAAGGGCCTCCTCATCTTCTTCCATTCCGGTTTCCTCCGTATCCTTAGTACCTTCGGAGTTTACTGAAAGCTTCACCAAGAATTTTGGTAAAAGATCTGTGGTCAAGCAACACGCTTATTATCGTCTCTTAGCGGAGCGCATGCACATTCCTCGCATCATCGAGCTTCTTGATTATCAAGGGGTAAAAAAATTTTTGGAGTGCAATGAAAAATATAATGAAGACATTGTACGCATCTTCTACACATGTCTTCACGGAAAATTTCCGGGTTCTCAATTTCACACTAAGATTGGCAACACAAAGGTTAGTGTCACTACTGCTGTCTGGCAAAAATACTTTGATATGTCTCTTGATTCGGACAAGCCTCTCTTTGAGGTCACTGACACTTGCACGGTGGAAGGCTATGAGTTCAAGACAACTTTGAACTCTATGTTGAAAAATCCGTATGCTGATCATATTGTGGCGAGCGACATATTTCTGATGACCGTCACCACAGGAAAGTTGAAACCACAGGATAGGATTCTGCAATGGATAGTGGCTCGCATTCTGCGGCCTAAGAAAGGTGGTTTTTCTTGCATTGATCAGGAGAAAGTTCACTTGATGTACATTTTGAGAAACAAGATTAAATTAATTGGCCTTACTAAATTGCAAGTAGGATTTACGCTTTAAGGGACTCAGGTCGTGGTACGACTCTCTCTTATGGGTCAGTTATTCAAGAGTTCATAACTAGTGCTAAAGTTGCACTTCCGAAATTTTTGTATAAATCGCTCACTTCTGACCAAGAGTTTTATCAGAAAACTCTTACCATGATGGGTTATATCCGGCTTCATGATGAACAATGGTACAAATTTGTTGTTAAAGCCACTACTTCCCGGGTAGAAGACTTCGATGAGAGTGAGGAGGAAAGTGAAGAGGAAGAAGAAGAAGAAGAAGAAGAAGAACCAGAGGAGCAAGATGATCAACAACCAATGGAGGTTGACGATCAAATAAATGAGGATTGGGTTCAACATACACCATCCACAAAAGATAGTAATGACCAAGGTTGGGGTCAGTGGTAACACACCGGGTGGACTACCATGCGTGAATACTATCAGCCTTCATAGTGGGGCTATGAAGAGCCAACGAATCCCCCGCATCCACAGTCTTCAGAGCTTCTAGATATGATGAGGGCCATGCAGTTAGAGCAACGTACATTCATGAATGCTCAGGACGAGCCATTCTCCCAAATTCAGAGCCAATTCGAGACACACACTGAAAGATTCAACACCTTCTCCTTGAATATTAATGAACGATTAAATGCTCTAGCTGGATCGACTGAAAGTCAGGAGCAGGCCATTTCACACAGCCTTAATACCTTGAACAGTGTTGTTTTGGAATTTACCAACATGGCAGATCCGTATCATGGAAGACACCACATGAGCAACGAATCTAAAATGGAATATTCCCAAAAATCAAATCCAGATCTAGAAGTCCAACAGCATCATCAATATCAGGAATATTCGGACTTCATCATCATCATTAAAACAAATAACGAAAATGAAATGTGCCAAACGAATCCGATTAGACAGCAACACAACCGTTAATATCGAAACTTTCCAAAAGCCAACAGATTTTTTTTAAAACCACAATCAGGATACAAAAATGGAAGTTTTAGAGATTTTGAAATTTTTCCATTATCATCACAGCAAATCAAGAACGAATTGGAAAAGATTAAAACACATAAAATCTTTCCAAACCCATATCGGATCAAATCAGACGGAAGAGGAAATTTCTTTACAAAAACTTTATTGCATGTTTTCAGAACCAAGTATTTAAGAAGAAGAGAAGCAAACGCAAAAGCTCAGAGAGAAAAAATCATCATCGCAAAAGCTCAGTTTTTTTTAACCATCATTGCCTCCAATCAAACCCACAAGAAATCACAAATTATTTCCGAAAACGCAAACCATCACAAAACTGCTAGATCGAAACTAAAACGAACCAGATCGAAACGTCATCACCAAACCGTCAACAAATCGACGGAAACAATCACAAAAGTCCCACGGATCTAACGTAAGCTGCCATTGTTAACACCTTTTTTTTCTGTTGGTTTGTTTTTGTTTACAGGTAAGAAGAAGATGATAAGCAGCAAGTAAAGAAGAAAGAAAATAGACATGCATGGAGAAACGAAGAGGAAGAATCGCGGTCAAGAAAAGAGAAAGAAGAAATGTGAGAAGAGGGAGAGGGAAGATGTGGAGCGGAGGACAAAATGATGAATGGGGGGGGATGGTTCTAGGGTTTTGTTTTTATTTTTATTTTATCTGTTGTAATTACCTGTATGCACGTTCACCGTCCCTATCATACACCCACAATCATCACCACACACATCCACTGATCCATCATCACGCAACCCATATCGCACACCCACGGTGCATTCTCGCATGCCCTTCCACACGCAACCGTCCGCACCCCACTAACCTCTCCATTATCCCATTTAACCACTCATTAATCTGTATTTATTTGGTTTAATTTAACTTTATTTTATTTAATTAACCACCACTAATCTCTTAAATAAAACCCTTTAATCTGCATTAACTAAACCTAATCATTCACTTTTTTTAATTAATTAATTAATCTTTTCCTAATCAACCACCTTTTATTTAATTAAAATGAATTAATAAATTCCTTATTTTATTAACTTATGTTTCTAACTAATAACCTTTTTATTTTTAATTAACCTTTTTTCTTATTTATTTATTTATTTATTTAATCAACCTAATATCTTTTTAGTTTTTGCTTACTTTAATCAAATCCCTTTTTCAAAACTAAGTATTTATTATTTGATTTCTTTTTTACTAATTAGCTCTTTTAATTAATGCTTATTTATCTTTTATTTATTAGATTACTAGAAAGGACCTATTTCATGATTTAGTTAATTTACGATAATAACAAGCTATTTAATAATTCAATTTAATTTCATTTTAGTCACTTTACTATTTTGACATTTATTTTATTAAACGATTAATTTGTATTAAATAATAAAAAAACCATTTTCATATATTTAGAATAGCTTTTATTTCGTAAAATTTAAAATAAGGAAAATTACCTTTATATTTGATAATAAAACCCTTTTTATTTAATAAATCATTTTATTTAAAAATTATTTCTATTTAGAAAAACCTAATTATTTCATAACTTATTCTTTTTTTTTCAAAACTAATTTATCTTCTAATTATAACATTTTCTTAAAATCAACCTCGCATAAAACTAATACAACTCTTCTCCTAAGATCAATTTCACATTAAAACTTAATCAACGCGACACTTCATCTCTTTCCATATCTCAGCTCCGACTTTATTTCGAATAGTTGCACAACTCCCGCGCTTGTCTGTATTTAAGCACTTTTATTTGTGTGTATGATTTTATTTTTACCGTTATTTATTTTTATCGCATTGCATCATGTCCAAAGGAAGAACCTACATATGACTTCACAAGTCGTGCGTATTGCACCTCATGTGCACCATTTATCCCCGCTTGATCCTTAAACTATCAAGTCGATCAACTTAAGTTTAGATCCTACCCCTTAAGGAGGACCCTTTTTCTTTTAAAACATAGATAAACCATATTCAACTCAATCAACTATTCTCCATACAAGAGAATAAGATGTTTGTCATCTTGATAGTTGAGATGTAATTCTCCTGCCCCATAACACATATCGAGATATAAGATCTTTTCCGCTTGAGAGAGTTAGTGGCATACTCGTCGATGAAATCCGAGTGTTTGAGCCCTTTGTCGCTACTGCGAAAATCGGCGCCGGCTGAACAGAAGAGTCTCCACCGTGCGTTATTTATCCCAACAGAGGGAAAGGAAACGCTCGAAGTAAACCTACCGCAAAGACGGGAAAGGAATGGCCATCGCAACCAAATCCTGGATTCGGGAGTCGGTTACGCAAGGGTAAGGTATTAGCACCCCTCACGTCCGTCGTACTCGAAGGGATCCACGCTTGTTTTCTTGTACGGATTGTTATTCTATCTAAACTAAAGGTTAAGGGTCAAAAAGAGAAGAAAAATGACTCGGCAAAACACAGTCGTTCTATGCCTACGTATTCCCGTCTGAAACGAGAAATCAGAGTCAACGTAGTTCGCCTAACTACGGATGAAGGTGGGAAGGTTGCTCGCTAGGATATCGCATCCTATGCCCACGTACTTTCATACAGCATGAAAGATCAGAGAAAACGTAGTTCGGGCTACGTACGACACCAGTCTGTCTACTTATCTTTTATCCTTATGAAAAAGTTTTCTCCTGATTACGGGTCCAAGCGGACAAAAATGACGTTTTGATGGGTTTCCAGTCTTTTATGCAAGAACTGCCTTTTATTGATGTTTGAAATCTTATTGTGTTTTTGATTGTTTCGAGATGAGAAAAGAAACGACGTTCTAAAAACCTAAGGTTGAAAAAGGGAATCAAAACCACCCTAATGTTATCATGCATGGGTTAAAACCTAATGTCTGTCATATTTCTCCCTTGCACAGAGAGAAACAAAGATCCTAGGGGATAAACGGAAAAGAAACAGCATATATATAGTAAACGGTAAAATGCATGAGATGCAGTAATACAAGCGAGGCAAGGGAGTCACGCTCTACTTCGAACCTGAGAAAACAACAGGCAAAAGTGAAATAGAATTCACTTTAAACCTAAGGGGAAATTAACAAACAATACAGCAAAGAAAATAAAACCCCAAGACCAGCCCTGACAGCAAACCAGCTCCTATAGCAACAGTTCACCAGTAACAGTGGATAAACAGTAATCACCTTCAGGGAAGACCCCTATATCCATTTGCAAGCTCTAGCAAGCAATGAAACCCCAACAGTAAACAACTTCAGACAGCAAACGGCTTTAAAAAGCATCAAACCCTAGTTCAACAGTTGAGCAGCTTTGACAGGCACAAGCTTCACCTTCAACAATCTTCAATGCACTTCTTATCTTTAATGCAATCCAAGCTCCAGCAAGAGGGAAAGATTTACCAAGGCGAGCAAATTGATGTATTAAAAATCTTAATGACAACCAAAGGAAGCCATTAAAATATTAATACAGTAATAGACAGTTACCCTCAAGATTCTACTCAACCAAGGCATGCTCTACATCCCTCCTAAGGAGAGATGGAGCTACCTTGGGAGGACCTTATGTCATAGGATAGAGTAGAAGGACAAGATGCTCTCTACGTTTGAAAAAGAAATCAGTCTACTCTAAGGCTCTCCCTATGTTTCCTGTCTCCTAAGTCTTCAAACAGCAGTCTTCAAGAGAACAGCTCTTCATTCCTAAGCTCCAAGCCTCCAAGTCTGCACAAGCTCTTCCAAGCAAGCCCCCCAAAGCCCAAACAGAAATAACAAAACAACAGAGGGGAAGCCCCCCGCAAACAACACACCAATTATACAACAAATAAAAATACTAACTATATTATACCTAATTATTTCTAAGGGGCCCTAAATTCATACCCCATATCCCATATATTCCCCATATCCTAAGTCAAATACTAAATCCCCCGACTACACTATAAACTACAATTAATGTTTTGAATTAAATTCTATCCTAAAATTTATGTACAATGTATGTTAAGTCCTAAAAAAAAATATACTAAGCTTATCCTAAAATATATTCTAAGTATGTTAATCCAACTAAATTTCCTAAAGAAAAAATAACACCTAAAAAATATCCTAATATTTTTATTACATTTTATCCTAAGATTATTTATCACATTATCCTAAAAACAATTAAGCTACTAAATCTATTATCCTCCTAAAATATCCAAACTAAAATCCTAGTATTTTTTATATTTTTTCTTTTACTACAACTTACTATATAAAAAAAACTATTGTTGATCCTATCAATATCCTAAACTATACTATATCTAAAGCATAAGAAAACTAGCATCAAAAATACTAAACAAAAATTACACAAAATGAAGTATAGGGGGGTAGCATAATATTCAGTAGCAAAAAACCATCAAGCCCAGCCCAGTAAGCCACTCAGCACACACAGACAGGGGGTGAAACAAGTAAACTGGGGGGATGCCTAGTAAAACTAAGATTATCAGCGCTGGGCCCAGCCCACCCACAACGTACACACACAGATAGGGGAGTGTAACGAGCCATGAAGGGATAGCATTAGCAACTACGTGTTGGGCCTAGCCCGATTCTACAACCAAACCCACTCCTCAGTAAACAAAACCTGTGCCCCCTCAACTCTCCCTCACACTGTTCATCAATTCACTCCCCAAACCCTAGCGCAACCCCCAAGCTCTCTCTCTCTGAGAAATTCTCTGAAACGAAACTCTCTCTGAAACAAATCTATCGCCCTAAACCTTCAACAACCTTCGCTCAAAATTTCTCACCATGAACATGTTCATCAATCTAACACGAATCTTTACCCCTCAAACTCTCGATTCAACTCACTCTTCCTAGCCTTACCAAGATTTTAACATCAACTCTCAAAAGATTCGTAACTTAAATCTAACTCAAAACCTAACACTCAGAAAACCAGAATCCAGCTAACTAACCAGCTAATGAAATGCAACGAGTTAGAGGAGAAGATATAAAAACCTGGATGATGATGCTGAGAAGATCTACGGATGATGAAAATCTTGAGCGTCTGAAGAAAGTCTGGAAAAAAGCTCGCTGAAGAAAACACGCGATGACGTTCTTGGATCGAGGACACGCTTCTGAAGATCTTTGATCGAGTATGAAGAAATTGATGAAGGCGTTGTGTTTGTGGCAATTTTGGCGTAATCGGGCAAGCGATGATTGGAGATCTTCTGGAAATCTTGTTGATGATTGAAAGATTTGGAAAAACTTTTGAACACTGATGAAGATTGGAAGACGTTCTGGTGAATCTAGAAAGAAAACGGATGAGTATCGATGAAGTTCTTGGCGAAAACTTGAAGGTTGATGGATGATGACCGAGAATGGATGAAAATCTGTGTGAATCGCTGGCGGAAATGAAGATTCTGGCGAGAGGATGTTTTCCGGCGAGAGGATGGATGAAGGATGAAGAAGGTAGAGAGGTGAAGATTTTCTGGAAAAAAATGTATTTCCGACGGTTGTTACGGTGGTCGGAAGACTGTTACGGCGGCCGGCGGTGACGATTAGGGTGGTCACCGGAATTGCATGCCGGTCAGGGGAGATCTCCGGCGAGGGATGACGGGTGGCCAAGTGGCGAGCATGCAAACAGAGGGAGAGGGAGAGGGACACGTGTGGGTAGTAAGCCACGCATGGAGGCCAAGTGTGGGAGAGAGACGGTGGAGAGTGCCAAGTGGCAAACCTCTCAATAAGGTGAAAATGAGGTGGCCCCCAAAAACTAGAACACACGTGTGGCAGCTTATATATGGGACACATGGCACTGGACCTTTTGACTGGGCTTTTTGACATTCTCTGGATAAACGGCCCAATTATGAGACTAAGTGAATACTGATGAATGATTACATGGACTAATAACATGCAAAATGGATTAACGTGATTAAAAACAAAAAAGATTAATCCTAATTAATGAACTGTACTAATTAATGACCTAATTAATCTAATAAACCAATTAAATTCCTAAAAAAGATTATAATATTCTAACCTATTAAAAACTCTATTTAATATCTAAAAATGCCATTTAAATCTAATAAAATCTAAAAAAAAGCAATTAATTCAATTAGAAGGGAACGCGAGACCAGAGCGGAGTAAGCGGCAAAACCCGGACACCGAAACGTCCTCAAAAACACCGTAAGCTGAAAATACCCGGGAAGCGCACGACTTCTCAAAAATGACCTCCGATTGTCCGAACCGGTCTGAAATGCCCGAAATGTGACAATAGGACTGTAATCCTGATAAAACCAATATGATTGTGAAAATGCAATGTATGCGGTATGCGAGTGCGAATGCAAAAATGCGTCGAAACATAAACCAGATGTAGGGAACCGGTTGGTCAAATTTTGGGGTGCAACAGCTGCCCCTATTCAAACGGCTTGGACCTGAAGGGTTGAAGAGCGAACAACCTTCAAACATTCAAAGGTAGAAGGCGGTTGAATACTAAATAAACCCAAAAATTTGCCAACCGCAGAAATAAACTGCGCACTTGCTTGGGGAACACCATCCATCAATTAAACCTGATTGTTACGGCCACAACTGATCAATCATCTGATAAATAAACTTGACTTTAGCCCCAGTTACTTGTGTGACGCCACAGATAACAAACCCGAAGGTTGGATCAACATGCACTTGATCATCTCACATCATCTAATGATAGACAGGAAGAAATATAATCACATCGTCTAGAGATAGACAGCAAGACACCATCCCGAAGGAAAACAATATCCACACCCACATCATCTAAAGATAGACGGGAAGACACCATCTCGAAGGAAATCAATATCCATATTCACATTGTCTAAAGATAGACAGAAAGACACCATCCCTTAGGAAAACCATATCCATACTCACATCGTCTAAAGATAGACGGGAAGACACCATCTCGAAGGAAATCAATATCCATATTCACATTGTCTAAAGATAGACAGAAAGACACCATCCCGTAGGAAAACCATATCCATACTCACATCGTCTAAAGATAGACGGGAAGACACCATCTCGAAGGAAATCAATATCCATATTCACATTGTCTAAAGATAGACAGAAAGACACCATCCCGTAGGAAAACCATATCCACACCCACATCATCTAAAGATAGACGGGAAGACACCATCCCGAAGGAAAACAATAACCATACTCACATCGTCTAAAGATAGACGGAAAGACACCATCCCGAAGGAAAACAATAACCCGTACTCACATCGTCTAAAGATAGACGGAAAGACACCATCCCGAAGGAAAACAATAACCCATACTCACATCGTCTAAAGATAGACAGAAAGACACCATCCCGAAGGAAAACAATAATCCATACTCACATCGTCTAAAGATAGACGGGAAGACACCATCCCGAAGGAAACCGTCAGTGAGAACTAGCGGAAAGAGAACCATATGAACTTCATCACCACCCATCAAATTTCAGAATCCTCTCGTCTACAGGAGTTGATGGAAAGACCAATATCTTCAAAGGGGCCACATCATCAGTAAGAACCGACAGGAAGAAAAAACCACCTTCAAAGAGCCATGTCGTCGATAAGGGTCAACGGTCAGAAAAACCCCCTTTTTGAAATGTCATCTCATCCAATAAACAGAAAGAAAGCTGATATCTGAAAGATCGCCTTGAAACCTCTCAACGTCTAAAGATAGACGGAGAGAACCGCCCCCAAACTCACGACGTCTAATGATAAACGGAGAAGACTCGCTGGGGGAAACACATCGTCAATGTGAACTGACAGTAAGACCTGCTGAAAAACCACCTGCTCAAACTCCCAACGTCTAGAGATAGACGGAGAAAACCATATCCAAACTCATGACGTCTACAGATAGACGGAGAAAATTCCTGCTGGGGAAATACATCATCAATAGAAATTGACGGGAAGAACAGTCTGTCTTTATCAAATGATCAATAGACAAAGCATAACCGTCGTATGATTTGAGAATCAAATACCAAATAGCTGTCTGATCAAAGCTACTGAATAAATGCCCCTGAACTGATTACAGAGTACTTCATGTTGCCACAGAAGGCTGATAGAAAAACTGGCTTATGCTTCGTATGCATATGCGTATGTTTGAATTTTCTATGGCGTAATGCTCCATATAGGATGGAAATGCTACGCATTTGAGGATGAAATGCAGATATGATGCAGATATGATGATATATGCAAGATGCAAATGCAGGCTCGGGTCGCTGGAGAAGTTGGATACAGAAAACCGTTTCAGCCAAATAAATGCTGAAGACAAAACCAACTCCGCTGGGGATAACCGGATATCACAGAATTATTCCAGCAAAATAAATGCTGGAAGAGTGAAACCAACTCCGCTGAGGGTAACCAAATGTGCTAAGCATGATCAGACTTCCCTGGGGATAGCTTACACGCGCCAATGACCGTTGGACTTTTGCTGGGGAAAACAGACGCAGTCTTCCCGCATACCGGTGAAGGTTGGATTTTGAAATGATGCACCAACACGGATGGGACTCACAGTGATAGCCAATATGGATTGAGCTTTAAGAATGGCGCGCCAATATGGATTGGGCTTCCCGAAAGTTTCCAATAAGGATTGGGCTCTAAACCATCCGTGATGGGTCATATACGCCTGACGCTGGACAATATCCTGTCTGAATTCACGGTTTCTATTTGAAGGGTCACGATTTCCCGACATTCGTCTCAAACTTGAAGATTGGCTGAATCTGCTCGAGTAGCTCTGAGTAACTCTGATGACACAGAGAAGAACAATTCCTTTGCTTCTGATATTACCCCAGCCTGTGGGTCCTCTGTTGGGATAGTCCTCAAAAGGAAAACTGAAAATCTGTACCCTGATGGTCTGATATGAAATGCCCCAGCATTCTGCACCTCGGAGATATACTTCAAATCAAATGCCTCTCGAATAAAGAATAACTTTCGCGCTCTTAGGATGGCTTGCCCCTGTCTGCAATGACTTTGCCCCTGATTGGCTGATTCAGTGTAGTGCCTCTAGCTTCGAGAGATTTGCCAAATCTCGACCTGACTGCCTCAGAATAGCAGCTTTGGATGGCTGACCTTACTGGGGATCACTTGATAATAGCTTGCCCTGGCTCTCGGAACATTCGGGCATCCTGTATTTTATCCTGATCAGACTTTCCACTGCAGGAAAATTTCCTGCTGTCAAGCACTTACCCGCAAGTAAAACCAATTGTTCTGCATAAAAGATATATTAATGCAATGCACATGACAGTTTTGACATCCAATCTGTTCACTGGAAAAGGAAAAAAGTTTATGGCATATAATGCACAAATCATCTATCAGAATATCAACATCAGTACCAACATGGTAAGAAGAACCCTTTTAGGAGTCTGCTTCGACGCGATCTTTACCGATGTATGCCTTCGAAACAATCCTGCTTCAATTAGGACTTTTGAAGGTTGTAACGTGGTCAGGCTCACGGTTTTGAAGGAAAGGATAAAGGCTCAAAATTTATTTTAACCCACCCATTCTCCTTGATGTTCTCCAATCCTACGTTCAACTAATTCGACCTTAGCGCTTACCTCTTAGAGGTTGAAAGATAGGAGTGACAATTTGAGAAACTATGACTTTCGAGAGTGACAGTCACTCGTTCTTCGTCTTTGACACTTGGGGTCACACGACCTGATTCTCGTTTCTGGCTTTTCTTTTGTAATCCTTTTCATTTTTCTCCTTTTTCTTTTCCCTAACTCTTGCCTGGACTGACTCTTTTGAGTTTCTTTGGATTTTCAAGTCCAGCGGGATGCCCTTATTTTTGCCTAAGTCGTTTGTTTTCAAGTTTTGACTTAGCGGGCTTTTGATTCTTTTTCCTTCCCCTTTTTTTTTGAACATGTCGTGTGACACCGGTTGTCTGACTCTTTGGGGAATAATGTGACTGTTTCACTTTTGAAATTTAACCCTTGTGGTTTTTTAGGCATGACCTCTAGAGGTGTGATTGATCCTCGAACAGCCACTCTTTTTGTAATTTGGATGTTCGGTCAAATTAGCTAACACCTACCTTGCCCCAGGTTAAGGTTGAGGGTTTTTCGTTTTCAGAAAGAACTCCTACTACTAGGCTCAAAGGGATTGTCAAAGGATTATCTTCCTTATATCTCCAGTGTTTAGGGGATTTGAAACAATGCCTGTACATCATCAGCAGGTTTTATTTCAAGAGCATACAGTATCGGAAGCTTGCATGTCTTTCATTTTCGTCATCCTCCTCGGGTTCCGCTTAACCAAGCGTTGGATATCTGTAAAAATCAATTAGTGAATACAAATGGATTTAATCAAAACATGCATACTCATTTCATTATCATTAATTGAATGAAAACAACAAGTTTTACAAACAAGATTGCAATTTAAACAAGAAAGAAACTACAAACATAAAGAAATGACAAGATGAAACACAGGAAAATGTCAGCTTCCGAGAACCGGGCTTTCACATCTGATTCGCTGCTGAACCAGCCATCTTCAAAGTTGCCTATTGAAACCATCCCGCTTAAAACAGATACCGGGTGAATTGCCTTTCTGACTTCATTGGGCTTTGTCTAGCGCGCAGGTTTGACCGATAAGGATAAGGCTGCTGACTTTGGAAAGGAGTTGACGTCTGTTGCGAAGACTGGACAGATTGTTGACTTTGAACAGTCGAACCACTTGGAGGTCGAGTCTGGATTATCAGGGATTCTTTTTGTTCAAGCGATTTCACTCTCAGGCCTGGTCTAGGCACAGGCAGCAACTGAGGACAGGGGGATTCTGACACCAATGATTGCAGAATATACTTCGGATCTACGGAGGCTTCGGGAACGTCCATTATTTTAGCACCAACTGGGATAAGACCATTAGGTACAGTCACGCCGTCCGACATGAATTCAATAACTTTTGCGTTAATCAAGTCCTGAACGTTGTGCTTGAAAGCGTGACAACTTTCCATATCATGTTCGGGTGCCCCGGAATGAAATTCACATTGCTTATTAGCATCATACCCATAAGGAAGTATTGTTCCCTTGATTGGGGCCAATGTTCTTTTTTCAACCAGCTTCAAATCTAATAAAGTCTGAAAGAGCTCAGCATACGTGGAAGGCGGCGCTTCAAATACCCTCTTTGGCCTCCCTTCCTGAATTCTTCGCTGAGCCGGATGCATCCTTTGCTGTTGTTGCTGGTGTTGATCAACACGTTTCTTAAGCTCAGTTCCCACAGGCACGGGTTCTACAGGCACAGGTGGAACAAACTCCTTTACTGCGGCTTCAGCTAGCTGATCACCCTCTTTCCTAAGCACATTCTTGAAGACTTCCATGATCAAGCTCATTTGGGTCTTCAGCTGATTATTTTCCTCTTTGAGTATCTTCTGATCCAGACGCAACTCTTGCATGTCTTTCATCATCTGCCCTAGCTGGCTTCGGACTTCAATCAATTCAGCCTGATTCTGTCCCATATCTCTGAGGGAATTCCTGCAACAAACTGGAGATGAGGAAATAAGACCCACGGTTCTGATGTACCTGTTATGTGAGAATGCAATGCAGAAATCAAACACATATTCACGACAAGACAAAGAAACCCCAAGCTATAAGCACGGAGATAAACACCTCACACCACTATGTAAAGCCAACAAGAGCAGTAAACAAACAGACCCAAGTACAAAATACAATAACCCGAGCCAACAAGCCTGGTGGTGGTCAGCAAACAACAATGCACGAAAGCTAAACAGGTCAGCAGAGAAAAACAGATGCGACACCCGGCGCAGAAACCTCTAGCAACTTCCTCCATATTCAACTGAGCTCTCAGTTAGACATTCTTCCGAACATACACTTTCAATGGAGTATTCCATGATATTGACTGACGAACCCACACAACTGGATGAAGGAGAATCAATAATCTGAACAAACCCCTGAGGTGTGATGAAGATCTTGTTAGAGTCTAGCAGATTCTGAACTTGGCTTCTAGGCACTTTACAATCATCTGTCGAATGCCCCTATACCCTAACATGGTACTCACAGCGGGCGCTAGCATCAGAACCTGGAGGATAAGGCGGGATCATTGGATTAGTCTCTCTCAGCACTATTAATCCACTTTCGACCAAATCTGGCAACAACTGGTTGTACGACACCGGTAGCCAAGTAAACTGCCTTTCAGGCTTCCTTGGTCTTTGTCGGGCGTGATGACGCGGCTGACGATAATATGACTGCTGGTTTGAAGTGTCTGAAAACTGAGCCTGAGACGTTAGAGATTCTGAGACAACATCGCTTCCTTCTTTCCACTCCTCTTGAGAACTGAGAACTGATTCATTCTTATCAACTGGGATATAAGGAGCCTCTCGAATCTTTCCATTCTTGAGTCCTCTCTCCACAAGCTCCCCCATTCTCATCAAGCCCTCAAAGTTTGTACAACTGAACATCATGTCATAATAACGGCCCTTCAGAGTACCCAAAAAGAGGCTAACCATTTCTCTCTCCTGAATCGGTGGTTGAACACGAGCAGCCAATTCTCTCCATCTTTGCACATACCCCCTAAAGGATTCATTCTCCGCACGAGATAATTCTTGCAAATGCACGCGAAAAGGAGCCATATCCAGGTTATAGTCGTACTGCTTCACGAAGGCATTGGCTAAGTCCGACCATGATTTAATACTATCACTCTTCAAGTGCAGGTACCAGTCCAAAGATGTTCCGATTAGACTATCTTGGAAACAATGAATCATGAGCTTGTCATTGGTGATATGTGAAGTCATTCTTCTGCAGATCATAACCAAATGTAGCTTCGGACAGCTATCCCCTTTGTACTTCTCAAAATTGGGCATCTTGAACTTCGGAGGCAACACAAGACCTGGCACCAAACACATGCTCGCAGCATTCAGATCAAGAGTATTCTTATTCACCAGGGCAGCAATCTGATCTTCCAACGTCTGAAGTCTTCTCATATACTCAACAGTCCTTGGGCCATGATCATTAACCTGCGGAACAACACTTGGAGATGGAACAATCCTTGGAGAATCTGGCGTAGAGAAAGTGGAATTGTGACACTCTTGTCATTGAAGGAATATGGACCTCTGACAGTTGCACGGGCTGAGCAACATTGTTCATCTGAGCTCTTTGACCATTGTTTCCTCCTCCATTTATAGCTGTTATGGCTTCCATGACCTGACTCACCTGGTGCTTCAACAATTCAAACTCCGCCCGAGTAACAACCAAGTTCTGCTCTCCTGAAGCCATGATCTTTCCAGATGCTAACTCAAGTCTAATGCGAATGTCGGGAACTCAACTGACGAAGCGGACAAAAAACGGGTAAGCTCCCTGTTCCGGCTGAGGATGGATATGCAAAATGAAATGCAAATGCAAACAGTCATGCAAAATGCAAAATGCACACACAAGGGACCAAGTGTGCTATTGAGAAGCCCACTCCACAATACTGATCTTAGCCAGACCCATAATACTGCTCAAACCTGGTCTCAACAAACCAAAACAATACTCCAACCTGGTCTCCGACAGACCCCATAACGCTGTCCTCAAATATCACCACCACTGAATCTCAATCAAGAAAACCGGTAATCTGGAGGTCAAGTTACCTGCATGCCCCAAACCCTCTCTCAGGTAGGTGTCCTATCAACTGACACAAGGTATGGCACCCTATGCGGTCGTCGGCGTCACAGGCTTTCAAGACTGATGATACGATACCCAGAAGGTGTGGTACCATCATGTCCTGAAGAGGCCTCACTTAGCCAACTTCCAATTGATCGGTCCCTAGAGTCGACAATCCAACTAACCAGCAACCCCCTCAACCCAAAGGGTTGAAAAAGAAGCCAACCAGAAGAACCTCGTCTGAGCGTGGATTTCATGAGACACTAGTGCCTGCAAAGCAAGCACGCGCCCACTAATTTCCACTCTAATTCTAGGTGCACTCGAGCCCAGGTCCGGCTTATCTCTCAATAGATCATCCCATCCCCACAACAGCAATAACAGTATAAAGCTGACGATAAACTACAGAAAGTAAAGACAAAACGTAAATCCATACAAAACCCACGACGGGAAACCAAGCGCTAGGATTGACTCACGTAGGGAACCGTTGGAATCCCCAGCAGAGTCGCCAGCTGTCGCTACTGCAAAAATTGGCGCCGGCTGAACAGAAGAGTCGCCACCGTGCGTTATTTATCCCAACGGAGGGAAAGGAAACGCTCAAAGTAAACCTACCGCAAAGACGGGAAAGGAATGGCCATCGCAACCAAATCCTGGATTCGGGAGTCGGTTACGCAAGGGGAAGGTATTAGCACCCCTCACGTCCGTCGTACTCGACGGGATCCACGCTTGTTTTCTTGTACGGATTGTTATTCTATCTAAACTAAAGGTTAAGGGTCAAAAAGAGAAGAAAAATGACTCGGCAGAACACAACCGTTCTATGCCTACGTATTCCCGTCTGAAACGAGAAATCAGAGTCAACGTAGTTCGCCTAACTACGAATGAAGGTGGGAAGGTTGCTCGCTAGGATATCGCATCCTATGCCTACGTACTTTCATACAGCATGAAAGATCAGAGCAAACGTAGTTCGGGCTACGTACGACACCAGTCTGTCTATTTATCTTTTATCCTTCTGAAAAAGTTTTCTCCTGATTACGGGTCCAAGCGGACAAAAATGACGTTTTGATGGGTTTTCAGTCTTTTACGCAAGAACTGTCTTTTATTGATGTTTGAAATCTTATTGTGTTTTTGATTGTTTCGAGATGAGAAAAGAAACGACGTTCTAAAAACCTAAGGTTGAAAAAGGGAATCAAAACCACCCTAATGTTATCATGCATGGGTTAAAACCTAATGTCTGTCATATTTCTCCCTTGCACAGAGAGAAACAGAGATCCTAGGGGATAAACGGAAAAGAAACAGCATATATACAATAAACGGTAAAATGCATGAGATGCAGCAATACAAGCGAGGCAAGGGAGTCACGCTCTACTTCGAACTTGAGAAAACAACAGGCAAAAGTGAAATAGAATTCACTTTAAACCTAAGGGGAAATTAACAAACAATACAGCAAAGAAAATAAAACCCCAAGACCAGCCCTGACAGCAAACCAGCTCCTATAGCAACAGTTCACCAGTAATAGTGGATAAACAATAAACACCTTCAGGGAAGACCCCTATATCCATTTGCAAGCTCTAGCAAGCAATGAAACCCCAACAGTAAACAGCTTCAGACAGCAAACAGCTTTAGAAAGCATCAAACCCTAGTTCAACAGTTGAGCAGCTTTGACAGGCACAAGCTTCACCTTCAACAATCTTCAATGCACTTCTTATCTTCAATGCAATCCAAGCTCCAGCAAGAGGGAAAGATTTACCAAGGAGAGCAAATTGATGTATTAAAAATCTTAATGACAACCAAAGGAAGCCATTAAAATATTAATACAGTAATAGACAATTACCCTCAAGATTCTACTCAACCAAGGCATGCTCTACATCCCTCCTAAGGAGAGATGGAGCTACCTTGGGAGGACCTTATGTCATAGGATAGAGTAGAAGCACAAGATGCTCTCTACGTTTGAAAAAGAAATCAGTCTACTCTAAGGCTCTCCCTATGTTTCCTGTCTCCTAAGTCTTCAAACAGCAGTCTTCAAGAGAACAACTCTTCATTCCTAAGCTCCAAGCCTCCAAGTTTGCACAAGCTCTTCCAAGCAAGCCCCCCAAAGCCCAAACAGAAATAACAAAACAACAGAGGGGAAGCCCCCCACAAACAACACACCAATTATACAGCAAATAAAAATACTAACTATATTATACCTAATTATTTCTAAGGGACCCTAAATTCATACCCCATATCCCATATATTCCCCATATCCTAAGTCAAATACTAAATCCCCCGACTCACTATAAACTACAATTAATGTTTTGAATTAAATTCTATCCTAAAATTTATGTACAATGTATGTTAAGTCCTAAAAAAAAAATATACTAAGCTTATCCTAAAATATATTCTAAGTATGTTAATCCAACTAAATTTCCTAAAGAAAAAATAACACCTAAAAAATATCCTAATATTTTTATTACATTTTATCCTAAGATTTTTTATCACATTATCCTAAAAACAATTAAGCTACTAAATCTATTATCCTCCTAAAATATCCAAACTAAAATCCTAGTATTTTTTATATTTTTTCTTTTACTACAACTTACTATATAAAAAAAACTATTGTTGATCCTATCAATATCCTAAACTATACTATATCTAAAGCATAAGAAAACTAGCATCAAAAATACTAAACAAAAATTACACAAAATGAAGTATAGGGGGGTAGCATAATATTCAGTAGCAAACAACCATCAAGCCCAGCCCAGTAAGCCACTCATCACACACAGACAGGGGGTGAAACAAGTAAACTGGGGGGATGCCTAGTAAAACTAAGATTATCAGCGCTGGGCCCAGCCCACCCACAACGTACACACACGGATAGGGGAGTGTAACGAGCCATGAAGGGATAGCATTAGCAACTACGTGTTGGGCCTAGCCCGATTCTACAACCAAACCCACTCCTCAGTAAACAAAACCTGTGCCCTCTCAACTCTCCCTCACATTGTTCATCAATTCACTCCCCAAACCCTAGCGCAGCCCCCAAGCTCTCTCTGAGAAATTCTCTGAAACGAAACTCTCTCTGAAACAAATCTATCGCCCTAAACCTTCAACAACCTTCGCTCAAAATTTCTCACCATGAACACGTTCATCAATCTAACACGAATCTTTACCCATCAAACTCTCGATTCAACTCACTCTTCCTAGCCTCACCAAGATTTTAACATCAACTCTCAAAAGATTCGTAACTTAAATCTAACTCAAAACCTAACACTCAGAAAACCTAAATCCAGCTAACTAACCAGCTAATGAAATGCAACGAGTTGGAGGAGAAGATATAAAAACCTGGATGATGATGCTGAGAAGATCTACGGATGATGAAAATCTTGAGCATCTGACGAAAGTCTGGAAAAAAGCTCGCTGAAGAAAACACGCGATGACGTTCTTGGATCGAGGACACGCTTCTGAAGATCTTTGATCGAGTATGAAGAAATTGATGAAGGCGTTGTGTTTGTGGCAATTTTGGCGTAATCAGGCAAGCGATGATTGGAGATCTTCTGGAAATCTTATTGATGATTGAAAGATCTGGAAAAACTTTTGAACACTGATGAAGATTGGAAGACGTTCTGGAGAATCTGGAAAGAAAAGGGATGAGTATCGATGAAGTTCTTGGCGAAAACTTGAAGGTTGATGGATGATGACCGAGAATGGATGAAAATCTGTGTGAATCGCTGGCAGAAATGAAGATTTCGGCGAGAGGATGTTTTCCGGCGAGAGGATGGATGAAGGATGAAGAAGGTAGAGAGGTGAATATTTTCTGGAAAAAAATGTATTTCCGACGGTTGTTACGGTGGTCGGAAGACTGTTACGGCGGCCGGCAGTGACGATTAGGGTGGTCACCGGAATTGCATGCCGGTCAGGGGAGATCTCCGGCGAGGGATGACGGGTGGACAAGTGGCGAGCATGCAAATAGAGGGAGAGGGAGAGGGACACGTGTGGGTAGTGAGCCACGCATGGAGGCCAAGTGTGGGAGAGAGACGGTGGAGAGTGCCAAGTGGCGAAACTCTGAATAAGGTGAAAATGAGGTGGCCCCCAAAAACTAGAACACACGCGTGGCAGCTTATATATGGGACACATGGCACTGGACCTTTTGAACAGGCTTTTTGACATTCTCTAGATAAACGGCCCAATTATGAGACTAAGTGAATACTGATGAATGATTACATGGACTAATAACATGCAAAATGGATTAACGTGATTAAAAACAAAAAAGATTAATCCTAATTAATGAACTGTACTAATTAATGACCTAATTAATCTAATAAACCAATTAAATTCCTAAAAAAGATTATAATATTCTAACCTATTAAAAACTCTATTTAATATCTAAAAATGCCATTTAAATCTAATAAAATCTAAAAAAAGAAATTAATTCAATTAGAAGGGAACGCGAGACCAGAGCGGAGTAAGCGGAAAAACCCGGACACAGAAACGTCCTCAAAAACACTGTAAGCTGAAAATACCCGGGAAGCGCACGACTTCTCAAAAATGACCTCCGATTGTCCGAACCGGTCTGAAATGCCCGAAATGTGACAACAGGACTGTAATCCTGATAAAACCAATATGATTGTGAAAATGCAATGCATGCGGTATGCGAGTGCGAATGCAAAAATGCGTCGAAACATAAACCAGATGTAGGGAACCGGTTGGTCAAATTTTGGGGTGCAACACCCTTATCTCAAGACGATGCAAAGATCATCTCCTACAAGTTGTGGTGGTTAAGTTGAGTGTTCTCCCTTAATATGACGACTCGTCTTTTCTCCTAGAATCAATCAATCAACAAACCTTATCCCTTTGGAACCTTGGCCACAGTCAATGATTCCTCAAACCCTTTAGGGGAACTACAAATACTCTGATTCCACTCCCGTCAGGATATGTAGGCACAAGATGCGACATCTTGGCGAGTATACTTAGAATTAAACCACTAGTTCTTTTTCCCTTAAGTAGATAACCCTTAGCAATAAACACACATAAAACAAGAGGTTCCTGTAGAGTGCTACAGAAACTTAGGTTTCTAGCACCTTCCCTAAGTTTAACCAACCCCCGAACCTAAACTCTCTAGCTTTTGCATTTGCTTTGCATTGTGAGTAATTCGATATTTTTCCCTTCCTTTGGACAAATAAAAGACCGGTGGTGAACCTATGAATTAAGATTCAAATTAATTAATAATTTGACATCCAATTCTAACCACGACAGTAATCAACTTGAGGCTATCAAGGAAAAGGTGGGTGAAGAAGAGCATAAAAGGAAAAAGACCAAGGTGTGTATCAATTAGGAAGATTGTCGTCTCATTGAATTGAAAGAGGAATTGAAGTACGCTTGGAGCAAGTTCCAAGAGAATGAATAATGGTGGTTTCTTGCAACTAAGGAAACCAATAGGATAAGAACTGAGCTTGAGGCTGAAGTCAAAGAGCCTACTGATGCTTTACGCTTTTCTAGGACAAAAGAAGCAGAAGAGCAACGTCTCAATAAGATAGCTAGACAAGCTTCTAGAATCACACCCAAGACTTGGAAGAAGCACTTTTATAGAGATCCGGATGATATCAAAAGAAAAGATGAATATTGGGAGATTCACTTTGATGCCTTGCTCAAAGATAGTGACATATGGGCGGATGAAAGAGAAGAAGTGCTCCGTTATTATGAGGATTATGAGCGGTCTACACTTTTCTTAAAGAATGGTTGAGATATGTATCACTCAAAGCTCAAAGGTTTGGCTGAGTTCTGTAATTTGTTGGCCCTCAATCTACCTTTGAAGCTCAGAGTTGCTATGGAGGCCATAGATGAAGACACCACCCCTTCGGCCATATGTATTTTCATTTCTCTCTGCAAGGCTATGATGAACAGATTCAAAGAAGAGCTAAAGGAGCACGAAGCCCGAAGGACCAATGCTTGTTGATCATTTTGCTCTTCTTGTACTTTCATTATGAGTTGTACTAAACATTTTACTATGACTTTGTGTTTGGCGTTTGTTTTCTTTATGATGAATGAATATGGTTTTTTTTGCTTCATGATTGGTTAAAATATCCTAAAGTATTTCTGAATGAGTAACAACTAACTCGAAAGATTCCCTGGAAAACAAATACATAACATTTGCATGCATTCATCTTCCGCCACAACCAACTTATACATTTCTCGTCATGGAACAAGCTTACTTATCAACATCCCTACTACACTTGCAACAATCAAAGGCTGATTATGGAGCAATTGCAAGAAAATTTTATGGAAATGTGAGCACAGATGAGGCCCAGATGGGACAATTTATGGTATACATATAGGCTTTGCCCCACGGTCAAAAACTAAAAAAGGAGGAAGTTGATCAATTAAAAACTCAGGTGAGCTTAGTTATGGAAATCATGAGGAAAATGTTGAGGAAAGAAGGCAATCCTATGCCCGCTGCTGCAAGGAAATTGTTATTCCTCCCATTCCTTTGGGATCTCTCTCAGATCACGAGCTACCTCGTGGATCTTCTTTGCAACCTAGGGTTCCAGAACCTCCCTATCATCAGGAACTTCCTGTTCTCCTAGACATGAGTTCACAACTTCACACTATATGGAAACATGTTGCTTGAATTACACAACTCAAACTATCACTAGTCAAAAACCTCACCAAGGCATCCCTTTTTCCCGTCCTCTTATACATCCAGGAGATTGGCACAAGTCATGGATCCTTGTAATGTACTTTGACATACAAAATGGATTTGGATCCAAGGGAAACATGGTCCACATGAATCGTCACTTCTCTTGTGCCGTACCCCATCACAAGTCTCTTTACTCGTAGGCTCCATTCGTAAAACGAGAGTAAAACCTGTCAAAGTAATAGTGCGTACATTCTAGAAGAGCTCTCTCTATAAGCCTCCACTCTCAGAACGACAAAACTCATAAGAATTGGTTCTGCCTATGTGAACACATACACAAATATGATTGTATTCGACAATCACAAGGCAAATCATTCACTTTATTCTCAAAGTAACAGCAAGTTAACACATGTTCCAAATAATGTCTCACCTCTTCACTAAACAACTACTTGTCAAGAATGCACACCTAGGCATCAAATTCACAAGCATTTTCATCTAAGTCATCAATCATTTCCTAGTTACACTACTAGGTGACTTCACTGAATTGTGATAAGGTTTTCCCTCACTGTTTCTTAATCCTTTTTTACTCAAATAATCATCATTTTAATCAATCTACCATCAATAAATCCACATGCATATTACTTGCAATAGTTAATGTAAATAAGATATTGTAACAATAAATGTGCATGTGAACCAACCAAGCAAACATCAAACAATGTTTGAAATCACTCATAGGTTTGCAGTGCGAGGGCAAGGCAAGGTCCCTTTGCCCTTAGTTCGCTGTGCAAACCCAAGGCGAGATAGGAAAATTTAGAGGCAGTAGCAAAAGGCGTTAGTGGTCGATGTGCGAGCCCTGAGCGAATGCTCGCCTACGCCTCGCCATTGCCACATAGTGCGAGCATGACACACTATCATGTTCGCCTTCAGCTCGTTGTGCGAGCTGTATGAAATTCAAAATTTATCATCATTACATGGACAGTTTCAAAGGGGTTTTCAAACCCCATTTACCCAATCTTATTCCAACCATGGATATCAACATTTCATGTATAAAACAACATTAAAGAAACCCTCCAACACCAACATTATGAACACAACAAGAAACATGGTATTTACATGGAAAAGAAGAAACCTTACCAAATCCAACTCACACATTTCTATCTAGAAATTTCTAACATAAGTGTCTAACTAGAACCTACCTCTAGATGATGGTGGAGAAGATGTTGATGATGAAGATGAGTTGATTTGATGATGAATGGTGAAGTTTGTTCTTCTTCTAGGGTTTCTTCTTCTTTATCTCTACTTTCTCTTCTTCCTCTCTATTCTTCATTCCCTTTTCTCTTACTATATTTTCTTTCCTTTCTTCTCCTTCTTTAATACTTCTCCCAAAAAATTGGAGCAAAGCCACAAAGTAGTAACATGATAAGTTATTAAGACTAACTTGGTTTAATATCCAAAATTAAGGGTATCCAAAATGTCTCTAATGTGCCACTTAATAAAACCTCAGAGTCAAATACTATTAATTAAATCAAATTTGGGCTCATCGGTTGCTCTAATCATCTCAGTAGGTAACTCTCAGAGCACACCGGAACCTAGTTGATCTCAACAAATATTATTTAAAGTATTTTTATCAAATACGGGGTATTAAAATTCCGATAATAATGGATGCTATAAACTTTGACAAAATATGTCATGCTGAGAATGCGAATGAGTCATGAGATGTTTGATCAAATATTATGAAGGAGGAGACAAGATGAAGAGTGTAAAGCTTCAATCTCTGAGAAGACAACAACAATATATTTAAATGGAGAAGAATGAAATATTTGGAGCTTATGCATCAAAGACGCAAAGACAAATACTCACTATGAAGAGCTATGGTGAGGTGATGACTAAGAAGATGATGATTAAAAAGGTAATGAAGACACTGACTTCTCATTTTGTTCATGTGATGGTTTATATTCAAGAATATGAGACACATTAGAAACTATGAAGATGGAGAATCTCATAGGGTTACTAGAAGCACAAAGTTGAAAATTCTTGAAAGAAATACAGTGCAAGAGTCAATTCAATCACTGCAAGCTCGAACATTCAAGAAAAAGGGTGTTTTGGAGAAATACAAAGGCAAGAAGATCTAAGAGAAGTTCAAGAAATATGCATAATTAAGCTCATAAAAGATTAAGCTTGATGTAGAACTTGAAACCTTCAAGATAATATGAGGAACATCAAATTTAAACCACAAAAGGCTCAAAGCAAGGACAAGAAGCACATTCAGTGCTATAATAATGAGAAATGGGGGTCATTGTGCCTCATATTGTTGGTAAAACAAACAAAGGAGAAGACTAAAAAAATGGTGGTGATGAAGCCAATATAA
Organism: Lathyrus sativus; assembly: GCA_963859935.3. Taxonomy (NCBI): domain Eukaryota; kingdom Viridiplantae; phylum Streptophyta; class Magnoliopsida; order Fabales; family Fabaceae; genus Lathyrus; species Lathyrus sativus. Next base: position 22,849,886 of record OZ012736.1, read on the forward strand.
TACAAGATGACTCTGATGATGACAATGTAATTTGCATGCTTACAGTGTTTGAAAATAAATATCAACCTAGATCATAGTTTCTAGATACATGTCTCTCAAACTATATGAAAAGTCACTAGAATTGGTTAGTCAAGTTTTACACGACAAAAAATAGTAAAATTAGGCTAGCAGATAGTAGAACTTGACAAACTGAAGGTACTGGGAACACAGTAATCAAGAAGAAGGATGGAATATATGAATTCATCAAGGATGTGGTGTTTGTATCAAGAATGAAGTGCAATTTATTAGGTATTGACCAACTTAAATATAAGGGGTTCTCAATAATTATGAAGAATGACGATTTTAAACTAAATGATATTGCCAATTTGCTTATCTTGAGGCACCACTTGCAAACAACAAAACCTTTAAGACAAAGATCAACACCACAAAATTAGGGTGTTTGCAAGCTGTAATGGAGCATAAAAAGAGTTGGTTATGGCATAAAGTTTAGTCACCTTAACTTTAGATAGTTAAATCAATAAGTCAATCAATGTGTGGTACTAGGTTTGCCCAAATTTACAATGTTTGGTAAGATTTGGGATGCTTTCTTGGTTGGTAAAAAACCTGGAAACTCATTTAAAATCTTCTGACCAATGAGGTCATCAAATATGTTAGAAATTATTCACTCAGATGTGCGTGAACTTTTTGAGGAGAAATTACTAGGTGGCAATAGATATTTTATCTCACTTGTTAACAAGCTTAGAAGAAAGACACATATCTATTTCATTCAGTCTAAATATGACATGCTTAACATATTATAGAAGTTTAAAGCTTTTGGTTGAAAATCAAATCAATAGAAGAAGTTTTGAGAACTAATGATCGTGGTGAATACACATAAAATAATTTTCAGTTATTTGACATTGACTAATGTATGCAACATTAAGTCACAATTCCATATACAATAATCATAATGTCTTAACTGAAAGGAGAAACATAACTATCTTGGATATTTTTAGTTGCATGGTAAAGCAAATAGACATGCCCAAATCATTTCAGGTAGAAGTAACCTACACTGGAATATATGTGCTAAATAGATGTATAACTAGAAGAATAAAGAACATGGAACATGAAAACTTTTGGATTGATGAGAGTTCTAGTTGCATGATTTTGAGTTATTGATGGACTATGTGACAAGCATATCCCTGATGGAAAGAGAAGTAAGTTAGATGACAAAAGTGCACTAGTGATTCTAGTTGGATATCATGTAATCAATGCCTACAAAATATATGATTATACCATTCAAATGATGTCCATCAACAATGATGTGATGATATCATGGTATTGGAAATCAGTGAATGTCGCATCGCTGCGAAGAGGGACCGCAAGGACAAAAGAGTCGCCACCGCTCGTTATTTATACCAAAGAGAGGGAAAGGAAACGATCGAAGAAAACCTAACAAAAAACGGGAAAAGACAGGTCATCGCAACCATATCTCGGGTTCGGGAGTCGGTTACGCAAGGAGAAGGTATTAGCACCCCTCAGGTCCGTCGTACTCGATGGGATCCATGCTTGTTGTCTAGTCTATGGGTGAAAAACAAACTATCTACGGCTGTTAATGCTAAACGGAAGGAACTGAAAAGAACGAAAAGAACTGACTCGATAGGACATCGCCGCCCTATGCCTACGTATTCCCTCGTGCAATGGGAAAGTCAGATTCAACGTAGTTCGGGAAACTACGGGGGGGATTACTCGCCAAGACATCACGTCTTGTGCCTACGTATTCTCGTCTGGTATGAGAAATCAGAGCAAAATGTAGTATAGGCTAACTACGGGAAAAACGGGGTGTTCTCGATCGCACAGGGCGAGAGAAAAATAGGGATGATACTAGCGCGCGAATTCTAGCAGTTAGGTGTATTGCTGCTCGACCATTGGAGACTTAGGCGTTACCTGTTTGCGGTAGAACAGACGTAGTATGTCATTGGTTTAAAGGTACAGGTTACCTAAAGGGGGAAAAATAAAAGATGCTCGCTAGGATTATCGCAATCCTATGCCTACGTACTCTCAACAGATATGAGAGATCAGAGCAGCCGTACTTCGGTCTAACTACGGAAAACGGTCTCGATCGCACGGAGGCGAGAGAAAATGGGGGTCTCGATTGCACGGGGGCAAGAGAGGGGATCTCAATCTCCAGGATGCGAGAGAAAGGAGTCTCGATCGCACGGGGGCGAGAGAAAAGAGTTTTGATCATATGGAGGCGAGAGAAAAGAAGAACTAGGCCAAGACATACCTAAACGGGAAAGAACACGGGACACACACGCTAGAACCTAAGGCGTAGGAGCGAATGCGTCGCATATTTCCCAAAGGGTATATACTAAACACTCTAGACGAATGAGAGGAGGCCCCCCACTCATCATTTCCCACGTACCTATTGCTTAGAACTCACAATGTTAGACGGTTGATTAAAAGACTTGAATTAGAAAGATGTTACCGAACGGAGTGGTTCAGTTGACCATTGACATTGTGTGCAAGCTCCATTCCAATCTTCTCCTCTTTTGATCCTTGATGATGCTTCGAATCGGGACCAATGTGACGCTAAACCGTCGTAGTTCGACTTATAAGAGAAGTCAAACTTTAAGATGTCACGTATTGACTTCCGTGCTATGGACAAGATAGAGAAATAATATTGAGGATCGTTCTCCAATTGAATCGTGTCGCACGGACCAAAAACAGAATGGGATCTCGTCTTACAGATACAATACTTCATCGATCACCAAAAGACAAAATAAAATCGGAAGATGAAGAAATGAGGAGAGAAAAAAAGGTGGTCTCGGATCCAACATTATTCATCAATAATTTGACTGGTAATGAATTACGGAAATGTCGTCATCGACCAAAAACAGATGAAATGACATAAAGTCGAAAATGATAAAGAGGAGAGAAAGTCGGTCTCAGATCCATCGTTTCTCATCAATAATTTGACAGAAAAACAATAGAGGTCTCGTCATCGACCAAAACAGAAGAAAATGGGACAAAATGCCCAATAACAAAAGAGAAATGGAATTCAACTTCTAAAATAGAAAATATAATAAAACTCTACAAAAACTTCTAGAAGATAAATAATAAAATTCTAAAATAATATTATTAAAACAAATATAAAAAACAATATAAAGTTCTAAAATAAAATAAGATCCTAAACTCTAATATTAAAAATATGAACTTCTATATAAAACAATAAGAGAAAATATATAATATATACAAGAAAATAATAATTTATATATATATATTTACATAACGAACAGGCTGATTAAAAAAAAACAAAATACAATACTATTTACATAGTAATATATATATATATATATATATATATATATATATATATATATATATATATATATATATATATATATATATATATATATATATATATATATATATATATATATATATATATATATATATATATATATATATATATATATATATATATATATATATATATATATATATATATATATATATATATATATATATATATATATATATATATATATATATATATATATATATATATATATATATATATATATATATATATATATATATATATATATATAAAGAAAAAGGTTAAGAAATAAAAATAAGAAAAAGGGGTGGGTTTTAACATCAGAATGGGGGTGCAAGAGTTTCTATGGACTGGACACGGGCCTGAGCCCGATATCAGTAGTAGTAAAAGATAATAAAAAACAAAAACAAAAAGTTCCCCTTCTCCTCACAGCCGTTCAACATCCCAACTCACAAAACTCTCTCTCCATATTCTCGTTCATCATCAATCTCTCTGTGCATTTTGTTTCGCCTCAAAACCTCTCTCTATGTCTCAAACTCTCTCCGTCTTGCTCCATCTCTCTTTCTGATTCTCTGGTTTAAATCTAGTTGGATATGGGTTTTTGGTTGAAGGTTGTTTTGAGAAATGGAAAGGGGTTTGTGATGGAGGTTCGGATGGAAATCGGCGGTGGATGTTAGTTGTTGTTTAACGGTTTTCTGAGCTGCGATTTGTAATGATGGTGGTGCTTGCGAGTGGTTATAAAAGTGGAGGAAAAGAGGTTGTTGGAAGCTTATGTACTTGAAGCTTGAAGGAGTTCTGGGTCGGTGTTGTTGATTTGAAGAAGATCTATGAAATGGGTTGGAGTTGAAGAAGATTTTCGGAGAAGTTTGTTTGGAAAGGTGATGCTTGTGTTGTTGCGGATCAAGAACGGGTTGTTTAGGGTATTTTCTGGAAATTTCACGGTGGTTGTGTTGAAGGTTTAATGGAGGATGGTAGTTTGAGTTTGGAATGATGAAGTTGGGAATGAGTTTGTTGTTGTAGTGAGATGGAGAAATTCACAGCTGAAGTGAAATGGGTTGAACATGGTTTTCTGGGTATGTTTTGATGAAGGTCGGAGATTGTTCAGTTGTCGTTTGAAGATGTCGAAGGTTGGTTTTGCGGTTGGTTGAATGATGATGAAGAAATTTAGGTTTACGGGTTTGAAGATGGTTTGAGTTTGAAGATGGTTTGAGTTTTCGGAAATGGCGAAAGGAGGCCGAGGGTTGAGGATGAACGTGGTGATGATGGTGAAATTTGGTGAGGGAGGCGGATAAACAGTGGCAATTTATTTAGGGTTGAGAGGCTAGGGTTAGGGTTGGGCGGCTAGGTTTGTCTCTAGGAGGGAGACAATGAATAGTGACCCTATATATAGGAATCAGACACGTGTTGCTGCGGATGGCTTGATTACATGATTAATTAAAACTGATTATGATTAATGAAATTGAAATGGAATAAAACAAAAGCTGATGATTGTTGACGGTAATGAGTTGCTCTAATTAAAGACTAAATGGCTAAATATTAATTATATTCTAATCTTAATAATTACCTCTATTAATATTCTAACTAAGACTAACTAATTATTTAATTAATCTAAACTAAAGAAAATTCTGCCTATTAATAATAATAATAAAATAATTCTAATTTAATACTAAAAATAAAATCTTAATAATATTGGAAAAGAATAAACTTAATAAACCTATTTCTAACTATTAATATTTAAAACAAATATTTCTAGTAAATAAAAATCTAATATCTAATTAAACTCTACTTCTAATAAGAAAATATTAAACTATTTAAAAGAAACTCTAAATAAAATTCAAAATAAAACTATATTCTAAAATTAATAAAAAAGATTTTTTAATAAAATCTATATCTAAAAAAAAGCAATTCTTCCTATTTGGAAAAAAACAATATTAAAAATCTACCTAAACTATTTTCTGGAAAAAAAAACTCTAATCTAAAATGAAAATAAATCTTAAAACTACTAAGTTAAATCCAAACAAAATCTATTTCTAAATTAATTAAATAAGACAAAAATAACAATAAAAATGCGAAAAATGCCATGGAAAACGGATGAGCATCAAAATGCGCCAAATTATCGATACAAATTGAATTATAAAAAAGAGAGCGACTTTCGCTCGATTTCGACACTGAACTTGTTGTTTGAATTGATTTGAATCGCCTGAAACGCGAGCAATGCGTATAAAATCCTGATAAATTCAATCCGGATGATAACACGGGCAAAATGTGACCTAAATGATATGCAGATGAAAACGAAGCAAAAGCCAGTCAAAGTCGGAAAACAGATGGGCAAATTTTAGGGTGCAACAGCTGCCCCTATTCAATCGACTTGGACCTGAATGGATGAAAAGCAACCGTTTTCATACATTCAAGGTAGAAGGTGACTGAATACAAAAGAACCCGGAAATTTGTAGTCTGATCAGGATAGTAAACAATTGGAACCCAGTCGTACGTTGTCGGAAAGAACACCGTATCCAAAGATCACATCGTGTAATGATAGACGGAAAGCAAACCAAAATCACATCGTCTAATGGTAGACAGGAATAATAATATCCAAAATCACATCGTCTAATGGTAGACAGGAAGAACCATCATATCTGAAGTCACATCGTCTAAAGATAGACAGGAAGAAAACCATCTCCGAAATCACATCGTCTAATGATAGACAAAAAGAAAGTCACATCTGAGATCACATCGTCTAATGGTAGACAGAAAGAAAATCATATCCAAAATCACATCGTCTAATGGTAGACAGAAAGAAAATCATATCCAAAAGTTCACATTGTTTAATGATAGACAGAAAGAAAATCATATCCAAAAGTTCACATCGTCTAATGATAGATGGGAAGTAATATCTGAAATCACATCGTCTAATGGTAGACAGGAAGAATAATATCCAAAATCACATCTTCTAATGATAGACGGAGAGAAAACCATATCCAAAACACTCACATCATCTAATGATAGACGGATCGAAACATCATATCCAAATCACTCACATCGTCTAATGATAGACGGAGATAAAACCATATCCAAAACACTCACATCGTCTAATGATAGACGGAGAGGAAACCATATCCAAAACACTCACATCATCTAATGATAGACGGAGAGAAACATCATATTCAAATCACTCACATCGTCTAATGATAGACGGAGAGAAACATTATATCCAAAACTCTCACATCGTCTAATGATAGATGGGAAGAACACCTACTGGGGATGTCATTATCAAAGGGTTGATGGACAAAGTTCGACCGACGTATGATCTGGAACCCAAAAGTAAGCAAGCAGATGAGTTGACTGAACCAGGCCATCAGAGTTATGCCACTGTCTTGATTGAAGTGTTGATTCAAGTTGCCACAGAAGGCTAACAAAAACTGGCTTATGCTTCGCATGCACATGTTTGATTTTTTTATGGCGTAATGCTCCATACGAAATGGAAATGCTACACATTTGAGGATGAGATGCAAATATGAACTATATGCAAAAATGCAGATGCAGGCTAGGGCTGTTGGGGGAAAGCTGAATGTGAAAGAACCACTCCAGCAAAATAAATGCTGGAGAGGTGAAGCCATCTCCGCTGGGAATAACCAGATGTGCCAAGTATGATTGGACTTTTGCTGAGGAAGACAGGTGAAGGGTCACGACTTCCGGACATTCATCTTGAACCTGAAGATTGACTGCACCTGCTTGAATAGCTCTGAGTAGCTCTGAAGATATGGAGAGGAAAAGTTCCTTTATTTCCAAACTTGCCCCAGCCTGTGGGTTCTCTGTATAAATCTTCCTCGAAAGGAGATCTGAAAGCTCTGTACCCTGCTGGTTTGATATGAACTGCCTCAGCATCATGAACCTTGGAGAGGTGCTTCAGATTAACTGCCTTCTGGGTAAGGATAATATTTGTGCTCTTGGGGTGACCTGCCCCAACCTTGAAGTGATTTACCCCTGATTGGCTGATTTGTAGAGAAGTACCCCTGGCTGACTTCGAGAGATTTATCGAATCTCGACCTGATTGCCCCAGATTAACTGATCTTCGGATGGCTGACTCCTTTGATGATCATTTGATATGACCTGGCCCTGCTCAACAGAGTACTCAGACGCTCTGCATCTTATCTCGATCAAACTTTCCACTATAGGAACTCTCCTGATGTCAAGTGCTTACTCACAAGTAAAACATATTGTTTTGCAAAGATAATATTAATGCAATGCATATGACAGTTTTGAAATCCAAGTCTGTTCATCGGAAAAAAGTTGTGACGTTTAGTGAATGCATCACTTATCAGAATGTCAATATCAATACCCATAGGGTAAGAAAATCCTTTTTAGGAGTCAGTTTCGACGCGATCTTTACCGAAGTATGCTTTCGAAACAAACCTACTTCAATTAGGTCTTTTGACGGTTGTAACATGGTCAGGTCCACGATTTGAAAGAAAGAATATCAGGCTCGAAGTTCTGTTTAAACCCACCCACTCTCCTTGATGTTCTCCAATCCTATATTTAGCTAATTCGACACAAGGGTTCACCTCTCAAAGGTTAAACGACAGGAATGATGATTCGGGAAACCACAAGTTTCAGGAGTGACAGTCACTCGCTCTTCGTCTTTGGTGCCTGAAGTCACACGACTTGTTTTTCGTCATCATTCATTCCCTATTTTTGTCTGGACTGGCTCTTTTGAGTATCTTTTCTGATTTTGAAGTCCAGCGGGATGCCCTAATTTTGCCTAAGCCACTTGTTTTCAAGTTTTCGACTTAGTGGGCTTCTTATTTTTTCAGAATAAAACGTGTGACACCGGCTTGTATGAATTTTTAAAAGGGATCGTGACTGTATCACACTTTGGCTTTTTAGGTACGACCTCTACAGGTGTGATTGATCCTCGAACGGGTACACTCCTTCTGCAATTTGGATGCTCGGTCAAATTAACTGACACCTACCCTGCCCCAGGTTAAGATTGAGGGTTTTTCGCTTTCAGAAAGAAACTCCGACTACTAGGCTCGAAGGGGTTGACAAGAGATTATCATCCTTATATCTCCGGTGTTTAGGGAATTGAAACAATGCATGTACATCATCAGCAGAGGTTTTATTCAAAAGCATACAATCGGAAGCTCTGCGTCTTTCAATTTCATCATCCTCCCTCATATTTTGCTTAAATAAGCGTTTGACATCAATAAAAAGCATTGAGTGAACATGAATGGATTTAATCAAAACATGCATACTCATTTCATTATTATTATCAATTGAAAACAAACAAGTTCTACAGATAAGATTTGCAAATAAGTTCGCACTTAAATAGAAAAGAAACTACAAATGCAAAGAAATAACATGATAAAAAGATTTCCAGCTTCGGGGAACTGGGATTTCAAGTCTTGACTTGCTGCTGAACCATCCATCTTTAGAACTGCTCATCGAAGTCTGCCTGATAATCTTCTGAACATCTGCTCTCGGTGCATTCCCCCATAACATTAACAGCTGAACTCACATGACTGGATGAAGGAGAATCTTTGATTTGAATACCCTGAGGTGTGACAGAGAACATGTTGGAGTCAAGCAGAGTTTGAATCTTGCTTCTAAGCACCTTACAGTCTTTGGTTGAATGCCCTTGTGCCCAAACATGGTACTCACAGCGGGCGTTGACATCAGAACCTGGCGGATGTGGAGGAATCTCTGGATTAATCTTCTTCGGCACTATCAATCCACCTCTCGTCAAGTCTGGAAATATATGACTGTACGACAACGGCAGCTGAGTGAAATGCCTCTTTGGCTTCCTTAGTCTTCATCGGGCGTGCTGACGCAGCTGATGACGGTATGAACGTTGACTCTGTAGGGGAGCATATATCTGATACACAGACCCAACAGGTTGCTGACTCTGAACACTCGAAGCGTCTGAAAACTGAATTTGAGGTAATGGAGATTTCGGGATAGCATTACTTTCTTTCTCCCATTCCTCTTTAGAGCTGACAATTGATTCTCTTTCATAAACAGAGCTCTCTGAGATGTCTCGAATCTTTCCACTCTTGATTCCGCTCTCAATACGTTCTCCCGCTATCACCAAGTCAGAAAAGTTCACTACCTTACTACCAATCATCTTATCAAAGTAATGGCCTTGCAAGGTATCCACGAACAGGTCAACCAATTCTCTGTCCAAAAGTGGTGGTTGAATACGAGCAGCTAACTCTCTCCATCTCTGCACGTACGCTCTGAAAGATTCATTGTCTGCCTGAGATAATTCATGCAACTACATGCGGCTAGGAGTCATGTCGAGATTGTAATTGTACTGCTTCACAAAGGCATTAGCTAAACCTGACCATGAATGGATGTAACCACTCTCCAACTGCATGTACCAACTCAATGATTCCCCACTTAGACTGTCTTGAAAATAGTGAATCATAAGCTTGTCATCATGGACATATGAGGTCATTCTCCTGCAAAACATCACCAAATGCTGCTTCAGACAACTATCTCATTTGTACTTCTCAAAATTTGGCGTCTTGAACTTCGGAGGCATCACAAGACCTGGCACCAAACACATGCTCGAAGCATTCAGATTAAGAATATCCCGACTTATCAGGGCGTCAAGTTTTTCATCCAACAGACGATTTCTTCTCATAAATTCAACAGTCTGTGGGTTCTTAGGATTAATCTTCGGAACAGCCCTTTGAGAATTTGGCACAAAGAAAATAAAATTCTGATAATCTGAGTCATGAAGAGAAGATGATCCTCTATCTCTGACAATAGTATGCTCCTGATCTCCAACAGGAATCTGCACAGGATGAGCTTGAGCAACATTGTTCACTGGAGTCCTCTGAATATTGGCCTCTCCCCTAGTCATAGCTGTCATGGCTTCCATGAGCTGATCCAACTGATTCTTCATCAATTCAAACTCTGCCCTTGTAACAACCTGATTCTGCTCTCCTGAGTTCATGATTCTTCCAGAAGCTAACTCAAATCCAATGTGAATGTCCGGAAATCAACTACGGATTGGACAAAAGACGGGTAAGCTCTTTGTTCCAGCCGAGGATGGATATGCAAACATGAGATGCACATGAAATGCAATGCAAAATGCTGATGCAACAAACAAAGGATCAAAGATCCCACAAAGCACTGAACAACTGCTACACTGCTGACTGGACAAGTTCAAAAGTCCGCTCTTAAAGAGAAAACTAGAATACCGGGTTGGTTAGAAGTCAAGTTTCCTGCATAGCCCAATTCCTCTCATAGGTATGGACCTAAACTGATAAGGTTCGGCATCCTATGTGGTCGTTAGCGTCACAGACTTTTGAGAAACGATGATACATTCACCATTTCTAATTTGGCATCATAGTCAAATGAAGCGGCCTCACTTAGCCGACTCTCAAATGATCGGTCTCCAGAGTCGACAGCTTTCAGATCCAACATCCTTTTTTGACCAATGTACGGAATAGGATGTCTTCAACAGAAAACCTCGTCTGAACACAGATTTCACAAGGACTAGTACATGCCTAACATACAGGTCCTCACTACTTTCCACTCTAATGCTATGTGTATCCTCAAGCCTGGGTTTTGGCTTATCTCTCACAGGAACAACCACCCAATAGCACAACAACAACAAATAATAATATAGTGCGGAAAATGTAAATACAGCAATATACAAAATACAACACACAAATATATACACACCCAAAGACAAGCAAACAAATGCTAGGACTGACTCGCATAGGGGATGGGAAAAGTCCCAAGCAGAGTCGCCAGTTGTTGCATCGCTGCAAAGAGGGGCCAGCAAGGACAGAAGAGTCGCCACCGTTCGTTATTTATCCCAAAGAGAGGGAAAGGGAACGATCAAAGAAAACCTAATGAAAAACGGGAAAATACAGGTCATCGCAACCATATCTCGGGTTCGGGAGTCGGTTACGCAAGGGAAAGGTATTAACACCCCTCACGTCCTTCGTACTTGACGGGATCCATGCTTGTTGTCTAGTCTATGGGTGAAAAACAAACTATCTACGGCTGTTAATGCTAAACGGAAGGAACTGAAAAGAACGGAAAGAACTAACTCGATAGGATATCGCCGCCTTATGCCTACGTATTCCCTCGTGCAATGGGAAAGTCAGAGTCAACATAGTTCAGGAAAATACGGGGGGGGGGGGGGGGGGGGGGGGATTGCTCGCCAAGACATCGCGTCTTGTGCCTACGTATTCTCGTCTGGTACGAGAAATCGGAGCAAAACGTAGTCCAGGCTAACTATGGGAAAAACGGGGTGTTCTTGATCACACGGGGCGAGAGAAAAATGGGGATGATACTAGTGTGCGCATTCTAGCAGTTAGGTGTATTGCTGCTCGACCATTGGAGACTTAGGCGTTACCTGTTTGTGGTAGAACAGACGTAATATGTCATTGGTTTAAAGGTACGGGTTACCTAAAGGGGGGAAAAGGAAAGATGCTCGCTAGGATTATCACAATCCTATACCTACGTACTCTCAACAGATATGAGAGATCAGAGCAGCCGTAGTTCGGCCTAACTACGGAAAATGGTCTCGATCGCACGGAGGCGAGAGAAAAAAGGGGTCTCGATTGCACGGGGGTAAGAGAGGAGATCTCAATCGCCAGGATGTGAGAGAAAGGAGTCTCAATCGCACGACATCGAGAGGAAAGAGTTTCGATCGCACGGAGGCGAGAGAAAAAAGAAACTAGGCCAAGACACGCCTAAACAGGAAGGAACTCGGGACACACACGCTAGAACCTAAGGCGTAGGAGCGAATGCGTCGCATATTTCCCAAAGGGTATATACTAAACACTCTAGACGAATGAGAGGAAGCCCCCAACTCATCATTTCCCACGTACCTATTGCTTAGAACACACAACGTTCGACGGTTGATTAAAAGACTTGAATTAGAAAGATGTTACCGAACAGAGTGGTTCTGTTGACCCTTGACATTGTATGCAAGCTCCATTCCAATCTTCTCCTCTTTTGATCCTTGATGATGCTTCGAATTGGGACCAATGTGACGCTA